>CM062817.1:1869933255-1871298735 GCA_031772625.1 Pinus tabuliformis
GGCTTAGAATTATGGATTCTATCTCTAAGCCATTGAGAATATATTGTGATAATTCAGCTGCTGTTTTTATGGCTAAAAACAATAAAAGTGGGAGTCGAAATAAACACATCGACATTAAGTATTTAGCTATAAGGGAACGTGTTAAAGAAAAGAAAGTGGTCATTGAGCACGTCAGCACTGAGTTGATGATCGCTGATCCTTTGACTAAGGGCATGCCACCGTTTAAATTCAAGGATCATGTATTGAATATGGGACTTGGTTCCATTATGTAGTTTCTCATTGTATGGACAATGTTATTTTAATGAAATTCTTGAGTTTTATGATGTTTTTTCTCATATTTATGTGCACCTTAAGTTGATTTGAGAAAATTCATTTAAGAAGGACCAAGAATAAACATAAGGTTTATTCATTAAGAAATTGTTGCCACATAAATTATAATAAGAATAAATACATAGTAATACATGGAAGATAATACTCGTCATTAGAGGACTTATCGCCATGATTCATGTATCTATTACTTAATACAGATTATCAATGGTTTTTAAGTTATTAAGTTTGGAAGTATGGACCAAGTGGGAGAATGTTAAGCTCCATTAGTTTATGCACAATTGCTGCCTACAATTATGGAATTTAAACTGCAGTATTTCCTTAACTTATGGAAACCAACTGCAGTAGTTTCCTTAAGTTAAGGAAATCAACTGCAGTTAATAAATTTATTGTTGGGAGCTGTTGAAGTGGTCCATTACTCCCATCTGGAGTTCTCTGCCTTGATCTGTGGGACATATGACACATAGCTATCAGAAGCTTGATGGAAGCTTGGCTATAAATTCATCTGTTTGGTCCCCAAGCTTGCATCTCAATCCCCTTCAGTTTTTCACACCATCTAGCTGAGATAGCAGAGCTTGGAAGTGCCTTCAGAATTTCTGCATTCTTTTCTTTTTTGCTTGGACAACTAGAGCATGGTTTTTCCATAAAGAAGTTGCATCAAGAATTTCACCAATGGCTGGAGGTAATTCATATCCCTGGGCATTAAGTTTAAAACGATTCTTTTCAGTTCTTTCCGCATGCAGAATCGCTGTTGAAACTGTAGAATTTCTAACAGTGCACACACCAAGTAACCATAGAGCTAAATTTATCTACGGTGGGATCTGGAGGAACTTTAGAGCAGGAGAGTTGGAGAGAGCCTTCCATAGTGATGCTTCGGTTGCCAATCCCGTGCACATTCAGAAGCTTGCATTTGGAAATCTCAGAAGAAACGGCCATGTTTTTATCCACGGGAGGAACTGCAACTTTCTCAGAGTCCTGAAAGCGAAGAAAGGGAAATCAGAACTTGTCACTGTTTAATAGATCTAGTCTATATAACACTTTACTCGGCTCAAATACCCATATAATCATCTCACTTTCACTTCTAACTACTCAAATATACATAATCATCCATCATATTCAAATCTAAATTGCAGATTCCGAAAGTGTCACATCTCTAAACATTAATATTGTAAAAATAAAAATAAAATTACAATGAATATAGTGTATTTACATTTATGTAAATATATAAGCATCATATTTAATAAATCAATACACCTGTAGTATATGCATTCATGGCTTTTACACGAATACATAAATTAAGATTCATTGATATTCATTTAAGGAATTATTAGATAGTCTTCAATGTACATTAATGCAATAATCTTGTATCGAAGAACAAAGTTATTAAGTTAATTCTTAATCCAGCCGATCTGGCTACACCTGAGTTGGCGGGAGCAGGTTTCTGGGTTTTTTTGTTTGCTTTACAGTGGTTGACTCTTCCTCGGGAATATCTCTTTAATGACAGTCCTCTGAATCGAGAGATCATCCAACAGCGATGGGTGAATCCTTATCTTTTTTGTGAGTTGCTTGTGGAGTGTTTTTCGATGTTTGCTTTTCTTCTCGCAAAGTCTCCTAGCTCTGGCCCACAACTCAAGATCTCACACAGGTTCAACCTCATTTCTTTGCAATATTGAAATTTGTTCCAATACATTGTTTTGTCTCTGCCATGATTATGTGTTTATTTGCTAGGCTCGCAGAGGAGGTTTTGATATTTTTCACTTCGAAGGAGCAGCCTTTTGGCTGCAACCCTAGCCAGGTACAGGGTTTCATGGTTTAGCTTTGAATATCATAAATCTATAGTTTTTGTTTTGCTATTGTATTGCTAAACTGTTCTTGTGGTTTGCTAGGTTTCGTCAGAGGTTTTTTACTACTTGAGTATGGTTGTTCGAGAGCGAGGCTTCCTCTCGGAATCCAGTCCTAGGGTCACAAACCTATTCCTCTTCTAGCCTCCGGGTAATGTGGAAACTGTGTTCTGAAATCTCTTGGATAATGGGTCTTCGAACCATCTCGCTATATTGCTCTTAAATGGGTCTAAGTTTATTTTTGATAGGGCGTACTTCTTTTTTGACTGTGTAAGAGATCCTTGAGGCTAAATCCTCTTAGGTTCAGGTCATGGAGCCTCCATGCCTGTCATTTCAGGTTCTAGGTGTGCGATTAAACATGTGTTTGTAATTTTTCCGATATAAACAGTTCCAAACTGATATGATATCGTTTATGAGTTGTAAATGTTTTATATGGAAATTTCCTTCCTATTTTAAGAACTCTGTCTTAAAGATTTTATGTCAGGAATGTTTAATATCTATATGGATTTTCACATAAGGAAGAAGATCGGTTCTTTTTTTCTGCTTTGCACAATTCCAGATTTATATATATACATATTCATTACAGAGATATAATGCCCAGATTTACAGGTTCCTTCCTCTTGTTTTCTTCTTGGAAGGCGTAATCTGACTTTTCCTATTTAGTTGGTTTGATGTATGTTACTGTCATTTTAGTTTTATTCTCTACAAGGAGATATGGGAATTCGACCCGCATCCTTACATGGACTAAACTTGCTTGGTAATATTACTTTGCAGCAATATCTTGCTTGTTGGGGTTTAGAATTTCTGGGTTCGGCTTTCCCTAAATTTTAGTTAGCAATTGTTTTGCATATGTGACAGATTCGTTCTTATTTCATTCTTCGATTCCTTTCTATTTCAAATATTTTAAAGGACATGGTTGGCCTCCGAATTCAGTGTATCTTCCAATGCTTGATTTCCCCTATTTTGTTCATTCTATAATAGTTGTCTGTTAGTATTATTACACAATATTTTTCCAGAACTATAATTCCTCGGGTTGAAGAGTTCCTCGACCGTTCCGGAACAATTCCTATTCTTTTTTTTTTTTTTCTTCCTTCTTAAGGGTTTTCCTGCTTTGTAACCCTAGAAGAAGAATTTCTCCTAAGAACTCTGTTTTCCTAATTAACAGAACATACAGAGTTATTCTTTATAACCTTCAGATTATGAATTTCTTCTAGTGAGCATTTGGCCTTTACTAAACTGGTTCAGTTAACCCTTTTTCAACAGTATACACATTTATGTTCCAACAATACAATTAATCAGCATCATACATGTTTATGTTTCAAGAATACATTTAATCAACTGTAGCATACATATTTTTGTTTCAATAGAACAATTAACCTTTAGGAAGTGATAAATACTTATCTGACTTCGGTAATTAATCATTGTCGACTATTTGGATCAAATCAACTATATGATGCCGAATTTACCTCCCAACCTTGAGACCTGCTTCCAAGCCTGAGTCTCCCCCTAAGTTGTTGCTCACATGCAGTAAGACTAACAGTCTTTTTATCACAGCTATCTGGTCTTAACCAGACTTAGCTTATAAACCTCGTCTGACATCTCAGCACGGAAGCCTTTGTGTCATTCTTTTCTTTTCTTTTGTCTCAGGTATGCATACCCTCTTGATCTCTTCCTTGAGAATAAATCTTCAAGGAAGTAGTTAGGGATAGGTAACTGCCTACCCTAACTACCTAACATGTGAGAGTTACATGTTTGTCATCAAAACATTTGCCTCATGCACAATTAATCAAAATAATAAATATATAAACTTAAATAGTAATATCCAGTTTGTTTAACTGCAGTAATTAAATATTTACAATTACTGGGGACATCACATATTCCCCCCCTAAGATTAAACATCATCCCGATATTTCTCTACTGGAAAAAGATCTAAACAAGTCTCCCTCATAACTTGTTTACCCTCCCAGGTGGCCTCCTCTAGCCCAAAGTGTTGCCATTGCACTTTAACTTGGGTGATAACTCATCTTCGCAGCATTACTTCTCTCTTATCGAGTATAACCAGGGGTTCGACCGAGAACTCGCCTTCCAGTTTGACATACAAAAAAAAAAAATAGTGAGTTCTTTTCCCTTGGCATTTTGCCTTGCCAATATTCATAATACACTATGTCCTTTATTTAAGATCTAATTACATGTATATCTTGCCAATTGATTATATGTTTGGGATCGTATATATATATTTTTAACACAGAAACATGGAAAACATTGTGTACACGTATGTGGCTGGGGAAAGCAAGCTGGTAGGACACCGGTCCGATTCGAGCCAGGATTTGGAAGGGACCGAAAAATCAAGGTGCTAATTTAGCACACCCACTCCAATGAAGGGTACTCTTCTTGGCTTGTACACGAACGTAAACATGATCTCCAACTTGAAACTCCCAAAAACTTCTCTTCTAGTCAGCAAAATTTTTCTACCGATCTTGTGCAGTTTTTAAATTGGAGCACACCTTTTTAACCATGTCTTCCATCTCTTTTAACATGTCAGGACCTAGCATTAGTTTATCCTCTGGTCCACCCCAACTCGAGGGTGTCCTGCACCTACGCCCGTATAACACTTCAAAGGGACTCATTTTCAAGGAGGTATGGTAACTGTTGTTGTAGGAAAATTCCACCAAGTGTATATAATCCTCCCATTTAGAGGGTTGTTGCATTACGTAAGTCCGCAACATATCTTCCACTATTTGATTCACTTGCTTGGTCTGCTCATCCGTCTGAGGATGATAGGTAGTACTAAAGTGCAGTTGTGTGCCTAAACCTCCAAACAAGGCTTTCCAAAAAGTTGATGTAAATTTTACGTCACGGTCAGAAATTATAACCCTTGGTATTGTGTAGTCTAAAGATATTCTGCATGAATATATTAGCAATTTGAACGGCCTTAAAAGTAGATTGTATTGGTACAAAGTGAGTAGACTTGCTCAGCTTGTCTACTACCACCATTATTGAATCATTCTACTTTTTAGACTTAGGTAGCCCCGTAATAAAATCAATGGAAATAGTTTCCCATTTCCATTCCGGAATAGGCAATGGGTGGAGTAATCCGGCTGGGTGTTGGTGTTTTGCTTTCACTTGTTGACACTCTAAATAGCGAGCCAAGTATTCAGCCACTTCTTTCTTCATACCAAGCCAGAAGTAATCCTTTCTGAGTGTGGTGATTAATTTCTGATATCCGGGATGGCCTGCACAAGGGATTTTATGGTATTCGTCTAAAATTATTTGTTTAATATTTTTCTGATTTGGAACATACATTCTCCCCCTGTAAATCAACATCCCTTCTTGATTTACTTCATATCCTAGTTGTTGTTTGTTGTTGTCTGAATTTTTAGCTTGTTGCCATAAAGTTTTATATTCAGGATCTTACATTGTCGCTTCTTTAATCTGCTCTTTAAAAGTGGTATGCACCTCACTAAATGAGACTTCATAAATGCAGTTCACTTTCCGACTTAAGGCATCTGCAACTCGGTTTTCTTTTCCTTTTAAGTGTTTGATGTCAAAGTCAAATTCACTCAGGAAATCGACCCAACAGGCTTGTCTAACATTCATAGTAGGTTGTTTGAAATAGTTAGTTAAACTATGATGATTTGTCATTAATAAAAACTTCTTACCCAATAAGTAATGTCGCCACATTTTTAGTGTGTGGATTACCGCTGTCAGCTCCAAATCGTAAGCCGAATATTTTTGTTCATGCTCTTTAAGTTTCTGAGACTCATAAGCGATAACTCTACCCTCTTGCATTAACACACTGCCAACTCCTTCCTTGCTGGCATCTGTACAAACAATGTATTCCTTATTTGGGTCTGCAATACTTAGAATAGGTGCGGTAGTAAGTAAGTGTTTTAGCTGGTCAAAACTTTTTTGACAGTCCATAGTCCAAATGAAAGTTTTTCCTTTCTTTTGCAATGAGGTAATGGGGTATGCCACCCTGGAGAATCCTTCAACAAATCTCCTATAGTACCCAGCCAGGCCCATGAATGATCTTATATCCACTACATTCTTTGGTACTGGCCATTCCATTATGGTTTTTATTTTCTCTGGGTCCACCGCAATCCCATCCTTGGTAATGATGTGTCCCAAATATTGAATTTGTTCCTTAAAGAAATCACATTTGTTGTACTTGGTGTAAAGTTGATGCTCCCTCAAGGTTTATAAGACAATTCTTCATTAAGCACATAAAATTTTCAGGAGCGTTAGTTAGCCCAAAGGGTATCACAATGAACTCGTAATGCCCATAGCGAGTTCTAAAAGTTGTTTTGGCTATATCTTCCTCCTTTATCCTAATTTGATGGTACCTTGAGCGAAGATCAATTTTCGAAAATACGGTCGCTCCCTTTACCTGGTCAAACAGTTCATCAATACGAGGCAAAGGGTATCTATTCTTAACTGTCATCTTGTTTAGCTATCGGTAATCCATACACATCTGTAAGGTTCCATCTTTATTTTTGACGAAAAGTACAGGAGCTCCCCAAGGTGAGACACTAGGGCGTATATAATTTTTATCAAGCAGTTCTTGTAACTACATTTTCAATTCAGTTAGTTCAGGTACACTCATATGATAAGGGGCTCGGGATACCAAGGCAACCCCAGGGATCAACTCAATAGTGAAGTCTATATTCCTCCTTGGAGGCAGTCCCAGAATCTCTTTGGGAAACACATCTGGAAATTCCTGTACCACAGGTATATTTTCTAAAGTACCATATTTTTCTGTTGAGTTAATATACCCCACCTGTATAGCATAAATATGACATCCTTTTCATATACATTTTGCTAACTGAGAGGTTGTTACAGGTCTTATTTTCAGTGGTCTTCGTATACCTTGTATTTCTTGTCTCATACCCTCTTCATCCATGTAATTAATAGTTTTGTCTTTATAATTAATGAGGGACCAACGCTTCTCTAACCAGTCCATACCTATTAGAACATCATATGATCCTAATGGTAGGACATTCAGATCTACCATAATAGGCTGACCTGCTAGTTTCAGAGGGAAATTGTTGACTTTAGCCAGCACCCTTCTCTTTTCTCTTATGGCAAGTTGTACTAGCCAAGGGTTTTTAAATTTAACAGATTGTAAATGACATTTCTCAACCACTTTTGGGCTTATATAACTCAAAGTAGCTCCCGGATCAATCAAAATAGATATAGTTTGGTCGAAGACCTTACCTTCGAATTCCACCATTGTTGGTTGGTACTCTGCCTGATGATCTTCAAGAGCAGCATTGATTTTAGGAATACTCCTTGCTACTTCTCCCACAGTTGATGCTTCTTGAATCTGCGCCACTTGATCTGTTCCCTTGTGGTATGAACAGTTTTTAACATAATGTGGTCCTCCACATCCCCAACATTGTACTGGTGGTCTAGCTGCTATTTCTACTTCTATTTTTCCAGATTGTTCATTTGTTTTGGACTCACTTGGAAATTTGAATCTGGGTTGATTTTTGTTCATATTTCTGATGGGTTGACCTTTATGGGGTCCTTTGTTAATAGCAATTTTATTTCCCTTGCTGCCAGAAGCAAACTTAATTCCTTTCTTATCAGACCACCTTTTTCCTCCATCACCCTTTGGTCGATTTTTCTGATAGCATATACGAGCCTTTTGTATAACTTCATCCATGGTCTTTGGGTTGTCAAATTCAAGACGTTCTTTCATAAATAGTGGCAAATTGTTGATAAATATTTGCACCTTTTCTTTCTCTTCTCGTATGTAGGGGACATATCGCAACAAGGATGTGAATTTCGTTATAAATTCATCTATAGACAATTGACCCAATCGAAGGTCATGAAACTCTTTTTCCTTCTCATCGTAGAATCTTTCAGTTAAGTATTTTTCCTTAAAATACTTTTGAAACTTCTCCCAAGTTATGTTCTGCTCATTAACTCCACGTACCGTCTTCACCTCTTCCCACCACAAGGTGGCTTTTCCTTGCAACTGATAGATGGCTAAGCGAGCTTTCAGATTGTGATCATATTCATACAACTGAAAATACTTATTCATGTTGATAAGCTAAGCTTCAGCAGCTTCCTCCTGTTCACCATCAAAGAGGGGAGGTTTAATTTTTCGAAACTCTCCTTGCAATTCAATTTTCTATCATTTTTTCTTTTTGTGATCTGATACATTATCAAATTCTTCCTCTCGATTCTCTTTGCCCCCTTCTGTTTTCGAATTTTCATTTCTGAATTCCTACTCTCCAGTCATGTTTCCATGCTCGGGACTGGGAATTGGTTGTCGTTGATTCTGTCTGTCAGACAAACTTTTCATGATTTTCTCATGTTCTTGCATCAACCTTTCGTTGTCTACCCGCAACCTAGCCATTTCATCCTTTAACTCTTGTACAGTTTCAAAGATGGTGGCGTTGGTATTGCGTGATTCCTCTCCCAATTGTACCCATACCTCGGGATTGCCTTCCAGAAAGGATGTTGGTCCTATTTTTGTCACAGGTCTGTGTGGTGTAAGTCCAACCCTTCTCATGCTAGTGGCTTTTCTTCCTCTCTGCACACATCAAAAATATTGTTATTCATTCATTCCAGAGGTCTCAATTTTGCAACCTGAGCGCTCTGATACCACTTGTCACATCTCTAAACATTAATATTGTAAAAATAAAATTAAAAATTACAATGAATATAGTATATTTACACTTATGTAAATATATATGCATCATATTTAATACAATCAATACACTTGTCATATATGCATTGATGGCTTTTACACTGAGTACATAAATTAAGATACATTGATATTCACTTAAGGAATTATTTGATAGTCTTCATTGTACATTAATGCAATAATCCTCTATCTAAGTACAAGGTTATTAAGTTAATTCCTAATACAACGGACCTGGCTACCCGTGAGTTGGCAGGAGTAGGGTTCTAGGTTCTTCTGTTTGCTTTACAGCTATTGACTCCTCCTCGGGAATATCTCTTCATCGACGGTCCTCTGAATCGAGAGATCATCCAATGATGATGGGTGAATCCTTATCTCTTTTGTCAGTTGCTTGTGGAGTGTTTTTTGACGTTTGCTTTTCTTCTGGCAGAGTCTCCTAGCTCTGACCCACAGCTCCAGATTTCACACAGGTTCAACCTCATTTCTTTGCAATACTGAAATTTGTTCCAATACATTGTTTTGCCTCTGCCATGATTATGTGTTTATCTGCTAGGCTCGCAGAGGAGGTTTTGATAGTTTTCTCTTCGAAGGAGTAGCCTTTTGGCCGCAACCCTAGCCAAGTACAGGGTTTCATGGTTTAGCTTTGAATATCATAAATCTATAGTTTTTGTTTTGCTATTGTATTGCTAAATTGTTCTTGTGGTTTGCTAGGTTTCGCCGGAGGTTTCTTACTGCTCGAATATGGTTGTTCAAGAGCGAGGCTTCCTCCTGGAATCCAATCCTAGGGTCGCAGTCCTGTTCCTCTTCCAGCCTCCAGGTAATGTGGAAACCATGTGCTAAAATATCTTGGATATTGGGTCTTCGTGCCATCTCGCTATATTGCTTTTAAATGGATCTAAGTTTATTTATGATAGGGCTTACTTCTTTTTTTTACTATGTAAGAGATCCTTGAGGTAAATCCTCTTAGGTTCAGGTCACGGAGCCTCCATGCATGTCATCTCAAGTTCTGGGTGCACAATTAAACTTGTGTTTGTATTTTTTCTGATATAAACAGTTCCAAACTTATCTGATATTGTTTATGAGTTGTAAATGTTTTATATGGAAATTTCCTTCCTATTTTAAGAACTCTACCTTAAACATTTTATGTCAGGAATGCTTAATACCTATCTGGATTTTCACATAAGGAAGAAGGTCGGTTATTTTTTTTCTTCTTTTTCACAGTTCGAAATTTATATATACATATTCATTACAGAGATATAATGCCCAGATTTATAGTTTCCTTCCTCTTGTTTTTTTCTTGGAAGGCGTAATCCGACTTTTCCTATTCAGTTGGTTTGATGTATGCTACTATCATTTTAGTTTTATTCTCTGCAAGGAGATATGGGAATTTGATCTGCATCCTTACATGGACTAAACTTGCTTGGTAATATTACTTTGCAGCAATATCTTTCTTGTTGGGGTTTAGAATTTCTAGGTTCGACTTTCCCTAAATTTTAGTTAGCAATTTTTTTGCATATGTGACAGATTTGTTCTCATTGCATTCTTAGAGTCCTTTCTATTTCAAATATTTTAAAGGACATGGTTGGCCTTCGAATTTAGTGTATCTTCCAATGCTTGATTTCCCCTATTTTGTTTGTTCTGTAATAGTTGTTTGTTAGTATTATTACACAATACTTTTCCAGAACTGTAATTCCTTGGGTTGAAGAGTTCCTAGACAGTTCCGGAACAATTCCTATTCTTTTTTTTTAATTTTTCTACTTTCTTAAGGGTTTTCCTGCTTTGTAACCCTAGAAGAAGAATTTCTCCTAAGAACTTTTTTTTCCTAATTAACAGAACATACAGAGTTATTCTTTGTAACCTTCAGATTATGAATTTCTTCTAGTGAGCATTTGGCCTTTACTAAACTGGTTCAGTTAACCCTTTTTCAATAGTATACACATTTCTGTTCCAAGAATACAATTAATCAACAACATACATATTTTTGTTTCAAGAATACATTTAATCAACAACATACATATTTATGTTTCAACAGAACAATTAACCTTTAGGAAGTGATAAATACTTATCTGACTTCGGTAATTAATAATTGTCGACTATTTGGATTAAATCAACTATATGTTGTCGAATTTACCTCCCAACCTTGAGACCCGCTTCCAAGCCTGAGTCTCCCCCCGAGTTGTTTCTCACATGCAGTAACACTAACAGTCCTTTTATAAGCCCCGTATGCAGTCAGACTAATAGTCCTTTTATCACAGCTATCTGGTCTTAACCAGTCTTAGCTTATAAACCTCGTCTGACATCACAATACGGAAGCCTTTGTGTCTTTCTTTTCTTTTCTTTTGTCTTAGATATGCATACCCTCTTGATCTCTTCCTTGAGAATACATCTTCAAGGAAGTAGTTAGGGAAAAGTAATCGCCTACCCTAACTACCTGACATGTGAGAGTTACATGTTTGTCATCAAAACATTTGCCTCATGCATAATTTATCAAAATAATAAATATATAAGCTTAAATAGTAATATCCAATTTGTTTAACTGTAGTAATTAAATATTTACAATTACTGGGGATATCACAAAAAGTATCAAAATCATATACATAATCATCATATGCAATCTCAATCCCTAATTTCTTCACATACTCATTGAAGTTTATAAAAATATTCAGTGACTTTGTGAAAAAATTAGAGATTGAGATTGCATATCATAATCATCATATGCAATTTCAATCCCTATTCTTCACGGATTCATTTAATATTTTAAAAATATTCAACGAATCTACCAAGAAGTTAGGGATTGAGATTGCATAAGATGATTACATATATTTCAGAGTAGAAAAGCTAAAGTGAAATAATTATATAAGTAATGACTATATAGGTATTTGAACATACTACAATATAATATTTGAGTAGATATTTTAGAAATTTACAATTGATATAAAAATACAATAAGACATCTTTATCTAGATTAGGAAATTTGGAAATATCTCGCGTTGTTATCTTGTAAATTTGATCCAGCTCGTCGTCACTTTCTTCATAGTCGCGGACTGGTTTAGTATAGTGTGCTCCTTCTGCAGGATCCAGTGGCACTATAACCCGAAGCGATTTTATTTCAAATGACATTGTCCTTTTCTTCAAATTAATGATGACATTCATATCAATAGCCCAGTCGATTCCTAGGAGCGCGGGGTAAGGATTACTGTCATCGACAATTTCTATAACTTCAAAGTCTACTACTGCACTCACACCTTCAATATCAACTATTACTCCATATAACCGTCCCATGGGGATGATTTTCTGTTGATTCTCCATCCTGAGCTAAATCGGAGACCACTACAACATATGTCTCCCCATCCTTTCCCATGTCTGTTTCAGTAGAATATTTGCATCGGACCAAAGATCCAAAATGACCTGATCCATTTCACAATCACCTATCTGCGCTGTTAGCCGCATCTCTCGCCCTGTTTGTGCCTTATGCTTACCAATCTTTCTGACTGCACGGTGTTCATCAAGGGCATTTTCTTTACTGGTGCATTTATTTATTAATTCCTATAGTCCTTCCACGGCCTTTCTATCGCGCAGCAGCTTCATGCAGGTATCTAAAAAACGTAGTGAGTACAGAAGGATCAACCTCTGTTGGTGCACTGATTTCTTACATCTTGACCTAACTTCCTAAGCTAGAGACCTCATTGAAGCTCTTGTTGGCTTTCATAAATGTTTCCTTAGTGTGATTCAGATCAAAGTCGGCTTATTTCTCTAAAGCTTTGCGGACCCATCCATCTTCTTCAGGTTGTTTACCTTTATCAATGCTAGTCGGCATTCCACTTCTCAGTGCAATATTAACGCTTTGATCTTCCTCGTAGGGCTTCGCCCTCGTCATTTGTAAATTCTACGCGAGTTACTGAGGTTGTGTCTTCGTCTCTTGCATCTTAGCTACTAACACCAGACATTCTTCTATGGTATGGTCGAACTGTCTGCAATACTTATATGACAGGTGCGTAGGATTCTGGCAATCTCACGCAAAGTGCCCCGGCTGTCCGTAGATGTAGCAGATAATCTGATTGCGACCTCTGTCAGGTCCTCCTCCTTGGCCCCATCCCCGATGGTAAAAACCTCCGCACGCTCCTCCGGCACCTTGATCTGGAGGTCGAGTCTCTGCTTGCATATGGTAAGTAGGGTTTCTTTCCATCATCAACTCATAGCTTCGACAGTGGCGCTCATCGTGGCCCATAGATTTGCAAAAATTACAGAACAACTGTTGAGGTGTTTGAACAAACTTCTGAAGCAAGTGGTAGTTATCTGTCGCATGTTGCCTAGTAACTTGACAAATGGCACACCATAGCATAGCCCCCATACTTGGCCCTGCTGGGGCTTTTGGCTTCAGGGGAATTGGCTCCCCCTATAATTCACGAACATGGGATAATGATCCTTATCATGCCTGTGGCCCTTGCACTTCAAACACCAAACTTTTGTGCGCATGTCAGGCTTAGTCTCCTTGTCTTTCTTCAAACTCTGTAATTCTAGGTGTATGCTTGCTAATTGTGAGTGGATCTACTGCACCCCTAGGTTCATGTCCTGAATAAGTGATGCATGCAACCTCATCGCGATCTCCAAGGCTTCTGCCTGTGTATCTATCTTCTGTTGTGATAGAGAAATTCTCAAATGGGGCAAAAGCGATGCTATAAACTAGTCGTGATGCTAGCTATCTGAGATCTGCATGTTAGCCTGTTTGATCTGGCACTTCAACCTCTGATCAAAATCCCAAGGTGTCTCCTCAACCTTCATCATGATCTCTTTAAATTCAATCACCGATTGTGAGTCAGATTTGGGTTTACTAAACTCTTTGTTCAAAGTCGTCTGAGTTTCTGCTAGCGATGCATGAGGATTGTCAGTACAATACTTAATGTACCAGGTTAGCACGCGATCCTACAAGGCGGTAACCAGTTGAGCCTTCTTTATATTGTCATCGTTGATTTACCGCAGTGTCCATACAGTGTTCACAACAAACCAAAACTGCTCTAGATCTTCACTTCCTATGCCCTTGAAGATCGACATCTTCATTGCATTCGCCATGTTGAATGGTGGCAATGGAGGTGGAGGTGTGGGTGAAGGTGTATGTGGTGGAGGTGGAGGTGGAGGTGGAGTGGATGGATGGTGTGTCCTAGGAATACCCTGAGTTATTATCTAAACAGCACTTCGCAGCATAGTCTGCATCACTCCTTCGTCGTTGCTTGAGGGAGGTCCAACCAATGGGCTATACTCTGGTCCTGATCCTACGCGATTTCTAAAGAATCTTCCACTTCGTGTAGCTCCAAACATCAAGGTAATGGCATTACCCGTTTTTCACATAATAGAATTTTAATCCAAGTATTCAATGATCTTAAATACTTACCTCGCGGTCCTTTGAAGAATCTTCGCTATAGTTGACTGAGGTATCAACTGCAAATTCTGTAACAAATCCTCCCAAAATTCGATCGAGCCAATGATCAACAGCCCACGCGATCTTGTTTTTAGAGGCTTCTAGTCATCGCACTAATTCTGGAGTCCACACTATGGGACTATCGAGCTTCCACCTTCCTTGATTGTCTGTCAATTTAGCTAACCACTTGTACAGTTCAATTGGGAAGGTGTAGAAGAAGATTTCGTGTATCTATGTATACAGATATATATTCAACCAATATTCCTTTGACAGGTGCAGATTCCTGTTTTCTTGCGCCGCGAACTCTTGAACCTTCCAATCCAACCACTTTTCAATTTCTTTCTTGGCCGGGTGCGAATGATTCGACATCATACATCTCTTTTAAGCAGATCTCGATCCGTGCAACAGAACCATTTGTTGTCTTAGGGGGTCCTGACCCAGGTTCAAATTTAGTTGTACCAACCAACAAAACCCCACACTACTGGCCCTTTCGGAAATACCCTACGTAGCGCAAGCTGCAGTCTCACTCGAAGCAGTATAGGGGGATGCAAGAACCAAGTTTCTACATCTAGAGACTAGTGTGATGTCTTCCAGCGCCTTGGATCTGCCTCCGCGCAGATCGCTAAACTTCTAGGGCATGTCACTGAAAATCAATCAAAGTGGCCTTTAAACCT
Organism: Pinus tabuliformis; assembly: GCA_031772625.1. Classification (NCBI taxonomy): domain Eukaryota; kingdom Viridiplantae; phylum Streptophyta; class Pinopsida; order Pinales; family Pinaceae; genus Pinus; species Pinus tabuliformis. Next base: position 1,869,948,166 of record CM062817.1, read on the forward strand.
TCGCAAAGGTCTACGATCAGTCCTTGTGGACCTTTAACAGTCAATTTACCTACTTCACGCAGCAAAAAGTAACCCTAGATTGGAGTTCGTGTAGATCTACCTTATTCTTCAAAAAACATAAGAGAAATGATCTGAAACCTCGCAAAAGTGGCTAAGAATTCATTTCATACATTATTAAGACAGATTAAATAAATTCGCTTAGCATTCAATCATTATTTTATAAAACATGTCATTCATCAGTAGCATATAACATAATCAGGTATAAATGGAAATATTCAGTAATTCTTTGGAAAATTGTCTTTATTGATCTTCAATTCACTGATTACATACTCAAACTACCCTGCACACATAGATGCAGGGGTCTGCGCACTTAGTTTTGGACTCTACCTAGGCCTCTGCACACTCAGCTATGGATCCTTCCCTTCTCTACCTAAGCACAAGAAGCAAATCCTTCCTACCTTAGCTCCTGCCCAAAACTCTTTAATGAACCCAATTATCTATCAAACTTTTTTCCTAAGACTCGCTAATACTCGACTATTTATAAACTTTTCCATACAATGCCATGGTCCGCATACCATGGGTGAATCTCAAAACTAACTCAAAACTTTTCTTAAAACAAGGGGTTGAGCCCCTTTGACTCTTGTTCATCTACGTGCTCCGCTTCCATATATCGCGGAGACTTTACATCTTTCACAAAACTGCAAAAAAAATTTGGGTTAACTAACCCCAAGCTGACCCAGGGGACCCCATCCCAACAACCCTAGAGGAGGAAGCATTTGAAGCTTCCACCTTCTTGTCATTTTTCTTATCCCTTTTTGGCACCAACTAGTGTCGATGTAGGCATTGCTTGTTGTGGGGTGTTATTCTGAGGAGGGGATATAGGAATTATGCTTGTGAATGTGATACCTGAGTTTGTCAAAATGGCCTAAGGGGAAAAAACCAAATCGGTATTGGCAGAGTCATATTGGGAAATGTGAGTGTTTCAATGACTTATTGTGAGACAAAACTAGGTGGAGGGAATAGAAGGGTGTTTGGGTGATAGCATATGGTAAGAATGAAGGATCATAAACTACATTGTTGTTGGTATCTGGAACTGGTTCTTGATCTTGATGTGTGTTTGACGAAATCATCATGCACACTGAGGCTCCTGTGGCCAAAGGAGTATCCTCTATCATAGGTGGGTCTCCTGGGTATGTCACAAGGAGCGTTGATGATTTAAATCATCCAGTGTCGAATTCAGTGTAAGTTGTGATCAACTCAAGAGAATATTGATAAAAGGTAACACACCATTAGGGGCATTTAATGTCTTCTTCTCATAGTATGTGATTTGGTCAATTGTAATAATTTTCCCATCATGGGGAACATCATTACCCTGAACACGAAGATGCTACTACTAACATTTCATACATATAACTTTGACCAAGAAGGATATTATAATCAAACTGTGTGTCCAACACTTAGATGTCTATGAGCATAGTTTTATTGGAAAGTTGTACTGGAAAGCCTTGGTATAGGCCTACGGGAATAAAAGGGTGTTCTTCGTATGCTCTAAGCGTGATGTCAGATGGTTTGAGTTCAGGAGATCTAATTTTTTTCCAAATTGTTTTGGACATGATACATGTGGATGCTCCCTCATCAACTATGCAGCAGTGGATGGTGATATTCTGGACTGAGACCGAAATTTGAAAAGTGACAATTGATGGAAGATGTGGGGTGGATTTATCTAAGTCAAATACCATTTAAAAAGAATTAATAGGATTGATCGCTCCTAACGTGGAAAGTAAGCCTTTCCATTAGGTTTGGCATGATTACGAAATTTCCAATGCTGACATAGCTAAAGGAGTTTTAGCTAAGTCATCGACTATGTTATTGTTAGAAAAATATTATATATGACAGAGAAATGCAAGACATATAATATTCGGAAAAACACAAACACGTAAACTAGAGAGACACAAATATACGTGGTTCACCCAGTTTGGGCTATGTCCACCCCGAACATCCAGTCCTTCCTTTCTATTATCCAGCAAAATGAAGAGACACATCCTACAGCAGATTTGTAGTAATATCCCATGTTTTCTCTCACAGTGTCACATCTCTGTTTCTTGCTCTGACAATACACATCTATATCACAGCCTCAATACAATGCCCTCATACAACGAGAGGGTTTTCCTTCTAGGGCAAAAAAAAACCCTAAACTAAACATAAATTCTACCGTCAGATCATCCGCCTAATGAACGGCCCAGATTGACTAGAAATTACTATACTTTTACAAGGCAATTTTACATCTGTTTTTAGCTTCGGGGGCGCTGCCCCCGAAACCCCCGCCGGGGGACCGCTGGCCCTCGGAACCCCACCAGGGGGACAAGTCCCCCCCGCACCCCCCCCCCCGCGTGGAGGGGTGCACAATCTTCCTGGGGTATACATCCGACTGAAACAAAGACCTCTAAATAATCATGCTCCGCACTCAACAATCTCCCACTTGGAGAATGATTGTAGCAACTCCACCGCTACTTCATTTGCTGGACAATGACTCCTCTTTGTACCTGGTTGTTTCTCATCTTCATCGTCATCCTTGAAGACAATTTGAAACTAAGCATATTCTTAGTTTCTCCCAGGTTACAACTTTTGTTAGCATATATGCAGGATTATGTCTAGTGTGTATCTTTTCCAGCTTCAACTCTCCATCTTCCAACACTGATCGTATGAAATGGTACTTGAGCTGTATGTGTTTAGTCCTGGAATGAAATGCTGACTTCTTTGCAAGATGAATGGCACTTTGGCTATCACTGTATAATGTGCCCATACCATGCTTCTTACCCAATTCATCCATAAACCTTTGTAACCAAATCATTTCTTTACTAGCCTCTGTAGTAGCAACATACTCTGCTTCTGTTGTTGAAAGTGAAACAACACTTTGAATTTTTGAAACCCAACTGACAGTTATTCCACCTACAGTAAATACATATCCTATAGTGCTCCTCCTGTTATCTCTGTCACCTGCCATATTTGCATCAACATATCCCTATAGAGAAATGTTTGAACCACCAAGCATAATGCTTGATTTGCAGTACCTCTCAAATATCTGAGAATCCATTTCACTGCCATCCAATGTTCTTTTCCTGGATTGTTCATGTACCTGCTTACAACTCCCACTGTATGTGCAATATCAGGCCTTGTGCAAACCATTGCATACATTAAGCTTCCAACTGCTGATGCATATGGAACTTTAGACATATAATCCCTGTCTTCATGCGTCTTTGGGCACATCTCCTTACTAAGTTTGAAATAGCTAGCAAAAGGTGTACTAACTGGTTTTGCATTGTGCATATTAAATCTTTTCAACACCTTTTGTATGTACTCATTCTGAGACAATGTTAATTTGTGATTTTTCATGTCTCTAGTTATTCTCATACCAAGGATCTGTTTTGCAACTCCCAAATCCTTCATTACAAATGAATTTGCCAATTTTCTTTTGAGAACATTTATTTCCTGCATGTTAGACCCTGCAACAAGCATGTCATCTACATACAATAACAACTCCGACTGTATGTGCAATATCAGGCCTTGTGCAAACCATTGCATACATTAAGCTTCCAACTGTTGATGCATATGGAACTTTAGACATATAATCCCTGTCTTCATGGGTCTTTGGGCACATCTCCTTACTAAGTTTGAAATAGCTAGCAAAAACTGTACTAACTGGTTTTGCATTGTGCATATTAAATCTTTTCAACACCTTTTGTATGTACTCATTCTGAGACAATGTTAATTTGTGATTTTTCTTGTCTCTAGTTATTCTCATACCAAGGATTTGTTTTGCAACTCCCAAAACCTTCTTTGCAAATGAATTTGCCAATTTTCTTTTGAGCACATTTATTTCCTGCATGTTAGACCCTACAACAAGCATGTCATCTACATACAATAATAATATAATATAGCTGCCATCATTTTTCTTTTTCAGATAAACACAATGATCAGAGTGACATCTAGTATAACCTTGTTCAGACATAAACTTGTCAAATTTTAGATACCACTGTCTTGGAGCCTGTTTTAAGCCATACAAGCTCTTCTTCAACCTGCACACTAGTTTTTCCTTCCCTTTTACCTCATATCCTTGTGGTTGTTGCATATATATCTCTTCCTCCAAATCCCCATGGAGAAAGGTTGTCCTTACATCTAACTGCTCAAGATGAAAATCTTCAACTGCTACTAGACTTAAAATAGTTCTGATTGAAGTCATTTTAACAATAGGAGAAAATATTTCATCAAAATCAATACCTTTCTTCTGTGCAAACCCCTTCACCACAAGTCTAGCTTTGCACCTCTATTTTCCTCCATCTTCTTCCTTCAGCTTGTAAACCCATTTATTCTGCATTGTAGTTTCACCTGCAGGCAACCTAACTAAGTCCCAAGTCTGGTTATGCATTAAGGAGTCCATCTCTTCTTCCATGGCTAGCTCCCACTTCTTCCTGCTTTCAACCTGCATTGCTTCTTCATAACATTCGGGTTCACCAGAATCAGCCAATAATAAATAATATAATGAAGGAGTGTCGTTCAGGGGGTATACTTATCTTGGTAGATCTTCTAACACCGCTTTCAGGTGTTTGGGGTGCCTGTTACTGTTGTGGTGGTTGTTATTGTTGTGGTTGTTGATTATTATTATTTCCAGGCACCTTTACTTTTTGAACGATCTCATCAAGAACTGTGTATTCCTTCTTTTCCTTTTCATGTTTCTTTTCCTGCAACGGATTCTTATACAAGACCTTTTCATTGAATATTACATCTCTGCTCCTAATGATTTTGTGATTTTCATAATCATATAAGAAATAACCAAAATCATTAACACCATATCCAACAAAGATACATTTCTTTGATTTTGCCTCAAGCTTTGTTCTATTTTCTTTATTAATATGGAAAAAGGCCTCACAACCAAAAGGCTTTAAAAATGAGTAGTTTACCTTTTTACCTATCCATGCTTCCTCTGGAATGCCACCATCCAAGGAACTTGAAGGCCCTCTATTTATTAGATAAATAGCAGTATCTACATCATCTGCCCAAAATTGTAAAGGCAATCCTGCATGCAATCTCATGCACCTTGCACGCTCCATGATTGTTCTAGTCATCCTTTCTGACACACCATTTTCTTGTGGTGTTCTTGGAACTGTCTTCTCTCTGCGAATTCCATGCTCTGAACAGTACCTATTAAACTCTTGCTGCAATATTCACCTCCATTGTCTGATCTGAGACACTTCTTTCCTGTCTCAATCTCAACCAAAGCTTTCCATTTCTTGAAAGTATCAAATACATCAGATTTATTCTGAATACAATAAATCCAAGTTTTTCTAGTTGCATCATCAATAAAAGTAACATAATAATGAGAGCCACCAAGAGATGATACCTGAGCAGGTCCCCATACATCTGTATGCACAAGCTCTAATTTTTCGCTCTTCTTTTCTTTCCCAACTCTGAGAAATCTAACTCTCTTCTATTTTCCATAAATGCAATTCTCACAGAAGTCCAAATCAACATTCTTCAAACCTAGCAACAAATTCCTTGAGTGAAGAATCTTCATCCCCTTCTCACTCATGTGTCTGAGCCTATGATGCCATAATGTTGCATCTGCTCCTTTGGAAGTTAAAGCATTAACATAGTTAGAAATACCATTGCATAAATACAATGTACCAACCTTTTCACCTTTTTCTATTACCAGGGCTCCTTTGGTGACCTTCCAAGCTTTATCTGTGAAAGTTGTCACACAACCTTCACTGCCTAACTGCCCTGTTGAAATCAGATTTTTCTTCAGATCTGGAACATGCCTTACCTCCATTAGTAGCCATTGGTTTCCATTTTGTTGTTTTACAAGAACCTTACCCATTCCAATAATTTTACAGCATTTATCATCACCCAAAAGGACTTGTCCAAAATCTCCTTAAACATAGCCATGAAAATATTTCTTATCAGTGGCATGGAATGAGGCCCCTGAATCTACCACCCAAGAATCAGTAATATTTTCGAAAGAAAGAATCAAAGCATCTTGTAACACCTCATCTGTCACATTTGCTTCATGATTGTTTTCTTGTTGTGCATCTCCTTCTTTTCCCTTCCAAGATCTATAGTCTTTCTTTAGGTGTCCTTTCTTTCCGCATTTCCAGCACACTATCCCCAATCTGGACTTGGATCTACCTTTCCTTGATTTACTGTGATATCCTGAGCTCTTTCCTCTTTCCATTCTTCTTCCCCTAGACTCTACACTAAAATCATTACCCGATGTCTCACCGGAACTTTTTTGTTGCATTTCCTTGCTACGGATAGCACCGACAACATCATCAAACTTTAAAGTACTAGATCCAGAAACAGAGTTACTAATGGCCATTACTAAACCATTCCAACTTTCTGGCAATGAGCACAAGAATAACAGGGCTCTAACTTCGTCATCAAAGTTTAGCCCTACAGAACTTAACTGACTTGTAACTGTATTAAAATCATTTAAATGGTCGGCAACAGATACACCTTCCGACATCTTCATATTAAATAACCATTTCATAAGAAATACCTTGTTTGAGGCCGAGGGTTTTTCATATAGTTTCGCCAATGCCTGAATCAAACCCTATGTTGTTGTTTACTTCGAAATGTTGAAGGCGACAGACGCTGCGAGGCACAAACGTACTATTCCGAGTGCCTTTCTATCAAGAATGTTCCATTCTGCATCTGTCATAGCCGTCGGCTTCTTTGCTTTTCCGCTCAATGGTAGGTACATATCTTTCTGATACAGATAATATTCCATCTGCATCTTCCACAGCGGGAAGTTTTGGCCGTTAAATTTCTCGACCCTAAACTTACCATCTTCCACCATTTCTCCCACTCGAACGAGGAACCCTTCTTTCCTACGAGTTTATCATCCAAATAGACCTTCAGCTCTGATACCAGTTGTTAGAAAAATATTATATATGACAGAGAAATGCAAGACATATAATATGCAGAAAAACACAAACACATAAAACCAGAGAGACACAGATATACGTGGTTCACCCAGTTTGGGCTACGTCCACCTCGAACAGCTAGTCCTTCCTTTCTATTATCCAGCAAAATGAAGAGACACAACCTACAGCAGATCCATTGTAATATCCTTTGTTTTCTCTCACAGTCTCACCTCTCTGTTTCTCGCTCTGAGAATACACATCTATCTCACAGCCTCAATACAATGCCCTCATACAAAGAGAGGGGTTGCCTTCTAGGGCAAAAAAAAACCCTAAAATAAACATAAATTCTACCATCAGATCATCCGCCTAATGAACGGCCAAATTACTATACTTTTACAAGGTAATTTTACATCTGTTTTTAGCTTCGGGGGTGCTGCCCCCAAAACCCCCGTCAGGGGACCTCTGGCCCCCGAACCCCCACGGGGGGGACAAGTCTCCCCCCCCCCCCCCCCGCACCCCCCCGCATGGAGGGATGTACAATCTTCCTAGGGTATACATCCGGCTGAAACAAAGACCTTTAAATAATCATGCTCCACACCCAACAATCTCCCAGTTGGAGAATGATTGTAGCAACTCCACAGCTGCTTCATTTGCTGGACAATGACTACTCTTTGGACCTATTTGTTTCTCATCTTCATCGTCATCCTTGAAGACCAATTGAAACTGAGCATATTCTCAGTTTCTCCCTGGTTACAACTTTTGTTAGCATATCTGCAAGATTCTGGCTAGTGTGTATCTTTTCTAGCTTCAACTCTCCATCTTCCAACACTGATCGTATGAAATGGTACTTGAGCTGTATGTGTTTAGTCCTGGAATGAAATGTTGAGTTCTTTGCAAGATGAATGGCACTTTGTATATCACTGTATAACGTGCCCATATCATGCTTCTTACCCAATTCATCCATAAATCTTTGTAACCAAATCATTTCTTTACTAGCCTCTGTAGCAGCAACATACTCTGCTTTTGTTGTTGAAAGTGCAACAACACTTTGGATTTTTGAAACCCAACTGACAGTTGTTCCACCTATATTAAATATATATCGTGTAGTGCTCCTCCTGTTATCTCTTTCACCTGCCATATCTGCATCAACATATCCCTGTAGAGAAATGTTTGAACCACCAAAGCCTAATGCTTGATTTGTGGTACCTCTCAAATATCTGAGAATCTATTTCACAACCATCCAATGTTCTTTTTTTGGATTTTTCATGTACCTGCTTACAACTCCCACTGTATGTGCAATATCAGGCCTTGTGCAAACTATTGCATACATTAAGCTTCCAACTGTTGATGCATATGGAACTATAGACATATTATCCCTGTCTTCATGGGTCTTTGGGCACATCTCCTTACTAAGTTTGAAATGGCTAGCAAAAGGTGTACTAACTGGTTTTGCATTGTGCATATTAAATCTTTTCAACACCTTTTGTATGTACTCATTCTGAGACAATGTTAATTTGTGATTTTTCCTGTCTCTAGTTATTCTCATACCAAGGATTTGTTTTGCAACTCCCAAATCCTTCATTGCAAATGAATTTGCCAATTTTCTTTTGAGCACATTTATTTCCTGCATGTTAGACCCTACAACAAGCATGTCATCTACATACAATAACAATATAATATAGCTGCCATCATTTTTCTTTTTCAGATAAACACAATGATCAAAGTGACATCTAGTATAACCTTGTTCACACATTAACTTGTCAAATTTTAGATACCACTGCCTTGGAGCCTGTTTTAAGCCATACAAGCTCTTCTTCAACCTGCACACTATTTTCTCCTTCCCTTTTACCTCATATCCTTGTGGTTGCTGCATATATATCTCTTCCTCCAAATCCCCATGGAGAAAGGTTGTATTTACATCTAACTGTTCAAGATGCAAATATTCAACTGCTACTAGACTTAAAATAGTTTTGATTGAAGTCATTTTAACAACAGGAGAAAATATTTCATCAAAATCAATACCTTTCTTCTGTGCAAACCCCTTCACCACAAGTCTAGCTTTGTACCTCTGTTTTCCTCCATCTTCTTCCTTCAGCCTGTAAACCCATTTATTCTGCGTTGTAGTTTTACTTGCAGGCAACCTGACTAAGTCCCAAGTCTGGTTATGCATTAAGGAGTCCATCTCTTCTTCCATGGCTAGCTCCCACTTCTTCATGCTTTCAACCTGCATTGCTTCTTCATAACATTCGAGTTCACCAGAATCAGTAAATAATAAATAATATAATGAAGGAGAGTATCGTTCAGGGGGTATACTTATCCTAGTAGATCTTCTAACACCACTTTCAGGTGTTTGGGGTGCTTGTTTCTGTTGTGGTCATTGCTATTGTTGTGGTTGTTGATTATTATTATTTTCAAACACCTTTACTTTTTCAGTGATCTCATCAAGAACTGTGTATTCCTTGTTTTCCTTTTCATGTTTCTTTTCCTGCAACTGATTCTTATACAAGACTTTTTCATTGAATATTACATCTCTGCTCCTAATGATTTTGTGATTTTCATAATCATATAAGCGATAACCAAAATCATTAACACCATATCCAATAAAGGTACATTTCTTTGATTTTGCCTCAAGCTTTGTTCTATTTTCTTTATTAATATGGACAAAGGCCTCACAACCAAAAGGCTTTAAAAATGAGTAGTTTACCTTTTTACCTGTCCATGCTTCCTCTGGAATACCACCATCCAAAGAACTTGAAGGCCCTCTTTTTATTAGATAAACAACAGTATCTACAGCATCTGCACAAAATTGTAAAGGCAATCCTGCATGCAATCTCATGCACCTTGCACGCTCCATGATTCTTCTGTTCATCCTTTCTGACACACCATTTTCTTGTGGTGTTCTTGCAACTGTCTTCTCTCTGTGAATTCCTTGCTCTGAACAGTACCTATCAAACTCTTTGCTGCAATATTCACCTTCATTGTCTGATCTGGGACACTTCAATTTCTTTACTGTCTCAATCTCAACCAAAGCTTTCCATTTCTTGAAAGTATCAAATACATCAGATTTATTCTGAATACAATAAATCCAAGTATTTCTAGTTGCATCATCAATAAAAGTAACATAATAATGAGAGCCACCAAGAGATGATACCTGAGAAGGTCCCCATACATCTGTATGCACAAGCTCTAATTTTTCACTCTTCTTTTCTTTCCCAACTCTGAGAAATCTGACTCTCTTCTGTTTTCCATAAATGCAATTCTCACAGAAGTCCAAATCAACATTCGTCAAACCTCGCAACAAATTCCTTGAGTGAAGAATCTTCATCCCCTTCTCACTCATGTGTCCAAGCCTATGATGCCATAATGCTGCATCTACTCCTGTGTAAGTTAAAGCATTAACAGAGTTAGAAATACCATTGCATAAATACAATGTACCAACCTTTTCACCTTTTGCTATTACCAGGGCTCCTTTGGTGACCTTCCAAGCTTTATCTGTGAAAGTTGTCACACAACCTTCACTGCCTAACTGCCCTGTTGAAATCAAATTTTTCTTCAGATCTGGAACATGCCTTACCTCCTTTAGTAGCCATTGGTTTCCATTCTGCTGTTTTACAAGAACCTTACCCATTCCAATAATTTTACAGGGTTTATCATCACCCAAACGGACTTGTCCAAAATCTCCTTGAACATAGTCATGAAAATATTTCTTATCAGGTGTGGCATGGAATGAGGCCCCTGAATCTACCACCCAGAAATCAGTAATATTTTCGAAAGAAAGAATCAAAGCATCTTGTAACACCTCACCTGTCACATTTTCTTCATGATTGTTTTCTTGTTGTGCATCTCCTTCTTTTCCCTTCCGAGATCTACAGTCTTTCTTTAGGTGTCCTTTCTTTCTACATTTCTAGCACACTATCCCCAATCTGGACTTGGATCTACCTTTCCTTGATTTACTGTGATATCCTGAGCTCTTTCCTCTTTCCATTCTTCTTCCCCTAGACTCTACACTAAAATCATTACCCGATGTCTCACCGGAGCTTTTCCATTGCATTTCCTCACTAAGGATAGCACCGACAACATCATCAAACTTTAAAGTACTAGATCCAGAAACAGAGTTACTAATGGACATTACTAAACCATTCCAACTTTCTGGCAATAAGCACAAGAATAACAGGGCTCTAACTTCATCCTCAAAGTTTACCCCTACAAAACTTAACTGACTTGTAATTGTACTAAAATCATTTAAATGATCTGCAACAGATCCACCTTCTGACATCTTCATATTAAATAACCGTTTCATAAGAAATACCTTGTTTGAGGCCGAGGGTTTTTCATATAGTTTCGCCAACGCCTGAATCAAACCCTCTGTCGTTGTTTCCTTCGAAATGTTGAAGGCGACCGACGCTGCGAGGCACAACCGTACTGTTCCGAGTGCCTTTCTATCGAGAATGTTCCATTCTGCATCTGTCATAGCCATCAGCTTCTTTGCTTTTCCGCTCAATGGTAGGTACAGATCTTTCTAATACAGATAATCTTCCATCTGCATCTTCCACAGCGGGAAGTTTTGGCCATTAAATTTCTCGACCCTAAACTTACCATCTTCCGCCATTTCTCCCACTTGAACGAGGAACCCTTCTTTCCTGCGAGTTTATCAGCCAAATAGACCTTCGACTCTAATACTAATTGTTAGAAAAATATTATATATGACAGAGAAATGCAAGACATATAATGTGTGGAAAAACACAAACACATAAAACCAGAGAGACACAAATAGACGTCATTCACCCAGTTTGGGCTACGTCCACCCCGAACAGCCAGTCCTTCCTTTTTATTATCGAGCAAAATGAAGAGACACAACCTACAGTAGATCCGCTGTAATATCCTTTGTTTTCTCTCACAGCCTCACCTCTCTGTTTCTCGCTATGAGAATACACATCTATATCACAGCCTCAATGCAATGCCCTCATACAAAGAGAGGGGTTGCCTTCTAGGGAAAAAAAAACCCTAAACTAAACATAAATTCTACAGTCAGATCATCCACCTAATGAACGGCCCAGATTGACTAGAAATTACTATACTTTTACAAGGAAATTTTACATCTGTTTTTAGCTTCGGGGGTGCTACCCCCGAAACCCCCGCCGAGGGACTGCTGGCCCCCGCACCCCCCGTGTGGAGGGGTGTACAATCTTCCTGGGGTATACATCCGGCTGAAACAAATACCTCTAAATAATCATGCTCCACACCTAAAAGTTATAGCTATGAGAAACATTTTAGTTTTATTCAGCTCATCGTAAAGTACCTTTAACCATCTTTTAGATGTGTTCCATGGTGTATCAAGGGATTGTTAAAGGCGTCGTAGGAGTTGTGGTAGTCAAGGTGGAAGGGTTGGTTTCTGGTGGAGTTTTGTACTCCCAGTTGTGCGTTTGCAAGAGAACTTCTTCTCCTGCCATGAAAATGTTGTGACTTGAGGTACTTTGGGAATTTCCTCCAGGAGTATTTTGATAGTGTTGTTGGGAGGGTTCCTACTAGGTATTTACCACTCCTTGATGGGGGAAGGGATGTTGCATTACTACAGGTTGTTGGTTTTTCCCCCCCTTTCCCCCCACTTTCTTTCATCCTCTTCAACTTAGCGAGTTGTGGGCAATGATGGATGTAATGAACGTATTCCCCGCAAATGGCACAAGCGTGATTAGTATATAGACTGGAGTTCTTATTTTTCCTTGGTGAGTTTTTATTGGTATATCCCTAGTTTTGTTTCCTATTGGGGTTTCCCCCAGCTGGTGCATGTGGAGGTTGTTTTTGATTGTTTCCCCCTTGGCCATGCTCTCCCTTTGGCTTGCTCTTTTATTTTTTCTTAGCATTGTTAGGTGGGTTAGGTGTGTTAAGTTGTTTAAATGATTGTTGTTGTTAAGCGAGAGAGGGTTGCACTAGATTAACCCTTGGATTAGCTTGTGCTAGTGGGTTTTTTTATTGGGGTGTAGGGAAAGGGAAATATTGATTCCCTTGTCCCTGACTGGCATATGAGTTTTGGGAAGGGGGAATTGCTTCCACATTCCTAGAGGGGTATTTATTTCCCTGTGGGGGAGGATATGGGCCACCCTGTGTGGGAGGGTATTGGCCACCCTACATGGGTTGGTATTGGTTGACCTATATAGCAGGATTCTACATAGGCATAGGTTGACCAGTGTAATATCCTGTGTGGTGTGGTGGTGGTGTTGCATGCGTAGCACTGAATGGTTGGTCACTAAAAGTGTATCTAGGGTATTGGAAGGTGTTTTTGGGTTTGTTTTGGGCTATGTTCCGAATCAATCCATCCGCAACATTGGATGCACTTGGTGTCTCTTGTTTATAAGTTTACAGGCGGGGGCATATGGAAGAACATGATAGAGGTATCCAGACTATGTTTATGATCTCTAATTATTGAGCTTTTCCAATGGCCTTTTCCTCATTTTATGGGAATTAATTGGCCACATTTTTTGGGATTTATGATGTGAGGGATCTCAAAAACAGGTCGAGGAGGAGTTTTTCTTCCAAATGTGCTTTGCACAAGCTATAATGTTTCTACCATTCATGGATGTGATCTGATATGTGTGTAGCAGGTGTTTGTTTGAAATGGGTAAGGATTTCCAGGCCCAAGTCCTGATGGACTAGGAGCTGGAATAATGTAAGGAATGTTGTGGCTAGGGAACTAAAGTTCCCATGTGACCCAAAAGGTTGGCCTATGTACCATTTTTCTTCAGGCCCTATGAGGGTGCATTGAAACGGCCGCAATCGAATAGTATCACTTGTGATACTATTGGATGATCACCAAAGGTGAAAGGTCATGACATGATTTCCTAGTTATTCTCCTTGTTTGCCTTCGAATTTTGGAACATCCAAAGGGAGCTTGGTGGGCATGGGTGGCCAATTTTGGTCATGTGCAATAGGGTCATTAGTTAAATTTCTTAAATCGAGGAGATTTAAAGAAGCTAAAAATAGGATTTGTAAGTGGTCCTTCATCGCAAAATGATTTTGAATAGTTGTATTTAAACGGGTTCCCTGATAAGAATGGTTACCTTAGTGAGAATCGAGTGGACTCTTGGGAGGGGAGTTTTGTGGGATCCCCTGAGGGGTTTCATGAGGGGTCCCTTAGGGGTAGTGACTGGGATGCTTTGACGAGGAGGAGTCCCAATAAAAGTTGAACCAATAAAGGAATATCTTATAACGGTGGTTATGTGGTGTCTTTTACGCCTAAATGGTGAGAGACCTAGCACACCTCCTGACGATGGGGGGAGGTTTTGAAAATGTCTAGATTGATGTAGAGCCATGGGGCCCCCTATGGTGTCGAGTAGAGTGTATGTTACTTTTTGTGATTGAGGGAAGTAGATAAATATCAAATCAAGTAAATCACATACATAAAATAAAGTGAAACTAAAATGATTACATTCCCTTTAACTTAGACTATGTGATCAATGAAAAAAATAGTTTTTGCTTGTTTTTTCATATGATAAAAGATCCTATAAATACCTATTCATCCTAGCAACTCTCAAAGTAACTGGGCCTTGTGGATATATCTTCTATTGGGTACTGGGGAAATGTCCCAAAAGAACTAGCAATGCTTTCCAGCAGTCTAAGAATCAACCAAGGTAACGAATGAGGCTTTAGTATTTCCCGCACCTCCACTTATAAGGATGGATTCCCTAATTTTGGCCACCAAAGTACCTTCGTCCCATGTGAGTATTCGAGTCTATATATTCTTGGTATTCAATTACCAGTATCGAGCACTTGATGGGTCGAGTAGCCCTAAATAGTACCACACACACTAGACCTAAGTTGAAACGCCTCTAAATCAGGTCTCTGTTATGCTCGGGTATTCTTTTCCATGGGATGATTAAAGGATTTTAAGCACCCTAAAAGTCAACTTCTATGTTTCAAATATGTAACATGACCATGGTGGCTTATGGGATGCCTACCCCCAATGGTCCTAACCTGAACTATTAATTCTTTTGTGGCCCCTATGGGGAATTTAGTTGGTTCAAGTTATGGTTGCTTTTAAGAGTCTTGATTTTCTTAGGGTGTGATATGTAAGCCAAAACAAGCTAAGTACAAAAAACTTTGGAAATTGGATGCCTTCTTATACAAATCTTATAGAAGCTTAGTGTGTGATGTGTAATTGTGTGCAAGTGGGCAAGTGAACATACAAAGTGTGATAAGATGTGGATATGTGATGATCCTTTTCAATATCCTCCTAATTACACTAAGTTTTGATTGTTCCTTGCATGAAAAAGAAATAATCAATGGACAATGGGCCACTTACTCTTTTTCCTATTACACCATGTGATTTTCACAACGGGATATGGAAACTTAAGTGCTTTAAGAAAGTTTTCATATGCAAGCCTAGGTTCTTCTAGAAGACACAAGGGAAGCAGAGATTACTTACTTTATGTAATAACACTTAATCCTAGTCCCAAAAATGAAGAAAAATGTATGTTTTTCTTAGTAACAAGATTTGTGGATCATGGGCCACTTGCTCCTTTACAAATTAAGTTGTGTAAGAAATGTAAAAAAAAAAACAAAGATAATATAATTCGCCTACTAATTGTGATTAGTAAAGAAATTAAGTAATCTAAAATAACTAGAAAAAAATTGCAAAGGTGAAGGAAATTCACTAAAGACTCCCAATCACCTGAGAAAAGTGAAACTACAATCATTTTTATGCTCTTTGGAAGCTGCACGAGTTTTACTGTGCACAGACACACTTGCACGTCTGCCTGAATAAAAGTAGCATCTGCACGTCTGTCTAAACGAAAGCCACACAGTAGACAAAAAAGAATGAACAGTCAAAATTTTCGGTTGACTACAAGTCCAACAGGTCCTGTAAAAATTCTAAAGAGATGTTGAACGCCCAATGAGGTGATAATGTAGAGAGAGGGTCCTAAAAACACAACTATTAGAGTAAAGAAAAGAAACTAGTGGAGTCACCAATTTTGTATTGTTTTTGTAGAAATGGGGTACCAAAAGACACCTCATTAGTAGTTGGTTGTTCCCTGAAAAGAAATACAGACAGTTTGGTTGTTGTTATAAACTAAAACAAAGAGATAAACACATAAATAATGCTTAATGAATCAATCAAGTCAACAAAATTATGGAAAATGACTCCCTTTATTGACTATTGGTGGTAGAAGATGAATATAATAGTTGAATACTAAACACTAGAAGAGAATTCTTTGAGCTATGGTGCTCAAAAATCCTCAAAAAAGGAGGTTCCTTTCTTCACTTTCTTTGCAATCTTCTCCTCTCTCTCAAGAAGTATCAAGGCTCTCTCAATGGTGAAATCCTCTCCACACTAGAATGATGGACTGCTAAGAAGAAACTCTACCAACATAATAGTGCTCTACTTCTTCTCAACAATGAGATAAATGATTGTTTGAGAACAATTTTTCCAACATAACATTGTCTCCTCTTTGGCTCTCCAATGCCTGTTTATATAGAATTTTTTGAACCCCTCTTCCCATTTTGGTTCATGAATGAAAGTGACTTATGAGTAGGACAAGAAGATTCCTTTGAGGGTTGTGTATCTTCAAGGTGACTCAAATTTGATTGTCCTTGACTGGAACATGTCAGGGAATCATCTTCCAAGTGTGGGAAGTGGTCCTAAAATTGTTGAGTCGAACTTTTCTTTGACCGTGTGACTTTCAAATAAAAATCCACGCAATTGTAATTTATTCCTGAGGGTAAGTTGCGTAGTCCAATTTTACACATAAGACCTTAGGAAAAATTAAATTTTTTGAACTTGATAATGTCTTCAGCTGGAAAATATTCACTTGTACGTTTCGTTGGATGACTTTGGGCGTCTTTTGGATTGTACAAATATGTGTATGATTTTCTGGTGTTAGCAAGTTCCTTTGCATATTCTATTATTAACTAAATAAATAGGTGAAAAAGAGAAAAGTTTCCTATGCAGAGAGGTGAAACAAGCAAATTCACTGGGGTACTGAATAGGCCTACTGGAAGTGAAGCGATGTTTGTGATTCCTTTATGTGGCTCCATTAGGATACTGAACAGGCTCACTGGAAGTAGAGAAACATTGGGGAATGTGCTTAACATCTGATTATGAAAAGCTCGGTACATTATTACCCTTTCTTAATTGCAATATTTGAGGTTTGACAAGTCTTTGAATGTGTTTAAGCCAATCAAGGAATAGGAAAACCCATGTTAAATTGGGTAAGTGGTGAAGCTAGGCTGATCATTACGATGAGTCAATACTTCATAAAGGGCTAGACTCTTTTCTGAAAGGTAGACCTAAACAAAGAAGTTGAAGTTCGTTCAGTGTTTTCGCCAAGTGTTGTCACTACTACAACACCCTCCAAAAAAATTTCTATATCTAAATTTTGGAGCCTACCCTCCATCATGTGAAGTGTCACTTTTGTTATTCAAGTGTCCATGCCCCTTCCTAAGTGTCATGGGATCATTAAGAGTAACTATAGCACATTTTTGAGTCATAGTGCACATGTTAGGCATAAAACGACACTTATGTGTAGCAACTATGCATGCTTTTCTTGTTGCACTTGGAGAATGCTTTTAAACTGGTGTTTTGATGTATATTTCTTAGTAGTGGGTACTTCTTGAGTTGTAGTGATGAGTTGAGAAGATAAAATGATTGATCATACCCCTAACTTATTGCGTTTTTCCATGTTTCACCCTTCGATACTTAGTATTTTTGTTGACTTTGCAACCTTTTCTCTGGGCTAGGAAAAGCGCATTTCACACTTCTAGAGCCTAGCAATTACCCTCCTTGTCAGCTAGAAATTTTCCCTACGCCATTATGAACCTCATTTCTCTCCCCTGCACACTGTGCAATTCTAGTAAGCAAGGCCCCTTTCCTTCTTGCTTACTCTTCCTTCCTACGCTAGTCCTGCCTCTGCATCCTAGTGTAGTGCACTGCACACTTCCAATGAGTAGTGATTCCCCTCTCATGCCTAGGAACTGCGCCCTACACCCTCCTTTTGGCACTATATTTCCTCCCTAGCACATGGCGTAGTCCTAATGAAGAGTCACTGCAGCCTTTCCTCTTGGAATCGCGCCATGTGCTCACCTTGCCTCCTCCTCTTCTAGAGATATGCATGGTGTAGTCTCAGTGGGAATTCCCTACCCCCCCATCTCTTGCAAGTGCTCTCTACACCCAAAAGGCCCCTCTCTCCCCCTTGTGCACTATTGATCCACAGTCAGTACATTGCATAAATCATCATAGAGTAGGAGATTTTCAGCATAATGTTTGTTTTTCTTGAGTAATCCATACTTGCAGCTATTCTCAATAAGCATGGAAAAATATGTTCAAGATATTTTTCAAGAGAAGTTGTCTAGGGAGGCATTTTGAAGACAAAGGCACAAAGGAACCATGTTGCAACAATTGAAGGAATGATGGATTGTGATGATAAAATTGACCCATGAAGACTCCATAATCTCTCTGGGCCCTTTGAACGGTAGAAGGCAACTACAATGCAATATATGTTACAAGTATTGAAGACATAGTGGCAATTTCATCACTTTTCATAGAACTTCATGTTACAAGTCACTAGGGTCCAAGTCATCAATGGAAATGACTTGCCTTGTTATTGTCACATGATGCTGTGGAAATGATGATGTAATTTTGGAAAATATTGTAAATGTAAATATGTGTAAGTCCAAGAGTCACATATGACAAAAGATTCATTAGGAAAAGTCCAAAGGTATTATGGAATTCCAAAGGTCATATTAGAAGTCCAAAAGTCATGAGGGTAGTCCAAACTACATGGGGATATGAAAGGTAATCTCTCTTGTAATAATAGGAGCCTCATTACTCAAGAGAAATTTTCACTTTGGCTTCTCTGACTAGGAATTAGAGAGAATATTGTTCTTTTAAGAAGAAAGTAGTGGCTTAATGCTCCACTATTGGAGCTAGTGGTGCCTCATTGTAACCATGTATCTTGGAACTTTTGCTTAATGATAGAAGCTCATTGAGCCAACATAATTTCATTCATATATCGTGAATGTTGTAAGATTATTCTTAGATTTTTGTGGTACGTGTTTATGTTCTTATGTGCTAAATAAATTGAGCTACTTAATTGGATTTGGTTCTCACCTTGTTGAATGTGTATTGTAATTGTTTTAATGATCGTTATGTCTATGTGAAATAATTCACTAGATGATTAGTGATTATTTCATAAGGATGTGTGTGTGCCTTTATTAGAATAATACTATTACTTTTCTTCTAAAGACTCACTTTCTCTTCCCTTTCGGTGAAAGAACCTTGATACACATTGCAATTGAACATTTCACAAAGACTACTTACTTTCTCAATCGAAAGTACATGAGTGTTGCTTTCTTATGCTAACTATTGAAGCCAAGACAAATCTTTAAGATAATGGTAGCCAAGCCATATTTTGGATGGGGTTCCTACACCAAATGGTGTGAGGTCCGATTGGGACTTCATATCGGGGAGATGCCTTGTGTGTTGACAGTTTCTAGCACCATCAACACAATGGCTACAACCAGACAATCTGATTGTTGTTGTCCTTTTTATTGAATAAATTTTATTATTTTATCTTTTAAAAGGGCTCATTATACTCTTGTTCCTTTTGAGAAAGTGATTTTTAAGAAAATTTCACAAGATATACAAAAACCATCTTCAAGCTAATACCACTCAATTAATTATAAATGATAGGATATATTTACAATTATTTGTTTTAGAATATTATTGATTTCTTGAAAATTTCACGAGATATACAACATCCATCTTCAAGTTAATACCCCTCCATTAATTGTAAATGATGGATAGATTTACAATTATTTGTTATAAACTATTATTGATTTCCTCTAAGATTAAACTAAGGATGTAACAATGACCTTGCAATAGTGGATCACATGATAATAAGCATTGATATTGAAATTATTTCACATCTTCAACACCTTCATTTAAGCTATGAAAATGGATGGCCATCGTTTTCAAATTATTTCAATTCATTATAATTCATAAATAATTAAACAATTTTTTTAAACCTTGTAAATGTTGATATTGAGTGAATTTGTTTCTATTTTATTAGTTTGCATTCACCCTTATTTATTTTTTTGATAACATGAGGAAAAAAAATCCCTTGTCTAGTAAGCGAGTTATGCATATATCACTTGTGCAATATAATTATGCAAATGATAATTCTAATAAGAATTAAATGTATCATATCTTTAAATGGGATATTTTGAATTTATGTATCCATTTTAAATTCAAATTTATAGAAGGTTGAGTAATATGATATTCTATGCTAATCTTGCGATGTGATGTTTCATAAATTAAATCTGTTAGTTTTGATGTGTAGGATATGCCGCTCATCCTCAACAGTAAGAACTCTCATCCACATGTAAGTTC
Source organism: Pinus tabuliformis (assembly GCA_031772625.1). Classification (NCBI taxonomy): domain Eukaryota; kingdom Viridiplantae; phylum Streptophyta; class Pinopsida; order Pinales; family Pinaceae; genus Pinus; species Pinus tabuliformis. Next base: position 1,869,968,467 of record CM062817.1, read on the forward strand.
AGAAGGAATATAGAAGCCTTTAAATTTTTGTTATTATCTTTTCGAGCCAATAATAAGATTCGAGTTATGTGTGATTCATCTCAACTTCATTGGTCTTCCTTTTGAAAATTATGTTATGTACTAATATTTTGGATTGAGAACAAATCTTCTAGTGCATGTCATATTAATTGCAAACAATAGAAAAAATGTGATTCTAGTCTAAATTAGAATTGGTATTTTACCATGCCCAAGGACATTACTAGGTCTCCTAGTCAACAGATAACACTGAGGTTTTGTTTTGAAAAATCCTATGGAAGGATATCTTAAATATCATTTCCCTATATATCATCCACTTTCTACTTAATAGCAAACCACTTCTAAGCATCTCACTAAGTGAAATGCTACTTGTTTCTTTCTAATGACTTACTATGATTAATAAACATCAATAAGACTCACTAGTAAGCATAATGAAAGATAGGGAGTATTGACATATTATTCCCATTTGACAGAAGGTTGAACATTACAGGTTGAACCATGACCTTATGTCAAGGTTTAGAAGCTAGATGAATCAAAATAATAGGTGGACTAGAGAAGGCTAAATCGAGCCTCTGCACTGAAATACGAAACAAGGTATAATTGAATTCTAAAGCCACATTTTGATAGAAATGTTTTTTATGAAATTCATTGTCACAACTTTGCTTTTGATTATGCTCGTGCAAACAATTTTGAGTTGTTGATAATCCACATGAACCATGTTAAGGAAATTACCTTTACTTTTGGTCTGTATAAAAAGCATAAAGCATTACAGTGGATCTTTGCAAGAGATTTTCCTCCAAATAACATATGGTATTGTTATATTCCTTATATTATTTAAGGACTCATATGCATATCACTAAAAAACAGGATCTATAGGTACGCACTTACTACCTTTGCAGCCTAAAACCAATTAAAGAAAGTGTTGCACCTATAAAATTTGTGCCTAAATTTTTGTTTCTTCTTCTCTAATATGCAATTTTAGGTATATTTTTCAAATTTCGTTATTGATATGTAAGACAAGTTGATCTATGGAAAGATTTTGCTATCATCTCAATCATTGCTTCAAGAATCAAGAAAAAAATCAAGAATGGGGGACTAGAAAAGCACAAATGAAAATGATTTTGAATGATCGAAAATACATATATTACTTATTCACTGAGTTAAAGTGTTGATTTCAATATTGACATAAGGCAGATTTAGGAATAGGGTTTTGGTGTCAGTAGAGTTAAGAGGAGACCTTGTGAATGCGTGAAGATGAGAACAAACATCAGGCCGAGAATCAGATATAGGTATTGTCATTTTCTTACCATGTGGAATTAACACCAACATATATATCCTATCATGTAATTGTTGTATTTCTAACATCTACATGGCTACATCTATATGTAGGTGTTATCACTTAGATTTAACCCAGACTATGAAAGGGAAAAACTAAGGTAACCTCAAACCACTTTAGAGTCTACAAGCTAGCCCTTCTAAACTCATAGAGGATCTCTCATTAACATCTCAATCAAAATGAAAGGTTGTGTTCTTAGGCTCAAAGGCTAGATCTTCAGTAAAATGGGGGATTTTTAAAAAAGGATTTTGGTTGGAGTATGGGAAAATACCCTTGGGCATGGAATCAAAGATGAATATGATCTAGCAAATCTCAAGACTGGTGGTATGAAATATGTTTTCCAGAGGCGAGACATATAATTCTCCACTTGGACATAGTTTGCAGTGTGGTGATTGTTAGCAACAACACATTAATTAAAACAGAGCCCCAATTATGGTGAATTTTGCAATAATATCATATATACTTATGAAGAAATATGAACACGATGGACAAAGCATCAATGATGAAAAAATTTGTAACCATGGAACCAAAGCATCCAAGAGATGAATTTTGTTTTTATAATGCTCATTCAGATCTAAAAAAATACAAATATAAAATACAAAAAAAAAACAACACTAGAAAAATATCATAACATGAATTTTTGAAGACAATATATCAAAATTTCTACTTGAAACTGCTTCCATTAATATTCATAAAATATTATATAATTGCAGTTTCTCCCTCTATAATTGCAGTTTTCTCCCTCTAGAGACCAACCTCTTCAAATTACAAAATTCTTAAATAATAAAGATAATATCAAACAGTATTCCTAATTTTTCCCGAAATAAAATCTCACCAATCAAACTAATACTAAAAATAAAACACATAAAATCATAAGAGATTAATTTAAATCTGGTTGCAATAGGTGTCGAGTAGCTGAGGTTGATGAATGTCAAATCCTGTGGACTTGAAATGCTAATTAGAAGCCATGAAATCTGGGCTAGATATGATCCTTTGCTGCCTTCAAAAATAGTATTTTCCCGAGTGCTGATGGATAAATGGGTGTGCATCATGTCAATGGATGTTATCCCGGGTGATTGGGAGGGTTTAATAATAACATTTCTATCTGAGTTCAATAACTGTTTCAATATGATTGTTGACGTTAAATGACACAACTATATGTAACATGATGTTAGTTGTAATATGATGTAAATGATGGGACTTATGATCCACACTTCTTCCAAGGGTCGAGTTAATAAAACCCTTTTTAAAAAAAACTGCTTTGCATCATATTGGAGGAAAACTGGGAACTGTTGACGGATTAAATGTCAGTGTTGTCTCAAAACCTAGCAAAATTTGTGCAGACAATTTAACTGTCAGCGCTCATCCAAAATCAAACGAAAATAATGTTGACAGATTAACTCTCCCCACTCGATCAAAATGTTTCCAAAATACCGCGTGAATATACTTGCCATTTATTTGGTTGACTAATGAATTGGCACCATTTTATTGCTTTGTAGGTAATCTCCTCAATTTGGCAGCCCTTTTTTATTTGTTTACATGATATAAATCCCACATTTGCCCTATTAACTATATTTGAAATATTTATAATGAAACGGCTTACAAAGGCAATTTGTCTGTAGAGTAATGGAATTGGCGCCTGTGGACTTTTACTTTGCAACATATGGGGCTTGTCCATTCGACTTGATGTTTGGCCAAACGTGTAGTATCAAGGTTACAACTTGGCAGCTCGTGGATTTGGGGATTTGGCAATGAAACATAAGATTGGGACTCCGGCCTATTAACTTCTAATAAAAATAAACCATGCAATGAAACATAAGATTGGGACTCCGGCCTTTTAATTTTTAATAAAAATAAACCATGCATAAATCCAAGAGCCAAATTGGCTTTAAAAATCAATTCTATTTTTTATTTTGCAAACTCGTATATTATTGCCCCCAAATCCTTTATTGGCAAAATTGGTTTATTTTCCAAACTTGTATATTATTGCCTCCAAATTTTTTATTGGCAAAATTGGTTTATTTTCCAAACTTGTATATTATTGCCTCTAAATTTTTTATTGGCAAAATTGGTTTATTTTCCAAACTTGTATATTATTGACCCAAATTTTACTGGTATATTATTGCTCCCAAATTTTTTATTGGCAAAATTGACTTATTTTCCAAACTTGTATATTATTGACCCAAATTTTATTTAATTTTTATTGGCAAAATTAGCACCAACAACTAGTTTCAAGCACTACAAAATGGCCAAAACTTCAGGGGTTATGAAATAATTTGGCAGCACCAATAAGCTTACATAAATTTTATAATTTTATATAGTACTGACAACAGGCTCAGATAATTTTGAGGTAGATTGAACTCCAAAAGAGATTAAAGCAATTGATGAGCCACTAAAGGATCAACTAGTTCTCTCGCTCAATCGAAGGAATCATTGAATAAGTCTATACGCCTCCCAAAGTCGTTAAATTGTATGCCTCCCGTCACCCCGATAACTCTAGACTATATCCCTTCCTGCTTTTAGCTCAAGTAATTTTTCTTGTTCATCTCATGAAGGCATTTCAGACAACATAATACTTCTATAAATTTTAGTTAACTTCAGTTACTAGAATATAATATAATCTAAAGGCTCTTTATATTTGCAAAACAAAGCCCTAGTTTTTGCAATTCAACTTGATATCACTAAAAGCAATGATCTTTCACTGTGATACCTTAGTTACATATCGAGTTTTCCTTTTTTTTTAATGGGCTAAAAGCCATTTTATTTTTAAATAAATATTTTTTTTAATATTAAGATCATTGAAAAATTATAACGAAATAGATAAAAAAAAATCTTTGATCTCACACCCATATCTACCTACCCCAGACCATAGAGCACTTTGTTTCTTTGGAAAATCACCAACAACCATAACCTTTTAAATGAAATAATCAATTAAATTTTAGAGGGCTCCAAGATGCTAGAAGTCTAATGGATACTCACATTTTTTAGTTTGGCTTGTTGAGTGTGAGGTCGCTTGGCTAGAGGGCATACAACCTCTCTAAGCAATCTTCTCAATAGTATCTCAGTGACTGAGTTCACTTTCCTGGGAAGCAAACTTGCTAAGTTTGAAGGATTCTTGGCTTCCAAGGTTCAAAATGATATTTCCGGGACTTCCCGTCATTTATTAGAGAAGATAAAATCTAGATTGTTAACTTGGGGTGTCTCTTACGGTACAGTATCAATTGTTATGTCTCACCAATAGTACAGCCTCGGTATCCTTATCTTATTCTGGTGTGTTACCAGTAACATATATCGGTGCAATATTATTTGCAAATAGATTTATTCTCTTCAAAGAACCATCAATGCCACCAATGCATCGAAAAAATAATGTTGGGATGTCATCACTTCCAAGAAAGGCAGATCCATCAACGAATGATTACCATAGGTCCATCTACCATAAATCCATCCTTCCTCTTCCTCGCCCCACTTGACTTACTTTTATTTTCAGGGCCTTGCAAAGTTAACAGCTTGCATCCTTTCTCCCTCATTTTGTTTGTTCTACAAGCATTGTCTCTAGTCCAGGTAGTATCCGGCCATCTATCTTAACTGACCAACCTTCCTTTTGTTAAGTTCAAGTCTTCAATTGACATTTACAGAGACATTCTACTTCGCAACTCCTCTTATTAATGCTTTTCTAAAAAACAAAATCTCTTAAACAAATTTCCCAATAATTATGCCCCGAAGCAAACAAATGCAACCTTTGAAAGTGTAGAACATTAAAATTTAAATAATTCGGATGCATTTTTTATAAAACCATTTTCAAATATTTACCAAACCCTTTGAAACAATCAATGGCAATTTCATTGAATGAATATTTATCAAACCTTTAAAATAACGGTTCAATCGAATGTCATTAGAAAGTAACTCATCTAGCGAGAGGAACCCAAGATGAGGACACTCTTTATCAGCGAAGGGTGGCCATGGGAGCTCCGTATAAATAGTGGTAGCTGTTGTCCTCAGCAAAATACAATGAACAACTACTTTCCTTCAGCTAACGACTTAATGGGAGGATCTATACACAAATAAGGTTGCATGTGTTTTCCTTACGACCTCGAATCTAAACTTTTGATCCACATATATTTTTCTTCTTCACGAGTTACTCATACAGTCTTGTTTCTACACTAATACCATATTAAAACTCATAAGCAATAACAATAATGAAACTAATTGAAAACTAATGGGACATTGCATATCCTTCTTACGATTAAATAGAGTTTACAACATAATTTTATAGAATTATCTAGGTGTAATAGTTTCTAAGAGATATCGAGGACTAATAGCTTCTCAATCACTTCTAGTAATACTTTTTTTTTAATATTTATAACTCAATTAATTGCTTAAGCAGCTTAAGTAATAAAGAGATTATTAAGTCGAGATGTTCATTCTATGGCCCAGTATGATGTGTAATTCTGTTCGTCTGTCATCAAAGTTGAAATTTTACTCATGTTGGCCCAAACAAAAATTTAAAAAAATAATAATAATAAACCATACAAAATATTTAAATAACATTGGTTCATAAAAAAAATTGCATGTGAAGAAATTGGATCCCTCTCAGTTCATGTTAGATCTGTATTCAAGATGGATCTATGCTGGTACTTTAACAATTATTGCGATGGCCATGTCGTTGGGGAAGAGAGTTTTCCAAACGAAGGCATGCAAGAGAGTTATGACGAAAATACTGAAGACAGTAATAGAGGAAATTATAGAAAAAAGTATAGCCAAGACATGTGTGAAAAAATGGGGTACTTGCTCTGAGTATCTTATTGTAGCTATTGATGTCAATGTCATGGGATAGGTGTATGCCCACCACGAAATAGAGAACCTACAAAAAGACAACCATGGCATTCATTAGTGCAAATAGAAAAAAGTTTTGCAACACATCAAACAAATAAATTCCAACTAAAAGTGTAGAATCTAAAAGTATTTGAGCAAATGAAACAAAAAAAAGGTTTTGGAATAAATGTAATTAGGATAGATCCATCTTAACCCACTTTTCATTAAGCGTCGAGATAGATGGAATCTCTTGAGGTAAGCAAATCTATTTTAAAGCACAAAGCTTGAAAAAAAGTTTACACTTCAAGGGATTTGACACCTATGGGTGCTTGTATATATATATATATATATATATATATATATATATACCAGGGAAAATTTTAAGAACCCCCCTAAATTTATAAATATAATAAATGGGCGAATCTCCATGGTATATAGGAAACATGGAAGGCGATTTTATCAATAATATAATATGTATATATAATTTTTTGGCGAATCTCTCACGAGGCATGGCGAATATTTTACTCAATTATAAAATCTTGTAAGATCTTGGCAAGTCTTTCACTAAATAATAAAACTTTGTAAAGTCCTAGTGAATCTTAGCATAGGCTACATGCTGGTTTAATTCCCCCATTTAAATAGGCTACATTCCAGGTGAATACCATGGGTCAATACCATGTGCCATTTTGGTGAATACCATGGGTCAATACCATGTGCCATTTTTATTTTTATTAATTCTAATATTAGGGTTAATAATGGTTTTTTGCATGGTATTAATAACAATCTAGTCCATGGTATTTGTCCCATAGTATTTTGGTCATAGGTTTCACCTAAATATAACCCATTTTTTGAGTGTTCGTAAATATAAGGTGACTTATGGAGTAAATATAAAAAAATGTTTTATTTGTTTACCATACCTCTCGTTTATTTATATTTTTATTAATTTACCATACCTCTTTTACAAATATGGTATTTGGCCCATAGGATTCACTTAAATAAAATCTCTTTCTTGAGCCTTCATAAATAGAACGAGGGTTATGGACTAAATATAAAAAGAGGTTTTATTTATTTATGATACGTCTAGTTTATTTATATTTTTATTTATTTACCATACGTTTTGAGTAAGTATAAAAAGATGTTTTATTTATTTACCATACCTCCACTTTACTTATATTTTTATTTGTTTACACCCTTACATGTATATAAGGTGACTTATGGAGTAAATATAAAAAATGTTTTATTTATTTACCATACCTTTCATTTATTTATATTTTTATTAATTTACCATATCTCTTTTATAAATATGGTATTTGGCCCATAGGATTCACTTAAATAAAACCTATTCTTGAAAATGGGCGAATGGATTCACTTAAATAAAACCTATTCTTGAAAATGGGCGAATGGAAGGTTGTAAGTCCTAATTTCAAGGGCTAAATTTACCTTTTTTACCCTCTCCCTTAAAATAAGGTGGGCTATTTGAGGTGATTTGTAAAAATGTACTATGATACAAAATATTCGCCCACTAAAAATTTAAAACCCCTTAATTTCGCCAAAGGGCGAACATTCGCCCCTAAAATTATCCTTGATATATACACATTCCATGATGGGTATATTTATTTTATTTTTTTATTGTTTAAATTGCATTTTTAAATGTACAAACACATTTATCTCTCTAAGAATCCCCTTGAACACTATTGTGTAGATAACATAGCCTAAACATGCAATTCTAACAAATCTATACGAAATTTTGAACAAAATTCACTATGTGGAAAAGGTCAAATTGTATAATAATTAGACTCTTTGAAATATTTTTAATAGTAAAAAAAATAGTGTGTTATGTAATATATAGACTTGAAATTAAAATATTTAAAACAATATAGACATTGAAATATTTTAATTTCAATTTTTATATATAAAAAATCATAATGAAATATTCAACATAAGCATTGAAATATATTATTTATTAATCACATTTTTCACATTAAAACGTCTTTTTATTATTAACATTTATTATTCATAGTAACATTGAAATATTTTTGTAAGTTTGTTTCTATATATACATATATGATGTTGACATTAAAATATATTAGTTAACGTAAATATCTAAATATTTTATTTAAGGTTTCCATTAATTTTTTTCTAAAAAGTAAAATAATAACACATACTCCATATACTAAAAAGTGAAAATATAATTATTATTTTTCAACTCTATGTTCAGTAGGAAGGGAATTACATACCTCTTTTTTTTTAAGTAAAGAATAGCACATACTCTTCACACTAAAAAATGATAATATGATTTTTTTTTTTAACTATATATTAAGCATGAAAGGAATAAAATAAATTATTCAAACTAAAATTATTTAGGTTTTTAAACGCTTTTAATTAAAACTATAATCAAATATGTATACTCATTTTTGTTTTATATTATAACTAATATTTGTTTTTCATTCAATGAAGATTTTTTTTATTTTAAAAGGGACATGTGTCTAATTCTAATTTGAACCTGGAAAAAATCACACTAGAATGCACCTCTCTACACAATAACAAATTAACATTAAAATTTTATAAAAAGAAATATCTCAAGCCATGAAAAAATTAACTTTAGTTAAGCTAAGTTACAACTTATATATGGAGGAGTAAGATACTTAAAAAATGGGGAAAATTAAAATATTTAAAAGGTTTTGGCAAACATGTAGAGAAGGGTAAATAATGTAAAATTATAAAAGTAACATAGTAATATGTAAGAGTGTGGATTATTTTGAGGTGTTCAAACCTCTTTTAAAGTTTATATAGCTCAAGTGATTTGGTCTCTCTTAGCAATTCATACATTAAAATGGATCTACATGGGTTCTTAATTTTAGCAACACTTATACACAAACATATACATATATATCAACTCCACCAGCATGGAAGGAATTGCACATCTCCTTCATTTTAACCAATACACCAATAAAATGTTATAGTGATACAATTCTTAATAAGATTTTAATTTTTGATGTGTAAATTGCATTTTTGAATGCATAAATGGATTTAACTCCTTGAAAATCCCATTGAATATTCAAATTATGTAGACTACTTAGCTTCAACTTGCAATTGCAACAAATTTTCACTAAATTTCAACTAAAAATATATGTGGAAAGGCCAAAGTATAGAAAAGTTCGACTAATAATTTTTAAGGAAATTTTGTATTTTCAATTACTTTGTATAATATATATAGTTGACATTAAAATATTTTAATCAGCAAGCCAATTAAATACTTTATTCATCATGCATTGAAATATTTTATTTATTATTACTAAAATGTCTTGTTATTATTGATATATTTTATTTATAGTTAATATGAAAATATTTTTTTCTCCTGATCAGGATTCAATACGTTGTCAGAGGCGACAGGCTGGGATGTGATATGGGTTGTACAAAGGTCATAACAACCATCGTCCCCCACATGCTCAAGGCAGGGGGTGTAGTGTCCTTTGATATGAATGCATGGACGGTGGGTTGGCAAGGTGGCGGAGGAAGGAATAAGGAAGGGTGGCGAAGAAGGTTAAGGCATTCGACGTGCAGGGTAAGAAAGACCAATAGTGGAGACGGGAGGCAACTTAGAGTTGGGGAGGGGTGAAGGCAAGAAAGAAACCTTGATTGAGGATAAGAAACAGTCTCCTGGTATGTAATTTGGTCCCGCTCCTGTATCAATTCCATGATCTAGTTGGGGTTTTGTTGGGGGAAAGGGAGGGGCAAGATGTCGTCTCAATGGGGAGTAGCGTTGTATGGGAGGAACTGGGGGAGGAAAGGGAGTGCCATGGCCTGGTTCTGTTTTATGTTTTTATCCCATTCGAACCAGAATCTTGGTAATGGCATTGGCAATTGCGGGTTGAGAAGATATGCGGGCCTATATCTAGTTGTTCAGACCAGGGGAATAGGGGATAGTGGGTTTGCCATTCCTGGGGGGTTGGGTGCTAAAGGGAGAGGCACGATAAAGCTGAGGGCAAGGGGCCAGGATTTCAGCCACAACAGTAGAACACTAAGAAAACCCTGGGCAACTAGGCACCTGCATGGCATTAAGAGCATAGCTAGGGACCCTGGGCGGCATTCTAGACAGAGGGGCAAGCAAAACCATGGCTAGCATCTACTGGCTGAGGGTGCTGAAAGCGGGTATAAATGCAAGTGTCGAGCTAGGCTTCGGACGAGCCTGAGGGCTTGGTTCCAGATGAAGCGGGACGACCGGCAATTGAACCATAGTGAGGGGGAGGGGTACTATGAGGAGCCCCAGGAGACGAGTTAGAAACCCAATTCCCTTGGCCACCTGTGGGCTCTAGGCTACCTTAACTCTCAGATGGTGAAGCATGGAAGAGAGGCATTGTATGAACAGCAACGATGGGATGATGCGCACAGGTTGACGGGCCTAACTTTGTTTGACTGTCCATGGGGCATCACTGCTGATCCAGGTGGATGTTGGTGGCCACCCACCTATCCCATTTGGACCCCCACAACTATCTTTTTTAGTTTTTCAGTTTCCTTAATTATAGCGCAGTTTACTATTTTTAGCAGTTTTTCGGGTTCTAAACTTCCGGAGCCGTTTTGAGGCCCTAAATGAAGTTTTTTGGGAAATCTACCGCCAGCGATTCTTTTATTAAAAAATCTTCTTTTCCGTCGTAGTCCTCGGAGAGATCTTTCCAACGGGCTATCATGCGCGTCAAACGGAGATAATATGACCAATTCGCGACCCCGAGAAGTTGGTTGTCCAACTCACCCCAAAACGGGGCCCACAATTTGGCGTTTCATCTTCTAGGGTTAGGTTTTGGAATGTGAAGGTTTTCCATTGTTTCTCAATAATAAATAGGCCTTCGAGCCTCATTGTAACACAGTTCAGAGGTATGTAGCCGCCACATCTCTTCTCAGAGATAAGCTACCATCGCTCTAGTTGGTTTATTTCTATTTCCGGTTGTAAGCATATTTCAGTATTTTCCATTAATGAAATGAAGTATTATTTCCGTTGCATCTTTGTGTATATGGTTATCTCTGTATTTTGTTGCGTCCCTGTTTAAATCCAGATCAGTCGGTTTTAATAAAAAGTTTCTTTGTGATTTTGTTTATTGGGCATTCTCCTATTTTTCTTCTGGCAATTCAAGCTTTCAGATCTTCGGGTCCTTTCCCCCAAGATCCATTGCAAGTTTTCAGATCTTGGGGGTCTCTCCTCCCAAGATCCATTTCAATCTTTTAGATCTTGGGGGCCTCCTCCCAAGATCCGGATCAATTGCACAGATTATGGCTTGAGCAGCGAGAGGGCATGGTCGAGGAAGGAGAGGCCCGACCCATCGGGCAGACAAGGGGTCGAGCACGTCGGAAGCTCGCAGGGGCCATAAACCTGTCGAGCACCTCATAGCAGAGGCAGCAGCGGCATACCGAGATGAGATGGATGTGGGAATTCAGAAGCTGATTGAAGATTGGGAAGCAGAGATAAAGCAGGAAAGTGAACCAGAGGAAGAGATCGACAATTGGAGGACGATGGTCCCAGATCCAGGGAATACCCGTGGTAGAATTATTCAATTTAAACACACCCTTTACTTGTATTTCTTAATGAAAAGTCTTCTTGGCAAAGCAATGGAACAAATCTCTGTGGGGATGGCGGTAACAGTGCAGGGCCTGCCAAGTTATAAAAAAGACATGGAAAAAATCCTCTTTTAGTTGCACAAACAGGACATCAGGATGGATCGAATCGACCGCCACATCCCTTGCATCCTGGAGTTGTATGGAATGTCAGGGGCAACTGCTAAAGATCCTACTCCTGTAGCCTCTGTCTCCGATGAGCAGAAAGAGCAGAAAGACTAGATTCCTCATGCTTAGTTTTTGTTTATGCAGTTAGCTTTTAAGTTTCCTGTTGCATATGCTAGCTTTTACAGTTATGTAGTATTTGGACATGAGATTGAGACTTATCTAGCTTGGCTAGAAAGACTGAAGCAATTAGTTTCCTGTGTCATATGCTAATTTTTACAGTTATGTAGTATTTGGACATGAGATTGAGACTTATCTTGCTTGGCTAAAAACACTGAAGCAATTTTCTTTTTGGATGGCATATAACGCTGACCGATGGCCAACAGACTTGGTTTCCCCTTTGGGCAAGTTGAGGTCATTCGGTCAATCTGTGTGGTGTAAATTTGCCTAATATATAATAGAAAATGGATGGATCTGTCAAGCTTAACAACACCAACAAAAAATATAAAAATATTTTTTTATAAATATGGAATTAATGTTGAAATATATTATTTAAAACTATTAAGATTTACAATTAAATATTTTAAAAATAAAAGAGTAAAAACAAATCAACTATATATTAACTATATAAAAAATTTACACATTCATTTTTAATATGAAAAAAAATTGAAAACAATATTATTAATGTAGTAAAATCATTAAATAAATATTTTAATTTAATTTTAAAAAAGATATTTGTCTATACACTTGAATAGAAAAAATTACCTATCTTCTTCTTATAATAATAATATAAAATATAATTATTTACACAATAAAATCTACAAACAAAATTATAAATCCCTGTTTAAAATAATGTGAAATATACTTATATAACCACACAATAAAATCTATTAACAAAATTACAAATCCCCTCTTAAAATAATGTGAAATGTAATTATGTAATCGCATAATAAAATCTATTAACGCAATAAATCTATTAATATATTTAAGAAAAAAAACACAACAGTGAAGAAATTACATATCCTTTCTTATAATGATACAAAATGTATTCATTCACACAATAAAAACCTATTAATAAAATTACGAATCCCCTCTTAAGATGTACTTATTCGCACAATAAAATTTATTAACAAAAATAAATGGAAGGAAAAGGTAGTTTCACAACATTGAAGTCACTTTTACGTGCACATTGTTTTATTTCGCTTAAAGTATCATATACATTGTATACAGTTTGGGTTGTGTTTATTAGTCCCTGCCATCTGGCAATGGCCAGGGACTATAGTAATTCATATGCGATGCTATAGCATTAATTCGAAGCGCTATGTTATTAATTTACGCGGATTATTGTGCGGTGACCAAAGTTTTCAAATGTGACGGTGTTTGCCATTGTCGGGATAACCAAAGTTTTGAAAAGTGACCATATTTGCCATCTTATTTGGCCTCTTCCCGAGGCGAAAGAGGCTGGACCATAGGTTTACCTTTTGCAGTTGGGGTTACCGTCATAATGAACGTTGGTCGTTGACCTGGAAATAGATGGTTTTGAAATACAATTACCCGATGGTTCCCTACCACTTATCCTTTGAGCATGTAGACCTATCGGAACTCTGTTGATCTGGAGCAGGTGCATTGTAGGTCGTCGGTTTCTCAGATATTTACTGGAGAATTTTCGAAAATTCAAATACTTTATTTATCTATCCATAATCCCACCTTGCATAACCCATCAATAAAAATATCACAAGTGATGCCATTTGAAGCTTCTCTCCATGTTGTTGAAGACTTCCACGACTGATATGCCTTTTGAGTAAGCTTTAAAAGCTGAGAGGAACTAGCTTTGTGGGCATGGGCATTGTTTGACTTGGATTTGCATAAGAATGTTATCAATCGATACTCTTTGGGAAGTGTTCTCATTAAGCATGCTTTACACACAGCTCTTTCATGGGCAGTCACTTTCTTTGCTTCATCCAAAACATTATTAATGTAATGAGAGCCAACACTTTCTTTAACGAGTGGTTTAGCTCTAGCTATCCATTTTGGTCCTTTTTTAATTTTTGAATGTTTTTAGATCTCGTCAAATCCTATAACATAGTTTTTATTTTTCTGGAACTCCCACTAGTCTTTTGGCCATCATATCATGCTCACTTTAGGGCACGTTCACTTTATGATGTTATGTCATGTGATCAATTAATAACAACATAATTCCGCGTTGAATATCGGCTTTAATTCGGATGTTTATCAATTTTTTTACTAGAGGTGCAGCGCTGGAAAAATGCAGATGACTGGGAAATCGGAGATAATAATCCAAGCTTATTCCACCCTTCTTATCTTGTTGCTAGAGTCAAGAACATTCAGAAAGTTTGTTCCATGGCTCTCAAAACAGACTAATTTATGAGTTGTATCTATATAAACTGTTGCAGCGTATAATGTTCTTTTACATGCGTTGAGAGATTGTGGATACTTCTCATACTTCCTGCTCAAGGCAGGGACTAGTACATTTTGCAATTGAGGTTTATCTTTTCAGTACATTTCAATCAATTTTCAAATCCATACAAAAAAAAATTTCGAAACAAGAAGCACCAATGATGTTGTTTCGAAATGTTGTCAGAAGAAAAGAACATGGATCACTACGCACTTGCAAATCCACCTTCATTACAGCCGTCACTTCAAACAGAGTACTTGCAGACCTGAGCAAACTAACTGTGTCAACAACAAAGGTTGTTTCATAGTCCACAAAATATAAATTCTAATTCTTTATTTGTTGTTCTCCTAAATTATGCTCCTTCATTTAACGTCCTCCTAGCATTTTTTATTACATATCTAACGCTAAAATTGTACTGAAACATGAACCAGGTTAAAGGAATGTTGACGATAGCAAATATACGTGCAGAACCTTTTGTTACAATCTGCAACAATTGCTCTCTTCCCGCAGATACATTTGGAACAGTTTTCACGGATCAACTTAATTGTTCCACATGCGAAGAGTTAACCACAGTTTACAATTGCATTGCATTATCCAAACAGAGGCAAATGTTCAGTACAAGTGCATTCTAAAAGACAATTTGCTACTAGAACTTTGTCCATCTTTAACAAATCTGACATATGAAAAATATCTAGAAGACGTTGCTGATGTTGTACAAAGTAGCTTTCTGTTGGATAGTTCGGATGTCATTGTGCATACAGATTGACATATTTTACCCTCTGTAGGATTTGACTTTTTCAGTTTTCATGGTGTATTTCTCTCTAATCTGAAGTACACTCTAGGAGTGCCTCATCTCCTAGATGGCTTCATAAACACAGTTGATGTATAGAGTGACTTTCAGATGCACATTTAAGGGTTACAACTAATGTTCTTGTTCTTGTAATAATTAGGCTCTCTTGTAAAGATGTTTTACTGGCAGCAACTTTGTTTTCACTATCAAAAGACAAACTAGGTGAATGGTAGCAATGACTTGATTGTTGCATTGTTGAGATATCATGCTGTGAGGGTCATGGTAAAATTCCCTTGTTACAGTTGCATGTTTTCGTTTTGATTCCTGTAGCTGAAACCATAAGGGATAGGTAAACAAGAAATCACAGGCATATAATCATCATTTGGTTGAATGACTTAGTAGTTAATTAATTGATTCGACAAAAAGGCAGGAGAAGCAAGGGTATATGAACCAGTGGCCCTTTTCATAGCTTAGATAGCCACGTTACCTTTTTGAAAGTGTTTCAATGCAAGATCAAAGCTCTCTTATATCTGAAAAACACTTATATCTTATCTGTGTTACTGGTAGCCTGCTCCATCAACATATGATGAAGTTTCTAAGAACATGTTTGACTACATAGACCGCTTATTTTTAATAGTGAGGCCAAGGAAGCTTTTGTACATGGCAATTGGTAATTGAGTTAGTTACCTTAAGTACTCCACCTTTAATATTTGACATTAAATATTTAATGTTCACATCTTTTGGTAAACTTTTACTGAGCACTGACTTTCTGTAACTGTACATGGTGTTGCACAACGTTTTTGTGTTGCAAAAGATGTAGCTGAAGCAATAAGTTTGTCTGCTATTGAAGAACTACTTCATACCCCTTCAAAGCAAGTTGTCTTAAATAAGATTCAAGTAGAAATTCAACGTTTCTGATTTACATTGTGCATTTTTCAGAGTACAGAAGAAGAAAGATTGAGAAAAGAGTTTGAGGCAGAAGGTAAAGTTATGGCCTTAAAAGAGAAATCAGAAGTCCATGACTCAAATGTCATTACCCCTAGGACAAAATTTATGGCCACACTGTCTATAGCTATGTAGTACTATGTACATTTAAGATTAAACAATGACCTGGGATGGCAGAAAATAAAGGTTTGCATTATCCTTCATTTCCCAAGGCAGTATTGATATGTTACCGCATAATCTTAAAAGTAACTTTCATCTTTTTTAGGAAGCTAGAATTGTTGATGTCTTGTAATCTTGTTTGCCTTTCATGACTAATTCATATAATTGTGATTCGTTTCTACATTTCATCTCTGATGTGTGTTGAACTGCTTTTTTTAATTCAATCTTGAAGGTTATAGTGTCTGATGCAAATGTTCCTGGTGAGGGGGAACACAAAGTCATGTCCTATATTCGTCTCCAAAGAAACCTCCCTGGTTTCAATCCAAATATGTGTCACTGCTTGTATGGATTAGTAAGTGCTCTGATTTCTAAAAAGAATGGCGTTGCTTGAACCTAACATGTGGTATTTTAGGTTAATTGCTTGATATTTTACTAAGACTTATGGTATCTCTTCATTTAGCTAATGATGATTTTATTTGATAACATACATTAACTTTTGTGTATAATCTGTATGATTTTAAAAGTTGCTTTTGCAACTCCAGGACGCAGATTTAATTATGCTGGCATTGGCAACTCATGAAATCCACTTCTCAATTATAAGAGAGGTTGTTGACTTCTTTGCAACACAAACACTGATATTTTGTTTCCGGATATTCTGGGATTACTATGTAAGAGATAGCTCTGCCTCTGAGTATATACCTGTGGTGATGATACAGGTCATCACTTTCCCTGGTCAGCAAGAAAAATGCTACCTTTGTGGTCAGGTTGGTCATTTGACAGCTAATTGTGAAGGAAATCCAGGAGAATTGGATGAGGACGGCAATGAACAGAGTCCTGTTCCTAAAAAACCCTATCAGGTTTACTAGAAAGATTGAAACTTACAAATTGCTATATTTACTATATATTTTGAACAGTAGACATTCTTTCACCCATAGGATAGGGATTTCATTACAGTAAGTCTACTGCCATATGCCATTATGCTAATAATTGAGCAGTTTCTCAACATCTGGACCTTGCGAGAGTACTTGGAGTGTGACATGAAGTTTTTGTGGGGAATGATTTCCTTCCGCACATGCCTACATTAGAAATTCGTGAGGTTTGTACATGATTTCTGGCATTCCTGTAGTGCTTTTCTTTTATTGACAAATCACAAAAAAGCCTTTACTACTGGCTTTGTTATACTGGTGTTTCCCCTTTAACTGGTCATCATTATTTGATTGGGAAATTATATTCCTTGTTATGAAATGAATTTTACAGAAAGTGCTAGTGTGGTTGTATTGTATTAAAGAGGATGCAGTGAAAGACCAGAAATTAATTCAAATTTCTGTCAGGGTGCAATCAACTTGCTGATGGTTGTATGCCAATTTCAGAACCAGTCCCAGCGGCTCTCACATCACTATCTTGCCCGCCCTTCGCTCAGTAAAATATATAGTCCCACTTGACTAAGAAAAGATGGCAGTGGTATTTTGAACTCTGGTATCAAAACTGTGCATTGGATGTTAACTGACATAAGCAGTCTCAGCAGCTCAGTAGACAGTTGCAGTCCCAAAGGTACACACAATCACTTCCTGTTCTATATCCATTTTCATTGTTCAACTTGCTATTATGATTCTGTGACTTGTAGTTGCATTGCATCACTAAACATAATATTGAACTCTGGTATCAAAACTGTGCATTGGATGTTAACTGACAGCTCAGCTCAGTAGACCTTCGCAGTCCCAAAGGTACACATAATCACTTCCTGTTCTATATCCTGTTATAAGTGACAATGGTATTACCAATTTTACAAAGTCTACAAAGTCAAGCACATTCTCTGTTTCACAATTAATTTGTTCTGCAACTCTAAATCTTCACATGATTACAAACAATAACTCTCTGTTTCAAATGACATGCTCTGTTTCAATATCTGATTTATATATGATCATATTCTAACTATGACTTCATAATATGATTTATAGGAATCTCCTTGGATCCTCAAACGATAAGAACACCTGGAGACAATACTTCCTCGTTGAGGAAATACAAAGAAAATTTATATGCCTGAGAAAATTGTTTAAACATTATCCTGTTCAGTCAACCTTCAATCGACTGGGGATAACCATAAAGGCGTTCTCTGCTTGGCAGTGGTATTTTGAAGTCTGGTATCAAAAAAGCTAGCATGCAGGAGTGGCACCTTCACTTTCTCTGCAAAAGTGTTCCCAATTCAGTATGACAGAATATAGTCCCACTTGACTGAGAAAAGTACAGCTCTATTTTATTAAGTCTTTAGAGTCCAAGAAGGCAATGGCAGCAAAAAAACTCCAAGACCTAGCACTTAGTTAGCTACAGTGGTACAGTGGACTGATATTCTTGATCATTAGTTTGATTATGCAGTATTGGGCATTTGGATTGCAGAACTTGGCCATACTTAATATCATAATAACAAGCCTAGGTTAAGTTGTCTTTGATTGGTCAGTGGATTGATATACATTTACAATGACTGATCCTAACGTACAACAGGTTCTTTTTTATCTTGGCAGTGGTATTTTGAACTCTGGTGTCAACACTGTGCATTCGATGTTAACTGACATAAGCAGTCTGAGCAGCTCAGTAGACATATTATGATTCTGTGACTTGTAGTTGCATTGCATCACTAAACATAATATTGCATCGAACACTTAGTCGTCATCATGTTTCCTATGTCTGAGAAATTCTTTTTTATCTTGGCAGTCGTATTTTGAACTCTGGTATCAAAACTGTGCATTGGATGTTAACTGAGCCTACTCAATGCAGGTGCATTCTCAAGTGCATTCTCAGGCTGAACCTACTCAATGCAGGCACTTAAATCTGCTCAGGAAGCAACTGTGGCAAGGCCGGCTAGGTTTTGCATTGGATCTTAACTGAGCCTACTCAATGCAGGTGCATTTGACCGAATGAAAGCACCAGTAGCATCCCCAGGACCAGTCACAAAGCTATCAGCTAGAAGCAACTGTGGCAAGGCCGGCTAGGTTTTACAGGATGACCAATTCAGTTTGACAGAATCAACATCTAGTTCGGTTCTCAATGCAGGGACTTGCTGCCTCGCAGCCTCCCTGGCAAGGCCGGCTAGGTTTTGCAGGATGACCAATTCAGTTTGACAGAATCAGCGTCTAGTTCGGTTCTCAATGCAGGGACTTGCTGCCTCGCAGCCTCCCTTGTTTATGTTTTGTTATTCCTTTAAATTTAGTTTTATAGTTTCATATACATAATTTGTACATTATTCTTCAAATCGCACCCTAGGGTGAAAAAAAAAAAACGTAGAGGGATGATTTAAGGGTAATGTGTAAAGCCAAGTAAATTTATGACAAAGTATAGATTTAGTATTTTTTCAGTGAAAAGATTGTTGGAAGGCTAGCTTTTTTCTTCCGAAGGTGGCAAAACCTATCAAACTCAGGTGTCAAACCAACAGTGAGGACAACCATCTCTCGCTGCTATCCGCGAATGTCGATTTGACTCATCACCGTTATCAAGGAAAACCACGCCACCTGTAATAACCCGCTGGTGGTCCGTAAGGGAGCAGGCTTTCACTCCTGCCAGATGCCTCTGGGTCTTGGGCCGTTAACCTGTTTCCTTACGTCCGAGGAAGACGAGCTCTTAGCCAAGCAGAAGCAGTTTTACGTTTGGAAGGCTAGCTTATTATCAATTTAACTCAGGAAAAAATTAAATTATAAAAAAAATTGAAAACAGAAAACTAATAATTTCATAGACTATTTTATTCTCATAAACTTTAAAATATCATTTCATTTTACCATTCTACTGTAATATGCAGAGCCAGATAAATTAATGACCAAGCACAGAGATATCATTTCATTTTACCATTCTACTGTAATATGCAGAGCCAGATAAATTAATGACAAAGCACAGAGATATTTTAGACACTATTTTTCATATCGTTTTAATTCCGAGAAAAGTAGTGATCAAGTACAGCCAGCTGTCGTGGTGATCCAGCACAGCCAGCTGACGTAGTAATCAAGCACACGCCATATTTTTATCCTGGAATATACTCGAAGATAGCATCAACATTTAACATAGTGTAAAGAACAATATTAAAATAATTGATCCCTTTGAATTTAAGAAAAATTGAAAATAAGAAATTATATTTTATTCCAAATTTGTTGACTTATCTTAAAGTCTTTGCAGAATTGTGACTATTTTGTTTTTCTTGATGGTCATGCATTCATATAAATTAAATACAGTTGGTAAATGTGTATAATTATTGATTCATAATAAATATTAATTAATTAATTAACAATATTTTAATTATGTATATCAATTTTTTTATTATAAATATTTTTAATTTATAAATCAATTTTTACTATGGAATATTATTACTATAATTTATTTATGTGTACTACTAAAAATATTATTAAAAAAAATGGGTAAAATCACTCTTCAAAAATAAACATACTTATTCAAATAATAAAAACCCAACTTATGTGTACTACTAAAAATATTATTAAAAAAAATAGGTAAAATCACTCTTCAAAAATAAACATACTTATTCAAATAATAAAAACCCAACTTATTCAAATAATAAAACCCAACTTCTTGCTGGAAAAAAAAATAAAACCCAACTTTAATAACTCAAGGAATGTTGAAAATGGCAGGCATGAAGAGTCTCATCATTTTTAGCTTTCACAGAATAAGGTTCGAAGTCGCCACCACAAGGGCCGAAGGATGTTGGTGGCTATACCTGAGGTCCAAATTTCATTAAATGGCAGTCCTGCTAATGTCTTTTCATCGCTGCCAGGTTTTTATTTTCGCAGAGGGCAGCTTATCATAGAGGCTGGGAATGATGTTCCGAGGCAGATAGTGGAAGGTGTTCGAATGGAGCTTCACTCATGTTATAACATAGAAGTTCATTAGACTAGTTGTCGAAAAGAATGAACAACCTGTTCATTCCGCGTATGGAAGCTTTTGCGAAGTTGCTCACAAAATGTTTGTAGAATTGTCTGAACAAGATAAGTGCGGTATCAATGGTACTGCTCTAGATTTGTTTGTCAAAATGCATCAATGGGATGAGGAGGGCAGTCCTTCATCTGTCCAACACTTCTTGAGGCCCTCATGTGGAGCTTGGTCCCGCAGAAAGAACTTGTAAATCAAAGAGCTTTGGTTTCATAACCACCTTACTTCTCAATATTTGTAAAATCTTTTTCTCGAGGAACCCTTTGTATCATTATATCTGCTGCTAACTCGGTAGCAATGCTCATTGCCAAAATACAAGAATGTACAAGGAATTCCAACTCTTTTTTCAAGGCTTCTTTACAAATCCAGGAAACTCAAGGAGGATTTCCTTCTAAAAGACTATGGCATTAACAATGAGGGTTCAATCTCCCTCATTGCAGGGCTTAAAGGGGGAGCTAGGGCAGGGTGGGCTCCTTCCGCTACTAAGACCGTATTTTTAAAAGATGTCTTTAAGGTTAAACCCGGCTTCAACTCGCTGCCTGTCAAGGATCTTTCAGCCCTGGGCTTTGTGGTGGAACATACCATGCCTTTTTTGAAGTGATAGATGTTGATACCAATATTAAGGCTGTTGAATTCCTAGAAAAGGCAATCATATGTCGTTTCAATGGACTGTGGCTCTCCTCATTTGCCCTTAGAGATTGGTTTTACAAAACTGGACTCTAAATTTGGAGTTGATATTATGTTCTAAAGGGTTTTTTTTGTCGTGGCCTTCAAAGATCTTAAGGAAATGTAGAGAAACCTTGACTAAGGTCCATGGTTTTGGGGACAGTGGAGTGGGTTTTAGTGGAGTGGGTTCCTAGGCTTTGACCCTTTTACTATGTTGGCAATGTTTATTCCCGTATGGGTAAAGGTTGTCCAACTTTTTCATTCACTTTACCCATTCAAAGTTCTGAGAAAAGATGGGTAACTTAATTGGGTGATTCATCAAAATAGAAGGAGAAAGGTTATCACAAGAAATTTTCACCTATGTCTGCATATGTGTTGAATTTGATCTTCGTAAAGGTTTGCCCAATAAAATAGAGCTCTAATGGATGGGAAATGTGTTTTCTTAGCCCCTGTACTATGAAAACACAGCTTTCTGATGTAAGAATTGCCAACAGGCTAGTAACCTTCAGAATGTATGTCCTTTTCCCAAAGGAGCTGCCTCCTCGCAGCTACATAAGAATTTGAGTTGTGGTTGGAGAGATCTTAAAGAAGGACGTGGATTTAAAGAATCTATTGGTCAAAGAAGAGACAAGTTGCAACATCCAAAAACAGCTTCAGGGACACCATCATCCCCAAGGGCACCGCCTCATTCTACAGCAGGGGTGAACCAGATAAGGAAAGATCAGGATAGAGATTCAACCATTGTTGTGGCTAGAACAAGTGGACAGAAAATAACCCATGGTTCGGGTTTTGTGACAGCAACAAAGAAATGACAAACGAGGATGATTCCATGGCATTGGAATTATTTAATGGCAATGAAACCATTGATTCATTGCAGCAAGGTGGGTTGATATAATGGCTTGGATCAATGTTCTATGGAGGAAAAAACAAAAACAAAAAACAAACCAAAAAATTCAGGTAGGATTGCAGGATCAGTAGTTGGTTATACAAGGATTTCTCAGATGAGCATTTTGCTATAGGGCCTCTGAGAACTAGATAATGGGATTTCTATGACGATTTCTGATTGCGATATGAAGCTCTTGGGCATATGGTAATGAAAAATTCACCCTAAAAAGAATTGTATAAAAAGCCATGTATTCTTGTTTTCTGTTGGAATAGAATTGTTAAAATTTATTTTATATATATATATATAAAACCCATCGTCATTTTAATGGATGCACGGACCTATTATAATTGTAACGAAACTGGTTTCTTTTAATTAGTATGGCAGTTTTCATTTTAGTGGCAGCATTGAGATGATTACCTGAAGCCTCGGAACAACTTGATGCGCACAACCTGCATCATAAAACAGAAAAGATAGTTGGCATTTAAGAAGTTTAAACACACATCTAGATTTAGTAACGAAAATGATCTATCTATTTATACTTACCAGAGATGTGTAGATGAAGAGTGCAACAAAATACATGATGCGAGAAACTGTGTCAAATACTCCGAAAATTGTCTCCCAGGCCCAGCTTGCGGTGGCGGGAGCAGCCAAGACCAGAAAGAATACAGGATGAAGTTCCTTGGGCAGCGTTTCACTGGTAGGCAATCTCTGGTAGAGTGTCACGAATAATACTAAGTAATGGGCCAGCCCTACGGCCCACAAGAATATTGCAACCTCCTTCCAGTCCAAGCGAGCCGCTAATAGAGATCCTACAAAGTTTCCCACCACAGACAAGTTTGTAGACGGGTTGGCTACCTTTGATAATCTCTTCTCTCCTCCAGACAGCCATTGACCATATATCTTCAGCTCCAAAATCAGCAAAGGAGCCATGAAAATGCACCACAGCGATGGATGGATGGACTCTGATATTGCTGGAGGTACTGCTATAGTTAGCATCATACAGGCAATCCATGGTGCAAAGAAGAAGTTCACCCTCACTGGATGGCAAAACTCCCTCTTGACAGCCTCGAAATGGTAAATAGTTTTGAAAAAATAAGTGCAGAAAACGATGATGAGTGTGCACACTGCAAGTAACCAGAGAACTAAATTTATCTGCAGTGGGATATGGAGGAACTTAAAACCGGGAGAGGTGGAGAGAGCCTTCCATAACGATGCTTGGGTTGCCAACCCCATGCACATTCCGAAGCATGCATTCGGAAATCTCAGAAGAAAAGGCCATTTTTTATCCACGGGAGGAAGTGCAGCTTTCTCACCGTCCTGAAAGCAAAGAAAGGAAAAACATCAAAATATAACTAGTAACATACCTCTAGGTCACATATAGATCAATAGATGGGTATTCTATCTGATGTTTATATTAATAGGTGGGTTATTCTATCTAATTTCAAGAAATCGGAAATCACGAAATCTACAGAATTGGTGGTCCGGAAATCACGAAATCTACCGAATTGGTGGTGTTTAAAGACAATTGCATGGGATTTTAATGGCTACGAAACACTAATTTACTTGAATATCATGGGACAATATATTGATTTATTATATATCTGGAGCTCGAAAACAGCTAGTAACTTAACTTAGTCAAGATTAAGTGAACCACCCTAACAATCTTCTCCTTAAACTTGACTTGGGAAGATGAACCCTGTTCTAATCATTCATCAACCATCTCACCCTAGAGCATACCAGTACATCTGTCACCTTGGTACCTATCCAAGTGTCCATTCCACAACTTGATGACTCCATGCACCACTACTCTACATGTATGCCTGATCAAAGTCTTAAGACCTTACAACAATGTGTATTCCCCAGCAACATGTATGCCTGAACAACAGGTCTTACAACTTCATAGGAAATACACCTGCCTTGGACCAAAACCCTTAGGTTGTTCACACACCACTGAGGCTCTCATCACACACTCGCTCCCATCACACACCCACTCCTTCACTATCCTCAAATCATTGACTTCATCTTTGTTTTCTCGTCCATAATGACCACTCTCTGGCTACATTTATATATCTATGCCAATCGATACTTTGACTTGGCCTTTATCACAACTCTTGAAATTATTGCACATTTACCTCCTTGATTGCCGAACACACATAGTCTACAAGGCCATCCATGCTCAACTCCAACCCTGATATTCCCCATGCTCTAACACCAGTTATGAGGATCACGAAACCAAGAAAAATGGTGGTGTAAGACATCATTGTTTGCCAATAGTCAATTTGCCTCTAATCTTTCTGCCTTAAATAACTATATTCCATATGAATACCATGGATTATCATAAAAATAGAACTGAAAAAATACTAATAACTTGATCTTATCTTGACCCAAATATATACTAACCACTACCCATGCTTAACACATTGACAAATAAAACTTGAAAATAAGAACTTCTCAATATATAACGCTATACACCTATATAAACATCACTTTCACTTCTCCGGACTCAAATGTACATAATCATCATATGCTATCTCAATCCCTAATCTCTTCAAAGACTCGTTGAAACTCCTCTCGTCGCCTTAGGGAGGTTATCTCATTAATTTCAACATCTGTCAAATGGATTATTTGTGTGAACTTGATGGGTTATTTGTGTGAACTTGAAATACACATAATACCTTCAAATCTGCAGGTTATTTCATAAATTCTAAATATTAGAAGTGGGTTATTTGTATGATCTTGAAAGCTATTTTAGACTCTGCAATTAACTTATCTATTGGATAAAGTAGAATCTTTGTCAACCCCTCATATGAGATGGCTAAAATTCTTAGTGCCACTTTAATTTTTCTATAGATTTCATATCAGGAAACCATATATTCATTAGATTTCATATCATGAAACTATATATTCATTATATAATTGCTCCCTATCCTAGAAGTACAAGATTAATTATCTGTATAAAGCTTAAACATGAGAGCTACATCCTGAAGTTCCATGACCTGCAGGTAGGGATGAGACAAATACTATACATAAACACACAGTGAACCTATATGCAAAGAATTCATAGATCACCTGCTCCATACAAACTGTAGAATGCACTATACTTCTCTAATTTCTAAAATACAATTCAACCTCCTGAAAGTTTTCTATCTCAGCTACACTATTACCTCACAGACAATTACTATGCCAAATATTTCGATATCTCAGGGGCTCTGGATATCTCACAAGAAACTACTACCTCCAAAGATTTTGATACCTAACATCACAAATCAAAATTAAAATAAAGATAAATATCAGAAACATGGATCCTGAACAATTTCTGTATCACTACACAAATAAACAAATATAACCTGAATTTATTGATCTACTAATAATATGATGAAACATATAACCATAGTCTTCTCACCCTTAGAACTTCAAGCCCGGGCCCCTCCAATGCTTCAAAGTATCTCGCTGCAGGATGTTGAAATATTAATTTCAACCGCACGTTTATTGCAGCGTGGTTTGGTAAAACCACCCAGACTTCCCCGCACCACCATTCGCAAAAAGTTGTTTCCGTAAGGAGGGCTCCGACACAATCAGCATGAGACACGCGTCCAGTGTACAACCATGAAACCACCAACTCCCCGGACGTTAAAAGTCGTTTGAGTTGTGTGAGGTTGGTGTGCGAATTGCGTCCGATCAGGTCAACGCATATGGATTCACTCCAACCTGCCAGAACGTTAATTTTACTTTTACCGCTGGCTTTTATTTAATGTATTTAATGCACTGTCATAGTCATAGGTAAAAGTTGGTAAACGTTTTTAATTTTATTGTTTTTTAAATTTACGGAAGTATGGGTAAGGTATCGTAAGTGATATGTTTTGGTTTTGAAGTGTTGACT
The DNA here is from genome assembly GCA_031772625.1 of Pinus tabuliformis. Classification (NCBI taxonomy): domain Eukaryota; kingdom Viridiplantae; phylum Streptophyta; class Pinopsida; order Pinales; family Pinaceae; genus Pinus; species Pinus tabuliformis. The sequence continues at coordinate 1,869,995,007 of CM062817.1, forward strand.
TGGTAACTTGGAAAAACACACGAGGATGAAGGAGAGTTTCAGCTGCAGCAAATAACAAAACCAGGAGAGCACAGTAGTGCGAACAAAAAAAAGATTGTAAAGCATATGCATTGAAATGATATGTATGGTGCTAGCGCAAATTTTTTTTAATTGAATATGTAATGTGAATGATCAGGCGCTTCAATGTAATGAAAATTTCACACAGGGGTGAATGTGAAGGATTTCTTTTATAGCAGTAAATCCATGTAAATTTATTCTACAGTAGTAAATGTAAAAGCTCCTTTTACAGCAGTAAAAGTGTATGAAGATTTTACACAACAGTGTAAAAATCATTTGTAAAAGAGGCAGAGTATTTATTTTTGGTGAATCCCTCTGAGAGAGAGGAAGAAAATTGTATTAAGCAGTTTATAAATTAATACAAGTTTGTTTTGGCTTAGAAACTCTGTCTTGCTCAATTTTTTTTGGGGGCTTCCCTGTGCAAAAGATCCTGAGGAGAAAAACAGAGCATTGCTCTGTGTTCAGTTTATTTGTGTGTTTTTGGGATTTTATCAGAAAAATCCCCAACAGTGGTATCAGAGCAGGCTTAGGCTCTTTGAAGGTGTTCAAGAAGCTGAAGGGAGGAGTCTTTTGTTGCAGCAGTAAATCTTCTCCAGCAAAGTGAAGTCTCAGGCAAAAGATTCAGGTATTCCTCAAAGTTTTCTTTTTGTTACTGCTGAAACAGTCAGTGTTTTAAATATACAGTCAAGGATTTAGAAGCACATCTGAGAATGCAAGGAATAGCTAGCACCAGCACTAGCATGGGTATGTTTAACACCCAGTTCCCACAGTTTAATGGGAAGAACTATGACTACTGGTCAATAACCATGAGAGCTTTATTTATCTCTCAAGATTTATGGGAATTAGTTGAAAATGGGTTTGAAGAACCAGCAGATGAAAATGAGTTCAATGCATTAACTCAGGGAGAGAGAGATCTGCTGAAGAGCAATAGGAAGAAGGATGCAAAAGCCATTGTATTGTTGTATCAAGCAGTGGACCAGAGTGTGTTTCCAAGGATAGCAGCAGCTAAGACATCCAATGAAGCATGGCAAACCCTGAAAACAGCCTATCAAGGCATGGAGAAAGTAAAGACAGCAAAACTACAATTGCTGAGGAGAGATTTTGAAAATCTGAGCATGAAGGAGTCAGACACCATTGACTCATTTTTCACACATGTAATTGGTCTGGTCACACAGATAAGGACTCAGGGAGAAACCCTTGAAGAAAGGAGGATTGTGGAGAAACTATTGAGGGTCCTACCCTCAAAGTTTGATGTGATTGTCACCACCATAGAAGAGACAAAGGATCTGTCAAACTTTTCAGTTGATGAGCTTCATGCATCACTGATAACACATGAGCAGAGGTTGAGTAGAAATGAAAACTCATCTCTTGAGCAAGCCTTTAAGACCCAGATGTCTTTTGGAAGAGGAAGAGGTCAAGGCAGAGGAAACAAGAGAGGAAGAGGCAGAAGCCAGAATAGAGGTGGAAGGAACAGTCCAGCAAATGCTCAAGGAAGAGGCAGCAATCCAAATCAGAACCAAGGCCAAGGCAGCAGCCAACAAAGAGGACAACATCATGCTCAAGGACAAAGGTATGAAAAATCCAATATCCAATGCTATTATTGTAAAAAATATGGGCATTATGCCAGTGAATGTAGGAAGAAGCAACATGATATGAGTAATAGACAAAATGCAAATGTTACTAGAGAAAACATCAGCCAAGATAATGTGTTGTTAGCTTGTAACATGGCTGAAACAAACAGTGAGGACATATGGTTTTTAGACTCAGGTTGCAGCAACCATATGACAGGAAACATAGCCCTCTTTTCTACCCTAGATAAAAATATGAAATCAGAAGTCACACTAGGAACTGATAGCAAAATTTCTGTTATGGGAAAAGGAGAGGTAAAAATATTTACAAAGCAAGGAGAAAGGAAAACCATAGCAGATGTCTACTATGTCCTTGGAATGAGATGTAATCTCTTGAGTATTGGACAGCTTGTTCAAAATGGTTACAATGTTTTCTTTGAAAATGATGTATGCACCATCATGGATATAGCACCCAGCAAACGATGCATTGCTGAAGTGAAGATGACAAGGAACAGGATGTTCCCTCTCAGAATAAGGGCAGATTTGAAAAACAAAGGAGAAATTGCAGCAGTTACCCAAGAGGCTTTCCAAAGCGTGCCAAAGGATGAAAATTGGTTGTGGCACTTGAGATTTGGACATCTCAATTTTGGAGGTCTAAACTTGTTAAGCAGAAAAGGAATGGTAAGAGGATTACCATTGATAGAGAAACCGGACAGCCTTTGTGAAGGTTGCATTTTGGGGAAACAACATAGAGAAAGTTTTCCATCAGGTAAAAGCATAAGGGCAAAGGCACCCTTAGAGATCATCCACTCAGACTTATGTGGACCAATGCAAAATCTATCATTAGCAGGCAGCCAATATTTCCTAACATTTATTGATGACTTTACAAGAAAAACTTGGGTATATTTTCTTAAAAACAAAAGTGAAGTGTTTGAAAAATTCTGAAATTTCAAAGCACTTGTGGAGAACCAAAGCGGGCTGCATATTAAAGTTTTGAGAACTGACAGAGGAGGTGAGTATATCTCCAAGGAATTCCTACGATTTTGTAGAGAAAATGGAATTCACAAACAGTTTACAGCTAGGTACACCCCACAGCGAAATGGAGTTGCTGAAAGGAAGAATAGGACCATCATGGATATGGCGAGGAGCATGCTGAAGGCAAAGCATTTGCCAAATGATTATTGGGCTGAAGCTGTAAATTGTGCAGTGTATATTTTGAACAGGTGTCCTACAAAAGCAGTGTTGAACAAAGTGCCGGAAGAAGCATGGAGTGGGAGAAAGCAAGGTGTCACCCACTTGAAAGTTTTTGGATGTGTGGCCTATGCACACATTCCGGATCAGCTAAGGAGGAAGTTGGACAGCAAAGGGGAGAAATGTATCTTCATTGGATACAGTGAGGAATCCAAAGCCTACAGGTTGTATATCCCATCCACCAAGAAGTTTTTTGTCAGCAGAGATGTTCAGTTCATTGAGGAGGAAGCTTGTGATGGAAGCATAGAGAAAACAGTGAATGTTAAAAACTGTTTGTCTCATGATGAAGATGATGAGGAGGTGGCTGAAATGCATCCCCAAACAGCAGCGCCAACACAAGGATAGCAAGGGACACCATTGAGGATAAATGAAAGTACTTCTCCAAGCACACCAGAAGGTGGAAATTCAAGTGCATCTTCAAGCACTTGCACACCAAGTGAAAGAGGTAAGAAATTTAGAAATCTAAGTGACATTTATGATGAAGGAATGAATTCCTTATTTGCCTTGTATTGTCATGTTGATGATCCTATTCATTTCGAAGATGCAATTAAAGATAAGAAATGGATAGAAGCTATGGATGAGGAGATGAATGCCATAGAGAGAAACAAAACATGGGATTTGGTAGAGCTACCAAAAGGTAAAGAGGTCATAGGAGTTAAATGGGTTTACAAGACCAAGAGCAATGCTGAAGGTAAAATAGAAAGACATAAGGCAAGGCTGGTTGTCAAAGGGTACAAGCAGCAATATGGGAGAGACTATGAGGAGACTTTCGCACCGGTTGCAAGAATGGAAACCGTGAGAGCAGTGCTGTCCATAGCAGCAAAAAACAAATGGAAATTCTACCAAATGGACGTGAAGTCAGCATTCCTAAATGGAGTGTTAAAGGAAGAGGTTTACATTGAACAACCTCTAGGCTATGAGAAGAAAGGTGAAGAGCACAAAGTGTGCAAATTGAAGAAAGCTCTTTATGGGCTGAAGCAAGCGCCAAGAGCATGGTACAGTAGGATAGATTCCTATCTACTGGAGAATGGATTTGACAAGTGTGAAGGAGAACCCACCGTCTACATCAAAGAAAAGGATGGTAAATTGCTAATTGTTGTCTTATATGTTGATGATGTTATTTTCACAAGTAATGATGATCAGCTCATTGAGAATTTTAAATCAGTCATGAAAGAGGAATTTGAAATGACTGACATGGGTTTCTTGAGATACTTCTTAGGCATAGAAGTAGATCAAAATGAAAAAGGAATTTTTATCTCATAAGCTAGATATGTAAATCAAGTGTTGGGCATATTTAACATGCAAGAATGCAAAGCAGCGATCACTCCCACAGTAATGGGATTAAAACTTAGCAGAGAGGACAGCAGCAAGGATTTTGATCCTAGTTTGTACAAGAGTATTGTTGGCAGCCTTATGTATTTAACAGCAACTAGGCCTGATATAATGTTTGCTGTTAGTTTAATTTCCAGATTCATGGAGAGGCCAAAGGAGGCACATTGGCAGGTAGCAAAAAGAATTTTAAGGTATGCCAAAGGTATGCCAAAGGTACCAAAATGTTTGGAATTTTATATAATGTCTCAGAACATTCAGATTTAATTGGATACACTGATAGTGATTGGGCTGGAAGTGTAGATGATCGGAAAAGCACTTCCGGTTATGTTTTTCATATGGGTTCAGGAGCCATTTCATGGGCTTCTAAAAAGCAGTCCATTGTAGCATTGTCTACAGCAGAGGCTGAATATGTGGCAGCTACAGCAGCAGCATGTCAAGCAGTTTGGATGAGAAGAATGTTGAGGAGCTTAGACCAAGAGCAGGCAAAAGCGACGGTGATTTTTTGTGACAATAGCTCAGCGATTGCATTATCCAAAAATTCGGTGTTTCATAAGAGAACGAAACACATCGACACAAGGTTTCATTACATCAGAGAATTGGTGAGCAATGGAGAAATTGTTCTACAACATTGCAGGACTCAGGAACAGGTTGCAGACATTTTGACCAAGCCACTGGACCAGAAAAGCTTTGAATTTTTGAGAAAGTGTTTGGGTATGAATGATAACCCAGCAGTTTAAATTAAAGGGAAGTGTTGAAATATTAATTTCAACCGCACGTTTATTGCAGCGTGGTTTGGTAAAACCACCCAGACTTCCCCGCACCACCATTCGCAAAAAGTTGTTTCCGTAAGGAGGGCTCCGACACAATCAGCACGAGACACGCGTCCAGTGTACAACCATGAAACCACCAACTCCCCGGACGTTAAAAGTCGTTTGAGTTGTGTGAGGTTGGTGTGCGAATTGCGTTCGATCAGGTCAACGCATATGGATTCACTCCAACCTGCCAGAACGTTAATTTTAGTTTTACCGCTGGCTTTTATTTAATGTATTTAATGCACTGTCATAGTCATAGGTAAAAGTTGGTAAACGTTTTTAATTTTATTGTTTTTTAAATTTACGGAAGTATGGGTAAGGTATCGTAAGTGATATGTTTTGGTTTTGAAGTGTTGACTTGGTAACTTGGAAAAACACACGGGGATGAAGGAGAGTTTCAGCTGCAGCAAATAAAAAAACCAAGAGAGCACAGTAGTGCGAACAAAAAAAAGATTGTAAAGCATATGCATTGAAATGATATGTATGGTGCTAGCGCAAATTTTTTTTAATTGAATATGTAATGTGAATGATCAGGCACTTCAATGTAATGAAAATTTCACACAGGGGTGAATGTGAAGGATTTCTTTTACAGTAGTAAATCCATGTAAATTTATTCTACAGCAGTAAATGTAAAAGCTCCTTTTACAGCAGTAAAAGTGTATGAAGATTTTACACAGCAGTGTAAAAATCATTTGTAAAAGAGGCAGAGTATTTATTTTTGGTGAATCCCTCTGAGAGAGAGGAAGAAAATTGTATTAAGCAATTTATAAATTAATACAAGTTTGTTTTGGCTTAGAAACTCTGTCTTGCTCAATTTTTTTTGGGGCTTCCCTGTGCAAAAGATCCTGAGGAGAAAAACAGAGCATTGCTCTGTGTTCAGTTTATTTGTGTGTTTTTGGGATTTTATCAGAAAAATCCCCAACACAGGAATCTCAACACTGACAAAGTGCAGAAATACAGATCCAGTATCCTGGTGCGCCGATACATATATTCCATCACTTCTCTCCTCATGCGTGAAAGACTTCTGGTTTTCCATTGCAGAGTGCAATATTAAGTGGTAGTTGTCGTCCTCTATGTTGTGAGTTATTGCTCTGTCTCTTCAAACATATAATTTATAGGCTTAGGGCATCCTCTCTGCAAGAATTTGGAAGAGTAACTCTTGAGGATGGAATTGTTGTTACTGCTGATGGGACAGAATTACTTCCATCACCTTACATCAATATTTTCTTTTTCTAAAACTTCAAAACTTTTTGGCATGGAAGGAGACTTGTTTCATGATAGGCAACATAAAAAGAGAAGATGATGGGAAGTTAAATCCTTCATCATCTTGAGATCTTGATATGCATGGAGGTCAACTGCAACAGCAGACTCTCGGCATCAACCTACGAATATGCAGGGAATTCCATGTGATAGAATATGTTAGAATATTCACATGGTCTGACATAGGTTAGACTATTCATATCACAAAGAAGCAGAGAAATTGCATATATGAGCTCTTTTATTTTGTCTTAATGGATTATTTTTATCACCCCAAAGCACAAAATTTTGTCTTTTTAGAGTTCACACTGCACCGGATTTTCCATGCAAAGTTTTGGGTTGCACATCAATCTAGATTTGCAGATTTGCTCTTCTATTTGTGTAACCCGTTTGCCTCTCCTCGGACGTCATGTTTGCATAATTTTATCTATTTATATTATAAGTATATTATAATTTTATTTATATTATTAGTATATTATAATTTTATTTTAAATTATTAGTATTAGTTAAAAAAAATTAATATCACTTAATCATATTTAGTATAGGTTAGAAAAATTTTAACGTATGTATTTATAGGTAAGAAGATTTTTAATAGGGAAATTCATCTTCATTTTATCATGAAAATTCTTAAACTGTATATTAAATCTCTTACAATACTATGATTTAGTAATACCACATGCCCAAAAACAAATTAGATGTTCAATAACATATGTTCATATCACATTTTTTAATTAATCAATTTGATTAAAAAGAAAACAAGAGAATAGCTACTTTTAACATAAATTTTAATGTTCCATCTATGACTCCTATTAAGAAATAGTAAATATTTATAAAACATTTTATTATTTTTTAATTAAATTCATTTGGTTGTTCAAAATGAGAAGTTGGATTTTGTGGTGATCATAAACACGTTTTTGTATTATTTTTCAACATATTATAAAGAACTAAGAATGGAAAGTTAACCTTGAGTGAGGATATTTGTTTTAAATAAAAATTAAAATAAATAAATAAATGCATGTTGTTAACACCCAGGTTGTTCCCTATGACTCCCAGGGAATACGGCCGGGGTAACCACTAACCAATCTTTGGATGACAGTTTCTAGCCAAACTGTAGTCAGAGAGGGCTCTCTCTTTATAATTTATCTCTGTTTGTAATGATTTTAGGCTAGCTATAAGTTCAGGTCTGTTTTAAGTTTTTTGCTTGGATGATAATTTCAGTCAAGGTGCTTATGTATTTTCCAAAGAGTTCTAGTCCATTGGGCTATGGAGTCAGTGGTCTGTTAGTTTGGTGTGCTGATTTACCAAAGTAATGAAATTGTAGAGTTGGGTAACCGTCTGAGAAACGATGCTATGAATTTGTGGTTTAGTGTGATATGCTCAAAATATGAAAGGCACTTAAGGATCTTTCATTAAACTGAAATACTGAAATAGTGATAAAGAGATAATGTTACCTAGAAGCAGTGAAGGATTTCTAAATAGCATTTACAATAAAGATTTAAACAAAACATGAGAATTTAAGAATTCATGTCCATTTAATTCTGAAGAAAACATTTACAGCAAAACAAGATTGAGCACAGGGTGTGAAGGAAACATATCCTGCACTATTCTTTTTCTTTATTGCTAGATTTGATGAAAACATGAGCATGTAACAATATAGGAAAACAAAACAGAGATTTAAGAAAACATATCATTCCACCAGACGGCACAAGAATTCTGCAACAGCACTTAGATCATCAGCAAAACACCATACTTCCAGAAAATCACTGAGCTGAGCTTGCTCTTTGTATTAAACTCTTCTGAAAATATACAGTATACATGCCTTAGAGTGAAAATTCTCAACCCTTATGCGTTACCAAGGGGAGTATATATAGAAAGTTTACACAAGAAAATATCTAAAATGAAGAGTACATGCTGCATTAATATCCTGCCAACTGCTGGAGTGTAGTAGTTGAGAAAGTTAATGCTGTAATAACTTCCTGTCTTTTAGCTGTCAAAATTGGTCAGAGCCTGTTGATCCGGTGGCAGTTGGAGTCGGCTGAGGGTACGCTGTCCAAATTTGCGCAACTCTTTATCTTTTGGCTGGCCGTTGGAGTCTATATGCTGAGTCATCACTCAGATGCTTTCAATGCTGACTTTATCATGCTGTCTGTCTTTAAAGTGACTTTGAGCTGGCAGTGACCAAACAGCTGGAATTACCGTGGCAAAATCTGAAGCATAAACTGCCACCAATCCTCCTTAGGCATTTGATGCCTGCGTATTTTTATCAATGTTTCCTCTGCCTCTGTATGTTTGTAAAGATTGGGAGGGGTCTCAAACAGGTGATTCACCTCATTCTCAATGAAGAACATGCCTTCAAGTTTTTCATATAAACTCTGTCCTGTAGGAGGCCCTGCTGGTTCAGATGTACTGCCAGATGCAATAATCTGATTTTCAATAGTGGTTGCCATTCTGTTGGCCATTTGATCTAGGGAGATCAGCTTTCCTGCACCACTTAGCAAGCTGGGCAGGCCTTTTGCTTGCAGCACTCCCATTTTGGCCTTGTATTCCTCCACATCTGCTTGCATTTCAAAAAATTTCCTCTCTACTGTTTGTATATAGTTTCTTAGAGTTAGTGCCTTCTTGGCAGAGAGGACAGCTTCTGTTCTGTTGGGAATGCCTATGGCTGCCAATTCTTCCCTTTCCTGTCTATTCAGGAAGTCTATCATCCTGTTTGCCTGTTCTGTTTTGTTTCCTAGTACTGTCTTGGCCTTCTGAATTTCCGCTTGTGCTTGGCCCATCAAATCCATCTGCTCATGCATTATTTTTATTGACCTCCACTGTTGTTTGATGGATTGGCCAATTTTAGCCCATAGGATTCTCTTTATGTCAGCCATAGCTGTCTCTAGATTCAGCTCCTTTTCTAAGGCCTTTATCTTGTCTCTTTCGGCCTTTATTTCTCTGCCCTGTTCTGCTACAGTCATTTTGGAGTTGGTATACTTGGAGTCCAGTTCTGCCAATTTTTCCTTGGCCTTCTTTATTTCGTCTGCTTGGAGCTCCATTGCTTTGACGGCCTTGGTCAATTCTTCTATACTTGGACTGGCATCTGGGGCTGCTGCTGTTCCTGCTGCTTCTGCTGTAGGGGGCACTGCTGCCCCTGAAGTTGTTGCTGTTGTTGATGTAGTTGGAGGAGCTTGGGAAGTGGAATCTGCTTGCTTTTCCTGTAATATTCCTTCCAACTCTTTCTCCAGTTCCCTAATCCTTTGGTCTTGCTGCATTAGGAGGTCTAGCTGGTCCTCAACCCGTTTTTGCTTTTGAAGTTCTGCTGTTTGAGGGTGCTCTGTGGGCTGCAGCTTCAACCTCTTCTTTAATGCGTTCAAGTCATCATCTTTTTTCTTCATGAGGGCCTTTACACCCGTTGGATCACTAGGATCATGTCCTAGATCGATGATGATCTCCTCCAGGGACTTTATTCTGTTGTCTTTGGCTTGGGATGACAATCTCTCAAAATCCAACTGGGTGTTGGTGTTTTTTAGGGACTCCTTCAGCTCATGGGCCAAGGTGGCCTTCTCTACTAGGGTTGCATAGACCATCTCTCCAGTTTGCTTGTGGAGTTCAATCTGGTCCATGGGATGTATATCCCTGGCTAGGACCTCCACCCTTGTCTTTATGAAATCTGCAGGTGTCTTAGGCTCCAGCCCCATTGGCTTGAAGTGGCTCAGGAGCAATTTCTCCTGTTGAATGTCATATACCGACAATAGTCTCTCTTGCTGGGCTGCTGTTGCATCTACGAATTAATTGTAGACCTCGGCCCTTAGCAGCTCATTCTGAGCTTTTATCTGTTTGAAAGAAGCCTTGGTGCTTTTGGGCTTCTTGGTCAGCTGGGAAGAGGAGGACACCTCTAAGCCGAGTTGTAAAGTTTGCTCCTGCTGAAAGGAGCTTGTACCTGTGTGTTGACTACCCTCCTTGTCTTTTCTTTCACTCTCCAAGACATCATCAGTAATGTCTTCTACCTCTGGGGAGTCTGCTCTTTGCCTTTTGGCTTCTGGCTGGTGGGAGGATCCACTGAGAGGAGTGGACTCTTCTCTATCTCTTTTAGTTCCCCTTTCCTCATGTGCTGGGGTCTGTAAGATTGGGGCAGTTACTGGCTCTTTTTGTGGAGGTGGAATTTGCAGTGTTGGAGCTGCTGGTAGCTGAGTCTGTGGAGGGACATTTTGCCCTTGCTGCTGTTCTTGTTGCTGCCCTGTTTGCTGCTCTGCTTCAGGGGCAAGCTTTTCTTTTGTTACCTCCTCTTCTGTACCCATTATACCCTTGCCTTTATCTAACACTGGTGCTGATGTAGAAGGTGTCTGTGGTGCAGTCTTTGTAGCCGAGGTCCCTTCTCCTATTGAATAAGGTGGTCTGAAAGGTACCTGCTGCACATAGTCTAGGTCAATAGTCTTTTCAAGCTCCCTCCTACTCTTTAGCATTCTCTCTTCCTCAGTTATATTTTCAACTAGAGTGTCCATCTGCCATTCTTGCAGGTTGGCATATTTTTCAATGTGAGAGTACTGGCAATGTTTAATGCCTATAAGCCTATACTTGTTTCTTCTAGCAGTGATGAAACCTTGAGGGTCATAATGGACCCACCGAAAACTATAGGATAACTTGTATTTATCCTTGAGGATTAGGTCTGCCTCTTCCCACCCTTCTTTTTTGTTCATGATGAAGGGGCCCAACTCGTGTTTGAACTTGAGGTGGGCCTTCTTTTTGGCGCTATGGAAATGGGTGAGGTCTGACTGAATCAACTGCCTGTAATATTCCAAGGCAAATAACCTCATAGGTACATATTTTGGGAGCCTGTATGGACAGAGCTCACAGCCATAGATCCTAATGACAGTATGGTTCTCATATAGGTACCAGTCACCTATTTTATATTTTCTAGAAAGCTGCAGGGCTTTCTTTATCTCATTTGATACTCTGGGAGGAGGGGACTTCCTCAACAGGCAAGAGACTGGGTATACAAATTGGTCAACAAATTCACAGTAGGTATAGGGTGAGTTTGTGACCTTATGAAAGACAGAGGTCCAGAAGATAACAGATCTTCTTTCCCCTTTGTGATCCAGCCTTCTGATATAGCATGGGAAGGCTTCAGAGTGGTAGTACATGAATAGGTGGTAAATATAGGCTGAGTACCTGAAGACCCCCTGCCTGTCCACCTTGCTCAGCTGATCATGAATCTTATTGGCAATGAATTTAGCAAAGTTATATTTCCTGGCAGGGGGTTGGCATGGGCTATATGCAGATAGCAATACCAGCATTGTTTTGTCCACATGCTCACTGTTTTTGTATCCCAGCACATAGGCAATCATGTCCAGTAAAAGCCTGCCTATATCATTGAAATGGATACCCAGGTAGGGAGGTGGCTCTGTAGGCTGGCACTCAGGTCTCATGAAATCTCTGGTGACCTTTTGAATCTCCTCACTGGTCATCTTTTCACCAGTCTCTAGCAAATAGCTCATGGAAAACGGGATTAGCAATTCTGTCTGATCAAAATGTAACATTTTGTTGATAGACTCAACATTAATGTAGAAAAGGATCCTTCCAGATGGAGTGCTAACAGTTCTGTGCTGCACATTATAGTTTTCAGCACATAGGTGAATGATTTCAGGGAATACATTTACAGCTGGGAGACAATACTATGGTAGGTTTGACTCCCATATCCCATGTGTACCATGACCATCCTTATAGTCCTCTCTCAACTGACTGAAGGTCTGCAAGAAGTCCCTGTTGCCCTCAAAGTCTTCAATAAGACAGTCCTTGTCAACAAATGGCAAGGCCTCCAGCTCTCTATTTGTTGGATTCAATGGAGCTACACTGAGGGATGAGGATGCCGAAGCAGCGATTGTAAAACTTGATTTGAAATAAGGTGATGGCAATTGTTTACAAAGTCTTTTTAAAAGCTTGAGTAATAGGACCAATACAGACCAAGTCTGAAGTGTTTTTCTCAGTGAAAATGCAAGCTGGTTTCTGCAGTTTGCTGCAACCTCTCAGGGACGTGAACTGCCAAGGGTAAGTTGCAGAGGTAATGAGGTTTTTTTTTGGTAAAAATGCAGCTAGCCTGTACTCGGCAAAAGGGAACAATGCCGAGCACCTCAAGGACAATTTTATGGTTTCAGCCCGTGGAATGACCGCTCTAATGTCGAATTATAGTTCAGGGGTGGTGCAGGTTGCTTGGGCTTACTTTAGGTAACAAGCAGAGTTGAATTTAGGATTTTTACCAGTTTTTTAATGGTGAATTTACAGAGAATTGGAATGCATGGGCAAAAGTGGGGAAAACTGGTGAAATACCTGGAAAACTAGCTTGGAAGCTTGCGGGCCGGGCTGTGGAGGTTTAATGCCGTCGAATTCTGGACTTGTAGCGGTCGAAATGTTGAATTTGATGGCTGGGACAAATTTCGCGGCAGCTGGTTGACAACGGCTACTTCTTTTGCGCGTGAAAATGACCCAAAACAGCTCATTTGGTCGTTATAACGTTAAATTTGGAAAAAGTATGCATTTGGCGCTTTTCCGCCGATGACGTCAGCATGACGTCATGGCGGGGCCCGGGTACGGAGGTGACGTGGCTGCTGAGGTATGAGCCAGGGTGGCAGGACACGGTGGCGGGTGAATAAGGTGGCAGGAGTACGTGGAGGATCACATGGCGCGGGGGTGGGCGAAAGGTGCTACATCAGGATGACGCAATGATGACATAAGGGACGGCGGTATCGGAATGGTGGTAAGTGGGTTCCCCGCACCGCCTTTGCTGATGAGTGGTATTGGGGAGGGGGGCTCCGAACAACCCCAGCGTTTGACACGCGTCCCTGTACGGGGCGGAAAACCATTTTCCCCGGACGCTAAAGGTCGGCAGGTCGGGGAACAGAAATGACCGCCCACCGTTGGATCATGGGTGGCGGAAGATCGACGGCTGGCGGGCCCTCCGACGGATCGTGCAGGTTTGGGGGGGGGACCCGCTGGCCTATTATAATATTCAATTTAATATTTCGGGCGGGGAACCTTGGGATAGTGGGTTTTTCATGTGTTTTGGGGATTTTTCGGGTTTTTCAAGGGTTTTATAAGAGAAAAGGGGTTTATAGGAGTGATTTTAGCAAGGGAAAAGGGGTTTTTTGTGTTTTTGAGCAGAGGGACGGTGAGGGCTGAGGGAAGAGGTTGCTGCTCATAACCAGAGGTTAGAGCAGCTCCAAGATAGGGTTGACCACAGTCCCAGATGGACTAAAGTCTCCCTTGACCATTTATTTGGCTATAGTGCCAAGAGGAGGATATGTACATAGTGCTGGGATTTATACACCATAGTGTTATTATAGTAGGGAAAGGGGGACATAGGGGATTTAGATAGTAGAGTTAGGGGTTAAGATGTATGAAAGGGTAAATGAAGGGGAAACCACTAAGTTTGTTTGAAACTCACTTAGTTTAGGGAGTAGATCAAAATGAAAAGAACTTTTAGACAAGAAATGTGGCTTCTTAAAAGATTACGAACCACCATGAAACCATAATTCTTCCATGAATCTCAACTGATGAGGGAATGTTAGTAAATGACATGAAAAGGGGAAAAAGGGAGGTTAGACATGCTCCTTTGCTTGCTACAACTTGATGAAGAAGAACACCTTCTCAATTCATTGACTTTGCTTTGGTAAACAAAGTTAACACACCTGCACTGGTAAAGATAACCTTTCTGCAACCCCAACTACTTACCCAGCTACTTGCCTAGCATTTTTTATTTCTTCTTGGAGGGTGCACTTGGACTTGCAGACCCTTACCTGCCTTTTCTTTTCTTTGGCTTTTTCTTTTGTTTTTCTATCTACTTCTACCCTTATTTTCCAAGGTCCCAGATTAAGCTGTTGGGAGCCTTTTCTTCTCTACCTGAACTACTTGTCTGCCAAGATTAAACAGTTTGGACAGACTTCTTTCTCTAATCTACAACTGCAAATTTAAACCATGGAATGATCCAGATTAGACTGTTGGACCATCCATCAAAATTGGGACGCATTAAGCTATTTACACACCTTGTACTCCTTTGGAAATATGTGATCTTTGCATGATCAAAGCAGAGCATATTTGGAACTTCTATAGCCAATCATGAAATATGAAACCTATTGGTATAGGTAGCTAACAGTGGCTCCACATGGGGATGGTTTTTCATTTGAAAGACCAAGAACAGCAGGTCAGATTGCCTTGGCCCTTGACATGTTTTACCCAAAACTTGAAGTGTGCTGCTTTGAAATGCCAAACTTGTGCTTTTCCTTCTTAGTAGATCTCTGAATCTATGTGCCTTTTGCTGACAGTCAATAAACTTGGAAAACTGCATTTTTACAATCTAAACAGAAAATAATATATACATCTGCATATATACAAGGGAACCTCAGGCTGTACTCATGGGTAATAGTCAAAATAATGCTTCAGCATCCTGCCATTCACAGGACCTTCATCCAAGTCAATTTCATTAAGAAATTTTAGGAAGTAAGTGTTGTTACCTTGCACTGCTTGGACAGCAAATGGTCCTCTCCATAAGGAATCAAATTTTCCATGTTTTCCTTTGTCTTCTCTTCTTGCATCCCACTTGAGGACTTTGTCTCCCACACTGAAATCTTCTGCCTTAGTTTTGCGGTCAAAAGCCTTCTTTAGCTTTTCTTGTAACACTTGAACTCTGCTGAAAACTTGATCTCTGGTTTGCTGCAGACATATGATTTGATTGATTCTTCTTTGCATATCATTTGGTTCAGCTTGGCTTTCTTGAAGAAGCTTCATAACAGGCACTCCTAGTGATGAGGGGAATTTGGCCTCTAATCCATAAACCAACTCATATGGGCTGGTCCCAA
The DNA here is from genome assembly GCA_031772625.1 of Pinus tabuliformis. Classification (NCBI taxonomy): domain Eukaryota; kingdom Viridiplantae; phylum Streptophyta; class Pinopsida; order Pinales; family Pinaceae; genus Pinus; species Pinus tabuliformis. Next base: position 1,870,010,115 of record CM062817.1, read on the forward strand.
TTGATCTTTTGGTTGTTAGTCTATCTGCCCATAGGGCATTCACAAGCTTCTTATGCCAATTCTTTTTGTTCTCTTCAAGTACTTTCTTTATGATATTTACCAGACTTTTATTTGATGACTCAGCAAGGCCATTTCCTTGGGGATAGTATGCAGTAGAATGGCCCAAAGTGATGTGAAATTTATGGCAGAAGTTCACCATTTTCTTGGATCTGAAAGCAGCAGCATTGTCTGTTATTATCTTGTCAGGACAGCCAAATCTAGCCAATATATTGCTCTCCAAGAACTGAATAATTATTGAATCATTTGCTTGTCTGCATGGGGCAGCTTCAATCCACTTAGTGAAGTAGTCTGTTGCTGTTAAAATCCATCTGTGCTGTCCTGAAGATGAGGGGTGAATTTCCCCAATGAAATCCAAGCCCCATTGTTGAAAAGGTCTCTCTGTTGCAATAGGCCTTAAAGGAAGTGGCAGCAACTGTCTCTTTCCCTCAAACACTTGACATTTATGACATGAGGTGATGAATTTCTTGACATCAGAGAACATGGTGGGCCAGTAATATCCAGCCCTTAGTATCTTGTCCACAGTGGACTTCCAGTACAAGTGCCCACCACAGTCACCTGCATGAAATTCTTTTATGATATTGTCAGTTTCATTTTCAATTAAACAGTGCAGCAATATACCTTCATGGTTTTTCCAAAGCAGATTGCCATCCATCACACAAAATCTTGAGGTTTTCATTTTTAAGAATCTACACTTAGTTCTGGACAGTCCTGGGGGAGCACACAGGTTTTGTAACACATAACAGATATCAGAATACCAGGGGGATTGTTCAAAGGCTACATTGATCTTTGGAGTCGCCAGCTCCGGTTCACTGTCCAGCTGGTTAATGTCTAAGGCTTGGAAATTTGTTTCTGTCATTAATTTGGCCAAGCCTTGCCCTTTTATTAGTTTTGTAGGTTTTATCTCAATGTCAAATTCCAAGATGTTGGCAATCCATTTTCCTCTTCTGCCCTCTAAATTTTCTTGGGTGAGAATGTCTTTGACAATAGGACTTGGCACATATGCTATAACATGGGAATAAAGGATATAAATCCTAAAGTCTTTAATGGCTTTGACTAAAGCATAAGCTTGCTTTTCCATGATTTGATACTTTAAAGGTGCATCTCTAAGAGCTTTGCTAAAGAAAGCAATTGGCTTCTCATTTCCTTGGTCATCTTTTTGCAATAAAACAGCAGCAATAGTATGCTGGGAGGCAAAAGAGAAAATGATAAATTCTCTGTCAAACTGAGGATTGGTCAACACTGGGGTTTGGGTAAGGGCCAATTTTATACCTTCAAAGGCTTGATTGGCTTCAACAGTCCATTTGACTTTTGAATCTTTCTTTAGCATGTTATTTAATAATCTGATTAGTTCTGCTAAGTTTGGGATAAACCTTCTCAAGAAATTGATTTTTCCCAAGAATCCTTGCAACTCTTTGACATTTCTTGGGTGGGGCATTTGTAGGATAGCCTGTATCCTATCTGGGTCAATTCTAATGCCATCTTTAGAAATGATGTGGCCCAATAGCTTACCTTCCTCTAAACCAAACAGGGATTTCTTGGGATTCAAGGAAATTCCATATTTTCTGCATTTTAGGAAGATCTGTCTCAGATGTTTTATATGTTCTTGGTCTGATTTTGAGAAAGGTGTAAGGTCATCTAGGTAAATGACTAAAAAGTCATGAATCTCCTTGGCAAAGGCAATATCCATGGCTCTTTGAAAAGTTGCCCCTGCATTTTTCAATCCAAAAGGCATCTTTACATATTTGAAAGTTCCCCATGGGGTTGTAAATGCAGTTTTGTCTTGGTCATCAGGGTGCACCAAGATTTGATTGAAGCCTGAAAATCCATCCAGTAATGAGATCCTTGAGGCCCCTACCACTCTTTGGAGAATGTGATCCATCTTGGGTAAGGGATAGTTGTCTTTGAGGGATACTTGGTTCAGATTTCTTAGGTCCACACACAGCCTGATTTCCCCAGTCTTCTTTCTTGTAGGGACTAAGTTGGAGATCCATTCAGAGAATCTGATTGGCGCTATGATGCCTGCCTTAAACATTTTCTGTACTTCTTGTTCCATTGCTGGGAGAAGCATAGGATTGATTCTCCTCAATTTTTGTTTAAAGGGCTTTTGATCAGGCTTGAGAGGGATAGTGTGCTGGATTACAGAGGTGTCATAGGACTTTAGGTCCTCATAGCTCCATGCAAAAACATCCTGGAACTCTTTAAAGAGGTCAATGTATTTTGGCTTTTGATCAGGAGGTAAAGATGCAGACAATTTAATTATTTTGGGTTTGTCAATTGTACCTATGTTGCATTCTTCAATGGCTGCATTTAAGGGCTGCATTTTTGGTTTTCTGGGGATGTCATTTGAGTCAAAGATGTCTTCTAGTGGAGTTAGGCCTGTTGGAAGAAAATTGTCTTTCAGCTCTATGATTTCAGCTTCAGCATTGGCTACCTCTTCACAGTTAATTTGTTGAATTTGCTGAATGTTTTCCTTGTTGAAAATGGTTGGATTGAGCATTTGTTTTGCTGTTCTAGGTGATATTGGGTAAACAACCTGTTGAAACTGTAGTTGTGATTGACTTGCTCTGTCAAGTATTTGTGATTGACTTGCTGTATCAAGTATTTGTGATTGACTTGCTGTATCAGTGTCAATATTTAATCCTGCAAATTCTTGTTGCAGAGTTAAAAAATGGTTTATTTGCTTGTCATCCTCAAATACTTGCCAATCATTAACATTGTTCGGGATGGAGGGTCTGTGTTTTACCTCAGCTGTAAAACAATGATGGGGCTCAAAAGGCAGCTTGCAGGTACTTGCAAAGGTGGCTAAACTATGAGCATGTAGATTGTGGGTTCTAGGAATTTTAGTGATTTGAAATTCAGAGAAAAAGTTTAGTACTTCAGCAACAGCAGACCTATAAGTCCTTAGTCTTTTGTCATTGGTGACAAAGTTTCCCTTCACTTGTTGAATAACCAAATCTGAATCACCCATGATTGAAACCCTGGCAGCTTGTAAGAACTTTACTAACTTGAGGCCTAGTAAAAGAGCTTCATATTCTGCCATGTTATTAGTACATCTGAAGTTCAATCTATAGGCTCTGCCTTCTGCATGACTATTCTCTTTATTGTGTACCCAAACTCCAGCTCCTGCCCCTAATTTGTTGACTGAGCCATCAAATTCAAGGAACCATAGAATATCTTGTTGTGGGGGAGATTTGATGATCGGTTCATGGGCTGGCAATGTGAGTAGCAGTTGTGGTTTTTCATCCAGCTTGTCTTCTAGGACAGTTTCATCATTTGATTGGGTATGCTTGATATTTAGAACAGCAGCAGTATCTAGTGTTTGATTGACTGTTGTTTCATGGGTAGTAATTCTTTCATTTGAGTTTTCCTCCTGTATGAGTATCTTGGTTTCAACCTCACCTTTTGAGGGAGTTGTGCTGTCATTGAAGAGAATGTATGAGTCTATGTCTGAATGGATAGCATATATGGGAAGTTTTGAGGCTTTTCTTCACTGCTGACCATATATTTCATAAGTGTTTCTCTGTACAGTCTTTTTGGTTGCCCAAAAACAGAGATGGTGGCATATGACATGTCTAATTGTAGGGAACCTTGGAGTTTAGCTCCCCATGATCTTGATAACAGCATCCCATACTTAGGTGGGATATCAGCAACTACCACATCCATTAGGATTGTCTTGTTTGGGTATTGAACCAGAGACACACATAAGTCTTTTATGAGACCTAAACACTTGACTTGGCTGGAGTCAAAGGAAAACAGGTCCTTGTATGGTCTTGTTATGTCTAGATTCAATCTCTCCATGACCGCTTTTGGCATGAGATTGTGAGAGGCACCTGAGTCAAACATTGCGTTATGTAATATTTTATCATGAATATGTAAACTGACATAAAAAGGTAGTATCCCTGTGACTACTGTTTTTCCATCCACTTCTGGGCCAAACAGGAGTTCTGGGGTGTCATCCAGCACATTGACATCATCTTTGTTGCTAGTGAGTTGAAGGGACTTCTTAATTTGTAGTTTATAGATGTCATGCTTGGCTAGTTCTGAGAGAGGGATTGCTATTTTTAGTTTGCCGATTTCAGTTTCTAGGTCAAAAGGTTTTTCAGATTGGGTTTTGGGGTTATAGATAACAGTCCTTTCCTTGTTCATTAAATCTTCTTCTTGATTTTTATCTTGACTTTGGGACTTGCCTCTTTTACTCATCTCTTGGGGAGTAACATTTAAATTAGGATGAGAAGATGAAGTGGCCAGAGGCTGCTGTCTTAAGGACAGTGGTTCAGTGATCTCTTCAATAATCACTTCTTCTGCAGGTGAATTTGTTTTGTCATTAGGCTCTGTGACTATGACTCTTTCAGGCTGCTGATTGTCCTTTATCTTTTCAGGCTGGTTTACATTCACAGTTCTGCTCCTTAGCTTGTATTGTTTATGGACCTCATAAACAGCAGTGTCATAGCCTTGCTTAAAGTCAAAGGATTCACCTGATTTAGTTTGGAACAGTTTGGTTTCATCATCCTCATGATCTTCTTGTGTTAAGAAAACCTGACTTTCACCATCTAGACCCATTAAATTAATCTCAGGATCTTCATTGGGCTCTGTTGATGTGGAAGTTTCTGCATAATTTTCTTGGAAAGGGGGTCTTATGTCTTGATCAGCACTGGTTTTGCCAATGCCTGGGTTTTGAGTTCTCCTAAAATTTGGATTCCTAGGAGGGTTGTTTTGTGGTGCTTCCCATGATGATTTTCTCTCAACCGATTCCACTCTATCACCCAATCTTTTCATTCCATTGAGTATCGCATCTAGCTTTTGATCAAAGGCAGAGGGTTCTTCTTTGAAAACAGTCCTCTTTTCCAACCTTGCCCTGTTTCTTTTGGCAATTAGGTTGGCTTCCACTGTAACTGCAACCCTTTGGGCCTCTGCAAGGGATTGAGGATCTCTTTCCTTCAACTGATAGGCCATGTCAGGGTCAAAACCATCAGGGAATTTGTACAAAGCTAGATCAGGAGGAGGTCTTAAATTTTGTGGAATCGCGTTATATACATTGTTAAATCTTGCACAATACTCCAAAACAGTCTCTTGGGGACCTCTTTTGATAGTGTCATATTCCCCAAGTATGTGCAGAGGATCTTTCTTCTTTTCCCATCTACTGGTAAAGGCTTGATACAGTTCATCAGGAGTTGTAATGGAGTTTGCATTCAGGGATCTAAACCAAGTTCTTACATCCCCAGTTAGGCTTTGAACAAACATCCTCATTCTGACACTGTCATCATCTATTTCATAGGTCTCAAAATGGTCTTGCATCCTCTTAGCATGCTGGACAGCTGTCAGAGGGCCATTGGAGTCAAAATATGAGATTTTGGTTTGGTAATCTTGGGGTAGAGCTGCAGCATTAGCTGGTATCTGCAAGGGTGCATATCTGTTAGCCATATTTACAGGATTTAGAGGATTAACAGGGGCAGCTGGGATAATAGGAACAGTGGGTACCACAGGGGTAACAAGTAGGGGTGAACCTAGAGTGTTGGTCAAGGGGATATGTGCAGTGGATGAAGATGTGAGAGGAGGACTTTGAGATGTGGATGGTGAACTAGGGGAACTAGGGGTAGACCGGAAAAGGACCTTGCATGGAGTAGGGATGAGGCTGGGATGATCTAAGTCCGAGGTTAAATCAGCAGGCTGCTCCTGCCTTTGCTGCCTCCTGATGTTTCTAGGGATGGTATTTGGATTATCAACAATGATGGGTGGATTAGGGTCAGGATTTGCCCTAGTATGCCGTGGATTTTTCTTGGGAGCCAGCTTCTAACTGTTTTTTAGGATTTTGTAGGAAATTTTTATATCTGTAAGGACTGGATAAAGATTTTGGAATGGCTATATATACTTCAAAGCTGAGATGAAGATTCTCTGAAAGAGCTCTTCCCTAAAACTGTCAATGTTACACAGAAACAATTTTGAAGGCCTCCTGACTTGTTTCAGGCTTGATTTCAGGCTTTGAGGGATGTATAGAAATTGGAAAATCCTAAGAAGTCCCCAGTGGAGTCGCCAATTATGTTAACACCCAGGTTGTTCCCTATGACTCCCAAGGAATACGGCCGGGGTAACCACTAACCAATCTTTGGACGACAGTTTCTAGCCAAACTGTAGTCAGAGAGGGCTCTCTCTTTATAATTTATCTCTGTTTGTAATGATTTTAGGCTAGCTATAAGTTCAGGTCTGTTTTAAGTTTTTTTCTTGGATGATAATTTCAGTCAAGGTGCTTATGTATTTTCCAAAAAGTTCTAGTCCATTGGGCTATGGAGTCAGTGGTCCGTTAGTTTGGTGTGCTGATTTACCAAAGTAATGAAATTGCAGAGCTGGGTAACCGTCTGAGAAATGATGCTATGAATTTGTGGTTTAGTGTGATATGCTCAGAATATGAAAGGCACTTAAGGATCTTTCATTAAACTGAAATACTGAAATAGTGATAAAGAGATAATGTTACCTAGAAGCAGTGAAGGATTTCTAAATAGCATTTACAATAAAGATTTAAACAAAACATGAGCATTTAAGAATTCATGTCCATTTAATTCTGAAGAAAACATTTACAGCAAAACAAGATTGAGCACAGGGTGTGAAGGAAACATATCCTGCACTATTCTTTTTCTTTATTGCTAGATTTGATGAAAACATGAGCATGTAACAATATAGAAAAACAAAACAGAGATTTAAGAAAACATATCATTCCACCAGACGGCACAAGAATTCTGCAACAGCACTTAGATCATCAGCAAAACACCATACTTCCAGAAAATCACTGAGCTGAGCTTGCTCTTTGTATTAAACTCTTCTGAAAATATACAGTATACATGCCTTAGAGTGAAAAATCTCAACCCTTATGCGTTACCAAGGGGAGTATATATAGAAAGTTTACACAAGAAAATATCTAAAATGAAGAGTACATGCTGCATTAATATCCTGCCAACTGTTGGAGTGTAGTAGTTGAGAAAGTTAATGCTGTAATAACTTCCTGTCTTTTAGCTGTCAAAATTGGTCAGAGCCTGTTGATCCGGTGGCAGTTGGAGTCGGCTGAGGGTACGCTGTCCAAATTTGCGCAACTCTTTATCTTTTGGCTGGCCGTTGGAGTCTATATGCTGAGTCATCACTCAGCTGCTTTCAATGCTGACTTTATCATGCTGTCTGTCTTTAAAGTGACTTTGAGCTGGCAGTGACCAAACAGCTGGAATTACCGTGGCAAAATCTGAAGCATAAACTGCCACCAATCCTCCTTAGGCATTTGATGCCTGCGTATTTTTATCAATGTTTCCTCTGCCTCTGTATGTTTGTAAAGATTGGGAGGGGTCTCAAACAGGTGATTCACCTCATTCTCAATGAAGAACATGCCTTCAAGTTTTTCATATAAACTCTGTCCTGTAGGAGGCCCTGCTGGTTCAGATGTACTGCCAGATGCAATAATCTGATTTTCAATAGTGGTTGCCATTCTGTTGGCCATTTGATCTAGGGAGATCAGCTTTCCTGCACCACTTAGCAAGCTGGGCAGGCCTTTTGCTTGCAGCACTCCCATTTTGGCCTTGTATTCCTCCACATCTGCTTGCATTTCAAAAAATTTCCTCTCTACTGTTTGTATATAGTTTCTTAGAGTTAGTGCCTTCTTGGCAGAGAGGACAGCTTCTGTTCTGTTGGGAATGCCTATGGCTGCCAATTCTTCCCTTTCCTGTCTATTCAGGAAGTCTATCATCCTGTTTGCCTGTTCTGTTTTGTTTCCTAGTACTGTCTTGGCCTTCTGAATTTCCGCTTGTGCTTGGCCCATCAAATCCATCTGCTCATGCATTATTTTTATTGACCTCCACTGTTGTTTGATGGATTGGCCAATTTTAGCCCATAGGATTCTCTTTATGTCAGCCATAGCTGTCTCTAGATTCAGCTCCTTTTCTAAGGCCTTTATCTTGTCTCTTTGGGCCTTTATTTCTCTGCCCTGTTCTGCTACAGTCATTTTGGAGTTGGTATACTTGGAGTCCAGTTCTGCCAATTTTTCCTTGGCCTTCTTTATTTCGTCTGCTTGGAGCTCCATTGCTTTGACGGCCTTGGTCAATTCTTCTATACTTGGACTGGCATCTGGGGCTGCTGCTGTTCCTGCTGCTTCTGCTGTAGGGGGCACTGCTGCCCCTGAAGTTGCTGCTGTTGTTGATGTAGTTGGAGGAGCTTGGGAAGTGGAATCTGCTTGTTTTTCCTGTAATATTCCTTCCAGCTCTTTCTCCAGTTCCCTAATCCTTTGGTCTTGCTGCATTAGGAGGTCTAGCTGGTCCTCAGCCCGTTTTTGCTTTTGAAGTTCTGCTGTTTGAGGGTGCTCTGTGGGCTGCAGCTTCAACCTCTTCTTTAATGCGTTCAAGTCATCATCTTTTTTCTTCATGAGGGCCTTTACACCCGTTGGATCACTAGGATCATGTCCTAGATCGATGATGATCTCCTCCAGGGACTTTATTCTGTTGTCTTTGGCTTGGGATGACAATCTCTCAAAATCCAACTGGGTGTTGGTGTTTTTTAGGGACTCCTTCAGCTCATGGGCCAAGGTGGCCTTCTCTACTAGGGTTGCATAGACCATCTCTCCAGTTTGCTTGTGGAGTTCAATCTGGTCCATGGGATGTATATCCCTGGCTAGGACCTCCACCCTTGTCTTTATGAAATCTGCAGGTGTCTTAGGCTCCGGCCCCATTGGCTTGAAGTGGCTCAGGAGCAATTTCTCCTGCTGAATGTCATATACCGACAATAGTCTCTCTTGTTGGGCTGGTGTTGCATCTACGAATTGCTTGTAGACCTCGGCCCTTAGCAGCTCATTCTGAGCTTTTATCTGTTTGAAAGAAGCCTTGGTGCTTTTGGGCTTCTTGGTCAGCTGGGAAGAGGAGGACACCTCTAAGCCGAGTTGTAAAGTTTGCTCCTGCTGAAAGGAGCTTGTACCTGTGTGTTGACTGCCCTCCTTGTCTTTTCTTTCACTCTCCAAGACATCATCAGTAATGTCTTCTACCTCTGGGGAGTCTGCTCTTTGCCTTTTGGCTTCTGGCTGGTGGGAGGATCCACTGAGAGGAGTGGACTCTTCTCTATCTCTTTTAGTTCCCCTTTCCTCATGTGCTGGGGTCTGTAAGATTGGGGCAGTTACTGGCTCTTTTTGTGGAGGTGGAATTTGCAGTGTTGGAGCTGCTGGTAGCTGAGTCTGTGGAGGGACATTTTGCCCTTGCTGCTGTTCTTGTTGCTGCCCTGTTTGCTGCTCTGCTTCAGGGGCAGGCTTTTCTTTTGTTACCTCCTCTTCTGTACCCATTATACCCTTGCCTTTATCTAACACTGGTGCTGATGTAGAAGGTGCCTGTGGTGCAGTCTTTGTAGCCGAGGTCCCTTCTCCTATTGAATAAGGCGGTCTGAAAGGTACCTGCTGCACATAGTCTAGGTCAATAGTCTTTTCAAGCTCCCTCCTACTCTTTAGCATTCTCTCTTCCTCAGTTAGATTTTCAACTAGAGTGTCCATCTGCCATTCTTGCAGGTTGGCATATTTTTCAATGTGAGAGTACTGGCAATGTTTAATGCCTATAAGCCTATACTTGTTTCTTCTAGCAGTGATGAAACCTTGAGGGTCATAATGGACCCACCGAAAACTATAGGATAACTTGTATTTATCCTTGAGGATTAGGTCTGCCTCTTCCCACCCTTCTTTTTTGTTCATGATGAAGGGGCCCAACTCGTGTTTGAACTTGAGGTGGGCCTTCTTTTTGGCGCTGTGGAAATGGGTGAGGTCTGACTGAATCAACTGCCTGTAATATTCCAAGGCAAATAACCTCATAGGTACATATTTTGGGAGCCTGTATGGACAGAGCTCACAGCCATAGATCCTAATGACAGTATGGTTCTCATATAGGTACCAGTCACCTATTTTATTTTCTAGAAAGCTGCAGGGCTTTCTTTATCTCATTTGATACTCTGGGAGGAGGGGACTTCATCAACAGGCAAGAGACTGGGTATACAAATTGGTCAACAAATTCACAGTAGGTATAGGGTGAGTTTGTGACCTTATGAAAGACAGAGGTCCAGAAGATAACAGATCTTCTTTCCCCTTTGTGATCCAGCCTTCTGATGTAGCATGGGAAGGCTTCAGAGTGGTAGTACATGAATAGGTGGTAAATATAGGCTGAGTACCTGAAGACCCCCTGCCTGTCCACCTTGCTCAGCTGATCATGAATCTTATTGGCAATGAATTTAGCAAAGTTATATTTCCTGGCAGGGGGTTGGCGTGGGCTATATGCAGATAGCAATACCAGCATTGTTTTGTCCACATGCTCACTGTTTTTGTATCCCAGCACATAGGCAATCATGTCCAGTAAAAGCCTGCCTATATCATTGAAATGGATACCCAGGTAGGGAGGTGGCTCTGTAGGCTGGCACTCAGGTCTCATGAAATCTCTGGTGACCTTTTGAATCTCCTCACTGGTCATCTTTTCACCAGTCTCTAGCAAATAGCTCATGGAAAACGGGATTAGCAATTCTGTCTGATCAAAATGTAACATTTTGTTGATAGACTCAGCATTAATGTAGAAAAGGATCCTTCCAGATGGAGTGCTAACAGTTCTGTGCTGCACATTATAGTTTTCAGCACATAGGTGAATGATTTCAGGGAAGACATTTACAGCTGGGAGACAATAGTATGGTAGGTTTGACTCCCATATCCCATGTGTACCATGACCATCCTTATAGTCCTCTCTCAACTGACTGAAGGTCTGCAAGAAGTCCCTGTTGCCCTCAAAGTCTTCAATAAGACAGTCCTTGTCAACAAATGGCAAGGCCTCCAGCTCTCTATTTGTTGGATTCAATGGAGCTACACTGAGGGATGAGGATGCAGAAGCAGCCATTGTAAAACTTGATTTGAAATAAGGTGATGGCAATTGTTTACAAAGTCTTTTTAAAAGCTTGAGTAATAGGACCAATACAGACCAAGTCTGAAGTGTTTTTCTCAGTGAAAATGCAAGCTGGTTTCTGCAGTTTGCTGCAACCTCTCAGGGACGTGAACTGCCAAGGGTAAGTTGCAGAGGTAATGAGGTTTTTTTTTTGTAAAAATGCAGCTGGCCTGTACTCGGCAAAAGGGAACAATGCCGAGCACCTCGAGGACAATTTTATGGTTTCAGCCCGTGGAATGACCGCTCTAATGTCGAATTATAGTTCAGGGGTGGTGCAGGTTGCTTGGGCTTACTTTAGGTAACAAGCAGAGTTGAATTTAGGATTTTTAGAAGTTTTTTAATGGTGAATTTACAGAGAATTGGAATGCATGGGCAAAAGTGCGGAAAACTGGTGAAATACCTGGAAAACTAGCTTGGAAGCTTGCGGGCCGGGCTGTGGAGGTTTATTGCCGTCGAATTTTGGACTTGTAGCAGTCGAAATGTTGAATTTGATGGCTGGGGACAAATTTCGCGGCAGCTGGTTGACAACGGCTACTTCTTTTGCGCGTGAAAATGACCCAAAACGGCTCATTTGGTCGTTTATAACGTTAAATTTGGAAAAAGTATGCATTTGGCGCTTTTCCGCCGATGACGTCAGCATGACGTCATGGCGGGGCCCGGGTACGGAGGTGACGTGGCTGCTGAGGTGTGAGCTAGGGTGGCAGGACACGGTGGCGGGTGAATAAGGTGGCAGGAGTACGTGGAGGATCACATGGCGCGGGGGTGGGCGAAAGGTGCTACGTCAGGATGACGCAACGATGACATAAGGGACGGCGGTATCGGAATGGTGGTAAGTGGGTTCCCCGCACCGCCTTTGCTGATGAGTGGTATTGGGGAGGGGGGCTCCGAACAACCCCAGCGTTTGACACGCGTCCCTGTACGGGGCGGAAAACCATTTTCCCCGGACGCTAAAGGTCGGCAGGTCGGGGAACAGAAATGACCGCCCACCGTTGGATCATGGGTGGCGGAAGATCGACGGCTGGCGGGCCCTCCGACGGATCGTGCAGGTTTGGGGGGGGGACCCGCTGGCCTATTATAATATTCAATTTAATATTTCGGGCGGGGAACCTTGGGATAGTGGGTTTTTCATGTGTTTTGGGGATTTTTCGGGTTTTTCAAGGGTTTTATAAGAGAAAGGGGTTTATAGGAGTGATTTTAGCAAGGAAAAAAGGGGTTTTTTGTGTTTTTGAGCAGAGGGATGGTGAGGGCTGAGGGAAGAGGTTGCTGCTCATAACCAGAGGTTAGAGCAGCTCCAAGATAGGGTTGACCACAGTCCCAGATGGACTAAAGTCTCCCTTGACCATTTATTTGGCTATAGTGCCAAGAGGAGGATATGTACATAGTGCTGGGATTTATACACCATAGTGTTATTATAGTAGGGAAAGGGGGACATAGGGGATTTAGATAGTAGAGTTAGGGGTTAAGATGTATGAAAGGGTAAATGAAGGGGAAACCACTAAGTTTGTTTGAAACTCACTTAGTTTAGGGAGTAGATCAAAATGAAAAGAACTTTTAGACAAGAAATGTGGCTTCTTAAAAGATTACGAACCACCATGAAACCATAATTCTTCCATGAATCTCAACTAATGAGGGAATGTTAGTAAATGACATGAAAAGGGGAAAAGGGAGGTTAGACATGCTCCTTTGCTTGCTGCAACTTGATGAAGAAGAACCCCTTCTCAATTCATTGACTTTGCTTTGGTAAACAAAGTTAACACACCTGCACTGGTAAAGATAACCTTTCTGCAACCCCAACTACTTACCCAGCTACTTGCCTAGCATTTTTTATTTCTTCTTGGAGGGTGCACTTGGACTTGCAGACCCTTACCTGCCTTTTCTTTTCTTTGGCTTTTTCTTTTGTTTTTCTATCTACTTCTACCCTTATTTCTTCCAAGGTCCCAGATTAAGCTGTTGGGAGCCTTTTCTTCTCTACCTGAACTACTTGTCTGCCAAGATTAAACAGTTTGGACAGACTTCTTTCTCTAATCTACAACTGCAAATTTAAACCATGGAATGATCCAGATTAGACTGTTGGACCATCCATCAAAATTGGGACGCATTAAGCTATTTACACACCTTGTACTCCTTTGGAAATATGTGATCTTTGCATGATCAAAGCAGAGCATATTTGGAACTTCTATAGCCAATCATGAAATATGAAACCTATTGGTATAGGTAGCTAACAGTGGCTCCACATGGGGATGGTTTTTCATTTGAAAGACCAAGAACAGCGGGTCAGATTGCCTTGGCCCTTGACATGTTTTACCCAAAACTTGAAGTGTGCTGCTTTGAAATGCCAAACTTGTGCTTTTCCTTCTTAGTAGATCTCTGAATCTATGTGCCTTTTGCTGACAGTCAATAAACTTGGAAAACTGCATTTTTACAATCTAAACAGAAAATAATATATACATCTGCATATATACAAGGGAACCTCAGGCTGTACTCATGGGTAATAGTCAAAATAATGCTTCAGCATCCTGCCATTCACAGGACCTTCATCCAAGTCAATTTCATTAAGACTTTTTAGGAAGTAAGTGTTGTTACCTTGCACTACTTGGACAGCAAATGGTCCTCTCCATAAGGAATCAAATTTTCCATGTTTTCATTTTTCTTCTCTTCTTGCATCCCACTTGAGGACTTTGTCTCCCACACTGAAATCTTCTGCCTTAGTTTTGCGGTCAAAAGCCTTCTTTAGCTTTTCTTGTAACACTTGAACTCTGCTGAAAACTTGATCTCTGGTTTGCTGCAGACATATGATTTGATTGATTCTTCTTTGCATATCATTTGGTTCAGCTTGGCTTTCTTGAAGAAGCTTCATAACAGGCACTCCTAGTGATGAGGGGAATTTGGCCTCTAATCCATAAACCAACTCATATGGGCTGGTCCCAATTGATCTTTTGGTTGTTAGTCTATCTACCCATAGGGCATTCACAAGCTTCTTATGCCAATTCTTTTTGTTCTCTTCAAGTACTTTCTTTATGATATTTACCAGACTTTTATTTGATGACTCAGCAAGGCCATTTCCTTGGGGATAGTATGCAGTAGAATGGCCCAAAGTGATGTGAAATTTATGGCAGAAGTTCACCATTTTCTTGGATCTGAAAGCAGCAGCATTGTCTGTTATTATCTTGTCAGGACAGCCAAATCTAGCCAATATATTGCTCTCCAAGAACTGAATAATTATTGAATCATTTGCTTGTCTGCATGGGGCAGCTTCAATCCACTTAGTGAAGTAGTCTGTTGCTGTTAAAATCCATCTGTGTTGTCCTGAAGATGAGGGGTGAATTTCCCCAATGAAATCCAAGCCCCATTGTTGAAAAGGTCTCTCTGTTGCAATAGGCCTTAAAGGAAGTGGCAGCAACTGTCTCTTTCCCTCAAACACTTGACATTTATGACATGAGGTGATGAATTTCTTGACATCAGAGAACATGGTGGGCCAGTAATATCCAGCCCTTAGTATCTTGTCCACAGTGGACTTCCAGTACAAGTGCCCACCACAGTCACCTGCATGAAATTCTTTTATGATATTGTCAGTTTCATTTTCAATTAAACAGTGCAGCAATATACCTTCATGGTTTTTCCACAGCAGATTGCCATCCATCACACAAAATCTTGAGGTTTTCATTTTTAAGAATCTACACTTAGTTTTGGACAGTCCTGGGGGAGCACACAGGTTTTGTAACACATAACAGATATCAGAATACCAGGGGGATTGTTCAAAGGCTACATTGATCTTTGGAGTCGCCAGCTCCGGTTCACTGTCCAGCTAGTTAATGTCTAAGGCTTGGAAATTTGTTTCTGTCATTAATTTGGCCAAGCCTTGCCCTTTTATTAGTTTTGTAGGTTTTATCTCAATGTCAAATTCCAAGATGTTGGCAATCCATTTTCCTCTTCTGCCCTCTAAATTTTCTTGGGTGAGAATGTCTTTGACAATAGGACTTGGCACATATGCTATAACATGGGAATAAAGGATATAAATCCTAAAGTCTTTAATGGCTTTGACTAAAGCATAAGCTTGCTTTTCCATGATTTGATACTTTAAAGGTGCATCTCTAAGAGCTTTGCTAAAGAAAGCAATTGGCTTCTCATTTCCTTGGTCATCTTTTTGCAATAAAACAGCAGCAATAGTATGCTGGGAGGCAAAAGAGAAAATGATAAATTCTCTGTCAAACTGAGGATTGGTCAACACTGGGGTTTGGGTAAGGGCCAATTTTATACCTTCAAAGGCTTGATTGGCTTCAACCGTCCATTTGACTTTTGAATCTTTCTTTAGCATGTTATTTAATAATCTGATTAGTTCTGCTAAGTTTGGGATAAACCTTCTCAAGAAATTGATTTTTCCCAAGAATCCTTGCAACTCTTTGACATTTCTTGGGTGGGGCATTTGTAGGATAGCCTGTATCCTATCTGGGTCAATTCTAATGCCATCTTTAGAAATGATGTGGCCCAATAGCTTACCTTCCTCTAAACCAAACAGGGATTTCTTGGGATTCAAGGAAATTCCATATTTTCTGCATTTTAGGAAGATCTGTCTCAGATGTTTTATATGTTCTTGGTCTGATTTTGAGAAAGGTGTAAGGTCATCTAGGTAAATGACTAAAAAGTCATGAATCTCCTTGGCAAAGGCAATATCCATGGCTCTTTGAAAAGTTTCCCCTGCATTTTTCAATCCAAAAGGCATCTTTACATATTTGAAAGTTCCCCATGGGGTTGTAAATGCAGTTTTGTCTTGGTCATCAGGGTGCACCAAGATTTGATTGAAGCCTGAAAATCCATCCAGTAATGAGATCCTTGAGGCCCCTACCACTCTTTGGAGAATGTGATCCATCTTGGGTAAGGGATAGTTGTCTTTGAGGGATACTTGGTTCAGATTTCTTAGGTCCACACACAGCCTGATTTCCCCAGTCTTCTTTCTTGTAGGGACAAAGTTGGAGATCCATTCAGAGAATCTGATTGGCGCTATGATGCCTGCCTTAAACATTTTCTGTACTTCTTGTTCCATTGCTGGGAGAAGCATAGGATTGATTCTCCTCAATTTTTGTTTAAAGGGCTTTTGATCAGGCTTGAGAGGGATAGTGTGCTGGATTACAGAGGTGTCATAGGACTTTAGGTCCTCATAGCTCCATGCAAAGACATCCTGGAACTCTTTAAAGAGGTCAATGTATTTTGGCTTTTGATCAGGAGGTAAAGATGCAGACAATTTAATTATTTTGGGTTTGTCAATTGTACCTATGTTGCATTCTTCAATGGCTGCATTTAAGGGCTGCATTTTTGGTTTTCTGGGGATGTCATTTGAGTCAAAGATGTCTTCTAGTGGAGTTAGGCCTGTTGGAAGAAAATTGTCTTTCAGCTCTATGATTTCAGCTTCAGCATTGGCTACCTCTTCACAGTTAATTTGTTGAATTTGCTGAATGTTTTCCTTGTTGAAAATGGTTGGATTGAGCATTTGTTTTGCTGTTCTAGGTGATATTGGGTGAACAACCTGTTGAAACTGTAGTTGTGATTGACTTGCTCTGTCAAGTATTTGTGATTGACTTGTTGTATCAAGTATTTGTGATTGACTTGCTCTGTCAGTGTCAATATTTAATCCTGCAAATTCTTGTTGCAGAGTTAAAAAATGGTTTATTTGCTTGTCATCCTCAAATACTTGCCAATCATTAACATTGTTCGGGATGGAGGGTCTGTGTTTTACCTCAGCTGTAAAACAATGATGGGGCTCAAAAGGCAGCTTGCAGGTACTTGCAAAGGTGGCTAAACTATGAGCATGTAGATTGTGGGTTCTAGGAATTTTAGTGATTTGAAATTCAGAGAAAAAGTTTAGTACTTCAGCAACAGCAGACCTATAAGTCCTTAGTCTTTTGTCATTGGTGACAAAGTTTCCCTTCACTTGTTGAATAACCAAATCTGAATCACCCATGATTGAAACCCTGGCAGCTTGTAAGAACTTTACTAACTTGAGGCCTAGTAAAAGAGCTTCATATTCTGCCATGTTATTAGTACATCTGAAGTTCAATCTATAGGCTCTGCCTTCTGCATGACTATTCTCTTTATTGTGTACCCAAACTCCAGCTCCTGCCCCTAATTTGTTGACTGAGCCATCAAATTCAAGGAACCATAGAATATCTTGTTGTGGGGGAGATTTGATGATCGGTTCATGGGCTGGCAATGTGAGTAGCAGTTGTGGTTTTTCATCCAGCTTGTCTTCTAGGACAGTTTCATCATTTGATTGGGTATGCTTGATATTTAGAACAGCAGCAGTATCTAGTGTTTGATTGACTGTTGTTTCATGGGTAGTAATTCTTTCATTTGAGTTTTCCTCCTGTATGAGTATCTTGGTTTCAACCTCACCTTTTGAGGGAGTTGTGCTGTCATTGAAGAGAATGTATGAGTCTATGTCTAAATGGATAGCATATATGGGGAAGTTTTGAGGCTTTTCTTCACTGCTGACCATATATTTCATAAGTGTTTCTCTGTACAGTCTTTTTGGTTGCCCAAAAACAGAGATGGTGGCATATGACATGTCTAATTGTAGGGAACCTTGGAGTTTAGCTCCCCATGATCTTGATAACAGCATCCAATACTTAGGTGCGATATCAGCAACTACCACATCCATTAGGATTGTCTTGTTTGGGTATTGAACCAGAGACACACATAAGTCTTTTATGAGACCTAAACACTTGACTTGGCTGGAGTCAAAGGAAAACAGGTCCTTGTATGGTCTTGTTATGTCTAGATTCAATCTCTCCATGACCGCTTTTGGCATGAGATTGTGAGAGGCACCTGAGTCAAACATTGCGTTATGTAATATTTTATCATGAATATGTAAACTGACATAAAAAGGTAGTATCCCTGTGACTACTGTTTTTCCATCCACTTCTGGGCCAAACAGGAGTTCTGGGGTGTCATCCAGCACATTGACATCATCTTTGTTGCTAGTGAGTTGAAGGGACTTCTTAATTTGTAGTTTATAGATGTCATGCTTGGCTAGTTCTTAGAGAGGGATTGCTATTTTTAGTTTGCCGATTTCAGTTTCTAGGTCAAAAGGTTTTTCAGATTGGGTTTTGGGGTTATAGATAATAGTCCTTTCCTTGTTCATTAAATCTTCTTCTTGATTTTTATCTTGACTTTGGGACTTGCCTCTTTTACTCATCTCTTGGGGAGTAACATTTAAATTAGGATGAGAAGATGAAGTGGCCAGAGGCTGCTGTCTTAAGGACAGTGGTTCAGTGATCTCTTCAATAATCACTTCTTCTGCAGGTGAATTTGTTTTTTCATTAGGCTCTGTGACTATGACTCTTTCAGGCTGTTGATTGTCCTTTATCTTTTCAGGCTGGTTTACATTCACAGTTCTGCTCCTTAGCTTGTATTGTTTATGGACCTCATAGACAGCAGTGTCATAGCCTTGCTTAAAGTCAAAGGATTCACCTGATTTGGTTTGGAACAGTTTGGTTTCATCATCCTCATGATCTTCTTGTGTTAAGAAAACCTGACTTTCACCATCTAGACCCATTAAATTAATCTCAGGATCTTCATTGGGCTTTGTTGATGTGGAAGTTTCTGCATAATTTTCTTGGAAAGGGGGTCTTATGTCTTGATCAGCACTGGTTTTGCCAATGCCTGGGTTTTGAGTTCTCCTAAAATTTGGATTCCTAGGAGGGTTGTTTTGTGGTGCTTCCCATGATGATTTTCTCTCAACCGATTCCACTCTATCACCCAATCTTTTCATTCCATTGAGTATCGCATCTAGCTTTTGATCAAAGGCAGAGGGTTCTTCTTTGAAAACAGTCCTCTTTTCCAACCTTGCCCTGTTTCTTTTGGCAATTAGGTTGGCTTCCACTGTAACTGCAACCCTTTGGGCCTCTGCAAGGGATTGAGGATCTCTTTCCTTCAACTGATAGGCCATGTCAGGGTCAAAACCATCAGGGAATTTGTACAAAGCTAGATCAGGAGGAGGTCTTAAATTTTGTGGAATCGCGTTATATACATTGTTAAATCTTGCACAATACTCCAAAACAGTCTCTTGGGGACCTCTTTTGATAGTGTCATATTCCCCAAGTATGTGCAGAGGATCTTTCTTCTTTTCCCATCTACTGGTAAAGGCTTGATACAGTTCATCAGGAGTTGTAATGGAGTTTGCATTCAGGGATCTAAACCAAGTTCTTACATCCCCAGTTAGGCTTTGAACAAACATCCTCATTCTGACACTGTCATCATCTATTTCATAGGTCTCAAAATGGTCTTGCATCCTCTTAGCATGCTGGACAGCTGTCAGAGGGCCATTGGAGTCAAAATATGAGATTTTGGTTTGGTAATCTTGGGGTAGAGCTACAGCATTAGCTGGTATCTGCAAGGGTGCATATCTGTTAGCCATATTTACAGGATTTAGAGGATTAACAGGGGCAGCTGGGATAATAGGAACAGTGGGTACCACAGGGGTAACAAGTAGGGGTGAACCTAGAGTGTTGGTCAAGGGGATATGTGCAGTGGATGAAGATGTGAGAGGAGGACTTTGAGATGTGGATGGTGAACTAGGGGAACTAGGGGTAGACCGGAAAAGGACCTTGCATGGAGTAGGGATGAGGCTGGGATGATCTAAGTCCGAGGTTAAATTAGCAGGCTGCTCCTGCCTTTGCTGCCTCCTGATGTTTATAGGGATGTTATTTGGATTATCAACAATGATGGGTGGATTAGGGTCAGGATTTGCCCTAGTATGCCGTGGATTTTTCTTGGGAGCCAGCTTCTAACTGTTTTTTAGGATTTTGTAGGAAATTTTTATATCTGTAAGGACTGGATAAAGATTTTGGAATGGCTATATATACTTCAAAGCTGAGATGAGGATTCTCCGAAAGAGCTCTTCCCTAAAACTGTCAATGTTACACAGAAACAATTTTGAAGGCCTCCTGACTTGTTTCAGGCTTGATTTCAGGCTTTGAGGGATGTATAGAAATTGGAAAATCCTAAGAAGTCCCCAGTGGGGTCGCCAATTATGTTAACACCCAGGTTGTTCCCTATGACTCCCAAGGGAATACGGCCGGGGTAACCACTAACCAATCTTTGGACGACAGTTTCTAGCCAAACTGTAGTCAGAGAGGGCTCTCTCTTTATAATTTATCTCTGTTTGTAATGATTTTAGGCTAGCTATAAGTTCAGTTCTGTTTAAAGTATTTTGCTTGGATGATAATTTCAGTCAAGGTGCTTATGTATTTTCCAAAGAGTTCTAGTCCATTGGGCTATGGAGTCAGTGGTCCGTTAGTTTGGTGTGCTGATTTACCAAAGTAATGAAATTGCAGAGCTGGGTAACCGTCTGAGAAACGATGCTATGAATTTGTGGTTTAGTGTGATATGCTCAGAATATGAAAGGCACTTAAGGATCTTTCATTAAACTGAAATACTGAAATAGTGATAAAGAGATAATGTTACCTAGAAGCAGTGAAGGATTTCTAAATAGCATTTACAATAAAGATTTAAACAAAACTTGAGCATTTAAGAATTCATGTCCATTTAATTCTGAAGAAAACATTTACAGCAAAACAAGATTGAGCACAGGGTGTGAAGGAAACATATCCTGCACTATTCTTTTTCTTTATTGCTAGATTTGATGAAAACATGAGCATGTAACAATATAGGAAAACAAAAAAGAGATTTAAGAAAACATATCATTCCACCAGACGGCACAAGAATTCTGCAATAGCACTTAGATCATCAGCAAAACACCATACTTCTAGAAAATCACTGAGCTGAGCTTGCTCTTTGTATTAAACTCTTCTGAAAATATACAGTATACATGCCTTAGAGTGAAAAATATCAACCCTTATGCGTTACCAAGGGGAGTATATATAGAAAGTTTACACAAGAAAATATCTAAAATGAAGAGTACATGCTGCATTAATATCCTGCCAACTGCTGGAGTGTAGTAGTTGAGAAAGTTAATGCTGTAATAACTTCCTGTCTTTTAGCTGTCAAAATTGGTCAGAGCCTGTTGATCCGGTGGCTGTTGGAGTCGGCTGAGGGTACGCTGTCCAAATTTGCGCAACTCTTTATCTTTTGGCTGGCCGTTGGAGTCTATATGCTGAGTCATCACTCAGCTACTTTCAATGCTGACTTTATCATGCTGTCTGTCTTTAAAGTGACTTTGAGCTGGCAGTGACCAAACAGCTGGAATTACCGTGGCAAAATCTGAAGCATAAACTGCCACCAATCCTCCTTAGGCATTTGATGCCTGCGTATTTTTATCAATGTTTCCTCTGCCTCTGTATGTTTGTAAAGATTGGGAGGGGTCTCAAACAGGTGATTCACCTCATTCTCAATGAAGAACATGCCTTCAAGTTTTTCATATAAACTCTGTCCTGTAGGAGGCCCTGCTGGTTCAGATGTACTGCCAGATGCAATAATCTGATTTTCAATAGTGGTTGCCATTCTGTTGGCCATTTGATCTAGGGAGATCAGCTTTCCTGCACCACTTAGCAAGCTGGGCAGGCCTTTTGCTTGCAGCACTCCCATTTTGGCCTTGTATTCCTCCACATCTGCTTGCATTTCAAAAAATTTCCTCTCTACTGTTTGTATATAGTTTCTTAGAGTTAGTGCCTTCTTGGCAGAGAGGACAGCTTCTGTTCTGTTGGGAATGCCTATGGCTGCCAATTCTTCCCTTTCCTGTCTATTCAGGAACTCTAGCTGGGAAAACTAGCTTGGAAGCTTGCGGGCCGGGCTGTGGAGGTTTAATGCCGTCGAATTCTGGACTTGTAGCGGTCGAAATGTTGAATTTGATGGCTGGGGACAAATTTCGCGGCAGCTGGTTGACAACGGCTACTTCTTTTGCACGTGAAAATGACCCAAAACGGCTCATTTGGTCGTTTATAACGTTAAATTTGGAAAAAGTATGCATTTGGCGCTTTTCAGCCGATGACGTCAGCATGACGTCATGGCGGGGCCCGGGTACGGAGGTGACGTGGCTGCTGAGGTGTGAGCCAGGGTGGCAGGACACGGTGGCGGGTGAATAAGGTGGCAGGAGTACGTGGAGGATCACATGGTGCGGGGGTGGGCGAAAGGTGCTACGTCAGGATGACGCAACGATGACATAAGGGACGGCGGTATCGGAATGGTGGTAAGTGGGTTCCCCGCACCGCCTTTGCTGATGAGTGGTATTGGGGAGGGGGGCTCCGAACAACCCCAGCGTTTGACACGCGTCCCTGTACGGGGCGGAAAACCATTTTCCCCGGACGCTAAAGGTCGGCAGGTCGGGGAACAGAAATGACCGCCCACCGTTGGATCATGGGTGGCGGAAGATCGACGGCTGGCGGGCCCTCCGACGGATCGTGCAGGTTTGGGGGGGGGACCCGCTGGCCTATTATAATATTCAATTTAATATTTCGGGTGGGGAACCTTGGGATATTGGGT
Organism: Pinus tabuliformis; assembly: GCA_031772625.1. Lineage (NCBI taxonomy): Eukaryota > Viridiplantae > Streptophyta > Pinopsida > Pinales > Pinaceae > Pinus > Pinus tabuliformis. The sequence goes on from CM062817.1 coordinate 1,870,032,530, forward strand.
TTTTCATGTGTTTTGGGGATTTTTCGGGTTTTTCAAGGGTTTTATAAGAGAAAGGGGTTTATAGGAGTGATTTTAGCAAGGAAAAAAGGGGTTTTTTGTGTTTTTGAGCAGAGGGATGGTGAGGGCTGAGGGAAGAGGTTGCTGCTCATAACCAGAGGTTAGAGCAGCTCCAAGATAGGGTTGACCACAGTCCCAGATGGACTAAAGTCTCCCTTGACCATTTATTTGGCTATAGTGCCAAGAGGAGGATATGTACATAGTGCTGGGATTTATACACCATAGTGTTATTATAGTAGGGAAAGGGGGACATAGGGGATTTAGATAGTAGAGTTAGGGGTTAAGATGTATGAAAGGGTAAATGAAGGGGAAACCACTAAGTTTGTTTGAAACTCACTTAGTTTAGGGAGTAGATCAAAATGAAAAGAACTTTTAGACAAGAAATGTGGCTTCTTAAAAGATTACGAACCACCATGAAACCATAATTCTTCCATGAATCTCAACTGATGAGGGAATGTTAGTAAATGACATGAAAAGGGGAAAAAGGGAGGTTAGACATGCTCCTTTGCTTGCTGCAACTTGATGAAGAAGAACACCTTCTCAATTCATTGACTTTGCTTTGGTAAACAAAGTTAACACACCTGCAATGGTAAAGATAACCTTTCTGCAACCCCAACTACTTACCCAGCTACTTGCCTAGCATTTTTTATTTCTTCTTGGAGGGTGCACTTGGACTTGCAGACCCTTACCTGCCTTTTCTTTTCTTTGGCTTTTTCTTTTGTTTTTCTATCTACTTCTACCCTTATTTCTTCCAAGGCCCCAGATTAAGTTGTTGGGAGCCTTTTCTTCTCTACCTGAACTACTTGTCTGCCAAGATTAAACAGTTTGGACAGACTTCTTTCTCTAATCTACAACTGCAAATTTAAACCATGGAATGATCTAGATTAGACTGTTGGACCATCCATCAAAATTGGGACGCATTAAGCTATTTACACACCTTGTACTCCTTTGGAAATATGTGATCTTTGCATGATCAAAGCAGAGCATATTTGGAACTTCTATAGCCAATCATGAAATATGAAACCTATTGGTATAGGTAGCTAACACATGTGATTTTAATATGATGATGATGATTAATGTTTATTAAGACTTATATGGTCTATCAACCTTAAGAAGGTAAAAGATTAATCACAATCTTTTAACATTTTTTATTTCTATGCTGAAAGAGAAGTGAGAGAAGCATTCCCAGATCACCAGAGTTTTGTTGAGTTAAAAGGTCAAGAAGGTTGGTAGTGTGACAAATATTTTGAAAATTACACTGAATATAAGTATAAGATGGACAATTTAAGAGAAATTTATTTTCATCTTCAACCTTCTTAGGATCGCACAAGTGACAAACTCTTCCATCCCATGGCATTTTGGGAATTGACCAATGCTCAATTTCATTAAGAAGCTCATAAGAATTAGTTATAATCTTAGCAATATTCATTTTCTTCTTAACTCTAGTCAAGACAGAGATATCATTTTGGTTTTTTATATTGGGGTTGATCACCTCATTGTAATATCTTAGTTTCTTTTTCCCCTCTAAATTTTTATTTCCCCATAATTTCTCCTTAAATTTGGAAGTAATAATATTTTTAATATTATCTGAATTATGCAAGATGATTCCTCCTTTATTCCCCAATGGTCTAGCCAAGACTAGGCATCCTTATGCCACCCTCACTTGAGTCAAAGGTGAGGAATTTTGCTAAAGTTAGAAGCAATTTTCATAAACATCTTAGTGTCCATGTTGTATAGATTCTTCTTACACATAAGTTACCTAGTCATAGGCATGCTTTCAATGGGGGAAAGGTTTGCTTCAACAAGGGAGATAGGGTAGGGAATATTTTCTTTAATCTTTAGGTTGTAGGTTATAAGCTTCTTTTGAATTTGTCCAGTCATCCTCCATGACTCTTTGGATATACTACAACCCCAAACCTCATAACCATATAAAATTACAAGAGTGACAACAGTCTCAAAGATGAGATTTTTTTATCTCAAATCCAAAGATATGTTGCCTTACATTGTTCTCAAGTCCATATTAATATTTCCAACCTCCACTGATCATTTTCTCAATGCTATAATTCCAATTGAGCTTATGATGGATATCGATTATCAAATATTTGTATGAAGGAATTCCTTAAAGGAGTAGTTATCATAAATAAAAGTATCATTGGTGATATTTTTTTATTTAATTATCGAAACTTTAGTTTTTTTCGTATTTACAGCCATATTCATCTTGGAACGAAAATATTGGAGGATTTTGAGTCGCTTTATAAGATCGTAATGACTCCTTTCCAAAATAATAATATTATCATCATAGAGGAGAAGAATTTTGACAATATCAGTAAGTATGGAGCAGCACAACATGCGTCTTCCAAACAATATTTTAGCCTATCAATATATATGCCAAAAAGGGTATGTTGGCATTGATCTCAACAGGTTCATGGTGTTGCTTGTCATATGCATGTGTGATGGATGTTTGGCTTGGTGGTCCTATTGGTTGGCATTGATGTCAACTTGGTTGTGGCATGATTTCGTGAAGGTGATTTGGAGGTTGAGTAGAGATGGATTCTAGACATGTTGCTACACATGTTGAAGATGTTGTTTATGTAGGTGGTTGGAGTGTTGCTACAATTGTTTCATATGCTTCTACATGTGTTGGAAGAATTGGATATGTTGCTACATATGTTGTAGCTACTTCTGCCAGTGTTGGAAGTAGTTAGATGACATGATGTTGCTACTACAGGAGTTAGAGATGTTCTACCAGTGTTGGAGGCAGTTGGATGACATGATGTTGTTGCTGCAAGAGTTGGAGATGTTGCTACAGGTGTTGAAGGTGTTTAGTCAGGTTGTCATCGTTGCTTTAGGAGTTGGATATGCTGGTCTTGATGAGGAGTTTGGAAAACTAGTGTTTTCACGTCATTGACTTGTTGTAGAGGTTTTTTGCCTATGTCATCAGTTGCAGACTTGTTACAAAGGCTTAGAGGTGTGTTTAGAAGATGATGAAGGTGTCCCTAAAGTTTGGCAGTGATCTGGGCTGAATTGGTTTGATTTTTCCTTATCCTCTGCCCCAGTCGCATGGATGGTGAGTCACGAGAGTGATTGAAACTTTACAGTCGCTGGCAGGCAGGCCTATGGGAGCGACTGAGGAGCTCCAGTCAAGTTTGGCTAGTGTTGTGCGTGTGACCGAGATTTTTCACAAGTTTTTCTCTGCATTCCTCGCACAACTTTGTTAATTTTAGTATTGTGGCGATGTTTTTGATCGAAACTTTTCGGCATATGGTCGGAAAAGTTCATGGGGCCTCTAGAAATTAATCAAAGTTGAAAATATCAAAAGGAAAGTGGACTTAGTGGCTTGATCAAATCAATGAGAAAATTTTGGATCAAATAAAGCATATGAACAGAGTTTTTCCAACTCAGTAGCTCTTGGTAATTATTGAGTTGAGCACCTCAATTCATTTGTATATTGGAGGAAGCTCAATGCTAGTTTGGTTGATTCTCTTGTGTGAAGTGTGTGTGAGTTTGGAGGATTGTATGCAAGATGTGTAAGTTGTGTGATGCAGAATTTTTGAAGTAGTTTGCAGGTGTTGCATCAGATAACCAATGCTTATTTCATCCAGCATATTATGCAGAGAGTGAGGAGATAAACTAATGATTGATTGCAGTTCTATTGGAGATAGGTAGCACGTTGGTGTTGATTCATTGAGATTTTATTCGAGAAAGAAAGTTGTTTTTGTCTTGTGAGGGAGTGTAGTTTGAAATATTCTGAAATGTGGCTCTAGATGATCAATAGATTGAGATAGCTTGGTGAAGAAGGGATGGGTGTTCCTTGTCGATGGTGGTCAGTAGCTTCAGTAGAGGAAGTAATATTCTCATAGTCTAATGGGTGTTGGGCGAGGCTTGTTGGGGATAGAGGTCTCTAGTGGATGGGTGTTCACAAAGTCAATTTAGAGTGAGAAACTTCCTTGTTGGACATATCCAACTATGATGATGTAAAATGATTTGTTGATTAATAAAATTTGAAGCAGAGCAGCAATAAAACAAGGGTGGTTTTTGGCCCAGAGAAGGGTTTTCGACTAGAAATATTTGTGTCTTTTGTGTTAAATGCTTACATGATTTTATTTGTGGATGATGCTCTAATCTTTGGTTATTTGTTTCAGTTTATGCATGGTTTAAAGAATAGTTAATTGGAGAAAAAATTTATAAGTTCCTTCACTACTAATTCACCCCCCTCTCAGTAGCGATCTAGTTCCCAACAATTGGTATCAGAGCGAGGCTCTAAGTTGCAACTTGATCGCTCAAGAGTGGATCTTTGAGTTTTTGGCAGAATTTTTGCAAATTTTCTTAAATGGATCAGCAAGGAATTCCAATACTTCACGAAGGTAAATTTGCAACTTGGAGAGAAAAATTAGATTCATATTTTCTATCTCTTGATGAAACTTTTTTTGTTAGTAGAACATGGAGTTATAGATTAATTTAATGATAAATCTAAAGATATTATTATGCATGGAATTTAAGGATCTAATAAGTTGTATTTGAAGCATTGTGAGACTGCAAAAGAGATGTTGGACAGGTTGCAGAATTTTTATCTTGGAGAAAAATTGCAGATTTCAGAGATGGAGAAAAATGTAAAAGATTCAACACATATTGCAGTGATAAATCAAGTCAGCTCACAAGATGAAGATGAAATTCCTAGTGATAACAATGATGACTCAAGCAATGATCTAGAGGGACAACAACAAGAAATTAGTAGCAAAGATGAATAGCAATCAAAGATAATGGCCTTAGAAGCAAAAATTAAGAGGCTCACAACTAAAAATAAATATCAATGAACGATGTTGCAAATGTTTGATGAAAAGGAGTGTGCATACAAAGAAGAAATTCTAGATTTGAAAACTCAGTTGGAAGAGGGAAGAAAAATTGAAAATGGAATGTGGAAGCAGTATAAGGAGTTGGAGGATGAGTGCCAGAAATTGAAGGATGAAATAATTTCTGCAAGGTAAGAATTAGAGAGGTTTAGATCTAGTGCTCAAGCATCTACAAGCAAATCAGAAATTGTTGGAGTAACTAGTGGTAGCAAGAAAATGGAGAATTATCAGCAAAATCACCATCCATGCAAGAAGAAAAAGAATAAGAATAGAATTGGAAAATGTTACAACTATGGAATATGTGGACACATAGCAGCAATTTTGAGTAATGAAAAGATCAAACCCTCTCATCAAAAGGAGCATCTAAAGGAGAAGCAACCTCAAGCATGCATCAAATAAAATCTCCATCTGTCAGGTATAATAGTCCATTTTATGGTTATTGTTTCTCATGCAATGATTTTGGCCATAGAGTTATTGACTGCATGGCACATGCAAGGAATAAAAATCAAATCAGTAGAAGATATCAAGCTATTCCTCAGTTTTGTGGTCACATTAGATGTTTTGTGTGTGAAAAAATTCGCCATAAGACCAAGGATTTTAAATAGACCATGTGTTACAGGAGATCGAACTAGAGAGAGGAGAATATGCAAGGTCAACCGCACAAGAAGAAGAAGGATCATCAGATAAAAGTTTGGAGGAGAAAAGAGCAGCAAGGAACTCTCATCAAAAAATGAAGGTTGCATGGTCTCAGGGGGAGCATATGGTTGCATCATGAGTTACATTTAGATTCTTGGATGTGCATCCATATATGGAAAAGCACATGAAGATAAATTTGCATATTGTAGGAGATGCATGAGTTCAAGGGGAGTTCATGAGGTTTGAAGTGTATTTTTATTTCTAATATGTTTTCTTCTAGTTTATTTATTAGTTGGATTAGTTATATTGTTAATGATGGTTTTTGGAGCAGTTGCATGCTGAGTTCTTATTAATGTTATTGGAGGTATGGAAACCACATGGTTGTGTTATGCACATGGTTAAGGTATGATGGAGGATCACAGATCCAAGGGGAGCATATGCACTTCCTAATGGATCTGCAGAGTGTTGGCATTGTATTCACTATGGAGGAGCATGTTGTGCATATTTTTGACATTGAATTGATGCAGGGAATAACATTTTGTTGTTGCTGCCATATTGTGCCAAGATCATATGCTTGCATGACATGTTTGTGTATTGTCTTTGATAGAGAAATTTCATGTGTTTTTGGATGGATGAGACATAAGGAGGATGATGGTTGTTGCTCATGATATTTTGATGCATGCTGATGAATGAGATATTGTGTATTTTTGGAGAGAATGAAATCATGTGCTACTCGCAATACTTTATTGTTGGATCTTATGTTGTTGATGTTGATGTATAGTGATGATTTGTCTTCACTATTTTGTTGCTTATATTCATGATATGTTGTTCACCTATGTTAAGGAGAAGATAAGCTTATGTTGTTGATGGTTCTATATTACAAAATATTTTATTATTGTTGTTGGTGCATAGATTAGTGCTTTGTTATTGCTGCTCGATTGCACTGCATGTATTGGTCCATATGCTACAAGTGTTGTTACTGTTGCTTGTTGATTTTTTGCTCAGGATTTATGTTGATGATACTATATGTTGCCTATTGTTGAGCTTCATTGATGCTTAGTACATTGATATTGAGGATGTATATGTTACTTCTATGACATATTTCTATGTTGCTGCTATCAGTTGATTTTTTTGTTGATGCACATGTGAAGCATGGTGGTGGTTTCTACTAGTTATCATGATTTTGTTGCATGATCTTCATTGTTGGGATGGTGATGGCCAAGGTGTTGAGTGGCCATGCATTAGCATATGTGTTTGATAGTACTTTTATTGCTAATACTACATATGGAGCATATATATTTTCTCGTTGATTCCATTTACTCATGTTATTTCATGTTTTGGTCATATATAAAAGAGAGCACCATTGTGTGTAGTTGTAAAATCCATGTATTATGATTGTGTTATATTTTGGGTGTATTGCTCATGGAGAGACCCATGGTGTCTAGTATGTTTGGTCATCAGTTATGTACGGGTCAATGGGTGTCCAACATGTTTTATTTTGTATATCATTGATGTATCCCCACTACATTGGGTGCATGATGTAATATTGGGTCCCATAAAAGTCTTGGTTGATGATAGGTGTAGAGGAGTCATATGTCAATCCCATGTACTTGTCACAACCATGTATTTTTTCCATGAAACATTGTATTTATTGTACTTCATTGTCTATCATTTCACAAAGTCAGTTAGAGTCATGGGTTATGAGTAGTAGTATCTTGCACTTGGCAAGGAGGTTTATTGTAGCAAGAAAATGTGTTTTAGCAGCTAAGAGAGTGTGATTTTAACTTCATTACATGCTTAGGGGAAGCATGTTTAGTTTGAGTGGTTGAATGATATTGGTTATAGGTGTTAGCAGCATAGTTTCTTGTTTCATATGCTTATTTTGCAGGAGATACATCTTTGGGCTGCATCAATATGGTGTTGAGTATGATAGGGGAAGTCCTACTCTCATCCAACATTATTGGAATTGTTATTCAGTGCTGGTATGTCCCGTTTCCATTGATGTCAAAGGAGGAGAGAATTTGGATAGATAGAGATCAGCTTCAAAGTTGCAGCTTCAAATTTGGAGAGTATATGAAGATCAGCCTCAGATGTTGGATTGAGGTTGACATCAATGCCAAAGGTGGAGTTTGTTGACATTGTAGTGTTGGAATTGATGTCAATAGCGTCATGGTGTTGCTTTTAATATGCATGTGTGATGGATGTTTGGCTCGATGGTCCTATTGGTTGGCATTGATGTCAACTTGGTTGTGGCATGACTCAATGAAGGTGATTTGGAGGCTGAGTAAAGGTGGATTCTAGTCATGTTGCTACACATGTTGAATATGTTGTTGCTACAGGTGTTGCATATGCTTCTACATGTGTTGGAAGCATTGGATATGTTGCTACATATGTTAGAGGTGCTTCCACTAGTGTTAGAGGCAGTTGGATGACATGATGTTGTTGCTCCAGGAGTTGGAGATGTTGCTACATGAGTTAGATATGTTCTACCAATGTTGGCGGCAGTTGGATGACATGATTTCATTATTGCAAGAGTTGGAGATGTTGCTACAGGAATTAGAGATGTTTCTATAGGTGTTGAAGGTGTTTAGACAGGTTGTCGTTGCTGCTTTAGGAGGTGGAGATGTTGGTCTTGATGAGGAGTTTGGAAAACTAGTGTATGCATGTCATTGAATTTTTGTAAATGTTCTTGGCCTATGTCATCAGTTGAAAACTTGTTACAGAGGCTTGGAGGTGTGTTTAGAAGATGATGAAGGTGTCCTTGAAGTTTAGCAATGATCTGGGCTGAATTGGTTTGAGTTTTCCTTATCCTCTACCTCAGTCGCATGGATGGTGAGTTGTGGGAGAGACTAAAATTTTACAGTCGCTAGCAAGTAGACCTGTGGGAGCGATTGAGGAGCTCCAATCAAGTTTCACCAGTGTTGTGCATGTGACCAAGACTTTTCACGAGTTTTTCTCTACATTCCTCACGCAACTTAGTTAATTTTGGTATTGTGGCAATGTCCTTGATCAGAACTTTTCGACATATGGTCAGAAACGTTTATGGGGCCTCTAGAAGCTAATCAAAATTGAAAATATCAAAAGGAAAGTAAACTTAGTTGTTTGTTCGAGTCAATGAGCTAAATCCGGATCAAATCAAGCATATGAAAAAAGTTTGTGCAGCTCATTAGTTCTTGGTAATTATTGGGTTGAGCACCTTAGTTCATCTATATATTAGAGGAAGCTCAATGCTAGTTTGGTCGATTCTCTTGTGTGTGAAGTGAGTGTGAATTTGGATAATTGTATACAAGATGTGTAAGTTGTGTGATTCAGAATTTCCGAAGAATTTTGTAGATGTTGCAGCAAATAACCAGTGCTTATTTCAGCCAACATATTATGTTGAGGGTGAGGAGATAAACTAATGATTGGTTGCAGTTCTATTACAGATTGGTAGCACATTGGTGTTGATTCATTGAGAAAGAAAGTTGTTGTTTTCTGAGGGAGTCCAATTTGAAATATTCTGAAATGTGTCTCTAGATGATCAACAGATCGAGATAGCTTGGTGAAGAATGGATGGGTGTTCCTTGCCAATGGTGGCCAGTAGCTTCAGTAGAGGAAGTAATATTCTCATAGTCTAATGGATGTTGGGAAAGGCTTATTGGGGATAGATTTCTCTAGAGGATGGGTGTTCACAAAGTCAATTTAGAGTGAGAAACTTCCTTGTTGGACATAGCCAACTATAATGATGTAAAATGATTTTTTGATTAATAAAATTTGAATCAGAGCAACAACACAAGGGTGGCTTTTTGCCCGGAGAAGGGTTTTTGACCAGAAGTATTTGTGTCTTTTGTGTTAAATTCTTGCATGATTTTATTTGTGGATGATGCTCTAATATTTGCTTATCTGTTTCAGTTTATGCATGGTTTAAAGAATAATTAATTGGAGAAAAATTTTCTAAGTTCCTTCACCACTGATTCACCCCCCCCCCCAATAGTGATCTAGTTTCAAATAATTGGTATCAGAGCAAGGCTCTCAGTTGTATCTTAATCGTTGGAGAGTGGATCTTGGAGTTTTTGGCAGAATTTTTGCAAATTTTCCGAAATGGATCGGTAAGGAATTCTAGTACTTCACGAAGGTAAATTTGCAACTTTGAGAGAAAAAATAGATTCATATTTTCTATCTCTTGATGAAAATATTTTGTTGTCAGTAGAATATGGAGTTAGAGATGAATTTAATGATAAAGCTAAAGAGATTATTATGCATGGAATTTCAAGATCTAATAAGTTGTATGTGAAGCATTGTGAGACTGCAAAAGAGATGTTGGACAGGCTGCAGAATTTGTATCTTAGAGGAAAATTGTAGATTTCAGAGATGGAGAAAAATGCAAAAGATTCAACACATATTGTGTAGAAATTTTGAATAACTAAACACTTATTCACAGAGATTATCCCGATTATACACTATTGCGGGATACATGCACAATACATAACCTCCTCTACGTTGATCATCAATTTAGCAACATTAAAAACAATGAAACATCAATCGCATTAACACAGTATGTAACATGGGGAAAGCATACAGCTGAAAACCCCACACTATCTGTATATTATAATGATAGAGAACATGTAACAATACATAGTACAATACTCCTCACAAGTACTCAGTACTATCTCCACCTGTTACACACAAACTAGCTCAGATCTGATGCCTCAAATCTTCTCCATTGTTTGACTGCCTCCACTGCGCAATCCTGCAAGAGAATCAATCACTCTATGAAATCGAATTCCCTTGGTTATACTACGCAAGCCTCATGGGAAATCTCCATCCATGCATGTGCAAAATCTCATGCACAACTATAGTCACAACTGATAGCAATCTCAACCTCTAACACCTGTCTCCACTGAACTGTACATGCACTGAGTTAACTGATGTATTCTTTAGTTGCTTTATGAGTTAATAATTAGTGAATTAGTTTAACAATTAATTCACATCACTCATCACTAGTCTATTTGCAGTTAAACTAAATACAACTAGTTCAACCAAGTCAAACTGAACACAACTCCATCAACTCCACAATCAACTCCACTGAAACTCAACCACATTAGTTCGAACTGAAGTCCTGCATGCAATAGCTCAACTAACCCACAAGAAAAGTGTATTTCCTTCTGACAGCTGCATGTGCCACATCTGTAGCTCAAACTGAAGTGCTCCAAGAGGATAAGATAATGTTTATAGTCCAAATATTATTATGAGACAATAATATTCGATTGTTCTATTTTTAGCCTGGCAGTCTAAAAATAGAAACCGCCCATATGTCTAAAAATAGAAGTCCATCTATTTTTACCAACATGACCAATCATCCACAAATAGCATCCTGCAACTCATAGACCATGATCCATATGTCTAAAAATAGACTTTGCGCCAAAAATAGCCTACGGGCCCACTTAGTGAAGGCGACTTCTTTCCACTAAGCTCCATCATCTTGTTGCATTCTCAACACTCCCTCTCAACAAGATATGGATTATCAGCAACCCCTATCCTGCCTCGGTGGTATTCGAATTTGCTCCTGGTGAGCGCCTTCGTCAAGATATCAGCATCCTGATCCTCCATTGGAATGTATGAAAGTAACATGATTCTCCGCTACACACAATCTCTGATATGATGGTACTTGATGTCAATGTGCTTAGATCTATCATGAAATACAGAATTAGCCGATAGTTTAATGCAACTCTGGTTATCACAGTAAATCACAGTAGTCTCCAAGTAAGAACCGAACAACCCGACCAGAATCTTCCTCATCCATATAGCCTCGCATGCAGCCAAACTTGCCGCCATATACTCGGCCTCTGCTGAACTGAGTGCCACGGATATCTGCTTCCTGCTGTACCAAGAAACTATTGTCGACCCAATACTGAAGACCCCTCCAGATGTGCTCTTTCTGTCCGTTGGGCTCCCTGCCCAATCTGCATCCATGAAGCCACATAGCTTCACCTCATCCTCCTGTCTGTACCATAATCCATATCCCGATGTGCTTCTAAGATAACGCAATACATGCTTGCCTGCCTTCCAGAATAGCTTGGGTGGCTTAACCATAGCTTGTGAAAGTTGGTTAACAGAATAGCATATATCAGGTTGTGTATTGACCAGATACATATGCGACCCCACCAACTATCGATAAACAGTGGCATCCACTACTTCTGCTGAAGTAGCATCCTCCTTCCTCCAACCTCCAGGAAGAGGAGTATCAACAAGCTTGCAGCCATGCATGTTGAACTTCTCTAGTATCTCCCGAGCATACTTACCCTAAGAAACAAATAGTCCATCACTGCGCTGCCAAATTTCCAATCCCAAGAAATAATGAAGGATGCCCAAGTCCTTCATCTCAAACTCCTTAGCAAGATCATCCCTGCATGAAAGTATCAATAGCTCATCACCTGTTAGAATCAAATCATCTACATAAAGTACAATGATAAGCAACTTACCCTCCACCACAATCTGGTATAGGTTAGGATCCGCCTCACTCTTGGAGAATCCAAGTCCGGTGAAATAACTGTCTATCCATGTGTACCAAGCACGTGGTGCTTGTTTCAACCCATACAGCGCTCTCTTGAGCCTGCACACATGCAACTCGCTGCTAAAGATCTCGAAACCTTCGGGCTGCTCTATGTACACCTCCTCCTCAATGACTCTGTTGAGGAACACAGTCTTCACATCCATCTGATGAATGTGCCACCCCATCTGCGCTAAGAGAGCAAGAATCGTCCATATGGAAGAATACCTTGTGACAGGTGCAAAGGTCTCCTCATAATCGATCCCCTCCATCTGTGAAAAGCCTTAGGCAACAAATCTTGCCTTGTACTTCTCCACACTCCCGTCAGCTGCCTGCTTAACTTTGTAGATCCATCTGAAACCCACCACTGATTTCCCTTCTGGTCTTGGGACAATCTCCCATGCATTGTTTTTGACAATCGAATCATACTCTTCCACCATGGCATCTACCGATGCGGGATCCTCCACAGCTTCCTCGAAAGAGGATGGCTCAGTCACAACACATTTGCTCACAAGAGCCATGTATCCAGTGTACTGATCAGGTGACTTTCTCTGCATGCATTGAGTTGTAGGTGGTCCTACAACCTTCTCTGCATCTTGAGCCAGTCACTCAGCTTCTGTCAAGCGATTTTGCCCTCTGTTGGTTGGCGCTACATGAGTGGTTTCTTCCACTCCATGAACTTCTTCCTGTGGCTGATCCACGTCCTGAATCTCATCCTTAGGAACTAATAGCTCCTCATCTGCATGCAAGTGTGGCTCCCTCTCAAGCGAACACTTCATGGCTTTCTCCTCCTGAAATTTTATATCCCGTCGCACAACAGTCTTGCCACTGTCTGGAAAATACACACGATAGTTGTGGGGCGTATCAGTCTACCCCACAAATATCCCAACCTCTGCAGTCGGCTCCAACTCTTCCTAGCATCCTTCGTCACATGCATGTAATCGTTAGCACCAAAAATCCTCAAATGAGAAATATCAGGCCTCTTACCAGAATAAGCCTCCTCGGGTGTACTCATGCCAAGTATCCTGTGAGGACAACGGTTCTGCACATATACTGCAGTATTGCATGCTTGCACCCACAAGTGAAGGGGTAGGCTCTGATCATGCAACATCGCCCATGCAGCACCCACGATCGTTCTGTTCTTCCGCTCAGCAACCCCATTCTGCTGTGGGTTATGGGGAGTTATGTGTTATGGAGGTAAATCCCCTCTGTGGACAGAGGCGATCCCTACTAGCCCAAATGGGGTCTAGCAACAATCAAACAACGCTAACACGCAGGTTCCCAATTGCAAATCAAAGACCGATGATGAGGTCCTACCTAGATTCCAACGCTAATATTTGTAGAAGATTCGTCGCTCCCATTCCTTTGCTTCGGTCGGTCACAATCCCCACGATCCTCGTGAACGGACACATGTACATGCAAAGAACGACACAAATACAAGCATAAAATCCAATAGATGCAACTATATATCAGTTAGAAAGGATATAACTCAATCATCATTACAAAGACAATAAGAGTGGAACCATAATGATAGTCGTCTATTATTGATAAACAACAAAGAAGAATACAACCATAGTTCTGACGTCAAATCCTCCTTTGGCTGGGTGATTAGCAGCACATGACTTGCAAAGCTTGTTGGGAATGGGGAACAAGCCTCTCTCTCCTTGGTTACTTGGACAAGAATATCCTCACTTTAGATTTAGCTTCATGGGAATGAAGAAGGCTTCTTGTAGCATGAGCTTAGCGATTCTCAGACTTTGGGACTTAGGATTTGGAACTTGGAGACTAACTTGTCAAAGGCAAAAGGACAAGCTTTTATAGATAGAGGAGAAGGAGTTAGGGTCATCCACAAGATTCATGGGATTGGCTTTATCACTAAGAAGCTTCCATGAGAGGTGGAGAACTACTTCCCTTCTATGGAGATTCGAAGCCCAACTGAACTAACTCAAGATGGAATCAGTTCATGAATAGGTTAGGAAGAACCTTCGTAAGTTTGTTTGTTAAAAACTTTACCCAACTGGGCTGGCGCGAGTGCGACTCTGAGACAGAGCGCCAGCTGGCGCGCCCTCTTTGGAGGATTTCCCCAATTGGCGCGAGTGATACATAGTGGAACCGCGCCAATGGAAAAAGGGCTATTTTTATGGGTATTTTGCAGAAGGTGTCTTCAGGGCATATGAAGTACATACTCAAGGGGATACAATGCAAGTGTTTTCAGGTTATGTCACTTCTCACAGGTCCCGGAATAAGTCCTCCAATGTGCGGGAGAAGGGGTAACAGGGACGGTGACAAATTACTGTGTAACAGATGCCCCCTAAAGCATGAAGCCAGAGAGAGAGAGAGGGGTGAAATGCTTTACAAGAACATGGCCAATTGAAAACATTGCCGCCGGAGAACCTGCATGAAGAAGTACAACTGATATCTCAAGTACATGATGTATGTGGTATGGGCACAGCCATCCATAGCAGAGTACATAAAAATCCATATCCAAGGTATGGGCGCAGCCATCTAGTAAGGATCGGTAAGTAGACTCAGGCATGGTCGCAGCGATCCAGTGAATGAGTCATGTAATGATCATAATAATCCACAAAATCGCAACCTGGATCTCTACGGAAAAAATCCAGGGTCTTGCGCTTCATCTTGACCCGAACAAAGTACAAGTTCAAGCATGCGAATATGGGAGTCGAATTCGAACAAGCAAGAACATCGTCTGATTACCAGTCAATGATGAAAACTGTTAACAGATGCGAGAGGTACCACCAATAATGACAATGGTCCTCAAGGTACTATAGGTACAATCTACGGCGTGCGAATCAGTGAGCCGGCATCGAACACCCGTAGAATCATTTGATCGGAGGCCAATGATGAAAACCTCGCGTCAAACACGAAGAACCTGCCATTGAGGCATGCAGGCTCCAAGGCACCTGAAGGGAGTCTCTAGGTCAACTTCCTGGATAATGAGATGAAGTCGACAATAAGTGACCTTGATCGAAGGTGGGCCATAATGTTTCCCACATCATTGACACGAGACAGAGAAGGATAAGATGTTTTGTGTGAGGTATCAAAGGGAGGTTGAGTATTCTGCAGAGGTCAACTTCTCTTGAACATATTGGCGGCATGACAGTGGACTTGGCAGTATTTGACATCAAATGATCAAGGGTCATGGTGACAAGGCAATGAGCAGATTAGACGTCAAACAGGATAACCCAAACCCACGTAAGCAAGTGTAAAAACAAGATGAGATGTCCCCACCCAGACACGAATGTAGACAAGTGCCATGTTTAAGAGCGACATACTACCGACACGATAATAATTGTGGTTCCATTTTCCCCACCATTTCTGGCGAGTACCCCAGTTATTTTTATCAACAAGCTTGACGGGGATAGCATATGCTTGTAAAGCGTCATTTCGACGGAATCCAATGTCATCAAGTTTTAACGAGCCTGACAGAGGAAAAACTCGGCGTCTTTTCATGTTTAGAGAGTTTGAAAAGACAGCAGAAAAGTAAACTCCAGGGGGGTCCTTTTTCGTAAAGTTGTGTCTCTCGAGCCCGAAAAAGTATAAAACAATGCTCGAAAGAACCGCCCGATCATTACGATCAAGGAGTAATTTTCATAAGTAGTGATTTCGATCTGAAAAAGTAAAAAAGCGATCGAAACCACATCGCTTCGTAACCGTTAACGAACCTGAAACGACAAGGGTCCGACAATCTTTTCGTTTTTACACGGTCGGAAAAGAGCTTAAAGCGGACCGCCTCTTATTACCTTTAACGAGTCAAGAGGGACAACTCGAAAATATTTTCGTCTTTAAACGGTCGGAAAAGAGCTGAAAGCAGACCTCCATTTTTATTCTCTTTAACGAGTCAAAAAGGGAAAAATACTCGGCAATCTTTTCATATTTTACGAGTCAGAAAAGAGCTTAAAGGTGACTCGTCCTAGAGGAACGAGTGGTATAAAGGGTAGCAACTGGTTCCGGCAATGGTGGAACTGCTCAAAACATGTAATGGTCAAGAGGCTGGCTAATAAAACCACTCATTGTTGTGGTTCCTCAGGAAAGGAAAACAACCAAGTGAAAGCATATGATTGGCCAAAGAGATGGTGGCAATGGAATGAAACAACCAAGGCTCATCTAGCAGAATTTAGCGGATAAATGGAAATCACGAGATGTGAATCAGGTATGGGTTCATTTTTACACAAGCTTGAACCATGGCAAACTCTGCTTGGATTCAGTTTCATGTTTACACAAGCTTGAAATGAAAAACTATGCTTGTTATAAGTTCGCATGCCCCCAACATAATGACGCAAAACGAGGTACATGCCCCCCAAGCTTCATTGCATTCAACAAAGTGGATGGAATGAAGGTTCACTTTCGAGATCTTGGAAAGACTCGACTTGGATTTTACGAGATCTTAATCAAAGACTCGATTTGGAAAAGGAGGAGTTGTTTCATTTTTTAATGAGGTTGACATAGGAAAAGAACTATCCTCATAACCCTTATTTCATTTTTTAACGAGGTCGACATAAGATCAAAACTATCCTCGTAACCCTTGTTTCATTTTTTAACGAGCTTGACACAAGATCAGGAACTATGCTCGACCAGACCCAGTTTCATTTTTTAAGGAGCTTGACATAGGAAAGTGAACTATGCTCCGACCAGACCAAACCTAGTTTCATTTTTTAAGGAGCTTGACATAGGAAAGGAACTATGCTCCGACCAGACCTAGTTTCATTTTTTAAGGAGCTTGACATAGGAAAGGAACTATGCTCTGCAAAACCTAGTTTCATTTTTTAAGGAGCTTGACACAGGAAAGGAACTATGCTCCGCACGAACTTCATCATAATGAACAGGAAGTCGTTGCTTCCAAGAGTGTCACTCCCGGTGGAAGGAAAACGTCTTGGAAGTCAGGACCCAATGCCCCCAGGACATCATGCACGACGGCATCATCACTAGATATAGGCACAGGATAAGTAGCCACGTAGTTGACCTACGGTGGGGCAGATACAACTGGTGGATAAAAACCAGGAGGGGATGGTAACTGCGCAGGAGGCACCGGGGGACTAAAGAACGATAATTGATCGATAGTCACTATTCTTCCATCGTGTGGAAAACAAACCACATGGAAAAGTGAAGAGACGAGGGCCCCCATGGCATAAACATAGTCATGGCCAAGGAGAAGACTGAAATCTAAAGCACCTTGGGTAACCAGTACGTCTATATAGACGGTTTTGCCTCCCAAAGTAACAGGAAGCTTCGGGAGGATCCCTAAAGGTTGACTGGTTCCTCCGTCAAATGCCAACAGATTCTGTGCGACTGGCACAAGCTGTGGGGAGCCCAAAGCTTGCCAAGTAGTGAAAGGCATGAGACTAACAGATGCACCCTCATCCAAGACAGTGCCAGGTACTGCCTTATCATAGGCATGTACTGTAATCTGGAAAGGCACATGGGATGGAAGGCGGAATGTAGTCAAATGACTCCAGTTGAAGGAAACGACTGAACTACTTGGTGGGGGAATCATATGATTGCCCCCCTACGCTACAGGAGACGAAGAAGGACCCTCTTGATCAGCGAGGATAGGAGGGTCGTTCTGAGACTCAGAATAATTTGACGAGACGAGAAGAACATGAGCAGTAGAATCATGATGCTCCTCTGGAACAAAGTAATCAACAGGTTGTGAACCCAAGTCGATACTCTCTCCGACCAATGGTTGGTTTGGAGCAGGCTTGGCACAGCCAGGTTCGGAAGGAGGAGGGCAAACAAGAGAAGAATCTAAGTCAATCTCTTTGTCTACAAGGAGGGGGTCAGAAGAGAGCCTCTGATAACCAACGGGAAGTTGGGGTGAAGAAGCTGTAAGACTTTCCAAAACAGCGGAAGCTTTATCCATGAGCGGACAAAGGTGAAGGGGATGATTGCCCTCACATAGTCTACAGGGGATTCGAATCTTCCCTTTCTTCTGAATGTTGTCAGTTGATAGGGTGGCATCGCCATGAGCTTTAGAGGACGATGAGGGATGAGCTGGATCGTGAGACCATACTTCAAGGATCCTGGGAATACCAGGACAATCACGAAGAAGATGGTCACCCTTGCACAATTTACAACGAAACCTAACCTTCCGCAGGGGGGCGGGAGGTGTTTCGACCTGGGATGGATTTGGAACAGTAACTGCACTTTTAGCCTCTTGCTTATGAGACATTTTCTTCTTCGTCTTCTTCTTCTTCTTCATAGCCACCTGGTTACTTGAATCCAGACTTTCACCAGGCGAAGTAGAAGACGAGGACGTAGAAACAGGCGAAGAAGGGGAGAGGTCCACCTTGGAATCAACATGATGTTGTTCGGGTGGAGGGACTGATTGACCAGTAGTTGAGACATTAGAGACCACAGAGGTTGAGAACAACAAAACAGGCAACCCGATGGTTAACCCGGGCAAAGACAAAGTTGCCATATACGGAGCACCGGCATTTCCAAAAGAAGGAAATGGACTAGGGTTTCCATCTGGGGGAACACCTTGGCCGGTAGACTCGGGGAAGGTTGCCATCGAAAACGAGAAAGAACCCTACTCAAGCTAACGCAAACAAGATCTAACCGGGTAAATGTGAACGTAGTCGAATAAATTTTAAGACACAAGGACATAACTTGACCTTTTCATCTTTAAAGAGTCGAAAAAAGGACAAAAAGATGACTCTAGTCACCTTCGAATATTTAATGAGCCTGAAGAGACAAGTGCTCAGATGGACCTTTTCTTTTAGGGAGTCCGAAAAGAAACGAAAGTGACTACTCTGGAGAGCTAGGCAAAAGGGTTTACCAAACAAATTCGTAAAACTGCATATACACCTTGGCAGTCATATGAAAACCAAGGACTTTCCGTACGGCAGTCAATCTTCCCGAATGCTGTGTTCGGTGCGTTACGGCTTGTAAGGCAGTAGACACGGCTTCCTATGGATAAAGGATGATAACCTAATGGGGTATCCCCATATACTTGACGGTACGTGGGAGCTCAAATCCGTGCTAGACCACTATTGAGTCACGGAAGGAGGAACCACCCAACCTTGAGTGAAACAAAAGTGACTAGGTTTAACCATGCTGGAGCACGTCTCTAGCCTAGACCTCTAAATGTGTGCGTTATGTTCCAATGCATTGTTAGATTCATTCAGTTCATTTTAAAGTTGATCTTGTATTAGGTTTCAGTTTTCAGGCCTTACCGTATGTAATCTCTCAAAATTCCCTAAATGCAAACTATATGCCAAAATATGTCATTTCATTCGATGAATGCTAGTTACGAGAGGGTTTGAGGGCTTTCACGCAAACGAAATGATCACAACACAACAAAGAACTTCCCTAATGCAGCTAATGGAAATTAACAAACTTTTCTTCGAGATCACTAATCACTAATCAAAATGAAAAGTTCTAATTCTCATTAACTAATACAAAGCAAAAGAGATTTTTTCCTTTTTGATGATGGAAAAATGCACTAAACAACTTTGAGAAATGACAACAAACAAATTCTATTCAATACAAGCACATTCAGTTCCCTAAATCACAAATCAAAACTCCAAAGAACAAGAAAGATCCCAAAGACACCAATGAGTCGTGTAATCTAGGCTCAAAGTGAGACGAAGTGGAATTCAAGTGAAGATAAAGCAAGTCACCCAAATAATGCAACAAAACGATTAACAACCACTAAACGAGTGCAAGGGAGAAATTAGAAAGTTGACTGGACTAATAGAAGACCAAAACTCCTAAGGAAGGCTCGACACACAAAGCCACTAGATGCCCTAGGGCTAGAAATGTGAAATCGATAGAAAATGGCAAACATCCAAAGGGTAAAGGTAATCTATGCACAATTCACTTGAAAAGTATGCAAATGTAATCTATGCACATTCTGAAAATGAGAATTCTAATTATGCAAGTGTGATCTATGCAAGAGAATTCTCAAACACAAGATGATTCTAATGTAATCCAAGAACCAATCAAGTGAAAATCAAGAAAATTGGGTGAGAGTTCCAAAGATCGAAAAATAAAAACACTCAAAGGTGATTAACACTCATACACAATTTAGCCCCCCCAAAGAGGGGGAAATTTTTTTGCAAAAACAAAAGCAAAAAGATGCAAAATTGTGAAAAGACTGGGACAAACCTCCAAGTAATGACCAAAGGAAATCAAATTAAGAATTTCTCAAAAAAGATACTCAAAACCAGTCAAACAAGACTCCAACACACTCAAGTAGTCGAAAAAAGGTACCCAGAACAAAAACCAAGCTCAGGAGGCTCAGAAACAAGCAAACTTCAAAAGTTCCCAGGCCTGGCGCGACTGTCAGGCTGAAAATAGCGCCTTTCAGGTATTGGCGCGGGTTGTCAATGTGCAACTAGCGCCAATTGGCACGACTGTAACGCTATAAAAGAGCGCCAGCCGAGTTTGCTATGGAAAAATAAAAAACAAACGAGCCAAAGCTAAGTCAACAGTACCCAGGTACACCAAGGGGCAAGAAGCAACACAGGGACTCAACCCAGAAAGCTAATCAAGTAGGAGAAACCAAGAAACAACCAAGAAACAAGGCAAGTTCCAAGCCATTCAGCTCGTAAACCAAACCGGAGATGGACTGAAGTGGCGTTGATCTACTTTGCTAATGCGGAGCAATAGCGTTTCGAAGGCTATCTGGTCGTACTTCAGGCTTCGTCTAAAGTTTACAAATCAAACAACAAGACAAAACAAACAACAAGGAAAAAAGCCAACTCCCCAGCGGAGTCGCCAAATTGTTGTGGAGGTAAATCCCCTCTGCGGACAGAGGCGATCCCTACTAGCCCAAATGGGGTCTAGCAACAATCAAACAACGCTAACACGTAGGTTCCTAATTGCAAATCAAAGACCGATGATGAGGGCCTACCTGGATTCCAACGCTAATATTTGTAGAAGAGTCGTCACTCCCATTCCTTTGCTCTGGCCGGTCACAATCCCCACGATCCTCGTGAACGGACACCTGCACATGCAAAGAACGACACAAATACAAGCATAAAATCCAATAGATGCAACTATATATCAGTCAGAAAGGATATAACTCAATCATCATTACAAATACAGTAAGAGTGGAACCATAATGATAGTCGTCTATTATTGATAAACAACAAAGAAGAATACAACCATAGTTCTAACGTCAAATCCTCCTTTGGCTGGGTGATCAGCAGCACATGCCTTGCAAAGCTTGTTGGGAATGGGGAACAAGCCTCTCTCTCCTTGGTTACTTGGACAAGAATCTCATCACTTTAGGTTTAGCTTCATGGGAATGAAGAAGGCTTCTTGTAGCATGAGCTTAGCGATTCTCAGACTTTGGGACTTAGGATTTGGAACTTGGAGACTAACTTGTCAAAGGCAAAAGGACAAGCTTTTATAGATAGAGGAGAAGGAGTTAGGGTCATCCACAAGATTCATGGGATTGGCTTTATCACTAAGAAGCTTCCATGAGAGGTGGAGAACTACTTCCCTTCTATGGAGATTCGAAGCCCAACTGAACTAACTCAAGATGGAATCAGTTCATGAATAGGTTAGGAAGAACCTTCGTAAGTTTGTTTGTTAAAAACTTTACCCAACTGGGCTGGCGCGAGTGCGACTCTGAGACAGAGCGCCAGCTGGCGTGCCCTCTTTGGAGGATTTCCCCAATTGGCGCGAGTGATACACAGTGGAACCGCGCCAATGGAAAAAGGGCTATTTTTATGGGTATTTTGCAGAAGGTGTCTTTAGGGCATATGAAGTACATACTCAAGGGGATACAATGCAAGTGTTTTCAGGTTATGTCACTTCTCACAGGTCCTGGAATAAGTCCTCCAATGTGCGGGAGAAGGGGTAACAGGGACGATGAAAAATTACTGTGTAACACTATGAGCTCTCTTCGAATCCCTTCTGCGCTGCAGAAATCCTTGAACTCGCCAGAGATGTATTCACCACCATTGTTTCTCCTAAGAGCCTTCACCTTCTTCCTCGACTCCTTCTCGACCAGTACTTTGAACTCACAGAACTTTAAGTATGTCTCGCTCTTCTTCTGCATGAAGAAGATCCGGCACTTTCGAGAGAAATCATCAACAAAGATCACATAATACCTGTGCTTCGCTGTCGAAGCTACTGAGAAAGGTCCACACACATCTGTGTGAATTCTCTCAAGGATCGTCGTGGCGTGACTATCCTTCTCGTGAAAAGTGGCTTTCACAAACTTTCCCAAAGTACACCCCTTGCACTGATCTGACTACGCAAGAGTGCCTTTAGGAAGCCCAGTAGTGATCTGCTACAGTATCTTCAAGGCTCCATGGTGAAGGTGACTCAATCTCCTGTGCCACAGCTCGCCATCATCCTGGCTCACCAATCCTTCTGCCTTGCATGCCATTGCTGCGCAGCCATCTACATGCAACTGATAAAGGTTCCTCAGTCAAACCCCTATCTTCCTGGTTTCTCCAGTTGTCTTACTGCGCAGGAAAGCCTTTCCCTCGCTGAAAACAACATCATATCCCTTGTCTTCTAACATCGCCACAGAGATAAGATTCTTCTTCAATCCTGGAACATGCATCACTTCCTTCAATACGAAGGGTTTACCAGACTCCCTCTCAAAGGAAATGGTACTGATACCAGTCGCACTGTATCTACCATCATTGCCCATCTCGATGTGCACTCCAAGATCTTTCTCCTCCAGATCAGAAAACAAATCTCGATCTCCTGTCATGTGAAAAGACGCACCATTTTCCAAGAACCATACCGATCCCATCACACTTGATACCAAGCATGCGATCAATGAAAAATCAAGCTCAAACTGCGAGGCTAAGGCCTCTCCCACTGCAGATCCAGTAGCTTGCTTATTTTTCTTCTTCTGCGGACAATTTGTGGCATAGTGTCTGTGCTGGTGACAGTGAAAGCACTTCACCTTGGACATATCTTGCTTCTTGCCTTCCGCACTGGAATGAGAAGCTTTCTTTTTCTTCCCCTTCTTTGCTTTGGCAGCCAAAGCGCAATTTTCTTCATCAATTCCCTTTGATGAAGATCTGTCCCTGGTATTCCGCCTGATCTCCTCCTGCACAAGATCTGACCAAAGTCTCTCCCATCCTAGCAATTTCTCCCGACCATTGACAAAGTGTTGATAGGAATGCCAACTCTTCGGAAGACCAAGGAGAGCCAAGCTCACCAAGTCCTCATCATCAACAGTCACCCCCACACTTCCCAGCTCATCCCTGCACTGAGTGAACTTCGTGAGATACTTGGGCATACTGTCTCCCTTCTCGCACTTAATGTTTCTGAGTTTATCCTTGAGCGCCAGCTTCCTCTGATCGCTCTTGCTTTGGAATAGATTTGTCAACGCTTTCCACATCAAGTATGGAGAAGCCTTTCCATGCAGGCTGGACACAATGTGATCCTTCACGCCCTCCAACAGAATCCTTCGACACTTTGTTGTCTTCTTTTGCCAAGCATCAACTTGCGCAGTATCAGTAGGCTTTGGGACCTCAGCCTCTATGAACTCCTTCAGCCCATTATCATCTAACACTGTCTCCATCATGTCCTTCCATGAAATATAGTTTGCGCTGCCCTCAAGAGCATACTCCAATCACAATCCGTTGAAAGACATTGCAACATTGACACCAAGAAAACACTACTCCAAATTCGAATTCCACCAGGTCAAAACTCAACCGCCTCTGATCTAGAATTCGTGAGAACAAAGTATTTCTCATACAGAGATTGACTGTATGGGCTTTTACTGGATATCTCACCTTCCAAAGGAAGGATGAATCCAGAGGCTACCTGGCCCGATTACAGACTCTGCCTAAAGAAATAAAATGTAAACACTTTCTAAATAATAGATCTAATGATCAACAGCTCTGATACCATGTAGAAATTTTGAATAATTAAACACTTATTCACAGAGATTATCCCGATTATACACTATTGCGGAATACATGCACAATACATAACCTCCTCTACGTTGATCATCAATTTAGCAGCATTAAAAACAATGAAACATCAATCGCATGCACACATTAACACAGTATGTAACCCGGGAAAGCATACAGCTGAAAACCCCACACTATCTATAAATTATAATGATAGAGAACATGTAACAATACATAGTACAATACTCCTCACAAGTACTCAGTACTATCTCCACCTGTTACACACAAACTAGCTCAGATCTGATGCCTCAAATCTTCTCCACTGTTTGCCTGCCTCCACTGCGCAATCCTGCAAGAGAATCAATCGCTCTGTGAAATCGAAATCCCTTGGTTATACTACGCAAGTCTCATGGGCAATCTTCATCCATGCATGTGCAAAATCTCATGCACAACTATAGTCACAACTAATAGCAATCTCAACCTCTAACACCTGTCTCCACTGAACTGTACATGCACTGAGTTAACTGATGTATTCTTTAGTTGCTTTATGAGTTAATAATTAGTGAATTAGTTTAACAATTAATTCACATCACTCATCACTAGTCTATTTGCAGTTAAACTAAATACAACTAGTTCAACCAAGTCAAACTGAACACAACTCCATCAACTCCACAATCAACTCCACCGAAACTCAACCACATGAGTTCTAACTGAAGTCCTGCATGCAATAGCTCAACTGACCCACAAGAAAAGCGTATTTCCTTCTGACAGCTGCATGTGCCACATTTGTAGCTCAAACTGAAGTGCTCCAAGAGGATAAGATAATGTTTATAGTCCAAATATTATTATGAGACAATAATATTCGACTGTTCTATTTTTAGCCTGTAGTCTAAAAATAGAAACCGCCCATATGTCTAAAAATAGAATTCCATCTATTTTTACCAACATGACCAATCATCCAAAAATAGCATCCTGAAACTCATAGACCATGATCCATATTTCTAAAAATAGACATAGTCTAAAAATAGACTTTGCGCCAAAAATAGCCTGCGGGCCCACTTAGTGAAGGCGACTTCTTTCCACTAAGCTCCATCATCTTGTTGCATTCTCAACATATTGTAGTGATAAATCAAGCGATCTCACAAGATGAAGATGAAATTCATAATGATAACAATGATGACTCATGCAATGATCTAGAGGGACAACAAGAAGAAATTGGTAGCAAAGATGAAGAGCAATCAAAGATAATGGCCCTAGAAGCAAAAATTAAGAGGCTCGCAACTGAAAATAAAAATCAACGAATGATGTTGCAAATGTTTGATGAAAAGGAATGTGCATACAAAGAAGAAATTTTGGATCTAAAAACTCAGCTAGAAAAGGGAAGAAAAAATAAAAATGGAATGTGGAAGCAGTATAAGGAGTTGGAGGATGAGTGCCAGAAATTGAAGGATGAAGTAATTTATGCAAGGCAAGAATTATAGAGGTTTAGATCTAGTGCTCAAGAATCTACAAGAAAATCATAAATTGTTGGAGTAGCTAGTGGTAGCAGGAAAATGGAGAATTATCAGCAAAATCACCATTCATGCAAGAAGCATAAGAATAAAAGGAGGCCAAAGAATAAGAATTGAATTGGCAAATGTTACAACTGTGGTGTATCTGGACACATAGCAGCGATTTGTAGTAATGAAAAGATCAAACCCTCTCATCAAAAGGAGCATCAAAAGGACAAGAAACCTCAAACATGCATCAAAGAAAATCTCCATCTGTCAGGTATAATAGTCCATTTTATTGTTATTGTTTCTCATGTAATTATTTTGGCCATAGGGTTATTAACTGCAGGCCACATGCAAGGAATAAAAATCAGATCAGTAGAAGATATCAAGTTATTTCTTAATTCCTTGGTCACATTAGATGTTTTTTGTGTGACAATATTGGCCATAAGGCCAAGGACTGTAAATTTCCCATGTCTTACAGGAGATCGAACTAGAGAGAGAAGAATATGCAAGGTCAACTGCACAAGAAGAAGATGGATCAGTGGATAAAAGTTTGGAGGAGAAAAGAGCAAAAAGGAACTCTCATCAAAAAATGAAGGTTGCATGGTCTCAGGGGGAGCATATGGTTGCATCATGAGTTACATGTCGATTCTTGGATGTGCATCCATATATGGAAAAGTACATGAAGATAAACCTGCATATTGTAGGAGATGCATGAGTTCAGGGGGAGTTCATGATGTTTGAAGTGTAATTTTATTTATGATCCATTTTCTTCCAGTTTATTTATCAATTGGATTAGTTATATTGTTACTGATGGTTTTTGGAGCAGCTGCATGTTGAGTTTTTGTTGATGTTATTGAAGGTATGGCAACCACATGGTTGTGTTATGCACATGGTTAAGGTGTGATAGAGGATCACAAATTTAGGGGGATCATATACGCTTCCTAAGGGATCTGCAGAGTGTTGGCATTGTGTTCACTATGAAGGAGCATGTTGTGCATATTTTTGACATTGATTTGATGTAGGGAATAACTTTTTGTATTGTTGCTGCCATATAGTGGCAAGATCATATGCTTGCATGACATGATTTGTGTATTGTCTTTCACAAAGAAATCTCATGTGTTTTTGGATGGATGAAACATAAGGAGGATGATTGTTGTTTCTCATGCTATTTTGATGCATACTGATGGATGAGATATTGTGTATTTATGGAGAGGATGAAATCATGTGCTACTCACAATACTTTATTGTTGGATCTTATGTTGTTGTCGTTGATGTATAGTGATGATTTGTTGCTCACTAATTTGTTGCTTGTGCCTCATTCATGATATGTTGTTCACCTATGTTGAGGAGAAGATGAGCTTATGTTGTTGATGGTGCTATATTGCAAAATATTTTATTGTTGTTGTTGGTGCATAGATTAATGCTTTGTTATTGCTGCTTGATTTCACTGCATTTATTGGTCCATATGCTACAAGTTTTGTTACCATTGCTTGTTGATTTGATGCTCAGGATTTATGTTGATGATACCATATGTTGCCTATTGTTGAGCTTCATTAATGCTTAGTACATTGATATTGAGGATGTATATGTTACTTCTACAACATATTGCTATGTTTCTTCTATCAGTTGATTTTTTTGTTGATGCACATGTGGATCATGGTGGTGGTTGCTACCGGTTATCATGGTTTTTTTGCAGGATATTCATTGTTAGGATGGTGATGGCTAAGGTTTTGAGTGGTCATGCATTAGCATATGTGTTGGATAGTACTTCTATTGTTGCTACTACATATGGAGCATATATCTTTTCTCTTTGATGCCATGTACTCATGGCATTTCATGTTTTGGGCATATATAGAATTTAGCACCATTGTGTGTAGTTGTAAAAGCCATGTACTACCATTGTGTTATATTTTGGGTGTATTGATTATGGATATACCCATGGTGTCTAGTATGTTTGATCATTAGCTATGTATGGGTCAATGGGTGTCCAATATGTTCTATTTTGTATATCATTGATGTATCTCCACTACATTGGGTGCTTGATGTAATATTGGGTCCATAAAAGTCTTGGTTGGTGATAGGTGTAGAGGAGTCATATGTCAATCCTATGTACTTGTCACAACCATGTATTTGCTCCATGAAGCATTGTATGTATTGTACTTCATTGTCTATCATTTCTCAAAGTTAGTTAGAGTCATGGTTCATGAGTAGTAGTCTCTTGCACTTGGAAAGGAAGCTTATTGCAGCAGGAAAATGTGTTTCAGCAGCTGAGAGAGTGTGATTGTAGATTCATTACATGCTTAGGGGGAGAATGTTCAGTTTTAATGGTTGAATGATATTGGTTAGAGGTGATAGCAGTAGAGTTTCTTGTTTCATATTCTTATATTGTAGGAGATACAACTTTGGGTTGCATCAGTATGGTGTTGAGTATGACAAGGGAAGTCCTACTCTCATCTAACATTATTGGCATTGTTCTTCAGTGTTGGTATGGCCCTTTGCCATTGATGTCAAAGGGGGAGAGAATTTGGATGGATAGAGATCAGCTTCAGAGTTGCAGCTTCAGTTTTGGAGAGTGTATGGAGATCAGCCTCAGATGTTGGATTGAGGTTGACATCAATGCCAAAGGGGGAGTTTGTTGGCATTGTAGTGTTGGCATTGATGTCAATAGGGTCATTTTCTTTTTTTTCATATGCATGTGTGATGGATGTTTAGCTTGGTCGTACTATTGGTTGGAATTGATGTCAACTTGGTTGTGGTATGACTCAATGGAGGTGATTTGGAGGCTGAGTAGAGATGGATTCTAGACATGTTGCTACACATGTTGAAGATGTTGTTGCTACATGTGGTTGGAGTGATGCTACAAGTGTTGCATATGCTTCTACATGTGTTGGAAGCATTGGATATGTTTCTACATATGTTGGAGGTGCTTCCATCAGTGTTGGATGCAATTGGATGACATATGTTGATGCTGCAGGAGTTGGAAATGTTTCTACAGGAGTTAGAGATGTTCTACCATTGTTGGAGGTAGTTGGATGACATGATGTTGTTGTTGCAGGAATTGTATATGTTTCTATAAGATTTAGAGATGTTGCTACAGGTGTTGGAGGTGTTTAGACATATTGTCATTTCTACTTGAGGAGTTGGAGGTATTGGTCTTGATGAGGAGTTTGGCAGACTAGTGTCTGCATGTCATTGACTTGTTGCAAATGTTCTTGGCCTATGTTATCAGTTGCAAACTTGTTAAAAAGGCTTGGATTTGTGTTTAGAAGATGATGAAGGTGTCCCTGAAATTGGGTGATTTGGGCTTAGTTGGTTTGATTTTTCCTTATCCTCTGCCCTAGTTGCATGTATGGTGATTCATGGGAGTGACTGAAAATTTACAGTAGCGAGTAGGCAGGCCTTTGGGAGCGAGTGAGGAGATCCAGTTAAGTTTGGCCAGTGTTGTGCGTGTGATCGATATTTTCATGAGTTTTTCTCCGCATTACTTGTGCAACTTAGCTAATTTTGGTATTGTGGTGATGTTCTTGATCGGGACTTTTCAGCATATGGTCAGAAAAGTTTGTGGGGCCTCTAGAAGCTAATCAAAGTTGAAAACATCAAAAGGAAAGTGGATTTAGTGGCTTGATCGAGTCAATAACCTAAATATGGATCAAAACAAGCATATGAAAAAATTTTGTGGAGCTCAGTAGTTCTTGGCAATTATTGAGGTGAGCACCTCAGTTCATCTATATATTGGAGGAAGCTCAATGCTAGTATGGTTGATTCTCTTGTGTGTGAAGTGAGTGTGAGTTTGGAGGCTTGTATGCAAGATGTGTAAGTTGTGCGATGTAGAATTGCTGAAGAAGTTTGAAGGCATTGCAGTATATAACCATTTCTTATTTCAGCCATCATATTATGCAGAGTGAGGAGATAAACTAATGGTTGGTTACGGTTCTATTGGCGATTGGTATCACGTTGGTGTTGATTCATTGAAAGTTCATTGAGAAAGAAAGTTGTTGTTTTTTTATGAGGGAGTCCAGTTTGAAATATTCTAAAGTGTGGCTCTAGATGATCAATAAATTGAGATAGCTTGGTGAAGAAGGAATGGGTGTTCCTTGCCGATGGTGGTCGGTAGCTTTAGTAGAGGAAGTAATATTCTCATAGTCCAATGGGTGTTAGGTGAGGCTTGTTGGGGATAGAGGTCTCTAGTGGATGGGTGTTCACAAAGTCAATTTAGAGTGAGAAAATTCCTTCTTGGACATAGCCAGCTATGATGATGTAAGACGATTTGTTGATTAATAAAATTTGAAGTAGAGCAATAGCAACAACAAGGGTGGTTTTTTTCCCAAAGAAGGGTTTTCGGCCAAAAGTATTTGTGGCTTTCGTGTTAAATGTTTGCATGATTTTATTTGTGGATTATGCTCTAATATTTACTTATGTGCTTTATTTTATGCATGGTTTAAAGAATAATTAATTGGAGAAAAAATTTGTAAGTTCCTTCACTATTGATTCCCCCCCCCCCAAGAAGTGATATAGTTTTCGACAAGGTAGGGGATAAGGGACACCCTTGCTTGACTCCAAATTGCATTTAATTTCTTTTGTCCAACACTCAGTGATCCTAATATTTGCAATAACATTCTCGTACAACCTTGTTATAGCAACCCTCAATTCGAGAAGAACCATTATCTCTTCTAGCTTCTTCCATAGCTTTGTTCTAGTAATAGTGTCAAAAGTGTTTCTAAAGTCAACAAAACAATAAAAGAGATCAGTTTTATTATTGTGGAATTCATCTGCAATTATCCTAAGAGTAACAAGATGGTCCACGATTGAATGATATCTCCTAAACCCAACTTGGCCTTTAGTTTTTTTACCATGGATTTCAAGCCAAAGGCTAATCTTCTTTTCCAAAATAAGCTCGAATAGCTTGGACAAAAGGTGGCTAATCATAATGGTGTTATAATTAGAGGGAATGTTTTTTATTCCCACTCTTAAAGATAAGAACAATAAGGCTTTAAGTCCAAGGCTTAGGGAAAGGTTGCTTCACTAATAAATTAAAGAGCTTATGTGTGTGCAGGATGAGGATATATTCTCCTATTTTAAAAATTTATGTTTGGTATCCTTCAATTTCCTTATATTTTCCATTGGAAATTTGCTTAGCCCCAAACTCAATGACTTCCAAGGAAAATATATCATCCTCCATAGTAGCATTCAAAATGGTGTTCAGTGTGTTAGAGAAATCATAGAGGTTTTTAAGATAAATATTCCAGTTCCTCAAGGAAATTGAATAATTTTATTTAGTCTTGTGAATTACAGTTTTCCTCCAAAACTTTTTAGGATCACACTTAGAGAGGTCTCTTACTTTCTACTTATATAGTATCTCTTTTTTCTTTTAATAAGAGTTTTGCATGTATTTTTCTTATAAAGTTTTAGGGTTTCATTACGAGCATCCCTAGTCGCATTTCTAGAAATTTTACAATCATTATCATACCAAGAGTTGGTAGTTCTTTTATTATTTTTATACAACACCTTGGTGGAGAACTTGCTAATGGTAGTAGAGAGAGTTGTAGTAAAATTATGATATAATTATTCAATAATATCCTTATAAGTTAAGAGGTGTAAATCCCTATTTAAATCCTTTAAGAAGCGATTGAGTTTACTCTTGTAAAAACGGAGGCGCTTTAACTCTTGCAATTCTCATGCATGTGCTTGATTTGCATGGAAAAGTTTAGATTTGGCATTAAAGGTATATGGTGAGAGTTAGGCTCATGGTAACTTAAGAGGTTAAAGTTTACAATTTGGTTGGAGACATGGATATCATATATCAGATAATCCATGATTGCGCAAAGAGGCACTCTCTAGCCCAGTATGGAAGAAATGTTGTAATGTTTTGTTAAGTTATGTTGTGTTATTTTATCTAAACATTTTGACTCGATCAAATTATGTAAAATTAAAAATTAAATTGAATTAAAAATTAAAATATATAATCATAATTATTAATAATTAATAATTAAACTAGCCTAGATCCATTTTAACTTCAGATCTGAGAGGGTTCAAATCTCTCTAGGTGCAAACCTTTCCCAAGTTTTTTGCTAAAAAAAGAGGTTTACACCTTGAGAGATTTGACCTCTCTTGACAGTTGATAGATATGGAGTTAAGATGGATCTAGGATGGTACTACTTTCAAGCCCATGAATAAAAGTCGTCTAGTTGGGGAGAGAAAGCTTAAATAATAATAATAATAATAATAATAATAATAATAATTTTGTTCATAATAAAATATTTCAATGCCCAAAATGAAAAGAAAAGAAATAATAATAATAATAATAATTGAAAGTAGAAAAAAATTGATTACTTCTCAATAAGACGAATATGTGTAATTCATTTCATTTTTAATATAAAATTGATATGTAGCATTTTAAAAATATTAATACTAAAAAAAAGGTTCAATGTGGGACATAAATAAAATATTTCAATATGTAAGGTTAAGTCATATTGACATGTATTTAAAAATATATTAATAACAAAAAAAATAATTTATTATGGACAATATGGTTTGAAAATAATTTATTACAATGTCTACGCTAAATAAAATATCTCAATGTAACTATGTGTGTGTATATCTATATATATATATATATATATATATATATATATATTAACAAAACACACACATACACACACACACATATTGAAATTTTTAAATTCTGATGGTTCAAACATTTCAAGTAGTCTCCACTCGTATATATTTTTTCTTTTGCGGGTATATTTTATAATCAATTTTGTCTAAAATCTAGCAAATATGTGTTGGAATTGCAAGTTTAAGTTGTGTAGTCTACATGATCCAAGTGCATAAGGGGATTTTCAAGACATTGAATTAATTTATGCATTCAAAATATGCAATTTAAACAATGAAAAACTACACACACACACATAATGAGTATAGATCCAGCTTAACCACTTCACCAAGAGTGATCAAATATTTTGAGGTGGAAACCTTTTCCAAGCCAAGTATGAGGGAGATGTATAA
Source organism: Pinus tabuliformis (assembly GCA_031772625.1). Lineage (NCBI taxonomy): Eukaryota > Viridiplantae > Streptophyta > Pinopsida > Pinales > Pinaceae > Pinus > Pinus tabuliformis. Next base: position 1,870,064,955 of record CM062817.1, read on the forward strand.
TTACTTTCATGCTCAACTTGAAGTTGAAACACATTCCTTAAAAAATAAAAATAAAATATTCTTAAATAAAAATAATTCGATTGTAATAAAAACAAAAATTAATTTGCATATTTTATTAGTTTTAACTAAAACCATTTTGAAGCCTCAATAATCTCACTCTCAATAATTTGATTGTTGTGTGGAGAGTCTCATGCTAGCACATAAGAGGGGTGATGGCATGGCTATCCCGCCCCAATACATGTTAACCGCATATAAATCCGTAGCATTAAGATGACATCTCTCATTCCTTCTACAAGCTCCAGGCCTATTTGTCGTGGCTCTGTGTTGTTTTACAGTCCCAACAAAAACTCCCCGCCACAAGTGGGATATTTCCCCCACGACAATAGCTTTGTGAAATCTCTATTGTTTGAATTTTATTTTCCACTAGCAAATGGTATTCACTACACACCCTCTACGTTGGAATATCAAGCATGGAACAAGGAGATAGTTATGGAGGAAGTGAATGTTAGGATGTTGGAAGAGGTTGTAGCGGGGGTCAAAGCCAAAACAAGAATTGGTTGGCGAGGAATAAAGCTTCATCTACATCTTCTCAATTCTCGGTGAGTTAACAGTTGTGGGGTAAATTTTTCTATGTCCAATTTTCATAGAATTCTTAGTCTACTTGTCTATGCAAGATGGAATATGGCTTATAGTTTGCAGGGCATCTTGATGGTGTGGAATCTTATTGGTGTTCCTGCGGTTTTATGGTTGTTGGACCCTACCTGAAGTTACTCTTTGTATGCTCTCCCTCTCTCATGACTTGTTAATTCTAATCACAGACCCATCTAATAGTCTATTGTTAATTATTTTATGATCTTGACCTTCGCCCTATCGACCTATCTCACTAGTTTACCCTTCTATTGGGGACTATCTTTAACTAGGCCTATCCTCTCACTAAATTCCATGCCACACCAACATATGCATTCTCGTTGGGGTTTTGGAGGTTGAGGTTTTGAGGGCAAACATTAGGCCTAAACCCAAGCACAAACTATTGTGACTATATTTCACTCCACCTAATTCGTGAACTGTCGAGGATATTCCATTGGAAAATTCGTCACAACAGATCTAATAATATTATATTAAAACTTTGAAAAGTATACACTATTACAGTTTATTAAACTTTAATATATGTGGATTTAGCTGTAATTATTGCATGCATACGAATGGAAATTATGCAGAAAAGTAGAGAACAAAAAAATAAGCACACACACACACACAAGACACAAGATATGCTCTCTAGGAAACCCTTCCAAGAGAAAACCCAACAGGAAGGTGAGCCTGCTTCGCTCACTTTCTTTGTCTGGAAATATGGTTGCAGGTACAAAGAAGTAATGTATGTGGACTGTGGGATGCTACAGTGCATATATCCTCTCTTTTTGCTCTACCTTCTATCTCTCTTGGCTATCTTTATTCATCGATGGAACAAAATGCTCTTGACTAATGGAATGCCTCTTCCTCCTAGTGGCCCGGTTATAACACAGCCCAATAGCCTACTAGTTGTTAAGTTTGACTACATAAACTCTTAACTAGAGTTACAAAATAGACTCTTCTAGAGTATTTTACATCACAAACACATGGCTAGCCCCTTTTCCATGAATAATGGGGGCTGACTCGACATCCTCCTGAACTATAAGTGTGAAAACATGAAGTTCAACTTCTGAGTGGCATAAATTTGTCGTACAAACTCTGATAGACGTGATTCTTGCACCGTTGGAAAGTTCTTTGTGTGTACAATATCATGAAGAGATGTGGTGCTAGCACAGCTAATTTTTACCCCCAAAAAACGTCGTTTGATGCCTCAAAATGCTCCTAGAAGGTCCAAACCCTGTTTCGCTAAATTGTATCTTGATGATAAAAATGGTCCTGTGAATTGATTCCTCCATTTTTTCCACTCCAAATGCATCGAGATGGATGAAAAAAAATACAATGATCCAATTTAGATCACACCTCCCCATTTTTGGAGGCTTTTGGTCCCCAAAATATTTTACTGAATGAGGTGAGGAAATTCTTCCTCCATCTTCTCTCTAGTGTACCATTTAGCTTTGCCTGGAATTTGTCCCTTCAACCTATTCTGCCAAAGGTCATGAGGCCCCTGTCTTGTAGGTCTAGACCTCTTCTACAAAACTGTGTCTTTTGTCAACTCTTCCTGAGCGTCTGGTGCCAAATCCTCCATAGAAGGTAGGACCTATTCCTCTTCCTGATCTAACATGGAAGGCTCATAGAGTTTCAAATTATCTACATTCACAACTAAGTAAATGTGCATATATGGTGGTAAATTGAGTTGATAGGAATTATCACCCACCTTTTCTAGTATCTCAAAGGGACCATACCTTAGAGCCTTGATTTTCTTACCAGGACCCTGCAGCCTCTCCTTATTCAATTGTAGCCATACTATGTCTCCCACCTTGAATGATTTCTGTATTGTATGTTGATCATGCCTGGCCTTATACTTCTCTTGTGACTTTTACAGTGTTTATTGTACTTGTAGATGGATCTGCCTAATCTTCTCTATAAATTTCTAGCCCTCAAACCATCTCCTATAAGGTATTCCATCACTCCTCCTTGCTTCCCATATGCAATATACAAAGGTGAAGGTGGAAAATATCCAAAACAAGTATCAAATAGGGACTTTCATGTAGAAGTGTGGATTGTTATTTTATAAGAATGTTGTACATATACCAAATTTCATCCCAGATCTTCATATGCTTATGCTTGTATCCCCTCAGAAGTTGCACCAAAGTCATGTTGACTACTTTTGTCTGCCCATCTGTCTGTGGCTGGAATGTTATAGATCTCTTCAACTTTGTGTCCATCTTCTCCCATGATGTATTCCAGAATGAATTGAGAAATATTGTGTCCCTGTCTGAAATGATGCTCCTTGGTATCCCAAAGTGCACCCAGACCTGTCCAAAGAACAAGTTTGTTGTTTCTTGTCCACTGATGGTATTTTTACAGGGCATCAAAATACACATCTTGTTGAATTTGTCAACTACCACCAATAGGTTGTCATGTCCCTTCCTAGTTGTAGGTAAACCTCCTACAAAGTGCACAAAACTTCTTTCCCAAGGACGAGTAAGTAAAGGTAAGGGATGATATAGACCATGTTTCCTGTTGTGAGGCTTTCTAGTACAAAAAATAATGCATCATCTTATGAACCCAGCTACCTTCTCTTGCATCTTGGGCCAGTATACATACCTCTGCAAGTTAGGCACGGTCTTCCCTACACCAAAATGCCATGCAACCTTGGAGGTGTGAACCTCTCTAATCAACTGCAAACAATCACCTTTAAGAACACATAGCTTATCCAGCCTGTAAAGTAACCCATCATGGAGATGGTAGTCAACGATGTTGTCATCATCGTGCACATGACTCTGACTCTCCAACTACTAACACACCTCCTTGAAGCCCTCATATTCTGAATATGCCTCTCTATATGCATCATGGGTGAATGGCTCCATGTGCATAAGAGTCCCCAAAGTTGTAATATTTGATGTGGGTGGCCTTGGAAGCATATTGGCCAACTTGTTTGTGTTTCCCTTCTTATACTTGATCACCAAATGAAATTGTTGTATAAAACCCCACCACTTATAATGCCTAGTCTGTTGTATCTTACTCTAGGCCTGCAAGTACTGTAACGGTTAGTAATCTATGTGGATTATTGTCTTTTTCCCCATCAGATAGTGCTTCCACTTCTTCACATCTTGCACCATGGCATAGAACTCCTTATCATAGGTAGAGTAGTTAAGAACTACCCCATGAAATACTTCAGAATTGTAGCAAACGAGACTTCCTCCTTCCATCAAGATAGCTCCCATAGCATACCCACTTGCTGTTGAAAATATAAATAAGAAATGATAAAAATAGAATCGAGAAATTCCAGTTTAATTTGTCCTTGAATTAAACTGAGCATTAAAATCGAATTGTATTCTCATAGAAACTTGTAATAGTTAACTAGAGTGAGTTGACTTAGTTAACTTTGGAATTTTGAGTTGGAAGTCTTTCTGAAGTCATGTATATGTTCTCCCTATATTATACGGGTCCAGGATGGGTTAAATATGAGTTGTAATTAGTTAACTTAGTTTACTGAGTTAAGTGCAGTTAAATTAGTTCCAAACTGTTTGAGGAACTAATAGTGAGTTACATTCAGTTAATGCATTAGTGCACTCAACTAGTGCTACTCAAGTTAACTAAAGATTCCCTCATCAGAAACTCATGCATGTCGATTCTAAGAAAGACCCAGTTGAGACTAGAGTGCAGGGATAGTGTACTATGTGTTGTATAATTTTTTGAGTTGTACAGATGGTGCATACAATTAAGAACTGAACCTAGAATGGATTTCATAGTTATGGATGAGGAATTTCCCTTTAAATACGGGCTAATTTCTCAGGAATTATGCAAAGAATTAGAAGCTTGGAGGGTTGGAAATTTGGCTAAGTATTCGCCAAAGGAAGTCATCAGGTGGAGGATAGGAAATACTTGTGCAGGTTAAGCTCAAGGTTGAGCAATTGATATTGTATTCATCCAAATTCTTTGACCAAGGGTGCATTGGAATAGAGACTTGGAGAGCTTGTGAAGAGGCTAAGATTTGGCCTTGAGCTTGCTTATGAGTTGGAGATTTAATTTATTGAGTGTTGCGATTGTTCTAGAGAGAACAAGCATTGTAATTTCATCTTGATTTTCTGGATTAATACAAAATAGATAGTTGGGTTTTGAGTTGTGGCTTTCCCAGGATATTTATTGTGTTATGTGCCATTGATGTTCTTCCTCTTGTTGATTATTTTTTTGTTCGACCTTTACGGGCTTTCACTGTAAATAGTAGAAGTATATTTTTGTCTCTTGTTTTAGTAGATTACATGAGCTTGTGAATCTACAGGATTGTCTACATGGTATCGGAGCTGAGAATAGTATACTAGAGGAGACTTTGAAGTTTTGAGTTTTGGGCCTCGATTTTGCAGAGCATATCTGAAAATTTTTGTGCAAAATTTTCATAAACAAATAGCATATTTGGGTTCTTTGTGAAAAAAAAAACCAAATTCAAAAAAACATCGGCAAAATAGGAGTTTGGATGAGGGAGATATCGCTGATTTAAAATGAGATCTTTTTCCAGAAAATTTTGTGACGGTGGGATAGATGAAACAGATTGGTGTGCTAGCCAAGAACCTATATTCTCTTGAGGTCTAAGATGCATGAAAATCCTTGAGGAACAAGGAAAAGTTTAGAGACTTGGTGGTTGAGAGGGGGAGTAAATTACCTCTCAACATGCAGCCCCAAAAGAAACCTCTGAAGCAGCTTCAGGAAGTTGAGGAGCAGCCAAAACTAGATAAGTTGAGAGGAGACCGAGTGGAGAGATCCACTCAAGCAGAGAAGGAGTCTCAGAAGCAATCTTAGACAATTGCGGAGCATCCATAATTGGAGAAGGTGAGTGGAGATCGAGTGGAGGCATCTAGTCATGCAAAGACCTCCAGTAGGGGGAAATTTCGAGCCAAGTGGACAGAGGGATCACATGCATCCATACCTCCAGGTGTGAGGTGGGGTGATGTGAAGTGATAGTCCCAAGAGGGCTAAAATTGGGCAGGGTTCATTGAGTGGTTTTATCTCATGGATCGTACGTCGCTACGGGAGCCCAAAGTACATAGTAGCGGGAGGAATCAATGGGATTGATGCAGTTAGAATGCATTGAGAAACATTGTGTCCCTGTCTAAAATGATGCTCCTTGGTATCCCAAAGTGCACCCAGACCTATCCAAAGAACAAGTTTGTTGCTTCTTGTCCACTAATGGTTTTTTTACAAGGCATCAGAATACATATCTTATTGAATTTGTCAACCACCACAAATAGGTTGTCATGTCCCTTCCTGGTTGTAGGTAAACCTCCCACAAAATCCACAGAAATTATTTCCCAAGGACAAGTAAGTACAGGTAAGGGATGATATAGACCCTGTTTCCTATTGCTAGGCTTTCTAGTACAAAAAATCATGCATCATCTTATGAACCTAGGTACCTTCTCTTGCATCTTGGGCCAATATACATACCTCTACAAGTTAGGCACGGTCTTCCCTACACCAAAGTGCCCTGCAACCTTGGAGGTGTGAACCTCTCTAATCAACTGCAAACGATCACCTTTAGGAACACATATCTTATCCAGCCTGTAAAGTAACCCATCATGGAGATGGTATTCAATGGTGTTGTCTTCATCGTGCATGACTCTGACTCTCCAACTACTAACACACCTCCTTGAAGCCCTCGTCTTCTGAATGTGCCTCTCTATATGCATCATGGGTGAATGGTTCCATGTGCATAAGAGTCCCAAAAGTTGTAATATTTGATGGGGGCGGCCTTGGAAGCATATTGGCCAACTTGTTTGTGTTTCCCTTCTTATACTTGATCACCAAATGAAATTGTTGTAAAAACCCCTGCCGCTTATAATGCCTAGTCTGTTGTATCTTACTCTAGACCATCAAGTATTGCAACAGTTGGTAATCTATGTGGATTATTGTCTCTTTTCCCATCACATAGTGCTTCCACTTCTTCACATCTTTCACCATGGCATAGAACTCCTTATCGTAGGTAGAGTAGATAAGAACTACCACATGAAATACTTCAGAATGGTAGCAACCGAGACTTCCTCCTTGCATCAAGATAGCTCCCATAGCATACCCACTCGCTATTGAAAATAGAAACAAGAAATCATGAAAATAGAATTGAGAAATTCCAATTTAATTTTTCCTTGAATTAAACTAAGAATTAAAATCGAATTGTATTCCCATAGCAACTTGTAATAGTTAACTACAGTGAGTTGACTTAGTTAACTTATGAATTTCGAGTTGGAAGTCTTTCTGAAGTCATGTATATGTTCTCCTTATATTATAGGGTCCAGGATGAGTTAAGTATGAGTGGTAATTAGTTAACTCAGTTTACTGAGTTAAGTCCAGTTAAAGTAGTTGCAAACTGTTCAAGGAACTAATAGTGAGTTAACAGTCAGTTGATGCATTAGTGCACTCAACTAGTGCTACTCGAGTTAACTAAAGATTCCCTCATTATAATCTCATGCATGTCGATTTTGAGAAAGACCCAATTGAGACTAGAGTGCAGGGACAGTCTACTATTTGTTGTATAATTTTCTTAGTTGTACAGATGGTGCACGCAATCAGGAACTGAACCTAGAAGGGATTTCACAGTTATGGATGAGGAATTTCCCTTTAAATATGGGCTAATTCTCTTAGGAATTGTGCAAAGAATTAGAAGCTTGGAGGCTCGTAAATTTGGTTAAGTATTCGCCAAAGGAAGTCATCAGGTGGAGGATAGGAAATACTTGTGCAAGTTAAGCTCAAGGTTGAGCATTTGATATTGTATTCATCCAAATTCTTTGACCAAGGGTGCATTGGAATAGAGACTTGGAGAGCTTGTGAAGAGGCTAAGATTTGGCCTTGAGCTTGCTTATGAGTTGGTGATTGAATTTATTGAGTGTTGGGATTGTTCTAGAGAGAACAAGCATTGTAATTTCATCTTGATTTTTTGGATTAATACAAAACAAATAGTGGGGTTTTGAGTTGTGGCTTTCCCTGGAAATTTATTGTGTTATGTGCCATTGATGTTCTTCCTCTTTTTGATTATTGTTTTGTTCGATCTTTATGGGCTTCTACTGTAAAGAGTAGAAGTAGATTTTTGTCTCTTGTTTTAGTATATTACATGATCTTGTGAATCTACAGGATTTTCTACATGGTATCGGAGCTGAGAATAGTATACTAGAAGAGATTTCAAAGTTTTGAGTTTTGGGCCTCGATTTTGCAAAGCATATCTGAAATTTTTTGTGCAAACTTTTCAGAAACAAGTAGAATATTTGGATTCTTTGTGAAAAAATACCCAAATTCAAAAAAAAACATCGGTCGAATAGGAGTTTGGATGAGGGAGATACCGCTGATTTAAAATCAGCGCTTTTTCTAGAAAATTTCATGACGGTGGGAAAGATGAAACAGGTTGGTGTGCTAGCCAAGAACCTATATTCTCTTGAGGTTTAAGATGCATGAAAATCCTTTAGGAGCAAGGAAAAGGTTAGAGACTTGGTGGTTGAGAGGGGGAGTAAATTACCTCTCAACATGCAGCCCCAAAAGAAGCCTTTGAAGCAGCTTTAGGAAGTTGTCGAGCAGCAAAAACCAGCGAAGCTGAGAGGAGACCGAGTGGAGAGATCCACTCAAGCAGAGAAAGAGTCTCAAAAGCAGTCTCATACAATTGTGGATCATCCACAATTGAAGAAGTTGAGTGGAGACCGAGTGGAGGCATCCAGTCGTGCAAAGACCTCCAGTAGGGGGAAATTTCGAGCCAAGTGGGTAGAGGGATCACATGCATCCATACCTCCAGGTGTGAGGTGGGGTGATGTGAAGTGATAGTGCCAAGAGGGCTGAAATTGGGCAGGGTCCATTGAGTGGTTTTATCTCATGGGTCGTACCACGCTACGAGAGCCCAAAGTACATAGTAACGGGAGGAATCAGTGGGATTGATGCAGTCAGAATGCATTGAGAAATATTGTGTCCCTATCTGAAATGATGCTCCTTGGTATCCCAAAGTGCACCCAGACCTGTCCAAAGAACAAGTTTGTTTCTTCTTGTCCACTGATGGTCTTTTTACAGGGCATCAGAATACACATCTTGTTGAATCTGTCAACTACCACGAATAGGTTGTCATGTCCCTTCCTGGTTGTAGGTAAACCTCCCACAAAGTTCATAGAAATTCTTTCCCAAGGACGAGTAAGTAGAGGTAAGGGATGATATAGACCCTAATTCCTATTGCTAGGCTTTCTAGTACAAAAAATCATGCATCATCTTATGAACCTAGCTATCTTCTCTTGCATCTTAGGCATGGCCTTCCCTACACCAAAGTGCCATGCAACCTTGGAGGTGTGAACCTCTCTAATCAACTGCAAACGATCACCTTTAGGAACACATCTTATCCAGCTTGTAAAGTAACCCATCATGGAGATGGTATTCAATGGTGTTGTCGTCATCGTGCACATGACTCTGACTATCCAACTACTAACACACCTCCTTGAAGCCCTCATCTTCTGAATATGCCTCTCTATATGCATCATGGGTGAATGACTCCATTTGCATAAGAGTCCCCAAAGTTGTAATATTTGATGGGGGCGGCCTTGAAATCATATTGGCCAACTTGTTTGTGTTTCCATTCTTATACTTGATGACCAAATGAAATTGTTGTAAAAACCCCCGCCGCTTATAATGCCTAGTCTGTTGTATCTTACTCTAGGCCTGCAAGTACTGTAAAAGTTGGTAATCTATGTGGATTATTGTCTCTTTTCCCATCAGATAGTGCTTCCACTTCTTCACATCTTGCACCATGGCATAGAACTCCTTATCGTAGGTAGAGTAGTTAAGAAATGCCCCATGAAATACTTCAGAATGGTAGCAAACAAGACTTCCTCCTTGCATCAAGATAGCTCCCATAGCATACCCACTCGCAGTTGAAAATAGAAATAAGAAATGATAAAAATAGAATCGAGAAATTCCAGTTTAATTTGTCCTTGAATTAAACTGAGAATTAAAATCGAATTGTATTCTCGTAGCAACTTGTAATAGTTAACTAGAGTGAGTTGACTTAGTTAACTTAGGAATTTCAAGTTGGAAGTCTTTCTAAAGTCATGTCTATGTTCTCCCTATATTACAGGGTCCAGGATGAGTTAAGTATAAGTGGTAATTAGTTAACTCAGTTTACTGAGTTAAGTACAGTTAAATTAGTTGCAAATTGTTCGAGGAACTAATAGTGAGTTAACATTCAGTTGATGCATTAGTGCACTCAACTAGTGCTACTCGAGTTAATTGAAGATTCCCTCATCAGAAACTCATGCATGTCGATTCTGAGAAAGACCCAGTTGAGACTAGAGTACAGGGACAATGTACTATTTGTTGTATAATTTTCTGAGTTGTACAGATGGTGCATGCAATCCGAAACTGAACCTAGAAGGGATTTCACAGTTATGGATGAGGAATTTCCCTTTAAATACGAGCTAATTCTCTCAAGAATTGTGCAAATAATTAGTGATCCAGGTGGCTCCAGAGAGACACAGGACAATGATGGCTCAAAAATCAAAGTGTTTGGATTGCGCTTGAACTAGGACTAGATTGAAGACCTTGTTGTCCTAATCGTGGAGGTGTGAACGGCTCGTCAAACTGAGCTCGTATGCAAAAGATAGAGCTCTTTAAAGTTTGACATGACAGGGAAAAAGTGGGGCCCACAGTGTGCCACATGGCATTCCAGTAAGTAGGTGGGACCATCATGGCGTCCCATTAGCCCTTGACACTTGGCATTCTCTCATTTGTCTCCTAAATTTGCATAAGAGACAAAATCATGGGAAATGGTTAATAAATAACCATATAACGAAATGTGTCAATATAGTTATTACAATAACTATATAAAAACAATACAACACATGGTTTCAAGATCGGCGGCAACAAACCCTGCCGAACCCTTTAAAACACCCTTATCACAATAAACGCATATATATTTATATATGGGATCGGGATCGGCGGCAATAACCCCCGCTGAACCCTTCTCCACATATCCCGCATATATGTCCAACCATATATCTATATATATGTTGTTTAAAACAATGTATTAATGGGCGGGCGCGGGCCATCGGCGGTGGACCCGGCCCAAACCCCAACAGCCAACCATATATATATATGTGTGTGTGTGTGTGTGTGTGTGTGTGTGTGCTGATTTATATGTTATATGTTGCACAACGTATATCGCCCCGACCTGAAATATATGCCGACCATATAATATCATCGATATGTATATCGGTGAAGCCCCAATAAAAGCACCGATAACAATGTCGCGTAGATCCCAGGAATCGCGCCAATAAATGCAATCAGTGCCCATGTCAGTCGTCGATACCAATCTCCAACCGTCGATTGCGATAAGCATCTAAAGGTGGACCCGATAGGGTTTGAAGGGCCGATTTAAATGTTTTGGAGTGCGGATTTTGGTCGGATTTATCAATTTCTCAGTGTATTTGTCTGTTTAACAAAAAAAAGGCATTCTTGTGATTTTTTTACACCAGCCAATCTTTCCATTCAACAGCATTCTTTTCTTGAAAAAAATCGACCTCCGATTTTTAAGCGCGGCTTTGATCCAAACGTGATATAAAACACGATGGTGATAGAGAGCTGAGGAGGGAGGCGAAAGGCTGCGAAATAGAGGGCGAGAGCAGTGAAACAGAGAGCCCGAGAGACTGCGGGGAGAGGCTGCGTGGAGAGAGGCCCGAGAGCTTGAGTACGCAGAGAAGCATGAAGCCAGAGCAGCGCTTCAAATCCACAGAGCCACAGAGCTACAGAGAAGCATGGAAGCCAGAGGGCGCTTGAAATTCTGGCAGATCACAGAGCTGCAGTGATAAGCCAGAGCGCTATAGGACCAGATCGCCATCGAGTTGCAGAGCGAGAAGTCCAGAGCAGTTATTCTTCTATGATCAATTATTTTTATGATCGATTCTTCTTTGTGTGATCAATTCATCTTTTGATCAATTCTTCTTGATTGATTCTTCTTGCAATCGATGTTGTGAAATCGATATTCAACAAGCTTCAGCACTTTTGATAGCTATGTTTCAGATGTCCACTTTCTTGTGCAAGCAGCCATCTTCATGAAGATCGATGCCTTGAGAGCAATGGTCCGAGCAGCTTCAGCCGTGTGACATCCACTTCTTCAGATGGCCCGTGGTGTGAGGTATATGATTATTGTTCATGTACTTCTTCTTTTACATTATGCTGCATGGATCCTTGATTGATATTGATGCAGGATCTTGTTTATTTCATGTTGTCATGATTCCTTGCTTCATGTTATGCGAAATCTTTCATATGATGTACTTGTTGTCATAACTCTTCATGTTATGCTTTGAGATCCCTTTTTGTATGTTGCTGGGATACTCTTGTTGTCATCATGCATGTGTTTTGTTTTGACATCCCTTTTGTGCCGTGTTGGCAGGATGCTCACCATGCATGTTTTTGTATCATACTGATAGGAGTCTTTTGATTGAGAGTTCTAGTTGTGGAACATCTCTTAGAGCCACTCCTGCGTGAGGGCATTTTTCCTTGTATGATCGAGACATCATCTTTGTGTACATCACCATTATTGACAGCACTTAATGCAGCGGCCTACACCATCTTGACACGGGGCCTGGAGACGTAGTCCCTCCTGGACGAACTCCATTATCAACGTCTTATGTTTTCATGTGCTGATGATTGTTATGTTCCTCTTCTTTTCCGCATACAGATGTATTCGTTAATGTTCTTTTAGAAAGCGATTTTAACACATCACGAAAGTAAGAGGTCTTGGAAGGGTCCTCTTCACACCTAGGCCTGGATCAATTAGAAGCTTGGAGGCTTGGAAATTTGGCCAAGTATTTGCCAAAGGAAGTCATCCGGTGGAGGATAGGAAATACTTATGCAAGTTAATCTCAAGGTTGAGCAGTTGATATTGTATTCATCCAAATTATTTGACCAAGGGTGCATTGGAATAGAGACTTGGAGAGCTTGTGAAGAGGCTAAGATTTGGCCTTGAGCTTGCTTATGAGTTGGAGATTGAATTTGTTGAGTGTTGGGATTGTTCTAGAGAGAACAAGCATTGTAATTTCATCTTGATTTTCTGGATTAATACAAAACAGATAGTGGGGTTTTGAGTTGTGGCTTTCCCCAGATATTTATTGTGTTATGTGCCATTGATGTTCTTCCTCTTGTCAATTATTGTTTTGTTCGATCTTTATGGGCTTCCATTATAAAGAGTAGAAGTAGATTTTTGTCTCTTGTTTTAGTAGATTACATCAGCTTGTGAATCTACGGGATTTTCTACATGGTATCGGAGCTGAGAATAGTATACTAGAGGAGATTTTGAAGTTTTGAGTTTTGGGCCTCGATTTTGCAGAGCATGTCTGAAATTTTTTGTGCAAAATTTTCAGAAACAAATAGCATATTTGGATTCTTTGTGAAAAAATACCTAAATTCAAAAAATAGTATCAGCTGAATAGGAGTTTGGATGAGGGAGATACCACTGATTTAAAGTCAGCTCTTTTTCTATAAAATTTCATGACGGTGGGAAAGATGAAACAGGTTGGTGTGCTAGCCAAGAACATGTATTCTCTTGCGGTTTAAGATGCATGAAAAGCCTTGAGGAGCAAGGAAGAGGTTAGAGACTTGGTGGTTGAGAGGGGGATTAAATTACCTCTCAACATGTAGCCCCAAAAGAAGCCTCTGAAGTAGCTTCAGGAAGTTGTGGAGCAGCCAAAACTAGAGAAGCTGAGAGGAGACCGCATGGAGAGATCCACTCAAGTAGAGAAGGAGTCTCAGAAGTAGTCTCAGGCAATTTTGGAGCATCCACAATTGGAGAAGCTGAGTGGAGACTGAGTGGAGGCATCCAGTCATGCAGAGACTTCCAGTAGGGGGAAATTTTGAGCCAGGTGGGCAGAGGGATCACATGCATCCATACCTCCAAGTGTGAGGTGGGGTGATGTGAAGTGATAGTCACAAGAGGGCTGAAATTGGGCAGGGTCCATTGACTGGTTTTATCTCATGGATTGTACCTTGCTACGGAAGCCCAAAGTACATAGTAGCGGGAGGAATCAGTGGATTGATGCAATCAGAGATCAAAGTGACAAAGGCTACAGTAGTCAGATACTGAAGAAGAAAAGAGAAGGGTTGACAACAGTGCAGAAAGGAAAATTCAATAGAAGCACAGATTTTTCTATTCGCAGAGGCAATAGCAGTCAGAGACTTTAATGACAGAGGCATCATTCTAATTCAGGTTGGACGTTTTTTGTTTCTGGAGTTGTTATGGAAACAACACTAGAGAGAAGTGTTGCATGCAGAAAATTCCAAAGGTTTAGGATCGGGATCGAGTTGAATTCCTTTCTTGTTGAGAGGGAGTGTTGAAAATAGAAACAAGAAATGACAAAAAAATAGAATCTAGAAATTCTAGTTTAATTTGTCCTTGAATTAAACTAAGAATTAAAATCGAATTGTATTCTCATAGCAACTTGTAATAGTTAACTACAGTGATTTGACTTAGTTAACTTAGGAATTTCGAGTTGGAAGTATTTCTGAAGTCATGTATATGTTCTCCCTATATTATAGGGGTCCATGATGAGTTAAGTATGAGTGGTAATTAGTTAACTCAATTTACTAAGTTAAGTCCATTTAAATTAGTTCCCAATTGTTTGAGGAACTAATAGTGAGTTAACAGTAAGTTGATGCATTAGTGCACTCAACTAGTGCTACTCGAGTTAACTAAAGATTCCCTCATCAGAAATGCATGCATGTTGATTTTGAGAAAGACCCAATTGAGACTAGAGTGCAAGGACAGTGTAGTATTTTTTGTATAATTTTCTGAGTTGTACAAATGGTGCATGCAATCAGGAATTGAACCTAGAAGGCATTGTGGAGTCATGGATGAGGAATTTCCCTTTAAATACGGGCTAATTCTCTCAAGAATTGTGCAAAGAATTAGAATCTTGGAGGCTTGGAAATTTGGCTAAGTATTGGCCAAAGGAAGTCATCAGGCGGAGGATAGGAAATACTTGTGCAGGTTAAGCTCAAGGTTGAGCAAAGCATATTGTATTCATCCAAATTCTTTGACCAAGGGCGCAATGGAATAGAGACTTGGAGAGATTGTGAAGAGGCTAATCTTTGGCCTTGAGCTTACTTATGAGTTGGAGATTGAATTTGCTTAGTGTTGGGATTGTTATAGAGAGAAAAAGCATTGTAATTTCATCTTGATTTTCCGAATTAATACAAAATAGATAGTGGGGTTTTGAGTTGTGGCTTTCCCCAGATATTTATTGTGTTATGTTCGATTGATGTTCTTCCTCTTGTCAATTATTGTTTTTCATCGATCTTTATGGGCTTCCACTGTAAAGAGTAGAAGTAGATTCTTGTCTCTTGTTTTAGTAGATTACACGAGCTTGTGAATCTACAAGATTTTCTACACTCGCATCTGTCTCCACTTCAAAGGGTCGTTGCAAGTTTGGTAATGCCAAAACTGGTGCTTTAATGATCTTCTTCTCTAGCTCCTCGATAGCCTTCTGCTAACCTTTTTCCCATTGGAAACTCTTGCCACTTGTTTTTATGGCATGGAGCGGTGCTGCTACCACTCAAAATGAGGCTATGAATTTCCTCAAGTACTGTTTTGCACCAATGAAACTCTTGACCTCAGAAACATTAGTAGGCATCGGCCATTTCATGATGGCCTCCATATTCATCCACCGATCACATACCCCAGATACACCAAGGGTTGTTGCGAAAACTCACACTTCTTGAGATTTTGTACCAGTTGGTGCTTCTACAATGTCTCAAGCACTTGCATCAAATGTGAAATATCCCACGGGGGCTTAACTGGGGGAGAAATATCATACCACGCGGATTCATATTGGGGGATATATATTGAGAAAAAAATGACATAATATATTGGGGGATATATATTGAGAAAAAAATGACATAATATATTGGGGGATATATAGGGGGTAAAGGGTATTTGCATTGGCAAATATAAAAAATGGAGCTTAAAGTTAATGAAAAAATATAAATAGGTGTACAAAATGTTAATGAAAAAATGGATACTTACAATATGTAGTAAAAGTAGGGTTTTTTTTAATTGGGAAGTTGTATTGGGTTCATATTGGTAGGGGGTCAAATAATGTGATTTTTAGAGGGATTTTCCAATATGTATTCAAATTAAGGGTATTGTTTAATATGCCGCGAACGCACATGATATGTTAGAGGTTCAACGATTGAATCCCCCGTGGAAATATGCTCCTCCCTGGTAGCACTATATACCAGTATATCATACAAATAGACAATAACAAATGAATCTATTAAAGGGCATAGTACATCATTCAGTAATCTCATAAATGTAGTTGGTGCATTACATAGGAAAAATGGCATAACTAACCACTCATGAAACCTTGCCTAGTTTTGAAGGTGTTCTTCCATGTATCTTATTCTTTGGCTCGAACTTGGTGATATCCAGACTTCAAGTCCAGCTTGGTGAAATACTTTTCTTGCTGCAAATGATCTAGCAAATTGTTTATCCTAGGAAGGGGGTATATGTTCTTAAGTGTGATTTTATTCAACGCCCTATTTCTTCACCTCAATTGATTCTATAACAGACTACCTATACATCCCAATATTTGGCAATGGGGAGTCTGGAAATAGTTGGATCTCGTGCTCTACTCCTCTCTTAGGTGGTAACCCTTTCGACTCTCAGAGCACATCCTTGTATGCCTGTAACAACTCCTTCAATTTTTGTGTTTGTTTCTTAATACACCCCTCCAGGGATGTCTTACCTCTTATTGACTCCTCTTCAAACTTACTTTCTCTTTAAAACAATAAAACATACTTCTTGTTGGAACTAATTGATTTATTGGCTTGGTTGGCACTTACTGATGAAATTTTCGACTTGCCTTTGTGTGCCTTGATGATGAACGATTTTCCATCCTTTGTGACTCGATACTAGTTAGCTCTCCTCATGAATATTTAATCATGCATGTACATGTATGGAACCCCAAAAACAACTCGACATACATCAAGGGGAACCACATCCAGATCTACTTCATCAATAAAATCAGCACTAATAGCAAATCTAATTTTTCATTATTTCTTTACCTTGGAAATAATACTTGGGGGTGGTGAATCAATATTAGTCAATTCAATAATATTTTTCTCTTCATACTCAATTTTATATATGCTACTTCAATGAAGGTAACTTGCGTGTACACGCAAATGTGTTTAAGGAAACCAGCATATATCCAGCAAACTTATAATTCAGTTAATTCATCATATGTTGATCTTTAATCTGTGCATCAATACTTTATTAAACATTAAACAGTAACCATGTGTAGTTAATAACAGAATGAACCATCACACATAAGCAACACACATGAACACCAAGATTTAAGGTGGAAACCCAATGTGGGTGAAAACCACCTGTTGTTGTCGTCTTTGTCTTCTTTTAATAATAAGAAAATCTATTTACAACATTGTACTGGTGCAGACTCATACCAGTACGTAGGCTTCTACCTGCAAAAGGTTACTACCTTCTCTCATTCTCTAGCTTCTACTAGAAGGGAGCTGCAACCCCCTAGCTCTTGTACTAGTTGATATGTTTACTAGTACGTAGGCGTCGACCTACAGAAGGCTACAACCTTCTCTCTTCCTCCAGGGACCACGTTTCATAAATTTTCAGACTGGATGCTCCTGGTACACAACAATACACATGAAGGCCTCGTTTCATCTAATTTTCATACTGAACCCATTATCGACATTGAAGCTCAAAATCAATCACCACTGCACTACAACCATCAAATACATTTGCATTAACCAATCATTGAAACTCAAACATAAATCTTTGAATCACCCATAACTGAATCACTGAAATCCCATCGTCACTGAAGCAAATCACAATCAATCAATCTGAACATTCAGTGTATTATCATCAAACTACAGTCACCAGAACACAGAGCAGAACCCAGAATTCTGTAACAATAGTCAGATCCACCTGTAACTTCAAATATCATATTACATAATGTATACGCTACTTAGATGTGTTGAACTGGCATGTATACGCGCTTTTATCAAATTCAAACAGCGTATATGTCTATCAATATTAATTCATAATTCTACAGCTATTCCAGACTTCAGACATACCCAGATCATAACATTTAGAACAACACATGCGTCAATATTCAGATCTAGACTATACATGATCAAACCACATAATGATAATTCATTTCAAGCTTTAAGATCCTAATCCATCATTAGATCTTATCCCTCATCAACCGCTAAGGTTCATCCTTGGTTCAGATCAAGCACCGCACCATAAGCCAATAACCTGCATACTAGATCTCACATCATCATATATTCGATACTTGCACACTTGGCCTAATGACCTTCTCCTCCTTTTATAGTTTTAGGCCTTTCTCAATACCATGGACCAAAACCACTTAGGACAAATACCTTGGACCAAATACCTAGGGTCAATAGCTTGGACCAATACCATGGAGCAAATACCTCAAACCAAAAACTTAGTTTTCCAAGATATACGCGCTTTTCATTCTGTGAAAGTGCGTGTGTACGTATACGCTACTTGTGTTCAGTGAACCTGCATGTATACACAGCTTTGTCAAGATGAACCTACGTATACCTAGTTAAAAATAATGGAGAAATGGTTATATGGTTGTAACGCATCTCCTTAGTTTAGGATTAGTTCCTAGAGTTTAGGAGGTTGTTCACAACTACCTAATTTTCAGTGATGTATTTAATATTGTAATATTCATTTGATGGAATGTAGAGTGAACGAGAGAGAGAGTCTCCTCTTTGTTTGAGTGCAGTCTCCCAGGTGCCGTACACACCTGTGAGCTGCAACTCCTTCATTTAATTCAAAGTTTGATTTTTATCTTGGTATCAGAGCTTAGGGTAGAGATAGTCTCAATTTTTTTTTTAGGGATGTATCATTAGTTACATATCTGTAGTGGTAGGAGTGCATGTAAATGTATTTGTGTGATCAGGTGGAACTGCAGTAACACCTGGAGTGAAGGGTCTCAGATGACTGATCATCTCTGAGCCGAAGAAAGGGTTGGAGCACAATTTTTTTTTTTTTCAGAAGAAGCAGCAGTTGGCGCGGATTTTTTGCAGACAGTCGCGCCAATAGAATAGAACAAGCGACTGGCGCGATATTTTATAGAACAGACGCGCCCATTGGCGCGGGTTTGAGGATGATAAGAGCACCAGGTAAAAAGTAACTGAATTGGCGCGGATCCGTGGCTGTTAATCGCACCAATTTTCGTGCACATTGTGAATTTTTCTTTTCTGCGATTGGCGCGGATTTGTAGCTGTTCAGAGCGCCACAAAACCAACCTCTTTCTCTCTGGAAATCTGCAATTTTTCGTTGTAGATCGGAGTTGCCCGGTGGTGGCACGTGGAGATTTCTGCTCGGTGGCAGCAGATTTGATTTGCCCGGTGGTGGCGAATTGAGGTTCCTTGATCCGCTCAGAGGTAGCAGATTGGACCTGCCCGGTGGTGGCGAATTGAGGTTCCTTGATCCGCTTGGAGGTAGAAAATTGGACCTGCCCGGTGGTGGCGAATTAGAGCTCTGTGATCTGCTCGGTGGAAGTAGATCGGTTTTTTGCCCGGTGGTGGCGCAGTGCAGCTCCTTGATCTGTTCGGTGGAAGCAGATCGCCTTTGCCTGGTGGTGGCGTGTTGGAGCTTGTTTGTTGATCTGTTCGGTGGTAGCAGATCGGTTTTGCCCGGTGGTGGCACAGTGAAGTCCCTGATCTGTTCAGTGGTAGCAGATCGGACTTGCCCGGTGGTGGCACAGTGAAGTTCCTGATCTGTTCGGTGGTAGCAGATTGGACTTGCCCGGTGGTGGCCGATTGGAGTGTTCAGTTGGGCGAAAATGAACAACAGTATAGAATCATACCTCCACGAGTCTGGCAAACTCGATGGATCGAATTTCTCCAACTAGAAATTCAAAATGCAAACTTTGCTGGAGAGCGTAAATGCATGGGCGATCGTTGAGGGAAATGAGCCGAGATCTGGAACAGCGACCCAAGAACAAGACTGGGATAAAAGAGAAACGAAAGCAAAAGTTATACTGAAGATGTCCGTTAAGGACAATATTATCCCACATATCAGAGATTCCAAGTCGGCCGTTGATATATGGACAACGATCAAGAACCTGTATGAGACTCAGAATACAAATCGTGTTCTGGCACTCAAGGGAAAGCTGTTTGCATTGAAGATGGACGAGAATGAGTCCGTTGTTGGATTCTTGGCCAGAGTCAAGGATCTGAGTGACAAACTGGGAGCTATTGGAGAAAAGGTGTCCAACTCAGATCTAGTCACACTCACATTGAACAGAATGACTGATGGATATCAGAGGTTTATCTCAGGGCTGTCAGCAAGGGAGAAAGCCCCTTCATTTGATGAGCTTACAGCGATTCTGCTCCAGGAGGAGCGACGATAGAATCTCAAAACTCAGAGCAATGACCTAGCTCTAATGGCAAAGAGGTGACAGTACAGAGGAAAGCAGCACCAGCACCAACATCAGCACCAGCAACCGCAGCAGCAGCAGCAGAAGGGAGCCAACTCTTTTCAAAAGAGATCATTCAAAGGTATGACTGATAATTATGTTAAGAGATGTTTTTATTGTGGGAAACCTGGTCATCAGATTAAAGAATGCTATAAGAGTCAGGCAGATGAAAAAAGAGGCAAACAGAGGAAACATCAAGGCTGTTTTGCTGGAGAAGAGGAGGACCACAGCCATTATCTTCGACTATTTACAGTCGATTATGCTCTTTCAGCATCAAAGGGAGATGAGGAAGACATATGGTATGTCAACTCTGGCGCATCCTCACATATGACCGGTAAGAAGGACTGTTTTGAATTTCTTGAAGAATCTGCATGTGGATCAAAAATTTATCTAGGAGATGACAGTGGGTATGAGATCAAAGGATATGGAGATATTCCTGTGAAGCTACCTAGTGGCGACATTAAACATCTTAAAAATGTATTATATGTTCCAGGAATTAAGAAAAACTTGATCTCTGTCTCAATGATTACAGACCAGGACATGCAGGTGCAATTCTTTAAGAATGGTTGTGTCATTAAGGATAGCCAGATGGAAACAGTTGCAACAGGAGTGCGCGTGGGGAATTTGTACAGATTGGATGCAAAGAGTATGCCACGACAAGCAATGGTTGCAGCTAGATCAACAGTCGAAAATATCTGGCATCAGAGATTTGGACATCTCAATTTGCAAGACCTCATCTTACTTCAGAAGAAAGGTATGGTCGATGGACTCCCTGTTTTTCATAATGTCAAGCTGGAATGTGATGGATGTGCATTAGGGAAAATGCATAGAGAAGAGTTCCCTTTGCATGTCAACAGAAAGGAAAGAGACATCCTAGAACTAGTGCATACAGATATTTGTGGACCTATGCAAACTAGGTCCCTAGGAGGTGCATATTATTTTCTGTTGTTTACAGATGATTGCACTAGGTTTTCATGAGTGTATTTTTTAAATAAAAAGAGTCAAGCCTTTCGGTACTTTAAAGAGTTCAAATCTATAATAGAGAACCAAACAGGAAAGAGGATAAAGATTCTCCGCTCGGACCAAGGGGGGGAATACAGGTTAGGAGAGTTCATGAACTTCTGCAAGCAGCATGGGATTATGCAGCAATTCACAGTGCCACACACTCCACAGCAGAATGGAGTAGCAGAACGCAAGAACAGAACTCTTGTGGAGTGCGCGAGAAGTATGCTTCAAGGTAAAGGTCTATCGAATGGTATTTGGGCAGAAGCCATTAATATTGTTGTTTATTTAAAGAATAGGAGTCCTACTAAATGTCTAGGCTTCAAAACCCCCTTTGAAGCATTGTTTGGACTCAAACCAGCAGTTAGTCATCTAAGAATATTTGGATCTAAAGCTTATGCTCATATACCAAAAGCAGATAGAAAGAAGTTAGACCCCAAAGCCTTGAAATGTATATTTGTAGGATATGGCACAGAGTATAAGGCATACAAGTTATATAATCCTGTGACTCATAAAGTTTTTGCAAGCAGAGATGTTATTTTTCATGAACAGACTGAAGATGGAAAGGAAGACTCTAACAGTGACAGCCACATTCCATTGCTGATAGAGATGAACAGTGACGAAGATGAAGAGCAGGAGCAGGAGCAGAAACAGGAAGAAGTAGCAGCAGATAGTGTAATAAGTGATGATGCAGGCCCAGAAAGTGTTGAAACAGATAGAGTTGAGGTAAGTCCTCTACCTAGAAGATCAGGTAGGAAGACTAGACTACCTGAAAGATTGAAAGGCTATGCTTTAATGTCCAAAATTTTAAACATTGTAGAACCTTCAAACTATGAAGAAGCAAGTAAATCAGATGAATGGAGGGCTGCAATGCATGAGGAAATTGAATCAATATATAGAAATCATACTTGGGATTTAGTTGAGTTGCCTGAAGGAAAAACCCCTATAGGATGCAAGTGGCTGTATAAACCTAAGATAAATGCAGATGGGAGTGTAGAAAAATTTAAAGCTAGATTGGTAGCAAAGGGTTACTCACAGCAAGAAGGAATAGATTTCGATGACACCTTTGCCCCTGTAGCTAAATTAAATACAATTAGAATGCTAATTTCGTTAGCAACAAAACATAAATGAAAGCTACACCAGCTAGATGTTAAGTCTGCATTTCTGAATGGAGAATTAAAGGAAGATATTTATTTAGTACAGCCTCCTGGTTTTGTGAAAAAGGAGCAGGAGCATTTAGTGTGTAAATTGCATAAGGCACTTTATGGTTTGAAACAAGCACCCAGATCATGGTATGAGAAAATTGATTCATTTTTTATACAGCATGGTTTTCATAGGAGCCTCAACGACCCAAACCTGTATACCAAGAAAATAATCAGAGGCAAATCATTTTGATTTCTTTGTATGTGGATGACATGATTATAACAGGAAATGCAAATAATTTGATCAAATAAATCAAGCAGCAAATGTCACAGGTATTTGAAATGAAAGACCTTGGAGATCTTCATTATTGCCTGGGTTTGGAGGTATGGAAAGATTCTGGTCAAACTTTTCTAACTCAAGGAAAGTATGCCAGAACCCTGTTGGAAAGATTCAGAATGGAACAGTGCAAAACAGCAGCAACACCATTGCAGCAGAATCTCAAGTTAAGCAGTGACGATGGCACAAAATAGGTGGATGCCACTTTGTATAGACAGCTAGTGGGAAGTTTGATATATCTCACGACAACTAGACCTGATCTGGCATATTCTGTTAGTGTGTTGAGCCAGTTTATGTCCAAACCACTTGAAAGTCACTGGATTGTAGCAAAATGTGTGTTGAGGTACCTTAGTGGTACTTGTAATTATGGTATTTTATACACTGACATTTCTGATGTTACTTTAGCAGGTTATTCAGATTCTGATTGGGCAGGTGACCTGGATGATCATAGATCCATCACAGGTTACGCATTTAGTATTGGATCTGGGGTTATTTCATGGAGTAGCAAAAAGCAAAGTACTGTAGCATTATCATCATGTGAAGCTGAGTACCAGGCGTTGTGTGCAGCTACATGCGAAGCCATCTGGTTGAGGAGATTGCTTAGTGATGCAGGCGAAGGACAGAAAGAAGCAACCAGCATCAAAACTGACAACTAGAGCACAATAAAGCTTGCATACAATCCAGTTTTCCATAAAAATACTAAACATATTGACACTCAATTTCATTTTGTTCGAGAAAAGATACATTCAAAATAAATATGTGTGGAGTATTGTAACACTTGTGATAATTTAGCTGATATTTTTACTAAGCCTCTAGGGCGAGTAAAGTTTGAGTTATTTAGAGGGATGTTAGGAGTGAAAAATAACCCTTTCTCCATTAAGGGGGGGAGTTAAAAATAATGGAGAAATGGTTATATGGTTGTAACGCATCTCCTTAGTTTAGGATTAGTTCCTAGAGTTTAGGAGGTTGTTCACAACTACCTAATTTTCAGTGATGTATTTAATATTGTAATATTCATTTGATGGAATGTAGAGTGAACGAGAGAGAGAGTCTCCTCTTTGTTTGAGTGCATTCTCCCAGGTGTCGTACACACCTGTGAGCTGCAACTCCTTCATTTAATTCAAAGTTTGATTTTTATCTTACCTCTCTTTCTTCATTCTTTGTAGTCTAATCTGTAATTCTTTGTTGTTAACCTGCTGCATTGTGAACTGTCATCTGAGAGAGTTTCCATTTACATTACTTCTGAACTGATTCTTTTGAACTACCCTGCATTTTGTCACAACTATCATGCATTCTGTCACATCTGATATCTATTATGTAGATTCATCTAGTTACCATATACAAGTGAGTTGTTCTGCTACAAGTGGGTTTCCAGCAAGTACAAAACATGCATCATAATGCCAACAATCTCCCCCTTTGGACTTGATGGCAACCATGTTGATGTTGATTACCGCAAGCTGTAGAAACTGTTAGAGATAACAAGCAACACCAAAATACTCTCCCCCTTTGACATCAAGGGCAAAGGGCGGACCAAGATATTCTCCCCCTTTGATATCAAGGGCAAAGGGCTAACCAAGAAGAATACTTTCGTATCTGAATAGCTGAATATAGAAATTGATCATGCTCCCCCTAAGCACATGCTGAATTTTCTAATTAAACTCCCCCTTTGTACATGTTGAGATGCACTATATCATCCATGCTCCCCTTGAGCACATGTAGAGTCTACAAATATTTTCCAAAAGAATAACATGACTCTATCACTCGACTAAGTGACTTTGACCTTCTTATCATCAAAGACTCATACATATATCAATCTCCCAACCAAGTGGGGATATATTGAATTTGACTCATCCTCCCAACCAAGTGGGGTTACAAATTACATCATATGATCAAAAGGGACTCATCAAAAGACTACAACAGATAGAGACAAATTATTACATCATGGGTCTTTATATGACCTTTACATTGAATGATATACATGACATTTATAACAGAGACCAAATATCTAAACAAGACCATGATAGTCATCAGCAACTATCACACACCATGTATGATCTGCTCCATAAGCATCTGTCAACAGCATCTAGACCAGCAACTAGTATATGTCCACCATTAGTTCCCAAGATATGACAGTGTAAATATCATCACATTGCGACAAAGTATGTCTGCATATAGATATCAACTCATCCTCTTGATCTCATCAAGATCAACTTACTTTGTTTCCTTAGTAGAAAGAGATTTATCATAACCTTCCATGAATCAACTCATCATATGTCATATCTCCAAGCAGTAACACAAATCATTCACACCATATCATATGTGAAAACACCATAGTAATCACTTTATGATCTTTCACAAGAACCCTTAATATATCTACCATGTGTCATCACTAAGGAACATCCCGCATCTGATAAGCATCAACCATGATAATCAACATATGTGAGTATCAACCTATCATCATAAGGTAAGAACTCATCATCATTATGTGTCTAGGTAAGCCATGTCTTCGAATATCCATGTCTTCGAATATCCATGTCTTCAAATAGCTATGTCTTCATGTGACCTGCGATAACACCATTCTCTTGGACAACCAACGATATTTATAAATATGCAACTTAAGTAATCATCCTTGTATCCAGCATACTATATATCCATCAAAGAGATAGCAATATGTATCTAGTAAATCATGAGCTCATGGTTATTTGTCAATATTTCTTGATATCATCAACAGCAACAATCCTCAACCATGTGAGAGCCAAGAACTATAGGAATCCTGCATCATATCTACACCATATGAACTTTATGCATCTTTGAAGACATGATGTCAGCAGCATAAAAGAAATAAATGGCTCATCATCAAATAATGAAGTTGTGTACTCAAGATTTGTACTTCTCCTTGTCCTTATGAAGATCATCATTTAAGCAACATATATGTACTATACGCATCATCAAAAGTCATTTACAATCATCCATAAATCTGATCTGAATACCAACTTATGCGATCCCAAATATCATCTGAGATTTTATCATGGGAAACTCATAACCGTAACATAGCAAGCCATATAAGCATTATCATCATTGATTAGGTACCAAAGACTTCTAACCATAATGCCAACAATGCTTTATTAGAAGCATAACATGTTCTCCCCCTAAACCTGTTCCACATGTTCACTGTCAGATCTGATCATTGCATATATCAATAAGAAGTATCAAGGCATCATCATCAATCAGATATACATCAAGTTATCAACAACTTGTGAGGATCAAAACACTTCTAAATAACATCCACAGACTGTAGCCATCTATGACAAAAAAGATAAATGATATTTTTCTGAATCATATCACATCAGTTTTTCTGAGACTGTCCCACAGCATTTTTCTCAAACTACATATACGCAACTGTGCAGCTTCGAACTCGCGTATATATGTGACTTGTCTTCATGAAACTTGCGTATAAGATTTATAACATTGAAGTTTCATACTTTCGGCTTCCCCTAAGTCTGTCATGTCTGTACACTATGCCATGCCACATTTTTCTGACTGTACTTCCTTTTTCTTCCATATCTTCGAGTGTGATGATGATTTCTCCTTTTGGTATGTTGCCTGATATTTTCTCCCGCATTCCTTTGATATATGTCCAAACTTGTTACATGCATAACATCTTACATGTTTCATATTTCTTCTATAGCAGTCAATGGCTTTGTGACCAAACATATTGCAAGAAAAACAATATCCCTTAAAGTACCTGGAAGCTGATGATCTTTCTGTGTGATGGTCTTGAACCATTCTACTTCCGCATCTCACTACAACATGTCCAAGATTATGACATATAAAACATTCAACATTATTCATTTGAGGAAATAACCGACTATCACTTCCATAGTTAGGAGTAAAAGATTTTCTTTGAAGAATTTCTTTCCTTGGTTGTTGATGGGATTGACCTCTCATCTCCTTGTTGAGCATTTCAAATTTTGCATTAGAGTTCCTTACCTCACTTTGTGAGCTAGATTCACCTTCAACAAATTCATGAAAACCAAGACCAGTTTTGATGGCAGGAGACCTTTGACTACTGAGAATATCATCCAAAATCACAATGCTGTCTTGAAATTGTAAAAGCTTATCCTTTTCTCCTAATTTACCTTTTAGGATATTTACCTCAACTTGATATTTCTCTTCCTTTTCAAGATATTGTTTCTTCATGATTTCTTCAGCTTTTCTTCCTTCTTCCATCTGTTGCCTTAATTCAAGAACTTCGTTTTCTTGTTCTTCAAGAGCTTGGAGTAGTTCTTCATTCTGCTTATTTGATTTTTCAAGATCTTCTTTTAGAGAGAGGATCTTAGCTTCAAGACTTTCATAGTAACTGGATCTATCTTTGAGTTTCTTGATTGTTGTGCTCCTTTCATTTCTTAATGATGTCACTTCATCCTACAGCTTTTGACATTGATATTCCTTTTCCTTGTATTGCTTCCTTACCTTGTTTCCTTCTTCTAGTTGAGCTTTTAGTTTGGTAGCTTCTTCTTTGAAGGCACACTCCCTTTTTTCCAATAGATCTTGTTGATCTCTAATTTTGTCTGTGAGCCTTTTAAATTCTACCTCTATTTGATATCTTTCTCTTTCACCCATAAGAGAAAATTCAGTTGTTTCGCTGTCACTTTCATCATCTTCAAATGGACAGAGAAATGTATCACCAGAGGATAATGAATTCATACCTGATAGTTCTTTTGCTTGTTCATCTTCATTCTGAGGTGATTCTGAATCTGAAGAGTTGCTTCCACATAATCCCCAATCGACTCTCCCATTGTCATAGTTCCTTTGAGATGTCTTCTTCCACTGAGGTGCTTTCTTCGTTAGCTTCTTTCCCAATGTTCTACGGATCTCCTTCAAGCGATCAAGCTTCTACCAAAGGACCTGCTCTGATACCAATTGTTGGAAATAATACTGAGAGAGGGGGTGAATCAGTATTAGTCAAGTCAATAATATTTTTCTTTTCATACTCAATTTTATATACGCTACTTCAATGAAGGTAACCCGCGTGTACACGCAACTGTGTTTAAGGAAACCAACGTATATCCAGCAAACTTATAATTCAATTAATTCATCATATGTTGATCTTTAATCTGTGCATCAGTACTTTATTAAACATTAAACAGTAACCATGTGCAATTAATAACAGAATGAACCATCACACATAAGCAACACACATGAACACCAAGATTTAAGGTGGAAACCCAATGTGGGTGAAAACCACCTGCTATTGTCGTCTCTGTCTTCTTTTAATAATAAGAAAATATGTTTACAACATTGTACTGGTGCAGACTCATACCAGTACGCAGGCTTCTACCTGCAGAAGGTTACTACCTTCTCTCATTCTCCAGCTTCTACTAGAAGGGAGCTACAACCCCCTAGCTCTTGTACTAGTTGATATGTTTACTAGTATGTAGGCGTTGACCTACAGAAGGCTACAACCTTTTCTCTTCCTCCAGGGACCACGTTTCATAAATTTTCAAACTGGATGCTCCTGGTACACAAAAATACACATGAAGGCCTCATTTCATCTAATTTTCATATTGGACCCATTATCAACATTGAAGCTCAAAATCAATCACCACTACACTACAACCATCAAATACATATGCATTAACCAATCATTGAAACTCAAACATAAATCTCTAAATCACCCATAATTGAATCACTGAAATCCCATCGTCACTGAAGCAAATCACAATCAATCAATCTGAACATTCAGTATACTGTCATCAAACTACAGTCACCAGAACACAGAGCAAAACCCAGAATTCTGTAACAACAGTCAGGTCCACCTGTAACTTCAAATATCATATTACATCATGTATACACTACTTAGATGTGTTGAACTGGCATGTATACGCACTTTTATCAAAGCCAACGAGCATATATGTCTGTAAATATTAATTCATAATTTTGCAGCTATTCCAGACTTCTGTCATACCCAGATCATAACATTTACAGAACAACACATGCGTCAGTATTTAGATATAGACTATACATGATCAAACCATATAATGATAATTAATTTCAAGCTTTAAGACCCCGATCCATCATTAGATATTATCCCTCATCAACCGCTAAGGTTCATCCTTGGTTCAGATCAAGCACCGCACCATAAGCCAATAACCTGCATACTAGACCTCACACTTCATCGGATATTCGATACTTGCACACTTGGCCTAATGATCTTCTCCTCCTTTTATAGTTTTAGGCCTTTCTCAATACCATGGACCAAAACCACTTAGGACCAGTACCTTGGACCAAATACCTAGGGTCAATACCTTGGACCAATACCATGGATTAAAATACCATGGACCAAATACCTCGGACCAAAAACCTAGTTTTCCAAGATATACGTGCTTTTCCTTCTGTGAAAGTGCGTGTGTACATATACGCTACTTGTGTTCAGTGAACCTGCATGTATACGCAGCTTTGTCAAGATGAACCTACGTATACCTCTCTTTCTTCATTCTTTGTAGTCTGATCTGTAATTCTTTGTTGTTAACCTGTTGCACTGTGAACTGTCATCTGAGAGAGTTTCCATTGTACATTACTTATGAACTAATTCCTTTGAATTGCCCTGCATTTTGTCACAACTATCATGCATTTTGTCACATTTGATATCTCTTCCGTAGATTCATCTAGTTACCATATACAGGTCAGTTGTTCTGCTACAAGTGGGTTGCCATCAAGTACAACACATGCATCATAATGCCAACACTCTGCATCCTTATTTACCCATCCCAATGGATATGGGTTTGTATGATCACGAACTTCCGGCCCCAACTTATTGACCAACTTTGCTAAAATGAGATTCACCTACAATCCTGAGTCAAACAGAGCATTAATATTGGTCTTCTTGACCTGTATCTTTATATGGAAGAGTTTGGTCATTTCTTTCTCTTCCTGTTGCTAAAGGATACTAAGATTCACCTTCTTCTGCATTGATGTATAAATGATCTTCTCATCCACTTCTGAGTTGCTTTCAACTTGGTTGCTTGAATCAGTGGCCATGAGATTCTTCTTCTTATTATCTTTCTTCTTTTTCTTTAGGTTTAGCTCTAGATGAAACTTCAAACACATCTCCTCCATATGGCCATCAATGTGCAGTGGTTGCAGTGGTTGATAGGATCTTTACACTGGTGTGTTGTGGTTGTCGTCTTTTTATCTTTCCCTCTTTTTGATTCTTCTTCCCCTCCTTAGAAGCTTTATGTTGCTCCTACTTTGATCCACTTGATTGTTCTCTTTTGAGGCCTATGTTCTCCAGGTATTGTTCCTGTACACAAGACTCGTCCACCGATTTGGGCTTGAATAGCATCACTTTCTCATACAAATGACAGTGCAGGCCCCCAAATACTTGAGGAGTACATATGGGTTCTTCGGAGAGATACCCATCATTATAGCCATCTCTCTAAATTCTATGGTGTACTCCTGCATGCTTTGGCCCAGCTTTTGCCTAAAGTAATGCCACCGAATCCACTGGTCCTCCACGTACCCAATGGGATAAAAATGTGACTTAATGAGGGTTTTGAAATACTCCCACTTATTCATTGGAGGTTCTCTCTCCAACCTCAGGGTTTCCATGTGGCTCTTGCACCAAGATTCAATGCATGGCCCTCTAATTTCAGTCGTGCGAATGAGATCTTTTTCCCTTCCTCAATCTAATGGACAATGAAATAAACTTACAGTTGATGCAACCAGTGGTTCAGCTTCAAAGCGTCGATCGCAATGGTATGACTTGATATCGAATTTTGCTTCCATTTTAAACAGGGATTGATTCACGGCACTCGAACTGGGTTGATTTTTTCCGAGTTCTTTCTTCGGTTGATTCTCTGTGTCTTTCCAATCTCCCAATCCCCCTTCTGATTTGTCCTCTGCATTCAAAGCCCCATCTTCTCCAAATATCCCCAGCTTAATTCTTAGGGCCACCATGATTAGGTTTACATTATGGTTTATATATGTGACTTATTGTTCGAGCCACGAAAACCTCACCTCTACAGGATCACGAGGTTCGTTTACATATTCGTCGACCATGATTAGGGTTTTAAGATTTTCGGCCTTACCGATCTAGATCCCTGCAATCTCCACAAAATACACAAAAAACTCACTCTGATACGAAATGATGTGTAAACTATCATGGATATTCCACAAGACAGTTCGTCACAATAGATCTAATAATATTATATTATAACTCTAAAAATTATACACTATTATAGTTTATTAATCTTTAAGGTTTTTGGATTTAATTGTAATTAGTGCATGTATGTGAATGGAAATTTTTCATAAAAGTAGAGAACAAAAAAATAATCACACACACACACACAAGACACAAGATATTCTCTCAGGGAAACCCTTTTGGGAGAAAACCCAACAGGACAGTGAGGTTGCTTCGCTCTCTTTCTATGTTTGTAAATATTGTTGTAGGTACAAAGAAGTAATGTCTTTGGTCTGTGGGCTACTACAGTTCACGAATCCTCTTTGTTTCCTCTACCTCCTAACTCTCATGGCTATCTTTGCTCATCTATGGAACAAAATGCTCTCGAACAATGGAATGCCTCTTCCTCCTAGTGGCCCAGATATAACACGACGTGATATCCTACTAGTGGTTAAGTTTGACTACATCAACTCTTAACTAGAGTTACAAAATAGACTCTTCTATAATATTTTACACCACAAACACGTGGCTAGCCCCATTTCCATGAATAATGGGGGCTGCCACAGCATCCTCCCGAACTATAGGTGAGAAAACAAGAAGGTCAACTCTGTATATGGACTCTAATTAACATGGTTCTTGCGCCATTGGAAAGGTATTTGTGTGTAGAATAGAATGACAAGGTGCAGTGCTAAAGTAGAAAATTATTGCCCCCAAAAAAACGTAATTTGATGCCTCAAAATGCTCGTGAAAGGTTTCAGACCTCATTTCGCCAAATGGGGTCCTAGCAGTAAAAACAGTCTCATGAGCTAACTCCACTTTTTCCACTCCAAATGCATAAATATGGATGAAAAACAATATAATGATCCAATTTGGGTCACCATCACTCCTGAAATCCAAGAGGAAATCTAGAAGCCTTAACTACAAATGATCATCAATCTTACTCTTATTTAGAAATCCAAATGAAGTAGCTAGCTTGATTCCTGGCCCTGTGCATACAAGGGGACAACGGAGCCAGTATCTCAATTCCATCAACCTCCATTAGCAAATGAAGGCACTCATGGGAAGGGTCCTTGAAGAAAAGCATGAGGACCAAAATGACATTATTTCTTGTCATAATGAGATACAATGAGTCCAACCCCATCAATGCTCCTATATAGTTAACCTTAATGCTCACTTGGCCCACATAGAGGGTCATCTCCAATGTAGCCCCAAGCCTTTAGCTCAAGCATGTACAAGTGCCCAATATCCGGCCCCAGTCACCTCCTTGGATAATTGATGTTTCTTCCAGCCTCTCAGATATTTTTTTATTGTTAGTATATTAGTTTCTTTAATTAGATGTGTAGCCAATGATAGTTGGCACTTTTTTTTGTATATCTAGCCTAGAGTATGTCACTTTCGGCAGGTTTGGTTTCCCTTATGGAAGTAATAAGGATAAGCAATGATATATGATTTTATATGAAAGTTGTTTTGAGGCCATAGAAACTTTAATTAACTATTTATATATGTGTGTGTGTGTGTGTAGGGTTAGGTGATATTGACATGTATTTAAAAATATATTAATGACAAATAAACATTTTAATAAACATTGTCCATATTAAAATGTTTATTTGTCATTAATATATTTTTAAATACATGTCAATATTACCTAACCCTGCATATATATATATATATATATATATATATATATACTCAAAGAAAAAAATCATATATATCATTGGTAAGATATATATATGATTTTGTAGAAATTTCACCTGTAGATCAAACTGGTAATGCAATGTACTAAAGCAAAACACATGATCTACTTCTACAAAACATTAAGTGGAAGCAAAATCAATTTCATGAGAAACATCAACCATAAACACATATAACTGATCAAGAGAAATAATCACACATAACACAGATATATCACTGGGGAAAGCACCAGCATAAAACCCCCAACATTGTATTATCAATCAAGTGGAAATCCTCTTCTGTTTACAAAAAATATCAGCTCAAGAGCTATCCTGTACTTCCTGCAATCAAAAGATGATGATGATAGACACACTATGCCTCAATATGTAGGCAACCATCCATCAATCCCCTATTTCCTTGCGCAATTTTGATTGGGGTCCAATTACAAAACATATGTGAATTGGCCCCGAATCATACCTGCTGTCAACCATAGGTCCAACTATGCAATCCTTGAGGACACTAGTTCCTCATGCATGCAAGGAATATTCCATGGGAAGATCCAAGCATCTGTTAGTACACTGTCCCTCATCTGATCTCAACTAGATCTATGACAGAACTGACATGCAACAGTTATCCATGAGTGAATCCTCAGTTATCTAAAATAATAGTTGTCACATGCATGCAAGCATTAGCAAACTATATTTTATTATTTTAACAACTTGTTAAAATAATCTAACTAGACTTGACTAGTTAGAACTAAGTCAACTGATTCTCTCACTATAGAAATCATACTTATTCCCTCAATCAGTGGAGGAAATTAAGGATCAATTCCTCAATCAGTGGGACAACTCATGTGCATGCTCACAAAGACTTCAAATTCGATTTTCCTTAACTAATTAACTCAACTGAATTAATTAATTAATATCTCCAACTGCTGTTAAGACCAAGATTAGTTTTACTTCCTATAGATAGACTAGGGACTGCTATAAATAGGAAGGGACCTAGAAATGTTATTTTTAGAACTTTCTATTTTTAGCAGTTTCACCACTCAACCAAGGTGGCCAATGACTTCACTGGCCAAACTGCTATTTTTAGACATGCTATTTTTAGACATTCTATTTTTAGCACATTCTAAATTTAGCATTTCTTGTTGCCCACTTTTCAACAAATTTATCAAATACTTCACACATTCCCAAATATTCCAAATAGCCTTGACAATCACCAAGAAACCATCAAAAATCAAAAATACAATACATTATGAGATAGCTACACAGAGGTATCATCTTTTATATGTTGATATCGCTTTCCTCATATTATTAATGAGACCCAAATTTTATATTAGTCTCCATAGAATCAAGTTGTTCAACATCTTGAAGTTCGTATTGGCCTATCGAGCTAGAGAGGAGTTGTAACATTTCCTTTGAAAGTCCATCAGCTTCAAAATTTAGCTCTAGTAAAATATGGCAGAAAGTAATGTGCTCAAAGGAGATTTGAGCATTCTTTATATCTTATAGGAGGGTGTCTAAACCAACAATGTTTACCTCCATCTTCTAATTGGCCCAATCTGTGAATAGTTTGGAGTCTCCCATCACCTGGAGGCTCAACACTCCTCTACTCCAAGCGAATTTTAGTAGTATCAATAATGTTGTAAATTCCACCTTATCATTTGTTCTTTTGCCAGCAACATACTGAATTTAAATAAATTGGGTATGATTGAGGTGCAATGTAACTCCTACTCTACATTTGGGAGGGTGACCCTAGCTTGATCTATCAAAGAATCCACATGGCATTCTAATATCCAGTTCAGGCATATTAACGAAACATGAGTTTTTTGTGGGGCCTAGTGTAACTTATATTCTTGAGTGATTGCAACCACCTTCATGGCATAAGTAGTTGGAGGAATGAGTCTATCTTGAAAACTAACCTTGTTCTAAGTGTCTCAAACACTTGAAAAGCATGGCATTCCTTTACAAGAAGAAATTGCTTTGTCTAACCACTAGTGTTGAAATGCTTCTGATAGGGATTCCCCAAGCCATCAATATTTTTGCTTTTATTCCTACTAAATAATATCACATATTTACTTAATATACCTTAAGTTCATGAATAAATGAGTATGTGTCTCCTCTTGAGGGTTGCATAGTGAGCATTGATTTGTACCATTCCAACTATGTTGTTAAATTTTGTCCCAGGTTAACATTCTGTCGCTTAGAGCCAACCACAATGCTAATTTCGATTTGAGAGGGGCATGGATCCCCCATGTATTTTTCCACCACCATGAATTCTATTCAAAAAAATGTGTCTCAATCCAGGCAATTTAACCAAGCTTAGATGTAAAAGAGCCAAAGAGAGTATTTTTTCACCAAACAAGGGAACTTGGAGTATTTCCCTAAGAAAAACATGGTCTTTTGTTCATAAGTCAACTTATTTCTCCCATTTTGAAACATTTTCACCTTCCAAACCCAAATCCCTGGCTGACTTCCATCCTAAGTGCCCTCTAATTTACAGATATTGGGCCCTCGCATTTGCCAATACATAAATGTTCAATCTGGAAATAACACTCAAAAGAGATTTAGAGAAGAGATAATTGTTATCAAAACCATACAAAGGATCATGTCCTATTCAAAACTAGCTATCACCCACTACACGACATGCATTCCATATTCCAACCATCAAGAAATTTCTAACCAATGCTTTCCAAACAATCGAACCTTTTGTTGATTTGTTTGGGTCTCTCAACCATTCCACATTTCATTTTCCAAAAAAGTATTTGGATTGTAACACTTTGAACCATAAATAGGATTCTTGAGTTAGTCTCCATAGATTTGTTGTTGTCGTCACTTTAGCAAGAAGGTGAATTTATTTTAACCCCCACCCACCCAATTCCCTCGAAACTATGAGGCACAACCAACTAACCAATGGAATGCCTTTTTGCTCATTGAATCCAACCCATAGAAAGTGGAAGTTGATTTTCCTTATCTAATTTAGCACCCCTTTGGGTATGACTTTGATAGAATTTTAGTACAAAGGTATATTTTCAAGCATAGACTTGAACAACACTAGATAACCCCCCTATTAGTATACTATAGTCATAGTAGTCAGAAAACAAGTTTTATCTTTCAAATTTTGAAAAATGTATAAAGGTTTGGCTATGATCTTGTAGAAGATCAAGCTATGGGTCATAGGTTGGAATTAAATTTTTATTATTCCTTATAAATATGTCAAAGTGCATTAAGAGTTACAAAGATGTATTTTTTATCCCAATGGGTCAAGTTAGCGAGGACTAGGGGTCAAGTTACACAAGTAATCATGAGAAAGATTATGTTGCCATGCTTTTTCATCATGGGCATAGAATTGTAGGTGTCTTGAGTCAGTTTATATGTCAAATCAGGATTTTTCATGAAATCAACAAGAGTACAATGGTCAAGAGGACAATTGTTTCACTTTTTCCAAGTGCTACGTTTTGGTAATTCAAGTTCAAATTCTAATTATTGCTATCAAATCCGCTCCTAACTGCCTTGGGAGGTTAATTAAATGATTATCTGCATACAATATATTTCAGATCTCAAGTATTCCCATTGAAAGTTCATTGTGAGGTTGTGCTAGGTTGCTAAGAAAAGGAGGCAGTGGTGCATGTGTTTCTAGACAGTGTTGTGTTTCTCTCAACCAATGATCAAATCACTCTCACAAGTGAAAATTCCAATTATCTCAACTCCTAGGTTTTGAATGATTACCTAATTACATTCATGAGCTAAGAAAACAACCAGGAAACCTGAAAAAATATTGAATTTCTTCATCGTTGTGCTTTCTACTCATCGTTGCGCTTCTGCAAATTGTTGTGGTTTCTCTGTGTGCCGCTTTTTTATGCTTATCCTTGCCAAAAATTCAAAATTTTGTTTGCAGCCTCCATTTATGAACTCTACCATGTCATTAAACTAAATTGAAGCTCCCTACCATAATTGTGTGTGCCTTAGAGGTGTTTGAAGCTTGTTTTCTCATGTGCTACGCTTTTGGCGTTGCACCTGTCTTTTTGAATTTTTTGCCACCAAAATCAAGCATGTACTAGTTGTCTTGGGGTTTTCAGAAGGAAATTAGTTTTAATTGGTCTGTTGTATAGGGTTTTCTATTCTCATTTTCTATCAAAGATAAAATTTGGGGCCTCTTTTTCATTATTTCTATTACTTGTTGCACAAATTAAGTTTGCATTAAAACCCTAGAGTATCCCCTGCTGCAAACAAGAAACCATGTCAACTCCAGAGGGAAGAAAGCACAAGGGAGGTGTTATTGTCATATTTGAACCAAAATATCTCACATTCATCAATGCAGACCCATCTATCAGAGTTGCTTTTGAGCAGGTGGGATGTATCAGGTTTTGTGAGAAAATTCAAGGGTATAATGCACAACTTACTAAGGAGTTTGCCATGAACTTTAATGGGTTGGAGGCTAAGGTTGGAGCACTCACCTTTCTAGTTATAGAGGTCACAATATCAGTTGCAACAGAGATTCCCCTTCAGGGAGAGAAATGGTTCAAGGGCATGCCCCTTGATATTGCCCATTATAAAGATTTTTTGAAGCCTAAGTATAGAGACAAGGAGTATGGGTCCATTGTTCCTAAAGAGTATCTACTTGAACATCACAATAAGATTTTGCAAGCTATTCAAAGGTATTTCACATGTGAGGGAAGGTTTGGAAGGATTTACCAATACGATTTCAGACTCTTGATGCATTTTACTCGAAACAGCCCCTTGAATTTTTCCTTCTATGTATTCAAGAGTCTCAGCAAGATGGCAGACAAAGTGTAGGGAAAACAAAGTCAAGTGGAACCTATCCTTTTCCACTTTTCTTAAATAATTTGTTGGTATTGGAGGAGTTGAATAAAAGAAATCAATCATGAAATTCATTTGTTGATTCTTCAAACATGGTGGATAATGTTCGAACTAGTTCCTTGAGAAAGAAAGAAACACCCTCAATAGTGCTAAAATAAATTCAATCCCCAACTGGAAATTCAGTGAAGAGGCCCTCATCTACAGTGTAGAAAGCAGAAAGGAAGAAAGGAAAGAGGTTATAATTTTCTCCAAAAGTGGTGGATGTCCCTAAAAATCCCCTCACGAGATCCACTGCAAGAAGACTACCCTTGGAGAATACATTTGAAACCTTGGAGACCATATCAAAAGATGAAGTGGTTGATGATAAATTCAAAGAGATTGCTCAATTACAAGAACAGTTGAAGAAGGCCATATGGTTATTTCACAGTTGTAGCAAGAAATAGGGAATTAAAGAAAGTCATTCTAGAAAAGACAGTTGAACCTAGTCAAGATGTGTCAGTGGTTAAATCTACACCAACTGCTGCCAAATCCAAGGGCAAAGAAAAGGTAATGAAAGAGGATGTTAAGAAGCTAGAAGTTCCAGCAGCTAGGATTACCAAATCCTCATCTAGGAAGATACAAATCCAAGAAGAGAAGAAAGAGGTAGATGAGGGGAAGCACACCTTCAACAAGTTGAGAAGGCAGCTAAAGGAGGCTCACAGGGAGATTTTTGAGCTCAAGCAACAGGATGAAATGGCTACGAAACAAATGAGTGATCTTTTGGACATCTATCAGTCGGCCATGGATAATGACAAATACATATTGAGAATATCCCTTCCACTACACAGGAAAATGAAATATGTATGCAGGTAGAATCTATCTATGAGGAAAGAATTAAGAGCCGCTAAATAGCAGTTAAAGGAGATGCAGGAAAAAGATAGAAGCATTTTGGACCCATTGGCTAAGGCATCCAAAGTTTGAATGTTGGAAGGAGTGAAATAACATAGTTTTGATTTTTGACTTTTGCCTAAACCATACTTGTTTATGGGGTTGGGTTTCCAGGTGATAGTGTTTTGCATGAAGTCCCTATTACAACTACATTTAGTCAGAACTCTAAATTTATTTTTGAAGAAGCGTATTTTATAGCATTTTGTATCGTATTTAGCATTAGGGTTATGGTTTTTGATGTGGAGATGAATATTTTGCATTTTTGGTGAAGGGAGGCTTGAAAGGGGCATGTGGCATGATCATTGTAGTGTCAGCATCATCACCAACGTGTTAATCTTATCTAGAAACATCATTGTCACTCAAATCCTAAAAAAACGGCGTTGCGCTTTTCAAACTGGCATTGTGTTTTGACTATAGATGAATTTGTCAAAGTTCGAGGCCTTGTGTGGTAAAATAAATCTTCCAAAGGGGAAAATATCCATGTTCAAGTTTTTTCATACATACTGGAGTCTTCGGATGGCTTAGAAATCAACCAGAGATATCACGACCATCGAGTGTTGCATTTCCTCGATGCATTTTTGCATTTCTAGAGAATTAGGGAGTTACGCAGTGTTGGTGTTTCGCTTCCAGACAGACATCTTTTTGAACCAGTTTACCTAGCCAAAACTTGTTGCAATTTGTTTTTATGGTATTAGTAATTGTAATAAAACATTTAATGACTCACAAGCTCGATTTGGGGCTGAGAAATTAATGTAAAATTCTTAGAAAAGATCTAGTTAAGCAGTCCCTAGTCTTTAGCAGTCAGTTCTATTTTCATTGCAGAAGTTAGAAACTGAAATCCTAATGAGGAATTCGACCCCTAGAGGTGGGAACTGACTCATTTTGGCCTATTTATGATATGAATGTAATTGAAAAAGTGGTTGATAAGGTTTCAGGAGATAGAACACTGTGCATATTGTATTTTGTTGATTTTTCCAGTGAATGAAAGACAGAGGTGTGATTTACAAGGATTCTTGTGTTAGCTCTTGATGGTGTTGTGCTTCTCTGATGTTGTAAGTTTGACTCATCTTATTTCCATATCTAAAATGTATTTATTCATATTTGGTTGAACTAGAATTTATCTCAGAATTCATTTTAAAGGTTCTTTGATTTAGGTTATCAAACAATCTATGTTTTCTTCTTAAAACATTTAGTATTCATATACAGTTTTGATACTCTATGTGTTGTTTCCTATTTTCTTGTAGTCACCCTCCTACAGAGAATTAATTTGATTTCCACCATGAAGACCGCCTACCTATCCCCTGTAGAAGACCCCTTCTCTCTTAATCCTATCACTGAAAAAATAATTAACTTGACATGACTCCATGCCCAAAGGATTTGTCTTCCTTCCACTAGCAAACCTATAAATCTTATACCCCACTGAGCACCATACTAGCTTAACATCTCGTTGATTGAATATTGCAAATAGAGAGAGTCCTCTCTTAAGTTTGAAGGGCTAGATTCCAACTTCTAAGTGGTTTTTGTTTACCTCTAAGTTTCTCTCTTCAACCTAGGGAAATTATGGAGAGCTAACATAGTGGTGTCATTATTGGGGAACAAAAGGTTTCATCTTCTCTGGGAAAGATCATCAAAGTTTCAGATTTGATTGTTGATTGTGCATAGTAATTAGACACAAGGAAGTTATACCATACACCTCGTGATGCGAATTAATGTTACATTCACATTAAAAGACTCCACTGGATAACAAGACTTGTTGACATAGGAATGGAAGGAAATTTCAAAAAGACCAGGTATCAAAGCTTCAATCTTTTTCAAGAAATCCTATTCCTTTTCGGCATATACCTCTTGTCCTTTTCCCAACATATTAAAATAATTTTCCTTTATCCGTTGTATTTGAATGAAGACTACATATCTGCACATGATTCTCCTTTTAAGATTGTAGATCATTCTTTTGAAGTTGTAAATCCATCTCCTTTTTGTAATTGTGATCTTGAACAAGATCTTGATGATAATCATAGCCAAGCTAGTAAGCCTCTAGATATTAAAGCCAATGTACTATGTTCTATACTTGATTCTACATTTACCAAAGTCAAAAATAGATATAGACCCTTGAAGCTTTCTTATATACTCCATGGCTTTCCTCCAAAACACTATAAGTATTTGCCTATGTTTGATGGAGAACTTGACAATATTTCAGCTGAAAAACACATCCATGGTTTTGAACATTTCCTTGACCTTTACGAAGTTGAACAAGATAATGTATGCATGAGAAATTTTGCTCAACCATTGTAAGGAGAAGCCAAGAGATAGATTAGAAGTCTTCCATCTGGGTGTATTCCTAATTTCCAACAGTTTGAGCACACTTTCCTTAACAAATGGGAGGTTAATAAAAACCCTTTCCCTATTTTGGTTGAATATGAGAGTCAAAAGAGGCATCCAAGCAAGACAGTTCAGAAGTTTATAACTAGGTTTAATAAGGTCTATAACTCAATACCTACTGATATAAACCACCCCCCCCCCCCCCGCCCCAAGGGCAAGATATGCTTCATTATACTGATGGCTTTGATGTTGATCTTTCTTATCATCTCACATAAATGAACTCAACCACATTGGAGGACATGAAGAAAAATGTTGTTAGTGTGGAAGAAAACCTATGGGCCAAAAATTCCAAGATGAAGGCTGAAAGGAGGGGAGGTGTAAAGGAGGAGGCATCAACACCGTCAGATACCAAGATGGATACTTTGGTGAAAATGATGGAAAATATGATGACAAGGATGACTTTGGGAGACAAAGTTGTTGCTGGAGAATAGAAGAACCTAGGACATCAACAACAAATAAGACATCCTTTCCAAGAAAATTTTACAAAAGTAGGAGAGCTTGTTGACCCAAACTATTTTGTTGTTGATTCATGTCACCATGAGCTAGAAACTGATTTTTTATATTCACTTGAAGACAGTCATGAAGAGAAACCAGCGACATGTTCTCAGCAAGAGAATGTTCAATTACAGTAGCTTAAAGAAAGCAGTCAGCCTGTCTATGTCAATTATGACAACAATGAAGAACATGAAGAAAATACTGAATTAGGTGAAGAAACAGTTCCCTTGTGATTTTCTTCATTTCAATTACTGAAGGAGAAATTCCATAATGTTAAAGGTCAGCAGTCTTATAGTTTTGACATTAAACATAAGGAAAACAATGAGGTTGCTGATGGAAATTCTCTACCCTTAAGTTTTGTTTCATTTGAGTTCCTGAAGAAAAATTTTAAAACTGTCACTGAAGCAAAGGATGGTGAGCCTATGAAATATCATATAGTCTCCTCGGAACCAATACACAATAAATTGTAGCAGTCTTCTCAAGTTTTCAATGATCCAATAGCTAGTTATTTGGATGGTTTTTGTAGTCAAAATTCTCCTCCTTTAGCTAGTTGTGAGCCTGAAAACAGGGGTGATGAAGACTTAGTTCGGTAGCCAGCATCATTGTTTTGTCTAGTAGGGGTTTCATTACAAAATTCAAATGAAGGTTTGCAGCCCTATCATGACAGCTATAAGATGAAATTGCATGAAAGCAAGGATGCATATAAAGGTTTGTATTCATGGTATGTAGACCACCTAGAGCAGAATTGCAATATGTCGAATGAGCTGAAATTCAGTGTTCATTCATTTGAGGATCCTTTTGCAGCGTTCTTGGAGTCAGCAAGTGGGCCTAAGTTCTTAAATTCTGTCAAAGTTGAATTTGTTTGCAATTTTTTACTGGAGTTGTCATTCAGTAGGTTTTCTATTTTGCTTGTGAACAAGCACATGCAGAGAACTCAACCAATGGATAAAGTGCTTGCATGGTTACTATTATCACTTAAGAAAAAATTTCTAAATTCTGAGCATCAGTTTGATTCCAAAGGATTGATGTTAGTCTTGGTCTAGTCTTTCCATGGTTGTTTTAGAGTCTAAGATCTAGAAGAGAATCTTGTTGGTATGGTCAAATAGGGTCAACACTCTGTTCTTGCCTATCACTGGTCCCACATCACTCCATGTGTCAAACTTCTTTCAAGGTTCTTATGCGCTACGAAACTGTCTAGGAGTTTTCGTAGCGCAAAACCCAGTCTAGGAGTTTTCGTAGTGCAAAACCCAGAATTTGCACTGGCTGCGCTACGAAATCGGGGATTCGTGCAGATCTGTGGCAAATCTCATCTAGTTGTCAAATCTATCAGAATTCGTTAATCTTACATCATCAGTTGTCAGCCCATACACCTTTCCCATCACATTCAACCGCTTATTCTCATCATTAGGTTCGTTAGGTGTCTTGGTACGCTCAAGTTGCAAGTTTCAAAAAGAAGCCAAGTATTTACAGCCATGATTATGTTTGGATTCATGCATGAGAAACAAATTGACAGGCGTTCAATTAGAATCCTTTGAAGATCAAGCGAGGCAGCTTTCTTTATCCATTTCAAGCAAGGCAGTGATCAAGATTACGACGGTGCAAGCTTTTTCAATCTTCACTTTGCAGGAATTCCATGGAGGGGTCTACAGACAGGAGAGATCATAGGTCAGGCAGGTGTCTGAGGAATGAACCGAGAATGGTGTCTATGTTTCCAGTTTTGAACAGCTTCATGGCAAATGGAAAAGCCATTTCAAGGAAAAGAAAGCTCAAGAGAGTTAAATTTTGGCCTTAAACTGTGTTTTTGAAATTACACAGCAGTTTCGTAGCGTGCTACGAAACTGCTGTAGTTGCATATTATGATTTGGTGGACCAATTTTGAGAGACAAAGGGAAATCTTTTTGAAGAGGAGTTTCTGAAAAGGATCATTTACAAAGTGTAAACATCTAGCAAGGGAAAATCAAGTGAAGGAAGGACATCTATGAACTCTAAGCTATATGTTATATAAGTGGTCATTATTTCATAGCTAGTATTGTTCATGATGCTTCAGGCAGCATTAAAGAAGTTTTTGTCTTACCACGTGTATATGGGCAAGGTCTACAGTGTATGGAAAACAAGATAATCCAATGCATTTTTATGTAATTAAGAAGAACAATAGGGATAATTGATTTCGAAGATCCTTGTGGAGACCAAAAGCAGAAAAATAGGAGCAGCTTCCTAATTTCCAGGAACAGTAAAGGGAT
This sequence comes from Pinus tabuliformis, assembly GCA_031772625.1. NCBI lineage: Eukaryota > Viridiplantae > Streptophyta > Pinopsida > Pinales > Pinaceae > Pinus > Pinus tabuliformis. The sequence continues at coordinate 1,870,108,273 of CM062817.1, forward strand.
GAGGCATCAAGGGCCAGCAAGGAGTTTCAAACCTCCACTAAAGCTAAACTGAAGAAGGCCATTTGTCAGAGAATGAGTTTGGATTGTAATAAATGCTACTACCAACATGATGAGGAGTTATACTCCTAATTGTTTTAGGTCTCTAGAACTGCCAGTTAAACCGTCAGTTACATTTAATAGTTAGTTTTAAGTGTCAATAGGTGTCATAGTAGGAAGAATTTGAATTCCCCTCATGTTGGAGGAGGAATCTTAGTTATGAAAAGAGCTCTATATATAGGAGAAAATCTCGTGTACAAAAGTTTGGAAATTTTTCAAAGAACACTCATACTGTGCTTTTGTGTATGATTGTGTTTTAATGTAATACAGTGATTTGGCTTTGCTCCTCGGGATTCAAAAAGAGTTCAATGTTTAAAGTGTCCTATGGTTGTCTTCATTTCATTGCTTGCAGTAGTATGAATGCATGATTACTTAGAACTCATTGGCTATGCTCTAACTTCCTTCATGTATTTGTAGACTGTGTCTTCCTACATATTTCTGATGTATTACTGATATGTTGAACTCCAGATGCCCTGACTTCCATGTAAAGTTAATATTATTGTCATACTGAAGCATTTCTTGACTCCATAAGCCCAATAGATGTTTACTGATCATGTTCAACCATTCATATTTTTCACTTGTGTCATAGAGTTAGCCATCTAATCTTTATCAAAATCTTTAACCTAGTGAGAGAGCCCTATCAGGTTGAGGAGGCTAAGCCTCAGCCAAAAGTTGGTTTGAAAGAGTTACACAAGGTCTTCCTGGTCAGCAGCTTATCAGGGTTAGGTTTTGTGATAACATTTTGGTACGTTTGCCGGGAGCCTGAAGTCTATTCATTCCTGAAATGAAGAAGTTGAACTTCTGAAGGTAGCAGGAGCTTAGACATCTTTTCAAGGTTGCATCTACCTTGGCGACTCCACACATCGAATAACAAATTGGAAGGTGACTCCACTGCTAGAAGATCAGTAGCTTGATGAAGTTTCAAGATGAGTTCCATTGCAAGAATGAATTCCAGGTATGCCCCTATGAATCAGTCTCATATCCCTAGTTTTCCAAATCATATGCCAAAGGTTGATTGGTTAGATGATCTTCCAATATTCAAAGATGAAAAGAAAGACAATGCTGCTCTTCATTTGGTTAGGTTCCATATGCATGTATGCAGCCTTAAGGTTCATTTCCCTGAAGATTGTCTCATGAAGATGTTTATGACCACTTTAGAAGGAAAAGTGTGGTCTTGGTATAGAAGTTTGGAAAATGGTTCAATATATTCGCTTGATAATTTTCATGATGAATTCTATGAGATGTATAAAGAATGTCATCCTTCCTCATTGCTAGTCAAAGATTGTTGTAAGCATTATTTGAGTCTTATTCATGGATGAAGAGATTTTAGAGGCTCTTCATAACAATACATTTCAACAACTAGAAGAAAGGATAACATCCCATGACATGCAACATAGAAATCAACAAGAATATAGCTATGAAAACCATGTTACATCCTCTGAGATTAATGTGAAGATGCAGCAAACTTGCCAGTATTTTGATCATAAAGAGTATGAAAATGATTACAAACACCAAGAAGAAATACTGGAAGAAATTTTTTATAACCCTCAGGCAGAGGAAAAGGTTGTTCATTTTTGTAATTCCTTGCAGCAGCTTACATCAAAGAATGATCATAATAATGAGGAAAATTACATTTTTTGTGGGAATCATTCAGAAAAGCAGTTGGATAGCATATCAAAGGAATTTTGTGTGGCTGAGAATCAGTTGTCTGAAGATGTAGAATGTTATGATGATCATCAAAATAACCATGTCCTCTTTGACCCTATAAATGAATACATGGAAAAGCTTTGCATGCCAGTGTTTCATTTTCATTTGCATTATGAATATCAGGCACATTATAATTTGATTTGGTCATCTCACTATGATGGTTATTTTGAGGTCGAACGCAGTCAAGAGCCTCAAATATCATAAAAGACAATTGATTGGCTTTATTGGAAATATCATGTTACCTGACCTAAAGTGGAAATTATAGCTAATAGGGTAGGTAGGAAAATGCAAATAAGCTCAAGGTTGACTGAGCATTTTTCAGTAGATATAGATTTCTTTCTCCTACATTGATCATCAATCTTAAGCCCGAGGTGAAGGCCAAAGAAGCTTAAAGGGGATTCTTGTCAAATAAATTTTTGTTTATCATAAGAGGATAAAGCACTGGACCTGTGAGTTCTTAGTGTACCACAAGGGCACACTATCCCAAGTGGAGCCATTGTTATCACTTAAGATAAAATTTCTAAATTCTGAGCATCAGTTTGATTCCAAAGGATTGATGTTAGTCTTGGTCTAGTCTTTCCATGGTTGTTTTAGAGTCTAAGATCTAGAAGAGAGTCTTGTTGGTATGGTCAAATAGGGTCAACACTCTATTCTTGCCTGTCACTGGTCCCACATCACTCCATGTGTCAAACTTGTTTCAAGGTTCTTATGTGCTACGAAACTGTCTAAGAGTTTTCGTAGCGCAAAACCCAAAATTTGCACTAGCTGTGCTACGAAATCAGGGATTCGTGCAGATCCGTGGCAAATCTCATCCAGCTGTCAAATCTATCAAAATCTGTTAATCTTACATCATCAGTTGTCAACCCATACACCTTGCCCATCACATTCAACCGCTTATTCTCATCATTAGGTTTGTTAGGTGTCTTGGTACGCTCAAGTTGCAAGTTTCAAAAAGAAGCCAAGTATTTACAACCATGATTATGTTTGGATTCATGCATGAGAAACAAATTGACGGGCGTTCAATTAGAATCCTTTGAAGATCAAGCGAGGCAGCTTTCCTTATCCATTTCAAGCGAGGCAGTGATCAAGATTACGACGGTGCAAGCTTTTTCAATCTTCACTTTGCAGGAATTCCATGGAGGGGTCTACAGACAGGAGAGATCATAGGTCAGGCAGGTGTCTGAGGAATGAACCGAGAATGGTGTCTATGTTTCTAGTTTTGAACAGTTTCATGGCAAATGGAAAATCCATTTCAAGGAAAAGAAAGCTCAAGAGAGTTAAATTTTGGCCTTAAACTGTGCTTTTGAAATTATATAGTAGTTTCGTAGCGCGCTACGAAACTGCTGTAGGTGATGCCTAATGCACAACAGTTTCGTAGCGCACTACGAAACTGATGTAGTTGCATATTATGATTTGGTGGACCAATTTTGAGAGACAAAGGGAAATATTTTTGAAGAGGAGTTTCTGAAAAGGATCATTTACAAAGTGTAAACATCCAGCAAGGGAAAATCAAGTGAAGGAAGGACATCTATGAACTCTAAGCTATATGTTATATAAGTGGTCATTATTTCATAGCTACTATTGTTCATGATGCTTCAGGCAGCATTAAAGAAGTTTTTGTCTTACCACGTGTATATGGGCAAGGTCTACAGTGTATGGAAAAAGAAGCCAGGGTGTGGTACGCTCAAGTTGCAAGTTTCAAAAAGAAGCCAAGTATTTACAACCATGATTATGTTTGGATTCATGCATGAGAAACAAATTGACGGGCGTTCAATTAGAATCCTTTGAAGATCAAGCGAGGCAGCTTTCCTTATCCATTTCAAGCGAGGCAGTGATCAAGATTACGACGGTGCAAGCTTTTTCAATCTTCACTTTGCAGGAATTCCATGGAGGGGTCTACAGACAGGAGAGATCATAGGTCAGGCAGGTGTCTGAGGAATGAACCGAGAATGGTGTCTATGTTTCCAGTTTTGAACAGCTTCATGGCAGATGGAAAATCCATTTCAAGGAAAAGAAAGCTCAAGAGAGTTAAATTTTGGCCTTAAACTGTGTTTTTGAAATTACACAGTAGTTTCGTAGCGCGCTACGAAACTGCTGTAGGTGATGCCTAATGCACAGCAGTTTCGTAGCGCACTACGAAACTGCTGTAGTTGCATATTATGATTTGGTGGACCAATTTTGAGAGACAAAGGGAAATATTTTTGAAGAGGAGTTTCTGAAAAGGATCATTTACAAAGTGTAAACATCCAGCAAGGGAAAATCAAGTGAAGGAAGGACATCTATGAACTCTAAGCTATATGTTATATAAGTGGTAATTATTTCATAGCTACTATTGTTCATGATGCTTCAGGCAGCATTAAAGAAGTTTTTGTCTTACCACGTGTATATGGGCAAGGTCTACAGTGTATGGAAAACAAGATAATCCAATGCATTTTTATGTAATTAAGAAGAACAACAGGGATAATTGATTTTGAAGATCCTTGTGGAGACCAAAAGCAGAAAAACAGGAGCATCTTCCTAATTTCCAGGAACAGTAAAGGGATGAGGCATCAAGGGCCAGCAGGGAGTTTCAAACCTCCACTAAAGCTAAACTGAAGAAGGCCATTTGTCAGAGAACGAGTTTGGATTGTAATAAATGCTACTACCAACATGATGAGGAGTTATACTCCTAATTGTTTTAGGTCTCTAGAACTGCCAGTTAAACCGTTAGTTACATTTATTAGTTAGTTTTAAGTGTCAATAGGTGTCATAGTAGGAATAATTCGAATTCCCCTCATGCTGGAGGAGGAATCTCAGTTATGAAAAGAGCTCTATATATAGGAGAAAATCTAGTGTACAAAAGGTTGGAAAATTTTCAAAGAACACTCATACTGTGCTATTGTGTAAGACTGTGTTGTAATGTAATACAGTGATTTGGCTTTGCTCCTCAGGATTCAGAAAGAGTTCAATGTTTAAATTGTCCTATGGTTGTCTTCATTTCATTTCTTGCAATAGTATGAATGCATGATTACTTAGAACTCATTGGCTATGCTCTAACTTCCTTCATGTATTTGTAGACTGTGTCTTCCTACATATTTCTGATGTATTACTGATATGTTGAACTCCAGATGCCCTAACTTCCATGTAAAGTTAATATTATTGTCATACTGAAGCATTTCTTGACTCCATAAGCCCAATGGATGTTTACTGATCATGTTCAACCATTCATATTTTTCACTTGTTTCATAGAGTTAGCCATCTAATCTTTATCAAAATCTTTAACCTAGTGAGAGAGCCCTCTCAGGTTGAGGAGGCTAAGCCTCAGCCAAAAGTTGGTTTGAAAGAGTTACACAAGGTCTTCCTAGTCAGTAGCTTATCAGGGTTAGGTTTTGTGATAACAGTTACACTGGTTTTTTGAATTCACTTAATCAACTTGTGGATCAGTTAGAATGAGTAGGTGTGTGAATAAGCTCACTCTAAGAAAAAAAAAATTAGCAATGTGCTAGTTTCCAACAGTTTGATTTGGTAGTTTGGTATTTCTTTTAGTTTGTAGATGTGGACAGTTGTCACCATAATTTGAAGGCCGAGGAGAAGGCCCTAATATTTTGATGAGTTTCTTCCATATTTAATGTAAAAATTCATAGTCAGTCATAGTTAGTCTTGGTCAGTCAAGAGTCAAGTCAAAGATTCAAAGATCCCAATGGTCAGGAACTTGGTTGACGGTGTTCTTGGTACCTCACAGGGAGGATGTCATACCCATTGGAGCCAATATTAGTATCCTATAGTCACAGTAGTCAGAAAATAAGTTTTATCATTCAAATTTTTGAAAAATGTATAAAGGTTTGGCTATGATCTTGTAGAAGATCAAGTTATGGGTCTTCTATGATCTTGTAGAAGATCAATTTATGGGTCTTAGGTTGGAATAATTTTTTTATTATTCATTGTAAATATGTCAAAGTGTGTCAAGAGTTACAAAGATGGTCTTTTTTATCCCAAGGGGTCAAGTTAGCTAGGTCTAGGGGTCAAGTTACATCAAGTAATCATGAGAAAGATTGTGTTGCCATGCTTTGTCATCATGGGCACAAAATTGTAGGTGTCTTGAGTCAATTTACATGTCAAATCATGATTGGTCATGACATCAACAAGAGTACAACGGTCAAGAGGACAATTGCTGCACTTTTTCCAAGTGCTACGCTTTGGTCATTCAAGTTCAAATCATAATTATCGCCATCAAATTCACTCCTAACCACCTTGGGAGGTTAATTGCATGATTATCTACATACAAGATCTTTCATCTCTCCATTATTCCCATCGGAAGTTTGTTGTGTGGTCATGCTTGGTTGTTGCGCAAAGGAGGCAAGGGAGCGTTGTGTTTCCAGACAGTGTTGCATTTCTCTCAACCCAGTGATCAAATCGCTCCCACAGGTGCAAACTCTAGTTATCTCAGTTCCTTGATTTTGAATGATTACCTAATTGCATGCATGAGTTAAGAAACAACCAGGAAACCTAAATAAATACTGAATTTATTCATCGCTGCACTTTCTACTCATCGCTGTGCTTTTTTCTCATTGTTGCACTTCTCCTAATTGCTGTGTTTTCTCTATGTGCTGTGTTTTTGTGTTTTTCCTTGCCAAGCAGTAAAAAATCCATTCACAGCCTCCATGTATGAACTTTACCATGTGATTAAAATGAATTCAAGCTCCTTGCCATAATTGTGTGTGCCTTAGAGGTGTTTGAAGCTTGCTTTCTCATGTGTTGCGCTTCTGGCGCTGCACCTATATTTTTGAATTTTCTGCCAACAAAATTAGGCATGTACTAGTTGTCTTTGTAGAAATTACTATAGATTCACAAGCTCGTGCAATTTACTAAAGCATAGGACAAGAATCTACTTCTACTTTCAACCAGCGGAAGTCAATATATCGATGAAAACAATATGAACAAGAAGAAGATAAACCAATGGCACATAACACAAGAAATTTTCATGGGGAAAGCCACTGCTGAAAACCTCGCCTATCTATATTGCACTAAATTAGAAATATGAGAGAAGATACAAAGCTTGTTCTCACAAGAAAAATTCCGCACAAGTATGCTCAACTCTCTACCTCACAAGCCCATTATTAGCCAACATTTAGCTAATTTCCACTGCCTACCAACCCCTTATCTCCTTGCGCAATTCCTAGAATGAATAGCCTGTATTTAAAGGGAATTCATGCTTCCAAAACTGCACAATCCAAACAAAGGTCCTTCTCTGATTGCATGCATGATATTTACAACTCAGTAAATCATAGAACTGATAGTACATTGTCCGCGAACTCTAGTCTCAACTAGGTCTTTCTCTGAACTGACATGCATGAGTTTCTCATGAGGGAATCTTCAGTTAACTGGAGTAACACTTGTGGATGCACTAGTGCACCAACTAACTGTTAGTCCTCTATTAGTTCCACAAACAGTTAGAACTAATTTAACTGACTATAACTCAGTAAACTGAGTTATCTAATTACAACTCAATTTAAACTCATATTGGACCCCTAAAATTTAGGGACAGCATATACATGACTACATAAAGATTTCCAACTTGAAATTCCTAAGTTAATTAATTTAATTAACTATTTACAAGTTTCTATGAGAATAGAATTCGATTTTAATTCATAGTTTAATTCAAGGACAAATCAAACTGGAATTTCTTGTTTTCATTTCTCAACACTCCCTCTCAACAAGAAAGGGATTATCTGCTACCTCAATCATGTCTCTGTGAAACTAGAATTTACATCTTGACAATGCCTTTGTCAAAATGTCAGCTTCTTGCTCCTTCATGGGAATGTACTCTAACAACATGATTCGCCTTAATACACAATCTCTGAGATGATGATATTGATTATCAATGTGCTTGGACCTATCATGAAAAACTAGATTTTCAGATAGTTTGATACAACTCTGACTATCACAGTAAATCATTGTCAGATCCATCTGTTGACCAAACAAACCAACCAGAATATTCCTCATCCAGATGGCCTCACATGTTTCCTAACTTGTAGCCATGTACTCTACCTCTGCCGAACTAAGTGCAATCGATCTTTGTTTCCTGTTGTACCATGAAACTGCCACTGACCCAATACTGAAAATCCCTCCTGATGTGTTTTTTTCGTTCGGATGGACTCCCTGCCCAATATGCATCGGTGAATCCTTGAAGCTTCACTCCCTCTGTCCGTTTGTACCATAATCCATACTGAGTAGTGACCCTAAGGTATCTCAATACATGTTTTTGTGCCTTCCAATACAGCTTGGTAGGCCCAAACATTGCTTGACTAAGTTGGTCAACTGCATAGCACATATACGATTGTGTGTTCACTAAGTACATGAGTGAACCCACAAGTTGCGTGTAAACAGTAGCTTCCACTACCTCTCTCGAAGTAGCATCCTCCTTCCTCTAGTTACTAGCTAGAGGAGTCTCCATAGGCTTGCAGCTCTCCATGTGGAACCTCTTGAGTATCTCGTTGGCATACTTGCCTTGAGACACAAACAGCTCCCCATCACCCTGCCATACTTCCATGCCTAGAAAGTAATGCATGAGCCCCAAGTCCTTCATCTCAAACTCTCTCGTAAGGTCCTCCTTGCAAGATTTAATCAGTTGATCATTACCTATCAGTATGAGATCATCAACATAAAGTAAAATTATCAACATTTTACCTTCCACCACTATATGGTACACATTCGCATCCACTTCACTCTTCATGAAGCTCAACCCGGTGAAGTAGTTGTCTATCCTGGTGTACCAAGCACGAGGTGCTTGCTTCAACCCATACAACACTCTCTTTATCTAGCACACATCCGACTCACGGTCGAAGGTTTAAAAACATTTAGGATACTTTATGTACACCTCCTCAATCATGTCATTAAGGAAGGTTGTCTTTACATCCATCTGATGTATCTTCCACCCCATCTGTGTTGATAGTGCCAATATAGATATGATCAATGAGTACCTTGCAATGGGAGAAAATGTCTCATCATAGTCAATCCCCTCTACCTGTGAAAATCCACGGGCCACAAATATAGCGTTTTGCTTCTCCACACTACCATTTGCAACTTGATTTACGTTGTAAATCCAACGGGAGCTCACCACGTACTTATCCTCTGGTCTCGAGACCACATCCCAAACACTATTACAAACTATGCAGTCATCTTTCTTCACCATGGCATCAACCCAAATTGGCAGTTGCATTGCTTCCTCAAAGGAAGATGGCTCTGTCACAACATATATGTTCATAAGAGCCATGTATCCAGTGTACCTGTCAGGTGACCTCCTTTATCTGTGATGTGATGTGGGTGCTCCCACATTCTCTCTAGCATCCGACAGCAATCTATCTGCCTCTCTAGTGTGCTTTATCCTATCTTTGGAAGACTTTTCATGAGTGGATGTCTCCACTCCTAGATCCTCTGCATGTGGTTTCTCCACATCAATCTGAGGCTCCTCAACCTTAGGAGCTAAAATCTCCTCAACCGCATGTAGTTGAAGCTCCCTCTCAAGGGAAACTCACATGGCCTTCTCCTCATTGAATCTGACATCCCTGTGAACCATTGTCATCCTACTGGTCAGAAAGTACACCCAATAGTTGTGAGGTGTATTAGTGTACTCCACAAATATCCCCAACTCTATTTTCGGCTCAATCTTATTTCATGCATCTTTGGTCACATGGAAATATACCGAGGACCCAAAAATCCTGAAGCGAACAACACCTGGCCTCTTACCGGAATAAGCCTCCTATGGTGTCTTCATCCAAAGTATCCGATGTGGGCTACGGTTCTGAACATAAACTGTTTTGTTGCATGCCTTAGCACATAAGTGTAGTGGGAGACCCTAATCATGCAACATCGCCCTCGTTTCCCCTTCTATGCCTTTTTTCTTCCTCTCATCCACCCCATTTTGTTGAGGGTTATGTGGTGCCATCAACTCCTGTTTAATCCCTTCCGCTGCACGGAAGTTCTTAAACTCATTTGAGACATACTCGCCACCATTATCACTCTGTAGAGATTTAACCTTCTTGCCCGACTCTTTCTCCACCAATGATTTAAACTCACAAAACTTTGTGAAGGTTTGATACTTTTTTTGCATGAAAAATATCCAACATTTTTTATAAAAGTCGTCAACAAATATAATATAACACTTGTGTTTGGCCATGGATGTTGTCGAGAATGGTCCACACACATCTGAATGGACTCGCTCTAAAATAGTCTCTGCTCAATTGTCTCTGTCGTGAAAGGAAGACTTGGTGTATTTACCCAAAGTACACCCCTTGCATGTATCAACTTGCTCTAGTGTACCTTTGGGAAAACTAGTGGAGATTTGTTGCATGATCTTCAAAGCCCCATGATGCAAGTGACCCAATCACCTGTGCCACAACTCGCCAACATCTCGGCTCTGCACCATCTCTGCTTTCATGCTCAAAGTAGCACAATCCTCTACCTCCAGCTTATAGATATTCTTCACCTGAATCCCTATCTTCTTTACTTTACCTATGGCTATGTGTCAAAGGAACGCCTTTCCTTTCAAGAAGATCACATCATAGCCTCTATCCTCAAGCATGGCAATAGATACCAAGTTCTTCTTCATCCTAGGCACATACATAACATTATTCAAGGTGAGTGGATCCCCATGCTCCCTCTAAAAAGTAATCGTGCCCAATCCAGTATCACTATACTTCCCGTCGTAACCCATATCGATATGCATCTGGAGATCTTTCTCCTCCATGTCACTGAATAACTCCTTGTCGCCATTCATATGGAATGAAGCTCCACTGTCTCAGTACCATACACTTCCCATCATTGATGACACCATGCATGCAATGAGGGAAAATTCCAATTCAAATTGAGAGGCCACAGCCCCACCCGCCGCTCCTCATAAGGACTTCTTCTTGGACTTCTTGAGTGGACAATTTGTAGCAAAATGGCCCAACTCGTGACAATGAAATCACTTAACTTTCATCATGTCTTTCTTCTTACCTCCATGGAAAGAATCTAATTTGGAATGGGAAGCTTCCCCTTTACCCTTTTGTCACCTTAGTCGCTAAGGCACTGTTCTCTTCATCATCAGCCTTTCATGAAGTGCCATCCCTAGTGTTCCTCCTGATCTCCTCCTATATAAAATCTGACCATAGTTGTTCCCAATCTGGCAGCTTCTCCCGACTATTGACAAAGTATTGATAACTATGCCAACTCTTTGGGAGTCACAGAAGAGCTAGGCTCACCATATCATCCTTAGCAACAGTGATTCCAACACTCTCAAGTTCATCACGAAATTGAGTGAACTTGGTCAAGTAATTTGGAATTGAGTCGCCTGCCTCCATCTTGATTTTTCGAAGTTTGTCCTTCAGTGCCAACTTCTGTATGGTCATTATTATTCTGAAACAAGTCCATCAATAATTTCCACATAGCATACGGAGTTTCCTTTCCATGGAGACTCGATACAATGTGGTCTCAAACTCCTTCAAGAATTATCTGTCTGGCCTTCACCAAACACTTCTTCCATTCGGACAGATTTTGTGCATCTAATGCTACTAGCTTAGGATTGTCTTGATCAAGAAATTCCTTCAAGCCATTATCCTCCAGCACAGCCTCCATTCTGTCCCTCCAGGCTATATAATTTGAGCTACCTTCCAAGGCATATTCGATCCACAAACCATAGAACGCCATCTATCGATCCTGAAGTATGTATTACAAATTCGAATTTCACCTGTAACCCAAAACTCAAAACTTTGAAATCTCCTCTAGTATGCTATCTTCAGCTCTGATACCATGTAGAATTTACTGTAGATTCACAAGCTCGTGCAATTTACTAAGGCACAGAACAAGAATCTACTTCTACTTTCAACCAGTGGAAGCCAATAAATCGATGAAAACAATATGAACAAGAATAAGATAAATCAATGGCACATAACACAATAAATTTTTTTGGGGAAAACCACTGCTCAAACCCCACCTAACTGTATTATATTAAATCAGAAATATGAGAGAAGATACAAATCTTGTTCTCACAAGAACAATTACGCACAAGTATGCTCAACTCTCTACCTCACAAGCCCGTTATTAGCCAACACTTAGCCAATTTCCACTGCCTTCCAAGCCTTTATTTTCTTGCGCAATTCCTAGGATGAATAGACCATATTTAAAGGGAGTTCATGCTTCCAAAACCACGCAATCCAAACATAGGTCCTTCTCTGATTTAACACATGATATTTGTTGACACCTAATCTTCATGATTGGGGGAATTTTGTGTAAATAAATAAATTGGGAATGTGAACAGTCATCAGAAGAGGAACTGAACAATCACTCCTATTGTATATAACAATGACCTACCTATGGAATAATAGACGAATCAGTTGTTTGTTTTGTGGAGTTACTGCCTGGCCTGACATGGTATCAGAGCCAGCTCCTTTTTTTAACTATTATGCTCCTGTAACTCCTCTGTCCTGGCCTCTGCCTCTGCCTTATTCCCCTCAGACCTGAAATAACCTACCTCTGCCAGCACTGTACATCTGTCCATACTGTCATTTCCTGTTTTAGCGCTGAGGCCTGACGGTGCCACTGCAGAGATACGCCACCATCGATGAAGATCCAGCTTCTGGTATGCGCATGGTTCGAAGTTGAATGGTATGCGTATGGTTTTTGAATATTAACGATGTTGAATGAATGTGTTATGTTCGAAGTTGAATGCGCTGTTTATTGAATGAGTTTGTATCAGAAATTGTATATGGTATTGAATTGGCTTTGCGACTTTGGTATATGCCTGTGCGTTTACACCGTTTGGTATATGCCTATGTGTTTGAACTGCGGTTTTATTGAATGGTAATACACTGCTTTTGTATATGGAATTGAATTGCGGTTTTATTGGATGGGCACGAGTTTATACTGAGTAATGCCCAGTACCTTCAACCAGTTTCCTAGTAATTTAAGTGGGTTGAGTTGCATCTATTGAAGCTTGTATATCTGAATCTATATGGCTGGTTTTATCTCTACGTGTGACTGATATTTTGGGCTGCTCTCTGAACGAGGCTCCAGGTTCCTCTATTCTCATTAATCACTGTGTATTTATAAATTAAATTGAAAAGAGAACTGCGTTGAATGCGTTGTTGTTTAGCAGAAGTGTGGGTTGGTTGATTGTTTGATAGAGCCGTAATCTAACCGAGCCTCCATACCAAATTGGGTCAAGTAAAAATAATTGTTGAACCTCTCTTCTTCCCCAAGCTGAACACTGACAATTTAATTACTGACCAGCGGCCAAGTTCCAAGAAAATTTTGCTACCACAGTGTCAAGGGATCAGCGGAAACCGAAATTATTGTTATACACAGGAGTAAAGAAATTCTTCGGTGAGTGAGTTTATTTGAGCTGTCAAAAGGGAGAAATTATGCTAGCTATCCTCAAATTTCATTATGCCTGGAGTTCACAAGTGTAAAGAGAAAATTTCATCAATTGAATTCTTTGTGGGAGTGTATTTGTCCACCTGGTCGAGTTTCTCGCTTTACAAGGAGTCGAATTACCATTCCTTACTGTTGACCGCATTACTTGCTTGTTGGGTACACGCTGAAGCTTGACCAGAGGCCTGTTATATCAGAGTTGATAACGATGTCCCATAACATTTTATTGATTTATATATATGGAATATGAACTAAGTTTATAGTATGGTCCAGTTATATGTTGGATATATTATATGAGGATGTTTTTATAAACATTGGAGGGATTTGAAGAAAACATAGTGCATAAAGTATTTGAAATATTTTTGCCCTTTTGAGTACAATTTCACTGTATATCAGCAGAAGTATTTTTTTCTATCAGCAGAAGTATTTTTTACAGAATGCATTCAATCATCTCTATGGTAGGAATAGTTCTCACTGGCAAGGAGAACTATCCTGAATGGTCCCGGATGATAAAACACACCCTCATCTTCAATGAGTTGTGGAAAGGAGTGTGTGTCAGAGAAGGAGACAATGACCCTGTACAACCTACCTCAGACAAAGAGCTCGTCATTTGGGAAAACAAGAACAGAAAAGCCTATGCATTAATCGCAGCATCTGTAAATGAAGAGGTGAGTCGTCATATTTCATCATATTCAACTGCCTTTGAAGCCTTACAAAAGTTGAAAGAACTCTATGACTCACATTCTACACTTGAAGTTGTTCAGCTCATGATTAAAATCTTCACTCTTGAACTGAAAAATAATGATCCTCTTGCTCTTGCATCTGAAGTAAAGTCTATAATGCATGATATCAAATCCACTAAGGTTGAGCTGGATATCCCTCTTATTTCTTTTCTCAACGCACTCTATCCTACTTACTCCAATTATCTTGAGTCTTTACAAGCAAATGGAAATCTTAAAGATATAACCTTTGACTCTCTTGTGAAAAAGTTTGCTGAAAGAGAGAAAGCCTTTGGAAAGAAGACAACCCTTGAATCTTCTGAAGAGACTGTGTGCCTTGCTCATAAAGAAAAGCATCCTGCTCAAGATTCTACAAGAGGAAGAGGTGGACGAAGAGGAAGAGGAAGATATTTCAGAGGCAAGGGGGGCAGACATTCTCAAGGAGAAAAGGCAGACTTACACTGCATTCGCTGCAAAAGAAATGGATCACATGATGCCTCTACATGCAAGCTACCATGGGACAAAATTGAGCAGAAAAGAAACCAATAGAAAGGTAAAATTGATGATACAGACAAAGGTAAAGCACCTGAATCCGCTCACTATATTGAGGCACAATGTAACATTGGAGTAAATGAAGATTTGTTTAATGCTTCACTTGCTTCTTCGAAAAATGATTGGTTGCTTGATTCAGGAGCAACCTGTCACATGACTCATAGAAAAGATTTTTTTGAAGATTTGACTGATAATGTTGATGGAGCAGTATACTTTGCAGATCAGTCAAAAATCAAGCCATCAGGGCTAAGCATAATCAGGCTTAAACTGCCTGGTCTTCCAGACTTTCTTCTGGATCATGTTCTATATCTCCCATAGCTCAAGAGAAACTTGTTGTCCTTGGTCCACATCCGCTAGCAAGGTCACTCCATTCATATGTTTGATGGCAAGCTTGAGGTAAGAAAAGCTTCTGACCACTCACTTGTCATGAGGGGAATAGAAGAAGAAAGGCTTCTCAAACTGCAAGGAACCTCTGCTCATGCACAACATTTCTCATATATTTCTCATCATGAAGAAGGTACACTTCCATCAAGTTTATTATGGCATGCTAGATTTGGACATTTAAACTATGACAGTCTCCGCTTATTGAAGAAAAATGGTGTTGTTGGTTTGCCTACAATTCCTAGGAAACATAAGCAATGTGATGCTTGCATTCTAGGAAAGCATAGCAAACAGTGTTTTCATGATTCACATTCAAGAGCACATAGGAAGCTTGAACTCATTCATTCAGATTTATGTGGTCCAATGCTTGTTCCTTCTGCAAATGGAAATAAATATATCATGACATTTATTGATGATTACACCAGAATGTGTTGGGTTTATTTATTGAAGAACAAATCTGATGCCTTTCAAACATTCAATAATTTTCATAAATGGATTGAAAATGATGCACAATCTCATATTGGGTCTATTCGCACTGATAATGGAAAATAATATACATCAAATGAATTTGAAAACTATCTTCACCAACATGGGATCAAACATCAAACAACTGTGCCTTATAATCCCCAACAGAATGGTGTAGCTGAAAGAATGAATAGAACAATCTTGAATATGGTACGGTCCATGCTTTTCTTCAAAAATGTAAAGATAATGTTTTGGGCTGATGTTGTTCTATGTGCTGCATATATAAAGAATAGATGTCCATCTAATGCTATAAGAAACAAGACTCCTTATGAATTATGGTATGGACATGTTCCTTCAGTAAAACATCTCAGGATCTTTGGTTCCACCTGTTATGCTTTGATACCAAAGGTACATAGAAACAAACTTGGTGCTAGAAGTCGTAAGTGTATCTTCCTGGGGTATTCAAACACCTCCAAAGCATACCGCCTCTATGATGAAGTAAATAAAAAATTTGTTGTATCCAGAGATGTAATTTTTCTTGAATCATCCAAATATGACAATGTTGTTGAGAGGCAACTTGATCGCTTGGATAGATTCGCAAAAACGAAATCATTTTAAGAATTTGATAATCAGATTCCACATCTTGAAGGGGGGGTTCCTATACTGGATCAACATGTGGAATCTTCTTCTGAAGAACACTCTCCCCCGACTGAAACTCCAACAACGGATGATGCTTTAAGTGATGTAATTGATAGAATTGGGAGACTCAATCTTGATTCAGTCCCAACTCGATCAACAGAGTAGCCTGGACCATCTCAAAAAGGTCCCCCAAAGTGGCTGACAAAGACACTTGAAAGTGTTCATCCTGATGAAATTGGAAAAACAGGAACCAGAAATTCAAACCGACAAAATGGAGGTGATGTAGATGACTCTAATTCACCTGTTGATATGGATGTTTCTTATGATTGTGAATTGAACTTGTCTACAGATTTTGAACCAACTTCCTTTAAATAAGCTGCTTCTCATGATGAATGGAAAGAAGCAATGCAAAAGGAGTATGATTCCCTCATAAAGAACGGCACTTGGAAGCTGGTTGATCCTCCATTTGGAACCAAACCAATTGGCTGCAAGTGGGTCTACAAGAACAAGTACAAAGCTAATGGCTCACTTGACAAGCACAAAGCTAGGCTTGTGGCAAAAGGTTTTGCACAGAAGGAAGGGGTCGATTATGAGGAAACTTTTTCCCCCACAGCAAAATGGGCCACCATCCAGACACTCTTTTCACTAGCAGCTCAGAACGGTTGGAAAGTCCATCAAATGGATGTAAAAACTACCTTCTTGAATGGAGATCTAAAAGAGAATGTTTTTATGTCCTGGCCTGAAGGATTTGCTATGAAAGGACATGAAAATAAAGTATGCAAATTTGTGAAGTCCTTATATGGCCTCAAACAAGCACCGTGAGCCTGGTATGAAAAACTAACTGAGCATCTTCTAAAACTCAACTTCAATCATTTTGATCTTGATGATGCAACTTTATTTGACAAGAAAGTTGGCAAAACAGTTGTATATCTTGTGGTATATGTAGATGATCTTTTAATGACAGGGAACAATGAAAGCTACATTGCATCCATAAAGAAGGAATTGGGGAAAAGTTTTGAAATGACTAATTTTGGCTATGTTCATTACTATATTGGCATTGAAGTAACCCAACATCCAAAGTCCATATTTCTTTCTCAAAAGAAATACATTGGAGATTTGTTGAACAGGTTTGGCATGACAGAGTGCAATCCTCTTACTACTCCAATGGAACAAAACTTAAAGCTCACATCTATTGAAGGAAAGGAATTTGAGGATGCAACAAAGTATAGACAGCTTGTAGGAAGTCTCATCTACCTCACTACTACCAAACCAGACATTTCATTTGATGTTGGAATCCTCTCCAGGTTTATGCAAAAGCCTTGTGAGGGACATTGGTCTACTGCAAAAAAAGTTCTAAGGTACTTGAAGGGAACTCAAGACCTTGGAATCAAGTATACACAGGTGGACGACTTCAGCTTGATTGGATACTCTGATTCAGACTTCGATGGAGACAAAGAAACTGGGGTATCTACTTCAGGATATGCTATGAGTCTTGGATCAGAAGCTGTCTCCTGGAGATCACGCAAACAATCAGTTCCAGCAGATTCCACAACAGAAGCAGAATACGTGGCAGCAGCTGAAGCAACGAAAGAAATTGTGTGGCTCAGGAAAATTCTTGAATATTTGCAGGTAAAACAAGTACAATCAACTCCACTCATGATTTACAACACCTCTGCAATAAAGTTGGCCAAGAACCCAAAGTTCCATGATCAAACAAATCATATCAATACTAAATATCATCTGATTCGACATCATGTTGAGGCCAAAACAATCCATCTCCGTCATTGTTCCACAAATGAGCAAATTGCAGACATCTTCACCAAAGCGCTTGGAAGAGAAAAGCTTGAACGATTCAGAATGATGCTTGGACTCACCAACATCCCTTCAGATTAAGGGGGGAATGTTGACACCTAATCTTCATGATTGGGGGAATTTTGTGTAAATAAATAAATTGGGAATGTGAACAGTCATCAGGAAATGAACTGAACAATCACTCCTATTGTATATAACAATGACCTACCTATGGAATAATAGACGAATCAGTTGTTTGTTTTGTGGAGTTACTGCCTAGCCTGACAATATTTACAACTCAGTAAATCATACAACTGATAGAAAATTGTCCCTACACTCTAGTCTCAACTAGGTCTTTCTCTGAACTAACATGCATGAGTTTCTCATGAGGGGATATTCAGTTAACTGGAGTAACACTTGTGGATGCACCAATGCAACAACTGACTGTTAGTCCTCTATTAGTTCCACAAATAGTTAGAACTAATTTAACTGGCTATAACTCAGTAAACTGAGTTATCTAATTACAACTCAATTTAAACTCATACTGGACCCCTAAAATTTAGGGTGAACATGTACATGACTACAAGAAGGCTTCCAACTTGAAATTCCTAAAACAATTAAGTTAATTAAACTTAATTAACTATTTACAAGTTGTTATGAGAATAGAATTCGATTTTAATTTACAGTTTAATTCAAGGACAAATTAAACTGGAATTTCTTATTGCCATTTCTCAACAATCTTGGGGTTTTCATAAGGAAATTTGTGTTAAATGGTTTGTTGTATAGGGTTTTCTATTCTCATTTGCTATCAAAGATAAAATTTGGGGCCTCTTTTCATTATTTCTATTACTTGTTGCACAAATTAAGTTTGCATTAAAACCCTAGAGTATCCCTTGTTGCAAACAAGAAACCATGTCAACTCTAGAGGGAAGAAAGCACAAGGGAGGTTCTATTGTCAGATTTGAACCATAATATATCACATTCATCAATGCAGACCCAGCTATCAGAGTTGCTTTTGAGCAGGTGGGATGTATCAAGTTTTGTGAGAAAATTCAAGGGTATAATGCACAGCTTACTAAGGAGTTTTCCATGAACTTTAATGGGTTGGAGGCTAAGGTTGGAGCACTCACATTTCCAGTTACATAGGTCAAAATATCATCTACAACATAGATTCTCCTTCAGGGAGAGAAATGGTTCAAGGGCATGCCCCTTGATATTGCGCATTATAAATATTTTTTCAACCCTAAGTATAGAGACGAGTATGGGTCCATTGTTCCTAAAGAGTATCTACTTGAACATCACAACAAGATTTTGCAAGCTATTCAGAGGTATTTCACATGTGAGGGTAGGTTTGGAAGGATTTATCAATACCATTTCAGACTCTTGATGCATTTTACTGGGAAGAACCCCTTGAATTTTCCCTTCTATCTATTCAAGAGTCTCAGCAAGATGGTAGACAAAGTGCAGGGAAAAAAAGTCAAGTGGAACCTAGCATTTTCCACTTTTCCTTAACTAAGTTGTTGGTATTGGAGGAGCTAAATAAAAGAAATCAATCATGGCAGTCATTTGTTGATTCTTCAAACCTGGTGGATGATGTGCCAACTAGTTCCTTGAGCAAGAAAGAAACACCCTCAGCAGTGGTAAAAGACATTCAATCCCCAACTAGAAGTTCAATGAAGAGGCCCTCAGCTACAATGAGACAATAGAAAGGAAAAAAGGCAAGAAGTTAAATTTTTCTCTAGAAGTGGTGGATGTCCCTAAAAAGCCCCTCACTAAGTCTACTGCAAGAACACTGCCCTTAGAGCAGAAATTTGAAACCTTGGAGACCATACCAAAAGATGAATTTGTTGATGATAAATTCAAAGATATTTCTCAATTGCAAGAACAGTTGAAGAAGGCCCATATGGTTATTGCGCAGTTGCAGCAAGAAAATCACGTCTGCTGCTGTGCAGTCCCACCACTCACATCCCCCTATTTCTAAGTAGCTGGTGGCTCCCAACTTGAAGAATTATCTAATGAATTAATTTAGGAATCTCCCCCCTCTCTGTTATTGGGGCCCCTCCCCCAGAGAGCAAGCTCCTCACCATATGAATAGTGAGTCCCTCCGGGCCTCGACCTCGTAACCTCAGTCGAGTCCCTCCGGGCCTATCGTCGCTTCCACCCTCTCACTCGTGAATTTACCAGTTTCGATTGCTCAGTTCAACGATCCATTAAGCATTCGCAACGCCGGGTTCTCACTCGTTAATTTTCCACCATCTGGATGGACCAGGTTCACATAGGAAGGATAACTTGAAATTCATTCTAGAAAATACATTTGAAACTATTCAATATGTGCTAGTGGTTAAACCTACACCATCTGCTTCCAAATCCAAGGGCAAATAAAAGGTAATTAAGGAGGATGTTAAGAAGGGAGAAGTTCCAACGGCTAGGATTACGAGATCCTCATTTAGGAAGCTACAAATCTAAGAAGAGAAGACAGAGGTAGATGAGGGGAAGTACACCTTTAGCAAATTGAGAAGGAAACTTAAGGAGGATCACAGGGAGATTTCTGAGCTCAAGCAACAGGATGAAATGTCCAGGAAACAAATGAGTGCTCTTGTGGACATCTATCAGCGAACCATGGACAATGCCAAATACATGTTGAGAAGATCCCTTCCACCACACAGGAAAATAAGAAATGTATGCAGGAAGAATATAGCTATGAGGAAATAATTAAGACCCACCAAACAACAGTTAAGGGAGGCAGCCAAAGTTTGAATGCTTGAAGGAGTGAAATAACACGATTTTGATTTTTGACTTTTGCCTAAAGTATGCTTGTTTATGGGGTTGAGTTTCCAGGTGATAATGTTTTGCATAAAGTCCCTCTTGCAACTACATTTAATCATAACTCTGAATTTATTTTTGAAGAAGCATCTTTTATAGCATTTTGTGCCTTATTTAGCATTAGGGTTAGGGTTTTGATGTGGAGATGAATATTTTACATTTTTGGTGAAGGGATGCTTGAAAAGGGGCTTGTGGCATGATCATTGCAGTGTCAGCATCATCATCAATGTGTTCAGCCTATCCAGAAACATCATTGTCACTCAAATCATAAAAAAAGGCGTTGCTTTTTTGAAACTTGCTTTGTGTTTTGACTATAGATGAACTTATCAAAGTTTGAGGCTTTGTGCGATAAAAGAAATCTTCCAAGGGGGAAAATATCCATGTTCAGGTTTTTTCACACATACTGGAGTCATCAGCAATCTCATAAATCAACTAGAGATATCACAACCATGGAGCATTGTGTTTCCTCGCTGCGTTTTTTCATTTCTAGAGAATTAGGGAGTTGCGCAGCGCCAATATTGCGCTTCAAGATAGACATCCTTTTGAACGAGTTTACCTAGTCAAAACTTGTTGTAATTTGTTTTTATGGTCTTAGTAATTGTAATAAAGCATTCAGTGACTCAAAAGCTCGATTTAGGGCTGAGAATTAATTTAAAATTCTTAAAAAATATCTTGTTACGCAATTAGTTATATTTTCATTGCAGAAGTTAGAAACTGAAATCCTAATGAGGAATTTGACCCCTAGAGGTGGGAACTGAATCATTTTGGCCTATTTATGATATGAATGTAATTAAAAAAAGGCTTGGTCATGTTTGATTTGCATATTGTATTTTCTTGATTTTTCTAGTGAATGAAAGACAAAGGTATGATTTACAGGGATTCTTGTGTCAGCTCTTGATGGTGTTGCGCTTCTCTCATGTTGTAAGTTTGCCTCATGTTATTTCCATATCTTAAATGTATGTCTTCATGTTTGGTTGAACCAGAATTTATCTCAGAAATCATTTTAAAGGTGCTCTGATTTAGGTTATCAAACAATCTATGTTTTCTTTTTCAAACAGCATTTAGAATTCATCCATAGTTTTGATGCTCTATGCATTGTTTCCACTTTTCTTATACTCACCCTCCTACAACGAATTAATTTTACTTCCACCACCAAGACTTCCTACCTCACCCCTTTAGAAAACCCCTTCTCTCTTCATCTTATCACTGAAAAAATAATTAACTTGACATGACTAAAATTCAAAAGATGGATTTCCTAGGGCGAAGGGATTAGAGAATAAGGTTTGTCCCCAAAAAAGGGAAGGGAGAACTTGTGGATAAAGTGTCTAGGGATAAGGAAATGTGTATTAATGGATGAGAAATAATAATGTCACCACCCAATCAATGCCTCGTCATTGCCACATGTCATCATACATGGAACCTCCTACTAAAAATAGACATGTTAAAATAGTAATTGTTAAAAATTGTAGGATCACTTGAAGGGTATGTAGGCTAGGTAATGTGCATGTACAAAAAAAGTTTGAAGCCTTGAAGTTAAACATGAAGCTGTTATCACCCCAAGAAACTCTCCTAGGTTGTAGCTTGGAGATGCTCAAGAACATTACAAACTCAACTTAATGTTGGAAATGGATGAATGGAATGAATGATGCTTGTTCAAGCCAGATAACCACTTCTACTTTGCTTGACTCCAGACATGCGTGAACAACCCCAGACTACAAGGCTTTATACCACCAATTACTCACAGTTTAAGGATTTGGTGAACATGGAGAATACTGACCACACCAGTAGATGCCGAAGATCTTGTGATGGCCAGCTGTAACCAGTAAAGAGGTATGCAAATCTAATTCTCTAATGTACAGACAAGATGACAACTCTCTGTCACTAAGTGAAAAGAAACCTGAATAACACATCACTGATACATGCAAGATTTAAACACAGAGATAGGATGACAGCTCCTCTAATGCTATACATCAAAAGTTCAGGAAAACTGCATATCAGGCAAGGCCTAGAATAGAATAGAAATGGAAAGTGAGAAATTAACAGCAAAAGAAACTTGTATTAGCTGAAAATGAAGACGAGACGCTACAAGTATAAAAGTAGTTACAGTCTCCAGAAGTTGAACCTTACATCCAAACAACAACCATCAACCCTGATTACATCTTCTTTCTGAGTATATATAGAGTTTCATTACAAAGGCACTCGGCCATTCTAAGTATGGGGGGGTCATAATTGACCACCAACCACTTTAACTATCTGATGGAGTCTCTGGCACAATTTGCTTGCTTCATTCAACAAATCCAATCTCTTCAGATGTTCTACTGTCCTCGCGGGCAGGTGGAGTGTCGTGTAGGATAGAATCCCACGAATGTTAAATGCATTCACCTACTCGGGCTCTGTCCTTTTTCTCCTTGGCCATACTGCCTGTTGAATGCGGTTGTTGAGGAAGAAATGCACCTGGCACTAAAAACCGGTCACCTTCATCCTTCGGGTGCACAGAGCGGGCAGGGACAGTCGAATGGAGGAGTAATATTGGTCGTTAGATTGGGCGGATGGATGGCGGATATGGCTTGGCAGGGATCATTGGACAAGCGGGGCAGAATGAACGTGGGCCGTTGGATCTCAGGCGGGCGGATCCAACGGCTATCGGACGGAGGAGATGCGCGAGAGTTAACGAGCAGGGATAGCGGTTTCGGCGCGAGGTGGTATTGATCACAGCGGCGTTAGGGGTTGGGTGATAAACGTACATTGGCGTGCAATAACACTCGGAGCACGACGCATGGTGGCGGGGAAAGGGAAACCACCCTCCCATAGCGCGTTAACATGACGTCGGTTTGCGGGCGCGGGGAGAGCGATCGCCATCCGATCGTGACAAAGGTGATCGGACGATTGAGAATCAATTGAACAAGTTTTCCATCGGATGTGACGGGGGAACGTTGGACCGGGGTGATAGAGGTCAACGTCCAAGGCTGCGGCAGAGGGGTCTATGAGGACGCGTGGTTGTATAGGCGCAGGGTTATGGGGTATGGGATTAAGCATTCCGGGCTTAAGAATAATGGAGCATATATGGTTTTTAACAAAAGAGCGTAGCAAATGTGGATGAAGGAAGAGGGAAAGGGGTAAAGGAGAAGATGAAGATGACCATTACGGGCTTTTTCTGAGCACGTCCAAGAACCGAGTTTGCCTCCGGCCCTGGAGAATCCATGTTATATAGCGGAGCTAACACTGGCTCCTTCTGGGGATGAGATCCTCCCTGTGAGGTCTCAAGAACTGCAGATCATTGTCTTTCCTGTGAAAACCAAATTAGCAAAATTTCCTACTGTTCTATTGGGCATGGAGTCTAATTGAGCCTACACTAAAACTTATAAGATAACCTATTTACAAATTTAAGCTGAAGTCCTTAAATAACATAAATTTTTAGAAAACGCCCATTTACTGGGCCATCAAAACTATCTGCCCTCCCCTTAGTCAATATCATGTCAGCCGATTCATCAAAGACTTGCAAAATTGGGTTGATTTGATCATCTACCTCAAAAAGTTTAGAGCATCTGACCCTATCAAGTAGAGATGGTTTATATTTCACCCCCTCTCTGTACGCTCTCACCCTTGGATGTTCTTCGTGGAAACTTTTGTACACCCGCTGAATAACAATGGTTGTTGTGTACTCGACTGTGTCATTTGTGGTCTGCACAATTAATATAAATGGTGTACCAATGTATCTTTGTGTGGGGGACACAAAGACCTCACCTGCTCCTGTAGCTTTCTTAGAACAAACCCCATCGAAGGAGGTGTCCCAAATCTGTGCACCTGCTTCCTCTGTGATCTGGAAAACTACCCTTTCTAGCTGTGTGGAGGCCAACTGGGCAGGCTTTGGAATATCAAGACTGAGATCATCCCCGTCAGCCTTGGGCATTGAATTCTGGCTGGCTCCAGTGCCTAATGGGAAATTATGAGGGATTGTCTCTTGAACAGACAGAGGAACATCAGATGATGGGGAACTGATTTCACCCTTTTTTATTATTGGGCTGAGGATAATAGCAAGTTGGCCAACTTGCAGATTTTCATAGTCATCAGAAGCTTGGCTAGCTTTAGGCTCAGGCTCTTCAAGGATAGATTTCTTGAAGGGCTCATTCTTCACTAGTCCAATCTGAGGCATGTGTATTCTTGGATTTTGAATATATGATTGAAAACTTAAAGAAGGAGAACCTTCAAGGCCTCTTACCTCTATGGCTAGAACTTTGAGGATGATGGGATCTGTTGTTGGTTTCTTCTGCTTATAAGCTTGTTGTTCTACAGGGACAACAAAATTATGAGCAGGGCCTTTGGATAATGACTTCTCATAGGCAGCTCTGGTTAAGAAAGGGGCACTGCCCTTGTCTTCCATACCATGGACCTCATCCTCATCTTCAAATTTCTCTTCTTCCATGACTATATTCTGAAGAAGGGTCTTCACCCTTTGGTCTCTGTTTCTTTGCAAACTCTACAACTGCTCCTTTTCTCCTCTATATAGATTTGGATTTGGAAGAGAAAAGGTATAAGGAGCTTGTCCTTTCCCTGAACGCTGCTCAATCCTTAATTTGGAAACTTCAGAGGCTAATGACTCTATCATCCTGGCCATTTTATCGATCTTAGGATCTGAGGATGATGAGAGCTCACCTCTCTGTCTTCTCCTATCAGCATTACCTTCGAGCTTTTCTGCAGCCATGATGTTTGATTCTACTTCCAGGGCTGCATCTTGCATATCAGCCAAAGAAGCACATCTTCTCTCCCTCAGTAGTAAACAGAAATGAGAATCGAAGGCATTGGCGTAGGTGAGCTTAGCGGAGGTAGGGGTGGGTTTAACTTCAGCTGGTATCCTGTTGTACAGGCGGTTAAATCTCTTATTGAAATCAGACAGCAGCTCACCATTTTCCCTCTGTAAGTTCCCAAACTCAGTATGATAGTAGAGCAGATCTTTCTTATCCCCCCAATGCTTTAGGAACACATCATCTAAGGCCTCAATGTCTGCTATAGACCTAGGAGTCAATTCTTTGAACCACTTTCTGGCCTCTCCATCCAGGCTCTGGACAAACACTCTCGTCCACACATCATCTTCACTGATATCCAGGTTATCAGCATAACTATAAAAAGATTCAAGGTGTTCTTTGACTGTTACTCCCTCTATACCAGTGAATTTAGGCATATATTTCTGATACTCTCTAGTAGGCATGGCATTCAAAGGAACAAGCAGAACCAGGGGTCCATACCTAGCAGCTATGATTCTTTCCATTTTGGTAGGTGCGTGCTGGCCCGCCATGGTTGAGGTAGGTGAAAGGATACTAGCAGATGAATAGTAGGAAGCGATGAAATAGATGACACAGACAAAGGAATATGATGGATTGTATGGTAGACTTTCTTTGGACTGAGATCTAAAGGGGAACTGACTGAATAAGGAGCTTTATGAATCTCTGAAGGTATCTCTTTACTAACAATGCTAGGCTCTAAATCTTCAAACTGTATATCCTTAGCTGTAATCTTCTCTTTCAGAGATACATAAGATTTCTTAAGCTTACCTGATCTTGATGCTCCTTTATGTGATGTTTTCCTCTGCTTAGCAATCTTCTCAGGGTCAGGCGCTGGGTCAGCAGGTGATTTCTGAGGATTCCTTCGGGTATGCCTCACGAACTGAGCCAGAACTGAAACATGGAGTCACCACTAGGTTGGTCCTCCAGTAGAGTTTCCAGATAAATGATTACAATCAGAAATGTGTCCAAACTTTGTCTATCATCAAAGCATGGAACTGTGTCGTTCTCCCAAGGAAGTTGAGCTTCAATCTCCTCTCCCTAGCAACGACGCCAATTAATGTTATCACCCCAAGAAACTCTCCTAGGTTGTAGCTCAGAGATGCTCAAGAACATTACAAACTCAACTTAATGTTGGAAATGGATGAATGGAAGGAATGATACTTGCTCAAGCCAGATAACCACTTTTACTTTGCTTGACTCCAGGCATGCGTGAACAACCCCAGACTACAAGGATTTAGACCACCAATTACTCAC
The DNA here is from genome assembly GCA_031772625.1 of Pinus tabuliformis. Classification (NCBI taxonomy): domain Eukaryota; kingdom Viridiplantae; phylum Streptophyta; class Pinopsida; order Pinales; family Pinaceae; genus Pinus; species Pinus tabuliformis. The sequence continues at coordinate 1,870,134,869 of CM062817.1, forward strand.
AGTTTAAGGATTTGGTGAACATGGAGAATACTGACCACACCAGTAGATGCACAAGATCTTGTGATGGCTGACTGCAACTAGTAAAGAGGTCTGCAAATATACTTCCCTAATGTACAGACAGGATGACAGCGCTCTATCACTAAGTGAAAAGAAACCTAAATAACACATCATTGATACATGCAAGATTTAAACATAGCGGTAGGATGACAGCTCCTCTAATGTTATACATCAAAAGTTCAGGAAAACTGCATATCAGGCACAGCCTAGAACAAAATAGAAATGGAAAGTGAGCAATAAACAGCAAAAGAAGCTTGTATTAGCTTAAAATGAAGACGAGACGCTGCAAGTATCAAAGTAGTTACAGTCTCCAGAAGTTGAACCTTACATCCAAACAACAACCATCAACCCTAATTACATCTTCTTTCTGGGTATATATAGAATTTCATTACAAAGGCACTCGGCCATTCTAAGTATGGGGGGGTCATAATTGACCACCAACCGCTTTAACTATCTGATGGAGTCTCTGGCGCAATTTCCCTGTTTCAGTGAACAAATCTGATCTCTTCAGATGTTCTACTGTCCTCGCGGGTAGGTGGAGTGTTGTATAGGATAGAATCCCATGACTGTTAAATGCATTCACCTACTCGGGCTCTGTCCTTTTCCTCCTTGGCCATACTGCCTGTTGAATGCGGTCGTTGAGGAAGAAATGCGCCTGGCATTGAAAACTGGTCACCTTCGTCCTTCGGGTGCACGGAGCAGGCAGGGACAATCGGATGGAGGAGTAATATCGGTTATTAGATTGGGCGGATGGACAGCAGATATGGCTTGGCGGGGATCATCGGACAAGCGGGGCGGAATGAACGTGGGCCGTTGGATCTCGGGTGGGCGGATCCAACGGCTATCGGACAGAGGAGATGCATGGGAGTTAACGAGCGGGGATAGCGGTTTCGGCGCTAGGTGGTATTGATCGCACCGGCGTTAGGGGTTGGGTGGTAAACATACATTGACGTGCGATACCACTCGGAGCGCGACGCATGGCGGCAGGGAAAGGGGAAACCACCCTCCCATCGCGCGTTAACATGCCGTCGGTTTTCGAGCACGAGGAGAGCGATCATCGTCCGATCGTGGCGAAGGTGATCGGACGGTGGAGAATCAATCGAACAGTGTTTCCGTCGGATGTGCGTTGGACCGGGGTGACGTAAGTCAATGTCCAAGGCTGCAGCAGAGGGGTCTGCGGGGATGCGCGGTTGTATAGGCGCAGGGTTATGGGGTATGGGTTTAAGCGTTCCGGGCTTAAGAACAATGGAGAGTATATGGTTTTTAACAAAAGAGCGTAGGAAATGTGGATGAAGGAAGAGGGAAATGGGTAAAGGAGAAGATGAAGATGACCATTACGGGCTTTTTCTGAGCACATCCAAGAACCGAGTTTGCCTCTAGCCCTGGAGAATCCATGTTATATAGTGGAGTTAACAGAAGCTATGACTGAGGAATGGTTACAACATAAAAGAGGTACCTAAAATTCTTCTCAGCCTAGCAATGGTAGAGAAACCATCATACAAGTATCATGATTTTAATATGTCCTTGTTTAGCATGATTATCAAACATAAAGGGAGAAAGCATTGCATCTATGAAGTATTGGGAATTTTGGAGGTCTCTTCAATCAGTAACTAATGTGATTTTGAGGTTTTCACACACTCCCATGGGAAGCATGTGTCCCCATGTTGGCCCAAATGTTACCCACCATGTTGTGGGCACTAAAGATGGGAATCCTTAAAGTACAGTTTGGGGAAGAAATTGAACTATTGCAACACATATTATGTAAGGATGTGCTTGTTGATTTTTTGGTAGCATCGGATGTGCTCTAACTCCGAAATTTTGTGGAGGGACTAGAACACATGAGATCTCCAAAACTCGGAAATCATCCCGAATTGTAGTTTATTAAATAATTAATATTTTTAAAATTAAAATATAAATGGGTATTAATGAAAATATGGGTGAGAAGCTTCTAAGAGATGAGTATCAAGTCTAATTTAATCTTAGTTGTTGATTAGAGATTAGATCACGGTCGTTGATTTCTCAACATGAAAAGTATAAAAGGATCCTTGGGGTCAGTTGGAGAACACACGCAATGAGAGCAGCACTTGAGCTAAATCGAAATTTTGGGGCGTGGTTTGCTGAGAATTTCAAAGTGAGCTTCTAGTGTAGAGAGGGGCAGTTCGAGCAAGGAACATTAGTCTAAGGCTGAGAATACATAGCAGAGATGCAGCACAACACCAGGGAGACACAGCGCGGTTCCAGAAGGGTGACGCAGAGGCTAGAGGAGCTAACGTGGTCACTTAGAGGCAGCGCTGGGGTTTCTGTGAGGCAGATCGAGCAGTAGTTCAACAGATCGATTTCTGAGCCGGGAAGGCTCATTGGGAGGGTGACGCAGCTCCTAGAGGAGGTGACGCAATTCGAATGCAGAGCTTGGAGAAACCATCGTTGCACAGCACTAGGAACAGTGTAGTCACCTCTCGGGTTTGTTCATCCAGTTGTTGGATTCGCCAAAATATCTGTCTCCGGATAGAGGTACTTCTATTGGGTTTATTCTCTGTTGGGTGATCCGGATTTGGCACACTAGTTGTATTCAGAAATCTGCTTAATAATAACACCCTCATATCTGTTGCACTGGTTTTCCCGCATTAGGTTTTTCCGGGGACGTTTAGTCCAAAAATAAGTGTGTCCTTTGTGTGGCTGTCTCATTTATTTTTCAGGATTTAATCTGTATATTGGTGTAGGTTGCAGTGTATTTGCATTAATATTTTATGAATATGTCTGAAAATAGCTTGTTAACATGAAGAATATAAGTAGGTAATGAAAATTAGTTTACTGCATTAGGATTTCTCATTTGTTATATTCAGAAATGTTCACATGGTATCAGAGTGATTGCAAATCAAGTAGGATTGAAGCCATCGGTGAAAGGACGGTGGAAAATCTGTGTGAAGACAGTTGTCCCGAGAGACAATGCAGTTTCTGGCCAAGAGAGAAGAGGAGGGGTGATACAGTCAACAAGGGAGGCTCACACAGAGCCTACGTCAGCCTGATTGGGTGACGTTGTTGCTGCAAAGGGCAGCGCAGAGACCGTTGAGTCTCATTTTTTTTCAGTTTCCGTGGCTAGAGGTGCAGCACCGATTTCATCTGGAGTTGTTGGTGGGGTGTTGATTCTGTTGGTGCATACCTAGTGGAGTAGAAGCAAAGTAGATGGAATCAATTCCTCAGAAGATTTTTTGCCAAGAAATCTAGATCCAATGTTGAGCAGCAGCAAAGAGAGATCAAAGAAGGGTGGTTCGACAGTGGTTTGGCAGAAGGATTTCCGTGAAGGAAATCAGAGGGAGCTTGTTCCTTAGAGGATTTCTAGCGCCAAATAAATCCAGATCGTAATTTTGTTGTGGCAGCAGCGAAAGAGGGAGAAGAGAACCAGTTCGACATTCATTAGCAGAGATGGTGGTTAATGCACTGAGGGATCAGAACAGGTTGGATGGAGCATCCAACTACATCATCTGGAAGGTCAGCATCCTAGCAATTTTGGATAAAAATTGCATCGAGGATTATGCCTTGAGGACGGTTGTTGTTTCGGTGGATGTTGATCCTCTCAAGAAGTACGAGGAGGCTCAGGCAAAAGCAAAGTGCATGATCTTGGACGGGGTCAAGGATCATGTGATCTCACATATTGCTGAGAAGGACACAACAAGGGAAATGTGGGAGGCCTTGACCACATTGTACGAGGGAACTTCCGTTCAGCGGAAGATGTTGCTTGAGAGTTAGTTGAGACAGTTTCATATGCAGAAGGAAGAAGAAATCGATCCCTTCCTTCTCAAGTTGCAAAGGATTCGTGACCTTGCTAACTTCCGTAGGGGCTACACCATATCCTAATTTTATGGTCAGGACTCCCCAAAATGTAGTCACTGAAGACTAGGAAACCTATGTCCAAAGCATCTTGGGCAGGGCTTCTCTTCCCAGTTGGGAGGAGAGGTGGGTAGCGCTTCGACAGGCAGAGATCAGACGGTTTACCAAGGCAGGAAGTAGCAGCAAAGGGATCAGAGTCAAGGAGGAAGAGGATGTGGCTCTCGCATCAGCGGGACAGTAAGGGATGCAGAAGAGAAATAAAAAGGACATATCCAAAGTCAAATGCTTCAGATGTGGAGAAATGGGTCATTTCACCACACAGTGCCCTCGGAAGAAGGGAAAAGAAGAGAAGTCTAATGCAAAGGTTTCTCTAGTGCAAGCTGACAAAGAGGACGATGATGATTGTGCCATGAGTGCTCATGCACCTCTAGAGAAGAGGTGGGGTGATATTGAGTTGTAGTCGGGAGGACTACATAGGAGGGGCAGGATCCTTGAGGTGCCCAAACTCTTGGATCACATATGGCTACGGGAGCTCTTAATGACAATTTGCAGAATGACGAGAGTCAGTCGGTGAGAGGGATGATGGAGAAACAGTGGCAGACCTAGAGTGCCAAAATCCGAAGTAGCGCAGTAGAGTGTTGTAGCAGTGCGGAAGGTACAGAGCAAATACAACAGCAGCGCAGTAGCATCAGGGGGCCATAATAGATTAGCAGGAGAGGTAGCTTCAGCATCAAGGGGCATCTAGACTGACCAGCATGTTAGCTTTTTGGTGGATTTTCAGTTGCTTACTTCTCATCAACTGAGTTGCAGTGCAGCAGTTAGCAGTGGCAGTGCTATGGGCAGCATATTGAGAGGGAGATGCAATATAGATGCAGCAGTGAAAGTGGCAGTGTCATGGGCAGTAGTACAGGTTGCAACAGCGCAGTGGATGAGGGGCAGCAAGTTGAGCATCAGCAGCGCAGAGGACCGATGTCGTGGATCAGTGTGATACTTCTACTGGGAGGTATTGCTAGAGCACATTCCTCGCTAAGAGGGAGTGTTGATTTTTGGGTAGCATCAGATGTGCTCTAGCTCCGAAATTTTGTGGAGAGGCTAGAACACATGAGATCTCCAAGACCCAAAAATCGTTTCGTGAAATTCCACCTGGATTGTATTTTATTAAAATAATTTATATTTTTAATGGGTTTCCTAAGTCTAAACTTATGAAAATTAAAATATAAATGAGTATTAATGAAAATATGGGTGAGAAGCTTCTAAGAGATGAGGATCAAGTCTAATTTAATCTTAGTCATTGATTATAGATTATATCACAGTCGTTAATTTATCAACAGGAAAAGTATAAAAGGAGGCTTGGGGTCAGTTGGAGAACACACACAGTGAGAGCAGCACTTGAGCTAAATCGAAATTCTAGGGCGTGGTTTGCTGAGAATTTCAGAGTGAGATTCTAGTGAAGAAAGGGGCAGTTTGGCAGAAGGACTTCAGTCCAAGGCTGAGAATACATAGCAGAGAGGCAGCACAGCACCAGGGAGAGATAACGTAGCTCCAAAAGGGTGACGCAGAGGCTAGAGGAGCTGATGCAATCACTTAGAGGCAGCACTGGGGTTTCTGTGAGGCAGATCGAGCAGCAGTTCAATAGATTGATTTCTGAGCCAGGAAAGCTCACTAGGAGGGTGGCGCATCTCCTAGAGGAAGTGACGCAATTCCAGTGCAAAGGTTGGAGCAGCCATCACTACACAACACTGGGGACATTGCAGTCACCTGTGGGGTTTGTTCATCCAGTTGTTGGATTCACCAAAATATCTGTCTTCGAATAGAGGTACTTCTATCAGGGTTATTCTCTGTTGGGTGAGCCAAATTTGTCACCCTAGTTGTATTCAGAAATATGCTTAATAATAAAACCCTTGTATCTGCTTAATAATAAACCCGCATTGGGTTTTTCTCAGGACGTTTAGTCCAAAAATAAGTGTGTCCTTTGTGTGGTTGTCTCATTTATTTTTCAATATTTAATCTGTATATTGGTGTAGGCTGTAATGTATTTGCATTAATATTTTCTGAATATCTCTAAAAATAACTTGTTAACATGAAGAATACAAGTAGGTAATGCAAATCAGTGTACTACAGTAGGATTTATCGTTTGTTAGATTCAGAAATTTTCACAATGGTTACATAATGTGTGCAAGGATGTGCTTACACAATGTGTGTAAGGTTGGGATTGGATGACACCAATAATGGATAGAAATACATCCATTCAAGATCAGGTGACTATTACACTCTATGGGCCTATAAAAATCTATGATATGCACTCAATTTTATCATTTACAATAGATTAAATAAATTGAGACAAATGAGTTATCAACACCAAGTGGCACCAATGTTGTGTAAGACATTTTCACTTCATTTCCATTAGAGAAATTTTGAGTTTTAAAATGGGCCTCCTAAGGAATATTATAAAATAAAAGTGGAAATAATAAAATAAGATTAAATTACATCATCAAATTTTAGAGGAAAAAAAAACAAACAAACAAACAAAAACAAAAAAAAACTACTTTTTCAACTCGTATTTTCAACTTATCTCCTTATGATTTTACTAAAAATTAAGAGTAGGAGCACTCGTTGGATGCAGAAGTCATGTTGCATACTTTCAATGGGCCCTTCTACAAGAAAAATGAGAAATACATGCAATCACATTTTTCATGCATTTCTCATTTTTCGTGTAGTAAGACCCATCGAAAGTATGCAACATGGATACTCCTTGGATGAGGAATTAAATTATGCATCCAATAAGTGCTCTCGCTCGAAAGTTGAGTAAAACCATAGGGAGATAAGTTGAAAAAATAGTTTTTTATCTTTTATTTTTTAATCTTTTTACTTTTTTACCCCAAAAATGGTGAATCATCCCCCATGGTTAAAATCATCATCTTGAATCCTATTGGTTCTTGTAAAGTTGATTTTGATTGTACATTTTTGTTTTGAGACCCATTTTAGACCTCAAAATTTCTCTAATGTTTTACAAGCCAAGTATATGATACCCAAATGGATTCAACAAGCAAGCACTATACAAAAAATACATCATTGTGGATGTAAAGATTAAGGAGAGTTGGATACTTGGAGCCATCCATTTGGATTTTGGAAAATATTCATATAGATCCTGCAACTAGTGGAAGATTATTCAAAATGAATGGATATTCTAAAGTTATTAATGGAGACTTGTTTGTTTAAGTGTTGTGATATGTGCCAAATACCTTAAGCTTCCACCCTATTCTAGCAATAAATTGATGCAAGCTAATTATTTTATGCAGTAAATGAAGGACAGGGTTTTGACCTCTCTTGAAGTTATTTTGACAAAATAATTTTCACATTAGTTTCCAAAGGATGTAACCATTGTTTTGTTTGCACACAAATTGTCTAAAACAATCTTATTTCTACATTTGGTAAACAATTTTGTAGTCTTATGATTTCAGCTAAGCATTATCATCAAGTTCTAGGAGGCTTTCTTATGGGGTTCATCTTGCAATTTTAGATTGAAAAGGATTGGCCTTAGAATTCACTACTCCAACCAATTTTAGCATACATAAAGGATATTCCAATAGGGTCTAAAGGTTGTAGGACCATGCTTCAGGTATGTGGCATGACCTAACCTCCAAGAAAAAGGTTCCAGTGAATCTATATGCAAGAGCATGTGGAATCTTAAAAATACCTAACCAAGCTAACTTGGAATAGATATGAGGTTGACATGTGTCTAAATAGTGTTGGATATTTCAAATTAAAGGATAATTTTGAGGGATAAACTATGTGTTGATTTAATGGGATGAATTAGGCCTAGGTCCAACCTAAAGCATAAATTAAATGTGTGGATTGATTCAATATTACATGTTGTACATGTCACACTTGCAGTAATCCTAAAGGGCTAGTTTGCATGTATGCTTGCATGAGTAAGTGGAAAAGGCCAACCATTGGAGACTTTAGTAGGTTTATTTAATCATTTGGAAGTCCTATGTTGACACACATCCACATGATGAAGATTTAGAATTATTACTTGTACTGGTGGACGAGAAGTACCTTAATGGGATTTTGGAATTGAGTTGTCACTTTGAATTTCTTTTTTTTCATGTTTGGAAGGTTGCTTGATGGACTCCTCCCTTATCCCATGTTTAAAAATAAAAGGACACCTAGGTCAGGCTTCTCAGCACACAAGCCAGCCTACTCTTGTCTTTGAACATAAATCCACTTCATTTTATCTCCAAATGGTTTATTTATTGACCCCATATGCACCCTTCAATATAAAGTGTTGATCTTCTATTCTCCATCGACATTTTTTCTTTACAATAATTAAAACAATTTTGCAAGGGCCTTTCCTCTCCAAGATAATCTAGTAATCCCTTGATTGTGTGTTTAGGGAGCTTCCCTTTGAACTCAAATCCTTGAATTTCCAATCTCTAGCAATCCTATCCCAAGGAGAAACTCCCTTGAGTTGAAGGAGAGTTGGCCAGTAGTGATCTGAGTGGCTCTAGAAATAGAAGTGGCCTCGAAAATGCTCAAAAATTAAATTCATCATATGGAAGCGAAACCAAGACCAAATCGTAGTGCTTGTCGCCATGTTTCCAACGGTACGAAATCCAAGTTCGTATGCTCAAGTTATAACCGATCAAAGTTCTAGTAAAATTAAGCTAAGTGGCAATCACTAATGAGGCAACAATTTGGCAAAGGGTCGGCGCAAGGAATCCGATAGTCAGAAAGGGCGAATTTGTTGCCTCTTTAATTCACCCTGTGAACCTTAAAATTTGGCGGAAAATTTTTGAATAGTTGGGCCTATATAAAAAAATTAAAAAAAAAATAAATAAAAATAAAAAAAAATAAAAATAAAAAAAAAAATTCATATTTCTGGGTTGGCGAGCTGCCACCCCCGCCAACCCATAGCCAAAAACCATATTAAAATAAGGGTGGCACGCAGTCAAACCCCGCCACCCCATTCCATTGTATTACGACCATATAACAGAACGAATATACAAGGGTCAGGCCACCGGAGAATCGGGGTCTCCCCAACCATATACAATGTCGCCACATGGAGGGAGGTCGACGGGGGTCGAACCCACCTGGCCTGGGTGGGTCAGCCTGCCAACGGGCGGCCTCATAAATATGACTAACATAACAAACAGCCATCAAAATTTCAACAAAACGCTAACAGTCGACTATTTGGGGGAGGTTGTGGGGTTGGAACCCAGACATGCCCCCTCCGAATATATCCACTTGCAAACAAACCACGAGCGGCAACTTTGTAATTGTTGCACACTCTCGTATACTTAAACCACTCATTTTCTCATTCCACTGGCAGCGGAGAGCGGAGCATGTCCAACCAACAGAACCCTAAGAGGCCAAGAGGGGCAGAGCCTTGAACAAAGAATCTTGTGATGATGAGAATATTCCCTTGGGGTCTAGAAGTGCCAGTGTCAGAATGGGACAAGTTATAGTCATTTTCACACGATTTCTCGCTAGGAATCCAACCATGCAACCCGTTTCTCCAGCCGAGGTCTCCATTTTTCGTCCATGACAAAGATTGGAGGTAAAAGAGTCATTTACGTAAAATTGATTGAAATTCACTTCTTTGTTCCATTTAATGAAAGAAGGTCTCCCCACTTTGAGCAAGGCCTGGAGACGTAGCCCACATTGGGTGAACTTCGTAAATAAATCATTTGTGTTCCTTTGATCTCATGGTTTCCTCATGATTTCAGCTGCTTTTTCATTTGTTTAAGTTATTTGTTTACATGTTCTTTTGTATGCAATTTTATATACATCCTTGAAGTTAAAAGATTTGGATCAAGTAGCAAGAAGAGGGTTGATAGTGCCCCGCTCTAAGGTGCAATGCATTTCACACTTGAGCTTTTCAACAGTCTCAAGGAGTGCATACTTTCGTTATAATAGTGACAAACACTCATTCTAATTTGTAATTGGAAAACCACCCGATGAAATTGAAGACAATTGGTAAATGAAAATATTTATAGTATACCTCTACCATTTTTAACGTTGGAATGTGTTTATAGATTGTTGTACAACTTTGTAGCACTAATAATGAGCCAATCTATACCATTCATAGAACCCACAAATTATATACCCATTCTCAAAATTCATTTCAATATGGAATATGTTGTAGGCATGATATCATGCTCATCTCTAGATGTAATTTATCCTATATGAATAGACCATTCCTTACAACTATAACTATCAAATAATGCACATTAAGATGGAGTATGCTTGTAGCACACGTTGAATGAATTGGTTTTAGGTGATGATACACAGAGATGAGATGTCACCTTTAGTTTCTACAAAGAACAATGAATTATGTAATCCAACCTATTAAAATATTATCAACACAATCAATCTAAGTGTTATGGCTATGTGGGCACTATCAATAATGGTTATTGAGTCAATTGAGTGATTTGCATGGGATGGTTGTGGTAAATGGTATCACCACGCAGCAACACACCCAAGCAACAATCATTGGTGGTGAAACACCCAATATATTATGGATGAGGATGAAAGCTAACTAAATCCCAAGCCTAATTTTATCACAATCTTCAAACATTTTGGTTATATGTGACTCAAAGTAACCGGTTGTTCGAGGCATTAAGGGAATTTTGAGGTCAAAAATGAGTCTCAAAACAAAAAATGTACTAACAAAATTAACTTTAAGAGAACCAATAGGATTCAAGATAATAATGTCATCCCCAAAGGTAAATATTTTGAAGGGAAAAGAAGAAAACTACTTTTTTAATTGTATTTTCATCTTATCGAGCCATATAGATTTACTTAAATGTTAAGTGTAGACACCAGTTAGATGCACAACTAAATTCCACATCCAAGTACACACTCTACATACTTTTGAGAAGATCCACATCGCAAAAAATTCAAAATACAGTAAAAAAATCATTTTGAACAAGTTTTTTTTAATGTATCTTCATTTTTTTCAATAAGGGTTTTCTCATAAGTATGTAGAGTATGTACTTGTTGGATGTAAATTTGAAATTTGGGTAAACATATAAAGAGATAAGGCAAAAATACAATTAAAAAGTAGTTTCCTTTCTTTTTCTTTAAAAAATCATAACTCTTATTTTATTATTTTAACTATTACTTATTATTTTCCTCTGATGTTTAATTTAGACCTCAAAATTCCCCTAGTGGGAAGGCAACACTAAATAGGGTACACCCTATTCACACCTGAATCCTCATAAACCAATTTTCCCACAAACCTTGGAGGATTTGAAGAGACAAATTTCACTTAGCATTATGCTAATTAATCATGATGCCAACCATCACTCAGTTTACCTCGTAATTATGTAATTTGCAATTTGTTGGAATGAATGAGTTCAAAACGAATCAAGCACAATTTTACTCATGTTGTAAGTCAATTAACCGCATGCATTTATCAATTAGTGTGATGGAATATCAATTCTTGAAGTGGAAGCAACATTGGATTTTATACTAGCCAAGTTGAGAAAACAAGTAGATAATACCATGCATTGCTTAGAAACAATCCCAACAATCTGAATAGAAATTTAATGTTGAATATGTTGGAAAAATAAATAAAAACCAAGTAACAACTCTAATGCTAAAACCTTTGATCTCAATCAAGCATAGATGGACAGTGTGAAATCCTTAACATTGGGGTTTTTCAAATATTTAACATATACAAACAGACATTAATTAACACACATTACCTAATGTTGATGTACATATGAATTACCTTAAGTCGAGTAATGTATTATTTGTTTCGGTGAATAGAGCCCTAAATATCAAAAAAGACCAAAATTAAAATGCCAATTAGTTCAACACAATAGTTAAAGGATTACACCATTAATACATAATATACCCAATAATTAATTCACACAATAGTAGACACAAAAATTGAACCACACCATAAGACATGAGATTCTCTATACATATACCCTTCATTGGCCAAAAGACCCTTTGTGAGTGAAACTGCAAGAAGAAATAAAGAGAGTTGGGTTAATGAAAAGGCATATAATCTCGACCTTTCATTTCCCATTCCCGAGTAAAGAGTCAAAACACACTAATTGGTGTGGCATTAGTTTAAATCTTAGTGCCAACCACCAATGCATTAGTTACCTAGTAATTCAGATTGTGATTTGTTGGGATACATACAAGTTCAACATGAGTCAAGCATGACTTAATTCATATTCCAAGTCGATTCACTATAGGGCATTTATCAATTAATGTGATGGGAAATCAATGTTTGAAGTGGAGGCAATGTTGGAATTTAAATTAGTGAGTGAGTTGGGAAAACAAGTGAATGAACCTATATGCTACTCAAAAACCATGCCAATGGGCCGAAGAGAATTGTAATGTTGAATGAGGGGAAAAATTAAAATAACTCTATTGCCACAACCTTTGATCTGATTTCGAGAATAAATGGACAATCTAAATTCCTTAACGATTGGGTTTCCAAAGCTTCAATGAATACAAACATGAATTAACTAACACATAGCATATCATTGATAAGTATGTGAATTACCTAAAGCTTATTAATGAATTATTTACCACAACAAACAAAACCCTAAATTTCCAACAAAGCCAAAAATAAAATGCCAATTAATTTAGCATAATAGCAAAAGGATCACACTACAAGGAATAACAAAAATCACAAGCATTAAGTTAAACACTGCAATGAATAATTAATTCACATAATAATAGACAACACAATTACAGTAGGACACAATTTTACATTATGATTACTTAATCAAATATAATATATTTATCTCATTTCAAAATAAATCTCTGTTAAATTTACATTTTTTACATATACCTCACTAATATTATATGAATTCCTTAACCATTGGGTTTCCAAAGCTTCAATGAATACAAGCATGAATTAACTAACACATAGCATATCACTGATAAGTATGTGAATTACCTAAAGTTTATTAATGAATTATTTACCACAACAAACAAAACCTTAAATTTCCAACAAAACCAAAATTAAAATGCCAATTAATTTAGCATAATACAAAAACGATCACACTACAAGGAATAACAAAAGATCACAAGCATTAAGTTAAACACTACAATGAATAATTAACTCACATAATAATGGACAACACAATTACAATAGGACACAATTTTACCTTAGAATCTCAAATGGAAAAACTAACTTCAAATGATTATCTATTCATACACACCATTATTTAATCAAAAATAATATATTTATCTCATTTCAAAATAAATCTCTATGTTAAATTTACATTTTTTACATTTACCTCACTAATATTATATGATTGTCTCATCTCAACAAAGTTTTCAAAAATTTTTTATATTACATTTACATTTTTATATATTGAATTTATTTTAAATTTACATATTTGAATAAATAAAAATAAAATCAATCATATTAAAATAGACTGTAATGCTATCGATGGTTTTCTACAGGTCACATTTACATTTTTATATATTTGATTTATTTTAAAAATCTTTTATTTTAAATTTATATACACAAGTAATTAAAAATCAAATTCATCGTATTAAAATAAACTAAATGGTAATGATAATACTAAAATAAATTGTAATGATATTATAATTTTATTATAACCGTTTATAGTTTTCACACATTTTTATAATATCCATATATCAATTACGTCAATACAATGGTTTTGGCCTTTTGGCTTTCTGTTGCAAAAGTTTTTGTTTTCCCATATTCATAATTACTCTTTATTCATGATTTCCTTAGTGGTCAAGGGCATTAAATGTATTAGTCTTTTGTTGAAGGCGTAAATCACATATAGAAAGACCTTTGTCGACGCGTTTCGAGCCAGCAAGTGTGGCTCATCGTTGTCCTGCTGGCTCGAAACGCGTCAACAAAGGTCTTTCTATATGTGATTTACGCCGAAGCTCCTCTTATAACTGTACCTGTCTTTATTCATGATTTCCTTAGTGCTCAAGGGCATTAAATGCATTAGTCTTTATTCATGATCACCTTAGTGTTTAAGGGTATTAAATGCCTTAGTGTTTAAGGGTATTAAATGCTTTAGTTTTTATTGACAATCTCCTTAATGCTCGAGTATTAAACGCATTTAGGTTATCAAACAATCCATGTTTTTTTATCCACAGTTTTGATGCTGGTTTTGATGCTTTATGTGTTGTTTCCATTTTTCTTATACTTACTCTCCTATAGCGAATTAATTTGATTTCCACCTCACCCTTCTACACCGAATTAATTTGATTTCGACCCCAAACATTGTCTACCTCGTCTCTATAGAAGACCCTTTCTCTATTCATCCTATTACTGAAAAAATAATTAACTTGGCATAACTCCATGTCCAATGGATCTGTCTTTTTACTAGCAAACCTATAAAGTTTATACCCCGCTGAGCACCATACTTAGCTTAACATCTAGTTGATTGAATATTTCAGATAGAGAGAGCCCTCTCTGAAGTTGGAAGGGCTAGATTCTAATTTCTAAGTGGTTTGTGGTTACCTTTGAGTTTCTCACTTCAGCGTAAGGAAATTACGGAGCGCTAACATAGTGGCGTTGTGGTCGGGGAACGAAAGGTTTCATCTTCTCCAAAAAAGATCATCAAAATTTCAGATCTGATTGTTGATGATGGAAAACAATTAAAGAGGTTGTACCATTCACCTGGTGATTCCAATTAATGTTACATTCAGATTCAAATAATCCATTGGAGAACAACACTGGTTGACATAGGAATGGAAGGATATTTCAAAAAGACCAGGGATCAAAGCTTCAATTTTTTTCAAAAAATCTTATTCTTTTTCGTCATATACCTCTTGTCCTTTTCCGAGCATATTAAAAGAAATTTCCTTTTATCTATTGTATTTGAACGAAGACTACATATCTGCACATGATTCTCCTTTTAAGATTGTATATCATTCATTTGAAGCTGTAAATGCATCTCCATTTTGTAATTGTGATCTTATTAAACAAGATCTTAATCATAATCATAGCCACGCTAGTAAGCCTCTAGATATTAAAGCCAATGTACCATCTCCTATACCTGATTCTACATTTACGAAAGTTAAAAAGAAATATAGACCCTTGAAGTTACCTTCTATACTCCATGACTTTCCTACAAAGCACTATAAGTATTTGCCTATGTTTGATGGAAAACTTGACGAGATTTCCGCTGAAAAACACATCCAGGGTTTTGAACATTTCCTTGAACTTTTCGAAGTTGAACAAGTTGACCTATCAGCTAAGAGAAAGGAACTCAACCACATTGGAGGGTGAAAACAATGGAAAAGATAATGGCAAGGATGACTTTGGGAGACAAAGTTGTTGCTGGAGAACAGAAGAATCTAGTAAATCAACAACAGATAAGACATCCTTTCCAAGCAAATTTTGCAGAAGGAGAGGTTGTTGGCCCAAACTGTTTTGTTGTTGATTCATGTCACCATGAGCTAGAAACCGATTGTTTTATATATTCAATCGAAGACGGTCATGAAGAGAGACCAGCAGCATGTTCTCATCAAGAGAATGTTCAGTTACAGTAGCTTAAAGAATGCAGTCAGCCTGCCTATGTCAGTTATGACAACGATGAAGAACATGAAGAAAATACTGAATGCAGGGGAAGAAACGTTGCCCTTGTGTTTTTCTTCATTTGAATTACTGAAGGAGAAATTCCATAATGTTAAAGGTCAGCAGTCTTATAGTTCTGACATTGAACATAAGCAAAACAACCAGGTCGCTGATGGAAACTCTCTACCCTTAAGTTTTGTTTCATTTGAGTTCCCGAAAAAAAAATTTAAAAATGTGGATCGACTAGAATGAGTAGGTGTGTGAATAAGCTCAACACTTTGCGCATTTTTTTCAGCAAAGTGCTAGTTTCCAGCAGTCTGCAGATGTGGACACTTGTCACCAGAACTTGAAGGCCGAGGAGAAAGCCCTAAGATTTTGATGAGTTGCTACCATATTTAACGTAAAAAGTCATAGTTAGTCTTGGTCAGAAAACAAGTTTAGGTTTGGCTATGATTTCTGGCGCTGCACCTGTCGTTTTGAATTTTCTGCCAACAGACTCGAGTATGCACTAGCTGTCTTGGGGTTTTCAGAAGGAAATTTGTGTTAATTGGTCTGTTGTATAGGGTTTTCTATTCTCATTTGCTATCAAAAATAAATTTGGGGCCTATTTTTCATTATTGCTATTACTTGTTGCACAAATTAAGTTTGCATTAAAACCCTAGAGTATCCCTTGTTGCAAACAAGAACCCATATCAACTCCAGTGGAAGAAAGCAGAAGTGAGGTTCTATTGTCAAATTTGAACCATAAGATCTCACATTCATCAATGCAAACCCGGCTATCAGAGTTGCTTTTGAGCAGGTGGGATGTATCAAGTTTTGTGAGAAAATTCAAAGGTATAATGCACAGCTTACTAAGGAGTTTGCCGTGAACTTTAACGGGTTGGAGGCTAAAGTTCACTCACCTTTCCAGTTATATAAGTCAATATCAGCAGCAACAGAGATTCCCCTTCAGGGAGAGCAATTGTTTAAGGGCATGCCCCTTGATATTGCACATTATAAAAAAAAAAATTGAACCCTGAGCATAAAGACGAGTATGGGTCCATTGTTCCTAGAGACTATCTACTTGAAAATCAGAGCAAGTTTTTGCAAGTTATTCAGAGGTATTTCACATGTGAGGGAAGGTTTGGAAGGATTTATCAATACCATTTCAGACTCTTGATGCATTTTACTGGGAAGAGCCCCTTGAATTTTCCCTTCTATCTATTCAGGAGTCTCAGCAAGATGGCAGAAAAAGTGCAAAGAAAAAAAAAGTGAAGTGGAACCTAGCATTTTCCACTTTGCCTTAACTAAGTTGTTGGTATTGGAGGATCTGAATAAAAAAAATCAATCATGGACTCTTCAAACATGGTGGATGATGTGCCAACTAATTCCTTTAGCAAGAAAGAAACACCCTCAACAGTGGTAAAAGACATTTAATTTCCAACAGGAAGTTCAATGAAAAGGCCCTCATCTACAGTGCAGACAGTATAAACAAACAAAAAAATGTGGTGGATGTCCCTAAAAAGCCCGTCACTAGGTCTACTGCAAGAAGACTGCCCTGGGAGCAGACATTTGAAACCTTGGAGACCATACCAAAAGATGAATTTGTTGATGATAAAGTCAAAGAGATTACTCAATTGCAAGAACAGTTGAAGAAGGCCCATATGGTTATTGCACAGTTGCAGCAAGAAAATAGGGAATTAAAGAAATTCATTCTAGAAAAGACAATTGAAACTATTCAATATGTGGCAGTGGTTAAAACTACACCATCTGCTGCCAAATCCAAGGGCAAAGAAAAGGTAATGAATGAGGATGTTAAGAACAGAGAAGATCCAGCGGCTAGGGTTACCAAATCCTCATCTAGGAAGCTACAAATCCAAGAAGAGAAGACAGAGGTAGATGAAAGGAAGCACACCTTCAACAAGTTGAGAAGGCAATTGAAGGAGGCTCACAGGGATATTTTTGAGCTCAAGCAACAGGATGAAATGGCCAAGAAACAAATGAGTGATCTTCTAGACATCTATCAGCCAGCCATGAACAATGCCAAATACATGTTCAGCAAATCCCTTCCACTACACAGGAAAATGAAAAATGTATGAAGGAAGAATCTATCTATGAGGAAAGAATTAAGACCCACCAAAGACAAATTAAGGGAGATGCAGGAGAAAGATAGAGGCAAATTGGACCTATTGGTTGAGGCAGCCAAAGTTTGAATGCTGGAAGGAGTGAAATAACACAATTTTGATTTTTGACTTTTGCCCAAAGTATGCTTGTTTATGGGGTTGGGTTTCCAGGTGATAATGTTTTGCATAAAGTCCCTCTTGTAACTATATTTAGTCAGAACATGTTCAACGCATTAATCTACACATCCCCTACTTTTGTTATGAAAGTTTGTGGAAAGGAATTTTATCAAGAATTGTCCCCTCATGGCTAAATCTCCACATGTCACCAAGTCCCTTCGGCTATAAATGAATGATAATCAAGGTCATGTAACCACATTGCTTCACACGGCTGAGATAGCTGAGGCAAAAAATGCTAAAGGATCTCAAGAAACAACCTGTCTTCAATGGCTATGAATTGCAGAGATTTGAATCTACAGATCTATTTGACACATCCCCTACTTTTGATATGAAAGCCTGAGGAAAGGAATTGTATCAAGAATTGGCCCCTCATGGCTAAATCTCCACATGTCACCAAGTCCCTTGGCTATAAATGAATGCTAATCAAGGTCGTGTAACCACATTGCTTCACACGGCTAAGATTGCTGAGACCAAAAATGCTAAAGGACCTCAAGAAACAAACTGTCTTCAATGGCTACGAATTGCAGAGATTTGAATCTACAGATCTATTTGACAAGATTATACACAAGTTTTTATGCTCCCGAAGGAGTCAAACATTTGGAAGAGGCTTCGAATGCTGTCAAACACTACCTCCATTGGAAAGGGGGGAACTACAAAAATAGTATTTGTATTGATGTTTAACCCTTCTGATTGGGCGGCTATCATTCTTACTTGAACAAGTCTCTCGCTTAAAAGGCTTAAAGTACTCGACCCAACATTTCTATCTTACGCGAACAAGTCTCTCGCTTAAAAGGCTTAAAGTACTCGGCCCAACATTTCTATCGCCGAGTAAATAAAACTCTTGAGGACATATTTTCCTATGGAGAAAAAGACTACACTCCAGGAGCCCTATTGTAGCAGACTCTGTTGGTAAATTTGATAAGTTCACTTATCATGATAGTCAGAGTTCAATTTCTTAGTATCTTTTGTTTAATTGGGCTTGGAATTGGGAAAAAAAACCCTCGGTAGTATACGGATCATTTTTGGATCCCACATTGAATAAGTTTTGAAAGCTACAATCCAAGCTAACTACATGGCTTTTCCGACTCCACGCAATATGGAAATCATTGCTGATGCCTACGAATGATTACAGACGGCTTAGCCCTTCCACTTCTGGATCTGACGCTGATAGAGCTCTAGAATTTACAATCCAAGCTCACTCCATGGCCTTTTCAAGTTCAGGCAATAAGGAACTTGTCACTCGCCTAAGAAGGCCATCTGTGTAGTTCCTGGATCATGGTGATTTGTTTGTGCATCCACAACTAAGCCATCCAGGTGTGGCCCGACATGTACTCTCATAAAGCTCAGGCTTCATCAGATTGGGCAAATAGATTGTAGATCAGCCAGTGGCTCCACGGAGTTGCTATGCTTCAGGACAAATGAGCTTAGATTGGTGGTTGTACCGGGGCCAACTATATTTTCAAAGTGTAAATTTGAAAGACTCAAAAAAAATAAGAAAATTGTGTTAGTAAATCTTTATAGATTCAAAGGCCTGGTGAAGAAATGCTCTATTTCAAGCATCTTCAACTACTCTCGGAATACATGAATGATGCCCTCTGTTCTAAGTTGCATCCCACATGAGCGAACTAAGCCCAATCACTTGTACCCTCTAAAATATCTCATCATACCTCAAGCAATCACTACCACTGAGCAAGCAGACAAGTTGGTGAGCACAGAGAACATGGGGAAGGAGAGCCATGTGGCCAACGGGACGATGTACCATGTTTAATAGTATCCAATGTTCTTAACCAGCTGTATGGTCTGAAACACACTACTATGGCATTTACATAATATTAATTCGTTTATGGCTTAGAAACCATTCAGGAAGATACTGACTAGTCTCTGTGATAGAAACAATTCCGGAAGATACAAGTGTCTGTGATTTTCAATCAAAAAAGGCTTTTCGATATGCATACACACCTTGGATTCAGACACTCAATCTCTACAGATCAAACGTGGGACTTTCAAAAGAAAATAATATTTTAGATATGCATGCACAGTTTTAGCCCACCTCGTGCAAACTCAGTAAATACTAAATATAGTAGAGACTGCTTATTAAATACATCGTAAGCGAATCATATAACTGGACAAAACAACGTAGTCAACAAGAGAAACGGACTAATAACCACCAAACATCTCCAAAATTAACAGCAAGACAAAGTTTCAATCCCTATGGGTTGAGCATTAAATGCACCGGGTTTCAAAATAAACAGAATGACAATGGATGTGTTTCTCTGAATCAATTTTATCCAAAGTCATTGATGGCTAAGATTGTCAGGCCCAATCCATTGGCTTTGATTTCCTCCCCTGACTTACTTTCTTCTACACATTATTGATAGCAAATGTCATTCAGGTTGGTGCGGTAAAAGGTGAGATGCATCCAATAATACTGCTGTGGACTAGAGAACCAATATGAAGACGAGCAACTAAACTAGTCAGCTTACCTACTAAACTCATCATTTTCTATAGAATTCATGCAAACTGTGGAGGCTAAAACTCCACTAACAGTCCCAATACTGAATTTGCTACAAAGGCAAACAGTCAATAGCTTATTTCCAATGGAAAATGTATCATATATCATTTATAAAGAATTCTTAGCTTCAGAAAGAAATTTGAGCTCAGAAGAAACAAGTGAAAATGGATAGAAAAAAGAAAGTCGCACTGCTGTTGCAGTCCCTTGCATGGCTCCTCTGCAATAAAAAAATCCTAGCTTTTGGATTTTTTTCATCAAATTCTACGAAAAATTGGAGTTGTCCAAAAAGCAATTTAGCCAGCCTAATTGTGAATTACCTCCACTTGCAAAATATATTTCTTCAAATCCAGGCATTTAAATCGCAAGGTCTTTCAGAAAGATATTAGGAAAAGATGGGAAACAAGAAAAAAATGGCATTCCGAATAGAAGGGTTCGATGAGCAAATTAATTAAAATAAAGAGAGTAAATAATCGAGACACCATAGAATATACATTGAACTAGGATTTAAGTTTTAACATAATAGCGACATATATACAGAAATACAACGTCTAAGTAAATCCAAACTCTTAGTAACATTTAACCATTCTCAATTAACTGGAAATTACCCACAATCATTCATGGATCAATATCGCAAACGGAAAAGAAGCCACCAATTTTAACAAAAATAGAGAAAAATGTTCATATAAAGATATAGGTGTATTTACTTAAATTCCATATATCATTCCCAAAGAGCTGACAGGCTCAAACAGTATTTAAAGTCACACATCTAGAATGGCATTCATTCAAACCAGCTTCTTCAATCACATCTCCTTACATTAATTATTTCACTTCTTTAAACTACCGCGAACACCAGGACGAGGCTTGTTTGGGTCGGAAGCAACCGTGGCATGTTTGTTAATTATTTTACTTTCCTCGTAGGGAATTTTCGGGTGCTTTGCCTCATGGTGAATTTCCATTGTTTTGATATCAGGGGCGGTCGTTTTACAATGAGGGCATTCATACTTGGCATGGCCACCTTTCTCAACACCGAGACGATCAACTAAACCCGCCTTTCCTCCCCCTCTGCTTGTAGTTGCTGCATCAACTTTTGCTGCTATTTCCTTGGCTGTGTGCTTCTTTGGCTTTGCCTTACCCGTCATGGTATCTGCTAAGAATCATAACATCAACAGAAAGAAAATCACTCAACAAGACCCACATCAAAAATATAGCTTTGGTGTTTTAATAGAAATAAATAGGCAACCCCACATCACATAATAATTTTTTTAACTAATGCATTTTAACCTTAAATCTATTACGCACGTGTGAACCCTTCAGCACAATAATAGATCTAGGGCGGAATGGATCTATAGAACATCAAAGACAAAAGCTCATATAATTTAGGCTCTGAACATCAAAAATAACATTGCGCTTTTTAGGAGAAGAAAGAGGCAAAACCCACAAACCCACAAACTCATCAGACTGTGTAGAAGACGATCCACATCAAAAACATTGTTAGGTTCTTAGTGTAAACAAATCCCACATCCAAAACATTGTAGTGGCTATATTAAAAACAAAGCACACTTTGTCAACTGGCTCTAGCTCAAATGGTAGGAACAAAATCTGTTCTCCTCCCCCACAGGAATTCAAATTCCAGTTCTGAAGTTAATTTTCTTGTTAGGATATTCCAACATATAGGAAATAGTTAAGTATAACTTCGTCTAGTGTATAGTTAGGTAAAGTGTGTTTCTTTACTATGTACTTTTATAACTTACAATCCGACAGTCACAATATGTTCTAAACATGAAGTGATCCGACAGTTCATTTTCTCCTTGGTATTACCAACACTTGATCCGTGGCTTAACACCCAATTGGTCCATGATCTCTTTTTAAAAAGCATGAAGGATCATTTGTAGGGTAACCGTTCATGAAAGAAGCTTATGTAAATTTTCATTCTTTTTATTAATAAATTGCCTGAAGTGACCGCGTTGGCTCAGGCCGTGGACTGTTTCCCTCTTTGAAGGTTTTAACCATGTCAAGAATATTGGTGTATTGATCTGTGATTTGTTTGTGAGCAGTGCCTTTTGGTGCTCTGACTGAGGAACTTACCCTGTAAATTCCTACATTTCTATGAGCTCACTGTCAATTGCAACTCTTCTGACAATGGACCATCGATCTCATTATCATCTATGGGCTGAAGCGTGAAGTGTAGCAGCGAGGAAAAAAGCTGCCACACGTGAAACCCACACCAAAAAGCGGTCAATATGTCCCAATCAAAACCCACATAAAAACAGTCCTAGGTTCTGTTTTAGACAAAAACCATAAAAAAAAATGACGAGATAATACAAATGACAAAGCACATACAATTTGGACTCTGTGATGGAAAAAACAAACAAATGATGCCCAAAGCACAGCACATATAATTTGGACTCTGTGATTGAAGAAACAAATGAAGCCCATATCAAAAACGATATCACTAGAATGCAAAGCTCATATTATTTAAACTCCGTAGACTCTGTAACAGAAGAAACAAATGAAGCCCACATAAAAATAATATCACCAAATTGTATGGGAAATTGAAATCATACATCAAAAATTGTATCGGATCCTGCAATAGACAAAGCGCACATCAGTAGCAAACGGGATCCGAAAAATAGTAATAATCTCCCATCAGAAATCGAAATTGATAATAGCAAATAGGATCAACAAAATCTATTACATAGATAATAGCAAATAGGATCCGAAAATAACAGTCTGTATCAACAAAATCTATTAATTATGTAATGGAAACAAAATCTATTAATTATGTAATGGAAAAATAGTAATAATAATAATCTCCCATCAAAAATGGAAATTGATAATAGCAAGCAGGATCCGAAAATAACAATCTGTATCAACAAAAACTATTAATTATGTAATGGAAAAATAGTAATAATAAAATCTCCGATCAGAAATCGAAATTGATAATAGTGAAAAAAGGGCGAGAAGAGATATTATGAATAAAACCTGTAATCAAAAGACAAACAAGTGAAATAAAACAGGATTATTTTTGACGAAAATATAAAGCCCTCTGTTTATGCTAAATTTAATCAATGAACAATTTATAACCAAACAAAGAACCCAAAAAATACCCAAAATCAACTGTTCTAGCAGAGAGAATGTTCAAAATCTTTAAGAACTACATTTATCTTGGATTTGATATCAGTACCGAGGAAAGAAAAGGGAAAAGAGGGCATTGATAGGATGAGAAAAAATCAATTATGGGGAATTTCAATTGTTGTTAAACTAAAATTTATAGATGTTAGTTAACAATCGTATCACATCACTAGAAGATCAATGAGAACCGGTTAGTCTAGTCCATGTCGCAAAACACACCAAAAACATTAGCTTATCCATTATCCAATATCCGAAATAAAATAGTAAGAAAAAAAAATCATGATTATTTTATAAAAACATAAAGCCATCTGTTTAGACTGAATTTAAATCACAAAACAATGTGTTAAGGCAGAGAATGCTCAACTCTGCTTTTTTATCTCTTTAAGAAATGTACTAATATCGCATTAGAAATCGGTAATGAGGAAAGTAAAAGGAAAAACGGGGAATAGATATTATCATTATGAATAAATCATTTGATGAGAAAAGAAAAAAATGGGAAGAAATATTGGAATAAATCACAGTAATAATAATAATCTCTCATCAGAAATTGAAATTGATAATAGTAAAAGAAGAAAGGGCGGGAAGAGATATTATGAATAAAACCTATGATCAAAAGATGAACCAGTGAAATAAAACAGGATTATTTTTACGAAAATAGAGCCCTCTGTTTAGACTTAATTTAATCAATTGAACAATTTACAACCAAATAAAGAACCCAAAAAATATCCAAAATCATCTGTCTTTGCAGAGAGAATGCTCGAAATCTTTTCCCGTTTCTTTAAGAATTGCATTTATCTTGGATCTGATATTAGTATTAAGGAAAGAAAATCATATTTATCTTGGATCTGATATTAGTATTAAGGAAAGAAAATCATAGTAATAATAATAATCTCTCAATTGAAATTGAAATTAAAATTGATAATAGTAAAGGAAGAAAGGGCGAGAAGAAATATTATGAATAAAACCTGTGATCAAAAGACGAACCAGTGAAATAAAACAGGATTATTTTTACGAAAACAGGGCCCTCTGTTTAGACGTAATTTAATCAATTAAACAATTTATAACCAAACAAAGAACCCAAAAAATATCCAAAATCATCTGTCTTTGCAGAGAGAATGCTCGAAATCTTTTCCCGTTTCTTTAAGAATTGCATTTATCTTGGATCTGATATTAGTATTAAGGAAAGAAAAGGGAAAAGAGGGCAGAAACATGATGAGAAAAAATGATAAAGAAATCAGGTGTTAGATCAAAATCCACATATGTTAGACCAGATGTTAGTTAACGATAGCATTGTATCATCAGAAGATAGCATTGCATCACCAGAAAAGATTAATAAAAAACGGTTAGGTTAATACTTGTCGCAAAACACACAAAAAGCATTGGCTTATCCAATGTCCAATATCATCTAATGTGGAATCTAATGTGGAATATCAATGATGAAATAAAATAGTGGAAAAAAAATTATGATTATTTTATGAAAATATAAAGCTCTCTGTTTAGAGGAAATTTAAACCACAAAACAATGCAATGTGTTAAGGAAATTTAAACCACAAAACAATGCAATGTGTTAAGGGAGAGAATGTTGAACTCTGCCTTTTTTATCTCTTTAAGAAATGTAATAATATCGCATCAGAAATCGGTTATGAGGTAAGTAAAAGAAAAAACGAGGAATAGATATTATGAATAATTCATTGGATGGGAAAAGAAAAAATGGGGAAGAGATATTAGGAATAAATCATTGGATGAGGGAGAAATAGTGGGGAAAAACTAAAATAAAAATAAAAAGGAAAAACATAAACCCACAAAACAATTTATAACCCAAAAAAATCATCAATGTCTTTGATGCGAGAGAAAGCTCGATTATTTTCTATTTCCTTTCGATTCAAGGAATACACAAAGCCCATGTCCAGCAAAATTGCTGGTCGCCTATCCCACAGAAACCCCAATAAATCGACTGAAACTGAAACAGGAGAACCCAAAAAGGACAAAGAATTTAACAAAAATAGGGAACCAGCTCCTGTATTAGACGAATCCGCATAAATCAAAAACTGATCTTAAAATCAAATACGAAAGCTTTCCATTGTACAGCAAATAACGGTCCATTTCTGAGACGAAAAAATACCCAGGACTTGTACTGCCTAAACAAAATGTGGGACTTTTTATTAAGTAGATAAAACTGCTATGGCCGAACACAAACAGGGCTTACCTGAAGTTGGGCGCCGATGGGGATCCCTGTACAGCAAACTGAACTGAGCAGAGCAGTTTATCTCGACGTCTCGCGAGGGTTTCTGAAATGGGGGGTTCTACAATAGTTTTATAGTCTACTTTGTGATCCTTTTTCAAATCAATCGCATCTTTAAAGAAGCCCCGCACAAACCCCAGATTAACTCTGGTTCCACACGGAAATTTTATAGCCGAAGGGCTATTAGAATGATTACTGAGAGCATCAATAAACCCTCGTCCGAATTTTTTAATCCTTAAATACGGATACTTAGCGCACAATTCGTTTTCGACCGGGAATGACGGGTGCCACTATTGCCTAAAAGAGACGGAAATGGAATCCGTTTATTAACTGGAATTATCGCCGTTTTTATTAGTCTTCATGTTTTACTTTTCGTACAAAAGTCCCTCGATATTCCCTGATGGAGAAGTTTTAATTTTCTTTTTATATTTATTTATATATCTAAGGGTGTGGTGTTTTAACTTTATATTTATTTATGGGTGTTGTTTAGTGGCTGAGATGGAAGTTGTTATGATATCTTTTACGTTTAAATTTTAATAATCCTAAAGTCATTTGTATGTGGTATGTGGAAGAATAAGATAAAATATTTGTCAAAAAATAAAATTGTGCATACTTTAAACCTGAATAATATTAAAAATTTATATATTATTTGAATTTATAAAGTTTATAGTGATATTATTATAAAAATAAAATATATGGTTAAATAGTAATAAATTAAAAACAAAAAGATATGGTAAGAACAATACCAATGTCTAATTTTTAAAATTTAGATGGGGCTAATAACAATACTATTATTAAAATTAAAATAAATATTTAATTGGTTGAAATATAAAGATAACTACACATAAAATGTGGGTAGGCACAATGCCTATTTTTAGTAAAGAATTTTTATTATTTAGATTTTGGTATCATCTATTTTTTAATTACAAGATTATCTAAGGGTAAGCAAGGTTCCATCCATCAGTGTTTCCATTGTCTAACTTTTTTTTTTGAAACGGTTAGCTTAAGTCGATGGAATTTGTCATTATCGAGTTTAGGGGGTAGTGGTAAGTTGTGATTTTCCTTCAATGGCACTCTTTGTGTTCATAAACAAGACACCCAAGCTTGATGTGTAGTTTATTGCCATGGCAGACCCATGGGAATGGGTCAAACCAAGCCAACATCATGCACTTTGAGGAGCTTAAGTCATAATGTAAGGAGCCTCCCGTAAATCTTTGAGAAACCTTCAAAGGTGCCTCATCTCGAGTTCCTCCTTACAAGCTTGTACATGGATATGCAAGTGGGACTTTGCAACAATTGGTGTGTCATCAAATCAAGGAAACACACAGCCATACTTAGGGTATTTATCATTCAAAATTGGTGTCCACCCATTATAGCTTAAGGGATGAACACACCAAAAGATGAAGATTGTTTAAACCAATGGGGCTAATGAGAACATTATCATAAAAAACAAAGAAATTACTAATTGGTCAAAACAAAGAGAGACATCAGTGATGGTAAGCATAATGTCCATGTCTAACAAAGGATTTTTATCATTCAAATGTGGACACCACTCATTCAGTGATGGTAGGTTCATTTAAAAGTAGGATAGGGTTCCATCCATCATTATTTTAACTCTCTTACCACTTCTCCATGGAAATCTCTAACTTGAGCTAAGGGAGATTGTCATTGTCAAATCAAGGGGCTCAATGGCCAATATAGTGCTCTCTACATTCACAAATAAGGCACCCAACTTTAGGGTGCAATCAACTAATAGACCAAACATGTGGGAATGGGCTAAATTAGGTCAAGGCTAACCTTGGTTCATATTCTAAGGAGCTACCCCAATTTCCAAGAAGCCTCTTAAGATTGTAGAGTTTGATAAACATGTCAAGGAAAACAATACTAATATAACCTAGAAAACTTAGAAGTGATAATGGTGCATACACGCATATAATACACAAAGATTCACCCTATAAACACTTAATTGGGAAAAGCAATCAACTCGAAACCTACACTGGTCTCTTTTTACTCTATTAACTTTGTTATTCACAAATATAATAATTAGATATTCCATGGCATCCAAAGCCCTGATATTTTAACGTAGATTAGATTAACTGGAATTAATTTACAATGGGTTGAAAAAGTATGAAACATACCCAAAAAAATGAAGACATTATCCCCATAACCCCCTTTCCTCTAAGAACCTACAAAGGATACAACACATGTCCAATAAAGATGCCCCACTTAAGCCCCACCTTGGAAATTTACTAATGAATCTACAAGTGAAAGTTTACACAATTTGTTACATGATTAAACCACGTAAGCATGTGGCAAAGCCTAACACTTTTAAAAACACAATCATTTCATTTTCTATTAATAAAAAAAATGAAAATTTTATTATCATAAGCCACAACCCATTAGGGCTTGCATCTAAGAATAGTAGAGTTTTAATTAATAGACATGGATAGGCATTGACAACGTGGATTTGGGTTTTTTCCTAGGTTCACTTGGTAAAAAGGGGGAGACCAAAACATAGGTTTCATAGGAAGCAAAGGGACACTTAAGTCATCCTTAGATATTAAAGGCACTAGCCAAGAGAAGGCTATCCAAAATCAAATATCAAGACAAAAATATTTTTACCCAGTCTTATAATTAATACAGCTGGGGTATTTACTATAATTAGAGCCCTTCAACTAAGACCATGAAAGTGGGGTATCTAATCCATTAAAGTCATTAGCACTTGTACCTAGCCCCAACCACATTGAATCCATCAAAGTCATTAGCACTTGTACCTAGCCCCAGCCACATTGAATGCCCTACTTGCATGGGTGATTTGGCCCATGAGGGGCAAAGCATAAAATGACTTCCTTGCAAGAGCAAACTAGCACATGAGGAGAAAAACATGACACTTTAGAGATTTGAACCTTGGTGGGGGGAACAAGATCTTTGTTTAACTAATAGAATAAAACTTTAACGAAGTGTGACAACACATGCCTTCCCTAATTTGGGGATCCTATAATTAATGTAATCATCTTTATAGCACTAAATTAAAATCCTTCAATTAAGAAGTCACAACTAAGGAATGTCTCTTAAACCAAAATTACATATAACTGACACCTAACCTCAACCATGTGGAATGTCTTATTTTTACAAATAATCTAATCTAATAAAATGAAACATTAAATAACTTCTTTATATGAACAAAATGATGAATTTAAATGAAACATTAAATAACTTCTTTATATTAACAAAATGATGAATTTAAATTAAACATTAAATAACTTCCCTATATAAACAAAATAGTGAATAGAAAAATAACACAACCCTTAATTAACCATTAAATCAAAAACTTATCATAGTATGGCAAACATGCTCCTCAATATAAGAGTATCCCAATGAATGTAAACATGACTAATTTAAATGGATGATCTAAACCATAAAGAATATAGCATAGATACCTTACTTATAAGGGTGAAATAAACAACAAAAGGGGAAACATATCTTCACTTGAAAAGATATAAAATGACACCCACTTAACCATAAAGCGACCTCACACCACAAAATATATGTGTATATATATATATATATATATAACCTTAAAAAACCATGAGAATCCGAAATCCGTTGGAGAACAAGAAGTTTTCTATTAATTTTTAAGGTTAGTGGCAAGAAAAAGTGATATGATGTAATGAATATGAGCCAAGAAAAGAATTGATGATGAGTGTTTTTCTTAATGTTGACCAGGTTTATTGTATTCTTACCAATTATCCTAATAATGAGATAGTAAGACAAAGAATTTCGAATAAAATTTGATTTAGGAGTATAAATAATTATTTAAGGAATTAAAGAAGGGGAGATGTTATAATTACCACAAATTTATTATTTTCGTGGGATTTGTTTTTTAACTAAATTTAATGTCACTTAATCGACAATTTCACTAACACTATGGATTGTGACTTAGGTTTGTCATGGCATTCAACTTGCTTGCATTGAACACAAAAAATCACTTCCTTAATAAGAGGCTAAATATGTCAATATTTGGGAAAATTGAACCATAGCATGAAGAAGAATATGGCTATTATCACTTAATCCAACCTATCAATGAATTTTAGATGATAATTTTTTTAATGTAAAACTAATTTTATTTATATTAGCAAAGTTTAATGATAAGTGGGCAAATTAAGGTGATACGAGCATTGTGCTTCCAGGGGTGTTTTATATATTGTTTAATGAAAAAATGAGGTAGTTTGATTAATTATTGAAAGGGTCTCATCTAGATTCAATTATCTTTTAAGAGTGTGGTATGTTTCGTTTTATAGAATAATTAGGTCATTGTAGTTAAAGGGGTCTTGTCAAGATTCAATTAGGTAATGTGAAATGGCCTTGAGGGTTAGTTCAATTGGTCGAGTTCCCGTTGCTAAAGTACCTTGGCCATTTGGAGGTCATAGGGTTAGTTCTCCTCGACGCCCTCGAGGTTAGGTTTTGCTAGATTGGCTAGTGGGATGTGATCCCTTCATGTTGATCTACCTGGATTTTCCACAAAAGAAGAAGAAGAAGAAAGGCTATACAATTGTGAAATAATGACTCATATTTTGATAAATGGTAAATGATTAAAAAAAATAAATTGTTATACTTTCCATATATTATAATGAAAAAATAAAACTTTTAGATTATTATGTTATATGAATTATCTTAACAAGGGTTTCATTATCATTTTGATTCACCCTATCATATGTTATTATATAAAGATTAAGATCATGTGTAAATCTTTGATAATTGTTCAGTAAATTTATTATAATAAATCCTTTGTAAAACTTTAGTCAAATTAGATTTGTATTTTAGGGGTGGCAAGTGAAGGGGTTATTTTTAGGCCCGGAGGACAATTTGAAATGAGTTTCACTTGGACTTTGGCAACGACTACTAACAATCAAGTTGAAATGTATGGGCTATTTCAAGGTCTTTCTTTGGCGCATGCAAGTAACATTAAAAGGATTATCATTATTGGGGACTATAAACTCATTATTGGTCATATACGAAATGGATCCAATCTTAAGGACCCTCTTCTTAATTCAATCATTAGCAAGATAAGACATATTCTCTCTCAATTCTTTGATTTTCAATTCTTTCATGTCTTAAGTAATAATACTAACAAGGTTGACGCAATGGGAAACCGAGTAGTTAGGCTATCAAGGGGACCATTATTAATCAATGATCTAATTCCATTCTCTCATATCCCACGACTCCTCTCTTACCTGCCAAAGGTCAAAGTGGGGGTTGGTTTGCCCAACCCAGAACTGCAAAAGAGAAAATAGTGGTTAATCAACATAGATTTTTTTAATCGATCAGTATGGGGCTTCGAGTCGTGGACTCTCCACCTCCTCCACATGCCACCCATGCATGATCATTCAATCTACGGACAAGGGTAATTGGGTTTCCTTGGTGAGTGATGGGTTTAAAGTCCTCCACCATCCTCTAGCACAAATTGAACTTGCCCCAATTGAGCTCCATGATGTTATGGCTCTACGAAATGACGTTTAAACATCAATTCAAGCAATTGGCAAATAACGTTCTATAGTGTAAGAGCTCTTTCAGTTGCAGAGCTTCATGTTTGACATTTCAAATCAATCCATTAGTAAATTTCCTCACCAATATATGATTACTCTATTTAATGGAATCCATTGGTCATTGAAGATTTGGTTTCGCTTTATATATGGCTATAAGACTGGAATTGGAGTGAACTCTGAAAAGTGGTTTCACGAGGGTGTTGTGGTGTCTAACTCCATCTTCGGGCATCCCCTCACTACAAGGAAAGACCTTCTAGTGGAGGTTTATATGGAAGCCCCTATAAAAATATCCCGGAAATCCTTTTGTAGCGGAGGTCACTAGTGGAGGTGGGTAGGCAGATGTTTTAGCAGATGTTTTTTTACGATGTGTCTATAAAATACAAACGCACCAGTGCTTTACTATCCATACAAGCATCGGTGTCGAATAGAACATGGTGCAGTGTGGAAAATTTATTTTTATAAAATAAAAAAGCACAGTGCGCTAAATAACAAAATGCACCAATGCTTAAGTAATCAATAACATGGGAAAAAGGTTAACTTTTAAAAAAAATTGGTGCTATATACACCCACAACATATATGACGCATTGGTGCAATGATAATAATGCACCGAATAAGGGTTAAAAAAAAAACCTCTCAATTGTAAAATTCATTTTTACTATCTACAGTGCTGGAGAGATCTAAAGCATCGGTGCCACTCTTGCCTCATGCAAGTGCCATGACATCGGTGCTTCTCTTGCTCACCATCTTTTCATGTCGTGCTGAGTGCGTGGCTTTTAAATTTTCTCAGATTGTGGTTAAATTTGTTTTTCTCAATTACGTGTCAACAATGCCTCCCCAATGAGCAAATGTCTAGGTAATATTTATGTTTCTCTCTAATTTAATTTTTTAGTGGATTAGAATTTCAAATCCATTGTTTTTGGGAGAAAAAAATTCCTGCACATTGTGCTTGATATGTTCGGCTCACACCAATAGCGGTGCACCCTATAAATTTACAGGGTGCACTACAGTTCAGTGAGTGAACATAATGCACCGCTATTGTTGCGGTGCATTTTGTAAATGAAAACGCACTTGGAAATCTATAAATTGTACATCGGTGCATACATTTTTAGGTTACGCCTGGTGTATTTATATTTACCAAACGCACTGCAAAAATAATATTAAAAATATAGCTTGGTGCATTCAATAACCTGAACATATCGTTCTGGTGCAAAAAGGTTATACGTTTGCACCGGTGCATAAGTGAGACACACCGCGATGAAATTTTAAATATGTGAACCAACAATGGTGTGTCATACATATGTGCGCTCTGATGTCGGTGTGGTTGTATTTGATAACACACCCAAGCCAGTGAGTTACTGTTTTTGGGGCACACCAGGGATTTTATTTTTTTTAATTGAAAGTTTGTTTCCATATCTATAAATAAATTTTTCATTTAATAAAAAAAGGTGTAATTTTATGTATGATACTGATGTATTTAATATGTTAATCATGTATCAGAGACACCAGCAGCAAGAGAAGGAGCAAATGGCAGACCAATACAATGTGGTCTGACCATGGGAGGCCAGAGCGAGGGAGAAGGATTTATATCCTTGCCCTATTAGCATAGTGACCCAAGCGCTCTTAAGGAATGTATGCCTCCTTAAGTACTATGAGGAGGCTACATCCCTTAAGGCGCACTTTGTCTTGTTGGTGCATCTGATCCACTGGTGGAGTGTCTAGGAGTAGGGTTTCCATGTCGGTCCTAAATAAATATAAATAGAAATAAAACAAGAAAGCAGTGAAAATCAGTAAAGCTATCAAAAAGTAAAAACAAAAGAAATAAAACAAGAAAGCAGTAAAGTTGCATGTTGACACATGGAGTGTGTGCATGTGGTTTCCCTTCCAATGTTTGCTCTATTTAATAGATGGTGAGGAAGATGAGAGGCATTCCATGATTCCATCATCCATTCTCTTGGGAGAATAGTGTTGTGAGACAAAGGATTCCCTGGTAGTAGTACATTGATTGAGGGCTTGGGGGTGGCCAGTTGTAGCAAGATTTTGTGCAATTGAGCCTACGGTTGGGTGGAGAGTCGTCCCCAAGACTTTGTTGCAGTTAGCAGAATTCAACTAGCGTTCAACCCCGAAATCACAAGTGAGAAACATCATCGCCACAGGTAAGTTGTCTCTACTCATATTTTTGAAATTTGATGTTAATTAGTTGATAAATTGCGTGTTGATTATAAATCGCATGATTAATCTAATTAATTACATGTTTTTATTTCGGGGTTGTTACATATGGTATCAGAGTTTAGGCTCAACCCTTAGGGCTTATGGGCATTTTAAAGTAGAAAACTTCGATTATTTCTAAAATTTCCATTTATTGTTTCTATAGGATAATACTCCCTCCAATTTTATCCTCCATTTTGGGTTCAAAATTCTTTCAATTACTTAAAAAAATATATATATATATATATAGGTAAAAATTTGAGAAATTTGTTTTATTTGATTTATTAATAATTTTAATTCTAATAAAATATAGATTAATCCAATTTCAAATTGTAGCTATTTTATTACTAATATATGAATATAAAGACTTAAATACTAATAGATGAGGGAAACTCCATAAAAACATTTGAAATTGGTTAATAATAAAAAATAAAACGAGTGAAAGGTAAAGTTCAAAGTTCGCATGTCCAACGGAAAGTGCTACATAGTTTATATATATATATATATATATATATATATAATTTAATTCAATTTCCTGTTAGAAACTCTAGCTATATTTTAATCTTGAGATTCGTAATCTATTGTTTTTTATACTTCGTTACAATTGATCACTCAGACTCGAACCCACGGTCTCCCGCTCCAAAGGCGAAACCTTATCCATTAGAGTGGGTATAATTAAAAGAACTCAGTATAATTAACAACTCGGAATAAAATCTCCATCCTTAGACATGACTCCAATTAAAAAAAAAAAATTGTGATTAAAAATAAAAGAGATTAATAACCAATGCATGAAAATTGTATCAAATAAAATATCAGTGGCAATTTGTTATAGCGATAAAGATATATAGGCAAGCTCATGCGAAACATTAAACTAAGGCATGTTCCAATATGCACAGAGCATTGAATGCGACAGAAAGGTCATTGATGTTGCTTGAAAATTTTGGCCTCAAACATGCTTCACGGGTCTGTACATGATAGACTGAAAATTTTGGCCTCAAACATGCTTCACGGGTCTGTACATGAGATTTTTCCTATAGACTTTTGGATAATATTTTAAAGGGGATCAAAACTTCCTTTGATCTTTAAACGAGCCAAAGTAAAATTTGAGGCTGCTTTACACTAAACTCATGAGATTAGCTGCGAATACGAGACTTGTGGAAGATTCCAAATGCCTCTGGTTTTCTTCAATTGAATCTTCGGATTCCTGTTGGTTCGGTTAAACGTCTGATTTGCATTAGAATTAATTTATTGTTGTTATTTCATTTTCTGGTTACATTTGTGCGTTCAACTAGCTTACATGATCTCAGTGTCTTTTCACTGGTTTTTTCCTTTAAATTAGCATTTTAATGTCCCGATCTGGTAACTTAGAGTCATACTTATGCTAGTTTAGCTTGCGTGAGAGTGATCTCATACTCAAAATTGGCTTTGCATATGCTTTGAGGAATGCTGAAATGTGTTTAAAGAATGGTTAAAAATCGTATAAATCTACACTTTAATACTTAAAGCGTGAGTTTCTTTACAAGAAGTTCATTTTTCTTAAATAAAAGGTTAAAGTTGCAAGTTTAGATGAAATGATCTCATCCTCAAATTTGAGCTTTGCAAAAGCTCTGAGAGTGCAGAAATGTGGGTAAAGATTGGTCAAAATTCATATAATCTACGCTTTGATATATGAAGTTTTTGTTTCTGTTGTCGAAGCTCGGGTTCTTTTTAAATCAGGGTTAAAATATTGCACGATACCTAAATAAAATTCTGGGATTTTCCATTTATGGTACAACAACTAAAGCTTTCTGCATGTATTTTCTTCAACTGAAATTAGTTCTTTAAATAGAGTTTCGTGGTGTCTATGTAACTGATCTCTCATTACTGATGTAGAAACCCAAACACAGTTTCGTAATTAACTGAGTTAAATAGTTCACCCTTATGACCATTTGAGACCTGTAGCCATTTAACTTTGCAAACAATTTATAGAGGAACGAATAGTTTTACGTAGATGCTAAATAAATGAACACGAATTTTCTTGAGTTCTCTTTCAGCTGTTAACACGCATGATGAATGGATAATTTACATTAAATAGTATGGGATCGTTAGCATTGTTCTAATTCAGTAATCCCACTTGCTGATACGATTTATTGGCCCGTTGCTGGTATCTAAATACATGGAATCGTAGCCTAAGTAGCTGGGCACTAGAAACTATTTAATATACTTTAATTTACATGAGCTCTATGGTTTACATTGTAGGGTAGTTTGTGATAAGTTTATGGCTTAAATCTGATGCATTTCACTGTAATGTCTCAGAACCGTTTTAATATATCAGCAACAATAAATTAAAAGATTCGCTGATTTCCGTAAATATCAAACATAGTTGTTA
This sequence comes from Pinus tabuliformis, assembly GCA_031772625.1. NCBI lineage: Eukaryota > Viridiplantae > Streptophyta > Pinopsida > Pinales > Pinaceae > Pinus > Pinus tabuliformis. Next base: position 1,870,170,581 of record CM062817.1, read on the forward strand.
CAGTAGTGCTAGGAACCATCAACCTCTAAGTTATTTATCTGAGGGCACATAATAACCAGATACTCAAAATATTTCACTCTACAACACAGAATTTCAATTTATCCTAGCACATATGGGTCATGAATCTGTAGACTTAATATTGTGATGGTCCATCAAAATTATAGGTGAATGGTGTGACATATAATTTCAAAAGCCAATTGGTGAATAAATTTTCTTTTCAGGGTTCAAGTACCCTATTAAAATAAATAATCATACCTATTAAAAAAAAAATCTTCGTCCCTATAATGCCACCAATATTCTAAAGATTTATTCTCACAATCATTCGAATTTCGATTTTTTGTTGAGACAACCTTCTAAGTTTTATTCGGACATCATTATTACCTTCCAACTCATGTTTTCCATGGTACAAATAATATAATATAATACTATAAAATTAGTAGTTATTGATAATTTATGGTTTAAGTATTGTAATAAATAAATTTGAATGAATGGAAAATAAATTGTGTGTTGAATATGTTGATGTAACTAATTGCAAATTCATTTACTACATGATGATAGGTATTTAATGTTGAATACTCATGATGGATAACGTGGCATAGGAATTATGATGTTATAATATGAGGTTTATTGACATGTGGTTCATTTATTATGTGAAGTCATGATATGTCTTTGATGCAAATATGTTGATGTTATAACTTATGATGGTATTTCACGAGGTGAAGCATGTGATACTGCATACAAATTTATGACATGCATGAGCATGCAGTTCGTTATCGTTCATAATGTTGCGATTAACAATGATAAATGTTGTCATGATGACATGCAAGACTTGGCATGTGGATTATTTTCTATGATACTATGATGGTATATCTAATGCATTGGTTGCATGTTGAGGTGTGATGATTGATAGGACTCCACAAATGGGTCGAGAGGGCTGATTTATTTGATGATCTCGTGCGAGCCTATACGCATGAGGGAGAATAAGTAATACCATATGCGCTGGGGACAAACTCAATCAACACTACATATGCCAGTGGTTCCTTTGTCTTGTATAGCTCTTGAGGGGCTATGGGACCATCTTGAGAAGGCCAAGTGCCTGATGTTCTAGGCTAGGTGCCTGTTGTTGGATTGGGATGTTGAAGTCTGGTGGGGGTGTAAGGACTTCGATGCCTGGGGCTGTGCGCCTTAGAAGTTGTGGAGGGAGTGGGCCAGCCTTGCGAGATGCCTGGAGTCATTGAGTACTGTACCGGATGCCTGCCTTGGGGCAGATGAGGTCTGAGTCAGGCACGAGCCTTGGGGCCAGCCTTGGACTGGGATACAGACCAAGGAGGCTTATGCCTGGTTCCGAAAGTGGGAAAAAGGACAAAGATTCCTTGGGGTTTCTCGGGTGTTGTGAAACTTTCGGTGCCCACTGGTTATACTAGTTCAGCAGAGGGTGTCGGCGAACATGAAGTAATAAATAACAAAATAAAATGTTAAATAATTCAACTTAACTGCGGGACGAAGTTCCTTAAAGTGGGGGAGTATGTAATATCCCTTAATAATCAATAATATAATAATAATAATAATAATAAATAATATAATATAATATTAAAATACAAGAAAATAAATAATAAACAATAAATAAAAAATAGTAATAGTAAATAGTAAATAAATAATAATAAAATAATAAATAACAATACTAAAGCTCTAAATAAATATAAATATAAATAAAACAAGAAAGTAGTAAAAATCAGTAAAGCTATCAAAAAGTAAAAACAAAAGAAATAGAACAAGAAAGCAATAAAGTTGCATGTTGACACATGGAGTGTGTGCATGTGGTTTCCCTTCCATCATTGCATGATTCCATCATCCATTCTCTTGGGAGACTAGTGTTGTGAGACAAAGGATTCCCTGGCAGTAGTACGTTGATTAAGGGCTCGGGGGTGGCCAATTGTAGCAAGATTTTGTGCAATTGAGCCTACGGTTGGGTGGAGAGTCGTCCCCAAGACTTTGTTGCAGTTAGCAGAATTTGACTATCATTCAACCCCGAAATCACAAGTGAGAAACATCATCGCCACAGGTAAGTTGTCTCTACTCGTATTTTTTAAATTTGATGTTAATTAGTTGATAAATTGCGTGTTAATTATAAATCGCATGATTAATCTAATTAATTACATGTTTTTATTTTGGGGCTGTTACATAGGGCATGCAGTGGCAAATACATCAAATCATGATGATGAGGGTGGTGACCATGATGCTTCTGGTAGTACTATCCCATCGAATCATGGTCAGGTTGTCAGTGATTTGTCTGGTAGTACACCTCTTCCTCAATCACCTGATGATCAGATGCGAGAGTTGGAGGATGTCCCTTATGTTTCTCCTAACAGAGTAGACTAGATGATCCAAAATGGATTTTGGATAGACTCCTAAGTCTAAGTTTTCCTCACCGAGGAAAATGAAAGCCCAAGGAAGTTCCTGGAACTAGCCCCATTGCAGAGATCATCTCATTCTGAATCTCCTGCAACTTGAATGGGCAAAACTAACTTAGGATGTAGAAGTTAACACAAAATGAAGCTGCCCTTTTTCCTTTGGAAAAAAAGGCAAAATCCCCTAAAAATGGGTTCTAAAAGCCCTCTAAGTCTTCAAAATCTCCTAAAAGATCAAAACTGTCACAAAAGGAGAAGTTTTAGAAATATCAGACTACACTATCGGAAGGCAAAAACACAAAGAAATGACCAAAAACAGGCCTATCGAAGGCTTAAACCAACAATGAACAGGAGTCGTCAGATCTAGTTGATCAACGGTCCAAATCTGATCGGCAAATCGCAATCGGCGATTACAATGAAGCGCTTACCAAACGGCCCAGGGCTTATGCGAGATGTGATTGTGACAAGTCGCATCGCAATATCGCATCAGAGCTACACAAAGGAGCGACTATATATATATATATATATATATATATATATATATATATATATATATATATATATATATATATATAGATAGATACAATGCGATAGCCAGACCCGATAGAGTTATAAACGATATGCCATAAATTTTGAAATCTGTCCAAAGGCATTTTCTATGTATTTTCGCATATTTCGTTTAATAAACGAAAAGGGAAGGAATGCACCGATGCGATGAATCCGGACCCAAAGGGGTTCCTAAATGCAAATGTATATTATTTCAAGTCCACATAAAGCCATTTTTGCGATATTTCAGTGTTTTTAACGTATTTTCTAAATATAAAGGGAAGCCATGGAATGGGCATTGCGACTTGTGATAAACGATTTCAGACGGACCCAATAGTGTTATAAAGTGGAATTAAGGACTTTTGAAGTCCGATAAATAGAGATTTGGCGATTTTTCCCGTGTTTTACAACGTTTCTTTGTGTAAACAGGGAACGACTGTTTCTGGGGGATTTCAAGCGCCGATGCACTCTTCTGTTGTAGAACAGGTGGCCACCTCCCCTAAAGGCGTTAGCAATGATTATTTAACGCTCAGAGAGGGGATTTGAGCAAGCCAAAGCAGGAAGCCAGAGAGCCCAAGAGGGAAAATGAACCGACAACGCCAATTTGGCTTAAAAAGCCACAGAACGACAGAGACAAGGGTTGTTGAAGGTTGTTGGGGGTTGTTGCTGAAAGCGAAGCCAAAGCAGGAAGCTAAGGCGAAAAAGAGTAGAAAGAGGCAGTGCAGAAGGAAAAAGAATAGCCAAGGGAGTCACTTGGAAGTCAAGTGAAAAGCCAAGAGAGCTGTAAACTAATAGAGGGCCAAAGAAGCCAGAGCCGAAGAGCCAGAGTCAGAGCCAAGAGCCAGAACCAAGAGCCAGAACCAAGAGCCAAGAGCCAAGAGCCCAAGAGCCAGATCTTCAAGAGCCAGGGAGTGACATGGTGTTTGAACCCATTGTTTCTGTGTAAAACAATAGGAGTTGAGCCAAGATCTTGTAAAAAGGACTTATACCATAATCCCAGAGAGGCTCGTTGAGTTGACTAGAGCTCACAGAGACATAGCCCAAGAGTTGTGGGTGAAGTCCTAATCAAATTGTTGTTCTGTGTGTTCTGTGTTCTTGCTGCATTGTTTATTGTTATATATATGTTGTATCATCATAACAACAAAATATTAAAAGCACGTGAACAATTCTAAAATAGACATAAGCATACACCTTTATTTCAAGCATATTATCGATTCCGCATTGGTTAATCATAAGGACTTGGAAATTTTTAAGCTTTGGGAGTGGGAGAGGTTCTTGTAAGTTAGACAAGAAGCCTAAGTGCCCCATTTTTAGATCAGGTGGTATCAGAGCTTGAGATTGATTAACCACCCCTTCAAAGAAGGTTATATCAGAATGCTTGATTGACAAAGCAAAGATTTATTGTCTAAAAGGTGTTTGGGTAGTCAAGGATTGGTTGTCTGATAGATTGTATGCTTGTTGCAGATTGACTATTTTCTGAGTTTGTAGAGGTGAAGGGAAAGTTGTTGATAGCTCAGTCTATGAAGGACAAGAAGGAAGAAGGGCTGAAGGCATTCTTCTATTCCAAATGACCTCAAAGCAATCCTTGAAGCACAAGAGGTTTGTTGCAAAAGGTTGCTTAATAAAGCCCTTTTTTAATCTTGTTTGAAGTTCTTTTGTTCATTGGCATAATGACAACTTCTACAAGTGGGTCCTCAAATTTTGCGTTCTTCACAATATTCTTTGATGAAGACATGAAGCAAGAGTTGTCCACCATGATGGATATGGTGAGAGAAATGTATGAGGATGGAAGGAAGAGCAACATAATTAGAGAGCATTTGAATTCCGTGGAGGAAGAAAAGCAGTTGCTTTCTGACAAATTGCAGGAAATGGAGAGGCAACTTCATATTACAAATACGAACCTGAAAAGGATGCATGAGTTGGAGACGCGACTCTTTATTTCCCAAGAAGCCTTGGTCAAGTATCAGCTTGAAAAAGAGGTAAACCATTCCAGTTTGTCTTCAAATTCTTCTAAGAATGCTTATATTGGTTCTTTTGAAAAACATACTAGAGGCATAGGTTCCAAGCTAATGTCCAAGATGGGCTATGAAGAAAAGGGCTTGGGAAAGCATGCACAAGGTATTGTTGAACCAATAATGGTTGAGGAAAGGCCTAAGTATTTGGGTTAGGTCTATGGACAGTATTATGGAGAGAGTTCCAAAGCTGCCATGGAGACCATTATAACAGCTCCAACGAGGAGTTGCATTGCAGAGTGTGAAGATTGTGTTCAGGAGGAATGCAATAGCTTGAAACATCACTTGCAGGATGCAGGTGTTCAGAAGCACACACTTGAACCAGAGAGTTGTGGAAACTCTGAAATCCTTGAAGAGATTGATGGTGCTTCAAAGGAAGCCACTTCTTCATTTGCTTCACTTCCTCATGAAGGCAATAAAGATGAAAGAGGTAGGTATAAATATGGTTCTAAACATTTTCCTTTTGATTTTGCAAAGCATGGTAAATTTCCACATATGTATGGGAAAAGAATTGCATGTTCCTTTTGTGGTTTGGATAACCATAATGTTTCTAGATGTTGGAAGAGAATGGCCACATACAGGAAACTTTTGAAGGAAAAGAAGCAAGAAGCCAAAGGTCCATTGGACAAGGTAGATCATGCTATCAAGAGGATGCACATTTGTTGCACTTACTGCCATAAGCAAGGACATCTTGCTGCAAAATGTTGGACTCTGAATCCATCAATGCTTCCACAAAAGCTGAAGAAAGTGGAAAGAGAAGATGGGAGAAATGGAAAGGTAGATTCCATGACTGATGTGTCTCAGAATGATTCACATGTTGATGCTGATGTGTAGACAAAGGTAGTACCTTTGAAAGGGATTGGTGAGAAATGGCTAGGGTTCTTATCCAATTAAGGTCGCATGTCTATTGATGCATCTATTTGCATTTCTTGTTAATGAGATGCAAGTTGCAGGACTTTATCAAGATGGTTAATGGAAAAAGGTTGAGTAGGAGACTCACTTTGTTGCTGCAACATTATATTTCATTTCAGCTTTGAAAGTACGGTGTGCTTAAGTGAAAGTTGAAGGATGAAATGCATGCATAAGCTTGATATGCATGAACACAGGGATGTTGATGATTTCCTTGTTTTTGAACATGTATGTGTAATTAACTTGCAGAGTTGATCGCTGTAACATGCTTGCAATGTTGACTTGGAAGAAGTTAACTTGGTCTCCAAAGATGGAGATAATGATGAAGTGTTTTATCTTTTGAAAAAGAGTCATAATGGTCTTTTTCTACATGCTTGACTTGAAGGGTCATTTGTTTTAAAGGCATGTTTTGTGGGCTTGTTATCTAATCCATCATTTGTATGCAGATGTAAGGCATGGAGGTGTTCACAAGATGTGAAATTTGTTTCTTTTGCTGAAGTAGGAGTTTAGGCCATCCAGTTGTTGTCTGTGTTTTGGTTGTTGTTAACAATTGTTGGTGACAGCTTATCAAACAGGTACAAATGAAAGTTTTGTAGAGCAGATGTACTTCACATTTGTTTGAGCCACCTTGGATCAATGATCAAGGCAGAGGAGTTCAAACTACCTTATGTGACCATTTCAGCATGAGTTCTGCAGGAAGGCAAGGAGGAAGACAGTTCTTCCCAAGAAGACCAGCCCATCCAAGAAGGGAAGTGGTCAAAAACTTTGGTTAAAGGCACTATGCAAGGCAAGTGTAGGGAGGCTGAAAGAGGAGGGTAAGTCACTCTCATTTACTATTCAGATCAGTATATCAGTTTTTTGGAGACCAAAAGTTATTTTAGTGGGAAGGCATGATCCAAAATGGATTTTGGATAGACTCCTAAGTCTAAGTGTTCCTCACTAAGGAAAATGAAAGCCCAAGGGAGTTCTTGGAACTAGCCCCATTGCAGAGATCGTCTCATTCTGAATCTCCTGCAACTTGAATGGGCAAAAACTGACTTAGGATGTAGAAGTTATCACAAAATGAAGCTGCCCTTTTTCCTTTGGAAAAAAAGGCAAAATCCCCTAAAAATGGGTCCTAAAAGCCCTCTAAGTCTTCAAAATCTCCTAAAAGATCAAAACCATCACAAAAGGAGAAGTTTTAGAAATATCGGACTACACTATTGGAAGGCAAAAACACAAAGAAATGACCAAAAACAGGCCTATCAGAGGCTTAAACCAACAATGCACAAGAGCCGTCGGATCTGGCCGATCAATGGTCTAGATCCGATCGGAAAATTGAAATCGGTGGTGGTAGGCAGAGGATATCGGAACATGTTATATGATTATTGCAATCGTGATATCGCAATCGGCGATTACAACGGAGCGCTTACCAAACGGCCCGGGGCTTATGCGAGATGCATTGCGACAAGTTGCATCACAATATCGCATCGGAGCTACACAGAGGAGCGGCCATATATATATATATATATATATATATATATATATATATATATATATATATATATATATATATATATATATGCGATGCGATAGCCGGACCCGATAGAGTTATAAACGATATGCCATAAATTTTGAAATCCGCCCAAAGGCATTTTCTATGTATTTTCGCATATTTCATTTAATAAATGAAAAGCGAAGGAATGCGCTGATGTGATGAATCTAGACCCGAAGGGGTTCCTAAATGCAAATGTATATTATTTCAAGTTCGCATAAAGCCATTTTTGCGATATTTTCAATGTTTTTAACGTATTTTCTAAATACAAAGGGAAGCCACGGAATGGGCATTGCGACTTGCGATAAGTAATTTCAGATGGACCCGATAGTGTTATAAAGCGGAATTAAGGACTTTTGAAGTCTGATAAATAGAGATTTGGCAATTTTTCCCGTGTTTTACAGCGTTTCTCTGTGTAAACAGGGAACGACTGTTTTTGGGGGATTTCAAGCGCTGATGCACTCTTCCATTGTAGAACAGGTGGCCACCTCCCCTAAAGGTGTTAGCAATGATTATTTAACGCTTAGAGAGTGGATTTGAGCGGACCAAAGCAGGAAGAAAGAGAGCCTGAGAGGGAAAATGAACCAATAGCACCGAGTTGGATTAAAAAGCCATAGAACGACAGAGACAAACGTTGTTGAAGGTTGTTAGGGGTTGTTGCTGAAAGCGAAGCCAAAGTAGGAAGCTATGGCGAAAAGGAGTAGAAAGAGGCAGCGCAGAAGGAAAAAGAACAGCCAAGGGAGTCACTTGGAAGTCAAGTGAAAAGCCAAGAGAGTTGTAAACTGATAGAGGGCCAAAGAAGCCAAAGCCGAAGAGCCAGAGCCAGAGTTAGAGCCAAAAGCCAGAACCAAGAGCCAAGAGCTAGAGCCAAGAGCCAAAGCTTCAAGAGCCAGGGAATGACATGGTGTTTGAACCCACTGTTTCTGTGTAAAATAGTAGGATTTGAGCCAAGAGCTTGTAAAAAGGATTCATACCATAATTCCAGAGAGCCTAGTTGAGTTGACTAGAGCTCATGGAGACGTAGCCCAAGAGTTGTGGGTGAACTCCTAATCAAATTGTTGTTCTATGTGCTCTGTGTTCTCGCTGCATTGTTTACTGTTATATATGTGTTGTATCAGCATAACAACAAAATATTAAAAGCACATGAACAGTTTTAAAATAGACATAAGCATACACCTTTATTTCAAGCATATTATCAATTCCGCATTGGTTAATCATAAGCAATTGGGAATATTTAAGCTTTGGGAGTGGGAGAGGTTCTTGTAAGTTAGACAAAAAGCCTAAGTGCCCCATTTTCAGATCACCAGACCTCCTCCTCCACCTCAAAGTTCGATAGGCATTGAGGCAGTAGTTGACCATCCACCGTCTTCTGCTGCAAACCAGCCACCTCCTCCTCCACCTCAGATTTGGACAGACGTTGAGGTAGTAGTTGACCATCCATCGTCTTCTACTACATACCAAGTTGGCACTACTACATATGTTGTATTAGATATTTGATTGCATTTATTTGACTTGTTTGTGTGTGTGTGTGTGTATTGCATTTTTTGTGTTCATGTTTATGTACTTAATTTATATGTTGGTGTTGATGTGTATATTGTTAGGTCATGTTAGATATGTTCATTTAATGTGCTTGTAGATATATGTGTATGTGATAGTAGTTATTTGACATGAGATGTATATTAATTTGAGGATGTGTGTGGTGATGATGTTATATTACAATGTTTGTGTTTTGTTAGATGTGATCACGATGATGATGCCCTGTTAGATTATTAGATTTGTGTGCTAGCTAATGATGTTTATATGTGCTATAGGTGTATATAATTAGATGATGGTAGTGAATTTGAATGTGTATCTTAGATAATGTTTATGTTTGTTAGATGGATATCATCATGAAGTTTATTTTTATGAGATAATATTTATTATAGATTATGTATTGTTGAATTTATATCAAACTTTTATATATTAAATTGCATGCAAAACGACTTACTTTATAAAAAAATGGAAAGTTATTTTTATAAATGACAAAGTTTAGTATGGTTAAAAATATGATTGTAAAATTAAGATAAATATTTTTCTATTGCTTAGATAGTCCATTCATATTCATTCTAACTTAATTGGTAAAATATTTCAATACTCACAAGGAAAAAATAATCAAAGGTAAAACAATTTAGTTGGTTCTTAAAAAGAAGAAAATGTGTAACTCATTCAATTTAATATAAAATATTAATAATAATAATTTATTGAAAAAAAAATAAATTAACCAATTCAATATTGGTTTACAAAATTCAATCTATTGTTAAATTTAAAAAAAAAAATTAAGTCAGAATTTTTTATAATTAATTTAGATTTAATATAACTTAACAATTTATATTTTTATAAAACTTAATTTATTACTGAAGTTATTAGATTTTCAAGAAATTTAAATTTAATATTTATAGCAATTCTTACCAATTTAAATTATAATTTTTTCTCTCTAAAGATGAGGATCAATAAATGTAAAATAAGGTTTGTAAAGTTACTTGTAGTTGGGGATTCACTCTTTTGGAAGTTCTCCCTTAAAGAGGCAGGTGAAATTTTTTCTAGTAATAAAGATATAACATTTTGGCGTTATTCTGGTTCTTTATTTGCTATTCTATTGGTTTAAATTTAACTCTTTTTAATTATAAATATGAGTTAAATAATACAAAAAAACATACTATATTAGATTTAAATTTTTGACAAATAATATATTTGATTATTTCTTAATGAACAACTCAAGAAATATTATTTTTTCCACATATTTATCACGAGGTAGTCACTAAAATTCATGTTTTCACATTTCTCCTAGCTAATAGTACATCATGTTCACAATGTTAAAGACATGTCTACTTTAAATAATTTGCTTATAAATACATGAACATAGATATTTATTTTACATAATCTAAATAGGAAAGAAAAATGCATCACCAAGTCTATTTGAAAGTCAAACAAATGTCTCTTAATCCCCATCACATTATTTATCATTTAGTTCTTAGCCATATAATATTTATTAATTCAACTTTTATTTATAATTACCATGGAAAAAAAATTCAAAATTGTTCCATCATCTATGAAGAAAAAATTAAAACCTCTCATGCATCGATATAAGCCCATGTGTTTCTCTTATGCTCCATAAAAATATGTAATCACCATTTTATACATGCATAAGACCTCCTTTTAGTTTACATAATGTTGCAAGAACTATGATTTAAATATAGTAAACATGACTTCACCTCTTATGTCAAGAATTTAATCTTACATATTAATAAACATTTTTTTCATTGTTAAAGCCCTCGTAGAGTTATCACTATATGATTTATATTGATTTTGAACTAAACAAGAAGAAAAAACACGTGAACTAATTAATAAACCACTAAGTATCTAAATCAAGACTAAATATTCAATGTTGTTTCTAATCTCACTATTTTCTCATTTTGGTTATATTATTCTCATTTTCCTATTTGAAAAGGATTGTGACCTTGAATCCTTGTTATCATACATATTGTACACAATTGGAAATACTTAGTTTTAAGTGTAAAAATGTTTCCACTGCAAAAAAACATGTAGAAATATTTGTTAATCTTACCAATTATATAAAATGCCAACAAAACGAATAAAAAACAATATAATTAGCGAGATAAAGAAAACAAAAACATACAACAATAGAAGAAATGATGAAATAACACTAGTACATATCACTTTTCATTGTCCTCACCCTGATTATCTTCCTCGCTTGGCATGATAACGATGTTGTTCTCAAAAATATGTTTTGATCTAGGGTCGTGCCTTAATATGAACCACCAATCCCTATCCAACACATATGGGTAAAAAACACCTGGTTGTAGTGTTTTGGGAAAGCATAAGGCTCCCTAGCTTCATGCCACATCTTTCTAGAGTTGATAGATATCAACCCACTATTATGATATTCCTTTACATTATTTCGATCAAAGGTGTCCCACCACTTGAGCCTAAAAATAACACATTGAAACGAAGAGAAGTCCACTTGAATGATCTCTTGTATCTTTCCAATGTAACCTAATGTTCCTTGCATTAGGTTTTGATCATGGTGGCTAGCATGACTAGATTGGTCGAACTCGACTTCCACTCCACAGTCTTGTGTCATGAATCCATCATTGACATCCTATGTTGGAAAATGATGTCCACATGCCCACATAGATAGGAACAAATGCACCTATAAAAAAAGTGAAAAATCCACAGTGTCATGTGTCTAATAACCCGAACATAATTAAAAATATAAAATATATATAGATGTTACAATTCAAAGGTGCAGTATGAAGTTAAAAATGTACATAAAGAGATTGTAACTATTGAGTTGTTGCTCCCAATCCCTATGTTTAGCGCATCCTCTTTAGCATGCGGATAATGACCACATGCACCATATTTCTCTCCAACTTGATCAACAACCCAACTGTTAAGGCACGTCATTGGCATATTTTCTTTTAAATGATTAGGATAAGGCACACTTATACCATTAAATTGTTTGAATTCTTTCTTAGCACTGTCCCATTTCCTCCTCTTTTGTTCGTACAATGCGACCTACGGTTGTGTCGCTTCCATATTATAAAGAATGAATTTGTTGGTGGCTTCAATTTCTGAATTCACTGATGAAATCAAACCATATATCATATATATATATATATATATATATATATATATAGAGAGAGAGAGAGAGAGAGAGAGAGAGAGAGAGAGAGAGAGAGTACCCATGAGATCAAAAAATGCATTAATACGAAGTACAGTGTGAATAATTATTGTGTAGAAATTTGACAAATGATAAGCTACTTACTCTTTATCATGCACCTCTTTCCATTCGTTTCGAGAAGCTCCCCTTCTCTTTTGTCTTATCCCTTTCGTCGTACCAAATCGTCTCACCTGATGTGTTGTTGATATGCTTGATGTACTCACTGTCATAATAGAAAGACTCATATGATATATACCCCTCTGCCATAGACCCTGTTATCACTTAGAGAAAACCTTAGTGGTGAGAAAAACTCTAAGGTAACCTCTAACCAATATTTTGAACTGAAAGCTAGCCCTTTCGATTTGAAGGGGGGTCCCTTTTATAACTTAGTCAAATATGATTGAATATGTACTCAGTACATTGACTAGATTTGATTGGATTATACAAAATTGGTTTGGAAAGGACAAGAAAAAACATTGGGCATGGAGTCTTTTTAACAAGTTATTTCTTACAGGCTATATGAAAAAAATATAGAGGCAAGGTAGAAACAAATTTCTTTGACAATTTTTCATTCAACTATGATAGAAGCAGATAGAAATAAATACAAAAAACAAAACACTTGGTGAATTATGTGAAAGATATCTAAGTCGAGAACATATAAACAATTTGGAAATTTTAAATCTAAGCTGATAAACAAAATTCAGATCTAATCATTCAATTCCAAATGTGGAAGACTTGTGGATCAGATTATGAAATAAAAGAAGTAACATGCACTAGAAAACAGATAGGAAACCCATCACACAGGAATCTCTGTAAATCCGAACAAGTAGTATTGATCACAATAATTTATATTAATGTCAAAAATCTGCACACTGTACCAATGTTCTGCAAGAAATTTCCAGCCCTTTTTCATTCTATAGAACTCGTCTTTATAATAAAATTACAACCTAAAGCAAGTTTCTTGTTCATACTTAATTACAAATTGCTAAATATAAAGAGTATATATCAAATACATGCATATAATATATTTTCCCAAGCCTATCTATATCTATATCATAACAACGTGCTACAAACTTGGCTAGAAAACTGGGTCATAAAACGATGACTAATCCTCTACCTCATTTACCGGAACTCGTGCCTTATCATCCCTCCAAATATATCCTTTGTTTCTTTGGTGCCCAAGTCGAACTGATGAACAACTATCCATGAGCTTTTTCCTGGCGAATTCCTGAAAAATAGGGTCTAGTTATCCCTTCGAAACTCCAAAACCATGATAGTTGTTAGAAAACTGAGATAGATTTTTTTAATGGGTTTGTTCTAGACTAAAACCTCTTTCAATTTTCAAAAATTCATTCTCATTTGTTTGGTAACTGTGCTCGAATTTACTGTGTTTTAACTTGGAAGTAAAAAGAAGATGGTTGTAACTTGGAAGTAGCCACTTCTTAACTGGCGAGGGTTGAAAAAATTAGCTCCCCTATCTGCTTATGTAAATCGATTTGATTGATTTCATGTATTTTCCTAGTATCTATTAATAAAATGGAGGGTTTATAGTCTTCATCACTCCTGGGAGCTGGGATTAGAGGTTCCATGAAGGCCATCTGGAACTTTCCTTTCTCTGAATCAAATGCAGAAAGTAATATGTGTTGTGTCTTAGCAGTTTGCTTCCAAAATTCAGAGTATGTGGAAGCCTTAAAAGCTTCATTCTTTCATTTTATATCATTGTATCTTGAGAAGATACTTTGTTGAGTTGAAATATGTTGATTTGAAATAGGGGTCCTTGATAAAATCACTATGGCTGGCTGTTGCGTGTCCCCTTCCTTTAGAGTTTCATCTTGAATAGCAATTATTTGAGGCCTAAACATGGGATTAATTGGAGAATCTGATTTTTGAGTAGTATTTGGGTCCTTCTTATTTCTTTTAAAAATAATAAATTATGCATTTGGATTTTCAGAATCAGTAGGGGACATGGATTCCCTTTCCCTTTTGCCCTCCTTTTCTTTAGGAATTGTTGTCTATGTATATAATTGATTGAAAAAATGTTCTTCAGCTCCCTGTAGAGTACCCTCTGTCCATTCCTCCTAATTTTCATATTGTTCAATTTCAAGCCTTGGTGTGTGTGCATAAGAGGTACTCTTCTATTCTAATATGAGTTTTGAAATGATGCCCAGGGATCATAAGACCAAGAGAAACTCAGTTTGAATTTCATCTGACTCAAGATAGCATCTACTTCCTTTGTTGCAGCTCTGGTGTTGATGATGTAGGGCCCTATGTGAGCTTTCAGCTTGAATTGTGCTTTCTTCTTGTAGGAGACAAAATGCAACTCATCCATATTAAGCATTTTCCTTGTGTATTCTAATGCAAAAATCCTAACAGGTATAAAAACTGGCAATCTGTAAGGAGGCAATTCTGATCCATAAACTTTGATCTCAATGTAGTTCTGGTATAAATACCAGTCTCCCACTTCAGCTTGATTTGATAAATTCAAAAATTCCTTTATTTCTGGTGAAATGCTTGGGATCAAACCAATGCTCAGCAAATATAGTGAGGTATAAAAAAACTTATCAACATAATCAGTATAGGAATATTACTCTGAGTTATTTCTAACCAGAGAAGGCCAGTGAATGACTAACTAGGGGTTACCTTCGTTATCTATCTTTTGTAAAGGGAAATTAAATTTTTCTTACTGGTAAGATAGCATAAGGTAGACTAGTATTGATTGATACTTAAAGACACCTTCTTCTTTGAAATTGGCAAACTAGTCATCAATGGATTTAGCCAAAAACTTAATATAATTGAAATGGATAGAGGTTTGTTTGCCAACTAATAAATTAGATAATAAAAAAACCTAACACTATCTCATCTACCCACTGGTCATTATGGTACCCAAGCAGTCGATTTACCATGGATATTACCTGTTTGGACATTTCAAGAAACATTGAAACTGGGTATGGAGGATTTGTCCTAGATAATCCAACGATTTCTAGAAGAAGAAACTCGAAAATCTGGGCTCTCTAAGGGATGTTAATTTTTTATATAATTCCATTAAAATATTAATAGAAAAAGGATGGCGAGAGGTCTAATAGTTAATTTTCAAGGCTTGGCAGATGCTTTTAGGGGAAATATAGAAAATGACTTCATTGTCATAGGAAATGACTGCCCTTTGACTAGGCAAATATCTAAGGTGGCACCAGATAGAGAACTCGGGAAAGAAGTGAGTCTAGGGGAAAACAAATTGTGGAAGAAAGGATTCCCATACACTTAATTCATCACTTTTATCCAAGTATTTATGCTTTTCCCAATTATGCATCTCATAGAGATCAAATTCTAACTGGGTTATAGCAATTTTATACAAGGCGTCTATTAAGGGAGTTTTATCAAAATCTAGGACTGGGGAATAAGGGGATTTGACTATTTGATCTTTCCTTTTCCTTTACGATTCAAAATTTTTGAAAATGAACACAAGGAATGGGAGAACAATGTTGTAGAAAACCTGATAGAAAAAGGTTTGAAGAACGGGGTTACCGTGTAAAATTGTTGACTATACGCAAGGAATTAGCTGTTGAAAGTTGACAGCTGGTAGTAGTTTCATCCTTCGTCCTGCAGGATCAATGACAAGCAAAAAGAAATGAAGTGTTGGCCCCAAAATATCTTTTATAATGGTGGAATTGGGTTGCATAATGGCTTCATTAACGACTATGGAGCGGATAGGATTTATTGGTAAAATGGGTAGGGAACGGGAGTTTAATAACATAACGTTCAATTAGAAATTGGAGGCAGTTTTGAACGTTGAACAGGAAATGACATGGACATGGAGTGAAGTGGTGAGACATGTGTCAAGAACACCATAGATCAATAGCCTTTGTCCATTGGATACTATGTTCTTATTATGTAGCTGAATTGGTTAGCTGTTGTTATTATAAATATTGTCAGCAACTCATCAGAAGCTTAGGGCCTTCTCTACGAGCTAATTCCTTATGTTAGCCACCCTCACTTACAGTAAAATGATAAAATGATATTTACAATGATATGTATGAAAAACTTATCTATCCTTGAGTGAAATAGTGCTTGAGTAGTCTGCCAATGACAAGTCCTTCTCCAGTCAAATATTTCATCAAAAATGCATTGTTACCTTGAAAAGCTTCAATTATATAGGGTCCTTTCCATAGATTTTCAAATTTCCCATGCTTACCTTTTTCTTCATTTCTAGACTCCCATCTCACAACAAGATCATTTATTTGAAAATCATCTACTTTAGTCCTTTTGTCATGAATCTTCTTGATTTTGTCCTGAATTATCTTAGTTTTGTTGTAGACCTCCTCCCTGGTTTTCTACAATTGAATCATTTGATTTAACGTTATTTGTACATCATTTGGCTCCACTTGTGATTCCTGCAATAATTTTAGCACTGGAATTCCCAGGAAGTGGGAAAAATTGCATCCACTCCACATACTAATTGGAAAGGAGACATTCCAATATATTTCTTAGTGCTAATTCTGTCATCCCATAGATTATTAATCAACTTCTTATACCCGGATTTCTTATTTTCCTACAACTATGAAGTCTTTCAGTGCCTTTACCAAAGCAAAGGCTTGTTTTTCCATGATATTGTACTTTAAGGGGGCATCTCTTAAAGCTTGGTTGAAGAATGTTATAGGTTTTTCATGTCCCTCCTTTTTTTTCTGCAACAAAATTGTTGCAATAATATGTTCTGATGCAAAAGAGAAAATCATGAAATCTTTAGTAAAATAAAGGCTAATTAAAACAGGAGCACTTGTCAAAGCTACATTTACTTCATTGAAAGATTTTTTTAGCCTCACTATTCCATTTTATCTCATTATCTTTCTTCACCATGTTTGTGATTTCTCTCAATATCTCGACCAGGTTTGGAATGAATCTTCTCAAGAATTGATCCTACCAATGAAAGACTGAATTTATTTTTTGTTCCCGGGAGGATCAATCTTCATTATGGCTCCAACTCTATTGGGATCTATTATCATACCATCATTTGAAATAATGTGACCAACTAGCTTTCCTTCTTCTAAACCAAAATAGATTTTTTTTTTCGGGTTCAAGGAAATGCCATATTTCCTGCATTTTTCGAAAACCTTCCTTAAGTGCAACAAGTGATCTTCATCTGTTTTGGAAAATACAGTAATGTCATCCAAATAAGTTACAATAAATATTTCCTCCTCATCAGCGAAAGAAATACCCATTTCTCTCTAGAAATTTGCCCCCACATTCATAAGGCAGAAAGGCATCTTGACATACATAAAGGTTCCCGGGGGGTGTTGTGAAAGTTGTTTTATGTTGATCATCAGGATGTACCAGAATTTGATATATCCTGAAAAACCATCCAACAAATAAATTATGTTGGAACCAACTACTTTTGTAAAATATGATCCATTTTAGGTAGAAGGTAGTTATCCTTGAGAGAAACTTTGTTCATATTCTTGAAATCCACATAGAGCCTTATTTCTCCTGTCTTCTTTCTGGTTGGCACTAGATTTGACACCCATTTTGAAAATCTTAAAGGCACAATAAGTTTGGCATCAAAAATCTTTTTAACTTCCTTTTCTATCAACGGTAACAGAATTGGATTTACCGTCCTTAATTTCTGCTTGAAGGGTTCTTGGTCCTCTTTGATGGGATGGTATGTTGTTTATACTTGTATCATATGCTTTTCAATCTTCATAATTCTAAGAAAACACAACAAAAATTATTTTAATAGATCTATGTACTTTTGTTTTTATTTGGTAGGTAAGGACTTGGACAACTTTACAATATTAGGACTCTCCTCAGTACTTCTATTGCAGTTTTCAACCATAGCTCCTACAAGTTCTATCTTTGGCTTTTTCTCTACATCGTTAAAATCAAAGAACCCTTCTAATGGCACCAAACCTCTTGGTAACAAATTGTATTTCAATTGTAGAGCCTCAAGTTCTTCTGGAATGTCATCGGACTCATTTCATTTATATCATCATCTACATAGTTATCTGCATCAATATGTACATTCTCAAACTCTTCTCTTAAATGCAAAAAACTTTCTATCTACTCATCACTACCAAAAACCTACTAATATATAACATTATCTAGGACAAATGGCATGTGTTTCATTTCAACCTCATATTTTCTATTGGGATGGAAATGCATCTTACAAGTACTCCCTGACGTAACCAATGCATCAACGAAAATGTTTTGAGCTCTAGAAATCGGAGACAATTGATATTCTGGGAAACACTGCAGAAAATCTAATCCTGCATTTTTGTAGGCCCTCATTGTACGGTGTTTAGTTGAGTACTCACCTTTAATTCCATTAATGGCGAGTTTGGAATCACAATGCACAGAAATCCTTTTAGCTCCCAACCTCTTCAAAATTTTCACTCATAAAATCAATGCTTCATATTTAGCTATAGTATTTGTACATTGAAAATTTAGCTTGTAAGAATGTCCCTTTACTACACTTGTTTGTGAGTTTAAAATCCAAACACCTGCCCCTGCTCCTTCCTTACTCACTGCTCCATCAAAATCGATGTTCCAAAGGGCTTCACCCTCTTCATCTTGTTTCCCAACATCTAATTTTTTCTATTTTGTTTTTCTTAATTTAGTGTTTAGGTCTAATACCTCTCTTTCTTCACATATGTCATTATACAGGATGAAGGAATCCATATCTGAATGCACATAATACAGGGGGTAATTATTTGGTTTGTCTTGGCTACTAACCATATACTTCATTAATGTTTCCCTGTATAACCTCCTTTGCTGACCAAAAACAGGAATGGTGGCATATGTCATGTCCATCTGCAAAGTACCCTGTAACTTTGCTCCCCATGATCTTGATAGCAACATTCCATACTTGGGAGGTATGTCTACCACTACAATGTCCATTACCACACTCTTTGTTGGGATTTGGGCCAGAGTAACACATAGATCTTTGATGAGACCTAAACATCTTAGTTTGCTAGAATCAAAAGAATATAAATATTTGTAGGGTTTTATTATGTCTAATCCTAGCTTTTCCATGATGGCTCTAGGCATAAGATTGTGTGAGGCACTAGAATCAAGCATTGCATTGTGAATTTTTGTCATGAATGTTCAAATTGATATAAAAGGGAAGCACACTATCATCCTGAGACTTCCCTTTAAATTCAGGGCCAAACAATAATTCAAGTTGATCATCAGTCAGGTTTACTATGTCTGTTCCTTCTCCTATCCTCAAAGCCTTCATAACTTGAGATCTATATATATATATATACGCATGGATTCATGAGTCTTAGGGTGATCAAATACAAGA
This sequence comes from Pinus tabuliformis, assembly GCA_031772625.1. Lineage (NCBI taxonomy): Eukaryota > Viridiplantae > Streptophyta > Pinopsida > Pinales > Pinaceae > Pinus > Pinus tabuliformis. Next base: position 1,870,190,001 of record CM062817.1, read on the forward strand.
ATGATAGAACAGAGGTAATCGGACAAGGTAGGCAAGCTTTCAGAGCTTTAGATCATTTGTGGAGCGAATGGGATGAAAAGATTTAGATTTAAATTAAATATAGAGCATGATAGGATGAATTCTATACTTAATATCAGAGTGAAAACATAAATATTATTTCTAAGCCATAGAAGAGTGTATTTAAACTAATTCATCCCTTGATATTATTTAAACAATAGAGACAGAAAAATATATGGAAAACTGGGAAAATAACAATTTTACGTGAGAGGAAACTTCATCGATTGCCTGACATGGGAATCCTAGAACAAACTTTCTGTATTAATGAATATGATCACTTCAGTACATGCACAACTTACATCAAAGATATGCTTTCTTCAAACAAGTTCCAACCTTTTCTAAGTCTTATTTATAAATATTTATTGAAGACTATTACATCTTCGATCGGATTTCAAAAATAAAATAAATTTACAATAATATATGTTTGAGGTACAGATATTTTTAGACATAGAGGAAGAGAAAATAGGAAAATATGTTGAAAACTTGTTCTTTTGAGGCTATTTAGGATTTTGTTGATGATTATTGCTACTTCCCTGCAAAGGTTATTCCTATTATGCTAAAAAATTTGTGGCTTTGGTTACACTTCACTCGATCAATTCTAGCAGTCGGTCCCACCTTTCTTCACTTGGAATAGAAAAACTAACCATATTTCTGAATCTTTCATCCACTTCGGTGTAAGTGTCAAAAGTGGGTTTATTTACAAAAAGGTGGTGGATCTCGTGCTAGATATTCAAATCAAACTGGACCCCTTGTATGAATGCTTCTCCACTGATAACTCCTTTATATTTTGCAAACTTGGAAGCATCAGCACCTATGTTGCATAATTGTTCTTGGTAGTTTTCTAATGGGATCAATTTTCCATTATAATTCTTGAGAGTAGCTAAGCCTTTTTCCTGCAGCAATGTAAATTTCCCATTGAACCTTCTGACCTGCACCTCAAGATCTTTACATTTATTTTCCAACTGTGTCATCAAATTCTTATTTGTCAAAATCCTCTTGACCTCCATGACCATTGTTGTTCTGTCTAGAATATTCATGTCTTCCAGTTCCTGCTTGGTTTCGGAATTTAGAAGCTTAATAATCTTTTTTGCTTCCTCTCTTCTGCTCTCCAGATCTACCTTTGTATTTTCTATTGTTGTCTTCACTTTGTGTACAAGTTCTTCCTGCTCAAAAGTAATCTGAATTGAAGGCCACATGTATTTGATGTTGGAATTTATATTCTGCAAAATGTTGTTCTTATCCTCTGCCAACATCTTAATGACAAAGGATTGGTCTTCATATTTTTGTATCTGCTAGATGAGTTTGTATTTTTTCTGTCATTCTTACAAATATGCATTTTCAATTTTATGTCTACTCTCCTCCATCTTGCTTAATGTTGTTGACAATCTGTCTTTCTCAACTGAATTGTTGTTAATTCATTAGAGCTCTAGTAAGATCTATTGTAGACTCTGAAGTTGTGGCCTTTGCTAAAATTTCTGCTAATGTACATGTGCATGATGTAGATGTTGCTGCTGCTTCCCATTGTTCTTTTTCTTTCAACAGTGCTTCAATGCCCTACTCCGTCTTTTGTATCTGTGAATTTTGATCAATCACTAAAGTAAATAGTTTTTCTTTCTCCATTTCTATATTGGCAACCTCTTTAGCTTAAGGATGTTCTGCAGAGGGTAGCCTCAATTGTTTCCTCAATGCTTGAGTGTCTGCTTCCTTGTTCTTGATGAGCTCTTCTACTTCTTTAATATACTTAGGATCATGTCCTAGCTTTATGATCAAGTCTTCCAAAGATTTAATTATGTTTTCCTTAGCAAATGATGACATATTGTCAATTTTTAACTGAGAATTCATGTTATTCAAAGATGACTGTAATTTGGAAGCAGTCATTGCTGAACTGGTGAGGGTTGAAAAAATTAGCTCCTGTGTCTACTTATGTAAATCTATTTTATTGATTTTATGTATTTTTTGTATCTATTGAGAAAATGAAGGCTTTATATTCTTTATCTCTCCTGGGAGCTAGCACTAGAGGTTCCACAAAGGCCATCTGGAACTATCCTTTCTCTCAATCAAATGCAAAAAAGTAATTTGTGATTTGTCTTAGTGGTTGCTTCCAAAATTCAGAGTAGGTGGAAGCCTTCAAAACTTCATTCTTTAATTTTTATCTCCCTATATCTTGCGAAGATACTCTATTGAGTTGAAATCTGTGAGTTGGATGATATTGGAGACTGGATTGTTGATTCTACAGTAGGTGATTGTATTGTTTCTTCTACTTGAGTAGAAGGAGTGATAGGGGTCCCTGATAAAATCAATGTGGTTGGCTGCTGCGTGTCCCCTTCCTCTGGAGTTTCATCTTGAATAGTAATTATTTGAGGCCTAAACAGGGGATTAATTGGAAAATCTAATTTTGAGTAATATTTGGGTCCTTCTTCTTTCTTTTAAAAACAATAAATTATGCATCTGGATTTTCAAAATCAGTAGGGGGCGTGACTTCCCTTTCCTTTTTTTCCTCCTTTTCTTTAGGAATTGGTGTTTGCATAGATTATTGACTGACAATTTTTTCTTTAGCTTCCTATAAAGCACCCTCTGTCCATTCCTCCTGATTTGCATATTATTCAATTTCAGGCCTTGGAGTGTGTGCATAAGAGCTAATCTTCTGTTCTAATCTGAGTTTTGAAATGATGCCCAGAGGATCATAAGACAAAGAGAAACTCAGTTTGAATTTCATCTTACTCAAGATAGCATTTACTTCCTTTGTTGTAGCTCTGGTGTTAATGATGTAGGGCCCTATGTGAGATTTCCACTTGAACTGTGCTTTCTTCTTGTAGGAGACAAAATGAAACTCATCCATATTAAGCATTTTCCTTGTATATTCTAATGCAAAAATCCTAACATGTACAAAAACTGGCAATCGTAAGGAGGCAATTCTGACCCATAAACTCTAATCTCAGTGTAGTTCTGGTATAAATTCCAGTCTCCCACTTTAGCTTGATCAGGTAAATGCAAAAATTTATTTATTTCTGGTGAAATCCTTGGGATCATACCACTGATCAGCAAACATAGTGAGGTATACAAGAAATGATCAACGTAATCAGTATAGGAATATTCCTCTGAGTTATTTCGAACCAGAGAAGTCCAGCGAATGACTGACCACAGGTTACCTTCATTATCTATCTTCTGTAAAGGGAATTTAATTTTATCTAACTGGTAAGATAGCATAAGCTATACTAGGACTAACTGATACTTAAAGACTCCTTCTGTTTTGAAATTGATAAACTGGTCATGGATGGCATTGGCCAAAAACTGACTATAACTGAAAAGGATCGCGGACTTTTTGCCAACTACAATATACACACACGCACATATATATACGTATATATATATATATATATATATATATATATATATATATATATATATATATATATATATATATATATATATATATATATATATATATATATATATATATATATATCATCTTCCCATTGATCATTATGGTACCCAAGCAGTTGGGTTACCATGGAGATTACATGTTTGCACATTTTAGGAAACATTGAAACTGGGTATGAGGATTGGTCCTAGGTAATTCAACGTTTTCTAGAACAAAAAACTCAAAAATCTGGGCTCCCTAAGGGAATGTTAATTTTTTATATAATTCCATTAAAATATCAGCAGAAAAAGGATGGTGAGAGGTCTGATAGTCAACTTGCAAGGCCTGGCAAATGCTTTCAGGGGAAATAGAGAAAATGACTTCATTGTCATGGGAAATGACTACCCTTTGACTTGGCAAATATATAAGGTGGAACCAAACAGAGAACTCAGGAAATGAGTGAGTCTGAGGTAAAACAAATTGTGGAAGAAATGATTCCCAGACACTTACTTCATCACTTTTAACCAAGTATTTATGCTTTGCCCTGTTATGGAGCTCATAGAGATCAAATTGTGACTATGTTTCAGCAATTTTATACAGGGTGTCTATTAAGGGAGACTTATCAAAATATGGGATTGGGGGAATAAGGGGATTTGACTATGTGATCTTTGATTTTTTTTTACGATTCGACATTTTGGAAAATGAACACAGGGAATGGGAGAATAATGTTGTATAAAACCTCATAGAAGAAAACCTGACAGAAAATGGTCTGAATAACAGGGTTACTGTGAAAAATTGTTGATTGTACGCAAGGAATTGGTTGTTGAAAGTTAGCAGTTAGTAGCAGTTTCATCCTTCGTCTTGTGGGATCAATGACAAGCAAAAGGAAATGAAGTACTGGCCCCAAAAGATCTTTTATAACAGTGAAATTGGGTTACATAACGACTTCATTAATGACTATGGAGTAGATTGGATTTATTGGTAAAACAGTTAAGGCGAGGGAGTTTAGGTTCAATTAGAAATTGGCGGCAACTTTTAATATTGAATGGGCAATGATGTGGATGGGGAGTGATGTGGTGAGACAGGTGGTCTTAGCGGAGTGGCAAGGGGCAAAGGTTATGTGGCGGGATATAAGTGGCAAAGGGGGAGACACATGGCGGGAGGCAAACTATGGATGAACGAGTCGTTGGCGGGAGAGAGGAGGTCATATTCCAGGGGGTGTAAGCGGTAAGCAAATTAGGGAGGGGCCCTCCGAAATGCCCCGAGCATTGCCACGTTAGCCCAAGGGGTTTGGGCGGAAACAACTTTTAAGCACCCCCCCTTGTGTTAATTGTCGGGAGTGCGGGAGTGGGCCGAAAACACCTCGCCACTGTAGACCTGGTCGAAGTAAATCACCTCCATTAATATTTGTGCGACTTTTATTTGTAGGAAGACAAAAATGACTTTTGTTGTATTGTGTTTTATCAAATAAAAAAAACGAATAAAGCATATATAATAAAGTTTCAAACCTTATAAAAATTTTCATTTTTTGAATTAAAGTGCCATTTTAGCTAGCTCACTTATTGGGGCTTATTTTTTATTTTTCTAATCTTTTCATTTCTTATATTTTTTATTTTTTCACATATATATCATTTTTATATATATCCCCTATTTTATTTTTCTTCTTTTCTCTTTTTTTCTATTTTTCTTTATCATATATTTTTTACTTTTCTTTTTCTTCTTTTTAACTTTTGAAAATAATTTGTAGAATGAAATCATTATTTATCTCATGACATGAAAATCAACAAATAATCATCAATTGATCCTATAAATTATGGGACCCTAGCAGTGGCTCCATGGGGATGGCATCCTCCTTGTGAGGTGTCAATAACATTGTAGATCAATAGCATTTGTCAATTGGATACTCTATTGTTATTCTGTCGCTGAATTGATTAGTTGTTGTTATTATAAATATTGGTAGAAACTCATCAGAAGCTTAGGGACTTCTCTACGGGCTTCAATTCCTAATGTTAGCCACCCTCACTTGCAGTAAAATGATAAAATGATATTTACAATGACATGTATAAAAAAATTAAATATCCTTGAGTGAAATAGTGCTTGAGTAGTCTGCCATTGACAAGTCCTTCTCCAGTCAAATCTTTCAGTAAGAATGCATTGTTACCTCGAAAAGCTTCAATTTTATAGGGTACTTTCCATATATTGTCAAATTTCCCATGCTTACCTTTCTCTTCATTTCTAGAATCCCATCTCAGAACAAGATCATTTATTTGGAAATCATCTGCTTTAGTCCTTTTGTCATGAATATTCTTATAGGGTCCTTTCCATAGATTGTCAAATTTTCCATGTTTACCTTTCTCTTCATTTCTAGAATCCCATCTCAGAATAGGATCATTTTTTTGGAAATCATATGCTTTAGCCCTTCTGTCATGAATCTTCTTGATTTTTTCCTGAATTATCCGATTTTTCTTGTAGACCTCCTCCTAGGTTTGCTCCAACTGAATCATTTGATTTAACCTTATTTGTACATAATTTGGCTCCACTTGTGATTCCTGCAATAATTCTAGCACTTGAATTCCCAAGGGAGTGGGAAAAATTGCATTCACTCCATACACTAATTGGAATGGAGACATTCCAATAGATTTCTTAGTGCTAATTATGTCAGAGCTTTGGATTCTAGGGTTTCGCTGCTCCAAAAAGGTCATCGTGGAATTTTCACTATAAATTTTTTCTGCGGCGTTTCAGAAGCTAACAAAAAAACCCATTTGTGAGGAAATATTTTTGAACCTTGGGTCCGAATTTCAGCTCTTATCTCATTATAATTTCAGCGATATGATCTGAGGAAGTTAGGGTTTTGGAAAGCTCCAAAATTTCATCTAAAACAGGTTATCGTGGAAGTTTCACTATAAATTGTTTTCTACGAAGTTTCAAAAGCTAAAAAAAAAACCCATTTGAGAAGAAAGCGGTCTGAACCTTGGTTCTAAATTTTAGATCTTGTATCACTATATTTTAGGATATATGATATGAGGAATTTAGGGTTTTTGCAAACCCCCGAATTACATCGTAAACAAGTGACCTTGGGAAAATCATCATAACTTTCTCTCTGAGCATCAGATTGAAACTTCGTAAGAAGTTACAAAAAGTGGACGCACTGTAGTTTCTTGTTTATATTTTTCAAATCCGAAGGTCAAAACAGTGACACGTGGCACTTCATATAATTTCTCTCTTCTGAAAAGGTATATAATTAGGTCATCTTGGGAGATTGTTCATAACTCTTTCTTGCAGAATCCAATTTTGATCAAAATGGTGGCATTGGAAAGACGACCCAAAGGGCTACTGCAGATTGCTATTTCAGAACTGGAAAATCCAAAATTATAGAGATACAGTTGTTTCAAGATCGAGCTCCTAAAATCAAGAAAATGCAATATGAGGAAGCTTAATGGCAAGGATCTGGTAAATTGGTTACTACATATGGAGCAATATTTTGATCTACATGAGGTGCAATTGTTACAAAAGGTACGTATTACATCTTCATACTTAGAACCAAATCAATTTTTATGGTATAAAGGGTTGTGTTCTCATAAATCACATGTCACTTGGTAAATTTTCACGAAAGAAATGATAGCACATTATGAGGATACAAAGAGTAACACCTTCCTTAGCCAATTGATAATCTCAAACAAAAGGGTTCAATGGCAGAGCACATTGAGGAATTCAAAAAATTGAATATAAGGGTAAATGATATTCCAAATAAGAAAAGGATTGATGTCTTCATAGGGACTTTAAAGGATAACATTCAACATGAGGTTCGTCTTTGGGAACCTGATTCATTGGAGAAGGCCTTCAGGTTGGCAAGAAAAATTGAAAGCGGAATTATGGAAACAAGGAATCTTACCACTCACAACTATAAATATGGAAGTTTTTTTTCTTCTAGCCTTATACAACCTACAAGATTTACACGACAACAATTGGAAGAAAAAAGAGAAAAAATACTTTTTACATTTGTGATAGAAAATACACTGAAGGTCATAAGTGTGCTGAGAAGAAATTATTTTACATAGATTGTGAAGAGGAGGAAGAAAGGGATCAATAAACTTCAAAAGAAGAGGATATGCACCAAGAACCAACCCCAGAGAAAGAAGAAATGAATCCAAACATATTTTGTAAAGCATTGGAAAGAATTACAGGATATCGATAATATCTGTTACGTGGTTAATAATGATAATTACATTAGTTTTAATAATGACATTAATGATATTAATAATAATAATAATAATAATAACAACAACAACAATTTATATAATAAGAATAAGAATAATAGCATTGTGGATAATTTTTGTTCTGATAATAATAATAATACCAATTTTTATGATACTAATAATAATAATTTACCCCAAGATGGCAAGGATTCTCTTAACATTAACAGCTATGTTTCTGATAACCATAACAATAAGGTTTTTGGTGGGGATCCTGTTATTCTTCCCCCTTCTTCCGGGAATAATAAAGTTATTAACCTTTCTAGCTTCTCGTTCTCCCCTTCGGTCTTTAGCCTTTTAAGCAAGGGTTTAAACTTTGCCCTTGCCCCTAGAAATATCCCGGTGGATGACATTATTTGCGACGTGGAGTACGGGATTAGAGATCTTCCGGATAAGATCAAGGACACTATTAGGCAGGATTGTGCTGTCGTCCTTAGAAAGGCTAAGCCCCCTCAGAAGAACCTCAGCAATGAGGAATTCTCTGCCCTAAAATCCCTAAATCAGAACAAAGATATTGTAGTTCTGAAAGCGGACAAAGGAGGAGCTACGGTCATCATTAATAAGGATGATTACCGTAGGAAGATGTTAGATCATCTTCACAATAGTGGCAGTTATAAAAAACTACCCAAGAACCCTCTGAAGAAGATTTCTAGGACAATGGCTCTCGCCATCAAATCGAATAGCTCGGTGAGTTCCCTATGCCACAAGCTCATTGAAAGCAATCCCATTGCTCCTAGGATCTATGGGTTACTGAAGATTCACAAGGAGGGGGCTCCTCTGAGGCCTATCGTCAACACCATTGGTGGTCCGACCTATCTTCTGGCTAAGTTCCTTGCCCTCAAACTTAAGCCCCTGGTTGGCCGCACTGAGTCCTTCGTGAAAGACTCTGCATCCTTCGTTAATGAGCTTAAGGATATTAAGATTAGCCCTGATGACATTCTCCTCAGCTTTGATGTGGTCTCCCTTTATACTTGCATCCCTATAAAGGAGGCCTTGGAAGTGATCTTTCGCCTAACAGATCCCGATACCGCTCATCTGGTGGAGATCTGTCTCACTTCCACTTTCTTTTCTTTTGAGGGTGAGTTTTTTGAACAGACTTGTGGTGTTGCCATGGGTTCCCCTCTTTCCCCTGTTGTTGCGAATCTTTTTATGGAAGATTTCGAAGCGAAAGCTTTAGCATCGGCTTGTCTCCTTCCCAAGCTTTGGAAAAGGTATGTAGATGACACTAATGTCATCTGGCCCCATGGCCCAGAGGAGCTAGAACTTTTCTTTAATCACCTCAACAGCCAGTCCTCTGCCATTAAGTTCACCATGGAAAAAGAGGTCAATGGTAGCCTCCCTTTCCTAGATATTCTTATATCCAAGAATAAGGATGGCTATCTCTCCCACTCTGTGTTCCGAAAGAAAACGCATACTGAGCAGTATCTTCATGCTGATTCCCATCATTTCCCTGCTCAGAAGATGGGTGTTCTTAACACCCTCGCTACTCGTGCCCTTAGGATTTCTGATAGTGAGAGCTTTGATAAGGAGAGATCCCATCTCCTTGATGTCTTTGTGGAGAATGGATATAGTAGGCGCCTAGGTCAGAAGGCTTTCCGTAAAGCCTCTAAAAATATGTTAATTAAGAAAGAGCCTAAAGAGCGCCGTCTAGGTGTCCATCTTCCCTATGTCCAAGGAACCACGGACAAGATTGCTCGGATCCTTAAGAGGTATGAGATTCCCTCAACCTTTAGGCCCCTCAACACCATTCGCAATTCCCTCCGATCGGTGAAAGATCCCATTAACCCCAAGGACATGAAGGGCGTCTACTTGATCCCTTGTTCTTGTGGGACCCCCTATATTGGGGAAACGGGGCGCTCCATCCATCAGAGGATCAGCGAACATGCAGCCGACCTAAGACATGGGAGATCCAAGTCTTCAGCTTTGGCGGAGCATGTAGAAAAGACCAAGCATCAGGTGTGTATAGAGGAGGCCAAGGTTGTCGCCAAAGTTGCTCATTTCCATCATCGTAAATTTAGGGAAGCTATTGAGATTGAAAGAAGGCCAAACAATCTCAATAGGGATGACGGCTGGAAGATCAGTAGATGTTGGATCCCCGCCCTTTCATCCTAGTCTTTCTCTTCCTCCCTCCCCCCCATCTTTTTTCTTCTTCTTTGCTGTCGTTAGTGCTTATCCTTCTTGTTTTAAGATTTTTTCAGGCTCTTCTCCTTCTTTTCTGACGCTCTTTCTATTTACTTCTTCCTGATAGTTTTTTATGATTATGATCGTAACTATTATATAAATATGATCGTAAATATTATTATTATTATTATTATTTATTATTTATTTTTTAATTAATTATTATTATTATTATTATTATTATTATTATTATTATTTTTTATTTTTTTTTAAGATTTTTATGTTTTCTCATCATTATTTTCTCCTTTCATTTAATTATTTATTTATTTTTAGAGAGTTAATTTTCTCATTTCTTATTATAAGGTCCTTTGTGACTAATTTTCCATTTCCTTTTAAATACTATTTAACTTATAATTTTTAATATTATTATTAATTTTTTTTAATTTTTTTTTTTGAACTAAATACCCATTAAAAATATTTTATATATTTATATATATATTTTTAAGGGATTGGTCCTAAATTTTACTAATTAAATTAATAAAATAATTTTGACCCCGGTCCTAGAGTCAAACTAGCCGTTGGTCAAGTTAGCCGTTGGAGGCCCTGCTCAGACTATTTAACTTGCTAAGCTGGATCTGTTTCTTCAACTTGTCCTGACGATGAACCACACTAGTTGGTTCGAAACGCGTCGACAAATGTCTCTCTTTATGTGATTTACGTCGAAGTCCTACTTATAAACTCCTCAAACTCTCAAGATAGAAGGACATATCAAGAAGAAAAAGGTTCAAGAAGTGAAAGATCACATCAAGAAAGAAGAAATTAATCCGACCATATCTTGTAATGCATTATTCGGAATTACCACTCCTCAAACTATCAAGAAGAAAAAGGTAATAGTGTTGATTGATTTGGCAGTACACATAATTTTATTCATTGTAAGATAGCCAAGGAATTGAATTGCTTCATATATCCAACACCAGAGTGTCAAGTGATGGTTGTAAGTGGAGGAACCATAAATTGCTCTCGGAAGTGCCATAATATCAAGTTATCCATGAGATAATATTTACTAAATAGCCCAATGCTTTCCATTCCAATGGGTGGTGTTGATGTTGTACTAGGACTCTAATGGCTACAATCCCTGGGTACAATAGCTTTTAATTTTCAATAACTTTTCATGAAATTTTCTTCGAAAGGAAAGGAAGTTGAATTAAGGGGTATCACGGGGAAACCAGGAGAGATAATCAGCTCTAACAGACTGACAAAGCTTCTAAAGAAAGAAAAATGAGGCATAGTTGCACAATTATGTTCGCTAGAGGTTCCCACATCGAAATCATCTATTTCTCCATATCTCCAAAAAGTCTTGGACAATCATTCCAAGGTATTGGAGACTCCCAAAGGCCTCCCACCTATTCATGATCATGATCATTCCATTCATTTCCGTCCAGGAAGTGTTCCTCCAAACATCAGGCCTTACAGATATCCCTATGCACAAAAGAGTGAAATTGTACGTATGGTTACAGAAATCCTAGAGGCAAGTATAATTCAACCTAATCAAAGTTCTTTCTCTGCTCCAGTAGTATTGATGCACAAGAAGGATGGGCCATCACGCATGTGTCCGTATTATAGGGAGCTCAACAAGCTCACCATTAAAGAGAAATATCCTATTCCTATCATTGATGAATTATTAGATGAATTGCATGGATCAATTTACTTCACCAAGTTGAATCTTTGTTCAGGATATCATCAAATCAGAATGAAGACTGAAGACACTCTGAAAACAACATTTAGAACTCATGAGGGTCATTATGAATTTTTGGTCATGCCTTTTGGCCTTACAAATGTACCTTATACATTTCAAGGTTCAATGAATTTCATTTTCAAACCCTTCCTTAGAAAATTTGTGCTAGTATTTTTTGATGATATACTAATCTACAACAAGTCTTGGAAGGATCAGGTTCAACATGTTGACATGGTGCTCAAACTATTGGAGGAGAAACAATTATATGCAAAAAGCTCCAAATGTTTCTTTGGAGTACAAGAGGTGGAATATATGGGTCATATTGTATCTCATGAAGGTGTTAAGGTAGACCCTAGCAAAATTAAAGCCATTAAGGAATGAAATCCCCACATCCATAAAGCATCTACGAGGACTTCTCAGTTTAACAGGGTATTATCGCAAGTTTGTTAAGAATTATGGGAGAATAGCAACACCTCTAACAATATTATTGAATAAAGATGCATTTTCATGGACTCCATAAGCAACAAAGGCCTTCAAACATCTTAAAGAGGCAATGTGCCAAGCACCGGTCTTAGCTACGTCGGACTTCACAAAAACTTCTATTGTGGAATGTGATGCTTCAGGAAATGGAATTGGTGCTATTTTAATGCAAGATGAAAGACCCATTGCTTTCAAAAGTCATCCAATCAAAAGAAAGTATTTACACAAAGCTATTTATGAGAAGCAAATGTTGGAAATAGTACATGCACTTAAGAAATGGTGACCCTACCTAATGGAAAGACACTTCAAGGTAAAAACGGATCATGATAATCTTATATACTTTTTAGAACAAAGATTATCCTCTAAAGAGCAACAAAAATGGGTCACAAAGATGTCGGGTTATTAATTTGAAATCGTCTACAAAAAAGGGAAGCAAAATGTTGTGGCAGATGCGCTCTCAAGAAAGGATGAGGATGTGGAAGCATTGTTTTGTGCTATTTCTATTATCCAACCAGATTGGATAAATGAAGCAAGGGATGAATGGAAGAAGGACGAAGAAGTGTGGCCACTCATTCAAAAGTTGTATAAGATCCCAGTTCAAACAATATTTCCAAAACTTGACAAGGAAGGGAAAATGATATTGGAGTCTGGAACAATCACAGAAACAAGAACCCGACAGCTATGAAATCAATCAATTTCAGAGTATCTCATCAAGTGGAAGAACTTACCCGTTGAAGATTCCACATGGGAGGATAAGAATTTTATACAAAGCCATCAAGAACTACTCAAGCATTGAGGCCAACACTTTTTGAAGGAGAGGGGCATGTTAGGTCCCTATACTACTAGTGTAACCCCTTATTGTTATTAGTACAACCCCCTTATTATATTGTTGTGCCCATGTAGTCCCCATATTGTTATTATTGTGCCCCATAGAAGCCCACTATTGTTATTATTGTGCCCTTACATTATTATTGTTATGTCAACTCTGATTATATTATGACCCCTTAGACTCCTATATATACAAAGGAGGTCTTGTCATTTGTATCATCCAAGAATTGTTCCTTTGTGTAATGTAAAGGAGGTTTCCCCCTCGAAGAGGCTGATTTCTAAGGTGTTCATCTATACTTTCTATCTTTTTGTGAGCTGTTCTAAAATTACTGCAATCCATGTGCCTCTTTTCCCATCTTGATTAGTCTGAGTGAGGATATCTTTCACTACAACACTTGGAACAAACGTAATTATGTGGGAATGTAGAATGTACACTATGAAGTCTTTCAGTTCCTTTACCAAAGCAAAGGCTTGTTTTTCCATGATATTGTACTTTAAGGAGGCATCTCTTAAAGCTTGGTTGAAGAATGGTATAGGTTGTTCATGTCCCTCCTTGTTTTTCTGCAAAAAAACTATTGCAATAGTATGTTCTGATGAAAAAGAGAAAATCATGAAATCTTTAGTAAAATCAAGGCTAATTCAAACAGGAGCATGTGTCAAAGCTACCTTTACTTCCCTGAAAGATTTTTTCGCCTCATTATTCCATTTTATCTCATTATCTTTCTTCACCATGTTTGTGATTGCTCTCAATATCTCGACCAGGTTTGGAATGAATCTTCTCAGGAATTGATCCTCCCAATGAAAGAATAATCTGAAGGATAAATCATGAGAGTACAATTTTCATTAAAAAATGATTTACATTTATAGTACATGCTGTGACCATTGGGTTTCACATCCCAAGGTCTCTTGGACTCCTTTTGTCCATTCGGCTTCCACACTAATTCATTGAGGATTAGGTGTCCAAAATCCCCCCCCCTAATCCGAAGGGTTATGTATGAGTCCAAGAAGAGAGCTGTAATACAAAATGTGCAAAAATGCATGGCAGCACTAGGCTGAATGTGCTCTCTGAAATGTTGGTATAAAGGGCAGTGGTTTAAGGATGACCACCAACACTGGAACGCTTAGTGCAGTTCCCAAAACTCTTCCATCTGCTAGAGGAAGTGCTCCTACTGTTTTGAAGAGGGAAACCTTCAACCAATAAAGGGAGGTCTCACCCCGCATAAAAGGGAGAACTTCAACCTGAAAATGGAAGTCTCAACCTGTGATGGTTTAAGGATTACCAACAACTCTAGAATGCTTAATGCAATTCCTAGAACTCTTCCAAATCTGGCAAGAAGCTAAAGTCTTCTGCTAGAGGAAGTGTCCTCAATTTCGTTCCTGGAATTCTTCCAAAACTGGCAAGAAGTTGAAGTCTTTTGCTAGAGGAAGTGTACCAGATTACCAACTGAAGGCATGTTTAGGGGCATCTTTGTTTCTGGCTACAACTCTGAAACTGGTGTGGCAGGTTGTGGCTCAGGCTCGCTTGATGTGACTTTGAAGCTTGTAGATGACCATCATTTCCCCCCCTGTCAGATACAAGGTGAGATAATGGAGAAAACTCAACTGCAAGATTGTTCAATACTCTGGAACAAGTTATAACATGTGTTTGGAATATCTTCTTAGTTGTTGATGCCCATTTCCAAGAAGCGATCCATCCAAGATGAATCTTTGTTCTTGCAGGACGTTTGTTTTTGAAGCATCTGTATGAAGAATGGGTGGTTTTATGACAGTGCTTACATGGATGAAGATCAAAACAATGATCTTTCAAATGGCCAACTCGGTCACAATGTTGGCATTTCACAATCTGTTGTTGTTGCTGTTGCTGTGGAAGAGGGGCAGAATATGGAACAGTTGGAGGTGAACTGTCATGAAGAACAGGTGAAGATGAATTATCCTCAAGAAATCCAGCAGTTTGAAATTGAATTGGCTTTGAGTAGTATGGAATATGAAAGGACAAGTCCTTGTCATATCCAAGACCGGTTCTGTGGTTGTTGTGGACAAGTTGTTCCCAAGGTCTGATGATGGGCTTGGGAAGTGCAGACTGAGTTTCTGCATCTGCATATACAACTGCTGCTTTATTGGGTATTAAATCTGAACCAATTGTAACATTATTGACTTGTTGTTTATGGGAGTTTGTTTCAATCTTATGAACAGAAACAGGTTCAGAATGATGACTCCACTACTGTAATTCTTCCTGCTGTAGCTTTGTCTCAAGCTGCAAAAACTCAATATTCTCTTGTGCATTTTGTAGACATATTTTAATATTGAATAGAGAGGTTTTGTTGATCTTAACCATCTCATCAACAGTGGAATGTATCAGAGTATTTAACAACTCTAATGCATTATCAAGTCTGGTCATTTTCTTCATTATCTTATACGTTAAAGAAACTGATCACAACTATCAACCAGTGAAGAAGAAGCAACAATCACTCACAATTCAATGTCACTGCAATATCCTCCATAAATGTGCACCAAATAGCTAATGTGCAATAACTCTATTCAATGTACATACCAGGACTTCAACTCAAAGACTTATCCTCCAACCAACAAACAACAATGATTGTAATGTATTCACAATCCACTACATATGCATAACAGTTCACTCATGACCAACATATAAAATTAAATAGAGCAACCACCAGACATCCACGAGATTAAAACAAAAGGATCCATGACCACCAGGACAAATCTTAAACCGTGGTTACACATGCTATTTTATTTTATTTTTTAATTTAATTTTATTTTTTATTTATTTTTTTATTATTTTTTTATTATTTATTTATTTATTTATTTTTATTTTTATTTATTTATTTTATTTTATTTTATATTTTATTTTTATTTTTATTTATTTATTTTTTTTTTTTTTTTTTTTCTGCTTTGCAAGTCAAGCACAACCCCCTGCCCTTAGTCGCAATGCGGAAATCAGGCCCCTATTCTCAAATCCAACAATCAACAAAAATATTGAACAACAACCTTAAACATAATGTGACAATGAGCTACTAAAGTCGTTGGAAGAAGAACTCAACTTCTGAGTGCCTAGATTGTGTATACCTCTTTGCTGATGACAGATTAGCTCGAAGCACAGTAAAATGGCTGCAATATGAGGTCTATTGATGCATAGTTCTCAAGATTGTTTTTGTGGCAGATTGTTGACTCCTCTATGTGGTGATGATTCAAAATTCTGATGAATCAATAAACGCTTATACCCCACTATCTAATGCTTCTTCAACGCTCATGTGCAGAATAAGAACAAGGAACCAATCCTTTGTGAGAAGACTTGGTCACAAAAGCTAGAACAAATACAAAACGTTAACTCTTTCCTTTTGGGATGAAATCTTCATCCTTCACTGAAGTCAGCTGGAAGTTAGTTTCCTCTTGCAAAACAAATAATGCAAGTCCGAGTGACTTCCAATAGCTACAGCAATGATACCAACATATCAAATATGCTACCATACAGATACATCATTGAGCGTAATTTCATTTCCAGTTCTTAAAATGAGTAGCACAGAAAACTCTGTGTGGTTTGAGTTATGATTGATTTCTATAAGCATTCTTTTAGAACTTTAAGGTTTGACTCCATAAGCAAGACGTGCTAGCACAAAATGAAGAATGCTCTCCAACATATTTTGAAATGAGTTTACTGGACTCTATTGATCAAGAACCAAGCACATTCACCAAGCCATAACCCGGATGGAGACCATTACAGGAGATGAACACGTATGAAGGAGCCTTAACCGAGCATGAAGCATTAATATATACCCGTATTCAGAGATCAACCGATCAGCTCAAGCCTTCAACTCATGACCCATAATCTGAAGCCTTAAGCTCATGGATGCATATCATTAATCATTGGCATTTTCTTTGATTGAATGAACGTATACTAACCAGACTAGCATCTTCCTCCTTCCTTCCCTGTTGGACGCTGCGATTTTACAGGATTCGGAGAATCGGGGTTAGGTTCGATTCTTCGATGTATTGTATATTTAATGCAACATCAACAATTGTCAGCGGGATTTCAAATTGAGATACTCCACACTCACAGTGTTCAAAAAAACGTACATGTGACAGCGACTAGTGTTCAACTATATGTGACTACGTCCAGCGTTCAAGTATATCTACGTCCAAATACCAATTGAAAGTGTCAGCGTTCAAATATATCTACGTCCAGGTGAAAAAACAGTCCCAAAAATCCGCTTATGGCAGATTCCAGCCAACCCAAATGAACTTGGTGACCCAAAATAAAATGGTAGCGAAGCAAAATCTCGCATGAGCAATAGAGAGAGTCAAATCGGCAAAAGGAGGAGCCGTGGGTCTAATCGGCAAGAGCTCGCTGCAAAATGCATCGAGGCGGGAGCCGCAGATGCCACAGCCGTTACGTCGATGGAGTCGAAAGCGAGGTATTCGCTTTAGGTCCCGTGCTGGAGTGGAATCTGGAGTGGAAGGCTTAAGGCTGGAAGCGTACGCATATCAGGCATTGACATTGATAATGAAACACGGGTCCTCTGAAGGTAGCTCGGGCACCAGCAAGTCCGCCACCAATACCCCCATTCAATCAGATATTCCCATCAATGTTTCATTTGCATTCGTTTGCAGTGAATTTGGTAGCTTCAGCAAAGGAGTAGGAATGGCGCATATGTCAAGGTCAGGGAATCAGAGACTCAACGCATAAAGAAAAGCGGCGTCGGAGGACAGGTATGTCTCTGCCACTGCCGAGGGGATTAGCGAGTAATCAGAATAGCTACCATGTCAGAATAGCCAATCAGAAAACAGGTCACTGACACCAACGTATACCAAGCAGCACTTTGTATGAAATGTTTATAGAGAGCCAG
This sequence comes from Pinus tabuliformis, assembly GCA_031772625.1. NCBI lineage: Eukaryota > Viridiplantae > Streptophyta > Pinopsida > Pinales > Pinaceae > Pinus > Pinus tabuliformis. The sequence goes on from CM062817.1 coordinate 1,870,207,701, forward strand.
AGAGCGCAAGTAATGCAGCGTTCAGACCTGGTAGCGACTGTGGAGGGGGCAGGACTTTATATATGGAATATGGCAGATGGAGGGCGCAGGTAACGCAGAAGAGAGTCTTAAAATAGCCAGAGTCAGGTGCAGCGTATACAGTGCCAGAGGTCAGGTAGGAGAGGCAGCAGATTTCTGGCAGACAATGAATTAATGGAGCGTTACAGGTAATGGGCAGAACTGGCAGGTCTGCACACAGTAAAATGCTTTATAAGGTGGCAATTCTGCTCAATTTTGATTAGGAGAAAGGCAGAACTGACATATATATAGAGACCACAAAACAAGTGGCTCAAATTGGAGCAGGACCAGCAATCCCCTGCTTTGATACCATGTTAAACACAAATGGGCAGCAAGAATAATCTGAAGGATAAATCATGAGAGTACAATTTTTATAAACAAATGATTTACATTTGTAGTACATGTTGTGACCATTGGGTTTCACATCCCAAGGTCTCTTGGACTCCTTTTGTCCATTCGACTTCCACACTAACCCATTGACGATTAGGTGTCCAACATTTTTGTTCCCGAGAGGATCAATATTCATCATGGCTTCAACTCTATTGGGATCTATTATGATACCATCATTTGAAATAATGTGACCAACTAGCTTTCCTTCTTCTAAACCAAAAAGAGATTTTTTTTCGGGTTCAAGGAAATGCCATATTTCCAGCATTTTTCGAAAACCTTCCTTAAGTGCATCAAATGATCTTCATCTGTTTTGGAAAATACAATAATGTCATCCAAATAAGTTACAATAAATATGTCCTTCTCATCAGCGAAATAAATATCCATTTCTCTCTGGAAATTGACCCCCACATTCATAAGGCCAAAAGGCATCATGACATACATAAAGGTTCCCCAGGGTGTTGTGAAAGTTGTTTTATGTTAATCATCAAGATGTACCAGAATTTGGTATATCCTGAAAAGCCATCCAGCAAATAAATTATGTTGGAACCAACTACTTTTGTAAAATATGATCCATTTTAGGTAGAGGGTAGTTATCCTTGAGAGAAACTTTGTTTAGATTCCTGAAATCTACATAGAGCCTTATTTCTCCTGTGTTTTTTCTGGTTGGCACTAGATTTGACACCCATTTTGAAAATCTTAAAGGCACAATAAGTTTTGCATCAACAATATTTTTAACTTCCTTTCCTATCAACAGTAACAAAATTGGATTTATCGTCCTTAATTTCTGCTTGAAGGGTTTTTGGTCCTCTTTGATGGGGATAGTATGTTGTTTATACTTGTATCATATGCTTTTAAATCTTCATAATTCCAAGAAAACACAACAAAAAATTATTTTGATAGATCTATGTACTTCTATTTTTATTTCGGAGGTAAGGACTTGGACAACTTTGCAATCTTTGGACTTTCCTCAGTACCTATATTGCAGTGTTCAACCGCAACTCCTACAGGTTCTATCTTTGGCTTTTTCTCTGCATCGTTAAAATCAAAGAACTCTTCTAATGGCACCAAACCTCTTGGTAACACATTGTATTTCAATTGTAGAACCTCAAGTTCTTCTAGAATGTCATCGATCTCATTTCATTTATAGCATCATCTACATAGTTATCTGCATCAATATGTGTATTCTCAAACTCTTCTCTTAAATGCAAAAAACTTTCTATCTACTCATCACTACCAAAAACCTACCAATATCTAACATTATCTAGGACAAATGGCATGTATTTCACTTCAACCTCATATTTTCTATTGGGATGGAAAGGCATCTTACAAGTACTCCCTGAAATAACCAATGCATCAATGAAAATGTTTTGAGCTCTAGAAATCAAAGACAATTAATACTCTGGGAAACACTGCAGAAAAGCTAATCCTGCATTTTTGTGGACCAAAAACTAGAATGGTGGAATATGTCATGTTCTGCAAAGCACCCTGTAACTTTGCTCCCCGTGATCTTGATAGCAACATTCCATAGTTGGGAGGTATGTTTACCACTACAATGTCCATTACCACACTCTTTGTTGGGATTTGGGTCAGAGTAACACATAGATCTTTGATGAAACCTAAACATCTTACTTTGCTAGAATCAAAAGAATATAAATCTTTGTAGGGTCTTATTATGTCTAATCCTAGTTTTCCATGATGGCTCTAGGCATAAGATTGTGTGAGGCACTAGAATAAAGCATAGAATTGTGAATAATTTTGTCATGAATGTTCAAACTGATATAAAAGGGCATCACACTATCATCCTGAGACTTCCCTTTAATTTCAGGCCCAAACAATAATTCAGGTCGATCATCAGTTAGGTTCACTGTGTCTGTTCCTTCTCCTATATTCAAAGCATTCATAACTTGAGATCTATATATATATATATATATGGATTCATGAGTCTTAGGGTGATCAAATACAAGAATGACATAATAGATGTAACCGGACAAGGTAGGTAAGCTTTCGGAACTTTAGAGCATTTATGGAGCGAATGGGATGAAAAGATTTAGATTTCAATTAAATATAGAGCGTGCTAGGATGAATTCTATACTTAATATTAAGGTGAAAACATAAATATTGTTTATAAGCCAGAGAAGAGTGTATTTAAACTAATTCATCCCTTGATCTTCTTTAAACAATAGAGATAGAAAAACATATGGAAAACTGGGAAAATAACAATTTTACATGAGAGGAAACTTCACCAATTTCCTGACACAAGAATCCTAGAAAAAACTTTTTGTATTAATGAATATGATCACTTCAGTACATGCACAACTTACATCAAAGATATGCTTTCTTCATACAAGTTCCAACCTTTTCTAAGTCTTATTTATAAATATTTATTGAGGACTATTACATCTTCAATCAGATACAAAAATAAAATATATTTACAATAATATATGTTTGAGGTACAGATAGACATAGAGGAAGAGAAAATAGGAAAACTTGTTGAAAACTTGTGCTTTTGAGGCTATTTAGGAGTTTGTTGATGATTATTGCTACTTCCCTGCAAAGGTTATACCTATTATGCTAAAAAATTGTGGCTTTGGTTATACTTCACTCAATCAATTCTAGCTATTGGTCCCACCTTTCTTCACTTGGAATATAAAAACTAACCATATTTCTGAATCTTTCATCCACTTTGGTGTAAGTGTCAAAAGTGGTTTTATTTACAAAAATGTGGTGGATCGCATGCTAGATATTCAAATCAAACTTGCCCCCTTGTATGAATGCTTCTCCAATGATAACTCCTTTAGCTTTTGCAAACTTGGAAGCATCAGCACCTATGTTGCATAGTTGTTCTTGGTAGTTTTCTAATGGGATCAATTTTCCATTATAATTCTTGAGAGTAGCTAAGCCTTTTTCCTGCAGCAATGTAAATTTCCCATTGAACCTTCTGACCTGCACCTCAAGATCTTTACATTTATTTTCCAACTGTGTCAACAAATTCTTATTTGTAAAAATCCTCTTGACCTCCATGACCGTTGTTGTTCTGTCTGGAATATTCATGTCTTCCAGTTCCTGTTGGTTTTGGAATTTAGAAGCTTGATAATATTTTTTGCTTCCTCTCTTCTGCTCTCCAAATCTACCTTTGTATTTTCTATTGTTGTCTTCACTTTGTGTACAAGTTCTTCCTTCTCAAAAGTAATCTGAATTGAAGGCCACATGTATCTGACGTTGGCATTTATATTCTGCCAAATGTTGTTCTTATCCTCTGCCAACATCTTAATGACAAAGGATTGGTCTTCATATTTTTCTATCTGTTGGATGAGTTTGAAGTTTTTCTACAATTCTTACAAATATTCATTTTCAATTTTAAGCTTACTCTCCTCCATCTTGCCTAATGTTGTTGACAATATGTCTTTCTCAACCTGAATTGTTGTTAATTCATCTAGAGCTCTAGTAAGCTCTATTGTAGACTCTGAAGTTGTGGCCTTTGCTAAAGTTTCTATTAATGTACATGTGCATGATGTAGATGCTCCTGCTGATTCCCATTGTTCTTTTTCTTTCAACAGTGCTTCCATGCCCTACTCCATCTTTCGTATCTGTGCATTTTGATCAATCACTAAAGTAAATAGTTTTTCTTTCTCCATTTCTATATTGGCAACCTCTTTAGCTTGCGGATGTTTTATAGAGGGTAGCCTCAATTGTTTCATCAATGCTTGAGTGTCTGCTTCCTTGTTCTTGATGAGCTCTTCTACTTCTTTAGGATCATGTCCTAGCTTTATGATCAAGTCTTCCAAAGATTTAATTATGCGGTCCTTAGCAAATGATGACATATTATCAATTTTTAACTAAGAATTCATGTTATTCAAAGATGACTGTAACTTGGAAGCGGTCATTGCTAAACTGGTGGGGGTTATAAAAATTAGCTCCCGTGTCTGCTTATGTAAATCGATTTTATCAATTTCATGTATTTTTTTGTATCTATTGAGAAAATGGAGTCTTTGTAGTCATTATCTCTCTTGGGAGCTAGTACTAGAGGTTCCACAAAGGCCATATGGAACTATCCTTTTTCTCAATCAAATGCAAAAAAGTAATTTGTGATGTGTCTTAGTGGTTGCTTACAAAATTTAAAGTTGGTGGAATCCTTCAAAGCTTCATTATTTAATTTTATCTCCCTGTATCTTGCGAAGATACTCTATTGAGTTGAAATTTGTGAGTTGGATGATATTGGAGGCTGGGTTGTTGCTTTTACAGTAGGTGATTGTATTGTTTCTTCTAATTGAGTAGAAGTAGTGATAAGGGTCCCTGATAAAATCAATGTGGTTGGCTGATGTGTGTCCCCTTCCTCTAGAGTTTCATCTTGAATAGTAATTATTTGAGGCCTAAACAGGGGATTAATTGGAGAATCCGATTTCTGAGTAGTATTTGGGTCCTTCTTCTTTCTTTTAAAAACAATAAATTCTGCATCTGGATTGTCAAAATCAGTAGGGGCGTGACTTCCCTTTCCCTTTTTCCCTCCTTTTCTTTAGGAATTGGTGTCTGCATAGATTATTGACTGGCAAATTGTTCTTCAGCTTCCTATAGAGCACCATCTGTCCATTCCTCCTGATTTGCATATTATTCAATTTCAAGCCTTGGTGTGTGTGCATAAGAGATACTCTTATGTTCTAATCTGAGTCTTGAAATGATGCCCAGGGGATCATAAGACAAAGAGAAACTCAATTTGAATTTCATCTCACTCAAGATAGCATTTAATTCCTTTGTTGCAGCTCTGGTGTTGATGATGTAGGGCCTTGTGTGAGCTTTCCGCTTGAATTTTGCTTTCTTCTTGTAGGAGACAAAATGAAAGTCATCCATATTAAGCATTTTCCTTGTGTATTCTAATGAAAAAATCCTAACATGTAAAAAAAATGGCAATCGTAAGGAGGCAATTCTGATCCATAAAATCTAATCTCAGTGTAGTTCTGGTATAAATACCAGTCTCCCACTTTAGCTTGATCTGATAAATGCAAAAATTTATTTATTTCTGGTGAAATCCTTGGGATCATACCACTGGTCAGCAAACATAGTGAGGTATACAAAAAATGATCAACGTAATTAGTATAGAAATATTCCTTTGAGTTATTTCGAACCAAAGAAGTCTAGTGAATGATTGACCACATGTTACCTTTGTTATCTATCTTTTGTAAAGGGAACTTAAATTTATTTGACTAGTAAAATATCATAAGGTAGACTAGGACAGACTGATACTTAAAGACTCCTTCTGTTTTGAAAGTGGCAAACTAGTCAGGGATGGTGTTGGCCAAAAACTGACTATAACTGAAAAGGATTGAGGGCTTTTGCCAACTACAATATATATATATATATATATATATATATATATATATATATATATATCATCTTCCCACTGATCATTATGGTACCCAAGCAGTCGAGTTACCATGGAGATTACATGTTTGTACATTTTAGGAAACATTGAAACTGATTATGGAGGATTGGTCTTAGGCAATTCAGCATTGTTTAGAACAAAAAACTCGAAAATCTGGGATCTCTAAGGGAATGTTAATTTTTTATATCATTCCATTAAAATATCAGCAGAAAAAGGATGGTGAGAGGTCTAATAGTCAACTTGCAGGGCCTGGCAGATGTTTTCAGGGGAAATAGAGAAAATAATTTCATTGTCATGGGAAATGACTGCCCTTTGACTTGGCAAATATATAAGGTGGCACCAGACGGAGAACTCAGGAAATAAGTGAGTCTGGGGGAAAACAATATGTGGAAGAAATGATTCCCAGACACTTAATTCATCACTTTATCCAAGAATTTATGCTTTGCCCTGTTATGGAGCTCATAGAGATCAAATTCTGACTATGTTTCAGCAATTTTATACAAGGTATCTATTAAGGGAGATTTATCAAAATATGGGATTTGGGGAATAAGGGGATTTGACTATGTGATCTTTCCTTTTTGTTTACGTTTCGACATTTTGGAAAATGAACACAGGGAATGGGAGAACAATGTTGTATAAAACCTCATAGAGAGGACCTGACAGAAAATGGTTTGAATAACAGGGTTACTGTGAAAAACTGTTGATTGTACGCAAGGAATTGGTTGTTGAAAGTTGGCAGCAGTTCCGTCCTTCGTCCTGTGGGATCTGTTAGCTCTGCTACAAACTTCAGCATTTGGAGGGCCAAAGTTCAGAACGGCCGTGTGTTTATGCCCAAAAATGGATACAAAAGTGCCCCGAAAGCCTTCAAAATCCTCTTAAGGCCTTGGGAGGGCGGAAATGCACTATCGAGAGGCACAAATGCGCTAAAACCATATAAAATATCAAATTATAGGCTTAAGGGTCTGCTTTCATCTCAGCCGTTAGATCTGGCCGATCTGTGATCCAGATTGCGCCGACTTATCGCAAGTCGGGGGAGGCAGCAGCATCGACATGAGACATCGCCGATGAGTGATTGCTGATATCGCATCGGCGTATCGCAATGGAGGACTTACCAAAGGAGGCTTTATTATTCACTGACAAGCGATCGCCAATATCGCATCGGCGAGTTGCAATGGAGCATGGCCTTTTGCATATATGAGCGTTCGCCGATGGGCCGGACCCGATGGTGGTATGAGCTATTTTTCATATATTATTGGGTCCGCAGCAATATCAGTGCATCGGCGGGTCGGCGATATCGGCAGTGGCAATGGAGATCAACGATTAAGCGAGGACCGTTGATCGCGTGTGCAGATCAACGGCTCACGCTGCGTCGGCTTTTCGCTATCGGAAAAACCAAAGGGGCGGGCCTTTACCATGAGTTATGTGTCGATGCGATGGACCGGACCCAACGGCCATACAACGCTCCATTTTATATTATTTCAAGTCCGTGCCCGGGCCATTTTCAATGAATTTTCTATGTATAAGGAAGTATAAGAAAATATAAAGGAAGCCTGGGCAGGTGCCGATTGCGATGAGTTTCGGACCCGATGGGGTTCAGAAACAAAATATATATAGATTCAAATCCACCAAAGCCGTTTTTCATGATTTTGCAGCAGTTTTATGTGTATTTTCAAATATAAAGAAACAAGGGATTGGCCGGCTCTGATATGCAATTGCGACCCAAAAGTCAGACCCGATAGGAAAGTTATGCACGCGTTAACCTTTGGTATCCAAAGGCGGTATTTTTCAGTGGCGCGGAGCTGTTTAAAGCAAGCATGCAGCTGTACAGCACAACAGGCAGCCGCATTGAACTAACAAAGTGGCCGAAGATTGAAAAGGACAGCCTCAAGCAGATCACTACATTTATTAGTTATGGGGCGTCTTTCAGTTAATGCTCCAGCTGCCAGAGAAGGACAACTGAATATCAAAGAAGATCAATTTTATTTACTGACACAGTCATGCTATAGCAGAGACCCATACCAAGCAGTTAGGGCGGTTGGTGATCCATTATGATCCCTCCACGCATAAGCTAGCAGAGATATTTTGTATTGTAACACTATATATATTCAGAACTCAGATGTAATCAGTTGGATGAGGGTTAGATGAAGAGAACCATGTTGTAAGGTTCAACTCCTAGAGACTGTAACTACTTTGTAACCTGCAGTGTCTGGTCTTCATTTCCAGCTAATACAAGCTTCTTTTGCTGTTTATTGCTCACTTTCCACTTCTCTTTCTTGTTCCAGGTTGTGCCTGTTTGCATTTGTTCTATTGCTGTGAATATTTAGCATCAGAGGGGTTGTCATCCCACCTCTGCATTAGGATTTAGCAAGTATCATAGAACATGTGTGCAGGTTTCTGTTGTTTAATGCATAGAGAGTTGCCACCCTGTCTGTGCATTAGAAACTAGATTTACAGACCTCTTAACTGGTTGCAGCCGGCCATCACAGGGTCCTGTGCATCTGCTGGTGTGGTCAGTCTTCTCCATTGTCACCTTATCCTCAAACTGTGAGTAATAGGTGGTTAAAAGCCTTGTAGTTTGGGGGTGTTCACCCATGTCTGGGGTCAATCATAGTAGAAGTGGTTATCTGGCTTGAATATGCAGCATTTGTTCCATTCATCCACCATTTATCCAACTATATTTGGTTGATTTTGTAATGTTCCCGAGCATCACTGATATGCAACCTAGGTGAGTTTCTTGGGGTGATAACAGGATCAATGACAAGCAAAAGGAAATGAAGTACTGGCCCCAAAAGATCTTTTATAGCGGTCAAATTGGGTTGCATAATGACTATGGAGCAGATTGGATTTATTGGTAAAATGGGTAGGGTGATGGAGTTTAAGTTCAATGAGAAATTTGCAGTAGCTTTTAATATTGAATGGGAAATGATGTGGACAAGGAGTGACGTGGCGAGACAGGTGGTCTTAGCGGAGTGGCAAGGGGCAAAGGTTATTTGGCAGGATATAAGTGGTGAAGGGGGATACACATGGTGGGAGGTGAACTACGGATGAACGAGTTGTTGGCGGGAGAGAGGAGGTCATATTCCAGGGGGGTGTAAGCGGTAAGCGGATTAGGGAGGCCCCCCCCCGAAATGCCCCAAGCATTGCCACGTTAGCCCAGGGGGTTTGGGCAAAAACAACTTTTTAGCACCCCCCCCCCCCCCCCCCCCCCCCATGTTAATTGTCGGGAGTGTAGGAGTGGGCCGAAAACACCCTGCCACCATAGACCTGGTCGGAGTAAATCACCTCCATTAATATTTGCGCGGCTTTTATTTGCAAGAAGAAAAAATGACTTTTGTCGTATTATGTTTTATCAAATAAAAAAAGACGAATAAAGTATATATACTAAAGTTTCAAACCTTATAAAAATTTTCATTTTTTAAATTAAAATGCCATTTTAGCTAGCTCACTTATTGGGGCTTTTTTTTTTTTTCTAATCTTTTCATTTCTTTTGTTTTTTCTTTTTTCGCATATATATCGTTTTTATATATATCCCCTATTTTATTTTTCTTCTTTTCTCTTTTTTTCTTTTTTTCTATTTTTCTTTATCATATATTTTTTACTTTTCTTTTTCTTCTTTTGAACTTTTGAAAATAATTTGCAGAATGAAATCATTATTTACAACATCTCATGACATGAAAATCAAAAAATAATCATCAATTGATCCTATAAATTATGGATCCTAGTAGTGGCTCCATGGGGACGACATCCTCCTTGTGAGGTGTCAAGAACACAGTAGATCAATAGAATTTGTCCATTGGATACTATGTTCTTATTCTGTAGCTGAATTGATTAGTTGTTGTTATTATAAATATTGGTAGAAAGTCGTCAGAAGCTTAGGGACTTCTCTACTAGCTTCAATTCCTGATGTTAACCACCCTCACTTGCAGTAAAATGATAAAATGATATTTACAATGGCATGTATGAAAAACTTATCTATCCTTGAGTGAAATAGTGCTTGAGTAGTTTGCCATTGACAAATCCTTCTCCAGTCAAATCTTAATGCATTGTTACCTTGAAAAGCTTCAATTTTATAGGGTCATTTCCATAGATTGTCAAATTTCCCATGCTTACCTTTCTCTTCATTTCTAGAATCCCATCTGAGAACAAGATCATTTATTTGGAAATCATCTGCTTTAGTCCTTCTATCATGAATATTCTTATAATGTCCTTTCCATAGATTGTCAAATTTCCCATGCTTACCTTTCTCTTCATTTCTAGAATCCCATCTCAGAATAGGATCATTTTTTGTGAAATCATATGCTTTAGCCCTTTTGTCATGAATCTTCTTGATTTTGTCCTGAATTATCTGAGTTTTCTTGTAGACCTCCTCCCTGGTTTGCTCCAACTGAATCATTTGATTTAACCTTCTTTGTAAATCATTTGGCTCCACTTATGATTCCTGCAATAATTCTAGCATTCGAATTCCCAAGGAAGTGGGAAAAATTGCATTCACTCCATATACTAATTGGAATGGAGACATTACAATAGATTTCTTAGTGCTAATTATGTCAGCCCATAGATTATTAATCAACTTCTTATCCCAAGATTTCTCATTTTCTTGCAACTGTTTAATGTTGACTAAACTCTTATCAGAATATTTAACTAATCCATTCCCTTGAGGATAGTAAGCAATAGAATGTCCTAAATTTATGCGATACTTGTGACATAAATCAATGTTTTTATTTTTTTATTTATTTTTTTTATTTTAAAGAAGTTGCATTATCAATAATGATTTGATGTGGACATCCAAATCTGGATAGAATATTACCTTCTAAGAAATTAATTATGACAGAATTTGTAGCTTGTCTGGTTGGAATGGCTTCAATCCATTTGGTGAAGTAGTCAGTAGCAGTGAGGATCCATTTATGTTGAGATGAAGAGCTTGGATGGATTTCTCCAATAAAATCTAAACCTCATTGTTGAAAAGGAACCTCCACTGAAATGGGCTTTAAAGGTAAGGGAAAAAGTTTTCTCTTTCCTTCAAAGATTTGGTACTGAAGGCAAGTTGAAACTCTGTTTGAACATCTACAAAAAAAGTAGGCCAGTAGAAAGAAGCCCTTGAGATTTTGTTGGTTGTGGATCTCCAATATAAATGTCCTCCACAGTCCCCTTGATGGAAGTCTTCCATGACTTTATCTAATTCAGCTTTTAATAAATAATTTAGCAAAATACCTCCAGTGTCTTTCCAATACATAGCCTGATCTAAAATGCAAAATTTCATAGCTTTTAACTTGAGGAATCTAGCTTTAGTCTTTGTCAAACTAGGAGGAGCTTGTAAATTTTGTAAAACATAGACAATATTTGCATACTAAGGAGAGGTAGCAAATACTTCTGATACCTGTGGAGTCGTAAGCTCTTCCTATTCATCAAGTGCAGCTATAAAATTTATGTACAATGCATGGAAATTTGACTCAGCCATTATCTTAGCCAATCCCTGACCTTTGATAAGTTTAGTAGGCCTTATCTCACTATCATGTTCTAAAATTACTACAATCCATTTGCCTCTTTTCCTGTCTGGATCAGTCTGAGTGAGAATATCTTTAACTACAGCACTTGGAACAAATGCAATGATGTGGGAATGTAGAATGTACACTATGAAGTCTTTTAGTACATTTACCAAAGGAAAGGCTTGTTTTTCCATGATATTTTACTTTAAGGAGGCATCTCTTAAATCTCGGTTGAAGAATGCTATAGGTTGTTGATGTCTCTCCTTGTTTTCTGCAACAAAACTGCTACAATAGTGTGTTGTGATGCAAAAGAGAAAATCATGAAATCTTTAGTAAAATCAGGGCTAATTAAAATAGGAGCATGTGTCAAAGCTACCTTTAATTCACTGAAATATTTTTAGTCTCACTATTCCATTTTATCTCAGTATCTTTCTTCACCATGTTTGTGGTTGCTCTCAATATCTCAACCAGGTTTGGAATGAATCTTCTCAGGAAATTGATCTTGCCAATGAAAGATTGAATTTATTTTTTGTTCCTGGGAGGATCAATCTTCATATGTCTTCAACTCTATTGGGATCTAAATAATGTGACCAAGTAGCTTTCCTTCTTCTAAACCAAAATGAGATTTTTATTCGGGTTCAAGGAAATGCCATATTTCCTGCATTTTTCGAAAACCTTCCTTAAGTGTAGCAGGTGATATTCATCTATTTTGGAAAATACAGTAATGTCATCCAAATAAATTTCAATAAATATTTCTTTCTCATTGGTGAAAGCAATATCCATTGCTCTTTGGAAATTGGCCCCTGCATTCATAAGGCCAAAAGGAATCTGGACATACATAAAAGTTCCCAAGAGTGTTGTGAAAGTTGTTTTATGTTGATCATCAAGATGTACCAGAATTTGATATATTTTGAAAAACCATCCAGCAAAGAAATTATGCTGGAACCAACTACTTTTGTAAAATATGATCCATTTTAGGTAGAGGGTAGTTATCCTTGAGAGAAACTTTGTTCAGATTCCTGAAATAAACATAGAGCCTTATTTCTCCTATCTTCTTTCTGGTTGGCACTAGATTTGACACCCATTTTGAAAATCTTAAAGACACAATGATTTTGGCATCAAAAATCTTTTTAACTTCCTTTTCTATCAAAGGTAACAGAATTGTATTTACCCTCCTCAATTTCTGCTTGAAGGGTTTTTGGTCCTCTTTGATGGGGATGGTATGTTGTATTATACTTGTATCATATGCTTTTAAATCTTCATAATTCCAAGAAAACACAACAGAAAATTATTTTAATATATCTATGTACTTTTTTTTTCTTTGGGAGGCAAGGACTTAGACAGCTTTACAATATTAGGGCTTTCCTTAGTATTTATATTGCAATCTTCAACCTTAGCTCCTACAGGTTCTGTCTTTGGATTTTTCGCTACATCATTAAAATCAAACAGATCTTCTAATGGCACGAAACGTCTTGGTAACACATTGTATTTCAATTTTAGAACCTCAAGCTCTTCTCAAATGTCATCGGTCTCATTTAACACTATTTCATTTATGTCATCATCTACATAGTTATCTGCATTAATATGTACATTCTCAAACTCTTCTCTTAACTGCACAAAACTTTCTATCTACTCGTCACTGCCAAAAACCTACCAATATCTAACATTATCTGGTATAGTTGGCTTGTGTTTCACTTCAACCTCATATTTTCTATTGGGATGCAAAAGGCATCTTACAAGTACTCACTGAAGTAGCATCTTACAAGTACTCACTGAAGTAGCCAATGCATCAGCGAAAATGTTTTGAAGTCTGGAAATCAGAGATAATTAATATTTTGGGAAACATTGCAGAAAATCTAATACTGCATTTATGTAGGCCCTCAATCTAGGGTGTTTAGTCGAGTACTCACCTTTAATTTGGTTAATGATGAGTTTAGAATCGCCATGTATAGAAATCCTTTTATCTCCCACCCTCTTCAAAGGTTGCAGTCCTAAAATCAATGCTTCATATTCATCTATATTATTTATACATTGAAAATTTATCTTGTAAGAATGTTTATTTGCTACACCTGTTTGTGAGTTTAAAATCCAAACACCTACCCCTGCTCCTTCCTTACTCACGACGCCATCAAAATCCATGTTCCAAAGGGCTTCACCCTCTTCATCTTGTTTCCCAACATCTAATTTTATCTATTCTATTTTACTCAATTCAGTGTCTAGGTCTAATACCTCTCTTTCTTCACATATGTCATTATAAAGGATGAAGCAATCCATATATGAATGTGATGCAGGAGCATCCAGCTCAACATTATCAATGTATTCTAGTAGACATAGGAGTATGGTGTTTTCAAGGATGTTGGTTTCCTAAGTATTGGATTATGTAATTATTTAATGTTTTGAGTGATTTTAATGAGAATAGGAATTAATTGAATATTGTGAGGCTTTATTGTAAATGTTCTCGAATGTAGGAGAACATGAGAGATTTAGGATAGTTGAGTGATGAGAGGATTGAGAATTGATTGTAATTGCTCAGATTAGGAGTCAGTTCATGATTTTGTGGATTTGAGAGAATCCTTAGGGATGAGAAAGAGATTTTAGGATTTTGTTGAGGGATTTAGGGATCTAAACTAGAAATTGGTTTTAGAACCCCTTTGTATAAATGTAAGCCTCAAAGGCATGAACAGAGATTGGAGAGTTTGAATAGAAAAATAGATAGCAGATTGGAGTGTTGTAAGCCTACGAGCAGATTAGGAAATAGAGGCCACTGATATTGAAGATCAGGCCAGAGAGATAGAGATCTCAGTTTGTAATTCATTGTTGTAATTATATAGATACAAAGATTAGTTAAAATCCTGTATAAATGTGTGATTGAGTGTTGAAGGATGAATTGAATGTATTTGAAAGTGTATATATATGTTTATGCAGGCAGGTGCAGTAAACGGAAGGATGCAGAGTCAAGGTGGATTACACAAAGGAAGATGTGACGAGAAGGATCATAATGGATTGTTAAATCCATTAGGATGATTGAAGCAAAAGCTCATGAGGAGGAGTGTGCAGCGAAACAGCAACAGGCCGAAACCTTCGAAGAAATCCGAGAAGCATATAACACTGGAAACAGTGTAAATTTAAGAGAAAGGGAGTAGCGAAGAATTGAAGAAATGGTACATAGTAACTGTCAGATCAGAGTGATCGACGACTAGGATTAAATCGACAAAGTGAATAATCGGAACCGCATCACATATCCAAAAGGGAGGAAGCAACTGCGACATGCGATCTATCCGGACCCGAAACCTTATCGGATGTAACCTATAAGCCTATTGGATCCATAATATATATCGGATCGGAGCAAGTGGAAAGGGTCAATTGCGATGGTGCGATAGCGACTGCCGATAGCAATAATCGCTAATCGGAGATCGCATTAATCGGGTTCGGAGGAAGAATTGTTCAGAGGCGGACCCGATGATATATAGATTCGAGTCTATATGTTTTAAAGTCTGATATATGTGTTGGGTGGAGTTTTTCCTTTGTAAACAGGTATTTGAAGGATTAAGCACCGATAGTGTAATTCCTGGGTTTAAAGGGAAAGTCGCAAATCGTAAGGAGAGGGGTGATAACATATATATGTATGTGACCTGTGAGAAGCCCGATTGCGATTGTGATGAGGTCAAACCTCGAGAATGATGACAAGACAATACGGAAGGTGGAAAAAGGTAGGATTTACATACATTTCCCTTTGTAAAGGGTTTTCTAAAGAAATTGTGCGAATGAAAGTTTTTTATATGTTAAACATATATTAACCGTGTTTCGAGAGGGAAGGTTATGTATAAGTGGTCGATGGTTGGTTTAAAGGTTACGAAGGGTTTTAGTGTCCTGATAGAGGGAATTAGAAGGAAGGCCTCGGCGCAGTCTTATATAAAGGCTTGAGAGTTGTTTAAAGCTCCGATAGGAGGTATTGGCGGGGTGATTGAGTTCCGATATAAAGGAACTATAAAAGGGGGCCTTAACCATCTTTATGTTGAAGTTTTGACCTGGTGGGTCATATAAATTCCTGGGAAATGTATTTATGCATGAATATGCATACTGTGGATATGTGCAGGGGTAACCCTGCGTCAGAATTCATAGAATACAGGGGGTAATTATTTTGTTTATCTTGGCTACTATCCATATACTTCATTAATGTTTCCCTGTATAACCTCCTTTTCCCACCATAAACAGGAATGGTGGCATATGTCATGTCCATCTGCAAAGTTCCCTAACTTTTGTCCCCGTGATCTTTATAGCAACATTCCATACTTGGGAGGTATGTATGCTAGTACAATGTCCATTACCACACTCTTTGCTAGGATTTGGGCCAGAGTAACACATAGATCTTTGATGAGACCTAAACATCTTACTTTTCTAGAATCAAAAGAATACGAATCTTTGTAGGGTCTTGTTATGTCTAATCCTAGCTTTTGCATGATGGCTCTAGGCATAAGATTCAGTGGGGCACTAGAAACAAGCATAGCATTGGGAATAATTTTGTCATGAATGTTCAAACTGATATAAAAGGGTGGCACACTAACATCCTGAGACTTCCCTTTAACTTTAGGCCCAAACAATAATTCAGGTTGATCATCAGTCAGGTTTATTGTGTTTGTTCCTTCTCCTATCTTCAAAGCCTTCGTAACTTGAGATCTATATGCATACTTATTTATCAATTACGTGAGTGGAATAGAAATTTTCACGTTGGCTAATTCATTTTCAATACTCAAAGATGTTTGATGTTTGTCTATTTATTTGACATTCACATCATGTTTTGGAGAAGTTTCCTTTTGAGAATCATCCTTAGCCTGGCTGGTAGAAGGGGTGTCACTTTGAATTTTCTTGGGAGGATTTCCAGTAGTCTTTTTACTTCTCAAATTGTACTGCTTATTCTATAATCATCTGTCTCTATAGGGATGAATTATGGCTATGATAGCAAAAATAGATCTTGCTCTTCCTTAGTTAAGAAAATATTGTCAATTTATGCTTCCCCAAATAAGTTTATTTGATTTTCTTCGAGATCCTCTGGTAACTCAGCTTCTTCATCTACATAATTTTCTTGGAATGGAGGTCTAATCTACTATTGATCAGTTGGGCCTCTTTGTTCTCTTTGTTTGATTTGGGGTGGGTTTCTCCTAAAATTAGGATTTCTAATTTGAGAACCCCCTTGATTTTCCCTTGGAGGAGCCCTGTCAGATATACTTATCCTATCCATCATTCTTTCCATGGTTTTGACTAAGGTATCCAACTTAGCATCCGATGAAGAAGAAGCAGGTTCTTCTTTAATAGTAACTCTTCTCTCAGCTTTTAACCTAGCTCTCTTTGCCAATAAATTGGCCTCCACACTGACTACATTCCTCTACATTTCCTCTAGGGTAGCAAGATTTTTCTCCCTTAGTTGGTAAGACATATCTAGATCAAAACCATCTGGAAATTTGATCAGAGCTAGTCCTGGTGGGGGTTGTATTGCAGTTGGAATATAACTGTAAATATTATTGAATCTAGTGCAGTAGTCTTGGACTGTTTCACCAGGGGCTCTCTTAATACTCTCATATTCAGCTAAGATTTGGAGAGGATTCTTCTTTACTTCCCATCGTGTGAGGAAAATTTGGTGAAATTGTGTGAGATCTGGGATACTAGCTGCTGGCAATGCCCTGAACCATTTCTTAACTTCTCCTATCAAACTTTGTGCAAATAATCTCATTTTCACATCATCTTCATCAACTTCTTGCAAATCTGAATAATCATTCATTCTGTCTATATGATGTTGTGTTGTGATTGGCCCTGTGCCATCAAATTGAGGTATTCGACTTTGATAATCTTGTGGCATGGAATTAATTTGTCCAGGCAGGACAAGGGGGGCATAACGAGCTGCCATGACTAGTAAATGGGAATGGGAAGAAGATGAAACTATAATAGATGTGGATATTGAGGGTATTAAAGGAGGTGGGATTATGCTTTGGTGAGTGTGTGTAGTAGTAGTAGTAGTAGGGATGGTAGGTGAAATAGGGGTAGTGGTATTGAAAGAAATTACTGGGGGGGTTGGAGATGAGGTAGAAGAAGGAGAAGATTTAGTTGACTGATCAGTAAAATTTTTATGCACAACCTGTTTTAATTTAATCACCAAAACTTCAATAGAGAAGACGAATGGAAGATCAGTAGTTGTTGGATCTCAGCCCTCTCCTCCTAGTCATTTTCTTCCCTTCCTCCCCTCCCTCCTTTTTTAGCTTGTTTCCCGTATCCTTCTCTCATGGGCCTTTAGTCTTTGATGAGATTTTGAGTCCTGGCCCTCTCCTCTTACCATTTCTATATTCCTCTTTTATCTTTAATTATGAACCGAAAGAGCGGGTCCCAGGTGTCCATCTTCCGTTGTACAGGGGACCACTGATAAGATTGCTAGGATTCTTAAGAAGCATAATGTCCCCTTGACCTTTAGACCCCTCAACACCATTCGTAAATCCCTCAAATCTGTAAAGGATCCTATCGACCCTAAGGACATGAAAGGGGTTTATATTATTCCTTGTTCCTGTGGGACCCCCTATATTGGTGAGATTGGTCGCTCCATTAATCAAAGGATTAGTGAGCACGTAGCTGACCTCAAGCATAGGAGAACCAAGTCTTCCACTTTAGCTGAGCATGCAGAGAGTACCAATTATCATGTTTGTATATAGGAGGCGAGTGTTATTGCTAAGGTTTCGCAATTCCATCACCACAAATTTAGGGAGGCCCCTGAGATTGAGAAAAGATCGAACAATCTCAATAGAGAAGACGGATGGAAGATTAGTAGTTGTTGGATCCTAGCCCTCTCCTCCTAGTCATTTTCTTCCCTTCCCGCCCTCCCTCCTTTTTAGCTTGTTTCTCATATGCTTCTCTCATGGGCCTTTAGTCTTTGATGAGATTTTGAGTCCCGACCCTCTCCTCTTAGTCGCTCTTCAAGGTTATGTTATTTATTATATGATGTTTATATAGGATATTTAGGTTATAAGTATACATCTTTATTAATAAATTTATGAAATATTATTATGATGACACTATTATATTAATCCTTTCATAACTCTAATAATAATTTTATACCTTAAAATAAATCTAGGATAATATGATAGTTTAACCCTTAATTAAATTTTTAATTTAAAATAAATAAATAAATAAATTTTTCTAACCCCCAATAATTTTCTATAATATCTATTAATAACTACTAATTTGAAAATGATTTTATTTTATTTTAATATATAAAATAAGTCCCTTTATATATATAATTAACTTTGTATATTTATTACTCTATTTAATAACTTTTTAACTAACTATCAATTTAAAATAATTTTATCATATTTTATTTTATAATTAATTTATAAAATAAGTCCCTTTATCTTTAATATATATATAACTAACTATGTATATTTAATAACCAACTATTAATTTAAATTAATTTATTTATTTTATGATATATTCATTACTCTAACTTTTTAACTAACTTTTAATTTAAATTAATTTATTTATTTTATGATATATTCGTTTATAGTCCCTTTAACCTCAATTTTAATAAGATTATAACTAACTAACAATTTGATATTTATTTGAATTAACTTAATTATTAAAATATAGGTCATGCCCTTAATCCTGTCCAACTAACCGTCTCCTGGTCAAATTTAGTCATTGCTTGGTCAAGAAATATAGCCGTTGGATGTTCTGCTCTGACTATTTAATATGCAAAGCTAGATTTGATTCTTCAACTTGTCCCGAGGATGAACCACACTAGTTGGTTCGAAACGCATCGACAAATGAAATTTCATGTGATTTACGCCGAAGAATCTCTCAAAAATCTTCATATGAATCTAGATTGATAGATTGATGTTTTGGGATATAAGATGTTAAAATATTTTCATCAAAACAGGTACAAAGATTTATGATTTGGTACGAAAAAGGCTATGCTCAAAAGGTAAATCAAATTCAATATCCTCTGCAGTAATGAAGCTTTCAAGGAGAGAATTAACTCTAGGTAGTGGATTATTTCTTGCTTGACTCTCAGTAAAACTCTTTTATTCTGACAAGTTTCTCAAGATTATCTACTATTTTAGGTGGTCTAGGATCTAAATGAGCTATGGTGTAGATCTTTTTAGGAGCCAGATCTTCAATATATTATTTAAAAATAAAAATCTGTACACAGTTTGGGTGGAAAAACCAGCGTTAATAGAAATTATTTAACAGCCACACACTGGAAATAGATTTGAGCTTTGAAAGAAAAATTTACCAGGTAAAAACACAATTTAGATCAAATTTGTTTGAGTCCCCAGTATGGTCGCCAGAATGTTATCACTCTGTAATTTCCCAAGGTTGTGGAGAGAAACCAAGAGGTAACCACAAAACCACTTTGGAAGTTTGTATCTTTCCCTTCCAGCTTCAGAGAGGGATCTCTCTATAATATTTATATTTGTTGTTTTAAGATATTAGGCTAGTTATTGAGTTCTGAGTTTGGTTTTTCAAAGATTTGATTGAAAACTGCAAGGAAAGTCCATTGGGAAATGAAGTGATGAGTCTTAGGGTGATCAAATACAAGAATGAAAAAACAGACGTAACATGGCAAGGTAGGCAAGCTTTCGGATCTTTACAACATTTGTGGAGTGAATGGGATGAAAAGGTTTAGATTTCAATTAAATATAGAGCATGCTAGGATGAATTATATACTTCATATCAGAGTGAAAACATAAATATTGTTTATAAGCAAGAGCATAGTGTATTTAAATAAATTCATCCCTTAATCTTCTTTAAACAATAGAGACAAAAATGTATGGAAAACTTGGAAAATAACAATTTTACATGAGAGGAAACTTCATCGATTTCCTGACACATGAATCCTAGAACAAACTTTCTTTATTAATGAAAACAATCACTTCAGTACATGCAAAACTTCCATCAAAGATCTTCTTTTTTCATACAAGTTACAACCTTTTCTAAGTCTTATTTCTAAATATTTATTGAACACTATTACATCTCAGATCGTATTTCAAAAATAAAATATATGTTTGAGGTACAGATATTTTTAGACATAGAGGAAGAGAAAATAGGAAAATATGTTGAAAACTTGTGTTGTTGAGGCTATTGAGGAGATTGCTGATGAAAATTGCTACTTCCCTGCAAAGGTTGTTCCTATTATGCTAAAAAATGTGTGGCTTTGGTTACACTCCACTCGATCAATTATAGCAGTTGGTCCCACCTTTCTTCACTTGGAATATAAAATCTAACCATAATTTTGAATCTTTCATCCACTTCGGTGTAAGTGTCAAAAGATGGTTTATTTACAAAAAGGTGGTGGATCTCGTGTTGGATATTCAAATCAAACTGGACCCCTTGTATGATGCCTTTTCCATTGATAACTCCTTTTGCTTTTGCAAAATTGGAAGCGTCAACACCTATGTTACATAGTTGTTCTTGGTAGTTTTCTAATGGGATCAATTTTCCATTAGAATTCATGAGAGTAGGCAAGCCTTTTTCTTGAAACAATGTAAATTTCCTATTGAACCTTCTGACCTACACCTCAAGATCTTTACATTTATTTTCCATTTGTGTCATCAAATTCTTCTTTGTAAAAATCCTCTTGACCTCCATGATCATTATTGTTCTGTTTTGAATATTCATGTCTTCTAGTTCCTCCTTGGTTTTAGAATTTAGCAGGTTGATAATCTTTTGTGCTTGCTCTGGTCTGTGCTCCAAATCTACCTTTGTATTTTCTATTTCTTTCTTGACTTTGTGTAAAAGTTATTCCTGCTCAAAAGTAATCTGAATTGAAGGCCACATGTCTCTGACGTTGGCATTTATATTCTGACAAATGTTGTTCTTAGCCTCTATGAACATTTGAATGACAAAGGACTGGTCTTCATATTTTTGTATTTGTTGGATGAGTTTGTAGTTTTTCTGGAGTTCTGGCAAATATGAAAAGTTAGTTTTAAGCTTACTCTCCTCCATCTTGGCCAATGTTGCTGACAATCTGTCTTTCTCAACCTTCATTGTTGTTAATTCATCTAGAGCTCTGGTAAGCTCTATTGTAGACTCTAAAGTTGTCATCTTTGATGAAGTTTCTGCTACTATAAATGTGCCTGATGTAGATTCTCCTCTTGCTTCCCACTGTTCTTTTTCTTTCAACAATACTTCCATGCCTTGCTCCATCTTTTGTATCTATGCATTTTGCTCAATCACAAAAGTAAATAGTTTTTGTTCCTCCGTTTCTATATTGGAAACCTATTTAGCTTGAGGATGTTCTGTGGAGGGAAGCTTTAATTGTTTCCTCAAATGCTTTAATGTTTGCTTCCTTGTTCTTGATGAGCTCTTCTGCTGCTTTAATATCCTTCGGATCATGTCCTAGATTTATGATCAAGTCTTCCAAAGATTTGATTTTGTTGTCCTTAGAATATGATGACAACTTCTCAATTTTTAACTGAGAATTCATGTTATTCAAAGATGATTATAACTTGGAAGCAGTCATTGCTGAACTGGTGAGGGTTGAAAAAATTAGCTCCCCTATCTGCTTATGTAAATCAATTTGATTGATTTCATGTATTTTTCTAGTATCTATTGAGAAAATGGAGGCTTTATAGTCTTCAACACTCCTGGGAGCTGGCACTAGAGGTTCCATGAAGGCCATCTAGAACTATCCTTTCTCTGAATCAAATGCAAAAAGTAATATGTGTTGTGTCTTAGTGGTCTTCTTCCAAAATTTAGAGTAGGTGGAAGCCTTCAAAGCTTCATTCTTTAATTTTATCTCCTTGTATCTTGAGAAGATACTCTGTTGAGTTGAAATATGTGAGCTGGATGATACTGGAGACTGGATTGTTGCTTCTATAGTAGGTGATTGTATTGTTTCTTCTACTTGAGTAGAAGGAGTGATAGGGGTCCCTGATAAAATCATTGTGGCTGGCTGCTGTGTGTCCCCTTCCTCTGGAGTTTCATCTTGAATAGTAATTATTTGAGGCCTAAACAGAGGATTAATTGGAGAATCTGATTTTTGAGTAGTATTTGGGTCCTTCTTCTTTCTTTTAAAAACAATAAATTATGCATCTGGATTGTCAGAATTAGTAGGGGACATGGCTTCCCTTTCCATTTTTCCCTCCTTTTATTTAGGAATTGGTGTCTGCATAGATGATTGCCTAACAAATTGCTCTTCAACTTCCAGTAGAGTACCCTCTGTCCATTCCTCCTTATTTGCATATTGTTCAATTTCAGGCCTTGGTGTGTGTGCATAAGATGTACTCTTCTGTTCTAATATTAGTTTTGAAATGATGCCCAGGGGATCATAAGAGCAAGAAAAACCCAGTTTGAAATTCATCTGACTCAATATAGCATTGTTGAAAAGTGTGCAACAAGAAATGCTTGTTGAGAATGCAACAAGATGATGGAGCTTAGTGAAAAGAGTCGCCTTCACTAAGTGGGCCCGTAGGCAAATTATGGCGCAAGTTCTATTTTTTATCACAGTGTGGATGATCACAGTGTGGGTGATCACAGTGTGAGTGATCACAGTGTGGGTGATCACAGTGTGAGTGATCACAGTGTGAGTGATCACAGTGTGAGTGATCACAGTGTGAGTGATCAAAGTCTATTTTTAGACTGGCTGTCAAAAATAGAAAAGTCAAATATTATTGTCTCATAATAATATTTGGACTATAAACTTGATCTTATTCTCTTGGAGCACTTCAGGATGAGCTACGGATGTGGTACATGCAGATCCCAGAGGGAAATACGTGGTTACCTATGGGATGACTAATATTTGCATGCAGGACTTCAGTTAGAACTCAAGTGAGTTGAGTTTAGTGGACTGGAGGTGCAGTTGATGGAGTTGTGTTCAGTTTAGCTTTGTTAAACTAGTTGTATTTAGTCTAACTGATCAATAGACTAGAGATGAGTTGGGTGAATTAGTTATTAATTAATTCACAAGTTATTAACTCATAATGCAACTATAGAATACATCAGTTAACTCAGTTGCTGTCAGTGCATGTTCAGTTCATTAGGGACAGGTGTTAGAGCATCAGATTGCTATCAGTTGTGACTATAGCTGTGCATGATGATTTGCACAATCAGAGGGATTGAGTATGCCAATGAATTGGCCAATATCAAGAATTGTAGCCTGTGCGCACGTCCAACAGAGTGTGAGTGATTATTTGCAGGTCAAATACGAGTTTGGTAAGTCATTCTCATCAGTTCTTGAGTCGGTATTGAGCTGTGGAGGCAGGCAAGCAGTGGGGGAGATTTGGAGATCAGATCTGAGTTGTATTGGGTGTAGCATGAGGAGATAGTACTGAGTACTTGTGAGGAGTATTGTAATATGTATTGTTACATGATTCAATCAATATTATATACAGATAGTGTGGGGTTTTTAGCGAGATGCTTTCCCCGGGATACATACTGTGTTAATGAGTTTGATTGATGCTTCTATGTGTGCCTGTGAATGTTTCTGCTTCTGTAAATTGATGATCAACGTAGAGGAGATTATGTATTATACATGTTCCGCTTATAATTGTATGATCAGGATAATCTTTGTGAATATGTGTCATATTATTCAAAATTTCTACATGGTATCAGAGCTGCTTGATTTGTAGAAGAGACTTTTACAGGATATCAAGCGAGGATTGATCATCAGATCTATTATTCAGAAAGTGTTTACATTTTATTTCTTTAGGCAGAGTCTGTAATCGGGCCAGGTAGCCTCTAGATTCATCCTTCTTTTGGAAGGTGATATATCTGGTGAATGCCCATACAGTCGATCTCTGTACAAGAAATACTTTGTTCTCACGAATTCTAGATCAGAAGCAGTTGAGTTTTGAGCTGGTGGAATTCGAATTTAATTCCAAAGCAAGAGATAAAACTCAGAAAAATTCAGTGTGAGAATGGAGACAGTATGCCCCAGTATCTCACGAAGTTCACCCAATGCCGGGATGAGCTGGGAAGTGTGGGGGTGACTGTCGGATGAGGATGGTGAGTCTAGCACTCCTTGACCTTCCTAAGAGTTGGCATAGCTACCAGGACTCGGTGAATGGAAGGGAGAAACTGCCAAATTGGGAGCGACTATGGTCGGATTTGATGCAGGAGGAGATTAAACGGAGCACTAGAGACGGTTCTTCATCCATGTAGGATGAGGAGAACTGTGCCTTAGTGAGTAAGGTGAAGAAGGGGAAGGGGAAGGTTTCTCTTTCCGAATCCAATTCTTCCAATGATGGGAAGAAGGTTGACAAGGCAAAGGTGAGATGCTTTCGTTGTCATGAGTTGGGTCATTATGCTACTAATTGCCCAAAGAAGAAGTCCAAGAAGGGATCCGGGGAAGGATTTGAAGGTGAGGCACTTGCTTCACAGTTTGAGTTGGATTTCACACTCTTTGCATGCATGGTTTCATCCATGATGGGAAGTGGTTGGTTTCTTGACAGTGGAGCTTCTTTCCACATGACCGGTGACAAAAGTTTGTTCAGTACTTTGGAGGAGAAAGATCTCCAGATACTCATAGGGATGGGTAATGATGAGAAGTATAGTGTCTCAGGTGTAGGCATGGTTATTTTTCAGAGCGAGCATGGAGCTCGCCTTACCTTGACCGATGTCAAGTATGTACCAAGACTAAAGAGAAACTTGGTGTTGATCGCGATGCTGGAAGTTATAGGCTATGATGTAGTCTTCAGTAAGGGAAAGGTTTTCCTTAGACACATCATCACCAGACAGGTGAAGCAGATTGGTTCACGGGTCA
The DNA here is from genome assembly GCA_031772625.1 of Pinus tabuliformis. NCBI lineage: Eukaryota > Viridiplantae > Streptophyta > Pinopsida > Pinales > Pinaceae > Pinus > Pinus tabuliformis. The sequence continues at coordinate 1,870,232,752 of CM062817.1, forward strand.
AGAACCTGTATGCTCTTGAGGTTCAAGATGCATGCAAAGCCTTGAGCAGCGAGGCAACTGATGGAGACTTGGTGGTTGAGAGGGAGCGTATATTACCTCTCAACATGCAGAGCCAGAAGAAGTCTCAGACGATTGTGGAGGAGCCACGATTGGTGCAGCAACTTCAGGAGGTTGTGGAGGAGCCACAACAGGGGAAGCTGAGAGGAGATCGAGTAGAGACATCTACTCATCTAGAGACCTCCAGTAGGGGGAAACTTCAAGCCAGGTGGGCTGAGGGATCGCATGCAGCCATACCTCCAGGTAGGAGGTGGGGTGATGTGGATTGATTGTCCCAAGGAGGAGGGGCAAGATCCTTGAGGTACCCAACCTCTTGGATGAGACCTTGCTACGGGAGCCCCAAATGTGTAGTAGCAGGAACTGACTGATTGGAGACAGATGTGGATGGAGCGGCAGAGAGAGCGACAATGCAGGGAATCCCAGGACAGCGCATAGCTAGCAGGCTGCAGCAATGCGAGAGGCACAAGTGTTTTGCATAGTGCTAGGTGGCACATAGAGGTGTGCAATGGTGCGAGATGCATGGAGATGTTGCAGTAGTGCAGATGTCAGAGAGGGAGCATTTGTCAGCAGCAGGTAGAGCTTCAACATCAGAGGATGTTTCTAGCTCAACAGGGAGGTCAGTTGGGAGGTGCAGTGCGGATGCAATGCTGGGAGATAGAACCAGCAGCAACACGGATGCAGTCAGAGATCAAAGTGACATAGGCTAGAGCAGTCAGAAACTGAAGAGCACAGAGATGCAAAATTTTCAGTCGACAGAGGCAATAGCAGTCAAAGACTTTGATGACAGAGCAAGTGGACCAGCCAGATGTGTTGCATGGAGAACATTCCAGAGTTTTAGGATCGGGTTTGAGAGGAAGCCTTTCTTGTTGAGAGGGAATGTTGAAAAGTGTGCAACAAGAAATGCTTGTTGAGAATGCAACAAGATGATAGAGCTTAGTGAAAAGAGTCGCCTTCACTAAGTGGGCCCACAGGCAAATTATGGCGCAAGTTCTATTTTTGATCACAGTGTGGATGATCACAGTGTGGATGATCACAGTGTGGGTGATCACAGTATGAGTGATCACAATGTGGGTGACCACAGTGTGAGTGATCAAAGTCTATTTTTAGACTGGCTGTCAAAAATAGAAAAGTCAAATATTATTGTCTCATAATAATATTTGGACTATAAACTTGATCTTATTCTCTTGGAGCACTTCAGGATGAGCTACGGATGTGGTACATGTAGATCCCAGAGGGAAATACGTGGTTACCTATGGGATGACTAATATTTGCATGCAGGACTTCAGTTAGAACTCAAGTGAGTTGAGTTTAGTGGACTGGAGGTGCAGTTGATGGAGTTGTGTTCAGTTTAGCTTTGTTAAACTAGTTGTATTTAGTCTAACTGATCAATAGACTAGAGATGAGTTGGGTGAATTAGTTATTAATTCATTCACAAGTTATTAACTCATAATGAAACTATAGAATACATCAGTTAACTCAGTTGCATGTTAGTGCATGTTCAGTTCAGCAGGGACAGGTGTTAGAGGATCAGATTGCTATCAGTTGTGACTATAACTGTGCATGATGATTTTCACAATCAAAGGGATTGAGTATGCCAATGAATTGGCCAATATCAAGAATTGTAGCCTGTGCTCACATCCAACAGAGTGTGAGTGATTATTTTCAGGTCAAATACAAGTTTGGTAAGCCATTCTCATCAATTCTTGAGCCGGTATTGAGCTGTGGAGGCAGGCAAGCAATGGGGGAGATTTGGAGATCAGATCTGAGCTGTATTGGGTGTAGCATGAGGAGATAGTACTGAGTACTTGTGAGGAGTATTGTACTATGTATTGTTACATGATTCAATCAATATAATATATAGATAGTGTGTGGTTTTCTGCGAGATGCTTTCCCTGGGATACATACTGTGTTAGTGAGTTTGATTGATGCTTCTATGTGTGCCTGTGAATGTTTCTGCTTCTGTAAATTGATGATCAACGTAGAGGAGATTATGTATTATACATGTTCCGCTTATAATTGTATGATCAGGATAATCTTTGTGAATATGTGTCATATTATTCAAAATTTCTACATCTACTTCCTTTGCTACAACTCTGGTGTTGATGATGTAGGGCCTTGTGTGAACTTTCAGTGTGAACTGTGCTTTCTTCTTGAAGGAGACAAAATGAAGCTCATCCATATTAAGCATTTTCCTTGTGTATTCTAATGCAAAAATCCTAATAGGTACAAAAACTGGCAATCGTAAGGAGGCAATTCTGATCCATAAACTCTAATATCAATGTAGTTCTGGTATAAATACTAGTATCCCACTTTAGCCTGATCTGATAAATGAAAAAAATTATTTATTTCTAGTGAAATCCTTAGGATCACACCACTACTCAGCAAACATAGTGAGGTATACAAAAACTTATCAACATAATCAGTATAGGAATATTCCTCTGAGTTATTTCGAACTAGAGAAGTCCAATGAATGATTGATCAGGGGTTATATTCGTTATCTATCTTCTGTAAAGGGAACTTAAATTTATCTGACTGGTAAAATAGCATAAGGTAGACTACAACTTACCAATACTTAAAGACACCTTTTGTTTTGAAATTGACAAACTGGTCATGGATGGAGTTGACCAAAAACTGACTATAACTGAAAAGGATTGAGGACTTTTTGCCAACTGCAAATATATATATATATATATATATCAGCTTCCTATAGGTCATTATGGTACCCAAGCAGTCAGGTTACCATGGAGATTACATGTTTGGACATTTCAGGAAACATTGAAACTGGGTATGGAGGATTGGTCCTAGGTAATTCAACGTTTTCTAGAAGAAAAAACTCGAAAATTTGGGCTCTCTAAGGGAATGTTAATTTTTTATATAATTCCATTAAAATATCAGCAAAAAAAGGATGGTGAGAGGTCTAATAGTCAACTTGCAGGTCCTGGCTGATGCTTTCAAGGGAAATAGAGAAAATGACTTCATTGTCATGGGAAATGACTGCCCTTTGACTTGGAAAATATCTAAGGTGGCACTAGACAGAGAACTCAGGAAAGAAGTGAGTATGGGGGGAAAAAATTGTGGAAGAAATGATTCCCAGACACTTACTTGATCACTTTTATCCAAGTATTTCTACTTTTCCCTGTTATGGAGCTCATAGAGATCAGCTTCTAACAATGTTTCAACAATTTTATACAGGGTGTCTATGAAGGGAGATTTATCAAAATATGGGATTGGGGGAATAAGGGGATTTGACTCTATGATCTTTCCTTTTTGTTTATGATTCAACATTTTGGAAAATGAACACAAGGAATGGGAGAACAATGTTGTATACAACCTCATAGAAGAAAACCTGACAGAAAAAGGTCTGAAGAACAAGGTTACTGTGAAAAATTGTTGCTTTTATGCAAGGAATTGGTTGTTGAAAGTTGGCAGTTGGTAGCAGTTTCGTCCTTTGTTCTGTGGGATCAATGACAAGCAAAAGGAAATGAATTACTGGCTCCAAAAGATATTTTATAACAGTGAAATTGGGTTGCATAATGACTTCATTAATGACTATGGAGCAGATAGGATTTATTTGTAAAACGGGCAGGGCGCGGGGGTTTACGTTCAATTAGAAATTGGCGACAATGTTTAACATTGAATTGTCAATGATGTGGACGGGGAGTGACGTGGTGATACAGGTGGTCGTAGCAGAGTGGTAAGGGGCAAAGGTTATGTGGCAAGATATAACTGGCAAAGGGGGAGACACATGGTGGGAGGCGAACTACGGATGAACGAGCCGTTGGAGGGAGAGCAGAGGTCATATTCTAGGGGGTGTAGGCGGTAAGAGGATTAGGGAGGGGCCCGCCAAAATTCCCTGAGTGTTGCCCCGTTATCCCAGGGGGTTTGGGCAGAAACAACTTTTCAGCACCCCCCCCCCCCCCGGTGTTAACTATCGGGAGTGGGAGAGGGGGTCGAAAACGCCCCGCCACCATAGATTTTGGAAGAGTAAATCGACTACATTAATATTTCCGCAAATTTTATTTGCAAGATGACAAAATGACTTTTGTCGTCTAATGTTTTATCAAATACAAAAAAATAAATAATAATAATAATAATACACATATACTAAAGTTTCAAACCTTATAAAAATTTGCATTTTTTGGAATTAAAGTGCCATTTTAGCTAGCTCACTTATTGGGGCTTATTTTTTAGTTTTCTAATCTTTTCATTTCTTTTCTTTTTTATTTTTTCGCATATATATCATTTTTTTATATATCCCCTATTTTATTTTTCTTCTTTTTTCTATTTTTCTTTATCATATATTATTTACTTTTCTTTTCCTTCTTTTGAACTTTTGAAAATAATTTGCAGAATGAAATCATTATTTACAACATCTCATGACATGTAAATCAACAAATAATCATCAATTGATCCTATAAATTATGGGACCTTAGTAGTGGCTCCATGGGGATGGCATCCTCCTTGTGAGGTGTCAAGAACACTGTAGATCAATAGCATTTGTCCATTGGATACTATTTTCTTATTCTGTAGCTTAATTGATTAGCTGTTGTTATTATAAATATTGGTAGAAACTCATCAGAAGCTTAAGGACTTCTCTACAGGCTTCAATTCCTCATGTTAGCCACCCTCACTTGCAGTAAAATGATAAAATGATATTTACAATGACATGTATGAAAAACTTATCTATCATTGAGTGAAATAGTTCTTAAGTAGTCTGTCATTGACAAGTCCTTCTCCAGTCAAATCTTTCAGTAAGAATGCATTGTTACCTCGAAAAGATTCAATTTTATAGGGTCCTTTCCATAGATTGTCAAATTTCCCATGCTTACCTTTCTCTTCATTTCTAGAATCCCATCTCAGAAAAAGGTCATTTATTTGGAAATCATCTGCTTTAGTCCTTCTGTCATGAATATACTTAAAGACACCTTCTGCTTTGAAATTGACAAACTGGTCATGGATGGAGTTGGCTAAAAATAGACTAAAATTGAAAATGATGGAGGGATTTTTTCCAATTGCAAAAATAGATAATAATAAAAAAAAACACTACATTATCTCATCTATCCACTGGTCATTATCATACCCAAGCAGTCAGGTTACCACAGAGATTACCTGTTTGGACATTTCAAGAAACATTAAAAGTGGGTATGGAGGATTGGTCCTGGGTAATTCAGTGTTTTCTAAAACAGAAAACTCGAAAATCTAGGCTCTCTGAGGTAATATTAATTTTTTATATAATTCCATTAAAATATTAGCAGAAAAAAGGATGGTGAGAGGTCTGATAGTCAACTTGTAGGGCCTAACAAATGCTTTTAGTGGAAATAGAGAAAATGACTTCATTGTCATGGGAAATGACTGCCCTTTGACTTGACAAATATCTAAGGTTGCACATAGCAGAGAACTCAAGAAAGAATTGAGTCTAGGGAAAAACAAATTGTGGAAGAAAGGATTCCCATACACTTAATTCATCACTTTTATCTAAGTATTTCTACTTTTCCTAGTTATGGAGTTCATAGAGATCAAATTTTCACTGGGTTTCAACAATTTTATACAGGGTGTCTGTTAAGGGGGATTATCAAAATCTAGGTCTGGGGGAATAATGGGAATTGACTCTGTGATCTTTCCTTTTCCTTTACGATTCAACATTTTGGAAAACGAACACAGGGAATGAGAGAACAATGTTGTAGAAAACTTGATAGAAGAAAATCTGACAAAAAAAGGTCTAAAGAACGGGATTACTGTGCAAAATTGTTGATTATACGCAAGGAATTGGTTGTTGAAAGTTGGTAGCAGTTTCATCCTTTGTCTTGCGGGATCTATGAAAAGCAAAAGGAAATAAAGCAATGGCCCCAAAAGATCTTTTATAATAGTGGAATTTGGTTGCATAATGGCTTTATTAACAACTATGGAGCAGATATGATTTATTGGTGAAATGGATAGGGCGCAGGAGTTTAATAACATAACATTCAATTAGAAATTGGCAGCAGTTTTGAACATTGAACGCGAAATTACGTGGAGAGACAGGTGGCCGAAGCAGTTTTGGCGGGGGACAGAGGTTATGTGGCGGGATATAAGTGGTGAAGGGGGAGACACATGGCGAGACGCAAACTACGAATGAACGAGCTATTGGCAGGAGAGCAGAGGTGGTATTTCGGGGGGGTGTAGGCGATAAGTGGAATAGAGGGTTTGAGCATAAACAACTCCCCTTCCCCCCCACCCCTCGTGTTAACTGTTTTGAGTACAGAAGGGGGACAAAAACTCCCTGTCACCGTAGACATGGGCAAAATAAATTTCCTTCATTAATATTTGCGTGACTTTTATTTGCAAAACGACAAAATAATTTTTGTTGTATTATGTTATCTATATATATATATATATATATATATAGATTAAGGTTTCAAACCTTATAAAAATTTGTATTTTTTGGAATTAAAGTGGCATTTTAGCTAGCTCACTTATTGGGGCTTATTTTTTTATTTTTCTAATTTTTTCATTTCTTTTGTTTTTTTTCCATTTTTTTATATATCCCCTATTTTTTTTTTTTTTTTTTTTTTTTTTTTTTTTTTTTTTTTTCTTTGTCATATATTTTTTACTTTTCTTTTTCTTATTTTGAACTTCTGAAAATAATTTTCAGAATGAAATCATTATTTACAACATCTAATGACATGAAAATCAATAGATAATCATCAATTGATCCTATAAATTATAGATCCTTAACACCCTAAGTAGCGATTTGCTGCCCAACAACTCAGGTAGTATCTCCCCAACCTTCCCTTGGTACTTGATCAAAACCTTGATCAAATTTCATCCAAGTTTTATAAAGATTCATAGTCTGCATTCCACCTACAAAGTTGGTATCACTAGCAGTAGAAAGAGTAACAATAATGCAAGTCTCCAAGGATCATCATAACTTGGTTCTCAAGGATTTATATTCATCCCAAAATTTCAATCAATCATGGAGGGATCCTTTACCCTATATCCCGAGTTCTCTGGTAGGGGGAATGAGGACGTAGAGTAGCATTGGTACATATGTGAAGCTATCTAGAGGGCTTGCCAGACTCCATATGCTACAAAGTTGATTGAATTTCAAACCACGGTTCGAGAAAGAGCATTGAGATGGTTAATCAAATGGTTTTCCTTACAACATAATCCAATGGTAGATGAAGTGAGATGAGAGTTTATTCAGGAGTTTAATCTCCCTCAGACCAACCAACAGGGGTTGTCTTAGTTATGGGAAATTAAGCAACGATAAGGAGAGATTTCTTGGGAGCTAATGTCAAGGTTTAAAGATGTGATTGGTAAGTTGATCTATCCGATTGACCCCAATCATCAATGGGATTAGTTCATTAAAGATCGATACCTTGTAAGATGCTTTGGAGCAAGCAACTCGAATTAAAGCTATGAACGGATACCCAGATGAGCACCGGGGAGGGGAAACCTCCCACAACCCCTCCATTTTGGGACTACTACATCATATCACAGACCTGATAGAAAAGTCGATGGACCTGCACGAGCGCATGTATTGTGTACCAACTTCCATATCGAGGGACATAATGCCATGAAGTGCCCAAGGTTGTGAGGCCTGAGCACTCCCTCCATGTCGACGGGTTCATCCACATATTTACTTTTCGCTAGAGTTGTGCATATTGGTACACAAGGTCTATACACAGGGCACACTCATTTTCATACATTTCCAACCCAACATAATGCAACACCAACTAAGTATTGCAAAATATGCAGAACGTATGGGCATCTCCCTCATCTTTTTCCAATGTTGCAAAAGCATTCCAATGTTTCAAACAACACTTTATTTGAATTATATGCTTCACCAACTCACCATACAGATCAGTGTAGAGTGTTAGACACCCTAGCTGATTGATTGGATCAATCTAGCTAGTGAATCAATGAGACTCCTTGAGGAGGAGGTCGTGGAGGAACAAGGTGGGGGGGAGAAAATGAGGCATAGCTTTAATCCGATGCTACAACTATGATCAAGAGGGGCATGTTGCAAGAGACTGTCTGCTACCCAGAAGACCCTAGTGCTCCCAGTGCAAGGTCAACACACATGCAACAAAATATAGTTTAGAGCTGATTTCCTTATGGGAATTGCGCAACCAATAAATGGGAGAAAATTTAATCAATGTTGAAAAAAGTGTGTCGGAGATAGCTCCCCTCTCAAACATTAATATAGTCACTCAGGGAGGAAAGAAGACCGAAGCTTACTGGGGGACAACAGAACAACCAAAAGTTATAAAACAAGCCTCACCAAAGTGTTCATGCAATCCTCATCAGCATAAGAAATACTACAAGGAAGTCACAAATAATTTTCACAAATTGACTCTAAGTAGAGAGCCCCAAGGGGAACATCTAGGGTTTTAAAAATCTAGGAGCCCAGACCTATCGTAACTCAATAATCAACCTATAATGGAGTGTTTCACGCTATTTCTGCAGATTGTGAATGATGACCAAATCCCTAGACAGTTGTGGTAAAGTCTTAAAGCTGTTATCAAGGTTGGGGTGGCAGAGGAAGGATTCATTTCCACTAGCTTGCATGAAAGACACTCTCGGAGGGTGCACAGGAACAAGAAGAGAATAGGGAGGGAGTTCCAGATTGATGCTCAAGTCACAGGTTTTCAGGTTAAGGATACAATGTTAGACCTAGGCTCATATGTGAATATACTTCCAAGGAAAACTTGGGAAGCCTTGGGAAGACCTAAGTTGGCGTTCTCTCTGATTCAGCTACGTATGGAAAATCAATATTTTATACTCCTAGTTGGAAGACTATAAGAGGTAGAAGCTGACATAGTAGGGGTGAAAACTTATTTTGATTTTCATTTAATAGGTATTATAGGGGACAAAGACTCCTACCTGGCATTACTTGGAATAGACTAGGCTTTTGAGAATTACACGATAATTGATCTAAAATATGAGACGATGACCTTTGAAGTAGAAGGGACCAGAGTGATCCAGCCTCTCGACCCATACCAAGGACCAAAACTTACTGAGCTGGCAAATGAAAAAGAAGAACCTAAGTTGTTGGATCAACTATATCAGCTAACGGTGAGAAGAAGAGAGTATTATATCAATCTGATAGCATGAGGATTGATCAGTTGCAAGAGTATTCAAAACTAGGAGGTTGGATCTGAGGTTGCATGGGAGGACTGGAAGTAGGGCAGAAATAAGATCAACACCAGGCATTGCGCAACGATCCATTGTATCAACTAGGTTGTTATTAAGGTGCGAAAATTTCCTATTTTCAATTGCATGATTTATGTTACTGATTTTCTTAATGAAGTTGATGCAATGATTTCTGAAGAACACAGAGTGCCCTTACTAGATGTCACCCTACAAGCAACACCAACGAGGTGGTGGGGGTCTCACCACAACCATCTCAGAGAATAGCAGGAGATTAAGACAACAATGAGAGCTATATTCGAATATTTAGAGGACTATCCGCAAAACTTTATTAAGTACCGAGGGAGTTCTAACCCACAATAACACTTACAGGATTGTAAGGCCAAATGGATCTGATAATGGCTTCCAAAGGACCTATGGGTGCACTACTTTGTACACATCGTAGGGACATTTCTTAAGGCATGGTACATAATTGAAGAGATAATAAGATAGACCGATGATTGGGACTGTATGACAACCCAATTTATCAATGACTTTTCCTTCATAGATGGTGATGAAAGAATGGTAATTGCACCACAATCTTTCAAAAGAGTTTTTCTCCCAGCAGGATAGTTTGTGGAGGGATGTATAGACCATAGCACCTTTGAGAACATATATGAATCCAAGTTCCATGAAGTTGTATCTTGTGGAAAGGTAGATCGGGAGCCTAATGAGGATGACATGGAGGAATTAAGACATCTGACATTCAAGGAAACTAAAGAGGAACGAATTTTTGAAGATGGGTCTATAACCAATGGTCCACAACTACTACCTTTGAAGTTATGGAAACATAACATTGGCACTGAAGAGAAGCCGAAGCTAGCCTCGATTGGAAATTACTGGGATGAGTAGAGTAGCAAGGAGATCTTTTATCTTCTAAGAGAATACAAAGACTTTTTCCCTTCATCTATTGCGGAGTTAAAAGGGATTAAGGGGGAGTTAGGGGAGATGAAGATTATGCTTAAACCTAATATAAATCTAGTAAAACATCAGTCGTATAGGCTAAACCTAAGGATCAAAGAGAAGGTGAAGAAGGAGATAGAAAATATGTTGATAGTGGGGCTTATTTTTCCAGTTGACGAGGCAGAGTGGGTCAACCCAATTGTGATAAAAAACAAGAAATACACTAAATAAATTCGCGTTTGTGTGGAATACTAAAGTCTGAACAATGTCTGCATTCATAATCCTTTCCCCACCCCCTTCAGTGATGAGGTTCTAGACAATGTGGCAGGGAAAAAAACCTACTATTTTATAGATGAATTCTCTGGTTACCACCAAGTCCAGATTGCAGAAGAAGATAAGAAGAAAACCACATTCACTAGTGAATGCGGATCTTATGCATACCATGTCATGCCTTTTGGACTCAAGAATGCACTAGTAGTATTCTCAAGCATTGGAATTGTTTCCTTCAGAGATTATATTCATAGGTTTATATAACTTTACATGGATGATTAGACCATCTACAATCTACTAAAGAAGAATTATAGCCTAATCTGAGTAATGTTTGACCATTGTAGGCAGTTGTAGATCTCTTTAAACTTGAAAAAGTGCATATGCGTTGTCCCTTTAGAAATGCTTCTGGGCCATATAGCCTGCAAAGATGGATTATGTGTTGATCCCGCTAAGGTTTCAGTGATCTTGAACATGACCCTACCAACAAGTATTAAAAATTTGAGATCCACCCTGGGCCACACACGATACTACAAGAGGTTTATCCGCAACTATGCCTTAATCACGGCTCCCCTGGAAAAGCTATTGAAGAAAGCTGAAAGATTTGAATGGTCAGATGAATGTGAAGTTGCTTTCAACATGCTGAAAGAAAAAAAAAGCGAGTGCGCCAATCCTGGTTTATCTTGATTGGAACAAGCAATTTCATGTCCATATTTATGGATTGGGTATTTCCTTGGGGGCAGTCCTAGCTTAGCCCAAAGATAGAAATTTTGATCACCCCATCTACTTTGCTAGCAAAAAAATATCCACGACAGAGAAGAATTATACCACGATTGAGAGTGAAGCACCTGCAATGGTGTATTCACTACAAAAGTTTTAGCACTATATTTTGTGGGGTTCGTTCAAATTATTCACTAATCATTTTTCCCTTAAGTACTTAGTGAACAATCTTGTACTTAAAGGAAGGATCTATAGATAACTTCTTTTATTTAAGGAATTCACATTTGAAGTAATTATTAAACTAGGAATACTGAACATGGGCCTTGATCATCTTTCCCGGCTAGAATCAGGTGAAGCTGGGGGGTCATTATATGATCAATTGTCAAATCCTGACATGTTTCAAGTTGAAGCCATACCAGACTACTTAGAGGAAATTGTAGTATATCTCACCACGGGTAAATGCCCAGAAGGATACACAATAACATAATGAAGGCACATAGTGGTTCGCACTACAAATTACCAGTTGATCATAGGACAACATTGCAAGTTGGGCCTTGATAAGATATTACGAAGGTGTGCTCTTGATCATGAGAGAAAATATTTATTATGGGAATGTCACTCAAGAGTTGCAGGTAGCCATGTTGGGGGAAGGCCACTGTGAGGAAAGTGTTTCAGGCAGGACTTTGGTGGCCAACGCTTTTCCGAGATGCGAAACAATATGCCAAGAGATGTGACGTTTGTCAGAGGACTGGGAAGCCATTGCACTGGGATGAACTTCCTTTGCAACCAATATGATCAGTCCAAGACTTTGAGAAATGGGCAGTTGATTTTGTGGGACCTATCAACCCACCGTCATGAAACTCATATAATTCTAGGTACATTATTATCGCCACATATTACCCTACCAGATGGGTCGAAGTTGCACCATTTCATGATTGCACAAAGACACTAGCGCTAGATTTATCTTTGAGAACATCATTTCTTGATTTGGGTGCCCCTAAAGCCTCACTAGTGACTAGGGGACCCACTTCATTAATGAGACGGTGGCTTCATTGCTGCAAAACTTCAAGATACAACACCATAAGAGCAGCCCATATCACCTTGAAGAAAATGGTATTGTGGAAGCCTTCAACAAAATTTAGAGAGGATAATCACCAATATCTACTTAGCCACTCGAGTCGATTAGGATGAACGGGTGCCATCTACACTATGGGCTTATCGTACAACCATCAAGTGCTTCACAAGAATATGCCATTCCAACTTGTGTATGGCTGAAAATTCATAGTACCTTCTGAGTTTAGCATCCCCAACCTTTTTATTGCACATGCCACTTGCATGAAAGAGGATGAATAAATTTGAAAGCAAGAACTCTGGGAGCTGGATGAAACTAAGTTTCTAGTATACTTCCACCAAATTGTTGAAAATTAGAGGCAGAAGGCATGGCATGATAGACACATCAAACATAAATATTTCATAGTTGGAGGACATGTTCTGTTATATGACAGTAAGTTCTTAAAGCATCCTGGGAAGCTGAAAATGCATTGGTTAGGACCATTCATAGCAGCGGAAGTGAAAGAATCAAGAGTTGTCAATCTCGCACAATTGGATGGAATCCTACTACCTAGATGGGTGAATGGTTCACGCCTAAAACCTTTCCATGGTTGAACCAATTCTACACCAAATTGATTTGATCTAAGAAAGGGGATCGTAGGTGGGTTTAGGTAAAGTTAGTCAATCCTTTTTAGTATGTTAGTTGTGTCAGTTAAGTTAGTTGGTCAGATTCTCTAGTCGAAGTCGGTCAAGAATAAATTTTTGTCATTTCTTTGAGTTGCGAAGTATTTTCACCCCACTGCAACCACTTGTGGTCAGGGGAGTCAAACGTGTCAGTCATCGTATCTATAATAATTAAGAAATAATTCCCTGTGTCAGTTATAATTTGGACTAAATCTTTCCCATAATATCCCTGGCACAATCCATTTATCAATTTCTAGGCATATGCCATCATAACACCATAATTACCCATCATTTCCACCCTCCTTTTTCAATTTTGCGTCATTCAAGTCAAGTCCGTCTCAGTTGTCTTCATTGTTTCCACGATCGGGAATGAGTGGGGAAAGTTACCATATTAATTAGTTAAGTTGTATAATAAAAAGTGTTGTGTCGGGATTTTCTATTTAAATTGCATGGCAATGATAAGTTTCTCAAAACCAAAAGCTGAGGTGGTCAAATTTCCCAGTTTGGAGTTTGTATCTAACTTCCCCTGTTCCCAGCCTGAGTTGAAGCCCCCCTGTGTTCTTCGCATACCACCATCTCTTTGCAGTAATGAGGAATACTATAATTTATGTTCCATACATTGATCTAGATTCAAGAATTAAAAAGAAAGAGCATCGCTATGGCAAGTACGATAAAGTTGTGCTTGTAGACAATGACCTATTAGATTCACTCAAGTAGGAAGTCTATATAGAAGTTGTCATCAAAGCTGAAGAAATCTAATTAGTAAAAGTTACAGAACACTTTAGGGGATTATATAGGTTGATGTTGTTGAATTTAAGGAGTCTTCCAGTATTCGGCACGACAAGAGTAGCTATGAAATGCACAAAATTCCTCATCAACATGATGCATGGAGGGTCTTTATGGCTCAACAAAGAATACCCAATCCATGTTGTTGAAATTCAAAGAATCACAAGGTTGTCTGTTGTTGGAGCCACCATATCAACTGCCTTTTAAAATTCTTCCAAGCGAGGGAAGAAAACAGGTGATGATAATTATTGTAACAAGTATGGTACCCAGGGAGGAGGAAAAGGTGCAATGATAGAGCCAATTAATAAGCCCAGCATCAATTTCACCTATTACATAGTTGATGGGAAGCTCATGCAACATTTTTTGAGAGACGAATGCACATTAGACACCATTTTAGTCACAAATGCTTATGTGCAAGGCACGCAAGTGAATTGGTGTATTTTTCTACTACATGAAATATTTTATGCTTGTGAAGATGTTTATAAAAGGGCTACTTACTTTATATATGGATATCTCGTTGTGACATTTACCACGTGGAAATAGTGCCCACCATAGGGCAGAGAGATGGTGACGGTTATTGAAGACCAACCACTTAATCTAAGGCATGTACAATGGAGGACCTCTAGGGACCCTAACAACAAATAAATCAATGAGGCCTCCTTTGTCAGATGGTATAAGAAGATGTTGGAAGTCATCAGGGCCAGACCAAGAATCCCAACGTTACTTCTTGATGACTACTCACAGGATATTTGGTTTGGAATCAACCATGGAAATACCTGGATACAACCGAAGTGTGTCAACCTCGACAAATTTCAGATGTGTGCTCAAAACTTTATGCTTGCATAGGAATCATTCCACATGAAAGTCTCTTCCTGGCCTGGGATTGCTAGAGAAGTTTGGGTGGGAAAGTGTATATACATGTTTGGGGGGATGGTGCCTCAGCCACTACCGGGAGAAACCCCTATGGCATCAAGGAAGCAGTTGGATGAGGAGACACTAAACTCAGTCATCAAGAAGCTCGAGACACGGATGCAGTCCTTGCAAGAAACTATGGTGAATCTCGGCACCTCAATAAGTCCCTTCCCTACCTTTTTTTATTTTTACAGTTCAATACCGCTTGTTTCTTTGACTTATAGCCCTCTTGTTGTTTCAATTCCTATAGTAGGCCCCCACTCTCAGTCTGAACCATCCATTCCCAATCCTTGACCTATTACAACCAAACCACCCTCTGTGCCCAAGAAAAATATTAAGACCACCTCCACCCAAGTTGTTGAACTCACTAATGAAGAACACCATTCTCACACTAGCACACCCATTACCGAAGAAAATCCACCTTCCACTTTCGCCGCATCAAATTGGGTACGCAATCCATCACCTCGCACAACTTCCACATCCGCCACCATCTCCGACATATTGCCATCTAGAATTCTACTCAGTACTGAAATAGAAATGGACATAGAGTCTATTATCCAATCAATTATTGAAAATACAAATGGGATGCTTACAACCCACCTTGCAGGTACGGATATCGTTCACAAGTCTATGTTGTCTTTATTACTTGAATCAGATCCACTCACCATCCCTAGGAACTTTACTGCCCCTCCCCATCTAAATCCCACCACATTCCACGCATTGCCCCTTCCCATTGATCCCATCCCCTCATCACCACCGCACCCCATCTCAATCCACATTGCTCGACATACACTTGAACCTTCACAGAGAGAGACAATTCCCCAAGGGAATTCTGAGAAATCGGTTGCCAATGGAAAATTGTTGCAGATTCGGGTTGCTATACCTTCCACAATGACCTTTGATGAACCCCAAGGTTGGTCCTCAACCCAATTATTTAGTTTCATTCAATTGGTTACACACCAAGCAAAGGCGTTGCATAGCATTCTCACTACCGAACATGAACAATAGTGGTAGCATATTCTTACCCTTGTGGCAGAACGACATCATATCCTCCAGGAGAAACAGACTCTCTAGGGTCAGCTCGGCCAAATTACTAAAAAATTCTAGGATCTATAGCCCTTGGTCACAGATATAGTTACAGATGCCCCGAAAGATTTCTCGACATGCACTCTTCTTGAATGTTGCGACCACATCAAATCATCCTGCATTGACCTTGTCTCAACCAATCGAGAGTTGAAACGAAGTATTACTACTACTCAGAGATCACTACTGGATCCTACTGCCTAGTATGCTAGCGAAATTGAGAGGAAAATAACAGAATTGGCTTGTCTGAAAGGCTCTATCATCCAGGCTACGGAGGAATCTCAAGGAATTTTGGAGCAAGTTCACAATTGGTCAGGCTACCTAGAAAGGAGAAATCAACATATTGACCTCTCTTCCACTACACTAATCATCTGTTTATCCAAGTTATGTGTACCAAATACAAGACCTAGCAAAAGGAGCTTCTAGCATAGGTGGATGCCCTCGAGACCCAAATCCAACAAATCAAAGACGAGTCAAGCAAGGCCAAGCATATCCTTTGTGACCTTAAGCCGCCAACACATGCTCACTTGGAGACAATACAATAGATCAATGAGGAAACAAAAACATAATTGAATAATCTCATGATGGCGCGCCCTGCCAATCCTATTGTCGAACTCATGATATAGTTCCTCGATCAAGCGCGCACTCTCACAAGCTCATGGAAGACGACTCTCGATGCGTACACACAGTTCAGAGCTATAACCATTAATTTTTTCCCTGCATTGGGTCCTTTGTTGGAAGGAACCAACCAAGGAGAAGCAACACAGGAAGGGACACCACAACAACAGGAAGCACCAACAACATTTGTAGCACCTATAGCACTGATAAATGATTAACTTGGGGATGAGTCAATGGGCTATGGTCAGGGCCTATTGGGTCCTTCATTTTTAGAACACAATTTTTATATGTTTGGAGGTTGACCATATTTTACCCAGAGATAATCGATGGGAATTCACAGAGGAAATAACTGGAGAAGGAGATGGGACCTACCAAAGACTAGAAGTTATGGAAGAATGGCAAGATAAATCGGGACTAAAGTAGCCATAGTCGAGCTGAAAGGAACGTTGACAGCCAAGGAAGCAGATGCAACCAAGCAACAGATATAGCCGAAAGAGGAAAACGATGGAGCATCTGCAGGAGAAGTAGCAGCCCAAGCAAGCGTAGGGTTTAAGAAGGTTGAGGGAAAAATCTAAAAAGGAGGGCAAGACTGAGAGGAAACTGAGATGTTGTTGTGGAGTTGTTCGAGCCTGCACTGTGATATATTCTCTTATCTATATATTACCCTATCATGCTAGTATTTTTTTATGTATGGATTTATGTGGCTTTCTAAAAAATTTAATATGTGTGTACTTGTATAATATTCGTTCTCTTTGTGCACTTAATCTATTATGGTTGGGTTTCTAACTACTATATTTATGGGTTTATTGGGTATTAATAGCCTCCATGGGATGAACCAGATTCCAACCCCTTAAGTAACTAAGATTGCAGCACGCCTCATGTGAGATGCCTTACTCTTCCTGAATAAGGTGAAAATGTCGGCGTTATGCTAGACTACAACGAAGCCTTTATTGGCCCCTATGCCCGAACCCAAGGTCTTAACCCATCCATTATTTTTACACCAACAATCACATTATGAATTCAAAAGAAGGAAAACAATACTTAGAATCAATGATAAATTTTGTTGTTGCACATTCACAACCTCCCTGTCAATGATGCCAAAATGTTAGTGTTGTTAATTGTTCCTTTTATAGAGTAGTTAATGCATGAATCCATTAATCATCAAATAAGGTAAGTCTTTTCATTTAAAGGCTGTATCCAAAGTCTATGCAGGTGAAGAAGTCTTAACTTTTTATTGATTTCTATAAATTAAATAAAACAATAAGGAACTCACGCTAACAAATTTAAATAAATTACTCAATCATACCAACGTAGTTTCAAACCCTAGTTTCCTCAATTAGAGAAAAATTAGAACATTGCCCTTTAATTAGTTATGAGAGTTCCTACTGATTGAACACAAAGAATAATTTACTTTATCATATTTTGGGAGTTGGCCATGCTCTTTTCACATGGTCGTAACATAGATCCTAATCCCAAATCCATTGTGAAAGTTGTTGTTCCACACACTTCTTAAATGTAAAATATTCATAATGCAGAATTAAAAGCAAAGCTTGATCACTCATGCATCTAATTAATTTAGTTATGTAATAACAATTGATATAAAACACATGCTAGAATTGTAATTGTGAATAAAAAAGAAACATTGACTAAGCCCACACAAAATATACAAGGTACTCGTCCAAGTTGAGGGCGCCCTTACTCTCCTTGGACAAGCATGAATTTCTATACTATATAAGTCAGATGAAAATTAGCACTGGTCGTGAATTGAGCTAGTTATTATATTAAAACTTGCAATATAAATACAAACAGTGTTTATGCCAGTGCTCCCTTCCAAAACTAAACCCCCTGCATGTCCATGAGAAATTATGTATACGTTAGAATTCAAAATCCCCGAGGCTGACTTATTGACTTGAACTTATTCTCATATAATTAACAGAATGATGATAAAAAATAGAACATGTCAATCCCTTGTTATGCAAATCCAACCCTTGTTTCAAATGATTTAGTTATTTAACACAATGGTGTCAATGTGGATCAAGAAGATATTCTTGTTTGTTATATTTAGAGTTCATCCCATCCCATAACAATCTTAGTAAAATCACATTCATAATAAACAAATTTGGTCCCCCGAGAATTGGTTCAACCCACATTTGAGTGAAATATGAGCGAAATAGGGCATCGAGGCCTGTGATCCTTTCAATCGATCATGCGTATTGTGCATCTGTTGGAATTGACAGCTTCTTCAAAAAATGGGGGATTTGCAACCATGTCTCGCCTTTGAAGGATTTGTAGCCACGTTTGCCTAAGACAACATCTACATTCAAAGTTCACTAAGAAAGTCACAAAACATGCATTTTCCTCACTATTCATTTGAAATATAAAAACATAATAAATTAAAACCTATGCCAAGACTTGTACTTGTGCAGTGCTCCAACAACAAATATAAGAGGCAAAAAGGTTATGAAAATGGGTAGGAAAAGGTGACAAAATAGTGTAAATTCTAACCCCCAACACATGTCTCTTGTAACACCCCACCTCACATTTACCCACTTTTACAAGTTCACCAGGGTAAACATGAGATGAGAGTTACTATGCATGACCCAAAATCCAAGTTCCAATTATGGAAGTTGGGTATACCATCCTTAAACTTACTGCAACCTCCTAGGGACACCTAATCACCAAAATGTCAGACAACATCCACTGATGATCTTTCCATACGTTGGAACTATCTTTCAGCTTGACTCTACAGCACAGTAGCGTGCATGCGGTCTTTTCCATGTGGCCAAAAGGCTCCAATCGCATGCACAAGTCATCCTCCATGTAGCTATAGCCAAAGATCCCCAATTTTGTGCCTGCAACCTTAGATTCAATGCCTGAATTTCAGGTCTAGCCTATAAGCCACTGCCCAGAAATTTCCAGAATCCAATTCATGATGATCACGAGTCTGCATAATCTATACTTAGGTTCAGATCTTGCCCAAACTTTCCAAACACATGATAAACATTTAGACAAAAACGTGGTAAAAATATTAACTATAGGTCATGAATGCATATATGTTCATTATCTCATTAGTTTCATCAAAGAATCATCAAGAAGGCCTACTACCTTCTCAAGCTAGCTGCATCAAACACTTTTTATCTCATGCATCCATATAACCATTCAATAACTTATCAAACCATGAACAAGATCCATAACAAGAGCACATTATACAACAAGATTGTACCATGCCTATAACCAAAATTTAATTAGAAAGAATACATGACAAACTAGTAATAAAATCAACACGATACCAATACTTGTGCTCATTGATATCAATAATAAATAACACATAATAACATATGCATAAATCCAGCCAAGTCAAGGACTTTCATGTATGACCTGATCATAGATTGGGCTGAACCAAATCTTTCTTTCAATTAATCACCCTTGTGCAATATTCCAAGCATGAATGTGGGATCACATGGGATAAACCAAAACAAAACCAACCAGGGAACCAAGAGGCTAAACGACCTCTACCCTCAACCATGGTGATTTCACCTAAATCGGTCCATAAATCACCCAAACCAAAACAATCTTGGATGCCTAAAACTTTCTTCACCATACCCAAAGGAATTTTCCTGTATCCACCCACCTGTCAAGAGTTCTAGGAGAAAATCATCCCCTCCCTCAACCCTTGGGAATCTTCCTAATACCACCTCAACTAGGATCCAAAATCTACTGGAAATCCAAATCTTAACCAAAATAGGGAACCCACTACATCATGGTTATCCAGGAAATGGCAAAGGCAAGGTTGTACATCACTGTTAATCCAAGAAAATCCCATGCCAATGACAACAAACATGAACAATAAACCAATAAATATACCATGCATCAAATCCCAACATGTTATATCACACATGCACCCTGTTACTTGAAAATCCATACTTATTTTTTTCCCTTGCTTATTGTTGTCCAAACTTCCTCTTACACTCCCTTGCTTTCCTTGCTTGTCCTTTGCATGTGTCCTCTGTGTGTCCAAGTGTTTGTTATCTCT
Source organism: Pinus tabuliformis (assembly GCA_031772625.1). Lineage (NCBI taxonomy): Eukaryota > Viridiplantae > Streptophyta > Pinopsida > Pinales > Pinaceae > Pinus > Pinus tabuliformis. The sequence goes on from CM062817.1 coordinate 1,870,253,036, forward strand.
TTCTCTCTCTCTCTTCTCTTCTCTACGTGAATGCTAGAATGACCAAGAGTGTGTCCAAGAGTGTGTGTGAATATTCTCTCTCATTTTTTTCTTTTCTTTTTCCTTTCATTTTCCTTTGCATGCATATTCATGTCCCCTCATCTTCCTTTTCTCCTATTTTCCTTTATTCTTGTATTAATTGTCATTTATTGCATTTTGTCTTTTCTAATCCCAATGCCAATTTCCATAGCCAGTAATAAACCACAAGTGATTCCTAATGTAATATTTTTCCCCTCCATTCATCTTGGAATACATTTCCCATGACCTTGGTTTAATTTATTTACATGGAAACTTAAACTGGGGATGTTACATCTTAATCTAAAATTAATTAATAGTTAATGATGTGCTAGTATCATTTCCAGATATAAAAATTTCTTTGCATTGGTTTGCTTATCCATAAAGAGTTTATCCATGAGCATGTGATTGTCAATTCATCTAACTTGGTGAAATTTATTGTTTTGCATGAACTTAAAATCATGAATTTAAATGGTTGAACATCAACATATAAAAACACGGCAAGCACCAATAAAAAAGCTCAATACACAATTTTTTTTTGAAGGAGTTCACCCTTCCTCGTCTACATCTCCTTGTTCCAGCTTCATAGTGTAGGCCTTTGTATTATCTTAAATAGTGCTCAAATTGTTGTTACATGCATCAAAGCCTCTTGGAACCTATTCCAATGAGTTTAAAACATTCAAATCTATCATAAATGACTATTTTTTTTACTCAATTTCGTTACCATATGCTCTGGGAATGACCTCCAACACCTGCTGGACCTTGGCTTCAAAATCTTCAAGTGACCAAAAACATCTATATATGACCTCTTTTGCCTCTGAAACCTGCTCCAATGAGTTCCTAGCATGCCAATTAGCCAAAAATTAATATTCCTTTTCGAAATTTGGCTAAAAATTAAGTTATGGCTCAAACAATTTTTCTTACAAAACCTCTGCTAAATCTGGAGAACTGCCAGTTAAGTCCGCCAAGTTTGGTGGCGGTTCCGGATTTAGTGGCTCCGCCAAAATTGCACCAACTTAATTACGGATTAATTAAATTCTAAACTGATTATTGGTGCACTAATGTCACTTAACAGTTGGTCCCTAGCTCCTGGTTCAGGCGCTTGGTCACATGGGGTGGGGGTTGGCCCCGCAAGGCTTGTTTTTTAACCAAACTTTTAGAAGCTCTAACTTTTGCATACGCTGTCAGTTTTTCGAACCATTCATGGCGTTGGAATCCTAGAGATGAACTCTATAATTCATTTAGGTCTGAAGCAATTCTGAGCACTTTCACTTTTTAGCTAAAATGTTGATCCCTGATCATTCCTCCCCACTAGAAGCCTTTTGGACCCCAAAAGCACTCTTAATCATTGATTATGTTGATGAGGGGACTGTTCCCTCATCCTTCCATACTTTATCCATTGAAATTTTCCTAATTTCATCATTTGGAGCTTTTCATAAAAAGTCAAATTTTTCCTTGATTCTGACGACCATCTATTGTTGTCTTTGACACCATCATGCTGCAATATTTCTGAATTTGCAGAACAACAATCTAATTTTGCAAAAAGCATCTTATTCCTAACTTAGTAAACAATCAAAGAAAACTTGGAATCTTTCTCACCTTGCACTTTGTCTCTATTGCAATTTTTAGTTGCTTTTGCCTTGTACTTGAGTCGACTCTTGCCCAAGTTTCTTTGCCATTGTAATGTGCCTTTTGGAAACCAACAATGAACATTTGTGAAACCCATGCCTTCTTTGCCAAGCTGCTTTGTCCTCTTCTCTTTGACCTTTGCAACTTCTTGCACTGGCACCTTGTTTTCAACACCACTCAACACCAATGTTGGCTGCTGCAAATGTTTTTCACCTTCTTTCAAAGGAAACCTATTATCATTCTAAAACAACTCATTACAAATATAAGCAACTTTATGAAAAGTATGATTCAAAAAAACTCTTTGTTTGATCATCAACAATGTCAAGTTCTGACTTGCATTCACTAGCATCTTCATTTTCCCTGCATTAACTAAATAAATGTTCAGTTTCTTGTGATGAGCTCTCACAATATACTTCACCCTGTATTTAAGCAAATGATATTTGTGCTCATAGCGATGAAACACCACTTTCCTGTCATACAAATATGGACTTCCCAAGATAATTCCAGAAATGTCAGGTGGAACCACGTCTAACTCGACTTCATCAACAAAGTTTGCAGTAATAGCATATCTAAAAATGCATTGCCTTTAAACCTGTAAATTGGCATCCTGAACTATCCAACCCAAAGGGTATGGTTTATGATGTGGTACAGTTTCAAGTTTAAGCTCTTTTACTAAGGCTTTTGAAATCAGGTTTGCTTGTGATCCACTATCAAAGAGTGCATAAATATTGATATGATTTGAGATTACTCTGATAGTGAACAACTCTTCCCTTTTGTCTTTATTTGGAGTGTTGTTGTGACTATTTAAGGAACTAGTACTTTCAACATGTTGACCTTTCAAACACATAGTTGTAATTTTGGTCTCATCTCCTGAATCTAACCCAAAGTCTTTTTCAGCTATAGCAACATTTTTTCCCTTTTCTTTGGCTTTCAATCTATTTGGTTTTAATTCTGGATGAAGTTGCCAACAATGGTCTTCATCATGGCCAATCTTTGAACAATTTTTGCAAGTGAGTTTTTCCTTCTCTTTTTTGATACTTGCATTCTTTTCTCCCTTCCATTTTCCTCCCTTCTCTTTTCCCTTACCCTCAATTTCACCTTTCTCCTCTATGTTTTGTTTTCCCTTGCCTCAAGATGCGTGGCTTGCACACATACTTTATCTAAGTTGCTTGGGTTAAACATAAGGATAGTATGCTGCAAATAGGAATGTAAACCTCCAATATATTTCAAGAGTGTGTCTTATGAATTCAAGTTTACTCCCAACAATAAAACCCTCTTCCTGAACTCCTGAGTGTAGTCTTGGACAGTTTGGCAGTTTAGTTGCCTAAAATTTTGCCAACTCACAACATCTTTTTGCATATAGGCTAAATGATAAAACTGTCTTTTAAGTGTAGAAACAAATTCAACCCAAGAAATGGATATCTTACCATGGATTCGTATTTCCTCTTAAGTCTTTGCTTCCCACCAAACTAGTGCAGCTCCTTCTAGCCTCAGTGAAGCCAATTGGATATTTATGTCGTCTTATTGAAGGTTCTAAATTCTACAGTATACCTCCAACTGTCGAATCCAATTGTCCAACTTTTTTGCATTCACTTCTACATTGTACATGGGAAGGTTGAATTTTATGTCCAATTTCAATAATGGAGTTTTTCCTTTTGGGGTTTTGGAATGAGTATGGGCAATGGTGGTAGTGGAAGATGATGTTGTGTGAGATGGTGAAGATGATGAGGATGGTGGAGATAGAGGTGGCTTTCCACCATTCCCTTTGGAATTCTTCTTCTCATATTTTTTGTCCTTTGAGCTTCCTTCTCCATGTGGATGTTTATAACTCTCTCCAACCATTCTGGTGTTCCTCTCTTCATAGAGGACTTTAAAAATCTCAATCAAAGTATAGAAAGATTTCTTGAATTCTTCCTCTTCTAAACAGGGACCTTAATGCTCTCTTTCTCCAAACATGATGGCTATGGATTCAGGCTCAGAAATTTGTACTGATTGTACCTCTTCAATCACTTCAACCTCTTGTGCAATATGTGCCTCTTTTATCTCAACTGATGGAGATGGAACTTGAGGTGATTCAGGTGCTGCCTTAAGTGACCTTTGGGTGAGGATGGTTCTTTCTCAACCTTCTTCCTTCTTGTCATAATCTCAGGACTAACTATCCGTAGCTTCCCTTCTCCTCTCTGAAACTTCAAACTTGTAATCATAACAACAATTGCAACTATTAAACCCTTCAAGCAAATCAAGCAAGAAACCTTGTGCTTTGATACCAACTTGATCTGAAATTGATTGCTAGTTAATGCTATGCTAGTATCATTTCCAGATATAAAATTTTCTTTGCATTGGTTTTCTGATCCATAAACAGTTTATCCATGAGCATGTGATTGTCAAATCATCTAACTTGGTGAAATTTAGTGTTTTTCATGAACTTAAAAGCATGAATTTAAATGGTTGAACAACAGCATATAAAAACACATCAAGCACCAAAAATAAATCTCAATGCATAATTTTTTTTTGAAGGATTTCACCCCTCTTAGGCTACATCTCCTTGGTCCGGCTTCATAGTGTGGGCCTTTGTATTAGCTTCAATAATGATCAAATTGTTGTTACATGAATCCAATTTTCTTGTAACCTATTCCAATGAGTTTAAAACATTCAAACCTATCAAAAATGACTATTTTTTTTACTCAGTTTGGTTAACAGATGCTTTGGGAATGACCTCCAACACCTAGTGGCCCTTGGCTTCAAAAATCTTCAAGTGACCAAAAACACCTATAGATGACCTCTTCTGCCTCTGCAACCTACTCCAATGAGTTCCTAGCATGCCAATTAGCCAAAAATGACTATTCCTTTTCGAAATTTGGCTGAAAATTGAATAATTTATGGCTCAAACAATTTTTCCTACAAAACATCCACTAAATTTGGAGAACTGCCAGTTAAGTCCGCCAAAGTTGGTGGCAGTTCCAGATTTTGTGGCTCTGTCATAAATTCCGCCCACTTAATTATGGATTAATTAAATGCTAAATTTATTAGTGGCTCACTAATCCCACTTAACAGTTGGCCCCTAGCTGCTGGTTCGGGTGCTTAGTCACATGGGGTGGGGGCTAGCCCCACGGGGCTTGTTTTTTACCAAACTTTCAGAAGCTATAACTTTTGCATACGATGTCGGTTTTTTGAACCGTTCATGGTGTTGGAATCCTAGAGATGAACTCTATCTAGTCATTCAGGTCTGAAGCAATTCTAAGCACTTTCATTTTTTAGCTAAAATATTGATCCCTGATCACATCTCTATGCTCCATTGCAATCTCATTGATTTGAAGCATAATTTCTTGCTTTACCTCATTTATCTCTATGATCACCTTGCCCAAAAAGCGATTTGATTCACCAATAGAGGTCAATTTTCAATAGATACTAGTTTTTTCTACCTCAGGTATGCGCAAGATCAAGCACCAAATTGGCGAGGACCTCAACTTCAAAAATAGCTTCTCGTTCAATTAACACTTCTTCCTTTGTTGATTGAATTTCCTCTTGCACAGTTGGTGAGTTACAATGATGGTAAATCTAAGAAGAATCCCAAGCCTAAAAACACGCTCTGGAACCTCCCAGGTCTCCCTTAGAGTGGCCCGATAGTGCGGACAAGCCCTTTGTCTCAACATTGGGGGAATAGAGAAGAAGTAAGGTGGACAAGGGGGGGGGATAGGAGAGACAATGCACCAAATGGCTAATTGTACAATATGGGTGAGAGGGACATCGAGGCAAGCTCGAAGGATAGAACCTCGAAGAAACAACCACCTACTAGTACGAAGCGAAGCAAGGATAGTGTAATATCCCCAACCTCCTACCAGGGCATGTTATACATTACCCACAACTGGAAAATAAAAATTCCAACACAATATTAAAACCAAACTGTCATGTTTCGATCTATTTCCAACTTCCCTATAGCAACACCACCTCACAACAAGCTAACTTAATCTGCCAATTGAGGGAAACACACCCAACGACCCTTATTAATCAATAACTTCACCAATTTCCTCCTTTAATCAATTATTCCAGCAATACCACAACCTATACCCGTACTTGGGAATTAACCGCTGAATTATTTTTCTCGTGTAATGAAATGCACAACTAAATGCATAAATAATGCAACATTCATCCATAATATTTCTACAGTAAATATAATTATGCACAACGAAAATAAATAAACACATAAATCAAATGAGGGTTTTCAAGAATTTACACCTAAATAGAATAAACACACATGAACACTTATTTGAATAGAAGATCAATTGTTTGCAGTTCTTCTATGTTTCATGCAACCATAGACCGATTTCTCAACTGTGATTCACACCCAAGCTGGGGCCTTAACTGCATGGACAATAGTTTGTACACCGAACATTAGAAATTAACATCGTCCAAGGTACCAATCCCAATAACTTGAACCTCCAACCACAATATCATGCTCCCCCTAGCCTGCACCCAAGTGGAGCAACCATTCTTCGCACCTAGTGGTGCCCACCTTCCAAGGCCCCTTACAACTATCCAAGGATGATCTCAACCCTATAAGTTCCACGAGCTCTTGTTGCTCTTTGGGCCTTCCAGGTCAAACTGAAACAAACCCTGGTCGATTACAAAACCCAAGCACAAGGTTCACCAACTGGTCACCTCAGAATCGAAACAACTCCTAGTTAGTTACAGATTCCAAGCACAAGACTCACCAACTGGTCACTAAGAAATAAGTTCCACCTGAACTCCATGTCTACTAGAGCCATCAGGGCTCACACCATAATAACCATACATAATCAACCAACCCTTTCTAGGCAAAACCATTCACTTTTATATGCGTGGCCTTCGCTTTCCATGTGGCACCTTTTTAAAGCCACGTGGACTTTAGTGCCTATTCACCCAAAATCATCACACATGTATTGTTGTCATTTTTTCCATGGAGTATCTTCCCCCATACTCTTTTCCATGGAGTTAGTATGCAACCAACAATTTATTTTATTAATATATGTACAATTTTACATCATGTTCACAATATTAGGCTCTTCGACCTCTGAACTTCTAAAGGCATATAACCATGGGCATGCTAGCCCAAAAACACACACACACACACACACAAATGTGAGGGTATTCCTCCCTCATCCGTCTTCCTGATCCCAGGTAGTATCCTCAATACTGAGCATGCTCCAATGCACCTTTACCATACAGATGGCTCGATTCTAGAGCACTTTGACCTTCCTATCCAAAATTTGCACGAGTTGGACCGAGAAGTCTCCCTCGGGCTCCAACTGAATCATATGCCAATCAATTACATGATTAGTACCAGGAACATACTTTTTAATCAAATAAACATGAAACACATCATGAACCTATATAGATGCAAACAATGCAAACCTATATCCAACTAGGTTGATCCTCTCTAGGATCTCAAATGTACCATAGTATCTTGCTGCCAAGTTGGCACAACTGCCCAATCTCACTAATCTCTTCTTTGATTTTACTTTAAAGAAGTCATGGTCCCATATTTTAAATTCCCTATCTATTTTTTTCCTATCTACATAACTTTTCTGCCTGTTCTGGGCAGCTTTCAAATTCTGCTTAATTTTCACAACCTACTCTTCCATATCTCTGAGTAACTATGGCCCAACCATTATCCTGTCCACTGGACTACTCCAACTCACAAGAGTATTATTCCTTCTTCCATATAAGGCTTCAAATGGGCTCATCTTCAATGATGCTTGATACACATTGTTATATGAAAACTCTATCAAATGTAGGTATTACTCCCATCTTGATTCCTTATCCATCACATACATTCGTAGCATATGCTTGATCACCTAATTAACTTGTGTTGTTTTCCCATCAGACCAGGTGGTATGGTATACTGAAATTCAAATTAGTACCCATTCCTTTAAATAAACCCTTCCAAAAATTGGATGTGAACTTTGGATCTCTATTTGAAATAATTGCCTTATGCACACCATGCAGCTTAGCAATTTCCCAGATATAAATTTTAGCTATGTTAGCTACCTTGTGCATTGACTTTATCAAAATAAATTGGACAGCTTTGGTGAGTTTATCCACAACCACCAATATAACATCATGCCCCTTTGCAATCCTGGGAAAACTAGTAATGAAATCACTTGGTAGTACATCCCATTTCCACTCATAAATGGGTATTGGTTGTAGTAAGCCAGTTGGTTTCTTATGCTCAGTCTTAACCTTCTAATACTCTAGGCATATGGCTATATAATTAGTCACTTCTTTCTTCAAACCTAGCCAAAATACTGCGTTTTAATTGTTGTAAGAGTTTTTTGGTGAGCTGGGTGAACCACATAAGGCACTTTATGCATTTCATTTAAAATTAAATCCTTTAATTCCTATACATTTGGCACATAAACACTACCTTTATAGAAAAAATCCCATATTTTCCAATCTCATAATCTCGATACATCAGCTACAAATTCTCATGTTGTAGGTTACTTTTTATTTCGATATATTGTTGGTATGATTTCCTAGCATCTATAAGTATGTCCATTAAATCAGCCCTGCAAATTCTTATTGTTGTAGCATGCATCATATGTACCCTTCAGCTGAGTGCATCAACTACTTTATTTTCTTTTCCCTTAATATTTTTTTTTTCAAAATCATACTTAGACACCAACTGCTACCATCTAATTTGTGGGCATTTAAATTTGACTACTCAGATAAATGTTGTAACCCATAATGATCAGTCTACAACTCAAACCTTCTTCCCATAAGTTAATGTCTCCACACTTTAAGAGCATGAATTATAGTTGCTAATTCTAAATCATGGGCACCATAATTACTCTCCCGCTGTTTTAATTTTTTGTACTCATACCATATTACATGCCCATTCTGCATGATAACTCCTCCCAGTCCTTCCCTACATGCATCTATGCATACGAGGAAATATTCATTTGGATCTAAAATTTTTAATACTAGAGCTATGGTCAACAGAGCCTTTAAATGTTGAAAGGATTCTTCACACTTAGGTGACTATTCGAATTGTACACCCTCTCTCTACAATGAAGTGATGGGATGGGATATCCTGGAAAATCCTTCAATATGATACATTTTTAGGTGTTGGCCATTCGCTGATGGTCTTCATCTTTTCCAAATCCACAACTATTCCATCCTTGAAAAGAATATGACCCAATTAATGTATATTTCTCTCTTAAAACAAGCATTTACCCATCTTAGCATATAATTGATGCTCCCTTAGTACTAGTAGAACTAGGCTAAAATGCTTTTCGTGTTCTTCTTCAGCCATAGAATATACGAAAATATCATCCAAGAAAACAACGACAAATTTATCCAAATAATTTTTGAAGATGTAATTCATCAAACACATAAAAACTCTCGGTGCATTTGATAAACCAAAAGATACCACTATGAACTCATAATACCCATAACGAGTTTGAAAAGTTGTTTTACCGATATCCTCCTCTTTAATCCACAACTCGTGATACCCATATCTCAAGTAAATTTTGTAAAATACTTAAGCTCCCTAGAACTGATCAAATAAATCATATATCCTCATTAAACGATATTTATTCTTAATTGTGACTTTATTCAATTGCTGGAAATCTACACACGATTGTAATGTTCCATGTTTCTTTTCAACAAAAAGAACCAAAGAACCCCATGGTGATGCTCTGGGGTGTATGTATCCCTTCTTTAACAGCTTCTTTAACAACTCCTCCAGTTGCATCAACAATTCATTAAGCTCTTATGTGCTCATCTTGTAAGGTGCTTTAGATACCGGATTAACTCCAATAACCAAATAGATGGAGAAATTTATATTCCTTTGTGGAGATAATCTCGGAATCTCAACAAATACATTTGAAAATTCTTTTATACTGGGTAATTTTCTAAACTTTCTTGTTAATTCATAAATTCTTCTTCCAAGTGAGCTACAAGGATTTGGCATCCTTTTTAAAATTCTTCTTCAACTGCATAATTGATATTTCCCTAATGGATATCATCCTTGGTATACCATGAACTTGTCTTTGTTGTCCTTCATCGTCGAAACAAATAAAAGATTTCTTGTAGTAGTCCAAAACTGCATGATGTTTCTCCAGCCAGTCCATGCGAATCAAACAACCATAAGAACCCGATGAAATGATATCTAATTTTGTGCTTGTGTTTAGTCCATTCATGCAGATAGTACATTCCTTCACAAGCTCTATGATTTTCCTCTTTTCACCTATAGCCAGCTTAACTAACCATGTTTTGTGATGATTAGTTTTCTTTAAATTAAAATTTTCAACCTCTTGGGTCAATGTAACTATGAATAGATCTTGGGTCAATTAAAATTGCAACATGTTGATCGTTTAACTACCTTCAATTTTGATCATATATGCTTGGTGCTCAACTTGTATATTATCTAATGAAACATAAATTCTAGGCATGCCCTTGCCTATATATTCCACTATATTTGTTTCCTGTAAGTTATGCACAAACCTTAACTTTCTATATTTTTTTGGACGATCCCTGTATCTATGGTCTCCTTCACATCCCCAACATTTAATGGATTGGAACTAACATTTCTTGCTTGAAAAATCATCTCCTCTTAGTTCATTGAGGGCTCGCGATGTCTATTGTTTTACGTGTGAACCATCCTTGAAAGATAATTCCCATGTTCCATCAAACTTATCCTTTTGTTGTTTAGAGTCCTTTGAAGGACTGATTTGTTCTTTTCTCTATTCATATAGTTGTTGTGCCTTTCTTATTGTTGCATCTAAGGTTTTGTGCTCGTCAAATTTCAGTATGTCTCCATAAAATGATGGCAACCCACTAACATATCTATGTATTTTGACTTTTTCATCCTTAATAAAGCTCACATATCTCAGGAGATCAATAAACTTCATAATATACTCTTCCATAGTCATGTTCCCAAACTTGATCTCAAAGAATTTATGGATCTTTCTTTCATCGTAGTGCTCTAATAAATATTTCCTTTGGAAATATTCCTTGAATTTCCTCCATGTAATTTTCTTTTCATCTAAGTGATTTACTTATTTGTGTTGTTACCACCATAATTTTTCTTTCTCTTTAAGTGGTAAATGGAAATTTTGGCTTCCAAGTTTGAAGAATAATTATACAATTGTATTTTTTTCCTCATCTCCATCAACTAAGCCTCAACTTCTTCTCCTTTCTTATGCTCCACATTGAATGTGCGAGGTTTAATTTTTCTAAGCTCATCTTGTAAATTATCCTTGTCTAATGTTCTCTTTGACTTGATGAATGGGGATAAAATTGGATTGTAGCCTAATTCTGAGGTAGTGTAAGTCCTTTTACTTGACCTCCATGTTGAGTGATAATGTCATTGGGTAGCACTCTTGGAATACCTTGAGCTTCCATCACCTATTTCTCTGATTCAAGCTTCATATTCATGTGCCTACCTAGACTCAATCTACTAGTTAAATTCCCTCTGAATTTTGTTCAAATTTTGCAAGATTTGGTTGTTAATTTGTTGTTGCTCCTTTCCTAGCCTCTCATTATCAACCTTTAATCTGAGTACCTTCATTTTGAGTCTTCTCATGGTCTCACTATATCTCTATCCTCTGGCTTGTCCACTCATAGTCATTTGACTCTGTCTCAGCATTGCCCATATTGATATTCACAACCCTAACCTCTTCTTCCCCACTATATGGTCCCTGAGCATCTTCTACACTTATGGTTCTCATTTTGAATATTTCTTTGCTTACCTCTTGTAGGTTTCCCTTAGGAATTTTATCAAAATTCTCACCCAATATCAGATTTTTGGGTCTACCAATTTATTCTCTGTGTCAATGGATTCTATTGACTGCCTACCTGCACAATTATGATACATAAGCTAAAATTTATGCCCTATTTTCATCCTCTTAAGCAATTTTGTCTTTCAAACCCCTATAACTTTCTCCTAGAGTTCCTACAAAATTTTGTCTTAGATTCAAAATCATGGGTTAATGGATGTGTGTTGATCCTCAATAAATTTCCTTTAACTGCTTAATTTTCCAATTATGACTTATGGGCTGAAAGTTATGTCCCTATGAAGTTATTTTCTATTTACCCCAAATTTCTTGTTCAATCATAACACTCTATTTTCACTTTTCTAAGCAATTAGGTTTTAAAATTTCAAATCTAACTCCATGGTGGGATTCTAAAATCACAGGGCTTTCCATTGACTATTTTTGTGCCCCAATCTAAGTCCTAGTTTCCAGGTTGTCCCCTTTTAAAGTTCCAATTTACCCCATTTTGTTCCTCATATTGTTTCAGTCATAAATATTTCATATCAACTCAAATACACAATTGTAATATATCATTAGAAAGGTCTCTTTGAGCTCTTTCTCCTTACATCGTAGCTACTTTAGCAACTGTTGTGGCCACAACCACCACCCTATTAAAATTTTCCCTGGTAGCAGTTTTGAATGGGTCCCCTAGAAGTTGATCTTTCACCCCTCCGAATGACCTGTTTTTTCCTCAGGACTTTAATCCTTTGCGAAGTCAAATCTTCAATTTTTTTTTTATGGTTCAGCCCCCCTCTTTAGATATCTACTGCATGATTTATCTCTAGCCCCTCCTAACCCTCCATTCATTTCCTCCATCGGGACCTTTCCAACCCTCTAACAACATTCTATCGCACCTTATTCCATTATAACCCTTTACAAAGGAAACGCTTCACAAAATGTATAAATCACCCCTTTTTTGGCCTATCACAATCATCACTGCACATTACTATAGTCCGCACCCGACAGCATTATTAACCATATTTCATACTTATGTCGGGTCCTGGACCATATCGCACATCGCAATCAGCAGGTTCCTAGGGGTTATATATATGGTGCCCGTTATCACCTAGACCCACCGATGATTATAGAGCAAGGAATATAATATTTCAACTCCGGCCTAACGGCCAGACTCGGGTTTTCCCGTATATTTCTTTGTTTTCGCAAGATATTGAGGGCGGGGTTTTTTCAAAGGGAGTCTAACATTGCGGACCCACCGGCGGTATTAACACACACACACACATATATATATACGTCAGGTCCAAAGCCCCATCGCACATCGCAATCGGTGGGTTCCCAAGGTTATATATAAGGCACACCACTCCATACCGGACCCGCCGATAACTATCAATGCGGGTGCATAAATTTTCAAGTCTGGCCCTATGGCTCGGCCACGGGGTTTTCCCGTGTTTTCCCGTGTTCTTTGATAATATGCTGGGGTCAGGGTTTTTCAAAGAGGAGTCTTATGCGGCGGACCCGAAGGGATTATGAACCACAACATATATGTATGTCGGGTCCGACTAATTGAAAGGCGCAATCGACATAGCTTTAAGCCCAAACACATGGCGCGATGCGATGCGATATGGCGGACCCGATAGGGTATAGGTCCCCGTATATAATATTTCAAGTCCGGATTTTAGATCCGGTTCTGTGTTATACGACGATTTTCAATGTAGATCGAGTTTACACTTGCGGGACTTAATCAATGCGTGAATTAGAAAAAAGGGGCCTATTCCTTCACATTTATTCCTTTTGATGTAATAAACGTTCAATGAAGGCAAGACTTATGTTTTTAAAGCATTTCTGTCGTATTTTCATAAGCATGACTGGTGTCTATTATCTCTGCAGGCAAGGAGTAAAGGATGCATAAGCGGATCCGGGGAAATCATATATGCGGGTGTGTTCTATTGAAAGAGTCAACCTTTGGCATTCTTAGTCGGTTTCCAAGTGTTGCCTATGTATTATGAAAGGGAAAATGCCCCAGATCTCCTCATGAAGAGATGACACACAGTCATTCTCTTCTAATCAACATCTATTCATTTCCCCAGGAAATGAAGCGCTCCAATGACAGAAAATGCCCTCTACGTGTTAGCAGTGACATCGATTGTTCTACATCTGTGTATTCTGATCTGTATATCGAAGAAAACAGGGGGAAGGCGAAAGGGTTAAGGGAAGACCAAGAGTCATTTCCAGTTGCATAAATATTTCCTCCGGATAGGAGAGAGGGGCGTTTTTTGATTGAATAAAACAGCTTTGATTTATTGTGAATAAAGAGGACTGTTTGGTTCAAGAACGAGAATGTGTTTCAGATTTATTTTCCTTTTTTCTCATATGTTTAGAATCATTGTGTTGTTGTTGGCACAAAGACAAATGTGATTTGCTTTGTGCATATTATTAACTACCAGTTCATGGTTGTTCTTGGTTATTTGGATGTAATTCAATAGCATTGATAATTCACAGAAGGTTGTTGATTCCAAACTTTGTTAAACATCATTTGCAAGGGTTATTTGTATGGAAAGAAATGTATATTCTTGTATAAGTAATTGGATTGCGATTCGGATTTAATACATCCTTGTTCTTATGTGGACCAGTAATTGATTCATTTGGACTTGGGATTTATATATGATGTTTAACCTCCTTTTGTTTTGCTCCTGCAGGATAGATTAGGATAGTTAGGACTAGATTAGAGTAGCTTAAGTAGTTTAGATAGGATTTGATACATATAGGTTAGCTGTTTCCTTTTGTTGATTTAATTGAAGTCTTCCTCCAGGAAGCAATCTCTCAACACTTATAACAGTTCACGGGGTCCTTTAAAACCCATTGGAACTAGCCACTCCAAACGAAAGCAGATCTAATTGGGGTCTGTGATCGGGTTAGTTCCCCTTGTTGGTATAGCGAAAATTCACCATGTCAACAAATTGGCACTAGAAGGAGGGCCTGGAATGCCATCCATAGATTTTTATGATTTCATCTATAAATGTCACGCATGGACTCAAAAAGATTAATGCATGGATCATGAAGGTCGAAAAGACCTTTCCTCTCATTCGGAAAAGCCTCATTTCGAAGAAGAGACACTGTGGGAGTATCCTGTCACTCAGGAACAACCAGTCAGAATACTTACTCAAGCTTATGCTCGTTCCCTCTCTCAGCTCCCCATCTTTCGCTCTTTACCTCCGACAACTAAAAGAAAGCCAAGGATCTGTCCCATAAACGAAGAGACATCTACATCCCCATCTCTTGAAGATATTGTGCTTGAATCCTTGCAAAATATTGACACTCCCTGGGAATAAATTCCTAAAGATACACTCTCTGAAGGTAATCCCTAGCCCGATTTGGGAAGTCTTAATAAAGAAAGCCTTGAAGAAACCTTCAATCAGAACATCCCTATCCACGTTATGGCTAACATTCCTCTCCCAGGTGGGAACCAGCTTCAACCGGGTGGAAACCAACTCCCACATCCTCCGGGAGCACTTCCTCCCTGGCTCGCTTAGGACGTCGTAGCGGTACCTGGGCAGAAACATCCCTTACCCAAGAATTCAGAAATATTACTGCCTAAATTCGACCCTGAGAAGGGAGACACAACTGATAACCATATTCACTCTTTCTTCCTGGTCGTGCGCATGTTGGGGGTAGCCGATGAAGATATAGTATGTCGCCTATTCCATTTAACTCTGATTGGTGCAGCTTCCACGTGGTATTTTAGCTTGAGAACCAGATTAATCACCTTGTGGGCTTCCTTTCAATAGGCCTTTTTAGACAAATATGGCAATGACAAAACCCCTGCGACCTTAGTTCTAGAACTATCCCGTTTGAAAATGGAAACCAAAGAAAAGGTCAAGGATTTTAACATCTGGTTCAACACCTTGTTCAACAGAATCCCGACCAACGCTATACCTATTGAGGAGGTGGTCATGGAATTCTACATCACTGCTCTCCCTATCCCTACTGCGATGTGGATCAAAAGGAGTAATGCACAAACCTTACAGGGCGTTATCGATGAAGCAGTAAAAGTCGAGAATGAAATGCTCAGTCTCATAGCATGCCATCATACAACCGGAGAAAAGAAAGCCTCTCAAGCATCCAAGAAGAATAATGGGAGTGATAACAAAGGGGCTGAAACCAAAGAAAAGGATACCACAGATGTGGAAGGTTTGCATCGGATCATTAAGAAACTGACAAACACAGTCATCGATATGAAAAGGAATTTTGGAGAGAGTACAAGCGGGAGTGGAGGAGAGTATAACAACAGAAAACCTTTCAAACCTTTCTATCGTAAGAAGACAGAAGGTGGTCATGGTCCACTTACATTGCCTGCTCCACCCAATGAAGGGAATTTAAATACAGAAGAGATGGCTCTTATCGGATCGCTTCTTAAACAAGAAGAACCTATAGTGGAGCTAGAACCAGAACAAGAAGATGAGGAAGAATACCAAGTAGAAGAGCCCTTGGAAGAAGAATCTCAAATCAATGTATTGTGGAATTTCTATACAAACGAGAACGATGATGACCAAGGAGATAGTATGGCAGAAATCCACACTAATGAAATCCATACACGAAGTAAAGGGCCACTTGCGGGCGTGATGAAGCCTGTAGACCAGACAAAGAAATATGTTCACCCTGTGAAGGCATCTGCTCCCAAAGTTCCTGTTGAGAAGGGTAGACCTAGTGGTCAATCCAAGAATACCCCAGTTGCAAACCATCCAGAGAAAGAAAATGCATCTCCAAATGCAACGAAGGTGACTCACAATGGTAAAGTCCCACCTAAGAATGGCAAAACCAGTATGTTTACTCTGCCCTATCCTATTTATAACATTGATTACAATATTGTGGATGATCTTAAGAAATCTAGGGCTAATATCACATACTTTGATTCGTTGAAATTAACACAGCAAAGAGATTTGCTCTTGAAAGCTATGAATGAGCGGAACTGCAAAACTCCCACCATCCCATGCAACCAAACCCAGAAGTCGGTCTCCAGACCTGTTAATACTCCTAGCACAACCCAAAAGCTAGAAGCCGTGGAAACCACCCTATCAAAAATGAATCAAAACCCCCAATATGTCAGTGCAGCCATGATAGGAAGGAAATCAAAATCCATGACTCCCCCTTTCCTAATCACATTTGAAATATTCAACATGAATGTACGCAATTTCTTGGTAGACTCAGGTGCCTCGTCCACTGTGATGCCTTATGTTGTTGCTAAAAGACTTCATGCGATACCTGATAAAACTGGAACTCGAATCATGCAATTAGAGAGGACAAATGTGAAAGTAATTGGGGAATTGAAAGATGTATTGATTCGGATGACTACTAAAGCACAATACACACAAATCATTGATATAGTTGTATTCGACATACCCGGGGCTTATGGAATGTTGCTTAGTAGGGACTGGTCAACAAAACTGAATGGATACTTCTTAAGTGATTGGTCCCATCTCTTGCTACCTCAGAAGGGGAAGGGTGATATGTTCAGAGTTGATCGTGAAAGATACATGATGTGGTGACAGAGATAAATCGTCCCAATGAACCTGTAATGTTTACCAACTCTATCCTTGGGAATTATAGTTTCAATGTTTATGCCACATAAACCTGTTTTGGAGAATTCCATGCAGAAACAAGTGAAGGAACTGCAATAAACACACAGTTGGAAGCTCTCCCCTGTAATCCAACTAAGGAACCACCTTGTAATATAGTAGATGATAGAACTAGTTTCGTAGGAAGCAACTCAATTGATGTAACACTAGACTCTATATTTTGGACACTCTATTTTGATGGCTCTAACTGCCTTGAAGGTGCAGGTGCTGGGAGCATTCTCGTTGATCCACAAGGGAACCAACATCTGATGGCCAGCCGGTTGGAATTCACGTGCACCAACAACACGGCAGAATATGAAGGCTTGTTGCAAGGCCTGAAGAAAGCCATTGATATGAAGGTAAAAAATCTTAAAGTTTTTGGTGACTCGCAAATAATTGTGGACCAGGTAAGGAAGAGGATACACTGCAATTCACCACACCTGGTAAGATACCAACATGAGGTATGGAACTTAATTGACAGTTTTGATTCTTTTAATATCACATACATACCTTGAGGGCAGAACCAAGATGCTGATCTGATGGCTGGTATGGCTGCAAAACTTCTGCCTGATTTTAGATTAAAGAAGAATAAATGTTATGTTGAATTGATTTTCAGACCATCCATGCCTGATAGCATCTCCAACTGGCAGGTGTTCGAAGATGATGAGCAAATCCTGGAGTTCTTACACTGCGAGAAGACGTTCATGAATGCAGTCATCAATGAAAAAGAGCATGACAGGCTTATGAACGAGAAGGAAGATGAGGAAAAGGATTAGTTCAATATAATTCCCAAGTCAGTTGTCAAGATGGAGCACTTGTATTACCTATATGATAAATTCAAAAAGCCAACAAATTGCAAAACTCATAGCTCATCTATGAAGTACAAATCGGTCAACCTTGGAACCCAAGAAGACCCAAAAACTGTTAATTTGGGCTTGGGGTGCTCTCCACAAGAAAACGCTGCATTTGTCAAGCTATTTAAAGAATACAAGGACGTCTTTACATCGACACATGGAGACCTAAAAACCTTGATACCAGCGTTATGCAACATGTAATTCCTTTGGAAAAGGAGGCTAAGCCCTACCAACAAAAGCTTCACAAGATGCATCCAAGCTTGGAACCATTGGTGAAGAAAGAATTGAACAAAATGTTGGATGCTAAAATCATTTTCCCAGTTAGACACACCCACTGGGTAGCCAATCTCGTACCAGTGAGAAAGAAAAATGGAGACACCAGGGTGTGTATCGATTTCAGAAACTTGAACAAAGCATCGCAAAAGGATAACTACCATGTCCCTTATATGGAACACATTCTTCAGTGCATTTTTGGGTCTGAAATGTTGTCCCTATTAGATGGGTTTTCAGGATATAATCAAGTGTTGGTATCTAATGGGGATCAACTGAAGACAACCTTCAACACTAAATGGGGCACTTAAGCATATTGCAAAATTCCTTTTGGACTTATTAATGCGGGCGCCACATTCCAGAGAGCCATGGACATAACTTTCCGAGGGTTGATTAACAAATCAATAGTGGTTTACATGGATGACATCGTTGTGTATTCATATCACAGAAGGGATCATATTTATCACCTGAAACGGATTTTTGAAAGATGCCGAAGGTATGGAATATCATTGAATCCCAAGAAGAGCGTCTTTGCAGTCACATAAGGGAAACTATTGGGTCATATCCTCTCTAAAGAAGGGATTTTTATTGATCCTGAAAGAGTAGAGACTATCATGAGAATAAAACCCCCTGTAAATAAAAAGGCAATGCAATCTTTCTTCAGGAAAACTAATTTGTTAGAAAATTTGTTTCATGTTTTGCAGAAATAGTGTGTTCTATGAAGCTAATGATGAAAAAGGACGTTTTGTATAAGTGGAGTGATGAAGCTAAGAAATCGTTTTAGCGAATCAAGGAAGCCATCGCAGAAGCTCCTGCATTGGTCAGCCCCAATTTCAGCAAGGAATTCTTCTTGTACACTTTTGCTTCTGATCTTTCATATGCCTCAATTCTCACTCAAAAAAATGATGATGGCAATGAAGTCCCTATTTCTTATATGAGTTCTAATCTCCAAGGAGCAGAACTGAACTACCCAGACGTGGAGAAACAAGGCTTTGCAGTTTTTAAGGCCATAAAACATTTTCACCCTTATTTATTAAAGGTCGGGACTAAAGTGATCATCCCCATCTTGCTATAAGAGCCCTCTTCGTGCAGAAATAAATGGGTGAATGGAGAGGAAATTGGATAACCACACTTTAAGAATTTACCTCGATATTAAGCCGACAAAGATAATTCGAGGGCAGGGATTGTGTAGGCTAGCTGCAGAAGCCTTGGTGGAGAAAGTAGGGGTGTTCGAAGAACCAGAAGCGCAAAATTTACAGAATGCACAAGTGGAATTCAGGGAGGAGCCCCTATGGATTAATGAAGCACTAATGTGTGAGCGCGAAATGTCAGAGGCCCTTTTGGATCCCGAGTTGTGGTATTACGACATCCTCTTCTATCTTACACAGGGGTCATGTCCTGAACACATGTATGCATCACAACGGAGAGCACTTAGATTGAAATCTAATCAGTATCATTTGGCCAATAACACATTATATAGAAAAAAACTATGATGGAATCTGGCTGAGGTGTTTGGAAAAGGATGATGCCTACCATGTCTTGAAAGAAATGCATGACATCCCAACAGGTGGTCACTATGGCGGAGAGACCATTGCTCACAAAATAATAAGAGTCGAATATCATTGGCCCACAGTGTTTAGAGACTCGCATGCCTACGCTCGGAAATGCAAGGTATGTCAAACTACCGTCGGAAGAGAAAGAAAGCCAGCTGTTCCCCTCATGCTTGTTATGATTCATTGCCCATTCTAGCAATGGAGCCTGGATGTCATAGGCGAGATCACTCCAAACTCTTCATAGGAGCATAAGTATATACTCACAGTGATCGACTACTTCACCAGATGGACTGAAGCCATCCCGCTTTGGAAGGTGAACAAAGATGAGTTAATATCATTTATTGAGAAATTCATTATCAAACGGTATGGCATTCCTGACGCTCTCATATTTGATAATGCTTCTTACTTTTCATCACTGAAATTGATTGAATTTTCTATTGACAAATCAATTCACATAAGGTATGCATCGAACTATTATCCCCAGGGAAATGGAGTTGTAGAGTCCTCAAACAAGAACCTCATATGCATAATCCGTAAATCTGTCGCTGACAACCAGAGGAACTGGCACAACGCTCTAACAAATTCCCTTTGGGCCGATAGGGTCACCCCAAAAGTGGCCTTAGGAAACTCCCCATACTTCCTCGTCTATGAGCAAGAAGCCATCTTGCCTCCAAAAGTTATCCTTCCCTCTTTACAGCTCTCCCAAGCTTCAAGAGGAACCCCTTCAGCCTTGCTTCAAGAAAGGATCAACCAACTGATGAGGTTGGAGGAATTGAGAGATAAAGCCAGAAACAAATTCAGAAATCACAAAATGATTGTGAAGAGATGGTTTGATCACCATCTGGCAGATGATAACGATTACTAAGTACGAGAGCTAGTACTGAAATGGAACAAGTTGAATGAGCCAAAAGGTAAACACATGAAATTCCAACATTTATGGCTCGGCCCATTCCAAGTTGTGGAAAAAATTGGTCAAGGAACTTACAGGCTGAAAACTTTACAGGGAGAAACTGAAAAACTCCCTATTAATGGCCAACATCTGAAGAGATACTTCTAGTAGCCACCACATGGTGGTTACCTCCTGAATAGGTAAGGATTCATTTTATTTTTGCTGTTAGTTTAATTACATTTCCGTGTTTTGATTTTCTTGTTTTTATGCAAAGTTTATTTTCTTTCTGTTTTGAATTGCAGTCCTTTTCAGCCAACTGATTTCAATCCTCCAGTGTCGTTTTTACCTTTCAAATTGCCCGCATTTGCCACCTTTAGCTTTCGCCTCCTTCATTAACCTGCTCATAAGTCTGTTGATCCTAAATCCATCATTACCTTGCAAATAAAAAAAAAATTGAATTAGCCCATGAGAACTTGAAAATCAGCTGTGGAATTCAAACCAAAACCACTCATTGGCTTTTGTTGAGAACTGGGTAAGATCTGTTGATAACTTGGATATTTGGAGCATGTCGAGGCATCTTTATAAAACAAAATGTGTAACTAGAGCTGGACTGGCATGGAGGAATGTTGCATTTAAAATCCCACTAAGACCTAGCCTATACTTGTTTGCAAGGTTTGCAGTCATTCTCCATTGGTCCCATCCACCACACTAAGTTTTCCAATACCTGTCATATACAAGTAAACCTCCTTTCATGGGCTAAACTCATTGTCATATACCTGTGGCAAATTCAATTGTGCTCTAGTCCTTGTGCCTAAAACTGGAAGGACTTATTTGAAAGAAAATGAAATGTCAAGTTCTTGTGCCAATCTAGAAGGACAAGTTGTTTGGGAAGCCAGTTAGAGTAGGGACTGTTGTTGGGCTCAAAGTACCGGTTGATGTAGCAAGCCCAACTTTGCTTAAGCGGTTTAAAAATATGGCATGATCCATGACTGCGCCCCATTCAATCATATGAAAATATAGCACTGAAATTCTTATATAATGTGCATATAAACATATCTACATCAAGTTTGATGAGCAGTAAAGAGCTGAGGTACACACCTAAACAGGTATTGATAGACTAGTGATGGCCCTGAAAGGATTTTGAAAGTAGGAAACAGGTAAAGGAAGGTCAATAAATTCCATAATACTACCATTGGAGAATGCCTGTTAAAACCCTATCAGTAAGTAGAAGCTATTTGTCTCTATCCCACCTAAAGAAATAATGTTGAAGTGGAACCCATGTCTGTCTATCTATACAATTTGCATTTCAATTTTATCTCAACGCGCTCATGTTCTATTGATCCAAGGTTTATTTGGAAACAAAGATAACTGGTTCGCCCAGCAGTGCACCATTTGTTGTGGCCACAACCACCACCCTATTAAAATATGTGTTGGTAGCAGTTTTGAATGGGTCCCCTAGAAGTTGATCTTGCACCCCTCCAAATGACCTGTTTTATCCTCAAGACTTTAATCCTTTGCCAAGTAAAATCTTCAAAAAAAAATTATGGTTGAGCCCCACTCTTTAGATATCTACTGCATGATTTATCTCTAGCCCCTCCTAACCCTCCATTCATTTCCTCCATCGGGACCTTTCCAACCCTCCAAAAACCTTCTATCTCACCTTATTCCATTATAACCCTTTACAAAGGAAACACTTCACAAAATGCATAAATCACCCCTTTCTTGGCCTATTGCAATCATCATTGTGCATTACTATAGCCTGGACCTGACGGCATTATTAACCATATTTCATACATATGTCGGGTTCGGGACGATATTGGACATCACAATCGGTGGGTTCCCAGGGGTTATATATATGGCGCACCGTTATCACCAGGACCCGCTGATGATTATAGAGCCAGCCATATAATATTTCAAGTCCAGCCTAATGGCCGGACTCGAGTTTTCCCGTATATTTCTTTGTTTTCGAAAGATATTAAGGGCGGGGTTTTTTCAAAAGGAGTCTAACATTGCGGACCCGCTAACGGTATTAACAGACACACACACACATATATACGTCGAGGCCAAAACCCCATCGCACATCGCAATCGGCGGGTTCCCAGGGTTATATATAAGGCACACCACTCCATACTAGACCCACCGATAACTGTCAATGCGGGTGCATAAATTTTCAAGTCCGACCCAATGGCTCGGCCATGGGGTTTTCCCATGTTTTCCCATGTTCTTTGATAATATGTTGGGGTCGGGTTTTTCAAAGAGGAGT
Organism: Pinus tabuliformis; assembly: GCA_031772625.1. Classification (NCBI taxonomy): domain Eukaryota; kingdom Viridiplantae; phylum Streptophyta; class Pinopsida; order Pinales; family Pinaceae; genus Pinus; species Pinus tabuliformis. The sequence continues at coordinate 1,870,275,912 of CM062817.1, forward strand.
CTTATGCAGCGGACCCGAAGGGATTATGAACCATGACATATATGTATGTTGGGTCGGGCCAATTGAAAGGTGCAATCAGCATAACTTTAAGCCCAAGCACATGGCGCTATACGATGCGATATGGCAGACCCGATAGGGTATAGGTCCCCATATATAATATTTCAAGTCTGTATTTTAGATCCAGTTCTGTGTTCTACGACAATTTTCAATGCAGATTGAGTTTACGCTTGCGGGACTTAATCAATGCGTGAATTAGAAAAAAGGGGCCTATTCCTTCACATTTATTCCTTCTGATGTAATAAACTTTCAAAGAAGGCAAGACTTATGTTTTTAAAGCATTTCTGTCGTATTTTCATAACCATTACTGGTGTATATTATCTTTGTAGGCAAGGAGTAAAGGATGCATAAGCGAATCCGGAGAACTCATATATGCGGGTGTGTTCTGTTGAAAGTTTGGCATTCTCAGTCAATTTCCAGGTGTTGCCTGTGTATTTTGAAAGAAAAACTGCCCCAGATCTCATCATGAAGAGATGACACACAGTCATCCTCTTCTAATCAACATCTATTCATTTCCCCAGGAAATGAAGTGCTCCAGTGAGAAAAAATGCCCTCTATGTGTCAACAGTGACACCGATTGTTCTACATCTGTGTATTCTAATTTGTATATCGAAGAAAACAAGGGGAAGGTGAAAGGATTAAGGGAAGATCGAGAGTCATTTTCAGTTGCATAAATATTCCCTCCAATAGGAGAGAGGGGCTTTTTTTGTTTGAAGAAAACAGCGTTGATTTATTGTGAATAAAGAGGACTGTTTGGTTCAAGAAGGAGCCTGTGTTTCAAATTTATTTTCCTTTTTTCTCATATGTTTAGAATCAGTGTGTTGTTGCTGGCACAAAGATAAATGTGATTTGCTTTGTGCATATTGTTAACTACAGTTCATGGTTGTTCCTAGTTATCTAAATGTAATTCAATAGCATTGATAATTCACGAAAGATTGTTGATTCCAGCCTTTGTTAAACATCAGTTGCAAGGGTTATTTGTATGGAAAGGAATGTATATTCCTGTATAAGTAATTGGATTGCGATTGGGATTTAATACAACCTTGTTCTTATGTGGACCAGTAATTGATTCATTTGGACTTGGGATTTATATATGATGTTTAACCTCCTTTTGTTTTGCTCCTGCAGGATAGATTATGATAGTTAGGACAAGATTAGAGTAGCTTAAGTAGTTTAGATAGGATTTGATACATATAGGTTAGTTGTTGAAGTCTTCCTCTAGGAAGCAATCTCTCAACACCTGTAACAGTTCACGGGGTCCTTTAAAACCCGTTGGAACTAGCCACTCCATACGAAAGCAGATCTAATTGGGGTTTGTGATCGGGTTAGTTCCCCTTGTTGGTATAGCGAAAATTCACCATGTCCATAGCGGCATAAAAATGTCATTAGGGCCTCAAAAAAGCCCCAAAAGTAAATGACCCAAAAAAATTGACCGATTTTCAAATGAATTAGCACATATTTCAATTGTTTTCACGCCCCTGAACCGGTCGAATATGCTTGTAATGTCACCCTGCAACTGTATTCTTACATATGGATATAAATAGTATTCATCTATGATTGTCTCCTAGCATATGACTTCTTTCCCTGCCCTCATTCAATGGTAACTCCCTGTACCAAACAAACTCTCTTCGTTCGCATTGGACGAAAATTGGCTTGTCACGGTTTTCTCTTAACACTTGACACCCATGCATTATTCTTCTTTACAAGTCGGGCCCTACCTAGGGCTTCCATAATTCACAAGGCCCTTCCATCTGGCGGCAGTTGAGTGGCCAAAATTGGGCATAGTGTCCACTTTTCCTTTTCCAACACCATGGTGGCCCATTTACTTTTCGTGATCAATGACCAAGATTCAATATTGCATCACAACTTGCACAAGGGATAAAACACACTTGCAACTAGACAAGATCTAATGGCCCAAATTAATCTTGATCAATGGGCATGATTATCCATAGGATCTTGGTCAATGTTTAACAACACCTTCTACGCCCGAAGGGATTGGACAATCCTGATCATCTTGATCGGTTGGCTGAAATATCATATCAGGTTGTAACTTGTATGATGTTTAACAATTCCCTTTGCACTCGATGAGATCTAATGGTCCAGATCTCCCCAGATCGACGACTGAGATCTTGTATTGTGTTATAACTTGCATGGGTGTTAACACTACCTCCTACGCCCAATGAGATATAATGGTCCAAATCTCTTTAATCGAGTGGTCCTTATCTTGCCACCCTATTAGATCAGTAGCCATATCATTGTTGACATCACTCTACTGAATCAACTGCCCCGTGGCATTGACACGTGGCCCAACTAGCAAATCACTCTTGGTGTTTCCCCTCTTAGAAATTTTCTCCTAATGATGAATCTCCATGAACTAATGGAGAATTACATTGATAACTTTTATTATAATTTTTCACCAACGGTTCTATCTCCCTTTGACCTATCCTCTAGCAACAATTTTCACGAGATCTAATGGAGAACTACAGAGTTTTCAACAAAATTTTCACCTGTCTTCCTGTACCTTCCCATTCACGCAATTATAGCATTTTAATGCCTAAATTTTCCCATCAATCCACAATTTATGATCTTGAAAGACAATTTTTTAAATGATTACTCATATTCCTTGTGGATCTTATATCAATTCACGATATTCAACCATTTCCACCCCTACAAGTTATGTCAAATAATTTGTTAGGAACTTATAAATTAATTGGAAATGGTTTTTCGACCCATGCAAGCCCAATGCTGCAACTTGGGCTTTAATACCACCATGTAATGTCCTCAACCTCCTACTGGGGCAGGCTACGCATTATCCACAACTAGTAAACAAAAATACCTGTAGAAACACACTATTCTGAAACCAAATTGCCAAATCCCGGCTTACTGTCGGCTTCCCTGTAGTAACGCCAACTTATGGCTAGCTAATTTAATCTGCCAACTAGTAACAACACACCCAACAACCCTCGATAATCACTAATTACACCAATTTCCTCCTTTAATCAATTATTCCAACAATACCACAACTTGTACCTGTACTTGAGAGTTAACCCCTGAATTATTTTTCTCATATGATCTCTACCACATCACCATGGCCTTTGATCCTATGATGTCAAATGCTGCCAAACTCCGGATTCGTGTCATCCATATGTTCAAGAGAAGTCTTCCTACATGTACATTGTTTGATCATCTTGGATTACTCTCATTCATTGTGTTCACGTTTCATGTCGATGATGAAGGATTCATTATGACCTTCCTTCGGCAGATCGCTTCCTGTCGACTTCAGCTCATTATCCAGGAAGTTGATCTAGAAACTCCTTTCCAGTACCTTAGAGCTTGCATGCCTTAATGGCAAGTTCTTCGCACTCGACAATAGGTTCTCATCATTGGCCTTCGATCGAATGATTTCACGGGTGTTTGACTTCAGTTCCTTATTCACACCCCATGAATTGTGTTGCTAGTACCTTGAGATCCATTGTCATTATTGGTGGTTTCTCTCGCACTTGTTAACAGTTCACATCATTGACTGGTAATCAAGCGACTTTCTAACATGTTTGACTTCAACACATTTATTCACATGTTAGAATTTGTACTTTGATCGAGTCGTGATGGAGCGCAAGACCTTAGGCTTAGATTACAAAAGTCCAGGTTGTGAGGAGTAATGATTCATTCATGATTATATACATGATTCTTTAGATGGATGGTTGTGCCAATGATGTGGATCTATTTTATTTGATCCCTCCAGTCGAATGGCTACATCCATGTCGAGGATCCATGCACGTGGTCTTTTTCTTGATGGATAGTTGCGCCTATACCATGGATTCATGTATTGTTATATGCCTCTCATGTTTATCAGGCATGGCTATCAGATTTCAGATATGTACATGTATGCTTGCTTACAGGTTTTTCGATGACAGACTCTAGTTCCCCACATCTACTTGTAAAGCATTTCAGCCCTCACTCTAGTTCGAACTTCACGCTTTAGGGAGCATCTGTTACATAGCATTTTATCGTTGTCCCTATACTCCCCATTCCATGATCCTGGAGGACCTCTACAGTGACCCTCATGCGTTTTCCCATCATGAAGAAACTCCCATTATGTCCCTCTTCATGAGCAAAAAATTTCCCTTTTGCATCATTTCCCAAGAATCTTCCTTTTACCCAAGTTTACAAGACCAGTGCTAATGACCAGTTCATCCCCCTTGCCGATCCACAGAGTTTAACACTGGGACTAGCTCCAATCGGCACTACTGAGCCTTGTCTCAGTCGCACCAATCCTCTTTTGGCAAGTTTTTTAAATATGGAGTCGAAGCTTCCAGGTCTAGAAGCTTCGTAATGGAAGTCTGGTAAATGGTTGGGCTAGATGGAGCCGAGGAAGTCAGTTTGGGTTCCTTTTCCCTATTAGGATGGAACAAACCCAAGAGATAAGGCCTCTCCCATGATAAGAGGAACCATCTCCCCTCGATCAAAGCTATATAAACCCCTCCTTTCCCAAGCTGAACTAGTTTTTGGATGTAGTTTCAGTCTTGGTATTTTTGGAGCTTGAATAATCAACAAGACATCTATAGATTGTAGCTCTCTATTTTATGTTTGAGAGAGAATAGTGTGTTTAGTTTGGTTTGAGACCAAAGGGAATAAACCTTAAAACTTCCATTGTTGGGGCTATCCATGAGATGCTAGCAGAAGTATGGGAACCTGGATATGTCAGAGGAACTGGAAACGTCAAGGCATTGGTTGTAATCTCTTTCTGAACTTATATGAATACAACTATTGATTGATTTCCTACATTGAGGTGTTATCTTACATTTGATGGCTTAATGTTCCTTGACCTGTTAAGTAGGATGAATGTAATTTGTATGCTATCACACTTGTTGTTGTTGTTTGTTTGCTTGTTTCAGGTATTCGAAGGAAGGAAACGAAAAGTAGCTAGAGTAAGGAAGCAAGATCATCATCAAGCAAAATAGTGTTCTAAGAGGTAGGCCCTCTTATTTGATTCTAACTTAAGGAAGTTTTCCATAGATTGTTTGTTTGTGGCTAGACCTGCTCTCTGAGGCTAGAGGAATTGTTTGTGACCGCACTGAGAATTTCCCTGCACCACAATGATACCTCGTTGGAAAGATCTCTCCGAGGGCTACGATAGAAATCATGATTTCAAAAAAATCACTTGCAGGAATATTGCCAAAAAAAAGTCATTTAGGGCCTCAAAACGGCTCCGGAAGTTCAAGACCCAAAAAATGCCAAAAATAGTAAATTATGCTACAACTAAGGAAACTAAAAGAAACAATGATGGGGGTCCACATGGAATAGGCGGGTGGCTACCAATATCCACCTGGATCATTCCTCCCCCCAGGAAGTAATTGTCTCCATTGATTTGAGTTCCTCCACGAGATGAGGAAACTTCTGCTGAACTTGGTCCCTAGTGAGCCATTTTCCTTGGTGCAAGAGTTGGCCGGCTTTGACAACTCGATACAGTTGGATCTTCCGCTGGTGATTGTTCTTGATATGTGTGTCCATGATCTGATTAGTTGCAGCTTATTCCATGCAGTCTGGATTTAACTCTGTTGGTGTGAGTTGTTCTGCAATATCGGATGTGTCCAATAATGGTGGAAAGTATGGTCGGAGGCGATACACATTGAACACTAAGTGCAATCCAAGGAATGGGGGAATGTTGAGCTCAAAACCATTATCTCCCACAACCTTGGTGATGTTGTATGGCTGATATCGAATCGAGTGAATCTTGCAGTGGGACCCAGCAAGGCGCTCCTTCTACAAATGTAGCCAAACTTTGTTGCCCACCTAGAACTTGTGTGGCACCTGATGTTGATCATGTTGTTGCTTGTACTTATCATTGGCTTTGTCAAATATTGCATAGACCTATTGGAGGATGTGTTGAATGTGCTCAATGAAGCTATTTGCCTTGTTGGATTTGAACTGGACATGAGCCAAATTTGCCTGAGTTACTGCAAGTGATATTGCCACATCAATGGGACATAGTGGTTGGAATCCCAAGCCCACCTAAAAAGGATTGTGGCAGTTGACTTGTGGAGAGCCCAGTTGTAGCTGTGTTGGACATAGGGGAGGCTCTCATCCCATGTGTGTGGATGCTTTGAGTTGTACATGCGCTGAATGTGTACGATCATCCTATTGACGACCTCTGTCTGGCCATCAGTTTGGGGATGGAAAGTTGTGGACTTAGTGAGCTTGGTGTTCAGCATCGACCAGAGACTGGACAAAAATGTACTGAGGAACCTGTTGTCCCGATCTGAGATGATAGACTATGGGACCCCAAAGTGTACCCACACTTGTTCAAAGAAGATTTTAGTAGTGGCTTCTGCTATGATACTCTTCTTTCAGGTCGCCATAATGGCCATCTTCAAGAATCTGTCGACAACCACAAAAACACAGTCTTTGCCATGCTTAGTAGAAGGAAGGCATGACATGTAATCCATGGATATGGGTTCCCTAGGTCAACTAAGGGTAGGCAACGGAGTATAGGGACCTTGCTTCTTGATGGTCGATTTGGAAATGGCGTAGGTAGTTCAGGATCTGATGTACTTCCCGACATCGTGTCGAAGATTCGGCTGATAGAAGTAATTATGCAGTACTTACACCATTTTCTCGACCCTGAAATGCCCAGCTGCCCGACTATAGTGCGATTCCCAAATCATCCTCACATGCTCACTTGAAGGAACACAAAGGTTTCCCAGGTGGCATAACAAAGCATCCTAGAGGTGAAAATCTGGAACTTACTGACCCTCCAAGAGCGTATGGTATGTGTGGCCAAATTCTAGGTCACTTTTGTAGAGAAGTGGCCAATCAAAATTCTCGTACCCACAAGAGATGAGCATGGTGGTTAACGCCATGATTGGTGGTCAGCAGAGGTAGTCTGTAACATTATTTGTGTTTCCCTTATTGTACTTGATATTCAAATGGAACTGTTGCAAGTATGTGGACCAGTTTTTATGGCGATCATTTTGCAACTTCCCTTGAGTATGTATGAACTACAGGGGTCAGTGGTCTGTGTGGATGACCGTTTCCTTCCCCAAAATGTAATGCTTCCATTGTCGGCAGGCCTGCACAATGGAATCTCTTTGTCATAAGTGGGATACTTCCGAACTGTGTCTGAAAGTGTCTCACTGTGATATGCCAGTGGATGCCCCTGTTGAGTAAGGACTGCCCCAATAGCATAGTCAGATGCATATGTCTCGATCTCAAATGGTTATTGAAAATCTGGTAATGTGAGCACTAGTGAAGAGTAGAGACGATGTTTCAACTCTGCGAATGCCTTCTGTTGAGATTCAGACCAAAATAATTTTGCTTTCACTCCTCCTTTAGTGACTTGACTCAAGGGTTAAGTGATATGAGAGAACCCCAACACGAACCTGTGGTAGAAATTGGCAAGACCTAGAAAGCTGCGGAGCTCCATCAAAGTGGTTGGGGCTGGCCAATCCCGAATGACTTGGATCTTGGTTGGATCCACATGCACCCCTCATTCATCAATAATGTATCCCAGATACTGAACCTGGGTCATGCCAAAAGTGCATTTCTCTAAATTGGCACACAACTTGTGTTGTCGCGGTGTTTGGAGAACCTATCGGATGTGGTGGAGGTGCTCTTCCCAACTCTGGTTGAATATCAGGATGTCATCCAAGTATACCACTACAAATGAGTTGGTGAATGGCTATGAGATGTCATCCATAAGCCTCATGAAGGTTGCAGGAGCATTCTTCAACCCGAAAGGCATAACCAACCATTCTAAAATGCCCTCCTTGGCTTTGAAGGTAGTCTTCCACACATCAGAGAGTTCAATTGGTACCTGGTTATATCTGGACTTCAAGTAGATCTTGCTGAAATATTTTGCACCCTTGAGTTGGTCCAGAAGGTCATCAATCCGAGGGATTGGGTACCTATTCCAAACAGTGATCTTGTTCAGCATCTGATAGTCAATACAAAGCCTCCAAGTCCCATCCTTCTTCAATACTAACACAATCAGGCTCCCACTGGACAATGAACTCGGTCGAAGGTGACCTTTCTACAGTAGCTCCTGAATTTTCCTCTTGATTTCATCGTTCTCTAGAAGAGAGCATTGATAGATTGGTCCATTGGGTAACAACACCTGGGGTCATATAAATGGAGTGCTTGACCTAATAGTGCAGAGGCACCCCTGCGGGGGAGGTGAAGATGTCCTCGTACTCCTCCATGACCTTGTCCATCTGTAGTTGTCGTGCGGAGGGGTCCTGTTTGGACATCGTGGCCACTATCTTCTTCTTTCCTTGAGGGTATATCATGAGGAAAGCTAATTTCCCAGTTTTTGAAATGAGCTTACTGCGTTGTTTTGTAGTAACCGGAGAGATGGCGGTAGGCGGTGCTACCTTCAGTATCACGTACAACCTATTTCCCAATGTAACAATAACAACACGAGGCCTTGACTCATACACAGCATGTCACTTCCACAAGTATGGTTGGCCTAATAATACATCACAAACATGAAGGGGAGCAACGTCACATAATACCTCATCCATGAAGGGCTTGATGTTGTATGGAAGGCAACATTGTTAGCTCACACGTAGATCTCGTCCTTGGTGAAGCCACTCGATGGTGTACGGTTGTGGGTGTGTTGTGGTCGGTACGCCCAGACGCTTCACGACCTCTACTGCAATGAGGTCCTTTTGGCTCCCACTGTCAACAATGAACTATAGAGAGGAACCTTTTACCGACATCTGGGAGTGGAAGAGACGCTCCTCCTCCTATAGATCTTGGGGTCCATCCTTCTAGATCTTTGTCGTGGCGATGGTGGCGTTGTGCTCCTTATCAATAATCTGCCTCCCTTTGTCATTCCCCTTGTTAGGTTCTGACTCAGAGTCAGAACATGCATTTTATTTTGAAGCCTTCAGTTCAGCCACCAGTGACTGCTTGGCCCGACACTCACTTGTGTTGTGGGTGGATCTCTTATGGAACTCACACCTCTTTCCTATATCCTTCTTCGGCTTTGTAGTGTTTTCCTTTTCTTGTGACCTTGGTAGATTGTCCTGGGTCATCCTGCCTTGGCTTTTTCCTTTGTTCTGCGGTTTGGGGGCACCTTCCCCTTGCTTCACATTCGTAGATCCAAAGTCTTGCTTCTTCTATTTATAATTTGCTCGATCTTGACGGTGTATTGATATGCCATGCCAAGCGAGGAGATGTCCATGAACTCCATTTCGTCTTGGATGTATCTATGTAGGTAGCCACGGTACTTGAGTACCAAATGTTTCTCAGAATCCTTGATACCCAACTTTGTGCAAAGGGTATGAAAAACATTGGTAAACTTCGGCAAATCTTGGTCCCTTCCCTGCCGCAGCGTGGTCCACTTTATGTATGAAGCGAACAAAGTTCCTTCTACAAATTAATTACTCCAAAAGACTTGAAATATCAAGATATCCATGAGGATACAAATATTATATTAAATATATGAATAAGAATGAATGAATGAATTACAATGAGAACGAGAGGCTTGCTTATATATCAAGCAAGTGGCCATTCATGAAGAGTCATGTCTCATTTAGACATGCCTCTTCAACCTAATTACTCATTAACTAATAATTATTTATGCTTATTATCATTTACATTATTTATATATATTTTATTCGTTACATTGCCTCCTTCCTCAAAAATCTTTGTCCTCAAAGCTTGTCGATGAAAAAGGCTTGACCTCTTTTTCAGCTTCGAAAGTCTCTCTGTCTCGGAACAGTCATCTTCGTTGATACAAGTTGATATGATCTTCTAAGTGACAAACAAAATTGTCGCACTGAGAAGGGATCAGACCATCCTAGATTAATCTTCTGTGTAGTATTTTGATCACTAGAATTTGTAACGCCATGTTAGCATAAGAGTGGAATGAGGTTACATCACTGTTATCTGGAACATCAGTTTGTTGTTTCGGTTCTAAAAGGTACATATACGTAGCTTGATTGAGTTGTCTACTCTCGTGATTCGGATGTCGATATGGAACTTTTTTGGTTTGATTTCTCCTTACTAAGCATGTGGAAATTTTTATATTTTCTTCTGGTGAAGATGTTGTTGAGTTGGTTATGGAACATTCTCTTGGGAAGTTCATTGTCTGAACTGCAACATCCAAGCGCGTCTTTTCTTCAACTTGCTTGTCTTCTTCCTGAGTTGTGACATTCACTGAATCGGTATTTGATGTTTTGTCATCAACTTGAATTCCTACATTTGATGCTTCTTTCTCGATAAGTTGTTGTACCTTGTTTTCTAATGACTTCTTATCCTTCTTAAGTTTCTTAATTTGCGACAGTAATTTTTCGCTATGGTTTTTAAATCGAGAAACTTCTTCATTTTTGTCAACATTGATTTTGTCAAATTCTTTTTGCATATTTTGTAATACCTTTTTACCTTCTTGAGACATTACTTTTGAAATATCTGATATATCTTCTGGTGTTTCTGAATTTGGTTTCAGCGTAACATCTTGGAGTGTTATTGTCTTCTTCTTGTAAGAAAATGTTAAAAAAAAATTCTTCGTATTTAAGATGACAGATCCTAGAGTTTCCATCCAGGGTGATCCTAAAACAATGTCACTATCATCAATAAATGAGGTTTTCATAGTGAATTGCGAGGTAAAAGTGTAATCTCCAATACTTAGGTGTAGATTGCTTATGTCATATTGTTTATCATATTCACCAAAAATATTCGTTTAAACTATATTTGATTTAGGAATCACCAATTGGTTAACACATTTAGGACTAACATAATTACTCTTTTCAGCAAGACTGATAGAGATTACGATATCTCTTCCTGTGAGTGATCCTTTGATTTTAAATAGTGTATCAACACATTTACTAAAGGTTTTAGGAAATCTTTCATTACTAGTCTCCATTTTACTTCTTAAATATTAAATACTTTTTTAAATCACTGCTTTCTTTCTTTCTTTCCTGTTTTTTCTTTCCTACCCCCCACCTTTTTTTTCTTTTTTAACCTTCAATACTTTAATCTTTCTTGCAACCTTATTATTGAATCTTTAATAATCTTTTAAAAGAAACCTCAAATAGTTTTTTAACTTTTAACTTTTAAAACGTATTTGATTCCTTCTTTTGTATTTTAAAACCACTTTATATTAAAATCATATATCTTATCTAATGAAATCGACTTATAAGGGAAAACTTTGGACCAAATTTTCACTCAATATATTAAAGTTTTTTTTTCCGGAGAAAAAAACGAACTTTTTATATATAGAATAGATAAAAAGTTACAAGCAGATGCTAAAGCATTCAGTTACAGCGAGGAGATACCCCTCAACTGACTCAGAGAAAGTTTCTTCTCTGAAACTGTCCAAAGACAAAAACCAAAAAATCCATATCCCCTGACAGAGGAGGCAGTTCTGTTCTTTTTGCAAGCAAAAACTAAAAACCACGGCAGATTCACTGCCTGCAACATAAACACCATATACAAGACCCGATTGTAACCAAAACGTGGGCCTCCATGACGGAAAACAGCCCACTGTTACAAATATAAACGCCCGAAACACTTGGGTTGTAGATAAAACAAACTGTCTCATCAAATACTACATCAGATAATATGTGCAGATGGACAAAAAACAGACAGCCGTGACCACAAAATTAGACATAGGGAGGCTGGAACGACTCCTGTATCTGATCTTGTTTCTTTTCAATCACTTTCCATACGCCCAGAGCCTGCTGCAGAGCATCTTTAGATAGTTTATCCGCATCTTCATTCCGCCTCCTGTATATGTGTTCAATAGAAAAAACATTAAAAGACTGTTTTAATAGCAGAATTTCTTCAAGAAGGGGTCTCAGCATATAGTTTTGACATCTACTGTTGCCATTAACCCATTTAATCACATTTAGAGAATCCCCAAAGATCTGAATTGCGAAGATGTGTCTTTGTATAAGCCAGCAAAGGAGTAACTTGAGAGCTGACAATTCAGCGAAGTTGTTTGAACCAGTACCAATGCCCACCGAAGCCGAGAGCGAATGGGATTCATTTAGATGAATGACTAAGCCTGCCCCTGCTGTGTTATTTTGTGAAGCCCCATCGAAGTAGGCCCACGGAATGTTTGGTCTTATTTGTTCTTCCTTGGTTTGATCCTTTTTACTTGTTTCCTCCGACACAGGGATACTTAAAAAAATGGTTGAGCTTTGAATGGCTATGGATTCAGCTAGAAGAGATGTATCTTAAAAGATGGATTTGTTCTTGGCAATCCATACTCCCCATGAGATGATGGGAGGGAGATTCCTCAGGTTCCCCCCCGGGTTCTGATTCCACCATAGCTCCCAAGCTGACATAATGGAAGCCCCTTCCCATCTAAGTTGCTTCTTTAAAAGGCCTTGCACCTCTTCCCACACCTTTTTAGTGAAAGGGCAGAATAGGAACAGGTGGAGGATGGACTCTTCATCGATTTTGCACAGTGGGCATCTGCCTGGTCCTTGCAAAAATCTAGCTTGTAAAATATCCCAGGTTGGGGCCTTCTTCTTCAGAACACACCAGAAAAACAACCTAGATTTTTTAGGGCATTTTAACTTCCAAAGGGATTTTGCCCACCAAACAGGTTCTTCCCAACCTTTCTTTGTCATTAAGAAACTATACCCTGCTTTTGGGGCATAAGAGCCTGAGTCAGCATGGGCCCATACCAACTGATCAGGTCTATCCGATATCCTTACATTGGATCTTGACAGTTCCTGTATAAAGATATGCCACTCATCCCACCAAATAGGATCTAGATCGAGGTCTTCACCAGATTTCCACGCTTGCCCCCAGATGGAGGAGTGACCAATTTTCTCTATCTGGTGCAGATGAAGAATTCCTTTTGTATCCAGATGTCTAATGAGGCCCGGAGATAAAGCATACTGTGCATTACAACCCACCCAAGGGTCCCTGCCTATTTTAACACTTTCCCCGCTGCACACCTACCAGGACAACCCTTGCTCTATGACTTTAAAAGCTTCAGTGGTAGCTTTCCAGATGACTGAAATATCTGATATATCTTCTGGTGTTTCTGAATTTGGTTTCAGCGTAACATCTTGGAGTGTTATTGTCTTCTTCTTGTAAGAAAATGTTAAAAAAAAATTCTTCGTATTTAAGATGACAGATCCTAGAGTTTCCATCCAGAGTGATCCTAAAACAATGTCACTATCATCAAGAAATGAGGTTTTCATAGTGAATTGCGAGGTAAAAGTGTAATCTCCAATACTTAGGTGTAGATTTCTTATGTCATATTGTTTATCATATTCACCAAAAATATTCGTTTAAACTATATTTGATTCAGGAATCACCAATTGGTTAACACATTTAGGACTAACATAATTACTTTTTTCAGCAGGACTGATAGAGATTACGATATCTCTTCCTGTGAGTGATCCTTTGATTTTAAATAGTGTATCAACACATTTACTAAAGGTTTTAGGAAATCTTTCATTACTAGTCTCCGTTTTACTTCTTAAATATTAAATACTTTTTTAAATCACTGCTTTCTTTCTTTCTTTCTTTCTTTTTTTTCTTTCCTACCCCCCACCCCTTTTTTCTTTTTTAACCTTCAATACTTTAATCTTTCTTGCAACCTTATTATTGAATCTTTAATAATCTTTTAAAAGAAACCTCAAATAGTTTTTTAACTTTTAACTTTTAAAACGTATTTGATTCCTTCTTTTGTATTTTAAAACCACTTTATATTAAAATCATATATCTTATCTAATGAAATCGACTTATAAGGGAAAACTTTGGACCAAATTTTCACTCAATATATTAAAGTTGAATGTTCACTTAATATATTTTCCAACTTTACAAATGGTCCTTTTTTTTTTAAATGCCTTTGCAATTGAAAACCTGTAATAGTTAATGGTCGCGACTTGAACAAGAGTGGTGATGTTTCGATTTTAAATTTACTCTGTTTAATGGGTTCACACCACAATGATTTTTTTTAATCGATTTTTACTGCAGCTAAAAACAGGCAGCAATTAAGCGGAGATAGGGGCGACGACAGTTAACTGGGTTGGTGGAAATGGCAGGGACGCGGGGCTGGCAACCTGGGTGTGCAACTGTTCTGGATGGGGAGAATGGTTGATAGACGCAGTGGCACGGAAACGGGCAGGCAGAGTTGGACAGGAGGGAAGCTATTTGGTTGACAGATTTCAGTGAGCAATTGAGACTACCACGCTAAGCACTCCTACAGACCTTCTCTCCGTATAATTTCTATTTTTAATGACCAGAAAATTTCAAATTTGAGAATATAAGAATTACAGCTTAAATCAGTGAATGATTGGGACTCGGATTAATTCTGTGTGCAAGAAAGACAGAGGTTTGTGCGGCTATGTCATTGTTGTGGCGAATGCTACGGATGCTTTGCGGTCACAGTGGGTAGCAGTGATGGCAGCGAATGCTCTGCGGTCACAACGGGTAGCAGTGATGGCAGCGGATGCTCTGCGGTGGCTCGATCTCTCGGTTGGTGTCGAAGCTACAATGGTTTTCGACGGTAACTGTTGTTGTTCCTTGTGGAACAGGTAATGTATTTTTTTATTTTTATATATATATGCCTTTTTTCTTTTTCTTTTTTATATGACTTTAAAATAATAATAATAAAAATAAAAAATAAAAAAATAAAAATAAAAAAATTAATTAATTAATTTTTTTTTCTATATTTTTTTAATCTTTTTTTTTTTTTTTAAAATGGCCAAGGGTCTTTGAAGATGGAGAAACTCCAAACGTGTAGCGAATGCTTCGGTGACGACGACAACAAGGTTGACGATTTTCGATGGTCAAAGACCTGGATTGAAGAACGAGCTCTGTGCAACAGTGAAGCGGCCAAAGGATCGACTGCTCTGATACCAAACGAAGCGAACAAAGTTCCTTCTACAGATTAATTACTCCAAAAGACTTGAAATATCAAGATATCCATGATGATACAAATATTATATTAAATATATGAATAAGAATGAATGAATGAATTACAATGAGAACGAGAGGCTTGCTTATATATCAAGCAAGTGTCCCTTCATGAAGACTCATGTCTCATTTAGACATGCCTCTCTAACCTAATTACTCATTAACTAATAATTATTTATGCTTATTATCATTTACATTATTTTAAATTATTTATGTATATTTTATTCATTATAATGTATTTGTCCTCGTAACTCCCGACAGGGTGGTAATGCTCCTTGATGGCGTCTCGGAATGAATTCCAAGTGGGATTGGCTGAAAAGAGTGAGGTCGTGCTTTCATCCTTCTTCTCACATTAGGTTTCTCACTAGTCCTTGACATGGGGGGCGGCTTTAAGAAGAGAAAAAGAAATCTTTTCTCAGCTGGAACAATCATGAACAGAAAAATATCCTTCCAGTAGATTCAACCATTTATCTACTGTATCTGCATCTATTTGGCCCTCAAAATGTGGGAATGTCAAAGTTTACTTGTACCTTAAAAGGTGTGGAGCCTCAAGAGTGGTTGTTGTATGTGGATGCACCACCGGTGGGAAACCATTGAAGGATCTAGGAAAAGTTTTCCATCATCGCGTTCCTTTGTTTCTCGAGGACCTGCTCGAGCAATATTTTGATATGATCTCCTACTCCCTCGTCTTTCTTTTCTTCCCCCATGGGAGGCCATTGGGATTTCTGAGGCTAGTCTTGCAAAGGTGCGAACAGTTCGAGCCCTAACTCCTTATATCCCAACCTCGTTGGGGACATGCAAATAAAAACAGAGAAAGAGTAGACCACTTTGATACCACTGTTTTGAATTTAAACAGTAACGCAAAAAATTACAGATATAACCATGTTAAGTTATGGTATGTTCTATGCTTATAACAGTTTACTTCTTTTTCTTATTATATTCCACGGATTAGCAATCACAAGTACATAAATTAAAGTGCAAATAGAACATTAAAGGAACGACAGAAAACAAGCCGAGACAAGAGACACAAGATGTGGCAGCTAGCCAAGGACAAACCCCACATTGTGTGATATCAAATCTTCTTTTATCTTCAATAATTCAGCAGAGAGAAATAGTACAATAAATCTAATTTATATCAACAGTAGCAAACCCTAGATCAACAACATCAGCATTAGCGACTTCATCAAAACGAGGGCAGTCGATATCTCACAAATCGTCCGTCGGATCGACTTGATTACACCACCAAAAGTTGCAGCCTTCATAGGAGGTTCAAATGAACCTACAGCATAGATCAGAAGAGGAGGTTTGATGGTCCACGCTGGTCAAACTTTGGATCTGCAATTGCAGCTTCAGCTTCAGCAACTTCTGGCTTCACATGTGTGTGAGAGAGACCCTTTTCTGTGTAGTAGAGAAGAGACCCTTTTCTGTGCAGTAGAGAGAGAGAGATGTGATGAGATGAGTGAGTCCAAATGAGGAAAATTCTTCCTGTATTTATACACAACGTTGGTGTTTGAATAGATGCAACTCTTGGGCTTCTGAGCCTACACGAGTTGTAGGTCGGCTTGATAATAATTCCATAATCAAAATAAATTCATATCTCCATAAATACTTATTGAAATTGGATGATCTTTAGATCAATCCTACACCTATCGATGAGAGGAATCTAATAAAAATATTATCAGCCATGAATAAGATGACCCACATGAAGTTTGGCCCTAGTTGCCAATTTTAACACTTCCTCTCAACTAGGGTAGTGCTTCATAGTAGGTACCACTCCTACCACTGGTCCTAGACCAATATCGCAGTCTTAGAGAGTGTACCACTGGTCCCAGACCAGTCTCAACCGACCCAAAGTCAGCGTCATACCACTCTCACTGGTCCCAGACCAGTCCCAACCGACCTGAAGTCAGCGTCATAGTATGTACCACTCTCACTGGTCCCAGACCAGTACTGCTCTGACACAAAGTCAGTCTCAGAGTATGTACCATTGTCACAAACCAATCTCAACTGACCCGAAGTCAGCATCATAGTATGGTACAACTCCTACCACTAGTCCCAGATCAATGGAGGTCATCCTAGCATAGGAAATGATGCGTCCATCGGTACTACTATGGTCCCTAACTTCATTTCCCTGGTCATTGATCAGATGAAAGGTACTTCCCATGAGTCTCAGACTGCATGGGTAGGATGCCTCAACAAGAGAACTAATCAATCCTGTCCTCATAGGAGAACACATCAATCTTGCTACAATAGCCATGGAGAACACATCAATCCATGCCTCACAGGAGAACACATGAATCCTGCTACAATCGCCATGGAGAACACATCAATCCAGGCCTCATATGAGAACACATCAATCCTACTACAATCGCAATGGAGAACACATCAATTCAGGCCTCACAGGAGAACACATCAGTCCTGCTACAATCGCCATAGAGAACACATCAATCGAGGTCTCACAGGAGAACTAATGATCCTACTACACAGGAGAGCGAATCATCCCGTTCCACAAGAGAGCGAATCATCTTGTCCCACAAGAGAGCGAATCATCTTGTTCCAGTGCGCACCACCAGGGGAGGGTGAGTCACCCTGTGGTCATATCTTACTCCAGTAAGAACTGCAAGCCCTCAGAGCTCCCAGACCTCAATGTATGCAACATGCAAGACCCTTGTACAAGGGTTTCTTGATGACTCCAGCTCGCTTGGGAAAATCACAGATTAGATCTTTCCTCGAGGCTTTGACAAGATGTATCGACCTATACATCATCTTAATGCAATGGAGCCTCCTTGCTCATCGGCTTACCATATCCCAGATGATGTCTATCTGCTGGAGCAATCGACGAATACGGGATTCCTCAACAATTGAATCCCGCATTTGGTTGTTACAGAGAATCACAGTGGTATGTGTTCAAACAGCTCACTGAAGAGCTTCCCCAACCAGGCAGCTTCATACGAGGTCATACTCGTAGATATGTATCTGGTCCCGGTGGTGCTTATGGCAACCGACTTCTGCTCTTTCTCATCCATTATATCGAAGCATAATCCAAAGAGAAACAACACCAAAAGTGCTCCAGTGATCCTCCACACTTCCTTCCTAACCAGCATTCGAATAATCATGCAGTTTCATATTTCTGGCAGTGTATCTCAATCCATGAGAGATTGTATCTTGAAGACATCTTAGAAGATTATTGGCACCAATCTAGTGAGGCTCAACCAAATATGAGCTCACAATGCTAACTACAAAACAGATGTTCGGACGGAGGTTCACCAAGAACATCAATGCGAATGAGGTTTTGAAACTCAGAGGCATTTCCCAAATCTGGTCCGACATCACTACCATATAACTTCTGAAAGTTAAGATCCTAGAGGTAGTCACAGGCTTGCAGTCCATCATACCAAATCTTTTCAGAATCTTCACTACATATTTTCCTTGAGATAGGAAAATTTCCCTTGGCTTCTGCCACACTTCAAGTCCTTGGTTCTTCATTTCAAATTCAGAAGCCAACTCCCTCTTACATTTGTGAATGAGAGGGTATACACCTATTAGAAAGAGGTCATCCACATACAACACCAGTATGAGAGGCTTTTCATCTTTAACCTTAAGGTAAAGGTTAGGATCGACTTCACTCATAGTGAATCCCAGCTTCATCAAGTAGCTATCAATCCTCTCATACCATGCTTGGGGTGCTTGCTTCAGCCCATAGAGAGCCTTCTTCAACCTACATACATGAGATTTTCAATCATAAATCTCAAATCCTTCGGGTTGCTCCACATAGACCTCTTCTTTGATTGAACCATGCAAGAACGCGGTCTTCACATCCATCTGATGTAGGTTCCTTCCTTGTGCAGCCACAAAGGCTATGATCAAGCGGATGGTCGTATATCTGGAAACAGGTGCAAATATCATAGTCTATACCTTCCTTCTGGGAGAAACCACGAGCAACAAATCGAGCCTTATACTATTCCGTACTTCCATCTGCAACAACTTTATCTTGTAAAGCTATTTTGAAGTAACAATTGTCTTGTCTAGGGGTCTGGGAACTACTTCCCAAACATCATTCTCCATAATAGACTCATATTCTTTGGTCATAGCATCCTTCCATACTTGATGCTTGATGGCATCTGAGAATGATGAAGTCTCATTTTGTATGATCGTGCTCATGATGGTCAGGTATCCCTGATACCTGTTAGGTTTCTTACTTTCACGGAAGGTTCCTCAGGGTGCATTATGTCCTTCAGCATCATCAAGTATCCCCCTAAGCCATGAACGCCTCTTCCTAGAAGAGGAAGTCTCAGGTGGATAAATAGGATCCATGGGTTCCTCCACATCAGGCATTGTTACATCATCTACCCATAGAGACAGCTTCCACAGTCGTACGGTTCTTCCTTTCCGCCACAACATTCTGCTCAGGAGTATGTGGTGTAGTAGTCTCCCTCTTAATGCCAACCTCAGATATGCCTGAGTGAACCAACTGTAATATATTGGAGGTCTTTCTTTGGCTTGAGGGGAATGGTCCCCTTTTGAGCTTTCCTTTGGCACATCCTGGACATACACCTTCTTTCTCTACTCGAAATTCGGGCATCTCTCTCACCATTTGTCTTACACCGAGTAGAGCTTTATAATGAAGGGGGGCAAACCTTTGATGCCAAAGTTCAGACTGAAGAGATGTGTCATAAGACATGACACCTAGCGGACTTCCATCGACCTGATATAATGAATCAACATGAAACCCAAGAGTAAAGGCATATTTAACATTATTTTTCCATATACGTACCTTGCCATCGCTGAAGGTTACCTTGTAGCCTTTGTCTTCCATTGCCGAGATGGACACCAGGTTCTTTTTGAGGTTAGGTGCATTTAATACATCCTGGAATTTTTAGCCTTCTTGAATGGTTGTCCTCTTCCTTGATTCGCAGCTCTCCTCTTACCTTTGCTATTGAATTTGTCATTCCTTTGATTGCCATTAGAAGGATTTTGATCATTGTCCCAATGTGAGTCCTTTCTATCAGGGCACTCCCTTGCATAGTGACCTGCTGAATCGCAGATGTAACATCATCCTTTTCTTCCCCTTTAGGTCCAACCTTTCCTTTTGATTTAGTCCTGGAATTATTTCTTTTCTTAGCATGAGAAGAAAAGGTAGCAGGAGGACCTTTAGGCATGGGCATTTCTTGCTCTTCTACCCTTGTTTCTTCTTGAATGCATCTAGCCATTAATTCCTCGAAACCAGGAATTATATTATTGTTCAGAAGAGTAGTCCTGAACACATACCATTCGGATGGTAATCCTCCAAGAGTCGTGAGTGCCATTTCTCTGTAAGTAATAGTCTCCCTAATAGATAGGAGATCTTTCTTGATCTCAGTGATTCTTAAGAAGTATGCTTGCATACTCTCATCTTTACCCTTCTTGATTTCCCTTAGTTTATTTCTAAGAAACAAAACTTGATTTGCATCATTAACTTTAAATATACTCACCAGTCTATCGTAGATTTCCTTGGAGGTGTCCAGTTCAGAGATGTAGGCCACCAAGTGCTTGTCGACAGAGTCCCGGGTGATCTTCTTTGTTTTGACTTCTCCATTTTTCCATTTGTTCCAGGTAGTAGTGGATGCATTTGATGGAGGCTCAACAATATTGCCTCTTACATGGTCCAACACTCCTTGATCTGCCAGGGTTAGATCGATAGACATCTTCCATCCGTGATAGTCAGCTTTCTCACGAAGCTTGTCTTCGGCAAGAAAGAGTGTTGAGAACCCCACAGTTCCTTTAGGATAGCCTTACTAATCTTCTCTTCGGTGATTGCTCTTGCTCTTGCTCGAGCTTTATCTTCACCTCAACTCCGATACCATGTTAAGTTATGGTATGTTCTATGCTTATAACAGTTTACTTCTTTTTCTTATTATATTCCACAAATTAGCAATTACATGTACATAAAGTAAATTGCAAATAGAACATTAAACGATCGATAAAAAACAAGCCAAGACAAGAGACACAAGATGTGGCGGCTAGCCAGGGACAAACCCCACAATGTGTGGGGAAAACCTTTGATCAAATCTTCTTTTATCTTCAATAGTTTAGCAGAGAGAAATAGTACAATAAATCTGATTTATATCAACAGTAGCAAACCCTAGATCAACAACGTCAGCATTAGTAGCTTCATCATCAAAACTAAGGCAGTTGATATCTCACAAACCGTCCATCGGATCGACTTGATTCCACCACCAAAAGTTGCAGCCTTCAGAGGAGGTTCAGATGAACCTATAGTGCAGATCAAAAGAGGAGGTATGATGGTCCACTCTGGTCAAATTTTGGATCTGTAGTTGCAGCTTCAATTTCAGCAGCATCCGACTTCACATGTATGAGAGAGACCCTTTTCTGCGCAGTAGAGAGAGAGATGTGATGAGATGAGTGAGTCCAAATGAGGAAAATTCCTCTTGTATTTATACACAACGTTGGTGTTTGAATAGATGCGACTGTTGGGCTTCTGAGCCTACATGAGTTGTAGGTCGGATTGATAATAATTCCATAATCAAAATAAATTCATATCTCCATAAATACTTATCAGAATCGAATGATCTTTAGATCAATCCTACACCTCTCGACGAGAAGAATCTAATAAAAATATTATCAACCATGAATAAGATGACCCACATGAAGTTTGGCCCTAGTTGCCAATTTTAACAAACCATAAATACATAGATGCAACAAAAATAACACTATCTTTCATTAATATCAAATAATGAAATATGCTTACAAACAGAATGGAAATGAGACTAGCTCGGGCAATAGTAGCTTATATCTAAGAAGAGATATGGCGGGTACATGCCTCTAAACTGAGTTACAATGAGACTCAAGGGCCTTTTTATTATTGAACAATAAGAGAAAACCCTAAACAACCAAAACCATAACCCGAGGAGATGTAACACCAAGAGTTTATGGGCCGCGTTAGGGTTAGTTGGGCAGCCAACTTCCCGAGGTCATAACTTGGCCATATTATCTCCATTTGATGTGCATGATACCTCGTTGGAAAGATCTCTCCAAGGACCAAAACTTAAAGTGTGATATCAATGACATTTATTGAAGGAATATTGCCAAAAAAACGTCGTCTAGGGCCTCAAAACGGCTTTGGAAGTTTAGGACCCAAAAAATTGCCAAAAATAGTAAATTGTGCTACAATTAAGGAAACTGAAATAAACAATGATGGGGGTCCACGTGGAATAGGCGAGTGGCCACCAATATCCACCTGGATCAATTATGGCTAAGCACAACCTACCTATTATGAGAGGATGTCCTCCTAAATAGGACTTTGGTTGTAACACCATGAAATCGGCTAGTATTCCCATGAGTCAATATAAATGTCTATGTCTTCAAGAAATCCTACCAGTCGAATAGTAGATCAATCAAATAGTTCCATAACTATAGGAGTTCCTTCGAGATCTAGTCCCAAATGCTCCTTTGTATCCATAGTCATTATGTTAGTGGCAACACCAATATTTACCTAGGTGTTTGGGATATGAATCCCTCTAATGTATATGTCCACCATCGGACTACTACAACATTTGTACTTGTTGTTTAAAGGTTTATTAAGAATAAAATCTACCAATTTTCCAAGGACATGGATGGTGGGTGGATCTTTTGGCTTCTTACCAAGTTTATTGACTCTGAGTTCTTTCACTGCTTTTGCATAGATTGGGATGTCCTTGATTGCTTTTGACAAAGGAATTTTGACATAGACATTCTGCAACTCCTCCAACAGATCAAACTCACATTATGTAGGAGGTTTCACTAATCCCATCCTCCTAGCAAACCCATGATATATGTGACTGGTTTGGACTATGAGGATTCAACTGTGGGATATCTAAAGGTTGTTGTTCAAATTTCTATTCAAAACGGTTCATTTTAGATTGTTGAATCTCCTCGTCTTCATGTTCTATAATAGTTAGAGGATCCCCTTGATTTAAAACTTTCCCAAATTAAAGGGTTGTCTTTTGACATCCTATCGGAGAGATATAATAGGTGGAGAAACCTTGCATTTCAACAACATATGTTGTCTAAACTATTTTATTGTTATTTGGGTTTGAATTTGGTTGTACATATAATTAAGGTCGAGGAGGATTATTTCGAGGGAGTTGTGATTATTGTTGCTGAGGTGGTTGTATAGGAATATTTGGCTAATGGATGATGAACCCCACCATCCTTGTGGCCAAGGATAAGGTTGGTTCAGTTGTGGGGTCCATTGTGCCCATGGTGGAGGAGCATACCATTAGTAAGGATATTGCATTTTTCGAGAGTTATGAAATTGATTATCCCAACAAGAGTTAGAAAGATGAGTAGTGCCTTGTGTTATACCTAGTAGTTTAGGCTACCAAGGCTTCTTTTGAGATATGAAATAAGCTTGTTATGTCCCATTTTTTACTTCTTAATACACATCTTCAAATTGGAAAAAGATAGAAAATTGTTGGTTGCATGGTCCAATTCACAAACACCACAGATATCAATGCTCTTGAGAGTGCATTCCTTCAAAGGATGTTTGTCTCGACACCTAGGACGGAAAATGGACATGGATTTTTCTATCTTTGCCTATTTTTTCTTATCCTGCAAAATGTCAATTTGGAATGATTAAGAACTCAATCTGTCAGTTTTGAAACCATCCAAAAAATTACCTATTGCATCACGTATAACTCCCCCGATGGCTAATTTCGTAAATGTAAGCATCTCTTCTCGAATGCTCTCCCCTGATTTGGTTGTCCCTCTTGAATATCTCCTACAAAGTTCACAAATATCATCAAAATCAATTTTTGAAATATCACCCTTCCCATTGAGGTTCAGAATGTCCACATATTCATCTTTTAACCCTCAAATTAAAATTGTTCTTTGGGTTCCTCTATCTAGATTACTATGTCTAGATCTTGGTAAGTAATATTGAAACCACTCCAGATAATCCTCTAGGATCTTGCTTTCTCATTGGGTCATTTTGAATATTTATTCCTAAAGATCTTTAGCATTACCATGGTTTTGGTATTTTTCAAAGGAAATCTTGTTTCATATCATCCCATGTGTGGATGGTATGACCTCCAAGTCCCATAAACCATCGTAACGCTAATAATCAAAACTATGATAAAGTGTCGGGATCTTTAGGAACCGAGCCATGAAAAGTGGGTAAGAATGAAAGAGGGATATTCTTTATCAAATATTTTCCCGTAATGTATTTAATTGGAAACTTAAATGTGACATTGATCTCAACTTCTTCATTTTCTACCATGGTTTCTTCGAGAATTTTCCAAAATCAAGGATTCTAAGCAACTCTTGATTCTCGTGAACAGGGACTGTTTCCATGGTCCATCACAAGACTATATCTAGCTTTTGACTTTCATTCTCGGTGCTCAATATTTCCATTAATGAGTTCATTTGTAAACCCCTCTATGGGGGGGACTAACTTCTAAACCAATTAATCCAAAAGATGGCTGTCCAAGACCCTCAGAGGCTTCTAATAGAGCTTCTTCTTGTTACTAAATATTTAGTATGACTACTTGTCCTCTTCCACCTTGTCCTCTTCCTCTTCTACATGCACACTTGCTCACGATTGTGGTGTTTTCCTTTCCACTCGGTGTCTATAAATCAATCATATGATTCATGCTTCCTATGTAACTTAAATATAGTGGCATAAGGAGTCACCACTAAAAAATAAGTTTGAATGCACAAGTTCTTACCTCTCATTTTACGTCCCCTTTTACCCTGCAGTTAAGTCATTGTTGGGTCCATCGTTTTGAGAACCAAGTTTTGATATGTTTGGAGGCTAACCACATTTTTCCCAAAGATAACCAGTGGGAAGTCATGGAGGAGACAACTGGAGAAGGAGACAGGACCTGCCAAAGACTAGCAATTGCTGAAGAATGGCCAAAGAAATCAGGACTCAGGAAGCTATAGCCGAGCTAAAAGGAATGCTAACAATCGAGGAAGAAGACACAACCGAGCAATAGAGGCAACCGAAAGAGGAAAAATACGGAGCATACAAGGGAGAAGTAGCAGTCTGTTGAAGCCCCGAAAACCGGGTCGGCAACAAGGGGGATACCCACCCGGTCCGGACCTTGGTTGGCAGCTCCTTATCCGTTTGGTATAGCGGGTTCGACTGGGGATAATGGGACCAGTTTCCCAATTTAAGGGTGTGTGTGTGTGTAGAGTTGGATGATGCTGATCTAAGAGTACTTAAAGCTAATTTAATTCAAACTTTTAAACTAACTCTATGCTATTTTAATCTAATGAGAAACAACACATCTAATCTACGCTAACCCGGGGTGTATTTCTTCTATTATGCGATCTAAAGAGATTTCAAACAATAACTGGTAATAAATATCATTCAGCTATCATAAGAATAGAAATCAATTAAGATAAACCACTTTGCATAAAAAGTTAGGCAAAACAGTTGTGAACAGCATATCGCATAATAAGTTATTCATATATCAGACATAAATAAATGGCTCCACCGTACAAAGGTGCCAAATGGTAACTCACACATTCATGCAGTAACATATAAACAACTAAAAACTGTATATCGCTTTAAGAATATAAACAGAAACGGTCAAGAGATAAAAGTACCATTTATGACTGGTTCCACTCATAAGCTTCAAGCAACAATGATTTATCTCTCCTTGCTCTAACATCTACTAAGAGTACAGAAGTGCAACATCAGTAGCAGATATCAAATGCAAACATTAATAAACCTTGATCCATCCATTCATCAAAACCCCCTCCGAGGGTGCAAAAGTGCATGTTCTGAGGACAAGTTTTTTGAAAAATTTCTGGACCCTTCTCCTAATGCCTGAGAAGGGGTTTAAATACTGCTAACTAATTAACTTAATTACATAAATTTAGGATACGGTTTTAAATGACCGCCCTTCTGCTAAAGCAAAACTATTTCTAAAAATTGAATCTAATTCCTAACCATTTATGTATTTGCTCCTTAGTGTTGCAAGCATGCAACATTTGCCTGGGAAGAGTCGGCTGGTCGCCTTCTGTTTTCGTTTGAGCTATGAAAATAGAAATAACAAGTGCTGGCACCACTTTCTGGTAAACTAGAAGATATTTTCGACAATCTTCCTCTGGCTGGGTGTATTCACTGCGTGTATACTTGGTAATAACCCAAATTTCTCTCAAACTGATTCTGCTTTTGCTCTTTCGGTTTCCGGCCTTGCAAATGACTGAACAAGTTAGGGACTTTGCTCTCTGAATAATTTTCTTAGCCTAGGCGCTAATCGCACATCGAAAACTGCCTCTGTTATTTGTTCCGGGCTTTTCTGGTGCGTTTTCCTTCTTTAGCGCCTTTTTTCCTTTACCAGGCATAAGCTTCAGGATCTTTTGTAAACATGTTGCTTTTGTGCGCTTTTGACTCTGAGCGTTGGATGGCCTATTGACATCAGCATCTGTTGAGTGATACTCTGGAATCTGTGGTCCTGTTGCATGCGGCATCCGTTTATGAAGGCATCTCTTCTCTGTTCTTCGAGCATTGACGCTTTCCCCTTTTCCTTAGATGTTTCCTGCACATTGCTTCATGTTATTTCCTTTTTTACAGTTTACGCAAAGGAAAAGAGTAATGATAATAAAGATTGACATGAAAGCTTTAAGCTCTTATGAATGTATAAAATCATGACACCCATAGCGAACTGACTCTTCGAAAAACACAAAATTGTCCTTCTTGAAAACTTTGGTGTAAATTCATTAATTTCTTTTAAGGCGTGCGCCCAATTTTGGTTTACTGACAGCTTTCCTTGAATACTGCGCCGAGTAAAATTTGTGATGGGTGATTTCTGCGACTCGCATCGCAGCATCGCAGATCGCGTCGTCAAGATGTGTCATTGCAGAAATTCATGATCGCATTTATCGCAAATCGCATTCATCGCAGATGGCAACATCGTAGATCGCGCTTAGTCATTCAACCACTGTCTGCTGCTTACACGATGTTGCGATATGCGACGTCGCATATCGGCCGTCGGAGATTTCTTAAGATTTTTCATTTAAGAGCGCTTCATAATGTATGCGATGCGATGAATTTCGCGTCGCTTCTTCGCAGTTTATTATGCTCATAAGAAAATGTTTATTCTCTTCTCGCGATGCGATACAGTTTTAAGGAGTTGAATACAAAAATTTTCATAAAATGTTTTTTTGGATTTTTTATTAAGGGTCCCCATTTGCTTGGTGTTATTGCTAATACCAAACAAAGAGGGGGGTTGTTGGTGGCGACAATAATGGCGATTCACTGGAAAGAACCAGTTATCTCTGCTTTTCTATTGAATTTTAACTTCCAAAGCAGAAAAATTTTCATAAGTCTAAATTTTGTTATGGACAGATAGAGTACATTATGCCTTATCCTATCAATGATATTTTGTTTCAACCTTTTTCTATTCCAATTTTTTGCTTCCTCAGGCTTTGTCCTTGTATTTACATCAGCCATTACTTGGTCTTTTAAAGATAAAATAAGGCCTTCTCTGTGTGCTGGCTTTTAAAATATGCTCATTTGTCGTAGGTAGAGCCTCTGCTGCCAACAGGCGTCCATAGCCTTGACAGGGTTACCTGTTACCCAACAATGATCCTTTATCCTGCTTAAGGCTATTTACAACTTTTCAGAGAAAAACCCATTTTGACACTTTTTTCCTTTTTTATTCTCTAAAGAACAATGTCTTGGTTTGGTGGCCAAATTATGACACAGTCATTCACTTGATTCACACTTTTGCTGAACAAGCTGGCTCGTGATGAGACCCCTTGTCTTTTGATTGCAACAATCTTGAGTCGTTGCCCTGTTTTGGTGGACAGTATTGGCAAAGTCAGCAAGTTATAATATCTGTGATCATGATAAGCCGGCTCGTGATGAGACCTCTTATTCTTTGAGATATAGTGTTTTCTCGGATTGTTCCTCTGAATGCTGCGATTTTCTTTAGCAGGGAGGAAATCATTGTTTTTCCTTAAGAAAGCTCTGGACGACAATAATAGAGTTTGAAAACAGCAGTTTTACAGAGAATCTTTATTTTATTATTGATACCTTTCAATGTGCTGATATAAAACAATTTTTTGCCAAAGGTTGCTTTCATCAAATTTTTTGAAGTTGAAACTAGTATCATATCTAGGCTAAAGTTTTTTTTTAACTCTAACTGTCAATAATAAAGATCAGATTTTTCGAAAAATTTTACTATTTGTACAAGCGAAAAAAAAAATCAAAATCTGATAAAGAATTGGTGTCTTTTTCGTGAACCCCTGTAGTAACCATCTACAACTGGTTTTATTTATAAGGAAGAAAAAGAAAAACTAAAACTATCCTACAAAATAGAAGAATAATCTTCTATGGAAAATATATCTTAAGGATCTGTCCATTAATAGGCAAAGAATCCCTTCTACCTGCTAAATCCTGCAACACAAACGTTGATGGGCCTATGACTTCTACAATCTGAAAAGGACCAAGCCACATCTTCTGAAATTTTGTATGTTTTCCCTTTTCTTCATGGGCCTTATCCCATTTCAAAACTAGATCTCCCATCTGAAAAAAATTTCTGGTCATTATGCTTGAATCAAAAGAGGATTTTATTAGCGCTTGGTGATGAGCATGGGTTTTCTTAGCTTGTTCTCGTCGTTCTTCTAATTTAATTATTTCCATTTGTCTTAATTGTAAGGAGGAAGTAGATACTTCATCGATGTATTGTACTAAAGACAAGGAGGGGATCACTAGGTGAGTTGGGAGAACCACTTCCTTCCCATAAACTAAATTAAAGGGAGAAGTGCTGATTGAAGCTTTCTTCGTTATTCTATCTACCCATAAAGCATTTACCAAAGTTTTGTGCCAATTCTTCTGGTTCTGGTCAACTGTTCTTTTAATAATCCTGATTAGGTTTTTATTTGTTGACTCGGCCAATCCATTACCTTGCGGATAGTAGTTGGTCGAATATTTCAGTTTGAACCCTCTTTTAAGTGCAAACTCATTCATTGCATTCCCAGAAAAGTATGAGGTATTATCGAACATTAAAGCCGTTGGCAATCCAAACCTAGTGATTATAAATTGATCTATGAATTCAATGATGTTTTCAGAATTAGTTGTCTTGAGAGGAACTGCTTCTACCCATTTAGTAAAATAATCTGTTGCTGTGAGGATGTATCTATGCTGCTTAGAAGAGTGAGGAACGATCTCACCTATTATGTCCAAGCCCCACTGACTGAATGGTTGCTCGATGTTTACCGGTTGTAGTGGCATGGACGGTTTCTTTTGTCTCCCTGCAGTAGTTTGGCAGACTTGGCATTTCCTCACGTAACTGTGTGAGTCTTTGAACAGCGTGGGCCAATAATATCCTGCACGTAATATTTTATGTGCAGTAGCATCTCCAGCATAGTGTCTGCCTACTGGTCCATCGTGGAGTTCCTCATACATTTGTACCTCTTCAGATGAATTTTCAGGAATTTGCGATGCTCCAGCCAACATTTTGCAGAAGCCTTGACCTCTTACAATGCTTGCTGGTTTGATCTCAAGGTCGTATTTTTGTAAAGCAGTGATCCAATTTGATCTTTTTTCACCCACATCCTTCTGTACTAGAAGATTTCTTACCGCTGGAAACAGTACTATGACCTTAGTATGGGTTTTAAGTAAGAAAGGTCTGAAATATTTGACCGCTTTGAAAACAACATATGCTTGTTTCTCCACGTCTGAATAGTTGAGTTCAGCACCTTGTAAATTCGAGCTAAAAAATGCGATTGGAGCTTCCGCTTTCTCTTGATTTGCTTGAGTTAGAATCGCAACATATGATTTCTCTGAGGCAAATGTGTATAAGATAAAAGATTCTGAAAAACTCGGGGTTGCTAAAGATGGAGCGTTAATGATAGCTTGTTTGATCAGGTTGAATGCTTCATGCTCATCTTGACCCCATTTAAAATTTGAATTCTTTTTAATCATGGTTTGCAAAGGAGAAACAATTCTTGAAAAATCCGGGACAAATCTCTTCACAAAATTGATTTGACCAAGGAAAGATTGCATGGCTTTTTTATTATGAGGTAGGGATATTTCAGAAATTTCTTTGATTCTGTCAAGCTCAATGTGAATACCAGATTTTGACACTATGAACCCTAGAAGTTTTCCTTCACTTAATGCGAAAAAAGATTTCTTTGGGTTAAGTGAAATCCCATACCTTAAACATCGTTGAAAGATTTGTTTGAAGTCTTTGAGATGGTCGCTTCGCTTCTTGGAGTACATTGTTATATCATCCAAATAAATTACTACAGATTTATTGACTAAACCCTTGAATGCGATGTCCATGGCTCTCTGAAATGTAGCGCCGGCATTGATCAAACCAAATGGCATCTTCCGATATGCGTTTGTGCCCCATTTAGTTCGGAATGTGGTTTTTAACTGATCATCGGGATGTACCAGCACTTGATTGTATCCTGAAAATCCATCCGAAAAAGACATTAGTTATGAGCCTGCTACTGCCTGAAATATCTGCTCCATAGGTGGGAGGGGAAAATTTTCTTTTTGACAGGCTTTATTGAGATTCCGAAAATCGATGCAGATTCTAATATCTACGTTTTTCTTTCTAACGGGTACCATATTGGAGACCCATTTGGAATGTCTAACGGGGAAAATTATTCTGGCTTTTAATAACTTATTTAGCTCAGTTTTTATCTGATTTTCTAAATTGGGGTGGATTTTTTCTGAGTTTCTGTTGGACAGGTTTTTCGTTGTCAATCATAGGGATAGTATGTTGAATGATAGAAGTGTCGTATGTCTTCAGCTCATCGTAATTCCAGGCAAAAACATTTTTGTATTGTCTCAAAAGACGAATATACGCTAGTTTTTCTTCAGGGGCTAGGCCATGGCCTAGATTAACATTTTGTGGTTTATCATCGGCTCCTGGGTTTACTAATTCGTAGTTCAGAGTTGAACTGTAGAGCTTAGAATTGGTAGACCTTTTAAACCGACTTTTCAAATCGTATAAGTCTTCCAACTTAACCACCGATTTAGGTATAGCATTATCAGTTCTATCTTGTAGTATTTGTCGATCGTGATGGTCTTCGTCAATTATTTGATTGGAGTAGGATCCTTCAGAAGTGAGGAAATTCACAATATCAAGATCGTCATTGAATACTCTCCAATTTGTAATGTTGTCAGGGATGGACGGTCTAAAGATTAATTCTATTGAGAATCTATCTGGACTAAAATCTTCGGAGGGAATAAGTCTAGAGGCTACGTTAGCTAAAAGGTCTACGCTCGCGTTTTGGAGTCTTGGGATTGACGAAATATTGAATGCTATGAAATGCTCAGTCAGATCTTGTACTAAAGATTGATAGTGTTTCAAATGACCTAATAGGCAATGTATGGTGTTACGTACATGTTTGACGACAATCTCAGAGTCTCCGAAGACTTGAAGATACTTGACGTTCAACCCGATTGCTTTGTATAGGCCTTGCACCAAGGCCTCATATTCCGATGTGTTGCTGTTTAGTCAATTTAGTGTTATCTAAATTGCTAGTATTTATTGTCAACCCGGGGCTCGTAAGCTGATGAAGTGAGGGTGTACTATATGTACTTAAGTAACCTCTTAGAGTTTTTCTTATCGTTGGGGGTGTTGTTGTGGTTAATTATGTTCCTAAGATGGAGTGAGAATTTATAAACAAGTGAGTGATGGTGTGTGTGTAGAGTGAATCCTAAATGAGTGAAAGTGTGTGTTGAGTGATCTCTAACTATTTGCTTGAAAGGAAATGCTTGAAAAGAATAAGTGAACTGAAATGACTTGAAATAAACTTGAAAGCAAATGACCACTACCAATGGCACTAGACACCGTTCAAGTTGCTGCTAATAAAAGAAAAGAGAGTCACTGTTAAAACCCAAGAATAAAGATTATCTCTCTCTAACTCGATGCTTCAAAGCACATGTACTGTGTAAAGCACGGAAAGAAAGTAGCTTAAGTGGAATTAGAAAAGTGAGAAAAATATGCTTGAAAGACTAATGATAATGATTTGCTATTTCTAATTCTCTACTTCAGCCATATGTACTATGGAAAGCATGATTAGAAAGTAGTGAGGAAATAGTCTAGGAAGCACTTTTAAAATCAAAACTTCTACTTTAAAGACTAGTGGTAATGATTTACTCTTTCTAACTCGATGCTTCAAAGCACATGTACTGTGTAAAGCACGGAAAGAAAGTAGTGAAAGAACAGTCCAAAAAGCACCCAAACTAGCTGCAAATTAATGATATTTTGATCTTAAAAGATAATAGTTTATGATAAAGATCATTCATATATGTTAACAGCTCTTTGAGAAATAAGATTACAAATCAACTATAAAGACAAAGGCAGCACTTGAATTGTCAACTTCAAATACCATTAGCTTGTAAAGCAAACACACACATATAAAAATAAATCCCGGGCTAAAAGAAACTTGCAAAGAAATAACACTGATCAGCTTGAAAGAAAAGAAAACAAGTAAATGAAACTATACATGCTTAAGGAAATAAATGAGAAAATAACGAAATACTGCACATAAAATACTTTACAAAGGCTGAGATGAGCAGGGGCCCTCTGTTCATTCAGCCACAAGAGAACTCAAAGATCTGGAAACTTCAAAACGGTGCTATATCTATTCCTCCATTTGCAAAAAGTATACAAAACAGAGTGCTGGAATAGCACTAGAAAACAGAGTTCACAATGCTTCTAAATTCAACACAAGTGCAGAAAATTACAACTAATCAAAAGTTCTTTGAGCGTACGCAGACGCAACAATTTATAGAGGTTCCTAAGATAGCCTACTCGTACAGCTAATTAACAAAAAAACAATAAACAGTCATGCGTATTAATGGTCCCTTGACACATCACGGCTGCGTGGACGAGTTTAGTGGTTCTGTCGTCATGGATAATAAATCCCATGTTGGATTGCATCCCCTGCCATCTGTAGAACATGGACAAATCACCATTTAAGATGACGTGACCAAGCAGCTCTCAATCACCGTTTAAACCACCTTGAGTTGACCGTAGCTTAACCAGCTTTGACCATGGGTGAAAATGACGTGGATGGCTGGAACAATGGGACAGGAACCTCGAGCACGTTGATACCTGAGTGCCCATGTGGCTCGTCTAGCAAACTGACACGTGGATCATAGTTTTTAACAAAAAGGCTGCAGGATCTTCAGATAGCTGCAGGATCATCAGATAGCTGCGGGATTCCTGCAAGTAAGTCAAAATCTAAACAAATAGTCATCCATTAGCAAAACTTGCTTGATCATGCTTATTGACACTTAATGTAATGATCTGAGAGGTTTTATGGTGAAAATGAGGCAAAAGTGAAGGAAAAGATAAGGAAAAGTTGAGGAAAATGATAGACAAATAGGTGTAGAATAGAGGTTCTACAGTTGCTTGTGAAATCGAATTCAATTCTGCACGTAAGCATGGTCTTATTTCCTTCTGGACTAATCAGAACGCATCCTGCTCATGCTCCTTCGTTAGATTTAGAGCCATCAAAATATAATTTCCAAAACAAAGATGTATTTACAGGTTTATCTACAAAATCAACACACTTTGAATTATTAGTTTGGGAAAAAATTTCGACTTGGGACAAAACTGAATTTTCTAAGTAAGGTGATGTATGAGCATTGAAATTGCCGAGGAAAGAATCTACCGAGTAATTGCCTATGATACTGCTGTTATATGCTATTGCTTCATTTTCTCCCTCCAATTCCGTTACTATGTACTTCTGGTGTAACTCTCGTTCAAGCTTTATTTGATTCGGATTACCATTGTAGGGTAACTACATGTGCGACCAGTCGGTTGAGAAGTATCCATGGAGTTTTTCGGACCAATCCCTGCTAAGAATCAAGCTATAGAATTCTGGGATATCAGCTACTAGAATGTCAATAACCTGACATACCTTCGGGTTGGACGAAAATCTTATGGTTACTTGATTAAGTTCACCAATCACTTTGACTTGAGATCGATCAAGATGAACTATGCGCACTGCGGATTTTTGTGGTTGAACATTCAACTTGGCACATATTGATCTGGGTAAAATATTCGTTGAAGCACCAGAATCTACCAAACAATTGTGCACATTTTTATTGAAAATTTCATAAGTGAGAAGAAAAGGGGGAGTGTGAGACCTTGATCTTCCTCCAATCAAGGCGATGTCATTTGGATCAATCTTATTGATCATGTTGGTTGGAGGTCTTCCCATATTGTGGGAAGCTACAGCTGTAGGCAAAGATGTAGTAGGCACGGCATGTAATTCTTTCATCATTATCCTCTGTTGATGTTTCAATTTTCTCAATTCATAAAGAGTGATATTAGCCCTAGTCTTTTTCATGTCATCAATAATATTGTATTCCATTTCATCCGACACTATCAGTGTTCTTATGTAGTTGTTTGATCTGGTTGGACTGGGCTAGATTGAGTCGCTTTAGCGGTCGTTTTCTTTGTTGCGACTTTATCTTTTGTTGCAGGGCTTGCGCCCTTCTGCTTAGGGGTAGTTTGGGGAGGATCAAGTTGATTTTTGCTTCGTGTGCTAACCGGAAATGCTTCTTGATCTTCTTCTTGTGGGAGGATGAAATCCCACATTCCTTGTAGTTCCACAACTTCTTCATCGTCGGTCTGCCCTTCAGTGGTACTCTCTTCTTCTTCCTCTTCTTCGGATTCGACATTTGAGATAACGTTGGGTGGTTTCACATCCATTGAAGGGCCTCTTTTAAAAGCTCTGTAGGGCTTTTTTGAAAAAGTTTCTGCTACTTGTTTTTTTATGTCAATCATCTCATTGGACATGGTCTTTAATACTTTTTGCAATCCTTCCAGATCGAAAGGATCTTTTGTTTGTTTCTTCTTGGAGTCTTCCTTGAAGGTGACTTTTTAGATTTTTGTTCCTCTATTGCAGATCTCTTTTCCAGGGCTACTACGCGTTTCTCTAATGCTATCGCCTCTGTCAGGTTTTCAACTAAGGTTGTTTTATTTGCCCTATCCACGAAGATTGCTAAGTTTGATGGTAAGGCCGTAATATACCATTCACATCGTACTTCTTCGCTGGGTTGGGAAGCAGTGGGAATTTTGTTGAGGATCTTATTGAACCGTAAATTGAAATATTTGATGGGTTCTCTAGCCTCGGCTTTAAGATTGGATAGGTCATTGATTAACGTTGCCATTGATCTGTCATCACCAAACTTGGTAAGGAATTGAATTTGAAAAATGTCCCAACTTGTGATAGACCCGGAGGGTAATGAAAAGTACCATGACCCGGCTGTTCCTTGCATTGTATAGGGAAAAAGCCAGACAACAGCATCCTCGTTGGTAACTCCGTTGAGATTGACAGAAAGCATGAAATTGTTAATGTGCTCTTCAGCTAGCATGCCTGCTTCTGGATTGAATTTGGGTAGCCATTTCTCAGGATGGGCCGGTATTTGGCTCAGGGGTGGAGGCATTAAAACTGCCCCAGGATTGTTCCATGGAGACTGGGCTATCGTTGAGCTGCTAGTAAATGAAAGTGCAGAGGATGATCCCTGAGGCTGGGAAGATGAAGATATTATGATCTTAGATGATTGAAGAAGAGGGGTTGTGGAAGATGGATGGGTGGTTTGGAATGAAGATGTGGGTGGCTGACTTCACGGTGAGGGAGTTGAAATGGACGATGTAGATGAAAGAGTCTCACTGTCAGACTCTTGTGGTGTTTTCCTTGCTCTTTTCCTGGTGGGGAGAGGGAATTCAGTTGGATGGATGCCAAATTTTTCACTCTTTAATCTGGTCAGGGGATGAGCAGGATTGTACTGCGAAGTCACGCTGCTTTGAGATTTATCAGACCTCTGTGTAGAAATAGAAAATCCCTGGAGTTTGCGAATCAGAGTTTGAACTTCAGGGAGTTCAATGGTAGGTTGGTCTAAAATATTAGGGTATGTAGTAGCGGTTAATACTCAAGCGACTTCTGACTCTGGATTTAAACGTACCGGGGAAGTCGAGGGAGTTGATGAGGGCGATTTACTCTCAGAATGGTATTTAGATTTTGATTTAGGTGCCATTCATAGTTCGGGCCCTCCTTCTAGCGCCAAATATGTTGAAGCCCCGAAAATCGGGTCGACAACAAGGGGGATACCCACCCGGTCCGGACCTTGGTTGGCAGCTCCTTATCCGTTTGGTATAGCGGGTCCGACTGGGGATAATGGGACCAGTTTCCCAATTTAAGGGTGTGTGTGTGTGCAGAGTTGGATGATGCTGATCTAAGAGTACTTAAAGCTAATTTAATTCAAACTTTTAAACTAACTCTATGCTATTGTAATCTAATGAGAAACAACACATCTAATCTACGCTAACCCGGGGTGTATTTCTTCTATTATGCGATCTAAAGAGATTTCAAACAATAACTGGTAATAAAGATCATTCAGCTATCATAAGAATAGAAATCAATTAAGATAAACCACTTTGCATAAAAATTTAGGCAAAACAGTTGTGAACAGCATATCGCATAATAAGTTATTCATATATCAGACATAAATAAATGGCTCCACCGTACAAAAGTGCCAAATGGTAACTCACACATTCATGCAGTAGCATATAAACAACTAAAAACTGTATATCACTTTAAGAATATAAACAGAAATGGTCAAGAGATAAAAGAACCATTTATGACTGGTTCCACTCATAAGCTTCAAGCAACAATGATTTATCTCTCCTTTCTCTAACATCTACTAAGAGTACAGAAGTGCAACATCAGTAGCAAATATCAAATGCAAACATTAATAAACCTTGATCCATCCATTCATCAAAACCCCCTCCGAGGGTGCAAAAGTGTATGTTCTGAGGACAAGTTTTTTGACAAATTTCTGGACCCTTCTCCTAATGCCTGAGAAGGGTTTAAATACTGCTAACTAATTAACTTAATTACATAAATTTAGGATA
The DNA here is from genome assembly GCA_031772625.1 of Pinus tabuliformis. Lineage (NCBI taxonomy): Eukaryota > Viridiplantae > Streptophyta > Pinopsida > Pinales > Pinaceae > Pinus > Pinus tabuliformis. The sequence goes on from CM062817.1 coordinate 1,870,312,739, forward strand.
TGGTTTTAAATGACCGCCCTTCTGCTAAAGCAAAACTATTTCTAAAAATTGAATCTAATTCCTAACCATTTATGTATTTGCTCCTCAGTGCTGCAAGCATGCAACATTCGCCTGGGAAGAGTCTGCTGGTCGCCTTCTGTTTTCGTTTGAGCTATGAAAATAGAAATAACAAGCGTTGGCACCACTTTCTGGTAAACTAGAAGATATTTTCGAGAATCTTCCTCTGGCTGGGTGTATTCACTGCGTGTATACTTGGTAATAACCCAAATTTCTCTCAAATTGATTCTGCTTTTGCTATTTCGGTTTCCAGCCTTGTGAATGACTGAACAAGTTAGGGACTTTGCTCTCTGAACAATTTTCTTAGCCTAGGCGCTAATCGCACATCGAAAACTGCCTCTGTTCTTTGTTCCGGGCTTTTCTGGTGCATTTTCCTTCTTTAGCGACTTTTTTCCTTTACCGGGCATAAGCTTCAGGATCTTTTGTAAACATGCTGCTTTTGTGCGCTTTTGACTCTGAGCGTTGGATGGCCTGTTGACGTCAGCATCTGTTGAGTGATACTCTGGAATCTGTGGTCCTGTTGCATGCGGCATCCGTTTATGAAGGCATCTCTTCTCTGTTCTCCGAGCATTGACGCTTTCCCCTTTTCCTTAGATGTTTCCTGCACATTGCTTCATGTTATTTCCTTTTTTACAATTTACGCAAAGGAAAAGAGTAATGATAATAAAGATTGACATGAAAGCTTTAAGCTCTTATGAATGTATAAAATCATGACACCCATAGCGAACTTGCTCTTCTAAAAACACAAAATTGTCCTTCTTGAATACTTTGGCGTACATTCATTAATTTCTTTTAAGGCGCGCGCCCAATTTTGGTTTACGGACAGCTTTCCTTGAATACTGCGCCGAGGAAAATTTGCGATGGGTGATTTCTGCGACTCGCATCGCACCATCGCGGATCGCGTCGTCAAGATGTGTCATTGCAGAAATTCATGATCGCATTTATCGCAAATCGCATTCATCGCAGATCGCAGCATCGCGACATCGCAGATCGCGCTTAGTCATTCAATCATTGTGTGTTGCTTACGCGATGTTGCGATATGCGACGTCGCATATCGACCGTCGGAGATTTCTTAAGATTTTTCATTTAAGAGCGCTTCATAATGTATGCGATGCGATGAATTTCGCGTCGCTTCTTCGCAGTTTATTATGCTCATAAGAAAATGTTTTATTCTCTTCTCGCGATGCGATACAGTTTTAAGGAGTTGAATACGAAAATTTTCATAAATTGTTTTTTTGGATTTTTTATTAAGGGTCCCCATTTGCTTGGTGTTATTGCTAATACCAAACAAAGAGGGGGGTTGTTGGTGGCCACAACACAGTCCAAGCAAGCACAAGGTTTAAGAAGGTCAAGGGAAAAAACCGAAAGGAGGGCAAGGCTGAGAGGATATTGAGATGTTATTGCAGAGTTGTTCGAGCCTACACTGTGATATATTCTCTTGTCTATGTATTTCTCTATCATGCTAGTCTTATGTCGTGTCTATGAGGACTTCGAGCCATATGTACTATTGTAATGGTGTGGGAATTAATAAAAAAAATAGATTGCAATGATACATGATCACCTACCCGGATGCGGGTGTCCACACCTGCAATTAAGTTCTCGATGGTACAGCCACATGGAGGCAGAACGGGATGCCAGCCCCCGCGCGTGGAAGGCGGTGGTAACATTATGGTTTTAAGGCGCAGGACGGCAGCATTAAGTATGAAGCAGAGCCGACGGGACGCTGCCTTCAGACGGATACAGAAGCGGCGTGGTGAAGCATTTATGCCTGGTATGTTGGCGCAGAGTTCTAAGGGAAGCAGGGGAGGCGCCAAAAGCCTCTCACACGCAGCAACTATGACAATTCTCCTATTTATTGAGACCAGTAACCACATTCTGGCTCATCGATGGCAAATTCATGACCAGGGTATTGGCGGAACTGGCTTCCTTGTCCATACTCATCGTGGGTATTACAGTGGAGTCGGCTCTCGAGTTTTTGGCAAAATGCCGCGGGATAGAGGCATCCCCAGAAGAGGGGGAAGATCCGGTGTAAGAGTCAGCTCGGAAAGGGGCAGTGTGCAGCCCATTTCACCTATAAATGAAGCGCCCCCTTCTTCAGATACAGACGATTCTGAGCAGGAATGTCTGCTCCCTCAGGGAACTTATCAGTCCTTCCGTTTTCGATTCCCAAGTCGCCTGGTTCGTCCAGAGGTAGTGGTGAATTTCTCTGTTTTCATAACGGAGGAGGACCCTAGCTGCATCAATTCGGGCTCCCCTTCCAGAGCTCATGACAGTGATGTTTTCGTTGGGGATATGGAGGGTATGGTCTACAGAACGCGCCGCGATTCTGAGATGCTTGCTCCGAGCGTACTGGCCCAGCCGACAGAACCTCGGGAGGATTCGGGCAACGATCTTTCCATCCAGGAAATCATGCAATTACCTAATCTGAATGCTGTTGCAGAAGTCTCAGGAACCCAAGCTCCCCCTGATCCTGAAGACGGGATGGTCATCTGGATAGATTCTCCCAGCCAAGGTGATAGCGTTGGATTCGACTAGCCAGCATACTTAGTTCACTTCGGTGTGATATCTTCTGTCTTTTTGTCTTAATGTTTTCGTATCTAGTGTCTCTCTCTGGTATTCTCAATTTTCAGGCTCTCTACAGCTACTGCTGCTGGCTTCAAGCCACAACAGCCAACTTTTTTTGCTCTACTCTTCACAATGTAACATGGCACTATCCTGTTAGTCGCCATAGTATCTATGTCAGTAGGAGTCTAGGTTCTTTGATATCAAGAAATCATGTGGAAGAATGGAGTTTTGGTACCCAGCAAAAGCGGATAGACAAAATGGTCAAGCCTTCTCAGTTCAAGGACTGGCCTCGGCCTCCTTGTAATATCTATAGCTCTGTACATATTTTTCTCTTTTAATATAGAAGTAGCATTTACTTAGAAAAAAAAAAATGATACATGATCACCTTTGTGTGTGGATTTATGTGGATTTCTAAAAATTTTAATATGCTTGTACCTGTATATTATTCCTTCTCTTTGTGCACTTCATATGTTATGGTTGGGTTTCTAACTGTTATAGTTTTGGGTTTATTGGGTATTAATAACCTCCATGTGGTTCATCCCAATACCAAATTTCATCCCCTTAACTAACTAAGGTCGTGGCATGCCTTGTGTGAGACGCCTTATTCTTCCTGAATAAGGTGAAAATGTCACTATTATGTTAGAATATGACGGAGCCTTTGTTGGCCCATGTGCCTGAACCTAGGGTCTCAACCAATCCATTATTTTTCTTCCAACAAATGGTTTCATTGTCGGGACCTAAAAATTTCCAAAGGGGTCTGGAATATGGTGTCGAGGATCTTTAAGAAGGAGTCGCAAGATTAGTGGCATGAACAAGTAGAATAATTCCTTTCTCAACAAGCTCAACTCCTTCGATGAAGTGTGAAGAAACTCAAGGAAGAAATATTGTACGCGCAACCTACAAGTGATCAATACGAGATCTTATGGTGCAAGTTCCTATAGGAACTCTACAATTGGTTGCAAGGATTGCAAATAAAGGGAAAGAACAACATACATAAACGATCTCTTCGTACATGGACTCAAGCAGATCTTGTTGAGCTACATCGGCTTGACACAAATCTAACGCGAGCTGTATACTTTTAGGTGCATACCACATTAGAGGGATACAATATTGAGTTTGTTGCAGAGGGTCATCAGTCCTTCTCTAAGGCTGAGGCCATGTTCAAGTTGGGGTTGCCAGGAATACTGTCGATGAAAATTCTGACGTGGGTTAAGGTTATGATGGTGGAAGAGGACTTTTTGGTGTTTCAAAACCCACCCATGGAAGCTTAAAATCCCAAGACTATGGGAAGGACCTAAGGCGAGGGATGCCACCTAACTGGGAGCAATGAAAATATTAAAGAAATGGACGCGGATGACCTTCGAAGGGCCATAGATTTAAGGGCGTGAAGGAGATCACGGATAGTTGAAGAATGGTAGGAGAGAGCTCTACAGGAGATTGATAGAAGACGAAGAGAACTACACCAATCAGGAGTGGTGTTGGGTAATCCAAAGGAATGGGAAAGAGAAATAAGTCGACTGAAGTTGCAGAGCGGTGCAGACAATGATAGAGTGAAGATTGGTCCCATAGGAGAGGCCGAGACAACTATAGTGACATAGGATCAAAGGAGTAGTAGAGACTCCAACCCACCAATAGAAATTGGAAAGTCAAATGGAATGGGATTCATAGACCCCAAGGAAGGCCCGGATGATGACATGCACTACACCATGAGAAGATTATTTTTTGAGAATGATGTGTCACCTGTTGTTGTCGTTCCGTAATCTCCCAAGGCTGTGGAGAGAAACCCAGAGGTAACCACAAAACCACTTAGAAGCTGAGATCTAGCCCTTCCATCTTCAAGGAGGGATCTCTCTATATGATTTAGATTTGTTGTTTTAAGATATTAGGCTAGTTATTCAGTTCTCAGTTTGGTTTTTCAAAGATTTGTTTGAAAACTGCAAGGAAAATCCATTGGGCAATGGAGTCATTAGTCTTAGGGTGATCAAATACAAGAATGACAGAACATATGTAGCAGGGTAAGGATAGCAAGCTTTTGAATCTTTAGAGCATTTGTGAAGTGAATGGGATGAAAAGATTTAGATTTCAATTAAATATAGAGCATGCTAGGTTTAATTCTATACTTAATATCATAGTGAAAACATAAATATTGTTTATAAGCCAGAACAAAGTGTATTTAAACAAATTCAACCCTTAATCTTTTTTAAACAATAGAGACATAAAACCATATGGAAAACTGGGAAAATAACAATTTCACATGAGAGGAAACTTCATCGATTTCCTAACACTAAAATCCCAGAACAAACTTTTTGTATTCTTGAAATTGATCACTTTAGTACATGCTCAGCTTACATCAAAGATCTACTTTCATCATACAAGTTCCAACCTTTTCTAAATCTTATTTCTAAATATTTATAAATGGCTATTACATCTCAAATCGTATTTCAAAAATAAAATATATTTACAATAACAAGTGTTTGAGGTACAAATATTTTTAGACATAGAGGAAGAGAAAATAGGAAAATCTATTGAAAACTTGTTGCATTGTTGAGGCTATTTAGGAGTTTGTTGATGACTATTGCTACTTCCCTGCAAAGATTGTTCCTATTATGCTAAAAAAAAAATTGGCTTTGGATACACATCACTCGATTAATTCTAGCAACTGGTCCCACCTTTATTCACTTTGAATAGAAAATCTAAGCATATTTATGAATCTTTCCTCCACTTCGGTGTAAGTGTCAAAAGTGCGTTTATTTACAAAAAGGGGGTGGATCTCATGTTGGATATTCAAGTCAAAATGGACCCCCTATATGAATGCTTCTCCACTGATAACTCCATTAGCTTTTGCAAACTTGGAAGCATCAACACCTATGTTGCATAGTTGTTCTTGGTAGTTTTCTAATGGGATCAATTTTCCATTAGAATTCCTGAGAGTAGGCAAACCTTTTTCCTGTAGCAATGTATATTTCATATTGAACCTTCTGACCTACAGCTTAAGACCTTTACATTTATTTTCCAACTATGTCATAAAATTCTTCTTTGTCAAGATCCTCTTGACCTCCATGACCATTGTTGTTCTGTCTAGAATATTCATGTCTTCTAGTTCCTCCTTGGTTTCTGAATTTAGCATCTTGATAACCTTTTGTGCTTCCTCTAGTCTGTGCTCTAAATCTACCTTTGTATTTTCTATTGTTATCTTGAATCTGTGTACAAGTTAGTATTGCTCAAAATTAATCTTAATTGAAGGCCACATGTATGTTATGTTGGAATTTATATTCTGCCAAATGTTGTTCTTAGCCTTTGCCAACATTTGAATGACAAAAGATCGGTCTTCATATTTTTGTATCTACTGGATGAGTTTGTAGTTTTTCTGGAGTTCTGACAAATATGCATTGTCAGTTTTAAGCTTACTCTCATCCATCTTGGCCAATTCTCTTGACAATCTATCTTTCTCAATCTAAAGTTTTGTTAATTGATCTAGAGCTCTGGTAAGCTTTGCTGTAGAATTTGAAGTTGTGGCCTTTCCTATATTTTCTGCTACTGTACATGTGCCTGATGTAAATGCTCTTGTTGGTTCCCATTGTTCTTTTTCTTTCAACAGTGCTTCCATGCCCTGCTCCATATTTTGTATCTTTGCATTTTTCTCAATCACTAAACTAAATAGTTTTTCTTTCTCCATTTCTATATTGGAAACCTCTTTAGCTTGAGGATGTTCTGTGGAGGGAAACTTCAATTGTTTCCTCAATGCTTGAATGTTTTCTTCCTTGTTCATGATGAGCTCTTATGCTGCTTTAATATCCTTAGGCTCATGTCCTAGCTTTATGATCAAGTCTTCCAAAGATTTGATTTTGTTGTCCTTAGCAAATGAAGACATCTTCTCAATTTTTAACTAAGAATTCATGTTATTCAAAGATGACTGTAACTTGCAAGCAACCACTTCTTAACTGGTGAGGGTTGAAAAAATTAGCTCCCTTGTCTGCTTATGTAAATCAATTTGATCGATTTCATGTATTTTTCTGGTATCTATTAATAAAATGGAGGGTTTAAAGTCTTCATCACTCCTGAGAGTTGGGATTAGAGGTTCCATGAAGAGCATCTGGAACTTTCCTTTCTCGAAATCAAATTCAGAAAGTAATATCTGTTGTGTCTTAGTGGTATGCTTCCAAAATTAAGAGTATGTGGAAGCCTTCAAAGCTTCATTCTTTAATTTTATCTCCCTGTATCTTGAGGATATACTTTGTTGAGTTGAAATATGTGAGTTGGATGTTACTGGAGATTGGATTATTGCTTCTATAGTAGGTGATTGTACTATTTCTTTTACTTGTCAACTAGAAGGAGTGATAGGGGTCCCTGATAAAATCAGTGTGGCTAGTTGTTGCGTGTCCCCTTCCTCTGGAGTTTCATCTTGAACAGTAATTATTTGAGGCCTACACAGGGGATTAATTGGGGAATCTGGTTTCTGAGTAGTATTTGGGTTCTTCTTCTTTCTTTTAAAAACAATAAATTATGCATATGGATTGTCAGAATCAGTAGGGGACATGGCTTCCCTTTCCCTTTTGCCCTCCTTTTCTTTAGGAATTGGTGTCTATGTAGATGATTGACTGAAAAATTGTTCTTCAGCTTCCTATAGAGTACCCTCTGTCCATTCCTCCTAATTTTCATATTGTTCAATTTCAGGCCTTGGTGTGTGTGCATAAGAGGTACTCTTTTATTCTAATATGAGTTTTGAAATGATGCCCAGGGGATCATAAGACCAAGAGAAACTCGTTTTGAATTTCATCTTACTCAAGATAGCATCTACTTCCTTTGTTGCAGCTTTGGTGTTGATGATGTAGGGCCCTATGTGAGCTTTCAACTTGAATTGTGTTTTCTTCTTAAAGGAGACAAAATGCAACTCTTCCATATTAAGCATTTTCCTTGTGTAATATAATGCGGAAATCCCAACATGTATAAAAACTGGCAACTATGATCCATAACTTTGATCTCAGTGTAGTTCTAGTATAAATACCAGTCTCCAACTTTAGCTTGATCTGATAAATGCAAAAATTTCTTTATTTGGTGAAATGCTTGGGATCACACCAATGCTCAACAAATATAGTGAGGTATAAAAAAAATTATCAACATAATTAGTATAGGAATATTACTCTGAGTTATTTCTAACTAGAGAAGTCAAGTGAATGACTAACCAGGGGTTACCTTCATTGTCTATCTTCTATAAAGGGAACTTAAATTTTTCTTACTGGTAAAATATCATAAGGTAGACTAGGATTAATTGATACTTAAAGACACCTTCTGCTTTGAAATTGGCAAACTGGTCATCGATGGATTTAGCCAAAAACTGACTATAATTGAAATGGATGGAGGTTTGTTTGCCAACTAATAAAATAGATAATAAAAAAACCTAACACTACCTCATCTACCCACCGGTCATTATGGTACCCAAGCAGTCGGGTTACCATGGAGATTACCTATTTGGACATTTGAGGAAAGATTAAAACTAGGTATGGAGGATTGGTCCTGGGTAATTCAGTGATTTATAGAAGAAGAAAACTCAAAAATATGGGCTCTCTAAGGGAATGTTAATTTTTTATATAATTCCATTAAAATATCAGCAGAAAAAGGATGGTGAGAGGTCTAATAGTTAATTTGCAGGGCTTGGTAGATGCTTTAAGGGGAAATAGAGAAAATGACTTCATTGTCATGGGAAATGACTACCCTTTGACTTGGCAAATATCTAAGGTGGCACCAGACAGAGAACTCAGGAAAGAAGTGAGTCTGGGGGAAAACAAATTGTGGGAGAAAGGATTCCCAGACACTTAATTCATCACTTTTATCCAAGTATTTATGCTTTGCCCAATTATGGAGCTCATAGAGATCAAATTCTGACTGGGTTTTATCAATTTTATATAGGGTGTCTATTAAGGGAGATTTATCAAAATCTGGGACTAGGGAATAAGGGGATTTGACTCTGTGATCTTTCCTTTTCCTTTACGATTCGACATTTTGGAAAATGAACACAGGGAATGAGAGAACAATGTTGTAGAAAACTTGATAGAGAAACGTATGAAGAATGAGGTTACCGTGTAAAACTGTTGACTATACGCAAGGAATTGGTTGTTGAAAGTTGGCAGTTGGTAGTAGTATCGTCCTTTGTCCTATGGGATCAATGACAAGGAAAAGGAAATAAAGTGTTGGCCCCAAAATATATTTTATAATGGTGGAATTGGGTTGCACAATGGCTTCATTAACGAATATGGAGCAAATATGGTTTATTGGTAAAATGGGTAGGGAACGGGAGTTTAATAACATAACGTTCAATTAGAAATTGGAGGCAGTTTTGAACGTTGAACGGGAAATGACATGGACAAGCAGTGACGTGGCGAGACAGGTGTTAAAAACACTGCAGATCAATAGCCTTTGTCCATTGGATACTCTGTTCTTATTCTATACCTGAATTGATTACCTGTTGTTATTATAAATATTGGCGGCAACTCATCAGAAGCTTAGGGCCTTCTCTATGGGCTTCATTCCTTATGTTAGCCACCCTCACTTGCAGTAAAATGATATTTACAATGATATGTATTAAAAACTTATCTATCCATGAGTGAAATAGTGCTTGAGTAGTCTGCCATTGACAGGTCCTTCTCTAGTCAAATCTTTCAGCGAGAATGCATTGTTACCTCGAAAAGCTTCAATTTTATAGGGTCCTTTACATAGATTGTCAAATTTCCCATGCTTCCCTTTCTCTTAATTTCTAGAATCCCATATCACAATAAGATCATTTATTTGGAAATCATCTTCTTTAGTCCTTTTGTCATGAATCTTCTTGATTTTGTCCTGAATTATCTAAGTTTTGTTGTAGACCTCCTCCCTGGTTTGCTCCAACTGAATCATTTGATTTAACCTTATTTGTACATCATTTGGCTCCACTTGTGATTTATGGAATAATTTTAGCACTGTAATTCCCAAGGAAATGGGAAAAATTGCATCCACTCCATATACTAATTGGAAAGGAGACATTCCAATATATTTCTTAGTGCTAATTATGTCAACCCATAGATTATTAATCAACTTCTTATCCCCAGATTTCTTATTTTCCTGCAACTGTTTCTTTATAATGTTCAATAAACTCTTATTAGAAGATTCAACTAATCCATTCCCTTGAGGATAGTAAGCAGTAGAATGTCCTAAATTTATGTAATACTTGTGACAAAAATCAATCATTTTCTTTAATTTGAAAGCAACTGCATTATCAGTAATGACTTTATGTGGACATTGAATTATGACAGAATTTGTAGCTTGTAAGGTTGGAATGGCCTCAATCCATTTCGCGTAGTCAGTAGCAGTGAGGATCCATTTATGTTGAGATGAAGAGCTTGGATGGATTTCTCCAATAAAATCTAAACCTTATTGTTGAAAAGGAACCTCCACTAAAATGGGCTTTAAAGGTAAGGGAAAAAGTTTTCCCTTTCCTTCAAAGATTTGGCACTAATGGCATATTGAAACTCCCTTATGAACATCTACAAACAAAGTAGCCCAGTAGAAAGCAACCCTCAGGATTTTGTTGGTTGTGGCTTTCCAGTATAAATTTCCTCCACAGTCCCCTTGATGGAAGTCTTCCATGACTTTGTCTACTTCATCTTTTAATAAATAATTTAGAAAAATACCTCTAGTATCTTTCCAATACATAACCTAATCTAAAATGCAGAATTTCACATCTTTAAACTTGAGGAATCTAGCTTTGGTCTTTGTGAAACTAGGAGGAGCTTGTAAATTTTGAAAAACATAGACAGTATTTGCATACCAAGGAGAGGTAGCAAATACTTTTGATACCCGTGGAGTTGCCAGCTATTCCTTTTCATCAAGTGCAGCTATAAAATTTATTTCAAGTGCATGGAAATTTGAATCAACCATTAGCTTAGCAAATCCCTAACCTTTGATAAGTTTAGCAGGCCTTATCTCAATGTCATGTTCCTAAATTACTGCAATCCATTTGCCTCTTTTCCCATCTTGATCCGTCTGAGTGAGGATATCTTTCACTACAACACTTGGAACAAATAAAATTATGTGGGAATGTAGAATGTACACTATGAAGTCTTTCAGTGCCTTTACCAAAGCAAAGGCTTGTTTTTCCCTGATATCGTACTTTAAGGAGGAATATCTTAAATCTTGGTTAAATAATGTTATAGGTTGTTCATGTCCCTCCTTGTTTTTATGCAACAAAACTGTTGTAATAATATGTTCTGATGCAAAAGAGAAAATCATGAAATCTTTAGTAAAATCAGGGCTAATTAAAACAGGAGCACATGTCAAAGCTACCTTTACTTCACTGAAAGATTTTTTAGCCTCACTATTCCATTTTATCTTAGTATCTTTCTTCAGCATGTTTGTGATTGCTCTCAATATCTCGACCAGGTTTGGAATGAATCTTCTCAGGAAATTGATCCTGCCAATGAAAGATTGAATTTATTTTTTGTTCCTGGGAGGATCAATCTTCATTATGGCTTCAACTCTATTGGGATCTATTATGATACCATCATTTGAAATAATATGACCAACTATCTTTCATTCTTCTAAACCAAAAAGAGATTTATTTTCGAGTTCAAGGAAATGCCATATTTCCTGCATTTATCGAAAACCTTCCTTAAGTGAAGCAAGTGATCGTGATCTATTTTGGAAAATACAGTAATGTCATCCAAATAAGTTACAATAAATATGTCCTTCTCATCAACGAAAGAAATATCCATTTCTCTGTGGAAATTGGCCCCGACATTCATAAGGCCGAAAGGCATCTTGACATACATAAAGGTTCCCCAGGGTGTTGTGAAAGTTGTTTTATGTTGATCATTAGGATGTACCAGAATTTGATAAATCCTGAAAAACCATCCAGCAAAGAAATTATGCTTACTGTGTTTGTTCCTTCTCTTATCTTCAAAGCCTTCATAACTTGAGATATATATCTATATGCGTGGAGTCATGAGTCTTAGGGTCATCAAATACAAGAATGACAGAACAGATGTAACCAAGCAAGGTAGGCAAGCTTTCGAAACTTTAAAGCATTTGTGGAGCGAATGGGATGAAAAGATTTAGATTTCAATTAAATATAGAGCATACTAGGATGAATTCTATACTTAATATCAGAGTGAAAAGATAAATATTATTTATAAGAGAGAGAAGAGTGTATTTAAACTAATTCATCCCTTGATCTTCTTTAAACAATAGACACAGAAAAACGTATGGAAAACTGGGAAAATAACAATTTTACATGAGAGGAAACTTCACTGATTGCTTGACACATGAATCCTGGAACAAACTTTCTGTATTAATGAATATGATCACTTCAGTACATGCACAACTTACATCAAAGATATGCTTTCTTCATACAAGTTCCAACCTTTTCTAAGTCTTATTTATAAATATTTATTGAAGACTATTACATCTCTCATCAGATTTCAAAAATAAAATATATTTACAATAATATATGTTTGAGGTATAGATATTTTTAGACATAGAGGAAGAGAAAATAGGAAAATATGTTGAAAACTTGTGCTTTTGAGGCTATTTAGGAGTTTGTTGATGATTATTGCTACTTCCGTGCAAAGGAGATTCCTATTATGCTAAAAATTTTGTGGCTTTGGTTACACTTCACTCAATCAATTCTAGTAGTCGGTCCCACCTTCCTTCACTTGGAATAGAAAAAATAACCATATTTCTGAATTTTTCATCCACTTCGGTGTAAGTGTAAAAAGTGGATTTATTTACAAAAATGTGGTGGACTGCGTGCTAGATAATCAAATCAAATTGACCCCCTTGTATGAATGCTTCTCTAATGATAACTCCTTTAGCTTTTGCAAACTTGGAAGCATCAGCACCCATGTTGCACAAATGTTCTTGGTAGTTTTATAATGGGATCAATTTTCCATTATAATTCCTGAGAGTAGGAAAGCCTTTTTCCTGCAGCAATGTAAATTTCCTGTTGAACCTTCTGACCTACACCTCAAGATCTTCACATTTATTTTCCAATTGTGTCATCAAATTCTTATTTGTCAAAATCCACTTGACCTTCATGACTATTGTAGTTCTGTCTAGAATATCCATGTCTTCGACTTACTCCGTTGTTTTGGAATTTAGTAGCTTGATAATCTTTTGTGCTTCCTCTCTTCTGTGCTCCAAATCTACCTTTTGTATTTTCTATTGTTGTCTTCACTCTATGAACAAGTTCTTCCTGCTCAAAAGTAATCTGAATTGAAGGCCACATGTCTCTGATGTTGGCATTTATATTCTGCCAAATGTTGTTCTTAGCCTCTGCCAACATCTTAATGACAAAGGACCGGTCTTCATATTTTTGTATCTATTGGATGAGTTTGTAGTTTTTCTGCATTTCTGAAAAATATGCATTTTCAATTTTAAGCTTACTCTCCTCCATCTTGCCTAATGTTGCTGACAATTTGTCTTTCTCAACCTGAATTGTTGTTAATTCATGTAGAGCTCTAGTAAGCTCTATTGTAGACTCTGAAGTTGTGGCCTTTGCTAAAGTTTCTGCTAATGTACATGTGCATGATGTAGATGCTCCTACTACTTCCCATTGTTCTTTTTCTTTCAATAGTGCTTCCATGCCCTACTCCATCTTGTGTATCTGTGCATTTTGATCAATCACTAAAGTAAATAGTTGTTCTTTCTCCATTTCTATATTGGCAACCTCTTTAGCTTGAGGATGTTTTGTAGAGGGTAGATTAATTGTTTCCTCAACGCTTGATTGTTTGTTTCCTTTTTCTTGATGAGATCTTCTGCTTCTTTAATATACTTAGGATCATGTCCTAAATTTATGATCAAGTCTTCCAAAGATTTAATTATGCTATCCTTAGAAAATTATGACATATTGTCAATTTTTAACTAAGAATTCATGTTCTTCAAAGATGACTGTAACTTGGAAGAAGTCATTGCTAAACTGGTGAGGGTTGAAAAAATTAGCTCCCATGTCTGCTTATGTAAATTGACTTTATCGATTTCATGTATTTTTTTTGTATCTATTGAGAAAATGGAGGCTTTATAATCTTTATCTCTCCTGGGTGCTAGCACTAGAGGTTCCACGCAGACCATCTGGAAGCATCCTTTCTGTCAATCAAATGAAAAAAAAGTAATTTGTGATGTGTCTTAGTGGTTTGCTTCCAAAATTCAGAGTAGGTGGAAGCCTTCAAAGCTTCATTCTTTAATTTTATCTCCCTGTATCTTGCGAAGGTACTTTATTGAGTTGAAATCTGTGAGTTGGATGATACTGGAGACTAGGTTGTTGCTTCTACAGTAGGTGATTGTATTGTTTCTTCTACTTGAGTAGAAGTAGTGATAGGGGTACCTGATAAAATCAATGTGGCTGGCTAATGTGTGTGCCCTTCCTTTGGAGTTTCATCTTGAATAGTAATTATTTGAGGCCTAAACAGGGGATTAATTGCAGAATATGATTTCTGAGTAGTATTTGGGTCCTTCTTCTTTCTTTTAAAAATAATAAATTCTGCATCTAGATTGTCAAAATCAGTAGGGAGCATGGCTTCCCTTTCCATTTTTCCCTCCTTTTCTTTAGGAATTGGTGTTTGCATAGACTATTGACTGACAAATTGTTCTTCAGCTTCTTATAGAGCACCCTCTGTCCATTCCTCATGATTTTCATATTACTCAATTTCAGACCTTGGTGTGTGTGCATAAGAGGTACTCTTCTGTTCTAATTTTAGTTTTGAAATGATGCCAAGGGGATCATAAGACAAAGAGAAACCTAGTTTGAATTTCATCTGACTCAAGATAACATTTACTTCCTTTACTGCAGCTCTAGTGTTGATGATGTAGGGCCTTATGTGAGCTTTCCGCTTGAACTGTGCTTTCTTCTTGTAGGAGACAAAATGAAACTTATCCATATTAAGCATTTCCTTGTGTATTCTAATGCAAAAATCCTAACATGTACAAAAACTGACAATCGTAAGGAGGCAATTCTGATCCATAAACTCTAATATCAGTGTAGTACTGCTATAAATACTAGTCTCCCACTTTAGCTTGATCTGATAAATACAAAAATTTCTTTATTTCTAGTGAAATCCATGGGATCATACCACTGCTCAGCAAACATAGTGAGGTATACAAAAAATGATCAACGTAATCAGTATAGGAATATTCCTCTGAGTTATTTTGAACCAGAGAAGTCTAATGAATGAATAACCAGGGGTTACCTTCATTATCTATCTTCTGTAAAGGTAACTTAAATTTATCTGACTGGTAAAATATCATAAGGTAGACTAGGACTAACTTATACTTAAATACTCCTTCTGTTTTGAAATTGACAAACTGGTCATGGATGGAGTTGGCTAGAAACTTACTATAACTGAGAGGATCGAGGGCTTTTTGCCAACTGCAATATATATATATATATATATATATATATATATATATATATATATATATATCACCTTCCCACTGGACATTATGGTACCCAAGCAGTCGGGTTACCATGGAGATTACATGTTTGGACATTTCAAGAAACATTGAAACTAGGTATGGAGGATTGGTCCTAGGTAATTCAGCATTTTCAAGAACAAAAAACTCGAAAATTTGGGTTGTCTAAGGGAATGTTAATTTTTTTATATAATTCCATTAAAATATCAGCAGAAAAAGGATGGTGAGAGGTCTGATAGTCAACATGCAGGTCCTAGCAGACGATTTTAGGGGAAATAGAGAAAATGACTTCATTGTCATGGGAAATGACTGCCCTTTGACTTGGAAAATATATAAGGTGGAACCATATAGAGAAATCAAGAAATAAGTGAGTTTGGGGGAAAACAAATTGTGGAAGAAATGATTCCCAAGCACTTACTTCATCATTTTTATCCAAGTATTTCTGCTTTTCCCTATTATGGAGTTCATAGAGATCAAATTCTAACTATGTTTCAACAATTTTCTACAAGGTGTCTATTAAGGGAGATTTATCAAAATATGGGATTAGGGGAATAAGGGGATTTGACTATGTGATATTTCCTTTTTGTTTACAATTCTAAATTTTGGAAAATGAACACAAGGAATGGGAGAACAATGTTGTATAAAACCTCATAGAAGAAAACCTGACAAAAAAAGGTCTGAAGAACAGGGTTACTGTGAAAAACTGTTGATTGTACGCAAGGAATTAGTTGTTGAAAGTTAGCAGTTGGTAGTAGTTTCGTCCTTCGTCCTATGGGATCAATGACAAGCAAAAGGAAATGAAGTATTGGCCCCAAAAGATCTCTTATAATGGTGAAATTGGGTTGCATAACGACTATGGAGTAGATAAGATTTATTGGTAAAATGGGTAGGGCGTGGGAGATTACTTTCAATTAGAAATTGGCGGAAATTTTTAACGTTGAATGGGCAATGATGTGGATGGGGAGTGACGTGGCAAGACAAGTGGTTGTAGCGGAGTGGCGAAGGGAAAAAGTTATGCGGTAGGACATAAGTGTCGAAGGGGCAGAAACATGGCGGGAGGTGAACCACAGATGAATGAGTTGTTGGTGGGAGAGAAGAGGTCATATTCCAGGGGGGTGTAGGTAGTAAGAGGATTAGGGAGGGGCCCCCCAAATGCCCCAAGCGTTGCAACATTAGCCCAGGGGGTTTGGGCGGAAACAACTTTTCAGTACCCCCCCTCGTGTTAATTGTCGGGAGTGCAGGAGGGGGTCGAAAACATCCCGCCACCATAGATCTGCCCGGAATAAATCACCTCCATTAATATTTGCGCAACTTTTATTTTCAAGACGACAAAATGACTTTTGTCATATTATGTTCTATCAAAAAAAAAATTAATAAAGCATATATAATAAAGTTTCAAACCTTATAAAAATTTGCATTTTTTGGAATTAAAATGCGATGTTAGCTAGCTCACTTAATGGGGCTTATTTTTTAGTTTTCTAATCTTTTCATTTCTTTTGTTTTTTCTTTTTTCGCATATATATCATTTATATATATATCCCTATTTTATTTTTCTTCTTTTGTCTTCTTTTATTTTTTTTTCTATTTTTCTTTATCATATATTTTTTACTTCTCTTTTTCTTCTTTTGACCTTTTGAAAATAATTTGCAGAATGAAATCATTATTTACAACATCTCATGACATGAAAATCAACAAATAATCATCAATTGATCCAATACATTATGGGACCTAGCAGTGGCTCCATGGGGATGGCATCCTCCTTGTGAGGTGTCAAGAACACTGTAGATCAATAGCATTTGTCCATTGGATACTCTGTTCTTATTCTATAGCTGAATTGATTAGCTGTTGTTCTTATAAATATTGGTAGAAACTCATGAGAAGCTTAGGGACTTCTCTACAGGCTTTAATTCCTTATGTTAGCCACCCTCACTTGCAGTAAAATAATAAAATGATATTCAATGACATGTATAAAAAACTTATCTATCCTTGAGTGAAATAGTTCTTGAGTAGTTTGTCATTGACAGGTCCTTCTCAAGTCAAATCTTTCAATAAGAATGCATTGTTACCTCGAAAAGCTTCAATTTTATAGGCTCCTTTCCATAGATTGTCAAATTTCCCATGCTTACCTTTCTCTTCATTTCTAGAATCTGATTCCAGAACAAGATCATTTATTTGGAAATCATTTGCTTTAGTCCTTTTGTCATGAATATTCTTATAGGGTCCTTTCCATAGATTGTCCCATGCTTACCTTTCTCTTCATTTCTAGAATCCCATCTCATAATAGGATCATTTGTTTGGGAATCATATACTTTATCCCTTCTCTCATGAATCTTCTTGATTTTTTCCTAAATTATCTGAGTTTTGTTGTAGACCTCCTCCTTGGTTTGCTCCTACTGAATCATTTGATATAACCTTCTTTGTACATCATTTGGCTCCACTTGTGAGGTGTCAAGAACATTGTAGATCAATAGCATTTGTCCATTGGATACTTTGTTCTTATTCTGTAGTTGAATTGATTAGTTTTTGTTCTTATAAATATTGGTAGAAACTCATCAGAAGCTTAGGGACTTCTCTACAGGCTTTAATTCCTGATGTTAGCCACCCTCACTTGCAGTAAAATGAGAAAATGATATTCAATGACATGTATGAAAAAATTATCTATCCTTGAGTGAAATAGTGCTTGAGTATTCTATCATTGATAGGTCCTTCTCCATTCAAATCTTTCAGTAAGAATGTATTGTTACCTCGAAAAGCTTCAATTTTATAGGGTCCTTTCCATAGATTGTCAAATTTTCCATGCTTACCTTTCTCTTCATTTCTAGAATCTGATCCCAGAACAAGATCATTTATTTGGAAATCATTTGCTTTAGTCCTTTTGTCATGAATATTCTTATAGGGTCCTTTCCATAGATTGTCAAATTTCCCATGCTTACCTTTCTCTTCATTTCTAGAATCCCATCTCATAATAGGATCATTTGTTTGGGAATCATATACTTTAGCCCTACTGTCATGAATCTTCTTGATTTTTTCCTGAATTATCTGAGTTTTGTTGTAGACCTCCTCCTTGGTTTGCTCCAACTAAATCATTTGATATAACCTTCTTTGTACATCATTTGGTTCCACTTGCGATTCCTGCAATAATTCTAGCACTCAAATTCCGAAGGAAGTGGGAAAAATTGCATCCACTCCACATACTAATTGGAATGGAGACATTCCAATAGATTCCTTAGTGCTAATTCTGTCAGCCCATAGATTATTAATCAACTTCTTATCCCAGGGTTTCTTATTTTCCTGCAACAATTTCTTTATAATGTTGACTAAACTCTTAATAGAAGATTCAACTAATCCATTCCCTTGAGGATAGTAAGTAGTAGAATGTCCTAAATTTATGTGATACTTGTGACAGAAATCAATCATTTTTTTTTATTTGAAAGCAGGTGCATTGTCAGTAATGATTTTATGTGGACATCCAAATCTGGATAGAATATTACCTTCTAAGAATTGAATTATGATAGAATTTGTAGCTTGTCTGGTTGGAATGGCTTCAATCCATTTGGTGAAGTAGTCAGTAGCAGTGAGGATCCATTTATGTTGAGTTGAAGAGCTTGGATGGATTTCTCCAATAAAATCTAAACCCCATTGTTGAAAAGGAACCTCCACTGAAATGGGCTTTAAAGGTAAGGGCAAAAGTTTTCTCTTTCCTTCAAAGATTTGGCACTAATGGCAGGTTGAAACTCTCTTATGAACATCTACAAACAAGGTAGGCCAGTAGAAACTAGCCCTCAGGATTTTGTTGGTTGTGGCTTTCCAGTATAAATGTCCTCCACAGTCCCCTTGATGGAAGTCTTCCATGACTTTGTCTGCTTCATCTTTTAATAAACAATTTAGCAAAATACCTCTAGTATCTTTCCAATACATAGACTGATCTAAAATGTAGAATTTCACAGCTTTTAACTTGAGGAATCTAGCTTTGGTCTTTGTGAAACTAGGACGAGCTTGTAAATTTTGTAAAACATAGACAATATCTGCATACCAAGGAGAGGTAGAAAATACTTCGGATACCTGTGGAGTTGCCAGCGATTCCTGTTCATCAAGTGTAGCTATAAAATTTATGTCCAGTGCATGGAAATTTGACTCAGCCATTAGTTTAGCCAATCCCTGACCTTTGATAAGTTTAGTAGGCCTTATCTCAATGTCATGTTCTAAAATTACTGCAATCCATTTGCCTCTTTTCCCATTTGAATCAGTCTGAGTGGGGATATCTTTCACTACAGCACTTGGAACAAATGCAATTAGGTGAGAATGTAGAATGTACACTATGAAGTCTTTTAGTGCCTTTACCAAAGAAAAGGCTTGTTTTTCCATGATATTTTACTTTAAGGAGGGATCTCTTAAAGCTCGGCTGAAGAATGCTATAGGTTGTCCATGTCTATCCTTGTTTTTCTGCAACAAAACTGCTACAATAGTGTGTTGTGATGCAAAAGAGAAAAACGTGAAATCTTTAGTAAAATCAAGGCTAATTAAAACAGGAGCATGTGTCAAAGCTATCTTTACTTCACTGAAAGAATTTTTAGCCTCACTATTCCATTTTATCTCAGCTTCTTTCTTCACCATGTTTGTGATTACTCTCAATATCTCGACCAGGTTTGGAATGAATCTTCTCAGGAAAATGATCTTGCCAATGAAAGACTGAATTTATTTTTTGTTCTTGGGAGGATAAATCTTCATTATGGCTTCAACTATATTGGGATCTATTATGATACCATCCTTGGAAATAATGTGACCAAGTAGCGTTCCTTATTCTAAACCAAAAAGAGATTTTTATTTATTTATTTATTTTTTTTTTTTTTTTTTTTTTTTTTTTTTTTTTTTTCAGGTTCAAGGAAATGCTATATTTCCTGCATTTTTCGAAAACCTTCCTTAAGTGTAGTAGGTGATATTCATCTATTTTGGAAAATACAGTAATGTCATCCAAAAAAATTTCAATAAATATGTCCTTCTCATCGGTGAAAGAAATATCCATTGCTCTCTGGAAATTGGCCCCTGCATTCATAAGGCCAAAATGAATCTTGACATATATAAAAGTTCCCGAGGGTGTTGTGAAAGTAGCTTTGTGTTGATCATCAGGATGTACCAGAATTTGATATATTCTGAAAAACCATCGAGCAAAGAAATTCTGTTGGAACCAACTACTTTTTGTAAAATATGATCCATTTTAGGTAGAGGGTAGTTATCCTTGAGAGAAACTTTGTTCAGATTCCTGAAATCCACATAGAGCCTTATTTCTCCTGTCTTCTTTCTGGTTGGCACTAGATTTGACACCCATTTTGAAAATCTTAAACGCACAATGATTTTGGCATCAAAAATCTTTTTAAATTCCTTTTCTATCAAAAGTAAAGCGAATTGGATTTACCCTCCTTAATTTCTACTTGAAGGATTTTTGGTCCTCTTTAAGGGTGATGGTATGTTGTATTATACTTGTATCATATGCTTTTAAATCTTCATAATTCCAAGAAAACACAAGATAAAATTCTTTTAATAGGTCTATGTACTTTTGTTTTTCTCTGGGAGGCAAGGACTTGGACAACTTACAATATTAGGGCTTTCCTTAATATTTATATTGAAGTCTTAAACCTTAGCTCCTACAAGTTCTATCTTAGAATTTTTTGCTACATCATTAAAATCAAATAGCTCTTCTAATGGCACCAAACCTCTTGGTAACACATTGTCTTTCAATTATATAACCTCAAGTTCTTCTGGAATGTCATCAGTCTCATTTAACACTATTTCATTTATATCATCATCTACATAGTTATCTGCATCAATATGTACATTCTCAAACTCTTCTCTTAACTACAAAAAACTTTCTATCTTCTCATCACTACCAAAAACCTACCAATATCTAACATTATCTGGGACAACTGGCTTGTGTTTCACTTCAACCTCATATTTTCTATTGGGATGGAAAGGCATCTTACAAGTACTGGCTGAAGTAGCCAATGCATCAGCGAAAATGTTTTGAGCTCTGGAAATCAGAGACAATTGATATTCTAGGAAACACTGCAGAAAATCTAAGACTACATTTATGTAGGCCCTCAATCTAGGGTGTTTAGCCAAGTACTCACCTTTAATTTGGTTAATGATGAGTTCAGAATCACCATGTACAGAAATCATTTTAGCTCCCAACCTCTTCAAAAGTTGCAGTCCTAAAATCAATGCTTCATATTCAGCTATATTATTTGTACATTGAAAATTTAGCTTGTAAGAATGTCTCTTTGCTACACATGTTTGTGAGTTTAAAATCCAAACACCTACCCCTGCTCCTTCCTTACTCACTGCCCCATCAAAATCCATGTTCCAAAGGGCTTCACCCTCTTCATCTTGTTTCCCAACATCTAATTTTATCTATTCTATTTTTCTCAATTCAGTGTCTAGGTCTAATACCTCTCTTTCTTCACATATGTCATTATAAAGGATGAAGGAATCCATATCTGAATGCATAGAAAACAAGGGGTAATTATTTTGTTTGTCATGGCTACTGTCCATATACTTCATTAATGTTTCCATGTATAACCACCTCTACTGACCATAAACAGGAATGGTGGCATATGTCATGTCCATCTGCAAAGTTCCCTAACTTTGCTCCCCATGATCTTTATAGAAACATTCCATACTTGGGAGGTATGTCTGCTAGTACAATGTCCATTACCACACTCTTTCCTCGGATTTGGGCTAGAGTAAGACATAGATCTTTGACGAGACCTAAACATCTTCCTTTGCTAGAATCAAAAGAATGCAAATCTTTGTAGGGTCTTGTTATGTCTAATCCTAGCTTTTCCATGATGGCTCTAGGCATAAGATTGTGTGAGGCACTAGAATCAAGCATGGGATTGTGAATAATTTTGTCATGAATGTTCAAACTGATATAAAAGGGTGGAACACTAATGTCCTGAGACTTCCCTTTAACTTCGGGCCCAAACAATAATTCAGGTTGATCATCAGTCAGGTTTACTATGTTTGTTCCTTCTCCTATCTTCAAAGCCTTCATAACTTGAGATCTATATGCATTCTTATTTATCAATTATGTCAAAGGAATAGAATTTTTCACCTTGGCTAATTCATTTTCAATACTCAAAGATGTTTGAGGTTTGTCTATTTATTTGACATTTACATCCTATTTTGGAGAAGTTTCCTTTTGAGAATCATCCTTAGCCTGGCTGGTAGAAGGGTTGTCACTTTGAATTTTCTTGGGAGGATTTCTAGTAGTCTTTTTACATCTCAAATTGTACAGCTTATTCTATAATCCTCTGTCTCTATAGGGATGAATTATGGCTATGATAACAAAAATAGATCTTGCTCTTCCTTATTTAAGAAAATATATTGTCAATTTATGCTTCCCCAAATAAGTTTATTTGATTTTCTTCGGGATCCTATGGTAACTCAGCTTCTTCCTCTACATAATTTTCTTGGAATGGAGGTCTAATCTACTGCTGATCAATTGGGCCTTTTTGTTCTCTTTGTTTTATTTGGGGTAGGTTTCTCCTAAAATTAGGATTTCTAATTTGAGAAACCCCTTGATTTTCCCTTGGAGGAGCCCTATCAGATATACTTATCCTATCCATCATTCTTTCCATGGTTTTGACTAAGCTATCCAACTTAGCATTCGATGAAGAAGAAGCAGGTTCTTCTTTAATAGTAACTCTTCTCTCAGCTTTTAACCTAGCTATCTTTGCCAATAAATTTTCCTCCACACTAACTACATTCCTCTGCATTTCCCAGTAGGGTAGCAGGATTTTTCTACCTTATTTGGTAAGACATATCTAGATCAAAACCATCTGGAAATTTGATCGGAGTTAGTCCTGGTGGGGATTTTATTGCAATTGGAATATAACTGTAAATATTATTGAAGCTAGTGCAGTAGTCTTGGACTGTTTCACCATGGGCTCTCTTAATGCTCTCATATCCAACCAAGATCTAGAGAGGATTCTTCTTTACTTCCCATCGTGTGAGGAAATTTGGTGAAATTGTGTGAGATCTCGGATACTAGCTATTGGCAATGCCCTGAACCATTTCTTAGCTTCTCCTATCAAACTTTGTGCAAATAATCTCATTTTCACATCCTCCTCAGCCACTTCTTGCAAATCTGAATAATCGTTCATTCTATATATATGATGTTGTGTTGTGATGGGACCTATGACATCAAATTGAGGTATTCGACTTTGATAATCCTGTGACATGGAATTAATTTGTCCAGGTGGGACAAGCGGGGCATAACAAACTACCATGACTAGTAAATTGGAATGGGAAGAAGATGAAACTACAATAGATGTGGATATTGAGGGTGTTAAAGGAGGTGGGATTGTGAGTTGGTGAGTGTGTGTAGTAATAGTAGTAGTACTAGGGATGGTAGGTGAAATAGGGATTGGTGGTATTGAAAGAAATTACTGGAGGGATTGGAGATGAGGCAGAAGAAGGAGAATATTTAGTTTATTGATCAGTAAAAATTTTCTCCCAACCTGGTTTAATTCAATCACCAAAACTTCAAGCTTGTTAAATTGTTTTATAATATCTTCATATGAATCTGGATTGATAGATTGATGTTTTGGGATATAAGGTTTTAAAATATTTTCATCAAAAATTGTCTCAGGAACAAAGATTTCTGATTTGGTACGAAAAAGGCTATGCTCAAAAGGTAAATCAAATTCAATATCCTCTACAGTAATGAAGCTTTCAGGGAGAGAATTAACTCTAGGTAGTGGATTATTGCTTACTTGACTCTCAGTAAAACTTTTTTTTTCTGACAAGTTTCTCAGGATTATCTACTATTTTAGGTGGTTTAGGATCTGGATGGGCTCTAGTGTAGATCTTTTTAGGAGCTAGATCTTCAATATATTATTTACATATAAAAATATGTACACAATTTGGGTGGAAAAACCAACCTTAATAACATCTATTTAACAGCCACACACTGGAAATAGATTTGAGCTTTGAAAGAAAAAATTACCAAGGAAAAACACAATTTATATCAAATTTGTTCGAGTCCCTAGTATGGTCGCCAGAATGTTATCACTCTGTAATTTCCTAAGGTTATGAAGAGAAACCAAGAGGTAACCACAAAACCACTTTGTAAGTTGGTATCTTTCCCTTCCATCTTCAGAGAGGGATCTCTCTATATTATTTATATTTGTTGTTTTAAGATATTAGGCTAGTTATTGAGTTCTGAGCTTGGTTTTTCAAAGATTTGGTTGAAAACTGCAAGGAAATTCCATTGGGCAATGGAGTCCTGAGTCTTAGGGTGATCAAAGACAAAAATGACAAAACAGACGTAGCATGGCAAGGTAGGCAAGCTTTCAGATCTTTACAACATTTGTGGAGTTAAAGGGATGAAAAGATTTAGATTTCAATTAAATATAGAGCATGCTAGGATGAATTCTATACTTCGTATCAGAGTGAAAACATAAATATTATTTATAAGCCAGAATAGAGTGTATTTAAATAAATTCATCCCTTAATTGTCTTTAAACAATAGAGGCATAAAAACGTATGGAAAACTGGGAAAATAACAATTTTACATGAGAGGAAACTTCACCGATTGCCTAACACATGAATCGTGGAACAAACTTTCTTTATTAATGAAAACGATCACTTCAGTACATGCACAACTTAAATCAAAGATCTTATTTTTCATACAAGTTCCAACCTTTTCTAAGTCTTATTTCTAAATATTTATTGAACACTATTACATCTCAGAGCGGATTTCAAAAATAAAATATATGTTTGAGGTACAGATATTTTTTGACATAGAGGAAGAAAAAATAGGAAAATATGTTGAAAACTTGTTGTGTTGTTGAGGCTATTGAGGAGATTGCAAATGAATATTGCTACTTCCCTGCAAAGGTTGTTCCTATTATGCTAAAAAATTTGTGACTTTGGTTACACTCCACTCAATCAATTCTAGCAGTTGGTCCCATCTTTCTTCACTTGGAATATAAAATCTAACCATAATTTTGAATCGTTCATCCACTTTGGTGTAAGTGTCAAAAGAGGGTTTATTTACAAAAAGGTGGTGGATCTCGTGTTAGATATTCAAATCAAACTAGACCTCGTGTATGATGGCTTTTCCACTGATAACTCCCTTAGCTTTTGCAGAATTGGAAGCATCAACACCTATGTTGCACAATTGTTCTTGGTAGTTTTCTAATGGGATCAATTTGCCATTAGAATTCCTGAGAGTAGGCAAGCCTTTTTCCTGCAACAATGTAAATTTCCTATTGAACCTTCTGACCTACAACTCAAGATCTTTACATTTATTTTCCAACTATGTCATCAAATTATTCTTTGTCAAAATCCTCTTGACCTCCATGATCGTTGTTGTTCTGTTTGGAATATTCATGTCTTCTAGTTCCTCCTTGGTTTTAGAATTTAGCAGCTTGATAATCTTTTGTGCTTCCTCTGGTCTATGCTCCAAATCTACCTTTGTATTTTCTATTGCTGTCTTGACTCTGTGTACAAGTTCTTCCTGCTCAAAAGTAATCTGAATTAAAGGCCACATATCTGTTATGTTAGCATTTATATTCTTGCAAATGTTGTTCTTACCCTCTGCGAACATCTAAATGACAAAAGACTGGTCTTCATATTTTTGTATACGTTGGATGAGTTTGTAGTTTTTCTGGAGTTCTCATAAATATTCATTGTTAGTTTTAAGCTTACTCTCCTCCATCTTGGCCAATGTTACTGACAAATTGTCTTTCTCATCCTGCATTGTTGTTAATTCATCTAGAGCTCTGGTAAGCTCTGTTGTAGACTCTGAAGCTGTGGCCTTTGATGAAGTTTCTACTACTATACTTGTGCCTGATGTAGATGCTTCTGTTGCTTCCCACTATTCTTTTCTTTCAACAATACTTCCATGCCTTACTCCATCTTTTGTATCTGTGCATTTTGCTCAATCACTAAAGTAAATAGTTTTTCTTTCTCCATTTCTATATTGGCAACCTCTTTAGCTTGAGGATGTTCTGTGGAGGGAAGCTTCAATTGTTTCCTCAATGCTTGAATGTTTGCTTCCTTGTTCTTGATGAGCTCTTCTATTGCTTTAATATCCTTAGGATCATGTCCTAGATTTATGATAAAGTCTTCCAAAGATTTGATTATGTTGTCCTTAGAAAATGATGACATCTTCTCAATTTTTAACTAAGAATTCATGTTATTCAAAGATGACTGTAACTTGGAAGTAGTCATTGCTGAACTGGTGAGGGTTGAAAAAATTAGCTCCCATGTCTGCTTATGTAAATCAATTTGATCGATTTCATGTATTTTTCTGGTATCTATTAAGAAAATGGAGCCTTTATACTCTTCAACACTCCTGGGAGCTAGCACTAGAGATTCCATGAAGGCCATCTGGAATTATCCTTTCTCTTAATCAAATGCGGAAAGTAATAGGTGTTGTGTTTTAGTGGCTTTCTTCCAAAATTTAGAGTAGATGGAAGCCTTCAAAGCTTCATTCTTTAATTTTAACTCCACGTATCTTGAGAAGATACTCTGTTGAGTTGAAATATGTGTGTTGGATGATAATGGGGACTGGATTGTTGCTTCTACAGTAGTGATTGTATTGTTTCTTCTACTTGAGTAGAATGAGCGATAGGGGTCCCTAATAAAATCATTGTGGTTGGCTCTTGTGTGTTCCCTTCCTCTGGAGTTTCATCTTGAATAGTAATTATTTGAGGTCTAAACAGGGGATTAATTGGAGAATTTGACTTCTGAGTAGTATTTGGGTCATTCTTCTTTCTTTTAAAAACAATAAACAATGCATCTGGATTGTGAGAATTAGTAGGGGATATGGCTTCCCTTTCCCTTTTTCCCTCCTTTTATTTAGGAATTGGTGTCTGCATAGATGATTGACTGACAAATTGTTCTTCAACTTCCAGTAGAGTACCCTCTGTCCATTCCTCCTGATTTGCATATTGTTCAATTTTAAGCCTTGGTGTGTGTGCATAAGATGTACTCTTCTGTTCTAATATGAGTTTTGAAATGATGCCCAAGGGATCATAAGAGCAAGAAAAACTCAGTTTGAATTTCATATGACTCAATATAGCATCTACTTCCTTTGCTACAACTCTGGTGTTGATGATGTAGGGCCCTGTGTGAGATTTTGGCTTGAACTGTGCTTTCTTATTGTAGGAGACAAAATGCTACTCATCCATATCAAGCATTTGCCTTGTGTATTCTAATGCAAAATTCCTAACAGGTACAAAAATTGGCAATCATAAGGAGGCAATTCTGATCCATAAACTCTAATCTCAGTGTAGTTCTAGTATAAATACTAGTCTCCCACTTTAGCTTGATCTAATAAATGAAAAAATTTCTTTATTTCTAGTGAAATCTTTAGGATCACACCACTGCTCAGCAAACATTTTGAGGTATACAAAAACTTATCAACATAATCAGTATAGGAATATTCCTCTGAGTTATTTTGAACCGGGGAAGTCTAGTGAATGACTGACCAGGGATTACCTTCATTTTCTATCTTCTGTAAAGGGAACTTAAATTATCTCACTGGTAAAATAGCATAAGGTAGACTAGGACTGATTGATACTTAAAGACACCTTCTGTTTTGAAATTTACAAACTGGTCATGGATGGAGTTGGCCAAAATCTGACTATAACTGATAAGGATTGAGGACTTTTTGCCAACTACAAAAAAGAATAAAAAAATCTCATCTTCCCACTGGTCATTATGGTATCCAAGCGGTGAGGTTACCATGGAGATTACATGTTTGGACATTTCAGGAAACATTGAAACTGGGTATGGAGGATTGGTCCTGGCAGATGCTTTCAGGGGAAATAGAGAAAATGACTTCATTGTCATGGGAAATGTCTGCCCTTTGACTTGGAAAATATATAAGGTGGCACCAGACAGAGAACTTAGAAATAAGTGATTCTGGGGGAAACAAATTGTGGAAGAAATGATTCCCAGGAACTTACTTCATCATTTTTATCCAAGTATTTCTACTTTTCCCTGTTATGGAGCTCATAGATATCAAATTCTGACTATGGTTCAACAGTTTTATACAGGGTGTCTATTAAGCGAGATTTATAAAAATATGGGATTGGGGGAATAAGGGGATTTGACTATGTGATCTTTGCTTTTAGTTTACGATTCAACATTTTGGAAAATGAACACAAGGAATGGGAGAACAATGTTGTAAAAAACCTCATAGAAGAAAACCTGACAGAAAAAGGTCTAAAGAACAGGGTTACTGTGAAAAATTGTTGATTGTACGCAAGGAAATGGTCGTTGAAAGTTGGTAGTTGGTAGCAGTTTCGTCCTTCGTCCTATGGGATCAATGACAAGCAAAAGGAAATGAAGTATTGGCCCCAAAATATCTTTTATAACAGTGAAATTGGGTTGCATAACGACTTCATTAACGACTATGGAGCAGATAGGATTTATTGGTAAAACAGGTAGGGCGCGGGAGTTTGTGTTCAATTAGCAATTGGCGGAAGTTTTTAACATTGAATTGGCAATGATGTGGATGGGGAGTGATGTGGTGAGATAGGTGGTCTTACCGGAGTGGTGAGGGGCAAAGGTCATGTGGCGGGATATAAGTGGCGAAGGGGGAGACACATGGCAGGAGTAGAACTACGGATGAACGAGTCGTTGGCGGGAGAGCAGAGGTCATATTCTGGGGGGGTGTAGGCAATAAGCGGATTAGGGAGGGGCCCCCCGAAATGCCCTGAGTGTTGCTCTATTAGCCTAGGGGGTTTGGACGAAAACAACTTTTCAACACCCCCCCCCTCTTGTGTTAACTGTCGGGAGTGCAGGAGGGAGCCGAAAACACACCGCCAGAGTAGATCTAGGCGGAGTAAATCACCTCCATTAATATTTGTGTGACTTTTGTTTGCAGGATGACAAAATGACTTTTATCGTATTATCTTATATAAAAAACAAAAACAAAAACAAAAAAACAAAACGAATAAAGCATATATACTGAAGTTTCAAACCTTATAAAGTTTTGCATTTTTTGGAATTAAAGTGCCATTTTAGCTAGCTCACTTATTGGGGCTTATTTTTTATTTTTCTAATTTTTTCATTTCTTTTGTTTTTTATTTTTTCTCATATATATCATTTATATATATATATATATATATCCCCTAATTTTTTTCTTCTTTTCTTTTTTTCTTTCTTCTATTTTTCTTTATCATATATTTTTTACTTTTCATTTGCTTATTTTGAACCTTGGAAAATAATTTGCAGAATGAAATCATTATTTACAACATCTCATGACATGAAAATCAACAAATTATCATCAATTGATCCTATAAATTATGGGACCCTAACAGTGTCTTCATGGGGATGGCATCCTCCTTGTGAGGTGTCAACAACATTGTAGATCAATAACATTTGTCCATTGGATACTTGTTCTTATTCTGTAGCTGAATTGATTAGTTGTTGTTATTATAAATATTGGTAGAAACTCATCAGAAGCTTAGGGACTTCTCTACGGGCTTCAGTTCCTGATGTTAGCCACCCTCACTTGCAGTGAAATGATAAAATGATATTTACAATGACATGTATGAAAAACTTATCTATCCTTTAGTGAAATAGTTCTTGAGTAGTCTATCATTGACAAGTCCTTCTCCAGTCAAATCTTTCAATAAGAATGCATTGTTACCTCAAAAATCTTCAATTTTATAGGGTCCTTTCCATAGATTGTCAAATTTCCCATGCTTACCTTTCTCTTCAATTCTAGAATCCCATCTCAGAACAAGATCATTTATTTTGAAATCATCTGCTTTAGTCCTTCTGTCATGAATATACTTATAGAAACCCTCTTCTTTGAAATTGACAACCTAGTCATGGATGGAGTTTGCCAAAAACTGGCTAAAATTTAAAAGGATGGAGGGCTTTTTTCCAACTGCAAAAATAGATAATAATAAAAAAACACTCTACACTCTCTCATCTATCCACTAGTCATTATCGTACCCAAGCAGTTGGGTTACCACAGAGATTACATGTTTGGACATTTTAGGAAACATTAAAATTGGGTATGGAGGATTGGTCCTGGGTAATTCAACGTTTTCTAAAACAAAACAAAAAAACTCGAAAATCTGGGCTCTCTGAGGTAATGTTAATTTTTTATATAATTCCATTAAAATATCAACAGAAAAAATGATGGTGAGAGGTCTGATAGTCAACTTGCAGGGCCTAACAAATTCTTTGAGTGGAAATAGAGAAAATACTTCATTGTCATGGGAAATGACTGCCCTTTAACTTGACAAATATTTAAGGTTGCACCAAACAGAGAACTCGAGAAAGAAGTGAGTCTGGGGGAAAATAGATTGTGGAAGAAAGGATTCCCAAACACTTAATTCATCACTTTTATCCAAGTATTTCTGCTTTTCCTAGTTATGGATCTCATAGAGATCAAATTCTGATTGGGTTTCAACAATTTTATACATGGTGTCTTGTTGGCATTATGATACATATGTTGTACTTGATGGCAACCCACTCATCTCAGATGATAAATTATAGTGCAGAAAAGTTCACGCACTTTTATGCAGAGAAAAGTTTATTTCATGTAGAGAAAAGTTCATGCACTTTTATGCAGAGAAAAGTTTATATCATGTAGAGAAAAGTTCACGCACTTTTATGCAGAGAAAAGTTTATTTCATGTAGAGAAAAGTTCACGCACTTTTATGCAGAGAAAATTTTATTTCATGTAGAGAAAAAGTTCACGCACTTTCATGCAGAGAAAAGTTCCTTTCATGAAGAGAAAATTTCACGCACTTTCATGGTTGGCTCATGGTATTAGTCCGACAGTTTTTGATCCTATGGTTTTGGTCCGTGGTATTGCATCCAAAAGTGTTGATCTCACGCACTTTCATGGTTGGTTCATGGTATTAGTCCTATAGTTTTTTATCCTATGGTTTTGGCTCGTGGTATTGCATCCAAAAGTGTTGATCTCACGCACTTTCATGGTTGGTTCATGGTATTAGTCCAACAGTTTTTTGATCCTATGGTTTTGGACCGTGGTATTGTGGAAGGCCTAAGACTATAAAAGAGGAAGGAGATCATTTGGCAAAGGATCATCGAATGAATTGAATATCTAATAAGTGCTAGATCTGAAATATTTGTGATTGGTTTATGGTGCAGATCTGGATCTGAATGAAGGAGGAACCTTAGCGCATAAAGAAGGATAAGTTCTTTTGATGGGTCATAATCTTTATGCTTGAATAATAGTATCTTTGCATGATTTTGATCTGTTATATGAGGCGCATGCTTGATCTATAAATCTGACAATCTAGGTTAATTAGTGTCTGAATATTTGAAAGAAGGAATTGTCCTTTATAGATCTACATGCAGGTTTCAGGTTGTTGAAGTAGCGTATATCTTTAAATTATGATCTAGCTGCCTCTGTCTATTGCTGCAGTATTCTGGGTTCATAATTTGGTGTGTGGTTACTGTTACTGTGTTCTGGGTACAGCTGTTAGAGAAGTGTTTACTTGATTCAGTGCTAATTGGGAAAAGGAGATATACTTGATGATTTATTAATGTTCATGGATCCAGTCTGAAAATTTATGAAACGTGGTCTCTGGAAGAAAGAGAAGGTTGTAGCCTTCAGTAGGCTAGCACCTACGTACTAGTATCTTGGTTATTACAAGAGCTAAGGGGGTTGTAGCTCCCTTCCAAGAGAAGCTGGAGAACGAGAGAGAGTTGTAGCTCTCTGCAGGTTGTAGCCTGCGTACTGGTAAAGGACTGCACCAGTACAAAATCATTGTAAAAGGAGTTTCTAATTGAAAGAAGATAGAGACATATTGCAGCAGGTGGTTTTCACCCACATTGGGTTTCCACCTTATATCTGGTGTTCTTTTGTGTGACTATTTGCTTTTCTTGTTCCTGCTCATTATTTTATGATACTGACATACAAAGTAATGATCAATATTTGAAGAATTATTCAAAGTATAAATAAGGAAGATAGATTGATAAGAATTTGATAATACTGATTCACCCCCCCCCCTCTCAGTATTATTTCCAACATGTCTATTAAGGGGGATTTATCAAAATCTGGGACTGGGGGAATAAGGGGATTTGACTATGTGATCTTTCCTTTTCCTTTACGATTCAACATTTTGGAAAATGAACACAAGGAACAAGAGAACAATGTTGTAGAAAAGCTGAAAGAGGAAAATCTGACCAAAAAAGGTCTGAAGAATGGGGTTACTGTGAAAAATTGTTGATTATACACAAGGAATTGGTTGTTGAAAGTTGGTAGCAGTTTCATCCTTCGTCCTACAGGATAAATGAGAAGAAAAAGGAAATGAAGTACTCGCCCAAAAAGATCTTTTATAACAATGGAATTTGGTTGCATAATGGCTCCATTAATGACTATGGAGCAGATAGGATTTATTGGTGAAACAGGTAGGGCACAGGACTTTAATAACATAACATTCACTTAGAAATTAGCAACAGTTTTGAACGTTGAACGGGCAATGACGTGGGCGAGGAGTGATGTGGAGATACAGGTGGCCGAAGCGGAGTGGCGGGGGGCAAACCTTATGTGGCGGGATATAAGTGGCGAAGGGGGAGACACATGGCGGGAGGCGAACGACGAATGAACGAGTCGTTGGCGGGAGAGCGGAGGTGGTATTTCGAGGGGTGTAGGTGATAAGTGGAATAGGGGGCTTGGGCATAAACAACTTTTCGCCCCCACTCCTCCCCCCCTCCCTTGTGTTAACTGTTGGGAGTACGAAGGGGGGCCGAAAAATCCCTGCCACCGTAGATCTAGGCAAAATAAATTAACTCCATTAATATCTGTGCGACTTTTATTTGCAAAAAAAAAAAATAAAATAAAAATAACTTTTGTCGTATTATTGTGGCTCCAGATCTGCGGCTCTTGATCTGCTTCTATGTGGTGCCCTTCGTAAGGTCTCATTTTATCTCAGATCTGCGAAAATTCGATTGAGAAAATGATGCTCTGAAAAATCTTAGTGTCATTTTTCTGGTAGCTTTCTTTTTTTTGGCAACATTATTCTTTCGGCATTCTTCATAACATATGCCATTTTCCATAACGTACGCCATTCCTTAAAGAAGCATTTGTTCCTCTTGCAATCGCTTCTATGTGGTGCTCTTCATAAGGTCTCATTTTTCTTGTTAATTGAGCTTGAATTTGATTCGTCGCGAGGCTCGTTCCTAGGATCAACGATCTCAGATCTGTGAAAATATATTTCAATTCATCTGTGAGCAAGTCCTCCTCCACTTCTGTATATGCTTGCAACCTAACATAATCGTTAATGGAAAGAGGTGATGTGGTTTAAGCAGGACGGACGTGAAAATCTTCAAAGGTCTTTGAATGCAGAGATCTTATTTTTTGATTCATTGTTATTTTACATGGGCATCTCTGGATCGAATGGTTCATGAAGCAAAAGTCGGTGGTTTATTTTTATCTAGAGCAGGATTTGATTCTCGGTACTAAAAGCAATATTTTTCCTACTAGGGTTTCTTGCAAATTAAAAGGCTTACTGAGACTCTGTTACTAGGTTCTAGATCTAATCTTCTGCCTTATTTCTTTGCAGCTGGGTTCTAGATCTAATCTTCTGCGGCTAGATCTAGATCTAATCTTCTGCCTTATTTCTCTGTGGCTGGGTCTCAGCTTTCTACTGGCAAATATGGCTCCCAGCTTCGTGAAAATAGTTGTTGGCTCAGTTCTGTCCGCTTTTGGAGGGCAAGATCCTGCCCATATCGTCATTGAAGCCCCAGCTCCCATTGTCCAGATGGTCTAGGCCTCACTTGATGAGGCTTTGAAGTTTTCTGAAAGTGCCCTAATTTGCTAGTTCAATGGTTTTTGGCTGCGGCTGGCAGCTCTCCACAATTGGATCTCAGAGGTATGGAAGCCTATCATTTCTGATGAAATTAATATATACCCCTGTTCTAGGGGTTTCTTTATAGTAGATTTTGAAAATTCTAAAAGCAGACAATGTATTCTAGATTCCAACCCTTGGTTTTGGGAAAACTCAGGCCTATTTATGAAACCATGGAACCCATCATTCGATCCCTCAACAGCAGTCATAACCTCAGCACCAATTTGGGTGAGATTTCCAAGCCTACCCTTACATCTCTTGAATCTCTCCTCGCTAAAAGCCATTGGAAATGCAATTGGGAAATTTTACTGCAGGTGCCTAGAAACAAAGGAATATGCCAGAACCACCTATGCACGCATCTGTGTGGAAATGCACTTCAGCGTCGAATTCCCAGATGAAATAAACCTAACAAGTAAAGAGACTCGATTATGAAAGTCTCCTCTTCAGATGTCGATCCTGCTTTGAGACGGGCCATCTAGCCAAAAATTTCCCAAAAGCCTCCCAGAAAAATTATGCTAGAAAAACCCACCACAGATCTACATGGTGGGAAGGAGCACAAAAAGAACACTACATTGTCATCAAAGAAGAATAATCTAGAGAAAACTCTGAATCACAAGAAATCGGGCAATAAAGAAACAACTCTCAAGACAAGCAGGGAGAAAGCCCCACCCAACAACAAAAAAGTGAACTCGACAACCCCTCAAGCATCAACAGTTATGAGGATTCGAATACCGTACAAAATAAATCTTCATTTAACAGCAAAGCAGATCTCCTAGACCAAACTTCTTCTCTGTCTATCTTCAAGAGGACGAACACAATAGATCGCGAAGCTAAGACACCAATGTCCCATGAACCAGAAGAGATGAAGGAGATGCAAGATAAAGGAAGTTGGAAGACCGTAGAGAAAAAAAAAGAAAGCTACAGCATCAATCTCACCAAGAAAGATGAGGAGCCATACAATTAAAAACTAAGAAAATTATAGGTCCGACAGTCCAATTTCGTCTCAGTGGACGTTAACCACTATCATCATCATCATCGTCATCATCATCTATATATATATATATATATACACACACACACACTAACATTTCAAACCTTATAAAAAATTGTATTTTTTGGAATTAAAGTGGCATTTTAGCTAGCTCACTTATTGGGGCTTATTTTTTTTCTAATTTTTTCATTTCTTTTGATTTTTTTCTTTTTTTTCTCATATATATCATTTTTTTAAATATCCCCTATTTTATTTTTCTTCTTTTCTCTTTCTTTTTATTTTTATTTTATTTTTCTTTGTCATATATTTTTTACTTTTCTTTTTCTTCTTTTGAACTTTTCAAAATAATTTTCAGAATGAAATCATTATTTACAACACCTCATGACATGGAAATCAATAGATAATCATCAATTGATCCTATAAATTATAGGACCTTAACACCTTAAGTAGCGATTCGCTGCCTAACAACTCAGGTAGTACCTCCCCCAACCTTCCCTTGGTACTTGATCACAACCCTAATCAATTTTCCTCCAAGTTTTATAAAGGTTCATAGTCTACATGCCACCTACAAAGTTGGTATCGCTAGCAGTAGAAAGAGTAACAATATTGCAAGTATCCAAGGATCATCATAACTTGGTTCTCAAGGATTTATATTCAAACCCACAATTTTAATCAATCATAGTGGGATCCTCTACCCTATATCCCGAGTTCTCTTGTAGGGGGAATGAGGACGTAGAGTAACATTGGTACATATGTGAAGCTATCTAGAGGACTCGCCAAACTTCATATGCTACAACGTTGATTGAATTTCAAACCACGCTTCGAGAAAGAGCATTGAGATGGTTAAACAAATGGTCTGCCATACAACATAATCCAACGGTAGATGAAGTGAGATGAGAGTTTATTCAAGAGTTTAAGCTCCCTCAGATCAACCAATAGGGGTTGTCTTAGTTATGGGAAATTAAGAAACAAGAAGGAGAGATTTCTTGGGAGCTAATGTCAAGGTTTAAAGATGTGATTGGTAAGTTTAGCTACCCGATTGACCCCAATCATCAATGGGATTAGTTCATTAAAGATCGATACCTTGTAAGATTCTTTCGAGCAAGCAACTCGAATTGAGGCTATGACCGGATACCCAGATGAGCACCAGGGAGTGGAAACCTCCCACAACCCCTCCATTTTGGGACTACAACATCATATCATAGACTTGACAGAGAAGTTGAGGGACCTGCAATTGGTGGGACCTGCGCAACCGCACGTATGGTGTACCAACTACCATATCGAGGGAGTAATGCCACAAAGTGCCCAAGGTTGTGAGACCTGAGCACTCCCTCCATGTCGACGGGGTGATCTACATATTTAATTTCCGCTAGAGTTGTGCATATTGGTATGCAAGGTCTATACACAAGGCACACTCAATTTCATACATTTCCAACCCAATAGAATACAACACCAACTAAGTATTGCAAAATGTGCAGAACGTATGGGCATCTACCTCATCTTTTTCCAATGTTGCAAAAGCATTCCAATGTTCCAAACAACACGTTATGTGACTTCTATGCTTCACCAACTCACCATACTGATCAATGTAGAGCAATAGACACCTTAGCTGATCGATTGGATCAATCTAGCTAGCGAATCAATGAGACTCCTTGAGGAGGAGGAGGTGGAGGAACAAGTGGGGGGAGAAAATTAGGCATAGCTTTAATCCGATGCTACAACTATGATCAAGAGGAGCATGTTGCAAGAGACTACCTGCTACCCAGAAGACCCTAGTGCTCCCAGTGCAGGGTCAACACACATGCAACGAAATACTGTCCGGAGTTGATTTCTAGATGTGAATAGTGCAACCACTAAAGGGGAGAAAATTTAATCAATGTTGAACCAAGGGTGTTGGAGATAGCTCCCCTCTCAAACATTAATATAGTCACCCAGGGAGGAAAGAAGACTGAAGCTTACTAGGGGACAACATAACAGCCAAAAGTTATAAAATAAGCCTCACCAAAGTGTTCATGCCACAGAGACTTTTCACAAATTGACTCTAAGTAGAAAGCCCCAAGGGGAACATCCAGGGTTTTAAAAAGCTAGAATCCCAGACCTATCGTAACTCAATAATCAACCTATAATGGAGTGTTTCAGGCTATTTCTGCAGATTGTGAATGATGACCAAATGCTTGGATAGTTGCTGGAAAGTCTTAAAGTTGCTATCAAGGATGGGGTGGCAGAGGAAGGATTCATTTCCACTAACTTGCATGAAATACACTCCTAGAGGGTGCGCAGGAACAAGAATAGAACAGGGAGGGAGTTCCATATCGATGCTCAAGTTGCGGGTTTTCATATTAAGGATACAATGTTATACCTAGGCTCATATGTAAATATATTTCCAAGGAAAACTTGGGAAACCTTAGGAAGACCTAAGTTGGTGTTCTCTTTGATTCAGCTACATATGGCAAATTAATATTGTATACTCCTAGTTGGAAGACTATAAGAGGTAGAAGTTGACATATTAGGGGTGAAAACTTATGCTGATTTTCAATTAATAGGTATTATGGGGGACAAAGACTCCTACTCGGCATTACTTAGAATAGACTACGCTTTTGAGAATTACACGATAATTGATCTAAAAAATGAGACTATGACCTTTGAAGTAGAAGGGAACAGAGTGATCCAACCTTTGGACCCCTACCAAGGGCCAAAATTTACCAAGCCGATAGATGACATAGGAGCTCCTAAGTTATTAGATCAACTATATTAGTTGACGGTGAGAAGAAGAGAGTATAATATCAATCCGACAGCATGAGGATTGATCAGTTGAAGGAGTATTCAAAACTTGGAGGTTGGATCTGAGGCTACATGGGAGGACTGGCAGTAGGGAAGACACAAGATCAACACCAGGCGTTGCGCCATGATCCATCATATCAACTAGGTTGTTATTAAGGTGTGAAAATTTCCTAATTTCAATGGCATGATTTATTTTACTGACTTTCTTAATGAAGTTGATGCAACCATTTCTGAAGAACACAGAGTGCCCTTACTGGATGTCACCCTACAAGAAACACCAACAAGGTGGTGGGGGTCTCACCACAACCATCTCAGAGAATAGCAGGAGATTAAGACAACAATGAGGGCTAGATTCAAATATTTAGAGGACTATCCGCAAAACTTTATTAAGTACCGAGGGAGTTCTGACCCTCGGCAACACTTACAGGATTGTAAGGCCAGATGGATCTGAGAATGGCTTCCAAAGGACATATGGGTGCACTACTTTGTACACACCCTAGGGACATTTCTGAAGGCATGATACATAAATGAAGAGATAAGAAGATAGACTGATGATTGGGATTGTATGACAACCCAATTTCTCAATGAATTTTCCTTCACAGATACTGATGAAAGAATGATAATTGCGCTGCAAGCTGTCAAAAGAGTTTTTCTCACTGCAAGACAGTTGGTTCCGGATTATAGGGAGCTCAACAAGCTCACTATTAAAGATAAGTTCCCCATTCCTGTCATTGATGAATTACTGGATGAATTGCAAGGATCAATTTACTTCACCAAGTTGGATCTTCGTTCGGGATATCATCAAATCAGAATGAAGACTGAAGACATTCTGAAAACAACATTTAGAACTCATGAGGGTCATTATGAATTTTTGGTCATGCCTTTTCGCCTTACCAATGCACCTTCAACATTTCAAGGTTTGATGAATTCAGTTTTCAAACCATTCCTTAGAAAATTTGTGTTAGTATTTTTTGATGATATACTAATCTACAGCAAGTCTTGGAAGGATCATGTTGAACATGTTGACAAGGTGCTACAACTATTGGAGGAGAAACAATTATATGCAAAAAGATCCAAATGTTTCTTTGGAGTACAAGAGGTGGAATATCTGGGTCATATTGTATCTCATGAAGGAGTTAAGGTAGACCCTAGCAAAATTAAAGCCATTAAGGAATGGAAAATTCCCACATCCATAAAGCATTTGCGAGGATTTCTTGGGTTGACAGGGTATTATCGCAAGTTTGTTAAGAATTATGGGAGAATAGCAGCACCTCTAACAATATTATTGAAGAAAGATGCATTTTCATGGACTCCAGAAGCAACAAAGGCATTCGAACATCTTAAAGAGGCAATGAGCCAAGCACTGGTCTTAGCTACACCGGACTTCACAAAAACCTTTATTGTGGAATGTGATGCTTCAGGAAATGGAATTGGTGTTGTTTTAATGCAAGATGAAAGACCCATTGCTTTTGAAAGTCGTCCAATCAAGGGAAAGTTTTACACAAAGCTATTTATGAGAAGGAAATGTTGGCAATACTCCATGCATTTAAGAAATGGCGACCCTACCTAATGGGAAGACACTTCAAGGTAAAAACAGATCATGATAGCCTTAAATACTTTTTAGAACAAAGATTATCCTCTGAAGAGCAACAAAAGTGGGTCACAAAGATGTTGGGTTATGACTTTGAAATGAGGATGTGGAAGCATTGTTGTGCACCATTTCTATTATCCAACCAGATTGGATAAACGAAGCAAGGGAGGAATGGAAGAATGACGAAGAAGTGTGGGCACTTATTCGAAAGTTACAACAAGATTCTAGTATTTCTGATACATTTAGCTGGAAAAATGATTCGTTATGGTACAAAGATCGCTTATACCTCTGTAAGAATTCCCAGCTAAAAAAAAAGATTCTTATGGAATTGCACACTTCTCCCTTAGGAGGGCACTCAAGATTTTTAAAAACTTACCACAGGGTTAAGAAGGAATTTTTTTGGGATGGCCTTAAAGCAGATATTCAAAATTTTGTGGCAGAATGTTTGGTTTGCCAACAAAATAAAGTTGAAACAATTAAGACATCGAGTCTATTACAACCTTTATCCATTCCAAGCCAACGTTGGGAGGAGGTTTCAATGGATTTTATCACAGGTTTACCCAAGTCTGAGGGAAAGAGTGTCATCATGGTGGTAGTTGACAGACTTACCAAGTATGCACACTTTTGTGCATTATCACATCCATTTAAAGCCAGTACAGTTTCTACTGCATTTATGGAAACAATTCAAAAGCTACATGGAAACCCAAAGATTATTGTAAGTGACAGAGATCCCATTTTCACTGGAATTTTTTGGACAGAATTATTTTCTTGTCTTGGTAATCAGTTAGCTCATAGCTCATCTTATCATCCTCAATCTGATCATTAGGAAAACTGAGATAGTAAACAAATGTTTGGAAGGATATCTTCGTTGCTTTGTATCTGATAAACAGACACAATGGGTCTAATGGTTGCCTCTGGCTGAATGGTGGTATAACACTTCCTTCCATACAGCAACAAAAATGACCCCATTTATGGCACTTTATGGGTATCAGCCACCATCCATCACATCATATTTAAGAGAAAATTCTAAGGTTCAAGCAGTGGAACATCACATTGAACATCAACAACAAGTCCTCCAACTCTTAAAGGATAATCCCGTGTTGGCACAGAATAGAATGAAACAACAGGCAGATCAACATCGTAGCGAAAGAAGTTTTGATGTAGGTGATTGGGTATTCCTACGGCTACAACCATATAAGCAAATGTCCCTCAAGCAAGCTAAGAAGGATAATAAATTATCACCAAAGTATTATGGTCCATACAAGGTGTTACAAAAGATTGGTACTATGGCATACAAATTGGAGCTTCCTGCAGCTTCTTGATTGCACCCAGTTTTCCATGTTTAATGTTTAAAGAAGGTTATAGGCGACAAGCTCCCAGTTCAAACAATATTGCCAGAACTTGACGAGGAAGGAAAAATTATATTGGAACCGGAAGCAGTCACAGAAACAAGAACTCGACAGCTACGAAATCGATCAATTTCGGAGTATCTTATCAAGTGGAAGAACTTATCCGCTGAAGATTCCACATGGGAGGATGAGAATTTTATACAGAAGCATCCAAAACTTCTCAAGCGTTGAGACAAACACTTTTTTGAAGGAGAGGGGCATGTTGGGTCCCTATAATACTAGTGTTTGCCCCATTACTATTGTAGTTGTACCCCTTATTAATATTTTGTGCCCCTATTATCCCCATATTGTTATTACTGTGCCCCATAGAATCCCTCTATTGTTATTTTTGTGGCTTTATATTAGTATTGTTAGGTCGGCTGGGTTATATTGTGACTCCTTAGACTCCTATATATAGAAAGGAGGTTTTGTCATTTGAATCATCCAAGAATTGTTCATTTATGTAATGTAAAGGAGGTTTCCCCCTCGAACAGGCTGAATTCTAAGGCGTTGATCGATCTTTTCTATCTTTTTCTTGAGTTGGTTTCATAACAATAGCACCTTTGAGAACATATATGAATCCATGTTCCATGAAGTTGTATCTTGTGGAAAGGTAGATCAGGAGCCTGATGAGGATGACTTGGAGGAATTAAGACATCTGACTTTCAAGGAAACTAAAGGGGAACGAAGTGTTTAAGATGGGCCTGTAACCAATGGTCCGCGGCTACTACCTTTGAAGTTGCGGAACCATAACATTGGCACCGAGGAGAATCCGAAGCTAGCCTTGATTGGATATTACTGGGATGAGTAGAGTACCAAGGAGAACTTTTATCTTCTACGAGAATACAAAGACTTGTTCCCTTCATATGTTGCGGAGTTAAAAGGGATTAAGGGGGAGTTAGGGGAGATGAAGATTGTGCTTAAACTTGATTTAAATCCAGTAAAACGTCGGTCGTATAGGCTAAACCTAAGGATCAAAGAGAAGGTGAAGAAGGAGATAGACAAGATGTTGGTAGTGAGGCTTATTTTTCCAATTGACGAGGCTGAGTGGGTCAACCCAATTGTGATACAAAACAAGAAATACACTGAATAAATTCGGGTTTGTGTGGATTACTAAAGTCTGAACAATGTCTGCATTCATAATTCTTTCCCCACCCCCTTTAGTGATGAGGTTCCAGACAATGTGGCAGGGAACAAAAACTACTATTTTATAGATGAATTCTCTAGTTACCACCATGTCCGGATTGTGGAAGAAGATAAGAAGAAAACCACATTCACCAGTATTCTCTGGTTACCACCATGTCCGGATTGTGGAAGAAGATAAGAAGAAAACCACATTCACCAGTGAATGTGGATCTTATGCATACCATGTCATGCCTTTTGGACTCAAGAATGCACCAGCAGTATTCTCAAGCATTGTAATTGTTTCGTTCGGAGATTATATTCATAGGTTTATATAGCTTTACATGGATGATTGGACCATCTACAATCTACTAAAGAAGCATTATAGCATGCTCTGAGTAATGTTTGACCATTGTAGGCAGCTGCAGATCTCTTTAATCTTGAAAAAGTGCATATACATTGTCCCTTTTGAAACGATTTTGGGCCATATAGCTTGCAAAGATGGATTATGTGTTGATCCCGCTAAGGTTGCAGTGATCTTGAACATGACCCTACCAACAAGTATTAAAAAATTGAGATCCACCATGGGCCACACACGATACTACAAGAGGTTTATCTGCAACTATGCCTTAATCACAGCTCCCCTGGAAAAGTTGTTGAAGAAAGCTGAAAGGTTTGAATGGTCGGATAAATGTGAAGTTTCTTTCAATGTGTTGAAAGAAAAACAAGCAAATGTGCCAATCCTGGTTTATCTTGATTGGAACAAGCAATTTCATGTCCATATTGATGGATTGGGTATTGCCTTGGGGGCAGTCCTAGCTCAGCCCAGAGACAGAAATTTTGATCACCCCATCTACTTTGCTAGCAAAAAATTATCCACGACGGAGAAGAATTATACCACAACTAAGATTGAAGTGCTTGCAATGGTTTATTCACTACAAAAGTTTCAGCACTATCTTTTTGGGGGTCCGTCCAAATTATTCACTAATCATTCTGCCCTGAAGTACTTAGTGAACAAGCTTGTACTTGAAGGAATGATTTGTAGATAACTTATTTTATTTCACGAATTCACATGTGAAGTAATTATTAAACTAGGAAGACTAAACATGGGTCCTGATCATCTTTCCCAGGTAGCGTCAGGCGAAGCTGGGGGGTCATTAAATGATCAGTTGTCAAATGCTAACATGTTTCGAGTTAAAGTCATACCAGACTACTTGGAGGAAATTACAGTATATCTCACCACAAGTAAATGCCCGGAGGGATACACAATATCATAATGAAGGCACATAATGGTTCGCACTACAAATTACCAGTTGATCATAGGACAACAATACAAGTTGGGCCTTGATAAGATATTACGAAGGTGTGCTCTTGATCATGAGAGATAATATTTATTATGGGAATGTCAGTCAGGAGTTGCGCGTAGCCATGTTGGGGGGAAGGCCATTGCAAGGAAAGTGTTTTAGACGGGACTCTAGTGGCAAACACTTTTTCGAGACGCGAAACAATACGCTAAGAGATGTGATGTTTGTCAAAGGACTAGGAAGCCATCGCACCGGGATGAACTTCCTTTGCAACCAGTATGAGCAGTCCAAGCCTTTGATAAATGGGCAGTTGATTTTGTGGGACCTATCAACCCACCGTCACGACACTCACATGCAAGGTACATTATTACCACTATTGTTGCACCAGTTCAAGATTACACCGCAAACACTAGCGCTAGATTTATCTTTGAGAACATCATTTCTTGATTTGGGTGCCCCTAAAGCCTCACCAGTTGTTATAGACATTTTTGTGCCTTACAACTATAAGCATGAAATTTCCATAATTCAAGGGATCCAAAGTCCCTAAAGATGTTGTTACAGCTCCTAAAGGAACAAGGTCAACCAATGACAGCTTCTCCCAGAAGTTCTCCACCAAAAACCACTCAGAAATAGTCAATTCAGGATCAATTCATAGGCTCCACTAGCTGCCTGCGTTGAAATGCAGAGACTACACTGGCTAGGTGCACTGCAACGCAGGTGGAAGCACTACCAGGGTGCGCTGAGCGGGAAATGACAAATGGAAAGCTTATTCAACGAGGTGGAAAGACCCTGGAAGCTTCTAGAATCTTCTCCAATGACACTTGCCTCAATGAATTCGACTAGTGATGAGTAAGAGGTTCTCAACCTCCAAGTGGAAGCAATAACTGACAGAGAGAAGCCACAAGTCAAAACATAAGCTGACTCATCCTCTCTGCTTACATCCATATATGGATCTCTCACCCAGAGGTTCAGAAAGCTGGAATTTGGTACTTTGCAGAGAATT
Source organism: Pinus tabuliformis (assembly GCA_031772625.1). Lineage (NCBI taxonomy): Eukaryota > Viridiplantae > Streptophyta > Pinopsida > Pinales > Pinaceae > Pinus > Pinus tabuliformis. The sequence goes on from CM062817.1 coordinate 1,870,356,830, forward strand.
GCTGTTGGTTTGAGATTGAGATTAGTACATTGGGTGATTTATGCTTTGTTGGAGGAGAGGAAGGGATTCCTTTGCTGGGAGGTAGATGCTGGATCGGAACTCACTTGGTTGTATCTCCTCTTGGACTTTATTATCATATCAATAAACTATTTGAGTTTCTCCTACATGTTGTGTACCAATGATGTTTTGTTATGCTTACATGTTTAGCTTAATCTGATCTTGAGTTTTTTATGAATGTATATCTGTATCTTCGTGTAGTTTCTCTTTCTTGTGATCTTGCAGGAATTCGGTGAAGCTGGGCCGGTGAAGGAGCAGGAAGCTGGGAGCTACTGAAGAGAGGAGTGATTTGGATCGACAAACTAGCGGAAGACACAGGTTAGTTAGATCCTTCTTCCTCATTTACATTTCATAAAGAAGAATACTCAATTAGTTTACTTCGTTTGTTGCTAAGGCACTATCATACCTTAGAGTGGGATAGGGGCATTCTGAATTGGATACTTTTCCCAACAACAAATTGGCGACTCCGCTGGGGAGAGTATCTTGTTAGTTTATTTGTGTTTCTATTATTGTTCTTCTCATAAACTCAGGAGTGTCGAATCGAAATGCATTTGCCATTTTCAAATGCAAAGTAGAGATCTGCCACTCTAGTCCACTCACTGGGCCTGTTTTTATGATCTGAACAAACTGATCCACAAGTGCTCTAACAACCCTTTGTGATAGATCTTAGTCCTCCTTTAAATCATCCTCCTAATTGTACCTAATTGATAGCTTTGATCCGGCCAAAAACTGTAGATTTAACTGCAAACCGTGACCCATAACCCAGAAACAATTCTCGTTTCTGCTTCAACGCAGACTCTGTGAAGAGGTTCTGCATTTCAACGCAGGTCCCGTGAAGGATACCTGCGCTGAAGTTCAGTTTCTCTGTGCTGAGGGTGCGCTGATCAGTCTTTGCCTTGTGCAGCTGTGGTTCCCTGCTTCCTTTTGCTCAGTTTTATCTCTGTTTTTTGCAGCCTGTTATCAGTCAGTGTACCTATCTGAAACCCCTTTTCTTTGCCTCAATTCTGCCTCAGTTGTATAAAGAAACTGTATTTGTTCTTTGTGTATTTGTTACATCATTTGCAGTTTCCCATTACAAAAGTAAACTAGTCATACTGTCGCCCTTAGATCTAGACCTGTTGTAAGTGTCGTTTTGATCTTAGGAGTGAGTTTGTTTGTTGTTCACAGTTGATTGAGCTTTTACTTTTGTCGTTTGGTTTGAATTTATACATTTCTAGTGTCGAAACAAGTAAATCATAAAGTGTCGTAATCGTCTTTTTGATTTTGAAAAAGGAACTTGTTTATGTTTTCACTCGAAATCGAATTCAAATTTGTACAACAGCTTTCTTTTTAGGCATCAATATTAAGAAAGCGAAAACAAATACATGCATTTGTGCATTTGCATATTGATAGTTTGCATGCTTTGATTTAGGAAAAGTGCATTACAGTGTGCTCTATGCTCTTTGAGAAAAGTTTGTGTCTTCCTTTCCCCTTGTAGCTAGGATTTTCATTGTTGAAAAGATATAAAAGCTTGCTTATCATCTTTAGACTGCATTTAGGAATTGTATCATACATCTCGTGGTGATCCAAAAAGGCAAACTTCTAAGAAATATCAACCTAAAATAAATTGAATGAACTTAACAACGCTTTGTAACTTAACGCACAACATAGAGGTCTAGGCTAGAGACGTGTTCCGGCGTCGTAAAACCTGGTGACTGTCGATCTCGCTGATGGTTGGGTGATTCCTCCTGAGGGACGATAGCGCCAGTACGGATTGTGCTCCCACGTACCGTCGAGTATATATTGGGAGACCCCTATAGGAATAAAACCTTTATGCTTAGGAAGCCGTGTCGGCCGCCCTACTGATCGCAATGCACTGAACACAGCATTCGGGAAGATTGACTGCCCGTACCTTAAAAAGTATTCTGCGGTTTTGCGAAAAGTTTGGCACACCCTCTACCTAGAACTCCAGAGCAGTTCCTTTTGGCCTTTTTCAGACTCTATAACGGAAAAAGTCCATCTGAGCATTTGTCACTTCGGGCTCGTTAAAACATCGAAGGAGACTAGAGTCATCTTTAGCTTTTTCTCGACTCTTTAAAACTGAAAAAGCAAGTTGTGTCTAAAGCGTCTAAAAATTCATTTAATTCGGAAACACACTTTCCCCTTTTTGCATTTTGGTTGATCGAGTAATCCGCAATCGTGGAAGAAAGTCAATTGAAACCTCGTCGTTCGCGGAGGCTTACGAGTCAACCGTCTTTGTCTCCGGAATCGAAAACAGTACGGACAAAGCGAACTCGTTTAACCGGTTCGAAATCTCCTATCAAAGTTAGAACAAGTGTTCCAACAACATCTGAGATTCCGGGGACTCCAAACATTTCTGGAAACCCTGCCTCTACAGAAGAAGTTCAACAACCACAGAGGGACAGTGATACTGATCCTAGTCTGAGAGCAAACACTTGTGTTACTGAACCAGTTCCATCTGTAACCAGTTCAGAGAGTCTTGTTCCTCAAACATCTGTCACTGTTGATTCAACCCCTTCTTCGGCACTAGAAATATTTTACGGACCTGACGGTCTTCCCCTTCCACCTGGTTTGATTGCGATAGAGGAAATTGTAGAAGATCCGCAAGCAAGTACTCCAACACATTTTGGAGTCGGGGTCACTCTATTTCCTTCGACATCAGAAGTTAGTCTACCACCAGTGGAAGTTCCTGTAGAATCGCTAGGTAATCTTTTGGATAGACTCAAAATGTCTGAACAACCGTCAACATCTAGGACTGTGTCGAATGACACAGCGACAGCAGAACTCCCTGCCGTCACTCCGACAATGTTTGCCGGCATACCATCTGTCCCGACTAGCTCACAACCGCTAGAAGGAGTCCACCCAGGAACTATTTCGACAGTGTGGTCTGTTCCTGTTTGTTCCTCCGGAATAATATCCGGCAACTCTTATGTTGAGACTCGCTAAATTGATCCATTTGGAGGTCAATTTGGGCAATCCAGTCCCCAAGGGCAGACAATCCCCTTGAGTTCCGGATTGCCACCGTATGGGGGGCAGTATGCCCTTTCATTACCCCCTCCGGGAGGATATCCATACGGGAGTTCACAACAGTATTCAGGTTATACTGGAGTTACATCAAGTGGTTGGGTACCTATGCTACCTCAACAACCAAGGGTTGTGTATTCTATGCAACAATGTGTACCTATGTCGAACATCCTGACTACACCAGCTATTGTGACAGTGTCACAAGTTCAAACGTTGCCTGTTGTATGTCAACCTCAGATTTCTCACGTTGTAATGCAACAACCCCTTGACCCTGTGACTCAACCACAATCACCGACTGGTGGGGCGACACAGGTCCAAACGGGTACAATTACCCCACATCTTGGTCCAACGGTTAGTATAGCGCAACAGAACATGGCTTCGCAACCATGGCTGGTGCAATATCAACAACCACAATTCCAACAAGTATACCAAGGTTCTCAGCAGCAGATCTTTGCAAACAATGGAAAACCGTACATTCAAAACGGTCAAAATAAACCACTTTACGATGGTCATGTCCACCAACCGTATCAGTCATACCAGCATCAATTACATTATGCTGGTATGCAAAGGCCAACTGCTCAGGCAATTCCATCATATCCTGGGTATGCTTCACCTAACCTGAATCAACAGTTACCATTCGTGGCAACTTTAGAGTTACCCGATTTACACCGGTTAACAAACGATCCAATTGCTTACGCCCCTTGGTGGCCAGCGATTCCTCACAAACTTCCTTCAGATATTCCTAAATTTAATGGAAATCCAGGTGAGGACCCATCGAATCACGTGATGACATTTCATCTATGGTGTTCATCAAACACCCTAAACGATGATTCGATAAGGCTTCGCCTTTTTCAGAGGACATTAACGGGTCCAGCGGCAAAATGGTATATTGAATTGCCTAGAGCTTCGTTCGACAATTTCAGCACCTTAGCCACAACTTTCTTAACCCATTTTCAATTACCGATAAGGTATGAAACGGGAACGGAAATCTTAACCAACTTCAAACAGACAACGGCCACTCACATATCTGATCATATACATGAGTGGCGACGTCGTCGTAGGATGGTAAAAACGTACGTTCCCGATCAGCTATTAGCTGAATGGTTTATCAAGTCGTTACTTCCTGCCATAACGGAAGATGTGGCGAAGGGGGGAGTCGTAACGGAAGAGCAAGTTATCGCTCGTGCGCAATATCTAGACTTGGTTTATACTTAGTCTGGCACGCTCTACGACAAAATACCTGACGCCCCTAGACCGGAATTCTCAATTCCTCCTCCTCCTAAATCAAACAATGACTCTCACGCCGGCGATGGCATGATTGGCACAACAAACGCGAAATCGACAAAGGCCAACTCCAAGAAGGCCCGTAAGATTTCAGATCAAAATGCAAAAGACGAAATTCTTGCTTCGGAAGTAAATGTCGTATCAGCAGATAAAGGCAAAGAAACCAAATAACTAGGAAGCAAGAAGAAGCAAAGCAAAGGGAAGAAGAAGAAACGGGGTGAGTCATCTCCTGAAAAACTTCTTCAAACCCTCCTGGAAATAGGAAACCACCCTCAACGGGATGTCACATATGTGATGAGGATCATTGGACCTCACAATGTCCATACAAAGCTGAGCTTAAAAGATTCTTTAAGAGTTCGCAAACCTCAGCCGTGTTAACTGATCCGTTTCCAAATCCAGGCACAAATCTGGTTGATAGTGGAAATGCTTCCCCGTCACAAGTGCTAATGTTGTCAATCTTGAAGCAACAAAATGATGCTTTGATTTCAACAAGGAACAAAGATTACAAGAATCCGCAACTGTCGAACGGCAAGGAAAAAGATCAACCGAGTAGTTCGACAACAACTTCGACAGAAGTTGTACCACCCATCATTCCTGAATTAACAATAAAACCGCCAAAGGGAGTAGTACACAAGTCGACATTTAATCCTCGCGCCAGAGCAGCGCAGCATTATAACATAGTGGAATATTTGGCCCAATCGCCATCCGCTATGTCGACTCTTGAAGTACTACAAAATTTCCCATCCCAAAGGTAGGCTTTGTTATCAGTCATTGGTGGGGTTGATCCTAAGGATTCCAATCTTGTATCCTTCGACCACAAAGGATACGATCCTCAGTTACCAGCTCAACTAGCTTTCCTTATTCAAGTGAAAGCCCTCAACAAAACTGTTCATCGAACAATTATTGATGAGGGGGCATCTACATGTATTATGTCGATGAGTTGCTGGAAAACTTTAGGATCTCCAACCTTGTCACGATCTTCAACAACATTAAAAGCATTCGACGGAAGGACATATACCCCATATGGTATCCTAAATAACTTGAAGGTTGAACTAGGGGGAAAAACAGTAGAAATAGATGTTGAAGTCGTCGATGGGAATCTTGATTACAACATCCTACTAGGAAAACCGTGGATTTATGCCATGGCAGCTGTTGTGTCGACCTATTTTAGAAAGATTGCATTCCACTTTCAAGGGGGGATTACGATCGTCGACCAACAAAACTTCCTCCCTAATGGTTCACAAGTTACAGGAAGCATTCCCATGATCCATGGAAGCCCCCATTCGCTTCAGAATATCGGAGTAGGCCTACTAAAAGATCCTATACTAATGGGAACTTTCGCTCTTCCACCTCCAATTGACTTGGCGGAAGTAGCGTCGATAGGTACCTGCAATATGATATCTTCCATGAAGATCTCAGAAGACGATATCGACATGGATCATGCAATGGTTTTACCCCCAAGCCCAATAGAAATATTGTAGCAATCAATGTTTCTAGCATGGGAGGCGAACCCAAATCAACGCTCATCAAGCGTTTGGGTAGATAGGTCTAGAGAATATGGTACCCCTTTAGATCCTTGGTCGAGAGTGCATGGAACCGACGAAGGAATTCTACAATCAATGTTGATTGAAGGGACACCATGGAATGATTGCCACCATCGTTCCCTTCTTCCTGATTATGAAGAAGATACTCAAGATGACCTTTATCACCCTTCAGTTTTTGAATTCCTATCAAATACTGTAAATACGGTGGATTCCGAGCGAAACTTATCCAATATTGAAGAGACTATAGCCATAAATATCTCGACTAAAGCAAATGTTGTAGAGAATATTTATGTCGGCAAAGGTTGTTCCCCTTCAGAACTGGAAATATATAACGCTCTTTTTCGCGAGTTCAGAGATGTCTTTGCTTGGTCATACGATGAAATGCCAGGCATTGACTCGAGTATCGTTGAACACGAAATTAAGATGTATCCAGATGTCAAACCGGTACGACAACGGCTTAGGTAGGTGCACCCCAAGAAAGCCGCTGCCATTAAGGCAGAAGTCGAAAAACTTCTCCATGCTGGTTTCATCTACCCGGTTCCTCTAACCGATTGGGTATCGAATATTGTCCCTGTTATGAAGAAACAAGGGACAATTAGAGTGTGTGTCGATTATAGGGATGTAAACCAAGCTTGTCCAAAAGACAACTACCCTACACCCTTCATCGACCAGATAATTGATGAATGCGCCGGATGTGAAATCTTTTCATTCATGGATGGATTTTCCAGGTATAATCAAATAAATATCCGCCCACAGGACCAGTCAAAGACTGCATTCATTTGTCCGTGGGGCACATTCGCATATCGAAAATTACCCTTTGGGTTAAAGAACGCAGGGGCGACGTTTCAGAGGGCAATAAATTATGCCTTCCATGACATCAAAAACATCGTTCAACCATACCTCGACGACCTTCCGGCTCATTCGCGAAAGCGGACTGATCATCCCCAGCATTTAAGAGCGATATTTCTACGTTGCCGACACTACAAGATACGACTCAATCCACACAAATGTGTATTTGGCGTCAGTTTTGGTCGTTTACTTGGCTTTGTAGTCTCAAAGGATGGGATTCGTTTCGACCCTTGCAAGGTCCAGGCAATCATCAGTTTGCCTCCACCTTCAAATTTGCTTCAGATTCAGAAACTCCAAGGGAAAGCAAACTTTCTGAGGAGGTTCATTCCAAATTACGCCGAACTTGCTAAAGGTTATACACGTCTTTTGAAAAAGGAGGTACCCTTCATCTGGGATCAGGTTGCGCAAGCTTCCTTTGATGCTTTAAAGGATTCCTTAATAAGAGCATCATTAATGTACGCACCCGATTATCAAAGAGACTTTAACCTGTATCTGGCTGCAGCAGATACGACCATCGCAATGGTTTTAGTTCAAGAAGTCGATTGAATTGAACACCCTATATATTATTTAAGTAAAAACTTAAATGATACAGAAAGTAAATATTCTTATGTTGAAAAATTAGCGCTTGCAGCTGTTCAAGCGATACAAAGGTTTCGACACTATGTCCTCTTTCGAAAAACTACTATTTTGTCTGATTGCAACCCCATGACTTATATATTGTCACGGCAGTTGCTGGGGGGAAAATATTCAAAATGGATAGCAATCCTTCAAGAGTTTGATCTGGAATTTGTAAAATCCAAATCAAAGAAAGCTCTAGTTTTCGCAGAATTATTGTGCGATCTCCCATCGTCGTCCAACGATGAAACATCCGAAGAATCAATCGTGGACGAGAATTTGTTTCTGATATCTACAAGCAATGATTTGTATGGAGATATAATAATTTATCTCCAAACCCAAAAGTTCAGGCCTAACACCTCTCACTCAGAACAAAAACGTATACGATACCAAGCAAAAGACTACATGATCGTCGGTGATACGCTTTACCGTCGTGGTATCGATAAGTTTTGAGAAGGTGCCTAACCCATGAGGAGGCCGAAAAAGCCCTGAATGAGTGTCATTCAGGCGCGTGTGGGGGGCATTATTCTGGATATGCTACAGCACAAAAAATATTACGAGCAGGATACTTCTGGCCAACCATGTTCAAAGATTGCATAACCGCAGTCAGAAGTTGCCATGCTTGTCAAATTTTTGATAGCAAAACCAGAAGACCACCCGCACCTTTACAGCCAATAGTTGTTGTTGGGCCTTTCGCCAAATGGGGCATCGATTTCATGACATGTAACCCCACCTCGACCGGGGGGCATGGGTATATTATAGTCGTCGTTGACTATTTTACCAAATGGGCCGAGGCGATGCCTACATTAGATAACACTGGTGAAACAGCTGCCCTTTTCTTTTTCAATCATGTAGTCGCCAGATTCGGCGTACCACAGGCTATAGTTACGGATCATGGATCGCATTTTCGCAATCACATGATGGTTGAATTAGCTGCCAAGCTAGGGCTATCTCACGACAGCTCTACCCCGTATTATCCGCAAGCCAACGGACAAGTTGAAGCGATCAACAAAGTCCTGAAGCGTATGTTGCAAAGGATGATCGGAGTTCACAAAAGAAGGTGGCACCTAATCCTGTACTCAGCCTTGTGGGCTTACCGAACATCGGTAAGGAATGCGACCGGGTTCACGCCTTTCCAACTGGTATATGGCCTGGAAGCAGTCTTACCAGTCCAGTGTGAAATCTCGTCTCTTAAACTCGCAATTGATCTCCTCCCCGGAACTTCAGAAGAAGAGGCTCGTTTCTTGGAATTAATCCAATTGGATGAAACCCGTCGTGATGCCGCTTTGGCTAACGAAGCCCATAAGAAACGAGTCAAGGCGCAGTTCGACAAAAATGTCAAACCCCGTGTCTTCTCAGAAGGTGACTTGGTCTTGCTTTACGACCAAGAATCCGATAAATTGGGAGCAAGTAAATTTAATTCTTTAGGGATGGGCCCCTATATTGTTAAACGAGTGTTAGCGAAAGGAGCCTACGAGTTAATGGATTATGACGGAATTCCACTGGCACAACCTCATAATGGGTTGTACCTCAAGCGTTACTATGCTTAAATAGTAACCAATATGCTTTTGTTGTATTTTGTTTTCGCTAAAATGTTTGTTTTGGTCGAGTAATCCACCTTTTTACATTTATTGCAGATGTCAAACCTTTTGGAGACATGTGTTGGATATGCCGACGGAGCGAGTCGTAGTTCACGGAACCTGTCCTCCGCAGCCTGGGCCATTTTTTATCCAAGCGGCGAGTTAGTAAGTTTCAGAGGTGTATGTATTGGGCAATCAACGAATAACATCGCTGAGTATAGCACGTTGATAGAACTGCTCTCTGATGCCATCACCCATGGTATACGCCGACTAATCGACAGGCTAGACTCACAACTCGTAATACTACAACTCAATGGTATATATTCCGTCCGAAATCCAGCCATTTATCGCATGTTCCTAAGGGTTAGGATTTTGGAAAGACAATTTGATTTAATTCAATACCAACATATTTCCAGAAACTTAAACACATTAACCGACTCATTAGCAAACTATGTGTTAGATAGACATTTGCGACATTTATAAAAAGAAACACATCATCAATGTTGTACATGTGGATCACGTAACCCAACCATAATAAAACCCTGAAAATCAAAATATATATATATATAAGCTGTTTATGGTTTACATATAATGTTCTGTAACCAAGACAAAATCGGTCACATGACCCAAAAACTCAAAACGCTAGGGAGCACCCTAGTCTAGTGATGCTCATGATAGCACGTCACGGCCTGTGCGATCATGCGTAAGAGACGAGTCCATCGTCTAGGCACACCAGTAGTATGCCGCTGCAACTGTAAAGGTAACTCGTCGATCCTCACGTCTGGAATGCCGAGAGTAAGGCTCTCAACCTGCTCCTGCACAGCTGTAAGGGTCTCGGCCACATCAAGGTCACGAAGAATAACCCTCCCGGCAGCCTCTCCTGCTAGGGCAGCGGCTGGCGCTCTCGGGCGAACTGCTGGACGAACAGGACCAACATCTGCACGCACACATGAGTTTGATTAAAGTCTTGATAGAATAAAGCACAAGGACATTATGAATAAAAATAGTAAACAGTGATATGGTCGAAGATTTTACCAATAGCGCCCCACTGCTCGCCGTCCGGCAGTACTAAATCCGGATCACCCCGGAAGTCCATGCCAACATATGGATACTCGGAATAGACCATCTCCTGACGCCCAAACCACCTGAAGAAGGTATCAGAAAAAGAAATTTGAGATTGACTAGCATGCCTAGACATGTGATCAACCCATCTTTGCATGCGTGGTTCAGTAGGAGAAGGCAAGTCGAGTGCAATGTATTGTGGCTGCATCAGTGGTATCTTCTCCAAGGCGAAGGCGGTCAAAATAGAACCAAACCCAAAGTTCTTCAACTTCCCGTCCTTTACCTTGGTCAACTGACTTTTCATCTGAAGAAGTACTGCATCACACCAGTTGAATACTTTCGGTTGGAGGCACTCCAAGGCATGCTGCACATAGGATCTATTGGCCACATGAAGAGACGCACTACCGGCTATCCTGCCAATAGTGTACAGGATAGACCTAAGGGACCTGTCAGCAACCTCACGGATAACGATCTTGTCGTCTTTACTCGGCTGAGATCCTTCCCTGCAATACTGGCGGACATAATCTCTCACAGAGTCACTCCCTCGGGCCGAACCTGACAAAGAGATGGGGGCACCCCACCTCGACAAGCCAGTCAAGAAGTAAATGTCTACTGCGGTCAAGGGGATAGATTTGCCCCTAATCTGGAAAACTTGGTTGATAGGATCCCAAGCATCGAGAAAATACTGCAGTAGGTTGATCTGATGTCTCATGCTAGAGATGCGGAAGAACTTCAGCAGACCACAGTTCCGCAGCGCGTTCACCATAACCGGATCATGTAGGGCAATCATGTCCTCTTCTTCATGTTCTCGTTCTCGCCATGTAAGGGTCATTTTGCTCCAATATCTCTGAAAAACAAACATGAGATGAGTTAGATCCTGGTTTTGATGAGAAACAGGCAAAAATTTTCATCAAAAATTGTGCAATAAAATCCTTTTCTGCGCCCAGCGCACCTACACAGTGTTCCACCTGCGTTGAAGGTCAAACTGCCTTCATGCCGCTTGACATTCAACGCAGATTTCGAGTGCACAAGGTGCGCTGATGGCAGAGCGACCCCATCAAACCCCAGGGGCTCAGAAAAACAGGAAATCAAGCACAGAATGCAGAAAGGAAACCATGAAATGAAAGAGCTCAAGTTTAGCTCCTACCTGGTCCAGATGGCGCCGAGAATCGTCCACAGAATCTCCCGAAATCAGCTGATGAAAATCAAGGGGGAAGAGGCACCTCCAAAGCTCCAACAAACCAAGTTCAAATGAAATGGTAAAATGAGAGGTAAAAACACTTTTTAATAACTTTTTACGTAGTTCAAAGTGAAATATTAGTGTTTTAATCTCATTTTCAAGCAAATGCTATCCATTTCTAACTAGTTTGATGCAGCAATTGAGGGTACAGTACTATCTTTGAAAAGGCGAAGCTATTTATGGTAAAAAATCAAAACTAGACCATGAATTATCGAGCAGTTTTAGCACATAGTTCATGCTCGTTAAAAAATAAACATAATACCGAGCAGTGTTTTTCCGCGTTTAAGTTCGTTAAAAAATGAACTACCCTCCGGTAAATAACCACCGTGAATGTAACATTATCAGCCATTAAAGCCTTGGTCGTGTTTGCACCGTCACCTCCACTTTTCCATTGGCCGATCATTCACCTCCATATTGATTGTTTACCCATTTTGAGGAACAGCTGCGAAGAGTGATTTCACTAGCCATCCTTGTGACACTGCCGTGATTGGAAAATTCCAAGCCTTACCTGGAATCATCTGCTAACCCGTTTTATCACTCGTTCCTCAAAAGACGAGTCTTCTTTAAGCTCTTTTCATCTGACTCGTAAAATATGAAAAGATTGCCGAGTTTTGGCCTTCCATCTCGTTAAAGCGACCGGAAGTGCTATCCCTCCTCTAGATTTTAATCTTTTTGGACCTGAGGGATTATTGCACAAAAAGATCGAGCGCTTGTTTTGTTCGGCTCGTAAAAACTATCGAAAATTCATCCCTTCTGTATTGTTTTATACTTTTTCAGACTTAAGGGATTAGATGACGAAAAAGGACTTTCGGATTTGACTTTACGTACCTTTTCAGACTCTCTAAAAATGAAAAGGACCGAGTTATCTTTGTCGTTAGACTCGTTAAAAACATTAAATAGCGACAAACTTGTCTTTAGACGAGAACGAGTTTCACTATCGCTAGGCTCGTTAAAACATAGCGATGGGTTTGCCCGAAGGGAAAATTATAGAACAAGCATATGTTATCCTCCTCAAGCTTGACAAAAATAAAGAGGTACTGGTCAGCAATGACTGGGGAAAAATTGGGAAGAAACTCAAAGAACTTTATTGGTAGCAAGTCGCTCTTGAACATGACACTTCCACTCCGTGCCTGAGTCGGGTTGGGTTGTTTCGTTCACCAGTCACATCGCCATGGTCTCGCCATACCATCCATCTTTGGGGTAAATGCTACCAATCCATCACATAAGTGTCGCCGATATGTTCAAGAGAAGTCATCCAGAGAAGTCAACCGTGTCCCATCCACTACCATACATTATCCTTCATTCTTTCATGACCGCCACCCTGAACCATATATCATCAGATCGTTTTCACCTCCATCAAAATCATTTGCTCCGTTCCGTGTCACTGATGTGGGATACATTAAGGCCCTCCTTTGACGGATCTCTTCTTGTCGACATCAGCTCATTATCCAAGAAGTTGATCTAGGAACAACCCCTTCAGTACTTTGAAGCTTGCATGCCTCAATGGCAAGTTTCTCACTTCCGGCGACAGGTATACATCAATGACCTTCGACCGAAAGATTTTGCGTGGTGTTCGACGTCAAGTCCTTTATTCACACCACGTGAATTGTACTACAGTACCTTGAGGGTCATTATCATTATCGGTGATTCCTCTCGCGCTTGTTAACGGTTTACATCATTGACTGGTAATCAAGCGATGTCTTTCCATGTTCGACTTCAGAACATTTCTCACATGGATCGACTTGTACTTAGAGTGAAGATCGGACGAGATTGAAGACCCCGGATCTAGTTTCATCCATCCGGCCTGCGATATATATTCAGGAAAAATAAAGACATTGACATGTACAGCATTGCAGCACAGAGAATCATCCTACCAAAGGATGATGATTTCAGCAGGATCATCAGTCTATCATCAGACAATTGTCTGTCCTATGTACATAAAAAATGAATTTATAAAGCTGAGCATGGGAATGCCCGCCTCAGCCAGATCATGAAAACAGTATGAAAAATAATGTATTGTATTGTATCTTATTACAGGTCTCCTCCCAGCATTGAATGAACTTCGGATCCTCCTAATAAAGCATTTCACCCGATAAACGGCCTCATACTTTAGGGGGCAACTGTTATAGACATTTTTGTGCCTTACAGCTATAAGCATGAAATGTCCATAATTCAAGGGATCCAAAGTCCCTAAAGATGTTGTTACAGCTCCTAAAGGAACAAGGTCAACCAATGACAGCTTCTCCCAGAAGTTCTCCACCAAAAACCACTCAGAAATAGTCAATTCAGGATCAATTCAGAGGCTCCACTAGCTGCCTGCGTTGAAATGCAGAGACTACACTGGCTAGGTGCACTGCAACGCAGGTGGAAGCACTACCAGGGTGCGTTGAGCGGGAAATGACAAATGGCAAGCTCATTCAACGAGGTGGAAAGACCCTGGAAGCTTCTAGAATCTTCTCCAATGACACTTGCCTCAATGAATTCGACTAGTGATGAGTAAGAGGTTCTCAACCTCCAAGTGGAAGCAAGAACTGACAAAGAGAAGCCACAAGTCAAAACATAAGCTGACTCATCCTCTCTGCTTACATCTATATATGGATCTCTCACCCAGAGGTTCAGAAAGCTGGAATTTGGTACTTTGCAGAGAATTGTTGTTGGTTTGAGATTGAGATTAGTACATTGGGTGATTTATGCTTTGTTGGAGGAGAGGAAGGGATTCCTTTGCTGGGAGGTAGATGCTGGATCGGAACTCACTTGGTTGTATCTCCTCTTGGACTTTATTATCATATCAATAAACTATTTGAGTTTCTCCTACATGTTGTGTACCAATGATGTTTTGTTATGCTTACATGTTTAGCTTAATCTGATCTTGAGCTTTTTATGAATGTATATCTGTATCTTCGTGTAGTTTCTCTTTCTTGTGATCTTGCAGGAATTCGGTGAAGCTGGGCCGGTGAAGGAGCAGGAAGCTGGGAGCTACTGAAGAGAGGAGTGATTTGGATCGACAAACTAGCGGAAGACACAGGTTAGTTAGATCCTTCTTCCTCATTTACATTTCATAAAGAAGAATACTCAATTAGTTTACTTCGTTTCTTGCTAAGGCACTATCACACCTTAGAGTGGGATAGGGGCATTCCGAATTGGATACTTTTCCCAACAACACCAGTGACTAAGGGACCCACTTCATTAATGAGATGGTCACTTCATTGCTGCAAAACTTCAAGATACAACGCCATAAGAGCAGCCCATATCACCTTGAAGAAAATGGTATTGTGGAAGCCTTCAACAAAATTTTAGAGAGGAGAACCACCAATATCTACTTAGCCAATTGAGCCGATTAGGATGAACGGGTGCCATCTACACTATGGCCTTATTGTACAACCGTCGAGTTCTTGCACAACTATACGCTATTCCAACTTGTGTATGGCCGAGAAATCGTAGTACCTGTTGAGTTTACCATCCCCAACCTTTTTATTGCACATCCCACTTGCATGACAGAGGATGAATAAATTCGAAAGCAGTTGGAAGAACTCTGGGAGCTGGATGAAGCTATGTTTCTGGTAGACTTCCACCAAATTGTTGAAAAGTAGAGGTAGAAGGCCTTGGCATGACAAACACATCAAACATAAATCTTTCACAATTGGAGGACATGTTCTGCTATATGACAGTAAGTTCTTAAAGCATCCTGGGAAGCTGAAAAATTCATTGGTTAGTACCATTCATAGTAGCGGAAGTAAAATATTCAAGAGTTTTCAATCTCGCACAATTGGATGGAGTACTACTACCTAGATGGGTGAATGGTTCACGCCTGAAACCTTTCCATGGCTCAACCAATTCTACACCAAATTTGTTTGATCTAAGAAAGGGGATCATAGGCAGGTTTAGGTAAAGTCAGTCAGTCCTTTTTAGTATGTTAGTTGTGTTAGTTAATTTAGTTGGTTAGATGCTCTAGTCGAAGTTGGTCAAGAATACATTTCTATCATTTCTTTTAGTTGCGGAAGTATTTTCACCCCACCGCAATCGCTTGTGGTCAAGGGAGTCAAACGTGTTAGTCGTCATATCTATAATAATTAAGCAATAATTCCTTATGTCAGTTATAATTTGGACTAAATCTTTCCCATAATATCCCTCGCACAATCCATTCATCAATTTCTAGGCGTATGCCATTATAACACCATAATTACCCATTATTTCCGCCCTCCTTTTTCAATTTTTGCGTCATTCGAGTCAGGTTCGACTCAGTCATCTTCATTGTTTCCATGATTGGGAATGAGTGGGGAAGTTACCATATTAATTAGTTAAGTGGTATAATAAAAAATGTAGTGCCGAGATTTTCTATTTAAATTGCATGGCAATCATAAGTTTCTCAAAACCAAAAGCTGAGGTGGTCGAATTGCCCAGTTTGGAGTTTGTATCTAACTTCCCCTATTCTTGGCCTAAGTTGAAGCACCCTTGTTCTTTGTGTACAACCATTGCTTTGTAGTAATGACGACGACTATAATTTATGTTCCATACGTTGATCTAGATTCAAGAATTAAAAAGAAATAACATTGCTATGGCAAGTACTATAAAGTTGTGCTTGTCGACAATGACCTATTAGATTCGTTCCAGTTTCCAACACTCAAGCAAGAAGTCTACACAAAAGTTGTCATCAAAGCTGACAAAATCCAATCAGTAAAACTTACATAACACTTCAGGGGATTACAGAGGTTGAAGTTGTTGAATTTAAGGAGTCTTCTAGTATTCGGCACGACAAGAGTAGCTATGTAATGCACAAAATTCCTCATCAACAAGATGCATGGAGGGTCTTTATGGCTCAACAAGAATACCCAATCCATGTTGTTGAAATTTAGAGAATCACAAGGTTGTCTGTTGTTGGAGCCACCATATCAACTGCCTTTCAAAATGCTTCCAAGAGAGGGAAGAAAACGGGTGATGATAATTATTGTAACAAGTATGGTATCCAGGGAGGAGGCAAAGGTGCAATGATAGAGCCAATTAATAAACCCAACATCAAATTCACCTATTACAAAATTGTTGGGAAGCTCACGCGGCATTTTTTTAGAGCTGAATGCACATTAGACACCATTTCAATCGCGAAGGCTCATGTGCAAGGAACGCAGGTGAACTGGTGTAGTTTTCTACTACATGAAATTTTTTATGCTTGTGAAGATGTTTATAAAAGGGCTATTCACTTTATATATGGATATCTCGTTGTTACATTTACCATGTGGAAATAGTGCCCACCATAGGGTAGAGAGATGGTGACGGTTATTGAATACTAACCACTTTCTCTAAGGCATGTACAATGGCGGACCTCTAGGGACCCTAACAGCAAATAAATCAATGAGGCCTCCTTTGTCGGATGGTATAAGAACATGTTGGAAGTCATCAGGGCCAGACCAAGAATCCCAACGTCGCTTCTTGATGAATACTCACGGGATATTTGGTTTGGCACCAACCATGGCAATACCTAGATACAACCGAAATGTGTCAACCTCGACACATTTCAAAAGCGTGCCCAAAAGTTTATGCTCACATAGGAATCATTCCACACAAAAGTCTCTTCCTGGCCTGGGATTGCTAGAGAAGTTTGGGAGGGAAAGTGTATATACATGTTTGGGGGGATGGTGCCTCAGCCACTACTGGGAGAAACCCCTATGGCATCAAGGAAGTAGTTGGCTGAGGAGACACTAAACTCGGTCATCAAGAAGCTCGATATGCGGATGCGGTCCTTGCAGGAAACTATGGTGAATCTCAGCACCTTAATAAGTCCCTTCCCTACTTTTTCTGAATTTCACAGTTCAAGACCATATGTTTCTTTGACTTGTAGCCCTCTTGTTGCTTCAATTCCTACAGTAGGCCCCCACTCTTAGTCTTAACCATCCATTCCCAATCCTTGACGTATTACCACCAAACCACCCTCTGTGCCCAAGAAAAATATTAAGACCACCTCCACCCAAGTTGTTGACCTCACTGATGAAGAACCCCATTCTCACACTAGCACACCCATCACCGAAGAAAATCCACCTTCCACTTTCGCCACATCAAAGCGGGTACACAATCCATCACCTCGCACAACTTCCACATCCGCCACCATCTCTGACATACTGCCATTTAGAATTCTACTCGGTACTGAAACATAAATGGAGGTAGACTTTGTTATCCAAACAATTATTGAAAATACAAATGGGACACTTACAACCCACCTTGCAGGAACGAAGATTGTTCACAGGTCTATGTTCTCTTTGTTACTTGAATCAGATCCGCTCACCATCCCTAGGTACTTTACTGCCACTCCCCATCTAAATCCCACCACATTCTATGCATTGTCCATGCCCATTGATCCCATCCCCTCATCATCACCGCACCCCACCTCAGTCCACATTACTCCACATACATTCAAACCTTCGTAGAGAAAGACATCTCCCCAAGGGAATTCCGAGAAATCAGTTTCCAATGGAAAACCATTGTAGATTCAGTTCGCCCTCATAGCATTCTCACTACTGAGCATGAACAACAGTGGTAGCATATTCTTACCCTTGTGGCAGAACGACATCATATCCTCCAGGAGAAACAGATTCTCTAGGGTCAGTTCGACCAAATTACTAAAAAATTCCAGGATCTATAGCCCTTGGTCGCAGAAATAGTTACAGATGCCTCAAAAGATTTCTCAACTAGCACTCTTCTTGAATGTTGCAACCACATCAAATCATCCTGCATTGACATTGTCTCAACCAATTGAGAGCTGAAATGAAGTATTGCTAATACTCGGAGATCACTACCAGATCCTGCTACCTAGTATGCTAGCGAAATTGAGAGGAAAATAACAGAAGTGGCTTGTTTGAAAGGCTCTATCATCCAGGCTGCGGAGGAAGCTCAAGGACTTTTTAGCAAGTTCACGACTAGTCAGGCTACCTCACAAGGAAAAATCAACATGTTTGACCTCTCTTCCACCTCACTAATCATCTGTTTATCCAAGTTATGTGTACCAAAGACAAGACCTAGCAAAAGGAGCTTTTGGAACAGGTGGATGCCCTTGAGACCCAAATCCAACAAATCGAAGACGAGTCGAGCAAGTCCAAGCATATCCTTTGTGACCTTAAGCCACCAACACATGCTCACTTGGAGACAATACAATAGATCAGCGAGGAAACAAAAACATAATTGAATAATCTCCTAATGATGAGCCCTGCCAATCCTATTGTCGAACTCACGACACAGTTCCTTGATCAAGCGCACACTCTCACAAGCTCGTGGCAGACGACTCTCGATGCGTACACATAGTTCAGAACTATAACCATTAAGTTTGTCCTTGAGTTGGGTCCTTTGTTGGAAGGAACCAACCAAGGAGAAGCAACACATGAAGGGACACCACAACAATAGGAAGCACCAACAACATTTGCAACACCTATAACATTGATAAATGATTGACTCGGGGACAAGTCAATGGGCTGTGGTCAGGGCCTATTAGGTCCTTCATTTTCAGAACTCAATTTTTATATGTTTGGATGTTGACCATATTTTTCCCAGAGAAAACCGGTGGAAAGTCACAGAGGACACAACTGGAGAAGGAGACGGGACCTACCAAAGACTAGCAGTTATGGAAGAATAGCCAAAGAAATCGAGACTAAGGCAGCCATAGTCAAGCTGAAAGGAACGCTGACAGCCAAGGAAGTAGACGCAACCAAGCAACAAATGTAGCCAAAAGAGGAAAAAGGTGGAGCATCCGAGGGAGAAGTAGCAGCCCAAGCAAGCACAAGGTTCAAGAAGTTTGAGGGAAAAATGTAAAAGGAGGGCAAGACTGAGAAGATACCGAGATGTTGTTGTGGAGTCATTTGAGCCTGCACTGTGATATATTCTCTTGTTTATGTATTACTCTATCATGCTAGTATTTTGTTATGTCTATGAGGCCTTCGAGCCAGATGTACTGTTGTAATGGTGTGAGAATTAATAGAATAAGAAATTACATGGATACATGAGAACCTTTGTGTATGGATTTATGTGGCTTTCTAAAAAATTTAATATGCGTGTACCTGTATATTATTCCTTCTCTTTGTGCGCTTAATTTGTTATGGTTGGGTTTCTAACTACTATAGTTCTGGGTTTATTGGGTATTGATAGCCTCCATGGGATGAACAGATTCCAACCCCTTAAATAACTTAGATCGCAGCACACCTCAGGTGAGATGCCTTATTCTTCCTGAATAAGGTGAAAATGTCGGCGTTTTGCTAGACTACGACAGAGCCTTTACTGGCCCCTATGCCCAAACCCGAGGTCTTATCCCATCCATTATTTTTCCACCAACAATCACATTATGAATGCAAAAGAAGGAAAACAATACTTAGAATCAATGATAAATTTTTCTATTGCACATTCACAACCTCCCCGTCAATGATGCCAAAACGTTAGTGTTGTTAATTGTTCCTTTTATAGAGTAGTTAATGCATGAATCCATTAATCATCAAATAAGGTAAGTCTTTTCACTTAAATGTTGTATCCAAAGTCTATGCAGGTGAGCCTTAACTTATTATTGATTTCTATAAAATAAATAAAACAATAAGGAACTCACTCTAACAAATTTAAATAAAATACTCAATCATACCAACCTAGTTTCAAACCCTACTTTCCTAAAATAGAGAAAAAAATAGAACATTTCCCTTTAATTAGTTATGAGAGTTCCTACTAATCGAACACAAAGAAGAATTTACTTTATCATATTTTGGGAGTTGGCCCTGGTCTTTTCACATGGTCGTAACTTAGGTCCTAATCCCAAATCCACTATGAAAGTTGCTATTCCACACACTTATTAAATGTAAAATATTCATAATGCAGAATGAAAAACAAAGCTTAATCACTCATAAAAAAGGGCTTGATCACTCATGCATCTAATTAATTTAGTTATGTAATAACAATTGATATAAAACACATGCTAGAATTGTAATTGTGAATCAAAAAGAAACATTGGCTAAGCCCACACAAATATACAAGGTACCAGTCTAAGTCGAGTGGGGCCTTGCTCTCCTTGGACAAGCATGAATTGCTATACTATACAAGTCAAATGAAAATTAACAATGGTCGTGAATTGAGCTAGTTATTATATTCAAACTTGCAATATAAATACAAAGAGTGTTTATGCCAGTGTTCCCTTCCAAAACTAAACCCCCTGCATGTCCATGAGAAATTATATATATGTTACAATTCAAAATCCCTCGAGCTGACTTATTGACTCAAACTTATTCTCATATAATTAACAGAATGATGATAAAAATAAAAAATAAAAATAAAAATAGAACATGTCAATCCCTTGTTATGCAAATCCAACCCTTGTTTCAAGTGATTTAGCTCTTTAACGCAATGGTGCCAGTGTGGATCAAGAATATATTCTTGTTTGTTATATTTAGATTTCATCCCATCCCATAACAATCTTGGTAAAATCACATTCATAATAGACAAATTTGGTCCCCCAAGAATTGGGTCAATCCACATTTGAGTGAAATAAGTGAAAAATAGGGCATCGAGGCCTGTGATCCTTTCAATTGATCCTAGATATTGTGCATCTGTTGGAATTGGCAGCTTCTTCCAAAATTGGGGGATTTGCAGCCATGTCTCACCTTTGAAGGATCTATAGCCACATTTGCCTAAGACAACATCTACATTCACACTTCACTAAGAAAGTCACAAAACATGCATTTTCCTCACTATTCATTTGAAATATAAAAGCATAATAAATTAAAACCTATGCCAAGACTTGTACTTGTGCAGTGCTCCAACAACAAATATAAAAGGAAAAAAGTTATGAAAATGGGTAGGAAAAGGTGACAAAATAGTGTAAATTCTAACCCCAAAAACATGTCTCTTGTAACACCCCACCTCACATTTACCCGCTTTTACAAGCTCACCAGAGTAAACATGAGATGAGAGTTACTATGCATGACCCAAAATCCAAGTTCCAATTATGGAAGTGGGGTCTACCATCCTTAAACTTACTGCAACCTCCTAGGGACACCTGATCAACCAAATGTCAGACAACATCCATTGATGATCTTTCCCTGCGTTGGAACTATCTTTCAGCTTGACTTTACAACCCAATTGTGTGCATGCAATCTATTCCATGTGGCCAAAAGGCTCCTATAGCATGCACAAGCCGTCCTCCATGTAGCTACAACCGAAAATCCCCAATTTTGTGCCTGCAACCTTACATTCAATGCTTGAATTTCAGGTCTAGCTTATAAGCCACTGCCCAAAACTTTCCAGAATCCATTTTATGATGATCACAAGTATGCATAATCAATACTTAGGCTCAGATCTTGCCCAAACTTTCCAAACACATGATAAACATTTAGACAAAAACATGGTAAAAATATTAAGTATAGGTCATGAATGCATATATGTTCATTATCTCATTAGTTTCATCAAAGAATCATCAAGAAGGCCTACTACCCTCTCAAGCTAGCTACATCAAACACTTGTTATCTCATGAATTCATATAACCATTCAATAACTTATCAAACCATGAACAAGATCCATAACAAGAGCACATTATACAATAAGATTGTATCATGCCTATAACCAACATTTAATTAGAAAGAATACATGACAAACTAGTAATAAAATCAACACGATACCAATACTTGTGCTCATTGATCACAATAAGAAATAACACATAATAACATATGCATAAATCCATCCAAGTCAATGACTTTCATGTACGACCCGACCATAGATTGGGTTGAACCAAATCTTTCTTTTAATCAATCGCCCCTCTACCATATTCCAAGCATGAATGTGGGATCACATGGGATAAACCAAAACAAAACCATCCAAGGAATCAAGACGTTAAACGACCTCTACCCTCACCCACGGTGATTTCACCTAAACCGGTCCATAAATCACCAAAACCAAAACAAGCTTGGATGCCTTAAACTTTCTTCACCATACTCAGAGGAATTTTCCTGTATCCACCCACCTGTCAAGAGTTCCAGGACAAAATCATCCCCGCCCTCAACCCTTGGGAATCTTCTTAATACCACTTAATCGAGGATCCAAAACCTACTGGAAATCTAAAGCTTAACCAAAATAGGGAACCTACTACATCATGGCTATCCAGGAAATGGCAAAGGTAAGGTTGTACATCACTGTCAATCCAAGCAAATCCCATGCCAATGACAACAAACATGAACAATAAACCAATGAATATACCATGCATCAAATCTCAACAATGTTATATCACACATGCACCCTGTTACTTGCAAATCCATAGTTATTTTCTGCCCTTGTTTATTGTTGTCCAAACTTCCTCTTGCACTCCCTTGCTTTCCTTGCTTGACCTTTGCTTGAGTCCTCTGTGTGTATAAGTGCTTGTGCTCTCTCTCTCTCTCTCTCTCTCTCTCTCTCTCTCTCTCTCATATTCTCTACGTGAATGCTAGAATGACCAAGAGTGTGTCTGAATATTCTCTCTCCTTTTTTTCTTTTCTTCTTCCTTTCATTTTCCCTTGTATGCATATTCATGTCCCTTCATCTTCCTTTTCTCCTATTTTCCTTTATTTCTTGTATTAATTGTCATTTATTGCATTTTGTCTTTTTTAATCCCAATTCCAATTTCCATAGCTAGTAATAAACCACAAGTGATTCCTAATATAATATTTTTCCCCTCCATTCATCTTGGAATACGTTTCCCATGACCCTGGTTTAATTTATTTACATGGAAACTTAACATGGGGATGTTACATATTGATCTGAAATCGATTGCTAGTTAATGTTGTGCTACTATCATTTCCAGATATAAAATTTTCTTTGCATTGGTTTGCTTATCCATAAAGAGTTTATCCATGAGCATGCGATTGCCAATTCATCTAACTTGGTGAAATTTAGTGTTTTGCATGAACTTAAAAGCATGAATTTAAATGGATAAATAGCAACATATAAAATCACATCAAGCACCAATAACAAAGCTCATTACACAATTTTTTGTTGAAGGAATTCACCCCTCCTGGGCTACATCTCCTTGGTCCAACTTCATAGTGTGGGCCTTTGTATTAGCTTCAATAGTGCTCAAATTGTTGTTACATGCATCAAATACTCCTGGAACCTATTCCAATGAGTTTAAAACATTTAAATCTATCATAAATGACTTTTTTTTTCTCTATTTGGTCACCAGATGCTCTGTGAATGGCCTCCAACAACTAGTGGCCCTTGGCTTCAAAAATCTTCAAGTGACCAAAAACACCTATAGATGACCTCTTTTGCCTCTACAACCTACTCCAATGAGTTCCCAGCATGTTAATTAGCCAAAAATGACTATTCCTTTTCTAAATTTGGCTAAGAATTAAGTTATGGCTCAAAAAGTTTTTCTTACAAAACCTCAACAAAATCTGGAGAACTGCCACTTAAGTCCGCCAAGTTTGCTGGCGGTTCCAGATTTAGTGGCTCCGCCATAAGTTCTGCCAACTTAATTACAGATCAATTAAATGTTAAACTGATTAGTGGCGCACTAATCCTACTTGACAGTTGGCCCCTAACTCCTAGTTTGGGCGCTTGGTCACATGGGGTGGGGGTTGGTCCAGCGAGGCTTGTTTTTTACCAAACTTTTAAAAGCTATAACTTTTGCATACAATGTCATTTTTTCGAACAGCTCAGGGCGTTGGAATCCTGGAGATGAACTCTATCCAGTCATTTGGGTGTGAAGCAATTCTGAGCACTTTCATTTTTTAGCTAAAATATTGATCACTGATCATTCCTCTCCACTAGAAGCCTTTTGGACCCCAAAATCTCTCTTGATCACTCATTATGTTGATGAGGGGATTGTTCCCTCATCCTTCCAGTCTTTATCTATTGAAATTTTCCTAATTTCATCATTTGGAGCCTTTCATAAAAAGTCAAATTTTTCCTTGATTCCGACGACCATCTATTGTTGTCTTTGACAGTGTCATGATGCAATATTTCTGAATTTGCAAAACAACAATCTATTTTTGCACTAAACATCTTGTTCCTACCTTGGTCAAAATCAAAGGAAACTTGGAATCTTTCTCACCTTACACTTTGTCTCTATGGCGATTTTTTGGTTCTTTTGCCTTGTACTTGAGTCGACTCTTGCCCAAGTTTCTTCACCATTGTAATGTGCCTTTTGGAAACCAGCAATGAACATTGGTGAAACCCATGCCTTCTTTGCCAAGCTGCTTTGTCCTCTTCTCTTTGACCTTTGCAACTTCTTGCACCGACACCTTATTTTCAACACCGTTCAACACCAATATTGGTTGCTGCAAATGTTTTTCACCTTCTTTCAAAGGCAACCTGTTATCATTCTAAAACAACTCATTACAAATATAAGCATCTTTATGAAAAGTATGATTCAAAAAAACTCTTTGTTTGATCATCAACGATGTCAAGTTCTCACTTGGATTCACTAGCTTCTTCATTTGCCCTGCATTAACTAAAGAAATTTTCAGTTTCTTGTGATGAGCTCTCACAATATACTTCACCCCATCTTTAAACAAATGATATTTGTGCTCATAGCAATGAAACACCGCTTTCCTGTCATGCAAATATGGACTTCCCACGATAATTCCAAAAATGTCAAGTGCAACCATGTCTAACTCAACTTCATTAACAAAGTTTGCAGTAATAGCAAATCTAAAAATGCATTTCCTTTAAACCTGTAAATTGGCATCCTTAACTATCCAACCCAAAGGGTATGGTTTATGATGTGGTACGGTTTCAAGTTTAAGCTCTTTAACTAAGTCTTCTCAAATCATGTTTGTTTGTGATCCACTATCAAAGAGTGCATCAATATTGGTATGATTTGAGATTACTTTGATAGTGAACAACTCTTCCCTTTTGTCTTCATTTGGAGTGTTGTTTTGACTATTTGAGGAACTAGTAATTTCAACATGTTGACCTTTCAAACCCATAGCTATAATTTTTGTCTCATCTTATGAATCTGACCCTAAGTCTTTTTCAACTATAGCAACAGTTTTGCCCTTCTCTTTGGCTTTCAATCTATCTGTTTTTAATTATGGATGAAGTTGCCAAGAATGGTCTTCATCATGGCCAGTCCTTGAACAGTTTTTGCATGTGAGTCTTTCCTTCTCTTTTTTTATACTTGCATTCTTTTTTCCCTTCCATTTTCCTCCCTTCTCTTTTCCCTTACCCTCAATTTCACCTTTCTCCTCTATGTTTTGTTTTCCCCTTGCCTCAAGATGCATGGCTTGCACACATACTTCATCTAAATTGTTTGGGTTAAATATAAGGAGAGTATGTTGCAAATAGGAATGTAAACCTCCAATATATTTCAAGAGTGTGTCTTGTGAATTCAAGTTTACTCCCAACAATAAAGCCCTCTTCCTAAACTCTTGAGTGTAGTCTTGGACAGTTTGGCATTTTAGTTTCCTAAAATTTTTCCAACTCATAATGGTTTTTTGCATATAGGCTGAATGATAAAATTGTCTTTTAATTGTAGAAACAAATTCAACCCAAGAAATGGATATCTTACCATGGATTCGCATTTCCTCTTGAGTCTTTGCTTCCAACCAAACTAGTGCAGCTCCTTCTAGCCTCAGTGAAGCCAACTGGATCTTTATGTCATCTTCTTGAAGGTTCTGAATTCTGCAGTATACCTCCAACTATCGAATCCAATTGTCCAAATTTTCTGCATTCACTTCTCCATTGTACATGGGAAAGTCGAATTTTATGTCCAATTTTAGTAATGGAGTTTTTCCTTTTAGGGTTTTGGAATGAGTATGGGTAGTGGTGGTAGTGGAAGATGATGTTGTGTGAGATGGTGAAGATGATGACGAAGGTGATGAAGATGGTGGAGATGGAGGTGGCTTTCCACCATTCCCTTTGGAATCCTTCTTCTCATATTTTTTTTCCTCTGAGCTTCCTTCTCCATGTGGAGGTTTAGAACTCTCTCCAACCATTTTGGTGTTCCTCTCTTGACAGAGGACTTTAACCATCTCAACCAAAGTATAGAAAGCTTTCTTGAATTCTTCCTCTTCTAAAGAGGGACCTTCATGCTCTCTTTCTCCAGAAATGATGGCTATGGATTCAGGCTCAGAAATTTGTACTGATTATACCTCTTCAATCACTTCAGTCTCTTGTGCAATTTGTGCCTCTTCTATCTCAACTGATGGAGATGGAACTTGAGGTGATTCAGGTGCTGCCTTGAGTGGTCCTTTGGGTGAGGATGGTGCTTTCTCACCCTTCTTCATTCATATCCTAATATTAGGACTAACTATCCATAGCTTCCCTTCTCCTCTCTGCAACTTCAACCTCGTAATCATAACAACAATTGCAACTATTAAACCCTTCAAGAAAATCAACTTCATAGTGTGGGCCTTTGTATTAGCTTCAATAGTGCTAAAATTGTTGTTATATGCATCCAATTCCCTTGGAACCTATTCCAATGAGTTTAAAACATTCAAATCTATCATAAATGACTATTTGTTTACTCAATTTGGTTACCAGCTACTCTGGGAATGGCCTCCAACACCTGGTGGCCCTTGGCTTCAAAAATCTTCAAGTGACCAAAAACACATGTAGATGACCTCTTTTGCCTCTGTAACCTGCTCCAATGAGTTGCCAGCATGCCAATTAGCCAAAAATGACTATTTCTTTTTGAAATTTGGCTGATAATTGAGTAAGTTATGGCTCAAACAGTGTTTCCTACAAAACCTCCACTAAATCTGGAGAACTACCAGTTAAGTCTGCCAAGTTTGGTGGCGGTTCCGGATTTAGTGGCTCCGCCATAAATTCTGCCAACTTAATTACGGATTGATTAAATGCTAAACTGATTAGTGGCGCACTAATCCGGTTTAGTAGTTGGCTCCTAGCTCCTGGTTCAAGCACTTGGTCACATGGGGTGGGGACTGGCCCCACAGGGCTTGTTTTTTACCAAACTTTCAGAAGCTCTAATTTTTGCATACAATGTTGGTTTTCTGAACTGTTCACATCGTTGGAATCTTGGAGAAGAACTCTA
This sequence comes from Pinus tabuliformis, assembly GCA_031772625.1. Lineage (NCBI taxonomy): Eukaryota > Viridiplantae > Streptophyta > Pinopsida > Pinales > Pinaceae > Pinus > Pinus tabuliformis. The sequence continues at coordinate 1,870,384,061 of CM062817.1, forward strand.
TCCATTCATTCAGGTCTGAATCAATTCTGGGCACTTTCATTTTTTAGCTAAAATACCGATCCCTGATCACATCTCTATGCTCCATTACAATCTCATTGATTTGAAGTATAATTTCTTACTTTACCTCATTTATTTCTACAAGCACCTTGCCAAAAAAGCGGTTTGATTCACCAATAGAGGTCAATTTTCAATAGATACTATTTTTTCTACCTCAAGTATGCGCAAGATCAAGCACCAAATTGGTCAGGACCTCAACTTCAAAAATAGCTTCTCGTTCAATTAAGACTTCTTCCTTGTTGACTGAATTTCCTCTTTCCAAGTTGGTGGGTTATAATTATGGTAAATCTAGGAAGAATCGAAAGCCTCAGAACATGCTCTGGAACCTCCTAGGTCTCCCCTAGAGTGGCCCGACAATGTGGGCAAGCCCTTTGTCTCTACATTGGTGGAATATAGAAGAAGTAAGGTGGACAAGGGGGGGATAGGAGAGACGATGCACTAAATGGCTAATTGTACAATATGGGTGAGAGGGATATCGACACAAGCCTGAAGGATAGAACCTCTGAGAAACAACCACCTACTAGTACGAAGCGAGGCAAGGATAGTGTAATATCCCCGACCTCCAACACATTTTTGAAACCAAACTATCATGTCTCGATCTTTTTCCAACTTCCCTGTAGCAACACCACCTCACAACAAACTAATTTAATCTGCCAATTGGGGGAACACGCCCAACGACCCTTAGTAATCAATAACTTCACCAATTTCCTCCTTTCATCAATTATTCCAACAATACCACAACGTGTACCCATACTTGGGAATTAACCCCTGAATTATTTTTCTCGTGTAAAGAAATGCACAACTAAATGCAGAAATAATCCAACATTCATCCATAATATTTCTATAGTAAATATAATTATGCACAACAAAAATATATAAACACTTAAATCAAATGAGGGTTTTCAAGAATTGACACCTAAATAGAATAAACACACATGAACACTTATTTGAATAGAATATTAATTGTTTGCGGTTCTTTGATGTTTCACCCAACCATAGGCCGCATGGTTCATAAACTCTCAACCGTGAGTCACACCCAAGTTGGGGCCTTGACTCTATGGGCAATAGTTTGTACACCGAACATTAGAAATTAACATCATCCAAGGTACCAACCCCAACAACCTAAACCTCCAACCACAATATCATGCTTCCCCTAGCCCGCACCCAAGTGGAGTAGCCATTCTTCGCACCTAGCGGTGCCCACCTTCCAAGGCCCCTTATAACTTTCCAAGCCCCCTTAAAACTATCCAAGGATGATCTCAACCCTACAACTTCTTGGAGCTCTTGTTGCTCTTTAGGCCTTCCAGGCCAAACTGAAATAAACCCTGGTCGATTACAAAACCCAAGCACAGGGTTCACCAACTGGTCACCAGAATCGAACAACTCCCAGTCAGTCACAGAGTCCAGCACAGGACTCACCGACTGGTCACTAAGAACTAAGTTCCACCAGAACTCCATGTCTACCAGAGCCATCAAGGCTCACACCATAGTAACCATCCATAATCAACCAACCCTTTCTTGGAAAAACCATTCACTTTTATATGCATGGCCTTCTCTTTCCATGTGGCACCTTTTTAAAGCCACATGGACTTTAGTTCATGTTCACCCAAAATCATCACACAAATATTGTTGTCATTTTTTCCATGGAGTATCTCCCCCCATACACTTTTCCATGGAGTTAGTATGCAACCAACAATTTATTTTATTAATATATGTACAATTTTACATCATGTTCACAATACTAGGGTCTTCGACCTCACAACCTCTAAAGGCATATAACCATGGGCATGCTAGCCCCAAAACACACACACACACACACACACACACACAAATGTGAGGTTATTCCTCCCTCATCACGTATTCCTGACCCCAGGTAGCATCCTCAATACCGAGCATGGTCCAATGCACCTTTACCATACAGATGGCTCGATTCCAGAGCACTTTGACCTTCCTATCCAAAATTTGCATGAGTTGGACCTAGAAGTCTCCCTCGAGCTCCAACTGAATCATATGCCAATCAATTACATGACTAAAACTGAGAACATACTTTTTAAGCAAATAAACATGAAACACTTCATGAACCTGCATAAATGCAGACAATGTAAACCTATATCCAACTAGGTTGATCCTCTCTAGGATCTTGAATGGCCCATAGTATCTTGCTACCAAGTTGGCACAACTGCCCAATCTCACTAAGCTCTTCTTTGATTTTACTTTAAAGAAGACATGGTCCCATATTTTAAATTCCATGTTTGTTTTGTTCCTATCTACATAACTTTTCCTCTTGTTCTGGGCAGCTTTCAAATTCTACTTAATTTTCACAACCTACTCTTCCATATCTCTGAGTAATTATGGCCCAACCATTATCATTTCCACTAGACTACTCCAACTCACAAGAGTATTATTTCCTCTTCCATATAAGGCTTCAAATGGGCTCATCTTCAATGATGCTTGATACACATTGTTATATGAAAACTCTATCAAATGTAGGTAGTATTCTCATCTTGATGCCTTATCCATCACATACATTTGTAGCATGTGCTCGATCACCTAATTAACTTGTGTTGTTTTCCCATCAGACTAGGTGGTGTGTATACTGAAATTCAAATTAGTACCCATTCCTTTAAATAAACCCATCCAAAAATTGGATATGAAGTTTGGATCTCTATTTGAAATAATTGCCTTAGGCACATCATGCAGCTTGGCAATTTCCCACATATAAATTTTAGCTATGCTAGCTACATTTGCATTGACTTTATCAAAATAGAATCAACAACTTTGGTGAGTTTATCCACAACCACCATTATAGCATCACACCCCTTTGCAATTCTGGGAGAACTAGTAATGGAATCACTTGGTAGTACATCCCATTTCCACTCAGAAATGGGTATTGGTTGTAGTAAGCTAGTTGGTTTCTTATGCTCAATCTTAACCTTCTAATACTCTAGGCATATGGCTATATAATTAGTCACTTCTTTCTTCATACCTAGCCAAAATATTACTTTTTAATTGTTGTAAGAGTTTTTTGGTGACCTCGGTGAACCACATAAGGCACTTTAAGCATTTCATTTAAAATTAAATCCTTTAATTCCTACACATCTGGCACATAAACTCTACCTTTATAGAAAAATCCCATCTTTTCCAATCTCATAATCTCGGTGTATCAGCTACAAATTCTCATGTTGTAGTTTACTTTTTATTTCGATATACTATTGGTATGAATTCCTAGCATCTATAAGTATGCCCATTAAATCAGCCCTGCAAATGCTTATTGTTGTAGAATGCATCATATGTACCTTTCAATTGAGTGCATCAACTACTTTATTTTCTTTTCCCTTGATATTTTTATTTTCAAAATCATACTTAGCTAGAAACTCCAACCATCCAATTTGTGGGCATTTAAATTTGACTACTCAGATAAATGTTGTAACCCATAATGATCAGTCTACAACTCAAACCTTCTTCCCATAAGTTAATGTCTCCACACTTTAAGAGCGTGAATTATAGTTTCTAATTCCAAATCATGGGCACCATAATTCCTCTCGCGCTCTTTAAATTTTTGTACTCGTGCGATATTACATGGCCATTCTGCATGAGAACTCCTCCCATACCTTCCCTACATGCATCTATGCATACCAGGAAATCCTCATTTGGATCTACAATTTTTAATATTAGAGCTCTGGTCAACAAAGCCTTTAAATGTTGAAAGGATTATTCACACTTAGGTGACCATTCGAATTGTACACCCTCTATCTGCAATGAAGTGATGGGATGTGATATCCTAGAAAATCCTTCAATCTGTTACATTTTTAGGTGTTGGCCATTCGCTCATGGCCTTCATTTTTTCCAAATCCACAACTATCCCATCCTCGAAAATAATATGACCCAATTAATGTATTTGTCTCTAGTAAAACAAGCATTTACCCATCTTAGCATATAATTGATGCTCCGTGAGTACCAGTAGAACTAGGCTCAAATCCTTTTTGTGTTCTTCTTCAGACTTAGAATATACCAAAATATCATCCAGGAATACAACGACAAATTTATCCAAATAATTTTTTAAGATGTCATTCATCAAACACATAAAAACTATCGGTGCATTTGATAATCCAAAAGATACCACTATGAACTCATAATACCCATAACGAGTTTGAAAAGTTGTTTTACCGATATCCTCCTCTTTAATCCACAATTGGTGATACCCAGATCTCAAGTAAATTTTGTAAAATACTTAAGCTCCCTAGAACTAATCAAATAAATCATATATCTTCATTAAACGATATTTATTCTTAATTGTGACTTTATCCAATTGTCGAAAATTTACACACAGTCGTAATGTTGCATGTTTCTTTTCAACAAAAAGAACAGGAGAACCCCATGGTGATGCTTTGGGGTGTATGTATCCCTTCTTTAACACCTTCTTTAACAACTCCTCCAGTTGCATCAACAATTCCTTAAGCTCTTATGTGCTCATCCAGTAAGGTGCTTTAGATACCGGAGTAACTCCAATAACCAAATAGATGGAGAAATCTATATTCCTTTGTGGAGATAATCTCAAAATCTCAGCAAATACATTTGCAAATTCTTTTAGTACTGGGTAATTTTCTAAATTTGTTTGTTAATCCATAAATTCTTCTTCCAAGTGAGCTTCAAGGATTTGGCATCCTTTTTAAAATGCTTCTTCAACTGCATAATTGATATTTCCCTAATGGATATCATCCTTGGTATACCATGAACATGTCTTTGTTTTACTTCATCATCGAAACAAATAAAATATTTGTTGTAGTAGTCCAAAACTGCATGATGCTTCTCCATCCAGTCCATGCCAATTGAACAACCATAAGAACCCGATGAAATGATATTTAATTTTGTGCTTGTGCTTAGTCCACTCATGCAGATAGGACATTCCTTCACAAGCTCTATGATTTTCCTCTTTTCACTTATAGCCAACTAAACTAACCATGTTTTGTGATGATTAGTTTTATTTAAATTAAATTTCTCAACCAATATTGGGTCAATGTAACTATGACTAGCTCCTAAGTCAATTAAAATTGCAACACGTTGATCGTTTAACTACCTTCAATTTTGATCATATATGCTTGGTGCTCAACTTGTCTATTATCTAGTGCAACATAAATTCTAGGCATGTCCTTGCCTATATATTCCACTATATATGTTGCCTGTAAGTTATGCACAACCCTTAACTTTCTAGCTTTTTTTGGACAATCCATGTATATATGGTCTCCTTCACATCCCCAACATTTAATGGGTTGGAACTAGCATTTCTTGCTTGAAAAATCATCTCCTCTTGGTTCATTGAGGGTTGGCGATGTATATTGTTTTACGTGTGAACCATCCTTGAAAGATAATTCCCATGTTCCATCAAACTTATCCTCTTGTTGTTTAGAATCCTTTGAAGGATTGATTTGTTCTTTGCTCTATTCATATAGTTGTTGTGCCTTTCTCATGGTTGCATCTAAGGTTTTGGGCTTGTCAAATTTGAGTATGTCTCCATAAAATGATGGCAACCCACTAACATATCTATGTATTTTGACTTTTTCATCCTTAATAAAGCTTACATATCTCAGGAAATCAATAAAATTCAGAATATACTCCTCCATAGTCATGTTCCCCAACTTGAGCTCAAAGAATTCATGGATCTTTCTTTCATAGTAGCGCTCTGATAAATATTTCCTTTGGAAATATTCCTTGAATTTCCTCCATGTAATTTTCTTTTCATCTAAGTGCTTTACTTATTTGCGTTGTTACCACCATAATTTTTCCTTTCTCTTTAAGTGGTAAATGGCAATTTTGGCTTCTAGGTTTGAAGAATAATTATACAACTGTAATTTTTTCCTCATCTCCATCAACTTAGCCTCGACTTCTTCTCCTTTCTTATGCTCCACATTGAATGTGGGAGGTTTAATTTTTCTAAGCTCATATTGTAAATCATCCCTGTCTAATCTTCTCTTTGACTTGATGAATGGGGATACACAGATTGTTGCCTAATTCTGAGGTAGTGTAAGTCCTTTTACTTAACCTCCTTATTGAGTGACAATGTCATTGGGTAGCACTCTTGGAATACCTTCAGCTTCCATCACCTCTTTCTCTTATTCAAGCTTCATATTAATGTGCCTACCTAGACTCAATCTACTAGTTCAATTCCCTCTGAATTTTTTTCAGACTTTGCGAGATTTGGTTGCTAATTTGTTGTTGCTCCTTTCCTAGCCTCTCATTATCAACCTTTAAACTGAGTACCTTCATTTTGAGTCTTCTCATGGTCTCACTAAATCTCTATCTCTGGCTTGTCCACTCATAGTCATTTCACTATGTCTCGGCATTGCCCATATTGATATTCACAACCCTGACCTGTTCTTCCCCACTATATGGTCCCTGAGCATCTTTTACACTTATGGTTCTCATTTTGAATATTTCTTTGCTTACTTCCTATGGGTTTCCCTTAGGAATTTTATCAAAATTCTTACCCAATATCATATTTTTGGGTCTACCAATGTATTCTCCTTGTCAATGGCTTCTATTGATTGCCTATCTGCACAATTCTGATACATAGGCTAAAAGTTATGCCCTCTTTTCAGCCTCTTAAGCAATTTTGTCTTTCAAACCCCTATAACTTTCTCCTAGAGTTCCTACAAAATTGTCCTAAATTCAAAATCATGGGTTAATGGGTGTGTGTTGATCCTCAATGAATTTATTTTGACTACTTAATTTCCCAATTATGACTTATGGGATGAAAGTTATGGAAATATGAAGTTTTTTTCTATTTACTCTAAATTTCTTGTTCAATCATAACACTCTATTTTCGCTTTTCTGAGCAATCAAGTTTTAAAATTTCAAATCTGACTCCATGGTGGGATTCTAAAATCACAAGGCTTTCCATTGACTATTTTTGTGCCCCAATCTAAGTCCTAGTTTTCAGTTTGTGCCCTTTTAAAGTTCCAATTTACCCCATTTTGTTCCTCATATTGTTTCAGTCATAAATATTTCATATCAAATCGAATCCACAATTGTAATATATCGTTAGAAAGGTCTCTTTGAGCACTTTCTCCTTACATCGTAGCTACTTTTGCGACATAAAAATGTCATTAGGGCCTAAAAAAAGCCCCACAAGTAAATGACCCGAACAATTGGCAGATTTCCAAATGAATTAGCACATATTTCAATTGTTTTCACGCCCTTGAACTGATCGAATATCAATTGTAATCACGCCCTGAACTGATTGATATTCTTGCATATGGATATAAACTGTATTCGTCTATGATTGTCTCCAAGCATACAACTTCTTTCCCTGCCCTCATTCAATGGTAACTCCCTGTACCAAACCAACTCCCTTAATTCACATTGGATGCAAATTAGCTTGTCAGGGTTTTCTCTTAACACTTGACACCCATGCAATATTCTTCTTTACATGTCGAGCCCTACCTAGGGCTTCCACAATTCACGTGGCCCTTCCACGTGGCAGCGGTTGAGTGGCCTAAATTGGGTACGGTGTACACTTTTCCTTTTCTAACACCGCGGCGGCCCATTTACTTTTCTTGATCAACGACCAAGATTCAATATTGCATCACAACTTGGACAAGAGATAAAACACACTTGCACCCTGATAAGATCTAATGGCCCAAATTAATCTTGATCAATGGGAATGATTAACCATAGGATCCAACTTGGTCAATGTTTAAAAACACCTTCTACGCCCAAAGGGATTGGACAATCCTAATCATCTTGATCGGATAGCTGAAATCTCATATCAAGCTGTAACTTGTATGATGTTTAACAATTCCCTTTGCACTCGATGAGATCTAATGGGCCAGATCTCCCTAGATTGACGACTGAGATCTTGTATCGTGTTATAACTTTCACAGGTGTTAACACTACCTCCTACGCCCAATGAGATCTAATGGTCCAAATCTCTTTGATTGGGCGGTTCTAATCTTGCCACCCTACTAGGTCAATAGTCATATCATTGTTGACATCACTCTAATGGATCAATTACCCCGTGCCATTAACACGTGGCCCAACCAACTAATCACTTTTGGTGTTGCCCCTCTTAATGATGATTCTCCATGAACTAATGATGAAGTACATTCATAACTTTTATTAGAAATTTTCACCGATGGTTCTGTCTCCCTTTGACCTATCCTCTAGCAACAATTTTCATGAGATCTAATGGGGAACTACATAGTTTTCAACAAAATTTTCACCTGTCTTCCTATACCTTCCCATTCACAAAATTTTGGCATTTTAATGCCTAAATTTTCCCATCGATCCACAATTTATGATCCTGAAAGACAAGTTTTTAAATGATTACTCATAGTCCTTGTGGATCTTATCTCAATTCACGATATTCAACCATTTCCAACCCTATGAATTATGTCAAAAATTTTGTGAGGAACTTGTAAATTCCTTGGAAATGGTTTTTTGACCCATGCAAGCCCAATGCTGCAATTTGAGCTTTAATACCACCATGTAATGTCCTCGACCTCTGCTGGGGCACGCTATGCATTATCCACAACTAGTAAACAAAAATACCTGCAAAAACACACTATTATGAAACAAAATTGCCACGTCTCGGCTTATTGTCGGCTTCCCTGTAGCAACGCCAGCTTATGGCTAGCTAATTTAATCTGCCAACTAGGGACAACACACCCAACAACCCTCAATAATCACTAATTGCACCAATTTCCTCCTTTAATCAATTATTCCAACAATACCACAACTTGTACCTGTACTTGGGAGTTAACCCCTGAATTATTTTTCTCATGTAATGAAATCCATAACTAAATGCATAAATCATGCAACATTCAACCTTAATATGTGTACAATAAATAGAATTATGAACAACATAAATAAATAAACACATAACCCAAATGAGTGTTTGCAAGGAATGACACATAAATATAATAAATGCATAGGAACACTTATCTGAACAAAAGACCAACTGGTTGCAAGCCTTCCACATTCCACCTAGCCATAGGTTGTGTGGTTCATACACTCTCAACCGCGGGTCACCGCCAAGTTTGGGCCTCAACTACATAGGCAAAAATTTGTACATCGAAAATCAAACATCAAGATTGACCAAGGTACCAACCTGAGTAGCCTTAACCTCCAACCACAAGCTCACACTCCCCTTGGCCTGCACCTAAGTGGAGCAACCAACACCTAGTGGGCCCTTGGTGATGCCCACCTGATAGGGCACCTTACAACTCACCAGTGACAACCTCAACCCTATGGCTTCTATGAGCTCTTGCTGCTCTCTGGGGTTTCAAGGTACCCTTATAATCCAAACTGAAACAAACCCTAGTCGGTTACAAAACCCAAGCATAGGTTTCACTAACTAATAACCAAAACCTAAAAAACTCCTTGTCAATTATAGAGTTCAAGCACAAGACTCATCGAATGGTCACTAAGAACTGAGTTCCACCCAAACTCCATGGCTACCAGAGCCATAAACTAGAGCCATCGGGGCTCACACCAGAATAACCACCCATAACCAACCAATCCTTTCTGGCAAAGCCATTCACTTTAATATGCATGGCCTTCTCTTGCCACGTGGCATATTTTAAAGCCACATGGGCTTTAGTTCCTTTTGAACTAAAATCATCACACTAATACTAGTGCCCTTTTTTTCCATGGAGTGGTGCCCCATTTATTTTACTAGTATATGTACAATGTTTACATCATGTTCACAATCCCAAGCTCTTCGACCTCACAACCTCTAAAGGCATATAACCACATGTACGTTAGCCCCAATACATATATATATATATATATATATATATTATATATATATATATATATATATATAGATATAGAGATATAGTATATATATATATATATATATATATATCTCTCTCTCTCTCTCTCTCTCTCTATATATATATATATATATATATATTTCTATATATCTTCTCTCTCTCTCTCTCTCTCTCTATATATATATATATATATAGATATATATATAGAGAGAGAGAGAGAGAAAATATATATATATATATATGGACATGCAGGTCCATAAAATAAACCTCGACTCACTAGAATATCAATAACACGTTCCTGGATCACCAACATAAATATCATGTTTACATATATTTACAACATCAGGGTCAGACCACGATATTATAAATAATGTGGGGAGCAAAGATCCTTTCAAGCACATGACAAACAAGAAAGCAAAGAGGTAGGGGTGGACACAAATAAGAGTAGTGAAAATCCTATGCCTAATCGTGAGGATCAAAGATGAGAAAACCACCTAGATGTATGTTAATAGAAACGAAATCTGAAAAGACCAACCACAGGGACTTCAAAAAACGTTTTGAGTGATTCCATGAGTATACTTGAATGTCAGTGGAGACAACTTTGATAAGTTTGTTGTTAGTCTGCCCATGTAGAGAATTCTCCTGCACGTTAAAGGATCCATAGATGAAAGTGAAACGAGAAGGCTAGGCCAAGAGATCCCAATCCTTCCCCAAATGAAAGACAGAAAGCCACCACTGAAGCAATGCACCACCCCCACTCGACTAACCTTAATGCTATCACACTTGCAGAATTAACAAAGAAAAGAAAAAATCACAATACTAACTTCCATATTAAGTGTGCTTTATATACCATCGAGAACCTTCGCTTAAGGATTAAGTACTTTGTATATCATCATTTCACTGCAATTAATATTGTAATTGGGGTAGCTACGAGTTTATGTTCCATGCCTCATTTGAATAATGGAGGTGCCAACGCCTCCCACATTCATTACTTGGGGTGCTAGTGGGGTCACCAATCCCCCCGCCCCCTCCTTTATGTTTGTCCACCCCATATGGGGTAGAAGCATCTTGTATTATCTACCTTGCTTTCACATGATATTTCTATATACAAAACTTATACAAAATAATCAATAAAGACAATGTTATTGCATCCTCCATTTTTAAAGTTTATTTCCCCAAAAAAGCCTTTTGGGATTTTCAAAAGCACATATGAGTGAATAAACATAGGAGATGAGAGAGAGCTAACTGGATTTTTCAGCCGTGTCTTTTTCCTCATCTTTTGACTAGATGTCTAATTAATCCCTAGATAAAAACATTGAACTAGTGTTCTAGAGAAGTAATGCCATCTTGTTTTTTCATCGAGAAAAAAACATTTTAAATAGCTTTCTCTTCTCCTTTTATAAATGACCAAGAGACATCATTCTATGGAGTGTCATAACGACACATTAAAATGTATATTTTGAGTTTACTCAGAAATATTGAATATACTGCATTTTTTGAAGGGGAAGGAGGAGGAGGATATATATCAATTATATTTTCATTCAACCCATTGTTTATATAATTTTTTTCTTTTGCATCAACATCTTAAATAACTTTACACATTCTTCTTTTTACTTCATTTTTTAAAACTATTATATTTGTCTAACTCATGCCATGTGAGTATTGCATTAATTTTTTTTCTAGGAAATAACATTGCATTATTTTATACATATACCCCTATTACGCTATATAACGGGTTTTTCAACATAAAAATAAATAAATATCCAACCTAAAATACTTAAACCAACATATATACATGCTAACCCCCTACCACATTATATGAAAAAACTTTCAACAAATCAAACTGAGAAAAATTTGAAGTTCAACCTAAATATTTAAACTAACATAGATCCATGCTAACCCTAAATTTATGAAATATATCTAAAGATTAAAAAGGCACCTAGGTGAAAATATCTCCATGCCTATAAGATGAGGGTTTACATGGATTAATATTGGTTTATTTTATTATTATGGTCTTTGCCATGTTTTGTTATAACTTTTATTTTGTTTTCTAGGTAATGTGAGGCTTCAAATGACTAGCACGCCCAACTTGTGACTTGAGTAGTCATGACCCAGGGGCATATAAGTTGTTAAAATCACTCGAAGGATGCACCCAGTCTAGGCCACACCAACCCTTAGTATGGATGGATTTTTTCCCATGGAGTTTTTAACCGGTGACCTTTTCACCATGAGTGTCTTAACGAACCAGCCTGTCACCGTCTTCTCTACAAGTCGTGGGCGACATGTTTTATTATTATTATTCATGGCTTTTGTTTATCAATATTATATATTTCAAATTATCTTTGATTTTAATCTATTATTATGTTTTTATATCTCATTCTTACTAAATTATGAACTGCACATGATCTTATAATAGGGATTAATAACTTTATGGCAATCGGGTTTCCTATATTACTACTCGCTAAGTTCTAAGTTCCTTGGTTTTGCAAAGACATTATTCTTCTATATTTATTCAAAGAATTCAAGGTGTGGCAAATTCTTTCAATTCTATGGAGTTTTATCATACACTTTCATTCCAAAATATGCAATCATATGTTATGGAAAATAAAGGAACCATGTCGAGCTATGGAATGTTATCAAAACATGCACTCCTACCCACCCCACCCTCCCACCCCCCCCCCCCCCCCCCTCCAACCCAAACCCATGTTATTTATTCATTTAAATAGATGTTACCATTCATAGCAAGTGGGATAACCATGGTGAGAGTAAGGGGTTTGTGTTGTATTTCTTTATCTATTAGCTTGGTATGATCTTTACTTCCATCTTCTTTTAGTCTGGTTGTGGTGTAGTGCTCTACATATCATGGCACTCTCTAGGTGCATCCTATTGGAAAATCAAAGTATTTGTAGATTATAGTTGACTTTCCTTACTTGAAAATTACTTGTGATATTAGTTGGCCTTTTTATTACATGTATTTCTTCTTTGTTAAGCAATTACCGAAACATGAAGATCACAAAGACACAAAGAACACAAGGTAAAGGCTCCAACCAAGGGCAAAAACCCCTCTAAGGGAAAACCCAGAAATAATACTCTTCTTATAGAATCAAATCAAAGTGAGACCTACAAGACCCAAAAACAAAATTCAAGATTCATTCCTAACACCAAGTCAACCCTCCAATAGAATCTCTTCAAACAAGTCAAAGTCTTCCAAAGTCAGCGAAGGTCAAACTTTCTAAAATTTGGCCCAATCAAAGTTTTATTCCTCTATTTTAGGTCTACAATTTGGACCTGCAATTATTGGCCTTGCAACTCGCATAGAAACTCTAGATTTTTGCGTGTGTGAGAAAAAAAGGTCAAATTTCCGAGTCTTCTTCCTTCGCTTTGACTTCTTCTTTTCTCCTTGACTTTTGCTCTTGATTGCCTTGTTATCTTGTTGCAGATAAAACTTATGAAGTGTCTCCAAATGAGTCGAAGTCTCATGCTATATATACACTTTTCAAGAGTTTGAATAGGCCTCTTTTAGGCTGACTTCTCCTTGGCAGAGTCGACTTGGTCTTGGAGGACAAAATGACTTTCTAGACTAAAAAATAATGATTTTATTTTGTTACAACAAGTCCAAATAGGACTACAATACATGACAAAAAATCTTATTTGACTCAACAAGCCTTAGAAGCATGATGAACATGCTTTGACCTAGACTTTGAGCATGAAACCCATGCTTAAATATATATATATATATATATATATATATATATATATATATATATATATATCTTTTTATATAAAATATACAATGTGATGATTACAAAAGTCACTATGAAGATTGGATCTAATTGCATTCTCCAACACATCCTTGGTGTTGGTGTCGGCATCTTCCTTTTGTTTGGATTGTGTATAATCCCTCTTTAGGTTCGTGCTACTAGCTAATGTTCATAATGGATAGATATGGGCATTCTAGAAGGTGTTTTCCATGTCAAATCTTTGACCTTTAAAAGACTTAGAGGTGAATTGTTCATTAATTAGTTGAACCTCAAGCTACATTTGAACACATTAAGATCGGTGATCTCTTGTTTAGGGTCATGGGCTATTAAAAATGTAGAGTTAGCAAAAAAAATCGACAAACAAGAGAAGTGGATAGAAAGTATATTGTAGATAGCAACACGTAATCCTAGCTCATTCTTGGTTTTACAAGGAGCTTCCAAAACTTTACCACCTCTCTAGGGTTTTTTAATGGGCTAGTTAGAGTGACAATTAAAGATGCAAAGATATTACGATAAGGTCCATGACAAAACGCATATAAAATACGATTTTGAACCTCAAATTTTAGGTGGATGTAAAGGAGGGAACCCTTAGCATGCATGATTTTTTTCTAAATTTCTAACCTTTTCATGCAATGCAAGGTTGTTTTGTTGATTCAACACTTAATTGAGATTTTTTTTCTTTCCCAAAAGAACATACTTTCTATTCAATGTGAATTAAAAGTACAATATTTAGGTGTTAGAAGCACACCCATTAAAAATCCATAAATGATCATTATAGGAGCTTATAGATCTTTTAAAAACATATATCGTCCCCAAAGTGGACTATTAAGTCCTTACATGGTTGAAAGAACATTACATATGCACAAAAGTGTTTGAAATTAATTAAGAGAGCAGTGGAACATATAAAATATTGCGGAAAAACAAACACATAAAAGCATAAAACAAGAGAGACACAGATATATGCCATTCACCCAATCTGGGCTACATCCACGGAGAAACAACAAGTACTTCCTTTTATATTATCCAGCAAAGTGAAGAGATACATCCTTCAGTGAATCCATTGTAATTTCCTCTTCGCTCTCGCACAGATTCTCCTCTATTCTTCACATAGAATAATGATGCATAACCGCAATATAATTCCCTCGTATAAGTTAAGAGTTGCCTTCTAGGGGAAAAAGCCCTAAATTAACATAACTTATAACGTCATATCTTCTGCTTAATGAACAACCCAAATTGACTACTAAATTACAATATTTTACAAGGCAAATTTTCATCTAATTTCTACCTCGCCTAGAGCTCCCTTGGCAAAAATAGTGGGGAGGGGGGGGGGGGGGGCCCACACCCCCCCTCCCGTCAAGGATTGGAACCCAATCACAGTTGAAATAAAAAACCTCTAGACAATCAGGAAGATAATCAAGGTCCACACCCAACAAAAATTAAAGATATTCACAGGCAATAATATGGGCAGATCCTCTCGGATGCGGGTGCTTAGCAAAGACAGTAAGGTGGTGGCTGAAATGGACGGCAAGTGGCCTTTCCACATGGCCCTTCGTAATCCGGCACATCAGTTTAAAAATTTCACTAATATTAGCCATAAATGGCATTTAAGTTGGTGTTGTTTTCAACTAGCCTGCAACTACCCACCTCGGCTTCACGCAAAGATGCCTTTGGGTGATAATCATACCACCGCACCTATTTCTTATCCCCTGCCTCTGCAATGTTTATGCCCTCAGGCAGCTGCAACACCTAGCTCTTGCACTACTATGGGGAGGCGCTGCAGCATCCTATGATGCATTGATTTAGGCCCCGGAACTCACTTCACTCAAAGCCTGGCCTACCATTTCGTCTTCCACTCGGCCTCTGCAGCTAATCCCTCCTTCGAGCAGCCAGCTAATCCTTCTGAGCCTTCTTATCACTCTGAGCCTAATCTCGGCAAAAATTCTCATACACTTGGTGTCAACATGCACAGAACACGCCATCGAATGCGTAGTCGCAAGGGTGGAAGGAGAGGAAGATTGAATCGTCCCCCTCATTCTTCAGCCTCTGAAACCACATCCTCTTCGGCTTAGCAGACTACAGGCTACTACCCAAACACTCGTAGTGGCAGTGGCTGCTCACGACCTCACCGCCTCCATCCGACCCCCTCCTACTTCGCCTCTAGTGGCATTCCTTCCAATCCACAACCGCCTCTCAATTCTACCCAATTCATCTTTTGTTCCTCCATGACCAGGCCCATCATTATTGCTACCATCTCCATAACCCTTCACAATAAGGAGCAAGAAATTGAGGGTGGACCCCATTCCAGAAGAACGCCAGCAAGAGTTGCGGGGAGATCCCATTCCATCACCTCTAGCGAGGAGGAGCGGGCCACTGAAGGTGGTGGCTACAACAGAGAAGAACCAGCCATAGCCCAGAAGAGCACTCCCAATGCCGAGATGCAGCAAACTAGGAAGGAAACGGACCAGCACCAACATGATGATGAAGACATGGATCCTTACCATTGTTTTATCGAGGAGGAACAACCAGCACAGCAGGCAGACAACACGGAGGCTTCAAAGCAGGCAGGTGTCGACATGGAGGCTTACAGATGCTTCATTGTTGAGGAACACCCGTCGTCTCTGCCACGTACCTGATAGGCCACACAACCTGCCACGTGTCTGCTTTTCTCAGGTTTTTGGAACTTTGCTTTCTGGTTTCTTTTACGGGGCTTTTGAAAAAATGTTGGTATTTGGTTACTTGGTTGTTTTTGGTTTTTCCTTGAAAAATAGATTAAAAAAAAAATATGTGTAATTGTTGGTTTCCCTTGTGTGGGCAGCAAGATAATATTGCCAAACTTATTTTGATTCGAACTGGTTTCCCATTATGGCAGTCTAGACTATGTTTTTGTTGTTTTTTCCCAACACTCAGGCATGGACAAGCACAGGCTAAAGCCTTAGTGTACTATATTATTTCAGTAATAGAATTAGCCTAACTTAGAAAAAAATTAAAATAATATGGGCAGATCCACCGAAGGGATATACCCACCGGCCTAATATGTCGAGCCTAACCCCAAGGGCGTTGAGGAGATTTGACCCCGTGACCTCCCCATTGGCAAGGTACTTAGCAATGAGAACTCGACCAACTGAGCTATCCCTTGGGGATTAAAAAAAGTAAAAATATATCTAAGTGATCATCTTGCAACCTAAGAGTATTATGAACATAACTATGTATAAAGAATATAAATAATGAATAATCAATGTAGTTAAATATGAAAGGGCATGTCTCAAAAAGATACGACTCTTGTGAAAGGGCACTCCCACCTAGTATATAAACGAGGCCATCATTGTATTGTCAATCATATCATCATACTCATACACATTGTGTATGTATGTGTGTGTGTGTGTGTGTGGATATTATTATATTCCAAGTGTTCTAGATTAATTAACTCATGAGTCGGGTTTGACTATCACATTTGGTATCAAAGCCAATTCTAATTTCGACCATTGGCCACACTTAAAACAATACTTGGTTTAATCTGGCAATTTGGCACACAATTATCATAATTCTTGTGAATATGGTCTTTGACCAAAGTCATCCCTTGAGCCATTTTGAAAAAGTTTATCGAAAGAAAATTTATCCAAAATAGAAGGATGACCTTGGTGCCAAGAAAAATGAAGGTATAACATAAATAAAAAATTTAAGGAAATAAACAGTCAATTCACATAAAATCAATTGTGAAAGAATAGAGTGTCAGTTTATCTATACATCAGTATACCACCATATTAAATCATAAACACTCTCCATACCACTTCCAACACCCAATCACACAAATTATGAAATTAATTATCTTATATGTACGTGTAATTAACGAATTAAAAGAGAAAATTATGGTTCATACACAACTATAATTTTTTTTATCGTTGTACAGATTTGCAAGTGTCGTAACACTACCGTATTGTGGTGCCCCGCCAACATTGTTTGTCCATATGTTTGTTGTATGTCTATAGCATCATGCAAATGTTGTATTGATCATACAACCACACAATACATCCACCAAATTATTTTGTTGTATGGCCAACAACTGTACAAACCACTATCTCGTCCACTATACAGTCGGCCACTGTTAGTTGTGATGCAATATTTTCATCCATACCTGTTGTCGCTAGTGAATCATATAACATAAACTGCTAGGGAAAATTTTAGGGGCTAATATTCGCAAGTGGGCTAATTTTCCATGCTTTTTCAAAAAAAAAAGATTTGTCAATTTCCATTTTTCTAAAAATCATTCGCCTAAATTTTATAGTATACAATTATGCTACCTTAAAAATCGTTAATATTTTATATAGAAAATTGTAAAGTCATTAGAAATTTTAAAGCTTTTAAAAAAAAAAGTATTACCTGGGGCGATACGCTGCGGAGCTGCCGAAGTCTGAAGACCTAGCCGCAGGCCAGCCTCGGCCCCCTCGCTGCAAGATTGGAGCCTACCTGTCTCTCCCCCACGTGAATCAGAGCTCACCGTATCTGGGATATTGGCAAAATCCGCCTGTTTGAACTGGATAGTTTGGGTTGTTAGGAGCAAGCCAGTGTGACCCCGCGGATGCCATGGAATCCAGCGGGGGCTCTGCCCCACCTCCTCCTGAAATATCAGCATTCAAAGCTCTAATAGCCGCAAGTCAGAAACGCCCCCTCACGGCAAGCCAGCAGAAGTTCGTTAAGAAGCTTGGATCGATTCCTACGGTTGCCCTTCGTGAAGAAGAAACATGCAAGGCAGCACTGAACCTAGCGGAAAGAGGATTAATAGGACAGTTCACGGGTCTCTGGCCTTCTCCAAAAGCGGTCGAGAACTGGACCCAAAGAAATTGGTCTCCTCTGATTAAAGACGGGGTCAAGAGCTATTTTGTGGGCAAAGGGTTCTTCGTATTTGTCTTTGAGAACCCGGAAGACAGAAGTCTTATCTTCAGAAATGGCCCTTACTTCATGGGACCACAAGGCCTGTATCTTAACAAATGGTCTCCTGACTTCGACCCCTCACAGGATGTCCCCTCCTCTGTCCCAGTGTGGGTGCGCCTTCCCCACCTGCCCCTGCACTGTTGGAATCAAAAAACCCTCCAGATCATTGGTAATGCGCTTGGAAAATACATAGACCAGGCAGCAAGGAAAGACCAGTACACATGCGCCCGAATCTGCGTAGAGGTTGACCTAGAAGAGGGTTTGCCTGAAGCAATAAAGCTCTCTGTTGCTGGGTGGACTCACATACAGGAACTGGATTATGAACAGCTCCCTTTCAAATGCAGACATTGCCATGAGCATGGCCATTTTGCGAAGCATTGCAAGAAAAAAGCAGAAGACCAAATAGACAAAGCAAAAGAGGACCAATGGACTGAAGTTAGAAAGACTGTTCAACAAAAAAAAGGAAATGGAAAAGGGCACACCTCCGGAGCTCCAGGCAGCTCAAAGAGCAACCAAGATATGGATGCATTCCCGAAAGATACTGAGAAAGATCAGACCGAAAATCAAGAAACGGATGCAACCATGACTGACAATGAAAAAGATCAGACCATCATAACAGGCAAGACACAAGAAAAAAAGGCAAATACAGAAGATCCACCACCAAACCAAGAAGGGGGAGAAGCTACTCAAAATGCTGTGCAAGGTAGCCCCTCCAATCCATCATATGCAGAAGTAACAAGGAAAAAACCAATAGACAGTGCGGGTTCTTCAGAGGATGAAGCCTTTGAACGCCCCTCTAAAAGAGCAGGTAGGAAATCCCGCAAAGAAATAAGGGAAGAGGAAGCTGAGAGACTCAAAGTCCAAGGCAGCCAGTCCACCATAGAAATGTCCATTGGAAGAAATACAAGACCAAGGCCTTCAAAGGGAGGCCCAATCCCCCTCCTCAAGTAAATCATGAAGCTCGTCTCTTGGAACTGTAGAGGTTTGGGGAACCCCTCCAAAGCTGAAGCAGTCATGGATCTCCTGAAAATAGAATCGGCAGACATTCTAATGCTTCAAGAGACGAAGATAGAAGCCCAAGCGCTTCTAGATATCAGCAAGTCAAAGTGGAAGAAAAGTGCAGGCAAAGCAGTAAATTCAAGGGGCTCATCCGGAGGACTGGCAACCCTCTGGTCAAAAGATTCTTTTTCACTCAATAAATCTCACGAAACCCAGCACTGGATATTCATGGAGCTCACTCAATATTCAAGTAAGCTGTCTTTCTCTTTATTTAATCTCTATGTCCCTGTTTCTTATACTGAAAAAAGAGAATGCTGGATCTCTCTTTCAGCATTTTTAGCCCAGCATACCCCAAGCAACATAATACTAGCAGGTGATCTCAATATAGTATTGAAATCAAAAGAGAAAAGGGGTGGCTCCACCAACAGAGACCCTATGCTAGCCTTTGTGGAAGAGCTAGCGCAGCATTGGGACCTCTTAGATTTTAAGCCCATTCGCGGTCTATATACCTGGTCTAACAACAGAATTGGGACTGAGCATATCTCTGCTCGTTTGGATCGATTTTTGGTACAAGGATCTCTGATCATGGATAAAAAGATAATCAAAACAAAAATTTTACCCAAGTTAGCTTCTGATCACAAGCCGATCCAGCTGCTCCTTGAAGATGAAGAGGACCTAGGCCCTCTGCCATTCCGCTTCAGCCCTTTATGGATTGAGAGAGAAGGCTTTTTTGATACTATTAAAGAAGCCTGGGCCAAGTCATTCTCAGGGTCCCCAAGCTTTGTTTGGAAACAAAAACTAAAAGCCACCAAACAATCGCTGAAGGATTGGATAAGGAAACCAGTTCCTACTCCAAACAGCATAAGGAAAGAGGCAGTAAGCACATTGGAGACTTTACAAACGGAATTAGAGAGCAAAGAGATCACAGTTGATCTTCTGGAACAAGAAACCAAGGCTCAAGCTGCTACATTCAGATCATTCAGAAAAGAAGAAGAATATTGGCGAATCAAATCAAGGAGTTTGTGGTTAAAGGCAGGTGATCGGAACGCCTCCTTTTTCCACAGACAGTACAGAGCCAGGCTGAACAAGAATCACATCTATGAAATAAGGACAGCAGAGAACCAAGTCAGCAAAGGCTTTGCCCAAGTTAAAGCTGCTGCAAATAGCCATTTTCAAAATCTTTTTAGTGGAGGAGCACAGGCTTCCGAGGAGGAAATAGCAGAATTTCTTACCAACATCCCTCATCTAATCACTCCAGAAGAAAACGTTGCCCTCATCAGAGAAGTAACAGAGGAGGAAATCATTAAAATTATATGGTCCATGGAATCAGATAAGGCGCCGGGCCCAGATGGATTCACGATACACTTCTACAAAGTCTGCTGGAACATCATCAAAAGAGATCTCCAAAAAATGATAAAGGGGTTCATGAGAAAAGCAAAGATCGATGGAGGCACCAACTCTACGTACCTAGCATTAATCCCCAAATAATCTAATCCAGAAACATTCTCCAGATTCAGACCCATATCGTTGTGTAATGCATCCTACAAAATTCTGGCAAAATTGCTAGCAAGCAGAATCAAGCCATTGCTCAAGAAGCTGATCTCTGGTCCTCAAGGCAGCTTTGTGGAGGGCAGACACATTCTCGACAATGTTATCCAAGTCCAGGAGACAATCCACACCAGCGTGAAGCGAAAAGAGAAAGGTATGTTGATTAAACTAGACATGGCAAATGCGTTTGATAGAGTCAATCGCTCTTTTCTCAATAAGGTACTCCTCTCCTTTGGATTCTCACCTCATTTTGTTCAGCTTATAAATGCGTGCATAAACAACCCCTGGATCGCTCCCCTGGTTAATGGCCGCCCCTCTAATTTCTTCCAGGCCCAGAGAGGAATTAGGCAAGGATGCCCCCTCTCCCCCTTCCTGTACATTATAATGGCAGATTCCCTCAGCAGAAGGCTCACTGCTGAAAGAATTCTTGGCACTCTTCCTGGACTCAAATCATCCTTTGATGCAGAACCCTAGAACCATGCTCTATTTTCCGACGACTCTCTTCTCCTTGGAGGTGCGTCACCCAGAATCGCCAAAGGCTTCGATACAATCTTGAAAGGCTACTGCAGGGTCACAGGTGCTCTCATCAATGAAAAAAAGAGCGAAATTTACAGTTGGAACACAGGACAACAAGAAACTAACAGCATAGCAGAAATCATGGGATTTAGAGGTCATGCCAATTGGGATCGAATTAAATACCTCGGCCTTCCAATTATCAATGGCGCCAACAGGAGAACGCTCTGGACAGAAATAATATGTAAAATCAAATCCAAGATAGAAGCGATGGGAGGCTACTGGCTTACCAAAGGAGGGAAAACAGTCCTAATCAAAACCCAGCTTTCTGCGTTTCCAATTTATCAAGCCGCCTTCATGCTGGCCCCCAGGAATGTCACGGAGCAAATATCAAAATTGCTACGGGATTTTTTATGGCAAGGCGGGAGAGGGAATGAGAACAAAAGCCATTTAGTGCGTTGGGATACAGTCAGACGGCCGACAACAGAGGGGGGCCTTCAAATCCGAGACCCCACACTCGTAAACCTGGCGATGGGTGGGAAATTACTGTGGAAAATGGCCAGCAATCCAAATCACCAGATCAGCAAAACGATGATGGAAAAATACTCCCGAAATTCCACATTCAGAGGCTTGCAGTTCGACTCCTCTGCCATCAGCACGCAAATATGGAAGCTATGTTGTAAAAGTAGCGAATTTTTTAACCAGCATCTATATAGAGTGCCTGGAAACGGCAAACGAACCAACATCTGGAGCGACAGAATAATGGGGAATGACCCCCTGGAAGAAAATGAAGCCATAAAGGATATCAGAGAAAGGTTGATGCATGCAGGTAAAATCAGACTTTTTGACATCTCGAATTGGGACAGCAGAGGTGAATGGGCCGGTTGGGATATCAATGGTATCCCGACTGGCTAATACCACAAAAAATTCATCTTATTGAATTGCTGGAAGGATCCTCTCCTGAACATCAGCATCTAAGAGACAGCTGGGCCTGGGGAACGACTGGAACATACACCACAGCAGCTGGATACAAAGCCCTCCAGAGTCCAAGAAACAGCAGTCATGCACCAGCCTTTTGGAAGGTTGTTTGGGACAATCTAGCTCTTCCCAAAGTGAACTTCTTCTTCTGGACGTTGGTGCACAACAAAATTCTCACTGGCGACAATCTAGAGAAAAGGAATATTTCAGGACCACACAGGTGCGAGTTATGCAGAAGCAACTCTGAAACAACCCAGCATTTATTCCTAGAGTGCAACTATGCCAAGGAAGCGTGGGAGCACGCCCTCTTGGACCTGCAGATTCCACTGTTTCCCCAAAATACAGTAGCAGAATTGTTTGCCTCCTGGAATAATATCTATCCTCATAGCATTCCCAACAAATCCTTCTAGAAAAAAATCTGGACAGCAATTCCAAAATTCGTTTGTTGGCAGATATGGTTGGCTCGTAATGATCAAATCTTCAATGGAAATAGAAACACTCCTCTTCAAGCTGCAGCCAAAGCCAAAGCATTACTCTTGGAAGCAGCACAACAACAGTATCATAAAGAAGATCCTCTGCTCCTTCCTAAAGAAAGGAGATGGCTCCGCCCGCTTGAGCCCTCTCCTCGAAAGCTCCATCTAGTCCCTCAAACAGCTAATACGAAGTGGAGAATAAGAGAAACTGAGGAAAATTTCACAAATTGGTGGAAATCCAAAAATCTCACCACCATCTTCTTTGACGGAGCATCCAAAGGAAACCCCGGGAGCGCTGGAGCTGGAGGGGTCATCTACTCTCCGGATGGCAACTCAAGAGACAACTTTTATTGGGGACTAGGACAGAATACTAACAATCAGGCAAAGATCTATGGCCTACTCAAAGCTTGTCTAATTGTAAGAGAAAAGGTAGTCAAAGATTTCCAAGCCTTTGGCGATTCAGAGATCCTAATCAGAAAGTTAAATGTTGAAGATCCTTTCAACAATGCAAGACTCAACAAACTTCTGGGAAGATTGAAAAGAATCATCCAAGAGTTCACCTCATATAAATTCTATCACATTCTTAGAAACCTGAATGACGAAGCTGATCAAATGGCGAACAAAGGATGCCCACTCATGAAAGGACAGTTGTTTATTAATGACGAAAACTACCACCAACCCCCCTAAAAAGTCTGTAAATCACAAGCAGAACAAGCTTGTTGTTCTCTATGTAATCGGGGCTGCCTCGGCAAAGACCCCTCCCTTCTTATTCGAATAAATAAAATCCTACAACCGTTAAAGAAATTTTAAAGCTTTTACGAAAATATTTCCAAAATAGTTTGCATATTAGTGATTAGTAAGATTCACCAAGATTTCTAAACTTCAAGATAAATTTCCATCCTTAAAATTTTCCTTGTAAACCACCACACCAACCAATGGAACCCTTCATATGAAGGCTACTAATCAAGAATATATATATTAAAAGACTAGGTCATTAAGGAATAATAAGAATAATTGAAAAAATACATATATAAGTGTTTATAAGAATGATCCAAGAAAAAAGAATATAAGTTCATGATATAAACATTAAGGGAGAAGTATCCTCGTGGGATGACGAGGTGGTTGTCTAACTGGGATGTTATCCCCTCCACCCGGTTTCAAATACCACGCGGGGACACCATGGCTCGTCATAGTAAGGATGGAATGATAGGCATCTTGTTGGAGTCTGGGATCCTGACTCCAGTGTTCGGTGGTCTCTGGAAGTATCGGTCCTACACTGAACTATGAGTTTCTAATATATGTGGCTTACAGTCTATTGCATATATCTGGGAAGGTTGCTAGTTCCCCATCAACCATTACCATCTATAAAATAATTATCATGAGAGAAAGATAAATAATAAGATTCACCAAGATTTCTAAACTTTAAGATAAATTTCCATCCTTAAAAGTTTCCTTGTAAACCACCACACCAACCAATGGAACTCTTCGTATGAAGGCTACTAATCAAAAATATATATATTAAAAGACTAGGTCATTAAGGAATAATAAAAATAATTGAAAAAAAATACATATAAGTGTTTATAAGGATGATCCAAGAAAAAAGAATATAAGTTCATGATATAAACATTAAGGGAGAAGTATCCTCGTGGGATGACGGGGTGGTTGTCTCACTGGGATGTTATCCCCTCCACCCGATTTCAAATACCATGCAGGGACACCATGGCTCGTCATAGTAAGGATGGAATGATAGGCATCCTATTGGAGTCTGGGATCCTGACTCCAGTGTTCGATGGTCTCTGGAAGTATCGGTCCTACACTGAACTATGAGTTTCTAATATATGTGGCTTACAGTCTATTGCATATATCTGGGAAGGTTGCTAGTTCCCCATCAACCATTACCATCTATAAAATAATTATCATGAGAGAAAGATAAATAGTAAATATAAGTTAAAAATAAATAAAATGAATAAATAAAAAAGGAAGAAGAAAGAGAAAAGAAGAAGAAGGAAGAAATTATTTGAATTAAAAAGGGTAGTATTTTTTTAAGTATTTAATATAATTTAAAACCCCAATTTCACATACTCAAAGTGTATCAATTCATTAGAGTTAAGCACTTTGTGCTCTCCATTAATTAAAAAAATACATTGTTTATTACAATCTCAAAAGGAAAAAGAAGCATAAAAAACTTATAAAAAGGAGGTTTAAGATAAAAATATATATATTATTATAAAATTTTGAAGGTTATTTAAAAAAGAAGTTTTTATAACAACAAGAATGAATTATGATTTGGAAATGAAGATTTATCTATAAGGGTTATCCAATTGCATATTGTAGAATTTTTACATTAAAAGGGAGCATTCAAGCAAGAGAGAGTAATATTGTTATTAGCATGAGCGACGAGGAAAATTACATAAATATTAATTTGGCAAATCAATTATCAATTCCAAAACCAAATATAAGTGAAAATGAAGATATTTTCAGCAAGAACATTATGAAATTAAGAACATGCAAATGATAAGTGATGGTTTTGAATGTATATCTCAATTTAGTGTTACAACTATGTATAAAAAAGAGATTGACATAATTCTCGATTTATAATAGTTTGGAACACTAGGTTCCGTTATATTAAACACAAAGAAAATGTTTTTGACTTCTCCTAATAAGAAGAAGAAGGTGACACTTTAGGACACTACAATGAAGTCAGATTTGATAGTACCTTCATCTAAATACCTAAAAGATATATCAAAGGTGATCAACAAGTAGAGTCAAAAGTCAATATGAAAAAACAATTTGAAGAAGCCATCATAAATAAAAACGAAGAAATTTCTCGCTTAAAATATCACAGTCAGAAATTACTAGCTCAAGTCGAGAAGTCTAAAGCTAGGAAGCATAGATTAGAACAAGAAAAGAAAGCTCTCAAGAATAAACTCAATGGAAACCTATGAGAACAAGATGAAGAAAAATCTCACTTAAAATGCCTTAATCAAAAGTTATTGGAAGAAATTTGAACATTAAAAAACAAATTTAGTGAATCAGAAGATGAAGAACTTTCACGTCTCTGACATCATAACCAAAATCTACTCACTCAAACTAAGAAGCTTAATATTGAAAAGCAAGCACTAAGAAGTACAATAGAACAACTTATCAAGAAATAAGTGTCACGTACAAAAATTCAATATGGAAAAAAGAGAATAAATATCTATTAAGATAATATCACGATTTAAATTTATTTTCATCCAATTAAAAGGAAGACATACTCATATGCTGTAGTACAAATGATGGGAATACCAAGTGGAGATTTTGCAATCTACCAAGCAACATATGTGATTAAAGGTAATAATATACCTAAAGAAAATCAAGTAATCACCACAAACATGATAAAACATAATTGAGTCACACGAACTCCTTATCGACGCCCAAATCATAAAAGTAAATATCACAACCAGTCAGCCTATCTAGATCACTCAGGACAAAAACAATTGACCTATGCTCTAAAGAATATTGATGTTAGCATAATTAAATGTTATGGTAACAATACATTTTTGATATCAAGTAAGTGTAAGGTTTCACAAAAGATCGAATTGGGATGGTTAAATCATTCTCCAGTTCAACAATTTTTCCTTGCACTCAGAATTTCATATCATCTTTTATCTTTGAAGATGATGCCTCCAAGAATTAACATGATGCAAATAGATTACAAGACAAAGAAAAATATATAAAGCCTTTTCATTTATATGCTTTGAGCACAAAGCATTTCTAAAGGGGAAGGCAATGTTATTAGCATAACCAACAATGGGGCAAGTTTCCCTTTAAAGATTGCATCATTTCTTGTAATCTATAAGCTCCATCCCATAACTAGAAGCACTAGACTCAAATATTTTAAGTCCCTCCTTCTAAACCATTCATCAAAGCATTAAACCATTGTGTCTTTCGTCGAGAGATATTGTTCACCTACAATTCTACTTACCTTGGACCAAACCTCTCTAATAAAGGTGCATTCTAGGAATACTAGGTGATGATTGGTTTCCTCGATCTTCCTACATAAAGCACATATGCTCAAATCATGAATGTGCCTCTTTTGTAGAGCCACCCATGTCAAAGCCTTGACAATGAGTATCAATCACATTAATAACACACTCTTTAGTGAAATTCTAATACTCCATAATTTATGCCATCGCTGCTCCTTATCTACAACCTAGTCTAGAATGATTGAGAGGTAGCCTTTCTTAGCACTACAATATCCACCAGACTCATTAAAGCCCCACAAAAACTCATTGGAACCCTATTCAATGTAATATGTGCTCTTCCCAAGGATAGCAAAAAGCTTACCCATAATGGCCTCCACTCCTCCAATAACCTTAACTAAAGTGCCAATATTCAACCTTATTGCTAGATAATAATAGATCTTGGGTTTCCAACTCGGGACAAAGTTGATCTTCCTTGTTGTTGTAAAATTTGTACTAATTTTACTAGAAGGACGACTTCAACACTATTGACTCCATTATAGCATCTGCCCCCACTCCTACTTCCAAACCTGAACCAACTATCCACATCAAAAGCTTGTCAATCACATGTAAGGCCAATGCTAATGCTTTCCATTGGTTAGAAACATTTGTAATACTTTTATTTGCTCTTTTGATCCATCAATAAAGGTGTCAGGAGATATGTACTTTCAATGAGAATTTTGCTTCACAAATTAGGCTTCAAATAACATTCCATAAGGATTTCGCCTCCACTCCCTTCCCCACACCTCAACTCTTTTGGTTGTGCATTCATTTTCCAGCTGGCTAAATGAAAGCCTTTATATTCCCCATTATCTCTCCAGATAAAATTGAAGTAACGTTTTCTTATATGATCTAAGATTTCGTTTAGAACATTGTTATGAAACCAGCTCAAGAAAAGATAGATCCACGCCTTAGAATTCAGCCTCTTCGAGGGGGCAACCTCCTTTACATTACATAAATGAACAATTCTTGGATGCTACAAATGAAAATACCTCCTTTCTATATATAGGAGTCTAAGTGGTCCCAATACAATCAAAGCCTACATAACAATAATATTGTAGGGCACAACAATAACAATAGTGGGCTTCTATGTGGCACAATAGTAACAATATGGGCACTACATGGGTACATCAATATAAATAAGGGGTATAACTACAATAGTAATGGGGTAATCACTAGTATTATAGGGACCCAACATGCCCCTCTCCTTCAAAAAAGTGTTGTCCTCAACGCTTGAGTAGTTCAGGATACTTCTGCATAAAATTCTCGTCCTCCCATGTGGAATCTTCAGCGGATAAGTTCTTCCACTTGATAAGGTACTCTGAAATTGATCGATTTCGTAGCTGTCGAGTTCTTGTTTCTGTAACTGCTTCCGGTTCCAATATAATTTTTCCTTCTTCGTCAAGTTCTGGCAATATTGTTTGAACTGGGAGCTTGTCGCCTATAACCTTCTTTAAGCATGAAACATGGAAAACTGGGTGCAATCGAGAAGCTGCAGGAAGCTCCAATTTGTATGCCATAGTACCAATCTTTTGCAACACCTTGTACGGACCATAATACTTTGGTGATAATTTATTATCCTTCTTAGCTTGCTTGAGGGACATTTGCTTATATGGTTGTAGCCGTAGGAATACCCAATCACCTACATCAAAACTTCTTTCACTGCGATGTTGATCTGCCTGTTGTTTCATTCTATTTTGTGCCAACACAAGGTTATCCTTTAAGAGTTGGAGGACTTGTTGTTGATGTTCGATGTGATGTTCCACTGCCTGAACCTTAGAATTTTCTCTTAAATATGATGTGATGGATGGTGGTTGATACCCATAAAGTGCCATAAATGGGGTCATTTTTGTTGCTGTATGAAAGGAAGTGTTATACCACCATTCAGCCAGAGGCAACCATTTGACCCATTGTGTCTGTTTATCAGATACAAAGCAACGAAGATATCCTTCCAAACATTTGTTTACTATCTCAGTTTGCCCATCAGATTGAGGATGATAAGATGAGCTATGAGCTAACTGAGTACCAAGACAAGAAAATAATTCTGTCCAAAAATTTCCAGTGAAAATGGGATCTCTGTCACTTACAATAATCTTTGGGTTTCCATGTAGCTTTTGAATTGTTTCCATAAATGCAGTAGAAACTGTACTGGCTTTAAATGGATGTGATAATGCACAAAAGTGT
This sequence comes from Pinus tabuliformis, assembly GCA_031772625.1. Lineage (NCBI taxonomy): Eukaryota > Viridiplantae > Streptophyta > Pinopsida > Pinales > Pinaceae > Pinus > Pinus tabuliformis. The sequence goes on from CM062817.1 coordinate 1,870,413,280, forward strand.
GCATACTTGGTAAGTCTGTCAACTACCACCATGATGACACTCTTTCCCTCAGACTTGGGTAAACCTGTGATAAAATCCATTGATACCTCCTCCCAACGTTGGCTTGGAATGGATAAAGGTTGTAATAGACCCGGTGTCTTAATTGTTTCAACTTTATTTTGCTGGCAAACCAAACATTCTGCCACAAACTTATGAATATCTGATTTAAGGCCATCCCAAAAAAATTCCTTCTTCACCCTGTGGTAAGTTTTTAAAAATCCTGAGTGCCCTCCTAAGGGAGAAGTGTGCAATTCCATAAGAATCTTTTGTTTTAGCTGGGAATTCTTACAGAGGTATAAGCGATCTTTGTACCATAACGAATCATTTTTCCAGCTAAATGTATCAGACGTACTGGAATCTTGTTGTAGCTTTCGAATAAGTGCCCACACTTCTTCATCATTCTTCCATTCCTCCCTTGCTTCATTTATCCAATCTGGTTGGATAATAGAAATAGCGCACAACAATGCTTCCACATCCTCATCCTTCCTTGAGAGTGCATCTGCCACCACATTTTGCTTCCCCTTTTTGTAGATGATTTCAAAGTCATAACCCAACATCTTTGTGACCCACTTTTGTTGCTCTTCAGAGGATAATCTTTGTTCTAAAAAGTATTTAAGGCTATCATGATCTGTTTTTACCTTGAAGTGTCTTCCCATTAGGTAGGGTCGCCATTTCTTAAGTGCATGGAGTATTGCCAACATTTCCTTCTCATAAATAGCTTTTCTTAAAAACTTTCCCTTGATTGGACGACTTTCAAAAGCAATGGGTCTTTCATCTTGCATTAGAACAGCACCAATTCCATTTCCTGAAGCATCACATTCCACAATAAAGGTTTTTGTGAAGTCCGGTGTAGCTAAGACCGGTGCTTGGCACATTGCCTCTTTAAGATGTTCAAAGGCCTTTGTTGCTTCCGGAGTCCATGAAAATGCATCTTTCTTCAATAATGTCGTTAGAGGTGCTGCTATTCTCCCATAATTCTTAACAAACTTGCGATAATACCCTGTCAACCCAAGAAATCCGCGCAAATGCTTTATGGATGTGGGGATTTTCCATTCCTTAATGGCTTTAATTTTGGTAGGGTCTACCTTAACTCCTTCATGAGATACAATATGACCCAAATATTCCACCTCCTGGACTCCAAAGAAACATTTGGATCTTTTGGCATATAATTGTTTCTCTTCCAATAGTTGTAGCACCCTGTCAACATGTTCAACATGATCCTTCCAAGACTTGTTGTAGATAAGTATATCATCAAAAAATACTAACACAAATTTTCTAAGGAATGGTTTGAAAATTGAATTCATCAAACCTTGAAATGTTGAAGGTGCATTGGTAAGGCCAAAAGGCATGACCAAAAATTCATAATGACCCTCATGAGTTCTAAATGCCGTTTTCGGAATGTCTTCAATCTTCATTCTGATTTGATGATATCCTGAACGAAGATCCAACTTGGTGAAGTAAATTGATCCATGCAATTCATCCAGTAATTCATCAATGACAGGAATGGGGAACTTATCTTTAATAGTGAGCTTGTTGAGCTCCCTATAATCCGGACACATGCGCCATGATCCATCCTTCTTGTGCACCAATACTACTGGAGCAGAGAAAGAACTTTGACTCGGTTGAATTATACCAGCCTCTAGCATTTCTGCAACCATACGTTCAATTTCACTTTTTTGGACATAGGGATATCTGTACGGCCTGATGTTTGGAGGAACACTTCCTGGAATCAGATGAATAGCATGATCATGATCACGCATAGGTGGGAGACCTTTGGGAGTCTCAAATACCTTGGAATGATTGTCCAGGACTTTTTGGAGATCTGGAGAAATAGATGATTCTAATGTGGAAACATCTAGCGAACATAATTGTGCAATTACACCCCTTTGCTCCTTTTTTAGAAGCTTTGTCATACCATTAGAGCTGATTATCTTTCCTGGTTTCCCTGCAATACCCCTTAATTCAACTTCCTTTCCTTCCACAGAAAATTTCATGAAAAGTTCTTGAAAATTAAAAGCTATTGTACCCAAGGATTGTAGCCATTGGACTCCTAGTACAACATCAGCACCTCCCATTGGAATGGAAAGCATTGGGCTAGTCAATACATATTCTCCCATGGATAGCTTGATATTATGGCACTTTCCAGAGCAATTTATTGTTCCTCCATTTGCAATCATCACTTGACACTCTGGTGCTGGATATAGGAAGCAATTCAATTCTTTTGCTACCCTACAATGAATAAAATTGTGGGTGCTTCCTGAATCAATCAACACTATCACCTTTTTCTTCTTGATTTGTCCTTCTATCTTGATGGTTTGAGGAGTGGTAATTCCCGCCAATGCATTACAAGATATGGTCGGATTTATTTGTTCTTCATATAGGCTTTGTTCCTGGAATATATCCTCTTCTTTTGACCTTTCTTGCTCCTTTTCTTCTTCCTCTTCACAATCTATGTAGAATAATTTCTTCTCAGCACACTTATGACCTTTTGTGTATTTGCTATCACAATTGTAACAAAGCCCTTTTGCTCTTTTTTCTTCCAATTGTTGCAGTGTCAACCTTGTAGGTTGTGGAAGACTATGGGCAACAACACTTCCATCTTTATAGTTGTGAATGGTATGCTTCCTAGTTGCCATAATTTTGCTTTCCATTTTTCTTGCTAACCTGAATGCCTTCTCTAATGAATCAGGTTCCCAAAGGCGCACATCATGTTGGATATTATCCTTTAAAGACCCTATGAACACATCAATCCTATGCTCCTCTGGAATATCTTTTATCCTTATGTTCAATTTTTGGAACTCCTCAATGTGCTCCATTATTGAACCCTTTTGTTTGAGATTCATCAATTGGCTAAAAAAAGTGTTGCTTTTTGTATCCTCATAATGTGCTATCAATTCTTCCGTAAAAATTGCCCAAGTGATAAATTGTTTACGAGAACAAAGCCATTGATACCATACAAACTGATTTGGTTCCAAATATAAAGTTGCCATACGTACCTTTTGTGTGTTTTGCACATTATTGAGATCGAAGAATTGCTCCATCTGTAATATCCATGTGGCGGGATCCTTGCCATCAAACTTCCTCATATCGATTTTTGGAACATGGTGAGTCTTCGATCCAACATTAGATTCTATGGAATCATGATTAATATTTCTTTTGTTCTCATCATGAGTTTCCTTTGGTACTCTTTCACCCTTAGTGACTAATTCTTGTAGCAACTTATCCATCTTATCATCCATGCCATCAATTTTAACTTCCATGCCATCCATCTTAGCTTCTACACCTTTCTTTAAACCATCCATCTTAGCTTCTACATCTTTCCTTAAACCATCCATTTTAGATTCTGTTGCTTTTTGTGCAAGTGACACTCGTTGCACTTGTTCTTGTAATTTTGATATATCATATAGCATTTCTTCTTCTTCTTCATGAGTCATGCTAGAGCTTTCAGGCTCCTTACTAGGTGTTTGCATTTTCTTTCTTCGTGGCATCAGTTACCGATAATAATTCTCTAATATTCCCTTTGAATACCTTCAAAATAAATTTTCAAACCAAGCTTAAGCAAAAATTAAAGAAAATCTACACACTGTTTTTCACTTTGTAGGAGCTCGATATTGCCTCTGATGTATCTCTGTACTTTCTGATTATCTAGTTCTGAATTTGTGACCTGTAGTAGCCCTCTGTGTCCTCTTTCCAATGCCACAAGTCTGACCCAAATTGGATTCTCCAAGGAAGAGTTATGCGAAATCTCCCACAGTTACTTGATTATAGACTAGTTCAGTAGAGCGAACTTGGACGACGTGCCACGTGTCACTGTTTCAACCTTTGACTCTGAAAAATATATAAAAGAAAACTACAGTCCGTCCTCTTTCTGTACCTTCTTACGAAATTTCAATCCGATGCTCAGAAAGAAAGTTATGACGATTTTCCCTAGGTCACCTGTTTTGAGTGTAATTCAAGAGTCTGCAAAAAGACCAACTTCCTCAGATCATATCTCCGCAAATATCGCGCGAAAAACTCTAAAATTCGGACCCAAGGTTCAGTGCGATTTCTTCTCAAATGGGTTTTTTTTTGTGACTTCTGAAACGTCACAGAAAAAAAGTTATAGCGAAAATGCCACGATGACCTGTTTGGAGCAGCGAAACCCTAGAATCCAAAGCTCTGATACCAAATGTTATGAAACCAGCTCAAGAAAAGATAGATCCACGCCTTAGAATTCAGCCTCTTCGAGGGGGCAACCTCCTTTACATTACATAAATGAACAATTCTTGGATGCTACAAATGAAAATACCTCCTTTCTATATATAGGAGTCTAAGTGGTCCCAATACAATCAAAGCCTACATAACAATAATATTGTAGGGCACAACAATAACAATAGTGGGCTTCTATGTGGCACAATAGTAACAATATGGGCACTACATGGGTACATCAATATAAATAAGGGGTATAACTACAATAGTAATGGGGTAATCACTAGTATTATAGGGACCCAACAAACATAGACCAGTAAGTTCCAATCAACCAATATAGATTCTAGTATAGTTTTGACTAGAACCAATCTTCTCGTCCTTGACAGTCATTGATTATACCAAAATTTTACTTTCTTTTCAACTTTACCAAGTAGCCAGAGAAATTTTGACTTCGAGTACTTGTTTGGCTTCACAACGAAGGCAACTTAACTTCCTGATTCATTTTTTCTTCCAAAATGGACAAATGGTACCTAGGTGCACTAGAAGTTGGTCTTTCAATGCATTTGTATACTAAGATTATTTGAACAATTTGATCTCCATACTAGTACTAGTGGAGTAAAGATTTAATTCCAGAACTTTAACAACCTCCCACTACGATCCATAACAAATAAGTGCCACATCGTCAACAAACACAAGATGAGTGATAGACACATATCTACTCACCTTCACCCCACTTATGTGTCTCTTGTGCTTAACATCTAATAAAGCTTGGATTAGTGTTAATTTAGGTATGTTCTATGCTGGAGCAATTTATTTAATTTCTTTTCCATATTAGCAATCACATCAGCATAAAGTAAACTGCAGATAGAACATGAATATAAATCACAAAAGACAAGCCAAGGCAAGAGGACACAAGATATGGCGCAAGCCAGGGACAAACCCCACAATGTGTGGGGAAACCCTTTGATAAAATCTTCTTTTATCTTCAAAGTTCATCAGAGAAAGAGAGAGAGAGTACATTTACAATAGAAGTCAACACTTTGACTTGTCTAGATCTGAGCATAGATCATCTCCTATAACGATGAGATCAGTTGAAGACATTCTGCTTCAACTAATCCTCCAAGGTGACTCCTTCACCTATCATCGTGCTACATCTGCACCACTACATACTACACCATGCTGCACTAATCATGATTATCATCATGTTTCCCATGTCCATGATCTTATTAATTATCTTGCTGCCTTTTATGTTGCATCCTCTATCATCATGCAGCCCTATGACTAAGCTGCTCTCATCTACTCTTAACATCATCTTGCTGCCCATGCCCATCATGATCGGAGACATATCATTCTTATCATTCTCACTATGTTGATACTGTAACCATCATTGCTCATGATCCTTATGCTGCTCATGCTCTCATACATCACTGTGCCGCCCATGCTACCCATGCATCATTATATTGTCGCTGCATCCTTATGATAATACATCCTTCTTCCTGCATAGATATTTATTGCCATAACCTGCATATATATACCTTATCACTATCCATATACATACATAGCGTATAACTTGTATCACCCCAGCGTATATATTGTGTGTGACCACGCAGCCAGATCTAGGGCCTGCGTTTATATATTTGTGTATATTGTGTGTGACCATGCAACCAGATCTAGGGTTGTCCTGTGTATATATATATATTGTCTTCATTACTGATGCCTGGACTGCATTCATATGTACAGCCTTCATTACCTAACTATTTCATATGTATAGTCTTCATTACTGAGTGCCTGGACTGCATTCATATATATATATTATTATATATACTATATTATATATATAGTATTATATATATATATTATATATATATATATATATATATATATATATATATATGTGTGACTGCGTTCACATGTATATTGCCTTCATTACTTGTGAGCCTTGACTGCGTTCATTTCGCGTGTTAGGGTTTACAACATTAGCGTACCATAAGTATATCAGCGTATCATAAATATATCAACATATCAACGTGTTAGGGTTCAATTCGTAGATGAATACATCTCAGCGGATTCATGATTCTGTGCTCTGCTTATGAATAGCGTATATGTGTCAGCATATATGAACAGCATTGTAAGTGTCACCATGACAACATATGAATCTTTCAGCCCTATGTAAAGAACAAGATATATGAACTGCGTAGATATCTACATTGCCTACTCAGTGTATAGTGTTTCCAAAACTGTGCGTACATTGTCCTCATGACAACGTATACTGCGTGGATGTCTAACTGCGTAAGGTTTCTCTATTACCAGCATACTGATTTGCGTATTAGGGCACTATTACCTGCGTATATATGTATGTTTTCACTGCGGCTGATCTGCGTATTAGGGCACTATTATCAGCGTATATATGTCTTCATTCACTGTGGGTAAGGTGTCCATATTTACCTGCATATATCTGCTGCGTAGATTGCCTGAGTGACTACATGTATACCTGAGTGTGAAAGTTGTGCGTGTATATATATTGACTGCGTTGAATTCAGATGTCATCACGTTCATTGTCTTGTCTTCATGCTGTGCGTATGTACTCCATTACAGCATATAAGTTCCTACCCTTACTGCGGCTCTTCATCACTTCAGCTTGATGACTTTGGCACTCTTAACTGCGTATGTGTTTTCTTGACCAGCGTATATATATATAACCATGAACAACTTCATGACCAGTGTGTAACTTCCATAGCGTATCCACTATGAACAACGTATTAATCTTATTGATCTACGTTGGATTATCTTAGGGCATCATAGCAAATACTCTTAGCGTTTTCTCCTTCTCCAAAAACCCAGACGTGGAGAGGAGATCACCTAAAGAGTGTGTCTAAATGACATCAAATCCTCTTATATTTATACTAAAATGAGGGTGATGAATAGACACGACGGTTGGGCTTCTAGAGCCTACATAAGAGCTGGTCGGCTTGATAATAATTACATAAACAAAATAAATTCATATCTCCATAAATACTTATCGGAATCAGATGATCTTTGGATCAATCCTACACCTCTCGACGAGAGGGATCCAATAAAAATATCAGCTGCCATAAATAAGCCGACCCACATGGAGTTTGGCCCTAGTTGCCAATTTAACACTCCCTCTCAACTAGGGAGAACTCCATCCGCTGATCCATATGTACGACTGTACTATCTCTGCCATTAGTGCCTTGCACTACTCTGCCTAGCTCTGTTGGCTCTACTCAGCTCTGCTGGCTTTGCTCTGCTCTGCTCAGCTCTGCTGGCTCGGCTCTGCTCTGCTCAGCGCTGCTGGCTCTGATAGCTCTGCTATGCTCAATGTTGTTGGCTATGCTCTGCTCAGCTCTATTGGCTCAGCTCTGCTCAGCTCAGCTCTACTCAGCTCAGCTCAGCTCTGCTAGCTTTGCTCTGCTGGCTCTGCTCTGCTTTGCTCATCTCCGCTGAACTATGAAGAAGAAGAATTGATCGAGAATGAGTCATATCATTCTCCACTGACCTGAAGTCAGTCTCAGAGTGCATACCACTAGTCCCAGACCAGTCTCAACTGACCCGAAGTCAGCTTCATAGTAAGTACCACTCCTACCACTGGTCCCAGACCAGTATCGCAGTCTCAGAGAGTGTACCACTGGTCCCAGACCAGTCTCAACCGACCCGAAGTCAGCGTCATAGTATGTACCACTCTCACTGGTTCCAGACCAGTCCCGCACTGACACGAAGTCAGTCTCGGAGTATGTACCACTGGTCCCAGACCAGTCTCAGCCGACCCGAAGTCAGCGTCATAGTATGTACAACTCCTACCACTGGTCCCAGACCAGTACTATTGATCCCAGATCAATGGAGGACACCCTAGCGTAGGGAGTACGGTAGATACAACGATGCGTCCATTGGTACTACTATGGTCCCTAACTTCATTTCCCTGCTCAATGATCAGATGAGAGGTACTTCCCATGAGTCCCAGACTGCATGGGTAGGATGCCTCGACAGGAGAACTTAATCAATCCTATCCTCACAGGAGAACACATCAATCCTGCTACAATCGCCATGGAGAACACATCAATCCACGCTGCCATGGAGAACACATCAATCCAGGCCTCACATGAGAACACATCAATCCTGCTACAATCGCCATGGAGAACACATCAATCCAGGCCTCACAGGAGAACACATCAATCCTGCTACAATTGCCATGGAGAACACATCAATCCAGGCCTCACAGGAGAACCAATCATCCTGCTACACAAGAGAGCGAATCATCTTGTCCCACAAGAGAGCGAATCATCTTGTTCCAGTGCGCACCACCAGGGGAGGGTGAGTCACCCTGTGGTCGTATGTTGCTCCAGTAGATTCTGTAAGCCCCACAGAGCTCCCAGAGCTCAATGTATGCAACATGCAGGACCCTTTTACAAAGGTCTCTTGATGACTCCAAGTCATTCGGGAAAATCACAAATTTGATCTTTCCCCTGGGGCTTTAGCGACCTGTATATCATCTCAGTGCGATGGAGCCTCCTTGCTCATCGACTTTCCATATCCCAGATAAGGCAGTATCTGATGTCTGTCCGCTGGAGCAATTGTCGAATACAGGATTCCTCAATAATCGAAAACAGCTAAGAAATTCTGCAACCATGCAGCTTCATACAAGATCATACTCGTAGCCATGTATTCGGTCTTGGTCGTGCTTATAGTGACCGACTTCTGCTTCCTGCATCGAAGCAGAATCCAAAGAGAACCAACATTGAAGAGTGCTCTAGTGATCCTCCACACTGCCTGCCCACTCATCATTCGAATAATCATGTGGTTTCATATTTTCGGCAGTGTATCTCAATCCATGAGAGATTGTGCCCCTGAAGATATCTCAGAAGATTCTTGGTACCAATCCAGTGAGGCTCAACCAAATATGAGCTCGCCATGCTAACTGCAACACATATGTTCGAACGAAGGTTCTCCAAGAACATCAATGCGAATGAGTTTATGAAACTCAGAGGCATTTCCCAAATCTGGTCTGACATCATGACCATATAACTTCTGAAATTTAAGGTCCTCGAGGCAGTCACAAGCTTGCAACTTATCTTCCCACATTCAGAATCCAACTCCCTCTGTCTCTATAAATGAGAGGGTCTGCACCTGTCAGACATAGGTGCCGGTACGAGAGGTTTATCATCCACAACCTTCGAGTAAGGGTTTGGATCGGTTTCACTCCTAGTGAATCTCAGCTACATTAGATACCTATCAATCCTCTCATACTATGCCCGAGGTGTTTTTCTTCAAGCCATAGAGGGATTTCTTCCACCTGTACACATGAGATTCCTTGATCATGATTCTCAAAATCCTCGGGTTGTTCCAAACCTGTGAACCTGTTGCATGAGGGGAATGGTCCCCTTATAATATTTTCCTTCGGTACATTTCAGACATGTACCTTCATGCTTGTTTTTGAATTCAGGCATCCTAGTCACCATTTGACTCACACACCTCCAGAGTTGAGTGAATGGACATGGTCCCCAGTGGACTTCCTGCAACTTGATACAACCATGAAAAACATCTTTAAAAGATCTATTTTCAAACACGTACCTTTCCGTCGATAAGTGCCACCCTGTAACCTTTGACTTCCATTTCCGAGATGGACACCAGGTTCGATCAGGTACATAAAAGAGATTTTGGGGTTCCTTGCTTTCGTGGAAGAGTCGACCATTGTCTTTGATGACCCGCATCTTTGTCATAAGGGCCGAACTCATAACCAAGACATCTACCTTTCCTTCCTACCCTTAGATCTGAACTTCCCAATGAAGTGATGCCATCAGAAGTTTTGTTGCGCCATTCTAATAAAATTCTCTGCTTCAACTTCACCCTAGGTGAATTATGAGGAACCCATTGATCCTTTTGTCTTGTCCCAACTGTATTTGGTGATTGCTCTTTCACTCTTGCTTGGGCATTGTCTTCACCTCACCTCTGATACCATGTTAATTTAGGTATGTTCTATGCTGGAGCAATTTATTTAATTTCTTTTCCATATTAGCAATCACATCAGCATAAAGTAAACTGCAGATAGAACATGAATATAAATCACAGAAGACAAGCCAAGGCAAGAGGACACAAGATATGGCGCAAGCCAGGGACAAACCCCACAATGTGTGGGGAAACCCTTTGATCAAATCTTCTTTTATCTTCAAAGTTCATCAGAGAAAGAGAGAGAGAGTACATTTACAACAGAAGTCAACACTTTGACTTGTCTAGATCTGAGCATAGATCATCTCCTATAACGATGAGATCAGTTGAAGACATTCTGCTTCAACTGATCCTCCAAGGTGACTCCTTCACCTATCATCGTGCCGCATCTGCACCACTACATACTACACCATGCTGCACTAATCATGATTATCATCATGTTTCCCATGTCCATGATCTTATTAATTATCTTGCTGCCTTTTATGTTGCATCCTCTATCATCATGCAGCCCTATGACTAAGCTGCTCTCATCTACTCTTAACATCATCTTGCTGCCCATGCCCATCATGATCAGAGACATATCATTCTTATCATTCTCATTATGTTGATACTATAACCATCATTGCTCATGATCCTTATGCTGCTCATGCTCTCATACATCACTGTGCTGCCCATGCTACCCATGCATCATTATATTGTTGTTGCATCCTTATGATAATACATCCTTCTTCCTACATAGATATTTATTGCCATAACCTGCATATATATACCTTATCACTATCCATATACATACATAGCGTATAACTTGTATCACCCCAACGTATATATTGTGTGTGACCACGCAGCCAGATCTAGGGCCTACGTTTATATATTTGCATATATTGTGTGTGACCATGCTACCAGATCTAGGGCCTGCATATATATATATATATATATATATATATATATATATATATATATATATATATATATATATATATTGTTGTCCTGTGTATATATATATTGTCTTCATTACTGAGTGCCTGGACTGCATTCATATGTACAGCCTTCATTACCTTGACTATGTTCATATGTATAGTCTTCAATAGATGACTGCATTCCATATATATATATATATATATATGTGTGTGTGTGTGTGTGTGACCGCGTTCACATGTATATTGCCTTCATTACTTGTGAGCCTTGACTGCGTTCATTTCGCGTGTTAGGGTTTACAACATTAGTACCATAAGTATATCAACGTATCATAAATATATCAACATATCAACGTGTTAGGGTTCAATTCGTAGATGAATACATCTCAGCGGATTCATGATTCTGTGCTCTGCTTATGAACAGCGTATATGTGTCAGCATATATGAACAACATTGTAAGTGTCACCATGACAACGTATGAATCTTTCAGCCCTATGTAAAGAACAAGATATATGAACAGCGTAGATATCTACATTGCTTGCTCAGCGTATAGTGTTTCCAACACTGTGCGTACATTGTCCTCATGACAATGTATACTGCGTGGATGTCTAACTGCGTAAGGTTTCTCTATTACCAGCATACTGATTTGCGTATTAGGGCACTATTACCTGCGTATATATGTATGTTTGTATTAGGGCACTATTATCAGCGTATATATGTCTTCATTCACTGTGGGTAAGGTGTCCATATTTACCTGCATATATCTGCTGCGTAGATTGCCTGAGTGACTGCGTGTATACCTGAGTGTGAAAGATGTGCGTGTATATATATTGACTGCGTTGAATTCAGATGTCATCATGTTCATTGTCTTGTCTTCATGTTGTGCGTATGTACTCCATTACAGCATATAAGTTCCTACCCTTACTGCGGCTCTTCATCACTTCGGCTTGATGACTTTGGCACTCGTAACTGCGTATGTGTTTTCTTGACCAGCGTATATATATATATAACCATGAACAACTTCATGACCAGTGTGTAACTTCCACAGCGTATCCACTATGAATAGCGTATTAATCTTATTGATCTACGTTGGATTATCTTAGGGCATCATAGCAAATACTCTTAGCGTTTTCTCCTTCTCCAAAACCAAAACGTGGAGAGGAGATCACCTAAAGAGTGTGTCTAAATGACATCAAATCCTCTTATATTTATACTAAAATGAGGGTGATGAATAGACACGACGGTTGGGTTTCTAGAGCCTACATAAGAGCTGGTCGGCTTGATAATAATTACATAAACAAAATAAATTCATATCTCCATAAATACTTATCGGAATCGGATGATCTTTGGATCAATCCTACACCTCTCGACGAGAGGGATCCAATAAAAATATCAGCTGCCATAAATAAGCCGACCCACATGGAGTTTGGCCCTAGTTGCCAATTTAACAATTAGTCCTTCAAAAACTAAAAGGAATAAGTACGGGGAGAGTGGGCATCCCTGATGAAGGCCCTATGATGGTTATAAAAAATTAGATGTAGAGACATTATTAAAACAATTAACCGCGTGGATATAACACACCCCATAATCCAATATGTGGCAGATGCAAATGTAAATAAGTCTAGGGTACCCAATCAAAGCCCTTAGAAAGGTCTTGTTTCATCACCATCATTGGAGAAGAGGGGAGCTTAATACTATAACTTCCACAACTTCACTGTCTGAATTAGTTCATACTTAGACATGCATGGCTTAATCTTTGAGACAAAGTGGAGTGGATGGGGTTTTACCCCACAAACTTTTGTTCCCTTGTAATATTCCTCTTGTTTAGAGTAACTTTGATATTATATGAGGAAGTGCCTCTTGAGTCGATTATACTGCTCCATGGATTAACCTTCATTCTAAAAGCCCAAATTGTTATGCAACGATCACTTGAGAGAGAAACGTTTTGATTCTCATTGCAATCACTTCATAAATGATATTGTAAACAAAATTGTATTGAGAGATTAGTCTATAATCATCAAAAGTCTTCGGTGATTCAACATTTGGAATTAATGTAATTAAAGTGGAGTTTAAGTTACCCAACACCTTCCGTGCAAGCCTTACTTCCTCCACCAATATTTAAAAATTCTTCACCTACAATATGAAAAAACTAGAAAAAATTCAATTGCCCAAACATCGAGACTTGATTTTGCTCCTTTATGAAAGAGTTCATAATTACAACCAATGCCTTTTTCAAAAACTCTAGGAAAACTTTATCATCATCTTCCTCTTCTATTATCATGGCAATTTAATAATAAGGTTCAAAGTTTTTGCCAAGTGACAATGCTATGGATCACAAAAAATGTTCCCAAAGTGCCAAAAACCCAAGTTATCCAACTACCTAAAACTATGCATTTGTCATGTTGTTGCATCTTTTAAGTCACATATTGTGTTTTTAATCCTTCTATGAGTCACAAAACTATGAAGAAACCTAGTGTTTTGTATTGGGTATGTGTTATATTATTTGCATGACTACTTCCACGCAAAATACGTTGCATCGGGCTCCATGGGGGATTTGCAGGGCAGACAAAAGCCCCCTATGTGGGGGTTTGGGGGTAGCACAGTTGGGGAAAAAAGGTTGGGTGTTTTTTCACATGTTTTTGACAAATTTTAGCACACATGTTCCAACTTTTAGTAGTTTTGTGGTGCATGGTGGTTTAGTCTATGGCTTTGTAGTTCTAATTAAGGAACTACACTTGTATTCTAATCTAGGGTAAATGGATTGGTGGTTTATTGATGTTGTGGGATATATATCTTGTATTATAACACTATAAAGAAGAACATAGTGAAAAAACTTTATGGTTTTTTCAATTTGGTTTCCAAGATAAAATCTATGTGTTTGTTGTTGCATTTTTTTTGTTTTATGAAGAATCTATTTGCAACAATTAACTCTACATGGTTAGAACCTACATTTTCGTCACTCAAATTGATTTAGATCTCTTTGGTTTTTATCTCCATTCAATATCCTCATTAAGTAATAACTTTGTTTTTATGGCCTACAACTCCTTAAGTTCCCCAACAAACTCCTCATTCCAAGTACATCCTCCCACCCTAATCAAAATTTCCACTCACTTCTCATCATTTTTCCTCAACCTAGCCTCACACAACATGTGTCTCTCCACTGAACCAACAACCACTTTATCTTTAACCACCTTTAAAGAGAACAAATTCTTTAGACATAGAATCTTCAAGCTCCAGATTATATGGACTCTAGTGAGCAGAGGCCAAATATCAAAGTTCTTGTTCTAATATGCAAGTAGGATTGAATTTGCATGACACCTTTAGGTTACCCCCCACCTCCTCCAATTATAGGACAATTAAGAAATGGTCTAAACATGTGGCCTTCCTAACCTAAGTTTGAAATATGACAACTTGTCCACATAAGGTAGAATGCAAAACAAATCGATCCAGTCGCTTTGACATGGTCACCACCCCAGTTATGATGTCGACCCACATTAGTCTTAGTGCCATCAGAGCCAAGTCTATAACACCTACTTAGTCTAGAGAATAAACAAAATAATCAACCATTGTTTATGATCTAGTATAATTTCCTCATATCTCATCCCAAAATAAGGTGAAATTAAGATCTTCTGTTAAAATTTGCAACTAGGGCCAAACTCCATGTGGATCATCTTATTTATGGTAGCTGATATTTTTCTTGGATCCCTCTCATCGAGAGGTGTAGGATTGATATAAAGATCATCCGATTCCGATGAGCATTTATGAAGATATGAATTTATTTTGATTATGGACAAATTGTCAAGTCAGCTAGCAACTTATGTAGGCTCAGAAGCCCAACAATCATGTCTATTCAACCTCTACGTTTTAGTATAAATAGAAGAGGACTTCAAGTCATTTGTCACACACACACTCACTCTTGTGATCTCACTTCATCCTGTTTTGGGTTTGATGAAGATGAGAGCTGGAGGGAGTGCCCTAGGGTATACGCTGCCCTAGATAACATGCCATAGATCTAAATGCAGTCACGGGAGAATAAGCTCTACATTGCTCAAAAAGCCGGAAAAGTCGAAACTATCGGAAAAGCTGGAATTGCCGGAAAAGACGAAACTGCCGGAAAAGCTGAAACTGTTGGAAAAGTTGGAACTTGGAAAAGTTGGAACTGTTGGAAAAGCCGGAAAAGAACTGGAAAAGAACTCGGAACTGCCCGAAAAAAGCTGGAAAAACTAGCTGGAACTAAAAAGCCGGAAAAACTGGAACTGCCGGAACTGTCGGGAACTGCCGGAAAAACTGGAACTGCCAGAACTGTCGGGAACTGCCGGAACAGCTAGAACAACTATCTCTGAAGGAGGGCAACATGCAAGGGATAGCTAACTAACATTGGGACAGTTGTATGGTACTTAGCAGCAAATACACCAAGCATGCAATGTTACAGCTAACATGCAAGGGACAACTAACATGAAACAACAAGCATGCTAAGGACAACAAGCATGTTAGGGACAACAAGCAAGCAAGGTGCAGCGAACACATAGGTTAGGATGGCAACATGGTGTAGTAATGGCACACAATGCAGTACAGTGATGGATACAATCATGATTAATGAAGCATGATGAGATGCAACATAGTGATGATGGGTGCAGCATGGTGCAACACGGTGAGGTGCAACATGATGATGAAATGCAGCACAATGTAGGTGAAGGAGTGACCTTGGAGAATTAGTTGAAGCAGCATGTCTTCAACTGATCTCATGTATCATCTTCTTAGAGATGATCTATGCTCTTATCTAGATAAGTCAAAGTGTTGACTTCTGTTGTAAACGTACTATCTCTCTCTCTCTGTTGAACTATTGAAGAAAATATAAGAAGAATTGATCAAGGGTTTCCCCACATTAGGGTTTGTCCCTGGCTAGCGCCACATCTTGTGTCCTCTTGTCTTGGCTTGTCTTTTGCAATTTATGTTTATGTTCTATCTGCAGTTTACTTTAATGTTGATGTGATTGCTAATCTAGAAAAGATATTGAGCTAACTGTGAAAATTGAAATAAATTGCTCTAAGCATAGAACATACCTAAAATTAACACACTTAGAATCAATTTTGGCATCATCAAAGCACGGGAGTTAAAATATTATCCCAAATTTCTACTTTATTATCATAAGACCCATATAAGTTAATGATGTTGAAATTCATCCCCTATTGCTTGCTTTCAACTTCCATTAAAATGCCTAAGGAGAGAGAGAAATAATTAATTAACACAACAATATTTTTCCAAGTTGTTAAGAATCCACAAAAGCTCCCAACATAATCTACTGCAAGAAAATCCCACCTCTTCAACATATAATTTAGGGCCATGGAAAATGTGTTTGTTAGGCCGCTGTAATACTAGTGATTCCCCCATTACTATTATCATTGTAACCCTTATTGTTATTATTTTGCACCTATTATCCCCATATTGTTATTAGTATGCCCCATCGAAACCCACTATTGTTATTTTTGTGCTCTTATGTTATTATTGTTATGTCCGCTTGATTATATTATGACCCCTTAGACTCCTATATATAGAAGGGTGGTTTAGTCATATGAATCATCCAAGAATTGTTCATTTTTGTAATGTAAAGGAGGTTTCCCCCTCAAAGAGGCTGAATTATAAGGCGTTTATCTATATTTTCTATCTTTTTGTGAGCTGGTTTCCTAACATTTGGTATCAGAGCTTTGGATTCTAGGGTTTCACTGCTCTAAACAGGTCATCGTGGAATTTTCGCTATAACTTTTTTTTCTACGATGTCTCAAAAGCTATAAAAAAAACCCAGTTCAGCTGAAATCGTTATGAACTTCGGATCCGAATTTTAGAGCTTTTCTTGCTATATTTCCGGATATATGATCTGAGGAAGTTAGGGTTTTTGTAGACTCTTGAATTACATTCCAAACAGGTGACCTAGGGAAAATCGTCATAACTTTTGTTTTGAGCATCAGATTGCAATTTCGTAAGAAGTTTCAGAAAGAGGACAGTCTGTGGTTTTTTGTGCATCAGTTTCAGGTACTAAGGTCGAAACTGTGACACGTGGCACGTCATACAAGTTCGCTCTACTGAACTAGTTTATAATCAGGTCACCATGGGAGATTTGGCATAACTTTTCCTTGGAGAATCCAATCTTGATCAAACTTGCAGGGTTAGAAAGAGGACTCAAAGGGTTACCGTACGACAAGATTCCAGATATTCGAGATCCACAGTTACGGAGATACAATAGATTCAATATCAAGCTCTTACAAAGTGAAAAAAAAGGTGTGTAGGTTTTTTAAAATTTTGCATAAGATTGGTTTGAAAAATTAGTTTGAAGGAATTCAAAGGGAATAGTGAAGAATTATTAGCATTAATTAATGCGCTGAAGAAAGAAAATGGAAACACCTAGCAAGCAACCTGAAAGCTCTAGCATGACTTGTGAAGAAGAGGAAGAAATCCAACATGATATATCAAAATTACCTTCACTAAAGGTAAATGAAGCCAAGATGAATGGCGTGGAAGCTAATATGAATGGCATGCAAGTTAAGATAGAAGCTAAGATGGATGGTGTTTGGTCAATTTAGTGTGTCCTAAATTGCTACATTAATTATCAATCCGGGAGTCGTAAACTGATGAAGTGTGGCGCACTATATGTGCAAGACAGCCTCTTTCTTATATTTTTGTCATTTTCATTTTTTATTTTGTTTTGGGGTTTTTTATCTTCGTTTATCTCCTAATATGAATGGAAATCTTATTCCTAAGTTTTAAGAATACTCTAGAAGACAAGTATGGATATAGATTTTAAGGCAATTGTGTCCTCTATAATGATTTACAGAACTTAACACTTCAGAGGGTCTTAGAACATACTAGTGATGAAATTAATACTTGAACAAGAATAAAATGTGCTGCTATTCAAATCAAACAAATAAAGAACTATTGATCATGAAACTATTATCTCTGCTGCTGTTTAAATACAAAAAATGAATTAAGCTACTGCACTCAAATAAATCAAAAATTGCAATAAAGTAAAAGTAAAATCAAATCACATCATTCATAGTCGGATTCCTCGCCAGTTAGTCTAAGCTATGGTTTTCGGAGATAATCGTCAATGATATGAGCAAGTTGAAGTCTAATTGCAGAAAAGTAAAACTAAAATCAAATCACATCATTCATAATCCGATTCTGTAGAAATTTTGAATAATATAACACTTATTCACAGAGATTATCCTGATTATACACTATTTGCGAAATGCATGCATAATACATAACCTGCTCTACGTTGATCATCAATTTTGCAGTATTCAGAAACAATCGCATGCGCACATTGAAGCATCAATCACACATATCAACACAGTATATCACGGGGAAAGCATACAGCTGAAAACCCCCAACTATCTGTATATTATATTGATTGAGAACATGTAACAATACATAGTACAATACTCCTCACAAGTACTCAGTACTATCTCCACATGCTACACACAAACTAGCTCAAATCTGAATCAATCACAGGTTCAAATCTCCTCCACTGCTTTCCTGCCTCCACTGCGCAATCCTGCATGAGAATGGATGAGAATGGCTGATCCAAACTCCTATTTCCTTGGCTGAACCACGTAATCCTCATTGGCAATACTCAATCCATTGATTGTGCAAATCTCATGCACAACTATAGTCACAACTGACAGCAATCTCAACCTCTAACACTTGTCTCCACTGAACTGTCCATGCACTGAGTTAACTGATGTATTCTTTAGTTGCTTTATGAGTTAATAATTAGTGAATTAATTAACAATTAATTCACATCACTCATCACTAGTGTATTTGCATTTGAACTAAATACAACTAGTTCAACCAAGTCAAACTGAACACAACTCCATCAACTCCTCAATCAACTCCACCAAACTCAATCACTTGAGTTCTAACTGAAGTCCATCATGCAATAGCTCAACTGACCCATAAGAAAAGCGTATTTCCTTCTAGCAGCTGCATGTGCCACACCCGTAGCTCGAACTGAATTGCTCAAAGAGGATAAGATAATGTTTATAATCCAAATATTATTAAGAGTTAATAATATTTGACTGTTCTATTTTTAGCCTGGCAATCTAAAAATAGACTCCGCCCATATGTCTAAAAATAGAAGTCCATATATTTTTACCAACATGGCCAATCATCCACAAATAGCATCCTGCAACTCATAGACCATGATCCATATGTCTAAAAATAGACATAGTCTAAAAAGAGACTTTGCGCCAAAAATAGCCTGCGGGCCCACTTAGTGAAGGCGACTCCTTTCCACTAAGCTCCATCATCTTGTTGCATTTTCAATAGATTCCTCGCCAATTAGTCTAAGCTATGGCTTTCGGAGATAATCGTCAATGATATGAGCAAGTTGATGTCTAATTGCAGAAAAAGTAAAACTAAAATCAAATCACATCATTCATAATCCGATTCCTCGCCAGTTAGTCGAAGTTATGGCTTTCGGAGATAATCGTCAATGATATGAGCAAGTTGATATCTAAACTAACTAACAAAGCAAGGGAATAAGACTGAAAAAAAAAAAAAAAAAAAAAAAAGAGGCTAATCCCATGTCACTGGTTATTGCGAAAATTATATGAAAGTGCCCGGGCCTACTCTATCCTGAAACATACACACACTGATTAGCATTAACAGCAATATACAAAGCTTGTAAAATCATAAACAGGAATGAAATGTTAGTACCATAACAAATGAAATATATACACAGGTGAATAACTATGAAACATGTTCAGTGAAAATAAGGAAACGATACTTAAAAATTGTATAACAGAAAGGAAACAAAACCTCAGCGTATAGGGGCCCTCTGCATAGCCTCAGTCAATAGGCTATCAATCCAAAATTATGTTCACGCAATCATATAGAAACAGAGTCTTCTTTATATATCAAAACAGAGGAAGAAATCCTCTCGTTACCATAGTGGAACTAGTGTCACGGCACAATTACTTTAACAACAAAATTACATTAACAAAGACTAAACTATGCGTTTGGAAACGCGTTATTTATAACAAAAGCTTCATAATTGTTTTCCTGTGAAACTACGTGAACAGAGGACACGTAAAAGACAACGTCCATGGATTTAGCATAATGGTTGTCGAGATTATTAAATCTATCAACTGTGGCTATTGGATTCGCATCGTGGGGCAGTCTACAACTGTCAGCATGTCCCCAGGGATCTAGGAACGACCACGAATCCTTCACGTGCTTGAAGACGGAGTCCTGTTGCTGTAGGATTCCTCTGTTTGACCACCGCTTGACCACCTTTGACCACGGCTTTCCTTGATGAATCCGACTGAACCAATAGGACCTGATCCATGTCCAGGTCATTCCTGATCTACCCACGTGTCCCGTTTTGCCTGATGACACCTGCAACCTGGAGTTTAACAAAAACAGCTGCAGAAAGTGGCTGCATTCCGCAGCTCATGAGAAAAATCTAAGTCAAACAACAAACACAAAAACATAGTTAGAAAACCACTTAAATGCTCTTTTAGAATCAATATGCAATGATTTCTGATAGCTTATGGAGTACTGGTGAGGGGAAAAAGTCTAGGAAAATGTGTAGGAGAGGTGTAATTTCAAAGCTCAACATACACCCACTGTGAAGGTGTTGCATGTCCCCGTGCAACCAAAACTTTGATCATCCTCCTTTCAATTCATGTGTTTTGAGACCTCTGCCAATACATCCAGCCTTCTTTTCTTTTTTCTTGGGACCACTATCATCCTTGGCTTCCTCATTAGACACCTGAATTTGAGGTTGATGAGAGCCCTGCTCAACCTCCTGTTCTTTTTCTTTAATTTTCTATTTTTCTTCTGCCATAGCCCAAGATGCAACATGGTGTTGTCATGAATAATCTTATCTAACCTGCCCTGTTCTTTCAATGTTTCATTTTCTCTTTTTATGTGTCTATTTAAGACCTCCAGCTCAAAAACTTCCTGTTTTAGTGATTGGATTTGAGCTTCTTGAGCTGTATTAGGCTGGGCAAATGAAGTGCCTTGGTCTGTGGCTGTTTTCTCCAAGGTCTCAATATAATCATACATTTCTTGCTAGACTGGATCTATCTCAGGTGTGGTCTTCCTTGGGCTGTCCCCAAAATCTGGTTGAGAAGGACTGATCTCAAACTCTGGCAGAGAAGGATTATTTTCAAAATCTGGCTGAGGAATAGGAGTATGGTGTGGGCCACAGCCAGGAGGGATTGTTGAAGGTTGTTTCGGTGTTTCTCCTCCTAAATCAATAAAGTGGGGCCCTTTCGTTTGTATCCTCCTCAATTTTCCTTTAAGTCTGGAGCTCCTCCTTAAATTTTGTGAACTAGTGTCTTCTTTCTCCACACTCCGTTTTTCTTTCCCTTTTCTCTTTGCTGCAACTGACTGTCCCTGAAGGTAAACTAGTCTTTCAGACAGTATTTGGTGGTCCTCTTCTGAGGAAGGTTATGGGGTTTGATAGATAGCCTCAATATTTCTTTTCCCTTTTGATTCTCTTGGCTTCTTACCCTCAGTTTTTTCCTTCCTACTTTTAGACAATTTTTCTTCCCTACTAGTTTCTTCAACTATGTTAGTAGGAGTATCCTGAATTCTATCACTTGTTTTCTTTCTTCTGCTTCTCCTTGATGAGCTGCTTTCACGGGTTTCTTGTGGATCTTTAAAGAAATTTCTAACTAAAAACTGCTCCCAGGTGTCCTTCTTTTCCTTTAATTGTATTTCAGTCAAAATTTTCACAAGGCCGTGATGATACAAGTGGGGTTCTACGTCCCCCAGATTCTTTTGGACGGTGATGGACATTTTTTTTAGGTTATTTAACAAGAAGTAGAACAAATTAATAGTTTGGTTTTCTAGAAAATTCATTAGCAACCGGGTGTGGTACATGTACATTGATCCAAATCGTCCCTCACATGTGATGAATTTATGGATTATCAATAATAGACTAGCCCATTTTTCTTCTAAAGCAGAGACAAGGATTCCATGTTTAAAGATGGTTACATCCATACCTAGATTTCATAGGATAACCCTCCATGCTCTCTCGTCAAAGCTTTTATTTTTGAACCAATGTTCTCCCTCCTGTGGGAGTTCGATTGCAGCTACTATGGACGCCTCTGTGACTGAGAATTTAAGGTCTCCTACCTCAGCTTCCACACCATCAAAATCCCTTGCAAAAGTCTTCGTAACTTCCTTGTTGTAGCCTCTGAATTTCTGAAGGAATTGTAGCCACCGTGCCTTCCTTAACATGCTTTTTAATTGCGGATACCCTTCCATAAATTTGGGCCCTTCTGGCTCTGCCCTCAACAAAAGACCCATTCCTTCCTCCTGTCTTAAACACGTCTGCGTGGGTATTGGATGAACGGAGGTGAGACAGCTGGGTTAGTGGGGAATGGACAAGATTTATGGAGAAAAACCAGTGACTGTAAATGGAAAACAGAGAACAGGTAGCGGGAGTGAGTTCATGGAGTGGAGCGGAGGCTTATGTGAACAGGGTAGGAATGCAAACGTGACTTCAATAGAATAGTAGGGGAGTAAAGTGAGCCCGGCAGAGTTTTAAACTTGATGGCTATGAAGTAGACGTAAACATGCTCATGAAATGGCTAAGGAATTTGTGTGGCAAAGAAGAGCCGTGATCAAACCGACCACGTCCCCATAATTACAGGTGGAGTGTCAAAGTACAACCAAACACGAGTTAAATCTAGAGGCTTGATCATGAGGTCGTTTGAAAAATAAATGCAAGGTTCGTGGAGGAATCATATAAAGGTCATGGAATGGTTATGGACGCTATCAATGCCAATCATTGCATATAATGGAGCCATGGTTTCATAACTATATAAAATGTGCTCTAAATGCTATTTGAAATAAATCTTACTCATACCTTGGAATTTTTTTTCACTTTTCGTCCATTAACCTTTGATCAGTTGCTCCCCGTTGATGCTTTTAGGTGCCTCATATCTTCAAAATAGGTCCTTGGTCACACCTGCATTTGATTTTCATGATCACTTAACTAACATCTGACTGTCAGTGTTGAAAAACTGAGTGATGGCTGCGGAAACTGACACAGTGATCATATGATTGAATGGAGATGGATAAATAATGACTGAATGAATGAAAATGGTCATAAAAGGAATTTTATTGGTGGAATGAGATGATGAAATGAAATGAAGTGAAGTGAAATGAGGTGAAATGAAGTGAAGTGAGATGTCATGAAACTATGAATACAATGAGAGAAGTTTTTTTTTTTTGGAAAATATAGGGCGTCAGGAGTTCCTGATTTTCTCCCTGTATTTTCTATATATGACTGCCAATCAGTGATTGGTTTTCACGCTTATACACTTATTATTATTATTATTATTATTATTTCGTAAAAATAGAAAAGAACAAAGGCTAGGTTGGTGGAGAAGAAGGATTCTTCTTCACCAGCCTTATTGCAGAACTATCTTGAAATATTTTGACAAATTCCTCTTTTGAGAGTGGCTTATGATAGATCTTTAATCTGCGGCCATTCACAATAAGAGGAGTTTGATGTTCATCAATGGTTTTGATTCTTACCGCTCCATTGCTAAAGATTTTGTCAATCTCATATGGCCCAAGCCAATGAGTGAAATTTTCGTTTAAAATCTTTAAACTTGGAATCAAATAGCAATGCCCAATCTCCTTTTTGAAACTTTTTCTCCTTGATGTATTTGTCATGCCATTTAGCTCTTTGATATTGAACTATATCAGTTCTTAGGATTGCCTCTTGTCTGATCTCATCTAGCTCATTCAACTGCTCCATTCTATGATTTTGGGCTTCTGATAGATCCATTCCCAACGGAACTACCATCTTGAAAGTTTTGACTTGGAACTCAATAGGGAGCATGACTTCTTTCCCATAAACAAGTTCATAGGGAGAATGTCTTGTTGTATTCCTCCATGTAGTTCTGTAGGCCATAAGGCTTCAGAAAGCCTTTCTGCCCAATCTCTTCTGTGTAGATGAACAGTCTTGGTGATGATGCCTTCAATAACTTTATTTGTAGACTCCACTTGACCATTTGTTTGCGGATGGTAAGGAGTAGATTTTCTGTGCTTGATTTTGTATTCTTCCATCAACTTTTCCACCAGGTTGGATGTAAATTGACTTCCCTAATCTGTCACAATTTCTCTTGGAACACCAAAGCGAGTAAAAATATCATCATAAAGAAAACTAACAACTAAACAAAGAGTGGTGAGAGTTTCAGCCAAGCACCATTTAATTTCGGCGTGATTCGTGGTGAGAGAGTGAGGTGGCCAGGTGTACGTGGCCACATGCAGACTGCAGTGCTATGATGAACTGTATGTTCTCTTCTTGTTAATCAGTTGCACTGGAGTTCAAACAACCAACACTACCTGTTTTTTTAATTTCACATGAGTTGTCTTATACACGTATTGATCCGGATTTAAACAGGAACGCAATAGATTACAGAGATAACCATAAACACATAGATGCAATAACCATAAATACAGAGATGCAGCGGAAATAATACTTCATTTCATTAATGGAAAATACTGAAATATGCTTACAAACAGAAAATGGAAAGAAACCAGCTAGGGCGATGGTAGCTTATCTCTGAGAAGAGATGTGGCGGCTACATGCCTCTGAACTGTTCCGAACTGTGTTACAATGAGGCTCGAAGGCCTATTTATTGTTGAGAAACAATGGAAAACCCTTCACATCCCGAAACCTAACCCCTAGAAGATGAAACACCAAATTGTGGGCCCCGTTTGGGTAAATTGGTACATCAATTTCCCGGGGTCGTAACTTTGGCATACAATCTCTGTTTGACGCGTACGATAGCTCGTTAGAAAGATCTATCCGAGTACTACCACTTTGGGAGGCAACATCAATCCATGGACCCATGTTGCCCCAGAATCCCAAAAAAACGTCGTTTAGGGCCTCAAAACGGCTCCGGAAGTTCAGGACCCGAAAAACTGCTAAAAATAGTAAACTGTTATACAATTTAGGAAACTAAAAAGACTGAAAGAGACAGTTGTGGGGATCCAAATGGGATAGGTGGGTGGCCACCAACATCCACCTGGATCATTCCTCCCCCCTTAGGAAGCAATGGTCCCCATTGCGTTGAGTTCCTCCATCTGCTGAACTTGTCCTGCAAACTCTGATGTGTCCAGTGATGGTGGGAAGCATGGTCGACGATGGTCCACATTGAACATTTGGTGCAGGCGAAGGAATGGAGGAATAATGTGCTCCAAAGCATTGTTCCCCATAGCCTTGGTACTGCTGTAAAGACCATGTCGGAATGATCTGAGCTTTTGATGGGTTCTGGTAAGGAGCTCTTTCTGTCGATGCAACCAGACTTTGTTGCCCACCTGAAACTTGTGTGGTACCCATGTGGGTGAGGAGAAGTTGTTCCTGTGTTTTGTCATGACCGTATCCCTTTGCTGCTGTTGCTGCATGGAGGAACCCTTTACAGGGGTCATGGATGTAGCAACAATCTTCCCCTTATTTTGGGAGTGAACCAGACAGATGAATTTCCTGGTCTGTGATATGAGCTTGCTGCCTTTTTTGGTAGTGATCAAAGATGTGGCGGTAGGTGGGGCTACCTCCGGTATCTTGTATAATGAATCATTCAAAGAAATAATGACACACGAGGCCTTGACTCATACACAGCATGTCGCCTCCACAAGTATGGTTGGCCTAATAATACATCGCAAACATCCAGAGGTGTAACATCACACAATACCTCGTCTGTGAAGGGTTTGATGCTGTAGGGAAGGCGACACTGCTGGCGAACTTTCAGATCTCGTCCTTCGTGAAGCCACCCGATACTGTACGGCTGTGGATGTGGTGTAGTCGGTAGGCCCAACAGCTTCACGACCTCTGTTGAAACCAGGTTCTTTTGGCTACCACTGTCGACAATGAATCGCAGCGGTGAACCCTTCACCCACATCTGTGAGTGGAAAAGGCGCTCCCCCTCCTCTGGATCTTCGGGCTCATTTTTCTTGATCTTGGCAGTGGCAACAGTGGCGCTGGGATCCACATCAATGATCTGCTTCCCTTTTCCATTCCCCTTGTCGGGTTCTGGCTCAGGGTCAGAACATGCATCTGATTCGGAAGCCTTCAACTCAGCCACCAGCGACTGCTTGGTTCGGCACTCACTTGTGTTATGAGTGGGACTCTTGTGGAACTCACACCACTTCCCTGTGTCCTTCTTTGGCTTCGTGGTGTTGTTCTTTTCTTGCAGCTTCGATGGGTTGTCTTGGCTCACCCCGCCTTGGCTTTGTCCTTTGGGCTTCGGATTTGCAGATCCAAAGTCTCGCTTCTTCTGTTTGAACTTTTGCTCGATTTTGACAGCGTATTGGTATGCTGTTCCGAGTGAGGGGATGTTCAAGAACCCCATCTCTTCCTGGATGTATCTGTGTAGGTAGCCGCGGTATTTGAGTACCAGATGCAGCTCAGAATATTTGATACCCAACTGTGTGCGA
Source organism: Pinus tabuliformis (assembly GCA_031772625.1). Lineage (NCBI taxonomy): Eukaryota > Viridiplantae > Streptophyta > Pinopsida > Pinales > Pinaceae > Pinus > Pinus tabuliformis. The sequence goes on from CM062817.1 coordinate 1,870,439,844, forward strand.
AGGGTATGAAAAATGTTTGTGAACTCTGGCACATCTTGGTCTCGTCCCTGCCGCAGTGTGGTCCATTTGATGTATTTGTCCTCATAGCTTCCGACAGGGTAGTACTGCTCCTTGATGGCATCCCGGAAGTCATTCCAAGTGGGTGTGGCTGAAAATAGTGAGCCTGTGCTTTCATCCTTCTGCTCGCAGTAGGTTTCCCACCAGTCCTTGACGTGGGGGGCTGCTTTGAGAAGAGCAAAAATAATCTTTTCCCGACTGGAAAATTCATGAACAGAAAAATAACCCTCTAGCAGATTTAACCATTTATCTACGGCATCTGCGTCTATTTGACCCTCGAAGATGGGGATTTCAAAATTAACTTGTACCTTAAACGGTGTGGCATTTCCAGAGTCGCTGTTGGAAGTCGATGCGTCGCCTCTGGGTAGCCGCTGAAGGATCTGCGCAAAGCTATCCATCATCGCGTTCCTTTGCCGCTCGAGCGCTTCTTCGAGCAAGATTTTGATAGGATCTCCTGCCCCCTCGTCTTTCTTCTCATCTGCCATGGGAGGCCGTCGGGATTTGCGAGGTTGGTCTTGCAAAGGTTCGACCAGTTCAAGCCCTAACTCCTTATATCCCGACCTCGTTGGGGACATGCAAAGAAAAACAGAGAAAAAGCAGACCGCTCTGATACCACTGATCCGGATTTAAACAGGAACGCAATAGATTACAGAGATAACCATAAACACATAGATACAATAACCATAAATACAGAGATGCAGCGGAAATAATACTTCATTTCATTAATGGAAAATACTGAAATATGCTTACAAACAGAAAATGGAAAGAAACCAGCTAGGGTGATGGTAGCTTATCTCTGAGAAGAGATGTGGCGGCTACATGCCTCTGAACTGTTCCGAATTGTGTTACAATGAGGCTCGAAGGCCTATTTATTGTTGAGAAACAATGGAAAACCCTTCACATCCCGAAACCTAACCCCTAGAAGATGAAACGCCAAATTGTGGGCCCCGTTTAGGTAAATTGGTACATCAATTTCCCGGGGTCGTAACTTTGGCATACGATCTCTGTTTGACGCGTACGATAGCTCGTTAGAAAGATCTATCCGAGTACTACCACTTTGGGAGGCAACATCGGTCCATGGACCCATGTTGCCCCAAAATCCCAAAAAAAACGTCGTTTAGGGCCTCAAAACGGCTCCGGAAGTTCAGGACCCGAAAAACTGCTAAAAATAGTAAACTGTGATACAATTTAGGAAACTAAAAAGACTGAAAGAGACAGTTGTGGGGGTCCAAATGGGATAGGTGGGTGGCCACCAACATCCACCTGGATCACGTATGCTGCATGATTTCTGGCTGAGCGTTAGAGAATTGGACAAGGCACTGTCGGCTTAATCCCACCACTTCATTCATTTATGCACTTTCGAATCATATTGATGCAAGTAGAGGAACTGGTTTAAACACATACCCGTAAGTCGACGTGTTGTTGGGTCCCTCTTTTTTTTTGTTGCTGCATGCCTAGATCCTTTATGCTATAAGCTTTTTGTTGTTTGATGTGTGGTTATTTTCCTTGTGCAGGTATCCTCTGGCCGGATCCACGCTGCAAGAGCTGGCTTCAACGTTCAGATCTGCACCCTCATGCTGTTGACGCTAAATTTTCATAGGACAGAAACTTGTTTTCTCCATTTCTCCCGAACGATAGACCGGATCGATCTGAAACTTTCTGAGCATGTCCCTATCATCAATATGCACCTCCCATAACAAAATTGTGATCAATGGATGCACAGATTTCGAGAAAAATGGAAAATGGCTGAAGATTACAGAGATCAATTTCTCGGAAACCGTGCATTGAAATCGGCTGAAACTGCTTGGGTAGGTTACTATTACCCCTATGCATCTCCCCATGAAACAAGTTTTGAAACGGATGCACGGATATGAAGAAAATACAAAAATGGCTGAAGGTGATGGAAGCTGATTTCTTGGAAACCGTGCACCGGAATTGGCTGAAATTGCTCAGGCATGTTGCCATCATCCCTATACAACTTCCCATAAGACGGTTTTGTAAATGGATGCACGATTTTCACATGAGGGAAAAAACAAATTTCAACACTATGTATTTTTGCTTCCAAGCATTCTGCAGTTTTTTGCATGGTAAGAAAAAATGAGCTTGGGCTTTGATGCAGGCATGGAATTGATGGGAGAGAGGTTTGAGGATTGTAAGAGGACTTATGAACCCGTGAGGAAGCTATCATGTTCGCCAAACTGCATTTTTGAAATCCATTTCTAGCTTCCTGTAGAAATCTTGTAATTTCTACAGGAACTCCCTGTAGAACACCCAGTTTTTAAGAAAGAAGCACAATGAGATGGAAAAAATGATAGAGAAGGGTGGGGGATGGAAACATGGATGCTTGCAGACCTCATGGACATATTCCTAGCCTTCTGGTCCTCTTTAGAGATCAATTTTGGCTTGTTTGTAGGCTTCCTGTAGAAGACACAGAACTTCCTGCAGAAGGCACAGAACTTCCTCTGTCTTTGTTTTGAGCGATCCTCCTGACCTACAATGTCCTTGCTGCAACCTGAAATTATTCAATGGAAATTAGGTTTATTTTTTTTTTCTTTTTTTTTTTTGAAAACAATTAGTGCGCCTCATGGAGGTTTTCACCCTAATTGCCTGCCCTGGGCACCTCCAAGGGAGGTTTTCACCCAGGGATCTTATTCCCTTTTTATTTTCTCCTCTTTCCAACCCATTGACTGCCTCATGGAGGATTTCAATCAATGAGCCAATCTAAGGCGCCTCCGAGGAGGTTTTCACCTTAGATTTTTACTTTCCTCTTATTTTCGTTTTTTTTTTTTTTTTTTACCCTACCCTACTTGAAAAACAAAATCATTTTCAAGTATAAGAATACTTCCATTGGAGCCATGTTCACGTCGAGATTAGAGACAAAATGATGTGGAGGCTTGAAATGCATGCTTTAATAGCTATCCGGATTTCAGAGACCGATCAAACATAGCTAAGGAAGAGAGTACTGCTACAACTTAGTGACTGTCTGGAACCATATCTCAATATAACTCTGATATCCTTGGTCCTCTTGCTGATCTGGATCATTCTTCATGTCACCTTCTATCATGACCTTCTCATCTTCCTCTTTTTTCTGATTTTTCTCTTGACTACATGGAGGATTTGATGGTAACCATGAGGGAGCTTTCTCGATCTCTGATTCTGATCTCTTCTCTTCATCAAGTGCAACCCATGGTTCTTTGATCTCCTCTCTTGAATCTTCTTTTGTTGGATGTGATCCTTCAGTGCTGTCAATATAATCTCTTTTCTCCAATACTCTTCCTGAGATATGGTGAATATCTTGAAGCTCAAGAGGAGTTGTTTGGACATGTTGTGCCTCAACATTGTAATGGAGTTGAGCTACTCCAATGTGTGGATTTGGAAATGGTGGTACGGGTAGTTGAGTGGGGGTGTATAATTGAGATGGATGTGGATGGGGTTGTGGTTAGGCAGGCATGTGGGGCTGCCTTGGTGGAGGAGGAGGCGATGGTTGCGGTTGAGCAGGTGGTGGAGGCAAAGGAGTGGGAGGATAGTTGTATTGGGGCCTCCACCCTTGATGAGGTGCATTCCTCTGAGGCTGTGGCTGAGCGTAAGAGTGAAATGAATGAGCAGCTGGTTGGGCATAATATGAAGATGGATCCGACCAAGGAGGGGGTGTGGACCAGGAAGGATGAACAGGGGGACCCCAAGAAGGCATGGAAGTGGCTAGATAGGGGTCGTAATAGGTCTGGGATGTCCCTTGCATTCCCTGCTGGTAAGGTATGGGTCCATGTGGCCTCCTTTGGTTCAGATAATAGAGTGGTTCAATGGCTCCTTTTGCCCTCTGATATGCAGCTTTGATTCTGGGTAAGGAAGGGCACTGATCTGTAGGATGGTCTTTTTCACAGACAAAACACACTTCTATGGAGTGCAATGGACATTCATTCCTAGGATGCTTTCTAGTGCACCTGGGACAAAAGATGGCCAAAGCCCTCTTGGCTTCCTCTTGCTTCCTTTGGATCCGCAAGGTATCCAGTTGCATGGCAAGAAACTGCCTCATATCACTCTTGAAATCTTCCATCTAATTTGCAAATTCGTTTTTGGACAAGGTACTGCTCCCAACATTTCTATTTATAGTCATTTGCTCCAAAGGAATGTTTTCTTCTTTTTCTTCCCTTGAGGTTTTTCAAATATGTCTTGCGGTCCACCTAAGGGTTCTTTAATCACAGCCATCGAAGAAGAGAGAAGGTTGGCTGTGTGAAGCAGTGGGGGTGTTGTACAATCATTTTTTCTGAATTATCTCTACTCCTACAAGGCATGAAAGGAAATCTTTTTGGTTGGTTTTTGCTTTTTTATGCTTGTACCTGCAAAACTGAAATAGATGAATTGCAACTTACTAAAATCTATCTTCCTGAAATGAAAATGCGGAATTGAAATGAAAGCGGGAAAGGACTAATCTATTTTACTGAAACGAAATTGCACGAATGAAATGCTAGGCTACGCTCGCAGAATTGAAATGCTATTTTACGCTTGCAGAATTGAAATTTCGGAATTGAAATGTTAATCTATGAAAGCAAAAAATGCTAATCTACTTTTGCGAAAATTAAATTGCAAAATAGAAATGAAACAATCTATTTTATGCTTGCTGAAATAAACTACTTAGCAGAAGGTTGTAGTAGAAAATAGAAGAAAAGCAGCAATCACCAATACTCTGACGCTTCCCCGACAACGACGCCAAAAAGAATGGTGGGCTCCAATATTGCAGTAATAATGTTGCAACTCCTGGAACTCCCTTCTTTAATTTTATCAACCTGGTAGTTCGTAACAAACTTAGAAGCGACGGTGCTGTATGCACAAGTACTATCTCTTGCCGCGGCTGTCACTTGGTCAGCTGGCACAAGTCCACTGGGAGCTTAAGCCAACTTCTATGAGCTCTTAGAAGAAGCTTTTTAACTGATGGATGAAAGCTAACTCAAAGGAGGCTAATCTACTTGCAGAAAGAAACTTAAAAGCTGAAAGGAAACGCAAACCATAATTTTACCAGCTAGCCCTACTGATGCAAGAAAGAGGATGCAAGCTACTGAAAGAGATGCCATTGAATTCTAGGAAGGTAAAATGCATGTGTCTAAGCTACTTCTACAGTAACATCTGAAAAAAAAAAAAAAAAAAAATTAATAATAAAAAAAAAAAAAAATTAATTTTGTATTTTTGAATAAGTTGTCAGAATTATCATGCATGTGCTTTAACTTTTTTTACTGTGCAAAGGTGGATTGGCGAAAGTAAATGCTTGCAGGAGGTTGGGAAGGTTAGAAGAGGGCCTAAGCGGTCCCTAGCACCCTTCTAGAGAGTTTTACAATGATCGGATCTCAAGAAATCGCTTTCATGAGCTTCTACAGGAAGTCTGCAGGGGCTCTACAGGGTGTTCTGAAATTTCTACAGGATGTTCGGGAAAAAGGATTTTGGAGGGTTGATGGAGGAAAAATGGTGGAAAAGTGGAAATGGAGGTTGGATAATGATGTTAAGGGGTCTAGGACTTGGTGAATGGGGCTAAGGAGCGATTGGATTTGTTCGAGGATGGAGGAAGCGATGATGCACAAGATTGTAGAAATTAGGGCAAGGTGGGAAAAGTATGGCAAATGAAGGGTAGGAATCATGGATTAAGGGTTGGAGCAGATTATCTGATGGAGGAAAGGTAGATAGGAGGTAATACAGGTGCTCTGCAAGTTATTTCTCAAACTGAACAAACAAAGACGCGAAAAATCAAGGTCCTAGCTACTTTAACCTAATTTGATCTAAATAACAGCAAAGAAAATGAACAGAAGTTTATTTGCAACAAAATCATGTGGAATAGCTATGCAAACTAAGCAATCATGAACCTGAGCATGTAACCACAACTGGTATCAACTTCTGCAAATGAGAATCTAACACTAATAATTGCATGATGAAGCAAAGACAGTGTTTTTGGTGGCAGCAAGGTCACCTTGGTCCCAGCTCATGGTCCCACTGAGGGAGAGGTGAGATCAGAGGTGCTTGATAGCCTTTTTCTGAAGATCTTCTCTGTTATTAACCTATCAAATCAATCTGAACATGAAAAGCTATTTTAATCATCAAAAACGACCTAAGTAACAAAGCAATATTTTAATCTAAATAACAGATTTTATTCTAAGAATGCAGCAAAGACACATGAAAGTAAACAAAGGAGGTACTGGGCACTTGGGTTGGGCCCAACCCCAAGAGCTACAACCTCCTAAGAGAGATTAGAGCTGGTGCAAAGCTGGATTCATCTTTATTGATCAAAATAATAATTACATTCTAAAAACTGTCCACAAGGAAAAGCTCGAAAATGTGCTGAAATACAGAGCTAACCTACTGCCTAAAAAATGACTAAAATCGAACTACAAACTAGCTAACTTCTGCCTACAAAGTGACTAACTGAAATGAGGCCCTAAGCCCTCTTATTTATACAAGTTGAGGACCCCAACAACCCTCCTAAACTTTAGGAACTCGGCTGCCAAAACTTGTAGTTAACAACAACTTTACTAGCCCTTGCTCGGCTGCCCTTGTGATAATCGATTTGGTGGCTCTTGAACTCCGAGCTAATGGTGGAGAATTTGAGGTAAGTGCCCATAAATGAAGGGGACATCTTCCTAAAAATCCTCTCCACAAATTTGGTTGCCAAGTGCTCATTTAAACCTTTGATTTTGTCTCCAAATTGACCAAAAAGGCTGCATAAAGCACACATTAGACTTGTTGGCATAATGACTAACCCAATTCACTCTACTAGCATAAATATAATAAAAAATATGCAATAAACTAATGAGAATGGTGGATTAAGTCGAATTAGGATGCTAAATAAGCCCATATAATTATCCATTTTTGGGACTCATCACTTAACCTGATCCTCAGGTGCTACCTGAATTTGATTATAACCACTAAAACCATCCAGAAATGAAAAGTACTTTTGCCTGCTAATGTATCTAATACTTGATCGATAAAGGGCAAGGGAAAGTGATCCTTCAAAGTTGCTTTGTTCAATTCCCTGTAATCAATGCATACCCTCCATTTACCATTCTTTTTGGGTACTATAACCAAAGGAGAAACCCATCGGCTATCTGAAATTGGATAAATGAAGTTTACATTGAGTAGTTTTTGGAGCTCTTCTTTCACTATCACCCTAAGATTTGGATTCGTTCTTCTCTGAGGTTGTCTGATTGGTCTACTGTGTTTCTCGATATAGATATGATCGATGCAAGTCTTAGGGTCAATACCTTTCATATCAGTATACTCCCATGCAAAGGCAGTAGAATGTTTTTGCAAGATTTTGGTTAGCTCTTCCTGTTGTGATTTTTCCAAATTTTTGTTGATATTCAATGTTTTACTTGGAAGAATCTCAATGGTAGAACTACCGAACTCTTCCATAGAGTAACGAGACATTTGTCTTGATGATAAGTACTCAATATCAGAATCTAACTAAAATTGTGTGTGGTCATATTCTGAAGTTGTTTCAAAATTTTCTAATGTGTTCAGAATTTGACTATCTTCACTAATTTCAGAAATAGTAAATATAGGTTGTATATTGTCCTCATCATCAACCCATTCATTGTCTCCTACTTCTGTAACTGCTTTTGCTGAAGGATACAGATTGAATTTCTTTGTCGAACTACCATCAGAAATGTACATATCTCCAGATCTACAACTAAGAAAGCATCAACTGTGGCTAACCAAGGTCTTCCTAAGATGAGTGGGTGCCCTCCTAAATTACTCTTGGGAGTCAAAATCATGAAATCTACTAGATATTCCCAAGAATCTAAGGAGATTGAAATATCTTCTAATACACCATCTGGTTTGATTATTGATTTATCTGCAAGTTGCAGTAAGGTGGGTGTAAAAAGAAGATTAGGAAGTTTAAGCTGCTCCATAGTCTGTCTACTCATAATGTTGATAGCAACCCCTAAGTCAATCAAAGTGTTTGGAATTTCTATCCCATTTATATGGGTATTGACAATTGGACTACCTGGATCTACATATTTCTGCATGGCAATTTTTCCCATCATGATATCTACAATTTTTCCTACCAGGTGGATTCTTCTTGTATCTCTTGGTTTCCTTCCTGGTCTCTTAAGACTCAACTCTTTTATTGTTTTTGCTATAATAGGAATTTCTCTAATGGCTTGTAGTAAGGGAATCTTGATATAGACATTCTTTAATTCATCTAGAAAATCATAGTCAAGCAACAAGATTTGTTTTTCCACCCCTTTGTCAATTTGTAATCTTTTAGGGAAAGGAGGTGTGGATGAAAATGCAGGTTGCTCAACTATAGGAGTTGTGGGGGTTGACTCTTTTTCTTTTTTCTTTTTGAATGTTTGGGTTTTGAAGAAATGCTTCCTCAAAACCTTTATTGGTTTTAAGAGAATCCTCCTTAGAGGTATCTTGCTCTTGAACATCTATAAAAGGTTTTTCTAAAACTCTACCAGACCTGAATTGTACATCATTGAGAAGAACAATCATATAGGTAGGAAATTGTTGTCCTTTTACCATGTAAGCATTCTGAGGATTTTTGTTATTGGGATTTGGAAATGGCTGGGCTGGTAGTTGACTTGTCTTTTGTTGAAATGGAAGCAAGAGTTGAGAATTTGGATTTTGTTGAAAAGGTTGTTGTTGTGGAAATGGTAATTAAAGTTGTGGGTTTTGATTTGGAATTTGTGGATTTTGTTCATTTTGAAAAGATGGAGGATATTGATAAAATTGAGCAAATCTCCCATAAGGATTTTGCATCCCTTGTGCCCATGATTGGTATGAATTTTGAGATTGGGGCCAAGGTTGTTGCCAAGAGTTCCAATTTGGTGGGAGTTGAAAGTTCATAGGATTGTTAAATCCTTGATTTTGTGGCCCCTACCATGGTCTTCTTGAAACAAAACAAAGGGATTCTACTGAATTTGGATCTTCCTGAAAGACAGCTTTGAGCCCAAGAATTGAAGGACAATCCTTGGTCTCATGGCTTTCTTAGCAAATCACACATGTTTCTACAACTTTTGCATCCGAGGGACATTCCCTTAAAGCATGTTTCTTTCTACATTTTTTACAAAAGATAGCTAAGGCTTCGGCTTTTGCTTTATATTTGTTTTGTATTTTAAGGGTGTCTAGTTGTTCACTAAGGGTCCCTAGAATATCAGTTTTGAACTCATCAAGCATATTTCCAATCTCTGCCCTACTTATTGATCCAGTTGTAGATTTGTTTGCTCTAATAAGAGAAGGATCTCTAGGCCCTTTTCCAGTTTTAGATTTTCCCCTCGAGAGATGGACACATTGTTCTGCTATGTCATTGAGTGGAAGTTGAGAAATATCTCCCTTCCCCATCATGTTTAAAATATCTATCCATTCATCTCTAATGGCTTTTAATAGAAAGGATTTCAAGGTTTCCTCATCTAAATTACTCATTTTTGCTCTCTTTAAGTTGTATTGAAATCTTTCAAGTAATTCCTCCAAGTTTTCATCTTCTTTTTGCATCATCTTGAATACCTCATCCTTATGATTGGTTGGCATGCAATAATCCAAGTATCCATCCAAAAATGTTTGTTTCATATCATTCCAAGTCCTAATAGATTGAGTGACTAATCCCATGAACCATTTCAAAGCAGCTCCTTTCAATGTTGAAGGAAACAGTTTGAGTTTTTGAGAGTCTTCCATATAGTCATAGGTTCGGCACAAGACTTCAAACTCAAATAGAAATGTTTCAAGATCCTCACTTCGCAACCCATAAAAGTTTGGGAGGACAGATGGTGAAATGTTTTTCATTGTTATATGGGTTTCCTCATCGGCTATAGGGAATCCAAATGAGTTATCTCCATCCCTATTTCCCCCATTGTTACCTCTACCTCCTCCATTGTTTCCTCTTCCTCTACCTGAACCCCCTCCTCCAAATCCATTTACTACTTTCTATGTCATGATAGTTTCCTTAGAGTTCTCAAAGTCCTCTGGTTCTTCTATTAAAGGTGAACGAGGAAGAATTTCTCCCTCCTCTTCTTCAGGTGATTCTACTTCTTTGATTACAATATGTTCCCCTATAGAAGTGAAGAAAGGTTCTTCTCCTAGGTCAGATTTAATGGATAGTGTGGGAGAGTCTCCTAATTCGGTTGCTGCCCCTTGAATTCCAGGAATCCTAGGGCTGGGAGTGTGAGTCGAAGATGATGGAGGTGTATCTTGTCTATGCCTTGAAGTAGCTGGAGTTGTGAAAATCGAACTTTTGGCCCTAGCTATAAACCTTCCCCTAGAATCTCTTGCTCTATGCATGTCATTTTTTTATTTTTTTTTCAAGTCGGGTTAATAATTCTCTTTCTGATCTTCCAGGTCACTCTAGGTGCAAGAAGAGATCATAATCAAGAAATTATTGAATTAACAACTCTCTTTTCTAATCCTCCAGATCACATTAGGTGCAAGAGGAGACCATACTTCAAGAAGTTATCAATTTTTCCCCTCTTTTTTTTTTAAGAGATTGGCTACCTAGTTACACTTCCCTGGCAACGGCGCCAAAATGTTTGGTCAATTTAGTGTGTCCTAAATTGCTACATTAATTATCAATCCGGGAGTCGTAAACTGATGAAGTGTGGCGCACTATATGTGCAAGACAACCTATTTCTTATCTTTTTGTCGTTTTCAATTTTTATTTTGTTTTGGGGTTTTTTTATCTTTGTTTATCTCCTAATATGAATGGAAATCCTATTCCTGAGTTTTAAGAATACTCTAGAAAGCAAGTATGGATATAGATTTTAAGGTAATTGTGTCCTCTATAATGATTTCCAGAACTTAACACTTTAGAGGGTCTTAGAACATACTAGTGATGAAATTAATACTTCAACAAGAATAAAAATGTGCTGCTATTCAAATAAAGCAAATAAAGAACTACTGATCATGAAACTATTATCTTTGCTGCTATCTAAATACAGAAAAATGAATTAAGCTACTGCACTCAAATAAATCAAAAATTGCAATAAAGTAAAATAAAATAAAATCACATCATTCATAGTCTGATTCCTCGCCAGTTAGTCTAAGCTATGGCTTTCGGAGATAATCGTCAATGATATGAGCAAGTTGATGTCTAATTGCAGAAAAGTAAAACTAAAATCAAATCACATCATTCATAATCCGATTCCTCGCCAGTTAGTCTAAGCTATGGCTTTCGGAGATAATCGTCAATGATATGAGCAAGTTGATGTCTAATTGCAGAAAAGTAAAACTAAAATCAAATCACATCATTCATAATCTGATTCCTCGCCAGTTAGCCTAAGCTATGGCTTTCGGAGATAATCGTCAATGATATGAGCAAGTTGATATCTAAGCTAACTAACAAAGCAAGTGAATAAGACTAAAATCAATCAAACAGAACTGAAATTAAAAAAAAAAAACTAAGAAAATCAAAGTCAACAGAGAGGCTAATCCCATGTCACTAGTTATTGCGAAAATTATATGAAAGTGCCCGGGCCTACTCTATCCTGAAACATACACACACTAATCAGCGTTAACATCAATATACAAAGCTTGTAAAATCATAAACAGGAATGAAATGTTATTACCATAATAGATGAAATATATACATAGGTGAATAACTATGAAACATGTGCAGTGAAAATAAGGAAACGATACATAAAAACTGTACAGCAGAAAGGAAACAAAACCTCAGTGTACAGGGGCCCTCTGCACAGCCTCGGTCAACAGGCTATCAATCCAAAATTATGTTCACGCAATCATATAGAAACAGAGTCTTCTTTATATATCAAAACAAAGGAAGAAATCCTCTCGTTACCACAGTGGAACTAGTGTCACGGCACAGTAACTTTAACAGCAAAATTACATTAACAATGACTAAACTATGCGTTTGGAAACACATTATTTATAGCAAAAGCTTCATAACTGTTTTCCTGTGAAACTACGTGAACAGAGGACACATAAAAGACAGCGTCCATGGATTTAGCATAATGGTTGCCGAGATTATTAAATCTATCAATTGTGGCTGTTGGATTCTCATCGTGGGGCAGTCTACAGCTGTCAGCATGTCCACAGGGATCTAGGAACGACCATGAATCCTTCACATGCTTCAAGATAGAGTCTTGTTGTTGTAGGATTCCTCTGTTTGACCACCTTTGACCACGGCTTTCCTTGATGAATCCGGCTGAACCAATAGGACCTGATCCATGTCTAGGTCATTCCTGATCTACCCACGTGTCTCGTTTTTCCTGATGACACCTGCAACCTGGAGTTTAACAAAAACAGCTGCGGAAAGTTGAATCAGCTATGGAAAGTGGTTGCATTCCGCAATTCATGAGCAAAATCTAAGTCAAACAGCGACACAAAAACATAGTTAGAAAACCACTTAAATGCTCTTTTAAAATCAATATGCAATGATTTCTGATAGCTTATGGAGTATTGGTGAGGGGAAAAAGTCTGGGAAAATGTGTAGGAGAGGTGTAATTTCAAAGCTCAACAGGTGGCATGAAAGTTGAGATGAATGGCATGGACGATAAAATGTAAGAATTGAAGATAAATTTGAATAAGTTGCTACAAGAAATGGTCACTAATGGTGAAAGGGTAGTAAAGGAAACTCATGATGAGAACAAAAGAAATGTTAATCATGATTTCATAGACTCTAATGTTGGATTGAAGACCCACCATGTTCCAAAAATTGATATGAGGAAGTTTGATGGCAAGGATCCCGGAACATGGATACTACAGATGGAGCAATTTTTCAATCTCCATAATATGCAAAACACACAAAAGGTACGTATTGCAACTTTATATTTGGAACCAAATTAGTTTGTATGGTATTGATGGCTTTGCTCTTGTAAAAAAATTGTCACTTGGGCAATTTTTATGGAAGAAATGATAGCACATTATGAGGATACAAAAAGCAACACCTTTTTTAGCCAATTAATAAATCTCAAACAAAAGGGTTCAATGATGGAACACATTGAGAACTTCAAAAAATTGAACATAAGGGTAAAAAATATTCCAGAGAAGCATAGGATTGATGTGTTCATAGGGACTTTAAAGGATAATATCCAACATGAGGTTCGCCTTTAGGAACCTGATTCATTGGAGAAAGCATTCAAGTTAGCAAGAAAAATGGAAAGCAAAATTATGGCAACCAAGAAGCCTACCACTCACAACTATAAAGATGGAAGTGTTGTTGCCCCTAGCCTTCCACAACCTACAAGGTTGACACCACAACAATTGGAAAAAAAAAAAGAGCAAAAGGGCTTTGTTACAGTTGTGATAGCAAATACACTAATGGTCATAAGTGTGCTGAGAAAAAAGTATTCTACATAGATTGTGAAGAGGAGGAAGAAATTGAACAAGAAATGTCAAAAGAAGAGGATATACTCCAGGAACAAACCCTAGATAAAGAATAAATGAATCCGACCATGTCTTGTAATGCATTGGATAGAATTACCACTCCTCAAACTATCAAGATAGAAGGACATATCAAGAAGAAAAAGGTAATAGTGTTGATTCATTCGGGAAGTACCCATAATTTTATTCATTGTAAGATAGCAAAAGAATTGAATTGCTTCTTATATCCAACACCAGAGTGTCAAGTGATGGTTGCAAGTGGAGGAACCATAAATTGCTCTGGAAAGTGCCATAATATCAAGCTATCCATGGGAGAATATGTATTGAATGGCCCAATGCTTTCCATTCCGACGGGTGGTGCTGATGTTGTACTGGGAGTCCGATGGCTACAATCCTTGGGTACAATAGCTTTTAATTTTCAAGAACTTTTCATGAAATTTTGTGCGGAAGGAAAAGAAGTTGAATTAAGGGGTATTGTAGGGAAACCGGGAAAGATAATCAACTCTAACGGTATGATAAAGCTTATAAAGAAGGAACAACGAGGTGTAATTGAACAATTATGTTCACTGGAGGTTCACACATCGAAATCATCTATTTCTCCAGATCTCCACAAAGTCTTGGAAAATCATTCCAAGGTGTTTGAGACTCCCAAAGGTCTCCCACCTATTCGTGATCATGATCATGCTATTCATTTGATTCCAAGAAGTGTTCCTCCAAACATCAAGCCATACAGATATCCCTGTGCCCAAAAGAATGAAATTGAACGTATGGTTGCAGAAATGCTAGAGGCTGGTATAATTCAACCTAGTCAAAGTTTTTTCTCTGCTCCAGTAGTATTGGTGCACAAGAAGGATGGATCATGGCACGTATCTAGATTATAGGGAGCTCAACAAGCTCACTATTAAAGATAAATTTCCCATCCCTATAATTAATGAATTATTGGGTGAATTGCACGGATCAATTTACTTCACCAAGTTGGATCTTTGTTCAAGATATCATCAAATCAAAATGAAGACTGACGACATTCCGAAAAATAGCATTTAGAACTCATGATGGTCATTATGAATTTTTGGTCATGCCTTTTGGCCTTACCAATGCACCTTCTACATTTCAAGGTTTGATGAATTCCATTTTCAAACCCTTCCTTAGAAAATTTGTGTTAGCATTTTTTGATGATATACTAATCTACAACAAGTCTTGGAAGGATCACATTGAACATGTTGACAGGGTGCTCAAACTATTGGAGGAGAAACAATTATATGCAAAAAGCTCCAAATATTTCTTTGGAGTACAAGAGGTGGAATATGTGAGTCATATTGTATCTCATGAAGGTGTTAAGGTAAACCCTAGCAAAATTAAAGCCATTAAGGAATGAAAAACCCCCACATCCATAAAGAATTTGAGGATTTCTTGGGTTGACAGGGTATTATCGCAAGTTTGTTAAGAATTACGGGGGAATAGTAGCACCTCTAACAACATTATTGAAGAAAGATGCATTTTCATGGACTCCAGAAGCAACAAAGGCCTTCAAACATCTTAAAGAGACAATGTGCCAAGCACCGGTCTTAGCTACGTCGGACTTCACAAAAACCTTTATTATGGAATGTGATGCTTCAGGAAATGAAATTGGTGTTGTTTTAATGCAAGATGAAAGACCCATTGTTTTCGAAAGCCGTCCAATCAAGGGAAAGTATTTACACAAAGCTATTTATGAGAAGGAAATGTTGGCAATACTACATGCACTTAAGAAATGGCGACTCTACCTAATGGGAAGACACTTCAAGGAAAAAACGAAATTACCACTCCTCAAACTATCAAGATAGAAGGACATATCAAGAAGAAAAAGGTAATAGTGTTGATTGATTCGGGAAGTACCCATAATTTTATTCATTGTAAGATAGCAAAGGAATTGAATTGCTTCCTATATCCATCACTAGAGTGTCAAGTGATGGTTGCAAGTGGAGGAACCATAAATTGCTCTGGAAAGTGCCATAATATCAAGCTATCCATGGGAGAATATGTATTGAATAGTCCAATGCTTTCCATTCCAATGGGTGGTGCTGATGTTGTATTGGGAATCTGATGGCTATAATCCTCGGATACAATAGCTTTTAATTTTCAAAAACTTTTCATGAAATTTTGTGCGGAAGGAAAGGAAGTTGAATTAGGGGGTATTGTAGGAAAATTGGGAAAGATAATCAGCTCTAACGGTATGATAAAGTTTCTAAAGAAGGAACAACGAGGTATAATTGAACAATTATGTTTGCTAGAGGTTCCCACATCGAAATCATCTATTTCTCCAGATCTTCAAAATGTCTTGGACAATCATTCCAAGGTATTTGACACTCCTAAAGGTCTCCCACCTATTCATGATCATGATCATGTTATTCATTTGATTCCAGGAAGTGTTCCTCAAAACATCAGGCCGTACATATATCCCTATGCCCAAAAGAGTGAAATTGAACATATGGTTGCAGAAATGCTAGAAGCTGGTATAATTCAACCTAGTCAAAGTTCTTTCTCTGCTCCAGTAGTATTGGTGCACAAGAAGGATGGATCATGGCGCATGTGACGGATTATAGGGAGCTCAACAAGCTCACTATTAAAGATAAATTTCCCATTCCTGTCATTGATGAATTATTGGATGAATTGCATGGATCAATTTACTTCACCAAGTTGGATTTTCATTCAGGATATCATCAAATCTGAATGAAGACTGAAGACATTCCGAAAACAACATTTAGAACTCATGATGGTCATTATGAATTTATGGTCATGCCTTTTGGCCTTACCAATGCACCTTCTACATTTCAAGGTTTGATGAATTCCATTTTCAAACCCTTCCTTAGAAAATTTGTGTTAGTATTTTTTGATGATATACTAATCTACAACAACTCTTAGAAAGGTCACGTTGAACATGTTGACAGGGTGCTCAAACTATTGGAGGAGAAACAATTATATGCAAAAAGCTCCAAATTTTTCTTAGTACAAGAGGTGGAATATGTGGGTCATATTGTATCTCATGAAGGTGTTAAGGTAGACCCTAGCAAAATTAAAGCCATTAAGGAATGAAAATCCCCCACATCCATAAAGCAACTGCAAGGATTTCTCGAGTTGACAGGGTATTATCACAAGTTTATTAAGAATTATGGGAGAATAGCAGCACCTCTAACAACATTATTGAAGAAAGATGCATTTTCATGGACTCCAGAAGCAACAAAGGCCTTCCAACATCTTAAAGAGACAATGTGCCAAGCACCGTCTTAGCTATGCCGAACTTCACAAAAACCTTTATTGTGGAATGTGATGCTTCAGGAAATGGAATTGGTGTTGTTTTAATGCAAGATGAAAGACCCATTGTTTTCGAAAGTCATCCAATTAAGGGAAAATATTTACACCAAGCTATTTATGAGAAGGAAATGTTGGCAATACTACATGCACTTAAGAAATGGCAACCCTACCTAATGGGAAGACACTACAAGGTAAAAACGAAATTACCACTCCTCAAACTATCAAGATAGAAGGACATATCAAGAAGAAAAAGGTAATAGTGTTGATTGATTCAGGAAGTACCCATGATTTTATTCATTGTAAGATAGCAAAGGAATTGAATTGCTTCCTATATCTAGCACCAGAGTGTCAAGTGATGGTTGCAAGTGGAGGAACCATAAATTGCTCTGGAAAGTGCCATAATATCAAGCTATCCATCAGAGAATATGTATTGAATAGCCCCATGCTTTCCATTCCAATGGGTGGTGCTGATGTTGTACTGGGAGTCTGATGGCTACAATCCTTGGGTACAATTGCTTTTAATTTTCAAGAACTTTTCATGAAATTTTGTGCGGAAGGAAAAGAAGTTGAATTAAGGGGTATTGTAGGGAAACCGGGAAAGATAATCAACTCTAACAGTATGATAAAGCTTCTAAAGAAGGAACAACGAGGTGTAATTGAACAATTATGTTCGCTAGAGGTTCCCACATCGAAATCATCTATTTCTCCAGATCTCCAAAAGGACTTGGACAATCATTCCAAGGTATTTGAGACTCCCAAAGGTCTCCCACCTATTCGTGATCATGATCATGCTATTCATTTGATTCCAGGAAGTGTTCCTCCAAACATCAGGCCATACAGATATCCCTAAGCCCAAAAGAGTGAAATTGAACGTATGGTTGCATAAATGCTAGAGGATTGTATAATTCAACCTAGTCAAAGTTCTTTCTCTACTCCAGTAGTATTGGTGCACAAGAAGGATGGATCATGGCGTATGTGTCTAGATTATAGGGAGCTCAACAAGCTCACTATTAAAGATGAATTTCCCATTCCTGTCATTGATGAATTATTTGATGAATCGCATGGATCAATTTACTTCACCAAGTTGGATCTTTGTTTAGGATATCATCAAATCAGAATGAAGACTGAACACATTCCAAAAACAACATTTAGAATTCATGAGGATCATTATGAATTTTTGGTCATGCCTTTTGGCCTTACCAATGCACCTTCTACATTTCAAGGTTTGATTAATTCCATTTTCAAACCCTTCCTTAGAAAATTTGTGTTAGTATTTTTTGATGATATACTAATCTACAACAAGTCTTGGAAGGATCACGTTGAACATGTTGACAGGGTGCTCAAACTATTGGAGGAGAAACAATTATATGCAAAAAGCTCCAAATGTTTCTTTGGAGTACAAGAGGTGGAATATCTAGGTCATATTGTATCTCATGAAGGTGTTAAGGTAGACCCTAGCAAAATTATAGCCATTAAGGAATGGAAAATCCTCACATCCATAAAGCATCTGCGAGGATTTCTCTGGTTGACAGGGTATTATCGCAAGTTTCTTAAGAATTATGGGAGAATAGTAGCACCTCTAGCAACATTATTGGAGATAGATGCATTTTCATGTACTCCATAAGCAACAAAGGCCTTCGAACATCTTAAAGACATAATGTGGCAAGCACCGGTCTTAGCTACATCGGACTTCACAAAAACCTTTATTGTGGAATGTGATGCTTCAGGAAATGGAATTGGTGTTATTTTAATGCAAGATGAAAGACCCATTGTTTTTGAAAGTCGTCCAATCAAAGGAAAATATTTACACAAACCTATTTATGAGAAGGAAATGTTAGCAATATTACATGCACTTAAGAAATGGCGACCCTACCTAATAGGAAGACACTTCAAGGTAAAAACGGATCATGATAGTATTTAATACTTTTTAAAACAAAGATTATCCTCTGAAGAGCAACAAAAATGGGTGAGAAAGATGTTGGGTTATGACTTTGAAATCATCTACAAAAAAAGGAAGCAAAACGTTGTGGCAAATGCACTCTCAAGAAAGGATGAGGATGTGGAAGCATTGTTGTGCGCCATTTATATTATCCAACTGGATTGGATAAATGAAGCAAGGGAGGAATGGAAGAATGACGAAGAAGTGTGGGCACTCATTCGAAAGATACAACAAGATCGCAATACATCTGATACATTTAGCTGGAAAAAATATTTGTTATGGTACAAAGATCGCTTATACCTATGTAAGAATTCCCAACTCAAACAAAATGTTCTTATGGAATTGCACATTTCTTCCTTAGGAGGGCACTTATGATTTTTAAAAACTTACCACAGGGTTAAGAAGGAATTTTTTTGGGATGGCCTTAAATCAGATATTCAAAAGTTTGTGGCAAAATGTTTGGTTTGCCAACAAAATAAAGTTGAAACAATTAAGACCCCAGGGCTATTACAACCTTTATCCATTCCAAGCCAACATTGGGAGGAGGTTTCAATGGATTTTATCACAGGTTTACCCAAGTCCGAGGGAAAGAGTGTCATCATGGTGGTAGTTGACAAACTTACCAAGTATGCACACTTTTGTGCATTATCACATCCATTTAAAGCCAGTATAGTTTCTACTGCATTTATTGATACAATTCAAAAGCTACATGGAAACCCAAATATTATTGTAAGCAACAGAGATCCCATTTTCACTGGAATTTTTTGGACAATTATTTATTTATTATTATTTTTTTTTTTTTCTTGGTACTCAGTTAGCTCATAGCTCATCTTATCATCCTCAATCTGATGGGCAAACTAAGATAGTAAACAAATGTTTGGAAAGATATCTTTGTTGCTTTGTATCTGATAAACAAACATAATGGTTCAAATGGTTGCCTCTGGCTGAATGGTGGTAAAACACTTCCTTCCATACTGCAGCAAAAATGACCCCATTTATGGCACTTTATGGATATCATCCACCATCCATCACATCATATTTAAGAGAAAATTCTAAGGTTCAAGCAGTGTAACATCACATCAAGCATCAACAACAATTTCTCCAACTCTTAAAGGATAACCTCACGTTGGCGCAGAATAGAATGAAACAACATGCAGATCAACATCGCAGCGAAAGAAGTTTTGATGTAGGTGACTGGGTATTCCTACGGCTACAACCATATAAACAAATGTCCCTCAAGCAAGCTAAGAAGGATAATAAATTATTACCAAAGTATTATGGTCCATACAAGGTGTTGCAAAAGATTGGTACTATGGCATACAAATTGGAGCTTCTTGCAGCTTCTCGAGTGCACCCAGTTTTCCATGTTTCATGTTTAAAAAAGGTTATAGGTGACAAGCTCCCAGTTCAAACAATATTGCCAGAACTTGACGAGGAAGGAAAAATCGTATTAGAATCGGAAGTAATCACAGAAACAAGAACTCGACAGCTACGAAATCGATCAATTTCGAAGTATCTCATCAAGCGGAAGAACTTAACCGTTGAAGATTCCACATGGGAGGATGAGAATTTTATACATAAGCATCCAAAACTACTCAAGCGTTGAGGACAACGCTTTTCGGAAGGAGAGGGGCATGTTAGGCCCCTATAATACTAGTGATTCCCCCATTACTATTGTCATTATATCCTTTATTGTTATTATTGTGCACCTATTGTCCCCATATTGTTATTAGTATGCCCCATAGAAACCCACTATTGTTATTTTTGTGCCCTTATGTTATTATTATTATGTCGACTTGATTATATTATGACCCCTTAGACTCCTATATATAGAAGGGAGGTTTAGTCATTTGAATCATCCAAGAATTGTTCATTTGTGTAATGTAAATGAGGTTTCCCCCTCGAAGAGGCTGAATTCTAACGCATTTATCTATCTTTTCTATCTTTTTGTGAGCTGGTTTCCTAACAGTGTTCCTCCTACCCATTATTTCGTCAATAAGTAATTGTTAGTTTTTGTAGCATTGGATGGTGTTCTAGTCTCAAAACTTTGTGGAGAGGCTAAAACACATGATTTCTCAAAAACCCAAAAATCATTTCTGGAAATTCCAGCTAGAGATGGCTCAATTAAATGAATTGATCGATAATATAAAAATGCCTAAGTCTAACTTAGTGAAATCGATTAATTAATAGCAATTAATTGAGAAAGGTTAGAATTCTCTAGAAACTCACATGGATTGACTTGGAGATGACCTCATCCATTTATTAAGTTTAATATTGGCCGTTGGAGTCCTAACTAGATATTATAAGAAGAGGTCGATGGGTAGATGGAGAAACACACTTTGAGAGCGAGTTTCCTTGGGTAGTTCGATTTTCCAGAGAGCATCATTATGTCGGAAGAGTTGGATCTAGAGAGGGGATACAAAGACTGAGAGGGGCAAAGACAGTGAATTCGAAGGAAGATTTTCCAGTTCCATAGAGGCAAGAGAGGAGCTCAAATTATTTTTCCTGGCAGCAGCACAGGGCCTTCGCAGTTGCTTCAGCGAGTAGTTCGATTTAGCTAGAGAGAAGGTTGTTTCAGTTTCTAGAGGCCAGGAGGATTTTCCAAGAGGTTGGAGAGACACTTTCCCAGTAAAAAACATGCAAGACGACTCGGTTAGCATCAGTTTCGGCCTAAGCGTGTGAGGGCCTACGCAGAGGGTTTGGACGACTTGCTTTTCAAAGGTCAGTCAGAGTTGGGATTGCTTGGATATGAGGGTAAATTCCCTCAGGTGTTTTTTCTAATATTTCTCTTAGTTTGGATAGCCAATTGGGCATCCAAAATTATTATACTCATAATTCACTGCTACATAATAATAAAAACCCTTAGCTGCTGCATCGATTTTCCCACATTGGTTTTTTTTCGAGGACATTTGTCCAAAAATAATTGTGTCAATTTTTATGTGTATGTGCTAGCATTTCTTAGTTCCTATTTTTGCTTCCGCAATATTTTTATTTGGTGAAGAAATTATAGTGTGAATATTTTTTTATTTTGTCGTTAACAAAATAAATTGCATAATTAATTTATCAATTAGAAGAAATATTTCCAGTTGTTGCATTTCAAGGAATTTTCATAGTAATATATATGGATCACACTCTAACATTAGATGCTCAAGAGCCACTATTTGGCCTAGCTCCCTAGCCACTAAATGTTGAAGGATACTATCTTCATTTGGAGACAAGACTAGGGAATTGGTTTGCTCTAAGGACCCCCATGATGAGTGCTTGTCTTCCCTACAACAACTTCCTTGACTATTTTTTCTTGTACCTTTTTGAAGTAGGACTTCCTTCATGCCAAGGATGGCCTTTGTCCTAGACCATAATCCATATCTAGTCCCTCCACTGCTACCAAATCCTTTAGAAGTTTGGCCTTCCTAGGTCTTAGATCATATGGACCATC
Organism: Pinus tabuliformis; assembly: GCA_031772625.1. Lineage (NCBI taxonomy): Eukaryota > Viridiplantae > Streptophyta > Pinopsida > Pinales > Pinaceae > Pinus > Pinus tabuliformis. The sequence goes on from CM062817.1 coordinate 1,870,461,884, forward strand.
CCATTTGGTTCTAAGAACTGAGGATGATGAGGTTTCCATGTTCCAAGATTTACATCCCTTGCAAAAGCTAAGAGAAGAATCATCAAACATTTTCATTGAGAACCCTCTTATATCTAGGTCACCTTTAAATACCTCAAAATATAAGGCTAAGAGGACACTCTTCTTTGTAATCAAGCAATGAGTGCCTAACCCCATATATTTCCCAAATGCCTCTTCCCCCGAACCCCTTTTTATCACCCTCATAACGAAAACCATCATCGAAAGAATGAGTAAAGGGAAGTAAAGTACCCTTACATGGAATAGAAGGCAACTCCCCTAGTCTCGATCTCTTAAAAGAAGAGACCTTAATGCCCTAAAAAATCGAATAAAATACAATGCTAATAGATTGTCCCGTTAAGTGCCTTTCAACGGTTAGTCAATCCTCCATCATGGAAATTCATTAGTCCTCTTGTACCAACTTCTTAGTGGCTCCTTTGAGAGAGGTGTTGACAAATTCTTGTGCATTATCTTCCAAATGAACCTTTGGTCCTTTCAAGATTTTTTATTCCTGGTCCTTCCCCAAATCGGGGCCAGAAGGAAAGCCTTTGGGAGTCATTAGTATCCATTTATTCTTCTCAAAGGGTAACATTAATCAACCATAATATGTCTTACCCAATGGCACCTGACACACCTAAAAGCCACATTAATATAATCTAGACACTGTGTAAGGAAGTGACCTTAGACTAAAAGATCGATTGACACATAAAGACCTTCACGAACATCCATTTCCATTAGCACCTTTCCCATTGATCATAGATTAAGACAATAATTTATCATTCATTTCTAGCGTTTGACCAATCCTGTCCTTAATTGCTTTTATACCCACAATCGTCCAACACTCCAACAAAAGGCCTATGAGTTTAATCCAAACAAGTTATTTATCAAGAGGGGTCTCATAATCGAAAAGTGGATACCAAATTTGAACAATGACACAAGCTAAGACCTAAAGCCATATTTCTTTAAAATCTTTTATGCATCCAAAGAATCTTGGAAAATAAATCCAACCCAAACATGAGTAACTATATGAAAAACTCGACAATACCTAAGCAAAGATTGCTAGTTTTCTTGGAGTTAATTACCAACTTTTTTCATTGACAATCTTCTCCCTATAATTTTCCCACAAGAGTTATGCCATTTAAATCCGTAATATCCCTCAACCCAACATTCTTCCCCACCACTAGGAAAATACTACCTCGTATATTTTTCAGGGTCTTTTTTTGCTTCCTTCCCACCCTATTTTCTTTCTCACCTAGGTTAACTCCTTACAAAAGTAATAGATCCAAAATTTCATTGACAAACCCTTTGCCACCATCTATAGGACCAAACTATTAAGGTAGGCACCTTTCTATAGAATCTGACCCAAATTGTTGGCAACATTAAATATTTCATTTGCGCACACATGACTTTTTGTTACCCCTTCATGATTTAGCAATTATGTGGAAGCCATGTTATCTGAATTTTAAAATATGATGCAACACTATCGCACACAACCTTAGCTCCAATAGTAGACACAAATCCATTAGGTTAACCACACGAAAGGAGTAAATGCATCCCTAATTGATCTCGTGATATGACTAGGGGAGCTCATGCAAGAGTCACCACCGTTTCAGAAACTATCTACAAACCCTTATGTAGTTAGTTGTGAATACTCTACCATCTTGCTTAACCCTCAAGATGTCAGTGCTTCCAGTAATCAAAACTCTAACAATATCACAAAACCCTAGTTTCTACATCTTCATGCTTGAGATTTCTAAGACTAACTCACTTCATTAAAACATATAATTAGGTCGATAGGTTTTTTATGGTGAGGTTCCTCCTCACGACACTGTAGTTGATTCGTCGGCCTAAAACGAATATGCTCTTTTCGAACACGTGTCACATATGTTATTACTTTTGTGTTTGCTTGTGATTGCACTAGGGCAGTTCTTGGTCCCTGAATTTCCTTCACCACCGCAAAATAGATTCAAAGATTTTGGAAAGATGTCCAATTAATGACACGAAGATGAAGATGTTATACTTAAAAGCATTAACATTTTGGGAAGATGAAGGTGGCCAATCCTACTGTGGCGATGCAAAGTGATGGCCTTTATGCTCATAAGGGAATGGTCTTACCATCTCCCACAGGGGTAACAAAGAAAAATTTAAATTGGGTAGTTGGTAGAAATCTCGTTTGACAGTCTCCATACTTTTGAAACGGAGGGACCGTTGTTCTCTCTGCCATATGAAGCTCCATGGGATAGTTGCTTCGCTTGATGGGATGGTGGCTTCACTCGAACAGAAAGAAAGAACATATGGCTTTTACAAACGTTGAGTGAGACCCAATAATGCAAGTGGTAAACCCCAAATAAGTTATAAAAGGGTTATGCTCGTGCTACAACAGGCGATGTGATTGGTTTGCATTTACAATTATGTAAAGGCGCATGGTTTCCATGTTCAGATTAAGATTTCCATGCATAACGAATATTCTGAATGTTTCTGATTCATGCAAGAGAAATCCTAAGAGGAGAGTTGGGTTACAACTTAAAAATACGATTTAGTTGATCTCCGCATACCAATATACTCCTATATTGTTGAATCTCTATATGATATAAATTGTGTTTATAGTGACTTTCTTGTTTCTTTACATCGCAATCCTCACGGTCATGCGTGTCAAGAGGGCCGACAATGTTTGCACTGACAGGAAACAGTGGTATGGTGAGGCTCGAGGTGAAGCCATAAAAGTGAGGTTGCACCATGGAATTACCATCCCAATCAATCCTTTCGGTTGAGCAAAAGTTCCTCATTAATACATGAATTCCATATATGATTATAACGAAGTCGTTGGTTTGTCGCTACTAAAGGTCATGATCGACGATGACCAATACTCAATATTAATGACATCTCACGACTAGCATTTGGAAAAGTCTCCGAAATGATACAAAGTTTGAGCTATATAGAAAGAATAGAGTACCCCAAGACATAAAAAATAATCCACCCATTTGATATCTTGATTAGACCTTATAACCTTCGTATAGGCCTGAATATTTTGAGAGTCAACACTCAGTCGTGACTCATGGACATTGAAGTGTACATGGGAAAAGGAAAAAAATATAAATACTATTTAAAATAATGTAAACAAAATTAATAATCTAGATACTATTTAATAATTAGATTTTTTTTGTTGTTAAATTAAAATAAAATAAAATTAATAATCGAGATACTATTTTGTTTTATTTTTTCTATAGGTTTGAAATTTTTAATTTGTTGATAATATTAATGATTTTTAGGCTATTTCTTTAGTTTTCGTGTGAAACAATTTTGGCGTTACTTTTCACCTTGCAATTCCACATAATTCCATGGATTGTCCAAAACACTTTGTTTCTTCTCTTGTGCTCCAGATTGACATGGTATGGTATGCTATCTGAAAAGATGGTCACCCTAACGTGCAAGCGCCTTTTTGGAAGCTTTTGAGTTCCATGTCTTACATTAAGAGTCATATAATGTTAAGCTTTGAATTAGGTTTTTTAATGCTTTCGATGTATTGAGGCATAATACACTAAGCTTTGAGTTGGGTATTTTATAGTTTGGTTGTATTGTTGAGCTTTGCTACTGATGAGCTTTTGATTTTTTAATGGCTTCTAGTTCCTCAGAAGACGTGGCTTTGCCTATGCTACAAAGGATATTGTTTAGGGTAGACCCTTTTCCTAGAAGATTTCCACCAAAAGATGATGATATGGACTATTTTAATGTGAAACCATTCCATATATAGGAACTTCTTATGGATTAGGTCTCTAAATTTCTTATATGCGAAGCTTTGAACTTTATCAAATGTTGTGTTGAAAGTGCGCGAATCTAATAATATTTCAACTATATATAGTTTTTAGGTCTTTTTGAAGTGAGAGCATGCCGTACTTTGCATATTTGAAACCTATTCAAGCTTTGGTGGATGAAGCTTGTTGGATCCATGTCCAAGGAATGGAATTATGGCTCTAGTGGTTACATGAAGTCATGGGCATTCTTTCATAAAGATATTTGAAGTCTGTACCACATTCATGGATTTCAAACATATGTAAAATGTGAAAAGAGATGGATATGAGTTTTAAGCAACCAATCGACATTTTTTTAGGTCTTGCAGTTGGAAATGTAAATTAAATTTATTTGATGGCATTTTACTTAAATGTTGGTTTTACTTACTTCCATCTTCCCCACTCCTCCTATTGGTGTTGCTTTGGACCTCATAGTACAAATGCTAGTAATATAGGTTCTTCAACTATGTTAAAATAATTATAAAAATAACCTAACAAATATATATGTTTTTAGGAAATAAAAAAATCTTAATTTCTAAAATTCCACTCCCACACACACACACACACATATATATATATTTATTTGGGTGTGGAGTATGCCTTGAAACTACTCTTGCTTGGCTAAGAGCTCATCTTCCTCGGACGTAAGGAAACGAGTTAACGACCCAAGACCCAGAGGCATATGGCAGGAGTGAAACCTTGCCCCCTTACGGACCACCAACGAGTTATTCTAGGTGGCGTGGTTTTCCTTGATTAACGGTGATGAGTCAACATGCATTCGCAGTTGGCAGCCAGAGATGGTTGTCTTCACTGCTGGTTTGACAACTGAGTTATGATAGATTTTCTCACCTGTAAAAAAAAACTTCATTTTTTAATTTATTTTTTCTCCGTAAATAAGCTTCTTTCTATTAAACTTACCAGATTACATAATAACAAAATTATTTTATCGTAGTGGAAACTAAATTAATGGCAAAAATTAAACTCATACCATATTACATAAAATCAAAATTCTTTTACAACAGTGGAAACTAGACTAATGACACAAGTTAATGTCTTTTGTCTCAAATATCTATATACTAACATATATAAAATGGTTTACTAACCAAAACTTTATTATACAAAACATTATACCATAATACTAGTAAATTCCACTCAACATAGAAAAACCATAAATTAGCTGAATCAATAAATATAGAAATATTTAAAAATATAAAAATTGATAGATAAGAAAAAAACACAAAAAAAAAAACATAAACCTTAGGGTTAAAAATACACAAACTAATTTAATTATTTTTAAAATATATTTTAATTAAGGTGATTTTTGTTTAAATTTAAAACATAAAAATATAATATATATCTATTTTTAATTCTGCTTTCTTTATACTTACTTCTGTTTTATATTTTTATATTGCACATTAAACTAAATCCATGTTAGTTTAATAAAATGTGCACACCTTTGATTTTCAATGTGATCATAAAAATCCATGAGATAAAGCTTACGTCATATAGATTCACCATACCTTCCTTTCTGAGCATGTGACCAGAAGCTACAAGCTTTAACTAAGCTCCCATGTGAACGACGGCTGAGATCCTTCGAAGCACGTAAGGGAAAACCTTGCCTGTGAAAGAGGAAAACAGAGGACAGTTATGAACGTCTGACGGTAACATCGACGCCGTCCCCAAGCCAAACGTCCCGGTGAGCCACTAGAGGTGCCTTCTTCCCTAACGCCGTTAAGTTACGGCTTGACACCGTTAGAGACACCGCTTGACGCCGTTACGTCGATCCTTCCCCCTCTTCGGCCTCTAACGATAAAAGTGCGGGGATTCTTCCATGAAATTGATCGATTGAAGGCCCGGGAGTTCAACTATTGGAGCATTTCAATCTGTCGGAGCACAGATTTTACAGTTCTGTCGTCATTTTGGAGGTCGATTGGACGGTATTTTGCCTTTAAATTCGTTTTTGTCATGTTAATTTTTCGCCTTTTATTTGTTTGTCATATTAATTTTCTCCCGGTGTCTGAGGCAGTGTCTGCGTTTTTAGAGCTCGAAAAAAATTAAGATTTTGTGCAAATGTAACTTCTTGATTTTTGTTCTCTCCTGTTTTGTTTCGCTTTAATTAAGAGCTTCTTCAAGAGCTTCTCTGCCTCTGATTTTGTTATGTTTTGAAGTTTTACCATTTGTCTTTCTCGCAGGAGCAAAATTTTGGCTGAAAAATATCGGCAGCAGAAGAAACTATAATAGTGAATGTAATTTCTCGGAATAAAGGTTCTATGCTCGATTGTCGGGCCGAAAAAAATGAGCCCTAGATGTTTTTCTTTCGGTTAATCATGCACAAGCATTGCTTATTCCGTTGGCTCCAAGGGCTTCTAGCATAATGTGCGAGAAAATGCACTAATTTCTGGACCGGTTATTGAATACGAGGGTTTCGGTTCGTAAAATGTTCAATTAGCCGTCTCTTGCGTCAGAAGCGACAACATTAGGGGTCCTTGAAGGATTTTGTTGCCCGTGCTTGCTCCGGAAGCCAGCTCGAATGAAATACAGCGTAAATTTATTGACGTTATGGCTCAGCAGTCGTCTCGTCTTCAACGTCTGCTCACGCTCCTGGATAGTATCCTTTTAATTCGCATTTCTAGGTTTTTATTTTTCTTTCAAATTTAAACGATAATTTCGCTTCTGTTAAATGCATTGTGTGCTATTTTTTGACGCTTATGGCAATTAACGCATGCATTTTAAATGTCTGACAACTTTACGTATCATAGAACCCTATCAGTAATAGGTCCTTTTTCTGCGGGTTTGATAGTGGCACTTATCAACATCTTTGAAAAGCTCTACAATTTTGAACATTACATAATCTTGTATCTGTAATTTTCTGTTTTGAAGGTTTTGTTAGGAATTCGATAGTTAAAATTATACGTCTTTTTGAAGAGCTTCTGAAATTTCGGTATCGTGTAATTTTATTATTGCAGCGTTTTTAATAGACTGGACTTTGTAAGAGTATTTAGAATTCTCAACTTTAAAATGTTTTTGAATTATTTTTGATCAGTTAGTTGAGGCCTGTATTGATAAGTTTCCAAGATCAAAATCTTCACTTGAAATATAGCTGGTTCCAAGCAGACAAATAGCGATACACGGCTTGCAGTTTTTGATATCGTTAGTACATATTCACTACTATAGGTATTTATCAGGAATTTGATAGCTCGACTATAAATGTCTTTGAACAGCTTCACAATTTTACATATTATAATATAATATTCCTGTAAACTTTTAATAAAGAAGGGCTTTGTCAGCAATTTAAATGTTCAGCATCAAAATCTCTTTGAAATTTCTTTCCATCAGTTAGTTGCTGCCTGAATTGACAAACTTGAAGACCACAACCTTTACTTTAAACACAGCTGGCTCCAGGAAGACAAAGAGGCACAAGTGCCTCACAATTTCGCACATCAAAGAAAACCCTATCTGGAAATTTTTACTCCTACGACTTTTTGTAAAAATTTTGGTTGTTACGATTAGTCTTTGAAGAGCTTTGCAATGTAACACACTGTATAATTAATAAAAAGGGTTTTGAATCTTGATCTTGCTTGCGGTGTGAATTGATAAATTTGCCAGACCTTCACTTGAAACACAGCTGGCTCGACGCAGACAACGAGGCGTACAGCTGCACGGCAGATAGGAGAAATTGCAAAACTGCACCCCCAGGATCTAAGTGCACTCTTGAAGAAGGTAAGCACAATGACATGGGATTGAATTTGAATTTGGTGGTATAATATTTTCTTTCACTTTTTTGTTCTTTTCAAGTTGTATCAAACATCCGGTTTTTGTGGTTGAGCTAGAAAGACAGAAACCTGTTTACAAAAATCAGACTTTTAGAACCTTGCAGGGAAACCCAAGAGACAGTTCTCACATTTCTGTATGGCATCCCCAACATGCCTGTTGGCTTAGACTAGTGTGCCTAAGCCCTAGGAATTTGAACCAGGCAACTGCTGGCGTAGAACTAGCTAGATGCGCAACAACATTGATGACGATTGGTTGAGCCAACCCCTTGGACTGGATTCTTACATTCACTTATTTTCAAGTTTCAACTGAATTCTAGTAAGAGTATGGCACATGGCCACAATGCACATCTCTGAACATGTGCATGACCACACCAATGGACATAACTAGAGATATAGCTATATTAATATTGGCCCCGTAGATCAGTTAGATCTCTATTGGAATTTTTTTATTAAGGACAGTTATAATATGGAGCACATAAAGTTCAAAAAATGGCCACCGTTGTGTAGATTTATTTTTGGTTATCCTAAATTGATGAGACATGGTTGACCTTTCATATAGATTGTTATTATTTTGGTTAGTTCACACTCACATACTCATCAAGTTTATAACCTTATGCCCTATTTGTGAAGTAAGACATGAAGCCAAATGGAAAGGCCAAAATACTGCTCAAGCGACAATACTGTAGGTAAACTGCCACCTCATGAAGGAAATACTATTAGGAACAGGTCAGGCAAAACGGAGCTGTGTGAAGCCCTCCACTCTGTCTCCCAGAAGGCTACTGGTTCACTGCCCCCATATATTGTTTGAAGGTACTGGGGAAAGAGGCCCAAGAGGATGCAACTTTTATTGGAAATGGGAAATGGTTTCAAGCTTATAATTGAATGAATGTCACTGTAAAACACTGAATTGGAGGTGTCTGGAAAAGTTTATGGAAGCAATTTTATATGCTGAGAAGCTTTGATTAGGCACTGAAACGTTTGTATTTCAACCTAAAGCCATGAAATAGAGGTCAAACATCCTGTTTCCAAAGTCTTTTTCAAAGCAATTTCAATCTAGAACACTGAAATGTAGGTCAAACATCTTAGTGTTAGAATTTACCCAAACCCAACACCCGACGTTTAATTCCAAGCAATCAATTACTGAAACAAATACAGCGTTAAGTTCCCAACACATAAAATTTAGCAGAAGCAAACTACGATCTGAATCATATAATCATAAGCAGATTTCTGCCCAACAAATTAGTTCTTCATTAATAAAAATTTAGAACTTACTTGGGCTCCTGTTCTGGGATAATGTCCCATTAGAGAAATTACAGATTACAAAATGTCCGATTTGATCACTCAGATCTGCTCTCTTGTAAATTTGGATCTCCAGTCCCTTTGCAGTCTCTCAGACCCAACACATGCTCACTAACTCAACCTTGTGTTGCTGTTGTGTGTCTTCTCCTCACTTTAGCCTTGCTTTTATAACTTTACAGTTTGTGAAAACCCTAATTCTAACCCTAAACCTAATCTCAAAGTGATTGACGACCAAGATTAAATCTAGCCTCACTTGAGATCAGTCACTGAGATTAAAACTTATTCACTAAAGTAAATAATTTACTTTTCCTAAGTTTTATTTTAGCTCAATAAGCCAACATATTAATATGTGCTTTTCCTAAGTTAAACTCAGGCTAAGTTACATCAGCAACTCACTCAACCTAGAGCAAGTGTTCTAAGGTGATGTGGGTGACTTTTGCACGTCTAGACATAAGGCCTGTGTAGAAGTATTTGCACAAGCTACAAACTTCAACTCTCACTCTTAGCAAAGGGAGATATTTTTAGGAAGAATCTCCTCCGCCTAGATCTGTCTCCAAGCCGATCTCAGTATTAGTAGCTGCTCCCTTTGACCTTGAAGCTTGTCTTGCTCCCTAACCTAAAACTTGAGCTAAGAACCTGTCACAACCTGCCATGCTCCAATTTGAGAAGTTCTATCACACTCCTGAGAATCTATCACTGTCATATCATACCGAGTCTCCTGGCAGTATCTAAAGAATCACTCCTAATTACCTGTCCCCTCTTCGTAACTGACATTGATCCTATATCCATGATGCCCTTGGAATCTGGATGCACCCACTGGTTGTCCCAACAAAGTTCATATACTCAAAAGATAAAATTCTTGTAGTAGTAGACAAACTCACAGTATGCACACTTCATAGGAATGAAGAATTCAAATTCAGCAAAAAAGATCTCTGAGATATTTTGCACGAATGTCTACAAATTACATGGATTCCCCAAAGTCATTCTTAGTGACAAATATGCCACATTTAAAAGGAATTTTTGGAAAGAACTCTTCAAACATAATGGAACATACTTCAACATGAGTTCAACATATGACCCTCAAACAGATGATCAAATAGAAACTGCCAATAAATGATTAGAAGCTTACCTCTGATGTTATTCAACAGACAAGCAAAATAAATGGGCTCAGTGGTTACACCTTGCTGAATGGTGGTACGAATATGGACCTCCTAAATGGAAGGACTTACCCATCACTTAGACAAAAGTTCTAGTAGTTAAGGATTAGTTAGGAGAAGCTCAAAAAATATTTCAAGCGTTTCTAAGTATTGCAAGAAATCGCATGAAGCAACAAGCTGACCAACATAGAACAAAGAGAGAATTTGAAGTTGGAGAATGGTTATTTGTTAAACTTCAGCCTTACAAGCAATTATCCCTAAAGCAGAAAGGAAAAAACAAATTGGTGCCAAAGTTCTATGGACTGTACCAAATTAACAAAAAGATCAACCAAGTAGCATATGACTTAAGGCATCCAGATAATAATCGAGTTCACAACGTTTTCCATGTTTCTTGTCTTAAAAAGGCATTGGGCAAACACCAATCAACACAGACAACACTTCCGATATTAGATGATGAAATCAAGTTCGTTTTAGAACCAAAAGGAATTATTACCACCAGGGAAAGGAAATTACGATCTCGAGTAACTAAAAAGTACCTTACCAAGTGGACTGTGGAAGAACCTACCAGAAGAAGAAGCCTCTTGGGAGATAGAAGTGTTTTGTCAACAACACCCGTCGTTACGTATGCTTTGAGGACAAAACATCTTTTCGAGAGGAAGACAATGTTATGTAAAAAAATAATAAGTTTGTAATTATAGGTTAATTAGGCAAAAGGGCACGATCAGAAGATCATGCCCTTTCACCAAGAGGCACCTGAGGTGATATATAAGCCAAGGGCCCTTCTATGTAAGGATCATCATTCATTCATTAATAAAAATATATGTATTTTTGTCTATTACTGAGCTTGCATGCTCCACACTACTACTGCATCCCAGGTCACTCCCTCTGATTACAGAAGCACCTGTCCATCTTAGAACAAAACTCTATATCCATCATTTTCCAAGGCTGATACTGAGAGCATGTTTATTATTAGTTTTGGAACAAATAACATCCCTGTCACCTCTAGAAATCCTCCTCACTCGAGCTGGAATCTAACACATCCAACCCCCTTTATTGCATGCGTGGTGTTAGCTCCACAACTCACATGGTTTATCTTTGAAATACTGCGGAACACTGACCTCATCCTCATCATATGATTGGATGCTCTACTGTACACTAGCCATAAACCACTATCCTCATACTCGGTAGTATGACTGCTCAAAATACAGGTGAAAAGAGAAAACTCTTTCACAATTTTCTCCACAAAGTCATCAATCTCAGTTGATGTTGTTGCAACCACTTGAGTTTTTTTCTTATTCTTTTCCTTGTATGGATGCTGGCTCGCGTGGTGACCAGTCTCGTGACATGCAAAGCATTTCACTTTGCTCATGTCTTTCACAGGAGCAGATCCCCCACTTCCCTTTACTTACTTTTGCCCTTTGCAGTAAGAGTAACATTTTGCTCATCATCCCCACCATCATGTTGGCCTGTAGTTTTGCAATGTCTTGTTGTCTCCTTTTATGAAATCATCTCACAATCTATCCCAACTGGGTAGATTTTCCCGTACAACAATCCCATCAACAAAGACATCCCATTTCGGAGGTAAACCACTAAAGGCTGATCTAATTTACTCTTCACTACCAATAGTTTCCCCCACTACTGCCAAATCATCTCTAATCCGAGTGATCTTGGTCAGGTATGATGCAACCGTGTCAATTTCATACATCCTGGTATTTCTTGGTTTCTCTTTCAACACCATCTTTCTGTTTTGGTTTGTACTCTGGTATAACTTGGTTAAGGATGCCCACATCTCAAAGGCATTCTTCTTCCTTGTCACATAAGGTATAATATGTTCTTTAATGGAATCTAGGATTATTCTCTTGGCCTTCATGTTCCTTTTATTTAACTCAACCAATTGAGCAGGATCCGTAGGAATAGTGACAACCTTCTCCATAATATTCCACAACTCCTGCTCCTCAAACAACAAAACAATATGCTCCTTCCATGGGATGAAGTTTCTTTCACCATCCAACCTATCCTCATAACGCAACCCAATAGCCATCACAAACCCAACTGACCCATTGTAATTTTCCCTTCACATTTTTCTTTTATTATCTGGATGACCCGCTGCCTCACTCGGGCTTGCACCTTGTTGCCTGTGTTATGTGGCTTACAACTCGACTTCCTCACGTCACCAATGTGTGACGACACTGCTATCGGCCACAACCCATGATTCCTCTGCTTGGCTTGCATTTGATGGTTGTCCGTCACGACCAGCTGCACCTATCCATGGTCAGTTTAGCCTCTTGTCGACTTTGCTCCTTGTCTTAGTCGCGCTAGTACCTTACACATTCTTTATCGCTGGTTGTTGGCTTGCTAACTCACGTTCGATTGTAGCCTGTCTCTCCTGCTAATTGTTAGATGATCCCTCGTGAGTTGGCTCCAAAAATTCTGCTGTGGCAACTTCCTTTTTTTCTTTTTTAGTCCCACCTCACTTCCTTTTTGTTGTCTCGATCCTTGACTGGGTTGCTGAATCTCCCCGTGTCCAACGTTGTTGACTACTTGTTGTCTACTTTAAGAGTGTTCGCTTGTTGACCTATCAACATTGGCTATTCCACCCTTTTTTTCCTACTTGCAGTTGCGACTACCTGGCGAAAGTAGCCCCTTGTTTGCGCCCCACCTGGCGGTTGTGATCTGTGGCCTACCCACCACTCACGAAATTGAGTTTTGGTTGCGAAGGACAATGCAATTACTATCTTAAGGAATAACAACCATACTTTTCTACTAGATATTAAGCACCTCGACAATGTAAAGAAAGAATAATCTTGAAGGTCGAAGTCAAAATTGTCCAATGATGAATATAAGTTTAAAGTAAACAAAGTAATCTAAGTGACGTGAGACCAATCATAAGAAATATCGTTCTTGATCAATTTGAGCTATCGAAATTGTTGGGAGCACAATCCTCTTGGGTTATGCAAACATGACTCATTCACCTGATTGGAAGGCGAAAAGCCTCATGTGAAGGCCAATAACTATGGGAAGTCCAAGGGACCTCTTGGAAGATGAAAACCAAGGGTCAATAAAATATATTAATATGCACATCTTGTGAATAATATGTAACACAAGATTTATCTAAATTCGCCTCTATCATTTGTGTGTGTTCAACATGGTATCAGAGGAGGCACATTCTTGCCCTTCTCATGTTTGAGCCATGATTGTGTGGCCTTCTTAGATATCAAATTGATTTGTGAGCCACAAGTGTGTGGCCTTTTCTCAACCACGAGTTTGTGATTTGGTCAACCTAGGCGATCTTCATGTGTACTCTGCCAGTCTAAGCAGTTCTAAGCATTTATTCCCTACTCAAGTTTGAGCATGGTTGTGTGGCCTTCTTAGAAATCAAATTGGTCCGTGAGCCACAAGTGTGTGGACTTTTCTCAACCACGAATTTGTGGTCTAATCAACTTGGGCGATCTTCTTGGGTACTTTGCTAGTCTAAGTAGTTCTAAGCATTTATTCTCTACTTAGTGTACATTCTAAATTATGATGCCAGAACAGAGGTAATGCCTTTGCACTTGGTTGCTTTGCCACTCTCAGCTTGTCTCTTTATTTGTTAGATTGTAGACCTAACTTACCTAACTATTTTGTGTGTGTCTCCACTTGACGTGGGTGCTTCTCTAGTCGACCATTCCTCTTCCTGACTACCCTCTCTGCCCACTGTGGTTTCGTGAGTTGGCAACGAGCTTTTGTTTTTTACACTCTTTGGTTCAATTATGCCTCGTTGTTCTTGATTATTGACACATCTTTCATGTCTTCTTGGAGTCTATTCCCTGTGCTTGTGAACTTCAATATTGGGTGGCTTTTCCCTATCATTGAGGCTTGGCCTTGATAGCCATTCTTGACAAAGTCTCAGTTCCTGACAAAGACGAGAATGAATTTTTCCATGGATTTTTCTTGAAAATATCTACATTTTAGATTTTTGTAGGGTATTCAACATCAACATTGGCAGCGCTACGCTGTTTGGAGTCGAGTAGAATGGGTACTTCTATTGCGAGTTTGGTGGTTTAGCTATTTTGGGTGTTTCTCTGTATTGTGCCAAATTGTCTACAAAGATTCTCAATCATTCTGAATCCTCTAGCTTTGCATGCCCAGTCTGCTCTAGTACACGTTCTTCTGCTCAACGATTTTTCTTTTCAATGCCCAAAGACCATTTTTGAATTCTTATGTTAGTCTCTTAGTCATTGTCGAAAGGTTAGGAGATGGAAAATAGCCTTTGCGCAATGCTACTTGTAAGCTTTTGTTGGCACAGGGGTATCCCCTTTTTGTGTCCCAATAAAACTCCAGTAGCCACACTCTAGGCCCACAGAGCAACAATACACATTAGAACTCCATGCTAAATGCTGGTGAGGATGATTACACCAAACATTGCGTTGAAGAGAATAAGAATTCACAGCTTTCTGAATAACCATTCAATGGTTTGGCTGCTCGATTTGAGGGTAAACTTTTGAATTAAGTCGAGTATTTGTCGTTTAGTAATGTGTATGCAAATACAATGCTATTTTTATATGTGTAGATAATCAGAGGTTGGAGCTCTTTCTACCACAACTCCATTGAGAAGGAAACATAATATACTAGTAATGGAGGGACCGGATATGATATGTTGATTATAGTTGTATAGCTGGACAGCCATCGTATCACCCTTTCAAGGCTTAACAGTGGTTTACTCGCTTCAATTTGATTCAAATTTAGGCTGATCTGGCATCACTGGTAATTGGTATGGTATAATGGATTTAAAATTCTTCTTTTGAATGGAGGCTTTTTTGGGGTGTACTTAGTCTTATTGAAGGTATTAGCCTGTCATGCTATGATAGTGAAGAACCATCCCCATCTCTCACCCTTTTTTACTCTCATGATCACAAGCATAAAATTATTGGCGTTATTGTTTATGTTCTAAAAATGACCCATCAATTACAATGAATAGATCATGGTGAAATAGAATCAAAACGCAGGAGTTTGGGGAGTATTTTAATCAGAGTTGGTGTTGGGTACCCTTGGAGCGAGTTCGAGTGATAGTCACAGTTGATATTATTGAAGACTACGTTTGGCTTATTTACCTTAGCTACACAAAATTTCTCATCAACTATTAATTATATAAGTACTAGAGGTTGGGCTCACATTGATATTGAATAGAGTCAATTCGTCAAACATGTACTAGCACAGGTTGTTTGTAAAACCATTGCATTTCCTCTTTGTGTCAAGTGATCACCAAAAGACCATTGGCATTCTTGGATTGTTGGCATCTAGAGAATGGTTGGAATTCCTTTCTATCTGGTATCTTGATTCAATAGTCTCTTTATCTCCTGATGACTTTTGTGTAAAAGAGAATTTTAGCGTGGTTCAAAGATCTTTGTGATTGTTGGCACACATTTTGTATGTGATATTATCACATTGTATTACCACATACTGTGGACGAGTACATTTTCAGTTGAAGATGACACCTTCCATTTGTTGAGCTTGAGCTATTAAGAAAATGGTTGGAATTAATATGGTATTAGGATTACTGAATACTCTGTTACACTCTACTATTCATAATTAGTTAAACACAACAAGGCCTCTCTCGCTAATATTCAAAAATGTTTACAAGATGCACAAGACAAGATTGAGTTTCTGTAGCTCAAACGTAGCTCCAACGAGATGAACTACACTAGAAGAGTCATCATTCTGAATTGGTTCTTGTTCAAGACAATTCTCTTTTTGAGTTAGAGAAAAGATTCCCATCAACAACTAGCAACTGATCAAATTAGTGAGGCCATTTGAAGAGAAAATTTACATGAAGATGAAGAGGTTTAGCGTGCATTGCCCAAGCCCATCATCAGACCTTGGGAAGAACTTATCACCAACAACATAATTGGTCTCGAATATGAAAAGGATGTGTCCTTTCACATTCCAGACTATTCCAAACCAATCCAGTTTCAAAGTTTTGGGTTCCTTTAGGACAATTCATCTTCACCTGCTCTACATCCTCTTCCACGACCATTCCAGATTGTTAAAGGGCAACATTGTTATCAGGTTGGCCATGTGAAAGATCAATGTTTTGATCTTCACCCTTGTGAGCATTGTGGCAAACATACTCATCATTTATACAAATGTTCCAAACATAAGACTCCTGCAAGAACAAAGATTCACCTTGGATGGATCACTTCTTGGCAATGGTCTTCAACAACCAAGAAGATATATCGATCATACCTCAGAGTTCATTCTCGAGTATTGACATGTCTTATAGTGGAGATCTCTTTATATCTCACCTTGTATTTGACGGGGGGAATTGATTTCCAACTACTAGCTTTGAAGATATGTCAAGCTAGCCTAAGACACAGCTTAGACCTGAGCCAATCACTAGAGCCTAGAGCTAGAGTCAGCCAAAGCCAGATTCAAAGTTGGAGCTAGAGACATATTCATGCTCCATGAGCATGTTTTGGTTGGTGGCCGACCTTAAATCACCATCTGTAGAAGAGTTCGGATCTACTACACATTTCATTAGTTTGTGGTCATCCTTAAATCATCACGAGTGAGCACTTCCGATTTGCAAAAGACTTCAACTTCTAGCCATATTTGAAATTTTTTCAGGAGCTGCTTCGAGCTAAGTTCTAGAGTTGGTGGTTAGCCTTAAACCACCATCGGAAAAAATTCGGGTTCTACTACTTCATTTGGTTTGTGGTCTTCCTTAAACCACTATTTCATAGATCACATCCAACCATTGACAACCATACGCTTTTGTATTTCTACTCTCTTCTTGAGCTAATGTACACCCCTTCAGATTAAGGGGGGAATGTGTGAAGCGTAATCCTCTTGGGTTATGCAAACTTGGCTCATTCACTTGAATGGAAGGTGAAAAGCCTCACCCCTTCAGATTAAGGGGGGAATGTGTGAAGCGTAATCCTCTTGGGTTATGCAAACTTGGCTCATTCACTTGAATGGAAGGTAAAAAGCCTCAAATGAATGCCAACACCTATGGGCAGTCCAAGAGGTCTCTTGGAAGATGAAAACCAAGGGTCAATAAAATGTATTAATATGTACATGTTGTGAATAATATGTAGCACATGCTTTATCTAAATTTGCCTCCATCATTTGTTTGCATTTAATAGAAACAATTTAAAAAAATGGGACTCATGAATAACTTAGTTAGGGTCAAAAAGTTGGACTCAACCAAAAATTATCTATCTATTTATCTATATATATATATATATATGTTCATTTTATTATTTGACTTGATTTTTTACGGAACATACTCCGTATGTTTACAAAAAATAAAGACTAGGTCATATGGTTTGGGTTCAACAATGATTGTGTTTAGTTTGAATTCAAAGATTTCAATGAGGTTTGCCATTGGGTTTGTTTGTACACACACACACATGACGTGTGTGTGTGTGTGTGCACATGCACATATATATTGGCTTTGTGTACACTCACACTCACACACACACATATGTAGGTATATTTATATACATATATACTTAATAATGACATAAAACATAAAATAGTAAGAAATCAACATCGATAAACAAAAAAATGTTATGATGGACATGGAACTTGGAAGGATAAATTATGAGATTGAGTTGTGAGATGAGGATATGAGCTTGAGCTATGGACTTGGTGGACGACCATGAGCTTTGCCAAACCTCAACAAACCTGAATTTTTTTTAGGTTTGTTGAATTTTGAACCTTAGGGTTGAAGTGACAATGCATTAGGAGAACAAAAAAGCTGAAGGGTATATATACAATAGTATTTACATTGTCTTTCTCAAAGCAACAAGAACAATGATAAAATCTAAATAGGCACTAGAGTTTGACAATTTGACTTTTCTTCTAGTAATTCAAAGTCAACTCAAGTCAAAACCTTCCAAACCAACTCCAACTTCAAAATTTCGGCGCCCAACTTTAGGGTTTCAGACTTGCAATGGATCTATAACTTTGGCCCTTGCAACAGCTTCAGAATTTCGCATGTGTGAGGAATCTAGAGCATATTTTAAGGCAGATACTTTGATTTTCTTCCTTCTTTTTCTCTCTTGCTTCCTTGTTTCTTCTCCTCTTGGATTTCATTCTTATTTTCTTGGAGATCGAACTTGCTTGCTTGGTGCTTCAAATGAGGTCAAATCTGTGTCTATTTATACACATCTAGTAGGTCAAATTACCCCTTCCACGCGGACTTGATCTTGTAGGTACAAAAGTTACATTTTTGACTCAAATAAATTTCTTTTTCCACTTATACACATCCAGTAGGTCAAATTACCCCTTCCAGGCTGACTTGATCCTGTAGGTACAAAATTTACATTTTTGACTCAAATAAATTTCTTTTTCCACTTTCTTTTCAAATTCCAATAAGACAATATTTTGACTTATGACAAATATTCTTTTGACTCAATAAACCCTAGAAGCATGAAGAACATGCTTGACCTAGATGACCAAATAATTTGAGCATGAAACCCATGCTTGAAAAATAATATTTCTTTTTCTTCTTTTGATCTTTTCATGAAATATACAATAATATAAGTACAATAACAATTATGAAGACCGAACCTAGTTACATTTTCTAACACTCCCTCTTAACTAGGGAGGTATTCATAATCCCATAATAGGTACAAGGATATTCTCAAACTAAAATGTTCTCATAAGAAGAGTCGGATTGGTAAGCCATCTTTTAAGCATCATCAACATGACCAGCATTGTCAAATACCAACATAGTGAGGCCTTTTGACTAACAAGCTCTAACTCTCCACAAGATTAGAGCACAATGCTGGGAGGCACACATATATGGACACCTCAGCCTCTCAAGGCACATACCCCATCCAAATGTTCACAAGGTATGTCCTTCCAGGACTTATTCTTATCTTGGATTCCCAATCCTCAAAGAATATCTATCCTCTTCGACCACTCTTATTTTGGATACACTATTAGATCCTCAAAGAGTGTCGGTCCACATAACTACTTCCTATCTTGGATTTCCAATCCTCAAGGAGTACCAGTTCCCAGATGCTTATCCAATCCTCCATTCTCCTCCCATTGTGATACACTAGACGTACCATGGTTAGTCCTGGCCTAGTGCATAACACCTATGGAGAATATAGTGTCCACTATCACTCACTCCTAACCAAGGAGGAGGTCCTTACTCCTTATCAAATATGAAGGAGATTTCTTGCTCCCTCTCAATTAGGGAGACTTCATCATAATCATATGATTCATTCTTCGTTTCTTTTTTTTGGCTATTTATTCTTTTGTGGAGATCATATTTGAGCTTCGACCTTCCTGGATGTTGTGGAGCCAAACTCTTTCTCGAACTTCCTTTGTGACAAGGTTCTTGCCATCAACATTTTACATCACTTTCCATCAATCATTATCTTCATTTATAATAGTATCTCACCAAACCAATTAATGTAGAATTGATCATTGCTCCTTTTGTCCATTGGGAAGGTGAATATCATCGGATCCAACATGCCCAACATGCTGTCTTGTGACTTGCTACCTTTCCTGCCTTCATGGTGTGCACATTTGTGGCATCAATATTTCTAAAGCCAGAATCAATGTTGTTTACTCAATCCATGTGGTTGGAATTGAGATTAATTCAAACAATTGTAGATATAATCTTCGACTGCTATCTTTCCAATCTATGCTTCTACAATATATGTCCTCACAGGTAGTCAAGTTATATTTCAAACGAATCATCAATACCACATTATCAAAATTAGAGTTACTCAGTTGTGATAGCCTTCAAGATGTCATGTTATGCTAGTAGCTCCCTCTGAGATCAACACCCCCTTGTATGGTTTTATCTTCACACTAGAATTCTTCTTCATGCTTTCTGTCTTTCAAGTATCAGCCAATGTGTTTGTGGAGTGAATTAATCAAGCCTCAAAATCATGTTTAGTAGAGTTTATGAAACTCCCTCTAAAGTTGCCTATCTTTTATTCTTTAGGAGACCAAATCAGATGTTGATCAATATCATCATGTGTTCTGCCCATTCATCATATTTCTATATACCAGAGAATCATATGGAAGAGTTCCAAAACATCACATCATGCTTATCTATCATGCCTTTATGCATATGGAAGAGTTCTTCCTTATCCATCATGCTTCTATGTGTTGAGAAATCAAAGGGAAGAGTTCTGTCCAATCTAATTTTGTCCAAAACATACCATGCTTGTGCTACCAAGCATATTTCTGCAACAATCTCTTCCTGCAATATTACTGAAGACATGAATTCTACTTCCTAATGAGAAGCTCTTAAATATATACATACCTCTTCCTTTATGCTTGCCATCTAGTATTCTTTCTTTTGAACAAGCTGCATTTCTTTTCTTGATGATGATGTCTAGAATGACATTCATTTTGTGAATTTTAAAACCCTAAGGGAACAAAAAAAATTCACTTGTGATATTGCAACACTAATCCCACATGGCAATGAGGAAAAGATCTACACCAAATGGGATGCTAAGATATTTAACAATAACATTGGTTTAACAAAATTCCATGTTGCCAGAAGCCATGGAGGGGGCTCATCAAGACCAAGTAGCCAAGTAGACAAACATCTCCAACACCAACCACCATATTATTATGAACTTGCATAGACAAGAGTGAATGATCTGCAAAATGAATGTTCACCATTTTTGACCCATTCAACAAGGAGACACTCCTCAATCAACCCTGCAAATGGGTAGATTCCAACGAATAACCAAGGGCATCTATCGCGAATACATGAAGATAGGGTGCCAAAATGTACCCGTGCTTGATAGATCCGAAGAGGTGAATATGAGGTCAAAATGTTTTATTATCTGAAATAAACAGAGGCACAAGAAAATAAATCATTCCCACACATTGCGAATGAAAGCCTAAGTAGGTCAACATATTGGTAATGAATGCCCATTTAATTCGATCATAGTATTTATTTTAGTCAATCTTCGAAAAGAGAGATGTTGGCTAGTCTCCTTGGTCTACTTCATGGCACCTCAAGTTGAAATCACAATATCTAGAATAAAATTTCCTTGTACAATGCTTGTCTTCTCCTTGCCCACATTCTTTTTGTTTACATCTCTCACTTGCGACAACACAATCTTAGTCGTAATTTATAAATGACCCTAAACAAGGTTATAGCATGTTACATGCCTATAGAGTCTTTGGTAACATTCATTGGAATAAGCTTAATCACACCCTAATTAAGGAACTTTATCAAACAACCTATGGAAAAGTCTTTAAAGCTATGTTGCAGGAAACACTAGGCTTGAGCCCATTTCTAGGCAGAAACGGTATGGAAACGCGTTTGGTACTCCCTGGAACGCGCTTTAGGCCGTATTGCCATGTTTCATGTGGGGGAAACGTGGCGCTGTTTTAGCGATAAAGTGACTTTTTTCCTGAGTTGTTTTTTTGATTTTTGATTTTTATTCTTTTCGCTCCTTGCCAATTCAGGGGTGATAGAGGGAGCTATTGAAGATTGGAAACAATTTTTTTGAGTGGGGCAGCCTAATGTTTAGCCTATGGCCCTAGTGTTGATATGCAGTTCAAACTTCATGGTAATGTTAAATTCTTAAAGTAAAAGTTCATCCTTTTACTTAAATTTTTAATATTACCATGAATTGACTCAGGATGTTTGAGAGTGGTTTCGCCCTCATTGGATTTCATATGTAGAAAGTAGAATTTTAGATCTCACTCAAAATCCAACAGACCTATCATTTTTTCAGGATTTCAGGATTGGGGGATTGCAATGTTTCCATTGGATTTTGTTTTGTGCTAGGGTATGGAACTTGTATTTAAACAAGAGAACCAAGCCCTTTATGCAGGGGAGGCTCCCAATAATCAAGAGCACGTAGGGTACTAGGGTATGGAACTTGTATTTAATTAAGAGCACTAAGGCCATCTCGTGGCTGATTATGGATATTGCTATTTTCATTATGTGATTCATGAGTAAATGTGATGTCAATTTAGAGACTTATAGTTTATGCATTAACATTGGACAATTTAATCATAATGTAGTAAATTATAATGTATCATGTATGCTATGATTGCACATATTTCTTAAATGTCCTATATATATATATATATATATATATATTGCGTTTCCCTGTTTCCAAAATTGGGGGGGGGGGGTCACCTTTTGTACTCGTACCCGTTTCCCCGTGTCGTGCAACTTAGCTTTAGAGACTAGACAATATAAATCAACCTCTACAATGTCACACGTGGCTTTGTAAAATTCACAAGGGAAGCCATTAATCCTAGTGGATTCGTGTTTTTCATTGAGCATAAAGCTACGGAAAAATTGTCCCTTGTAAATTTGCTATCCAATCTATCACAATGTACAATAAAGACTTCATGGAGAACCACCCCACCCTATAACAAGCATTCATGGTAGCCACCATTGAATTCAATAATGGGTATGGAGAAAAAATATGTTAAAAATAATCACCAAACATACCATGAATCTTAGTTGGGTCCTCCTTAAGTGAATCATCAAATGGTCTTCAACAGAGAGAGTATAGATCATCCTTCTTTGCCGCATCATCTGGTGTAAGTCGACAACCCCTGAGCCCATCACTCTTTTAGAGTATGGAGCTCACCCTTTTTGGTTTGAGATAGTGTTTGGTCTTGTCTATCCTCTACACCATGTTCAGAGTTTCATTGATATAACGAAGGGGTGTGATCAATATCCATAGTTGGCCTATTGTTCATTAGAGTGCTTTGTGGTAGCTAGTCATTTGATGCGTCCTTGGTGTTGGTACACTAGAGTTTTGAACTTCTTGATTTGTTGGCATTATGATGGACCAACTTCCTCCATTAGATATTCCTTGTGTGCACTTGACCACATTTTTTTTTAACATTAACCATGAAATTTATATTAGCAATGTGCAAAATGCACCCTTGTCACCTCTTAACAACCAAACATGAGATGAATAAAGTCATCCAAGAGGATATCTAAGGGAAGTATCCATTGGTCACTTGGATAAATCCTTAGGGTGGGTTATGGCTTTCTATGTTGAGCACTTCATGGTGATGAGGGATGGACTCATCCTTTGGCCTCATTACATGCTTTGCCATTGGATACATGCCTTATGGATCCCCTTGGGATAGTTTAGAGTTGGCTCTCATAGATTGTGGATTGAGACTAACCACGTGATTAACCGATTAGACAAGATGTGCTAGTTGTGCCATCGTTGAGTGATGGAGGCTGAGGAGCATTTCATCTTCCATTGTCCCATTTATTATGAGATATGTGGGAGATTTCATTGCTTGCACTTGTACTCCCACATTGTATTCATACCGATTGTAGTCTTTTTTAGTCCCATTGACTTGATTTTGTGGTCATTTGTTAGACATTAATAAAATTTCTTATATTATTGCTTGTTTAGGGGATCCATACGCTCTCTAGTTTCTTTGGTACCCAGGCCAAAGATGTCTAGCCATTTACATGCAAGAGGCCTTCATATTTCACACCCATTGTCTCCAGGCTCCTCTTAGACGAGTTCTTAATTAATAAATTACGTCCTTCGTTTTGGTGCAACTGTTAGCTAGGGGCACCAGGAGATAGACTGAAAATGGCATTGCATCGGGCCTAAGATTGATGTTCACTAGAGGGACCATCCCCCTCCCTAGAGACCTTAGAGGCATCGCCAAACCAGATCTCTTACTTGCAAGCATTTGACACTTGGTAGACACCAGTGATGAATTACTTCCTCTCTACAACAACGTAGCAGAGAGTCCAGATCTACCTGTAGCTCTCCCATAGGGCACCATTTTATTTTGAGTTTTCTTTATTTGGTCTCAAGTATTAGGAGAGATAGATCTAGTGGATCATGAACTAGTCCTTGGCTCCTTTTTGCAGCTTCTCGCACTTGAAATTAAGGGTTTTCATGTTTTTGTGTATAGACATTATGTTTCTACTTTGTTATTTCTGTTCTTTATATAGGAGACCTTGTGGTACTAGTGCTTAGTTCGACATCATTGTACTCAACAACCCCATTGACCTAATTTTGTGGTCGTTTGTTGGACATTAATATATTTATCTTATCTATGAAGACCAAGCACCCTATCAACTACCACTTGAAAATCAAATAAGAACTTGGATCATTCGCCCCCCTTCAAAATCCCCACTAAAATAAAGCACAAACCCATGCCTCTTTGGCTTTGTAATTCTTCTCTATGTACAACGAACTCCAATTGAGTTTCATCATCTTGAAGAACAATGTTATGTAAATCCTCCTCCAAGAAGGTACATACCTCCAAATTTTGTTAGGCCTCCCAAAGTTCTCGTCTATGCTTGCATGCAATCATGTGCCCCCAACCTCTCTTGAAATTGACATTTCTCTTAATAAAATCCACCCATCACAACAAGTAGCCTTTCTTACTAATAGGGTGAGGGACAAGGCTCCAAACTCTATGAACAAAGGCAAAGAGTTCAAGTGACTCTAAGTGAGCAACTTCAATTGGTATAAAGATGAGGGCTTTGAATCCACTACGTGCCCCATCAAAATGGAAGTTTGGATGAGTAAATGATTTGGCCCAGTACGTTTTATCTGCCCATTAATTGTCCTTATAGACATAAAAAAAGAGATGTTGTTCAGAGGACCACCATACACCTTATCTGGTTTCGCTTGCATCTCATCTTTTCCTTGTTTGAAATTGGACCAAGTGAACCAACCCCATAGTCAAGCCCTTGGTATTGCACTTAGGATTAAAGAGTTGAAGTGCATCCTTACTTCTTGCCCAAGTATAATATCCACTAATAATCATTCCCGCACCCACCTTGATCAACCTCCCTTTCTACCATATTGAAATCTCCACCAACAATCTACTGCATTTGATAAGGAAGAAGTTATCCACTCCCATAGACATTCTAGTTGAATTGATATTGGGAGCATACAATGAAGAATATCCCAACAATCTCTCTTGAATTAACCGAGTAATCCATACACACTTGTTAAGATCACAACCATAAGTTGTAACAAAACTTTGAAATATTGGGAGATAGCAAGAATACCTCCTTAGAGAATAATCTGTAGTCCAAAAGGGACAATTCCAGTCATAATTGATGCAGTTATGAGGCTCAAATACCTCACGCAAAAATACTACCTCCAAGTTAACTATTTAAAGAATATTATACAAACATTTTTCTTACAACTTGGGGATTTTCATCCCTCTTACATTCCAAGAGAAAAAGAGAGCTTCATTCTAAGAAGAGAGGATTGCCCATAATGCTAAATTTGTTTCTCAACACTATATTCCCCATAGGAAGACCCTTGTTCGGATAAAGGAAAATGATTTCCTTGAGGGACTTCACCCATTGGGTGGGACTTATTGCTCTACTAGGCTTGTCTAAACAACTGAGAGATGAGACTCCTTTCTTCTTGTTGGACTTTACTTACCAACCATCATCAACATCCATACCTTGATACTCATCACTAGCACCTATTGAATAAGCCATGATAATGCTCTAACTATAAGAGCTATCCATAGGTCCTCTAGAAATATAATTTGGAGTTGGCTACAAGACAAGGCCTTTTGCATTCTTGGTAGAGTCTTGTGCCACACTCCCTCGAGATCCACCATTAGAGCTCTAAGATTGGCGAATCAAATGCCCACCATCCTTGGCCCATGGGACATCCTCCTTGTTCACTTGATTGGAACTAACTGATGAATAGTCTTTGTTTATGAGTGTAGTAAAAGTTGTAGCCCTTGCACCCTAGGAATAACTCAAGGGGGTTTTCGACGAGTGTAGTTTCTAATGAGGTGGTCTTGCACTTGGCATGCAATATAAGCATTGGGAAAATTTAGATAGTGAACCCTTTGCTATTGGACACCATACATTGCCATGACAAAAATAAGTGGAGGCGGGTTCTTTTTTAGAAGAACTTCTACACAAACCCTTGGGTTGGATTGCAAAAAAGCATTGTGTTGCTGATGCAAAAATAACACCTTGCCAAATTGATGGCAAAATAGATGTAGAAAGGGTCGTGATTTAGTTGGAAGAAAAAGGGGGACTCCAACCACAACGGATAGTGCTTTCGAGCTTAATGGGATATTTAGAAAAAAACGTAAATTAGTTGGAAGAGAAGGGAACTCAAACTAGAAAGGATAGTGCTCTTGTCCCCAATCCTTCAAATTAAACTTTGCCCTTCATTAGTGAACATAAACCAAAGATCCCACAATATTCCAAGTTATAAAAAAATTGTCTTGCTAAGTAATGAACAAATGAAAAACACATTAGAATTCCAATCCATGGTAGTAATTCAAAGACACCCCTTTCAAATTCCCATTTGAATGGGTACCATTTGTTAAATGTAATTTCATTATGCATATGATGCAACAAGTAAAGAATAACCACACAAAGGTTTTATTTCCCTTTCAAATACTTGTTGTTAATGGCCAAAAACAAAAATAAAATCCCCTTTACCCATTGACTTAGGGCTTGCTTGAGGCTCATAACTGCCACCCTCATCAATTGTTAGCTCAAGTAGTAGCCTTCTAGGAAGACAACATTATTAGGAAGATGCAACATTATCCTTGAATAGTAGAACCACATTAACCAATACTTTCTCTACAGTAGCTTCTATGCACTCAACTTGATGTCAACTCTAGAAAATGGTTGAAAAGTGCATGAAAAACTTCATTTTTGCTTTGAAGACAACATTATTAGGAAGATGCGACAATATTCTTGAATAGTAGAACCACATTAACCAATACTTTCTCTACAGTAGCTTCTATGCACTCAACTTGATGTCAACTCTAGAAAATGGTTGAAAAGTGCATGAAAAACTTCAATTTTGCTTTGTAATGCATGTTTAAACCATATCTAACCCTAAGGCATACACAAAGATGTCATTAAATTTTGTAACTATAAGATTTTGCTATAATTTAACTCTAATTTATCATAAAATAAAAAGAAAATCAACTACTTTTTAAAGAATGTCAGAAGTGAGATAGTCTAGAGCCTTCTCAATCTAGGGCATATGGAGCATAGGATACAATCAATTATAGAGTTTCCTTTGGAGTGATTCTAAATCCAAACAAACTAGGGCAAATAAACTAACTTACCACCGGGTTTGAAATTTAGGTTATGAATGGAGTGATTCTAAATCCAAACAAACTAGGGCAAATAAAATAACTTACCCCAGGGTTTTAGATTTGGTTTTGAATTTTCCAAATGATTAAGGGAAAGAAAAACCTATCTCTATTTCTCAAATACTTGGAGGAAGGTCTTATCTCAACA
The DNA here is from genome assembly GCA_031772625.1 of Pinus tabuliformis. Lineage (NCBI taxonomy): Eukaryota > Viridiplantae > Streptophyta > Pinopsida > Pinales > Pinaceae > Pinus > Pinus tabuliformis. Next base: position 1,870,489,161 of record CM062817.1, read on the forward strand.
AGGGACAATGAAGCAGATACTAGATAAACTAACTTACAAGAACATTAATCCCATGGAACAAAGTACCAATATAAAACAAATAAACTAACTTCACCCACCAACATCCAAGATCCACCATAAGCATCCATGAAAAAAGAACACATCACGTCACAAATCCACCTAAGTGAAGTTGCTTAACTAGGGCTTCATAATGCATAGCAATGAGTAGATACCAAATGAACTAACTGACAAGAACATTAATCTCATGGAACAAAGTACCAATATAAAACAAATAAACTAACTTCACCACGCAACATCCAAGATCCACCATAAGCATCCATGAAAAAAGAACACATCACATCCCAAATCCACCTAAGAGAAGTTGCTTAACTAGGGCTCCATAATGCATAAGAGAGAAGATTCACTAATAAAGAGAAGTTATGATCCAAGTGTGACAATGAATCCTAAAGACAAATTGAATCCCTATATATGAGGGTAACCAAGTTGATTTAGCTCTAATTTGCTCTAAGAGCCCCTAAAAACAAGTTATCTAGGATACAAGGTGGATAAGTCATCAAGTCGATCCCAAAAGATACTCAAAATAATGAAATAACTTGAAAATAAGCCTCAGTTAGCCCACACGTGTGAGTATAAAGGCCTCCAAGGGTGATGCCATCATACAAATGCATGTGTCTCCATGAAAGGGTTTGTCTCATCCTAAAAATCATGTTTCTTCATCAAAATGTGCCTCATGACGAAGGAAAACTCTCTCAAGCCCAACGCCATCCTCTGGAAAGCCTACATCATTACCAAATTTATCATAGGATTGATGTCATCATGCTAGGGCATGATGTTACTATGGTAGGTGTAAAATCCCCTCCAAAGGGGTCCCAAGTCATCTTCATCATCAACCATCATCGAAAGAAGAGAAACATCCGCAAGAAGGTACAATGTTAGCAATGTCCAAGCCTAGATAATCAATGTTCAAGGTCTTGCGGCTGAGGGAGGGTCTCATTGATTGTGCCAAGTCAACCTCAAGGTCAATGTGCATAATAACATGTCTAACATCCTTTGTCAAAATGATTTGCGACTACGTAATCATTAAAAGTGGTTGGACATCATCTTTGAAGAGAGAGAATTATCATATCATTAAAAGTGGTTGGACATCATCTTTGAAGAGATAGAGAATTATCGTATCATCCCCCTAGGGATCTTGGTTGCACCTAACACATACTCAAGGAATTAAGTGAGATCAACATCACAACGACAACAACCATAAGAGCATCTATGTGGGCCATATTTAATGTCAAAGCCATAAAATTACTTTACACAAGTATCATATTCAAGTGTCTTACTAGCTTATGATTGTATACAAGTTACCATACTTAGGTACAAGAGGGTTATTACACGACCTTATTAGTGCTTCCAACCTTAAGGGGAGGAAGAGTTCCTAGGTTGCCCCTTTCGAATAATAGGTGCAAGTGATAGGTGTTATGGCTTGGGGTTCATGAAACATGTCATATTCATATAATAGGCTATGTAAAATCATTGTCCATGAGTGTGCCTTCGTAGCGGGAGCACTTAGTTGCTTGAGTTACCTTCCCTCGCCTTTGTTTTTCCAACTTCCCCCTTATTTTCCCCTTTCCTCATTTGATTGGGCTTGTTTAACAAGCTTCATTGATTTATCATGTAATAATGATAATATAATCCTCTTTAATGATGAGCAATTTATCACTTCATCGGGGTCGGTATGTGCTTTAAGAGTTCTTTTTACTTTGATAGGCTTGATATGCACGGATACTATTAGGGACGAGTGGTTGTATAAGAGGGGGTGGAGCTCAAGTTGTAATTGGCTTTTGATTGCCTTACATCCCTTCCTTTTATCTATACTTTGATATTTGGCTCATGCTTTTTTCTTTTCTTACAGTTGCATCAACCTTGGGTATTTCCAACCCCTACATTCTCATAGAATGAGGTATATAGGGAATGGGTATGAGCGACTGAAAACAATCAATCAAAAGATGGGATAACAAAATGAGGGTGTAAATTGTGAATAACATGGAATGCTAACATCATCAAAGCCTCCTATTTCTGCCCCTCCTAGACAGTGAAAGAAAGACCCTAAGGAATGTCACTCCAGACTAGGGGAAAGTGATGATCCCCAATGTGAAATAAGGGAACAAGTACACAACCAACATTAGTTTGTAATCAAATTTTAACCTGTGATCCATATTCGAATGCCTTAAACATTAAAGGAAAACATTTGGATGCAAAAATGGTTAATGTACCTCACAATAGATGACCCCCTTCATCATATGAGTATGCTAGACCAATGAATATATTGGTTGGAGAATGGGTGAAAGGCATTTGAGGTTGGCTACCTATGGATCATGGTAGGGGCTGTTGGTTGGCAAGCTACATCATAGGAGAAAAAAATTCTCCTAGGGTTAACCATGTAGATGGATAGGTAACACACTTGATGACTAAAAAGAAGGCATTAATTTGGTCGAGCAGTGGAAATTGTGAATGAGGTGATGCTAGACTTACTCAAGGATTTGTTTGTGAATGGGCTTATCTTCATATGAGACTCCTCATAGTCATACCTAGTTTAAGAGCATTGTCATCAGGACTTATTGCTTGTATTCTACAATCTAAATGTGTGTATATGTTGCCCCCTTTGACCTATAAACTACAAGCACTTTTCTCTCTCTCTTCCGTTCTCTCTTTGTTTGTGGAAAATTTGGAACCTTTATTGATAAGGATTCTATTGTGATGTGCATGATTAAGAGAACATGCATCAATAGATGGAAAGCATTGGAGTGTGTTAATATTGCTATTTTGAGATTGAGTTTGTTGTGAGCAATGTAAAGAGGTGCTATCTTGTGGTCTATAACGTGTGGGTATGTGATTTGGTTTCTTGGGTGCTAAGTCAACAGATTTTTTTTGGAGGATTTCTACAAATTGTAAAAAATCAGGGGCAATGTTACAGAAATAAAAGGTAGAGATTTGCATTAAATGTCGTGATTCCAATTCCCTAAAGGGTATATGAAATTATAACTCACACCCCAATCCCCATGGTTGTTTGTTTACCCTATCACTATTTATTAACTATTCCATGTGGCATCTTGCATACCTATCTATTGCTACTTTTATTTATTTACATGTGTTGACATCAAACTTTAATGCATACATATATTTGTGTGTAGATGTCATTTGATTACCACCCCTTAATACACATGCTTTGACACATCATTCAACCTCCATTAATTCATAAACGATACCTTTTACAAAAAAGAATTACATCACATATTTGCTACTTCTCTAGTCTTCCCTGATACATTTGAGATTAACAATCAAGTTGCTATCACCCTCATGCATCCTTACATTGAAGAAAGGGTCCACGTCAATAACCACCCAGGACATTTGTAGTTTGTTTCTGAATTGGTCAAGAACACGTTGAAGAACCATATACACTGCTGTGAGGTTGAAATCACCCTCATATTGAAGCTTGAAATCATGACATTTATGCCATAAACTCACCTAAATGATCGTCCATCTTGAGCATCTTCTCCTATGGTTCTCCCCAATTAGAGGGTGGTGCCATGTAGGTTACCTTTAAGCAACTACCACGTCATTATGATAGCCACAATGATTTCCAAGTTTCTTTCCTCTTCAACATTATTGGGAATCGTTTATTTTTTCCTTCATTGTTTATCCAAGGGAAACATTTCATCCTTGTTGCTTTTTGGGGGAGAATTCTCAATTTGGTTTTACACATCAAAATATCTGCTACCTACAAATCTTTGGCATCAATCTAGTTGAGTCCAATGTGATAAATTTGCCCACCAGTCAAACACATTGTATGATCAAATTCTATTTCAAATACACCATCAACAGATAAAATTTGTCCATTACAAGCAACTAAGCATGTGTTAGACAATACTTAGAGATCTTCCCCTCGAGCCAAATTTCTGAAGGAGAGGATGAATGCACAACTGAGCTCCTTGCTTGTAGTTGGGGTTTTTCCTGACCAGGCCTAACAATTGTTGCCCTGCTGTAATCTCAATGTACCGACTGTGTTTCCATCATATAGTTGGCAGCACAATCTATAGTTTCAGTAGACTTGAGTGTGGCATTGCCACCAATTTGCCAATTAGAGGGTTGGGATCTAATTAGATTGATTGCGCCGAGAGACGCTCTCCAGCCCGGTATGGAAGAGATGTTGTGATGTCCTGTTATGTAAACATTTTGAAATTTCTCAAGGTGCAAAACTTGCCACCAATTTGGCAATTAGATGGTTGGGATCCAGTTAGATTGATAGGATATTGGGTCTAATCCAGTCAGGGCTGACATATATTAATACGGGGACATAGCTGACATAGAGGAGCTACAATGAATAAATACCTTTGCTCCTTTATCAAGTAGTTTTTGGTACACCAGTGTGGCAGCTCTTTGAAATGGGTGGATGCCTCCTTAGTTGTTGATCTTGTGGGTGGGGTTCTTCAGCTCCTACCCATAGGCAGGGTCTGCCTCAATTCCTTTTATCCTTCAAGGCTTCTCCCTTTGAGGGTGTAGTCCTTGGGAAGGCTGTTTCTTTTAACTATTTTCTCTAGCTGTCATGAAAAACCCTCCATCCTGTCTTTTTGCTTCAATAAGTCTTTTGATGTTGGTTTTGAAGTTGGAACTATCCCCAAAAGGGGGAGAATAAGATTACTACTTCGTCCATCTGATGATTTGTAGATTCAATGGCTAATTGCCAAAGAAAGAAGATCTGCAGGTGTGGATTTTTGAAGTCTGGGACTCTTTCCTAGAGGATACAACATTTGATCCATCCTTGTGCCAAGGGCCCTTGTATCCTAGAATATCTCTTTGAGCTAGAGAGAGTGTTAACTGCTAGCAAATGCCCTTGTTTCATGGGAAAAATTAACTTCTGTAGCAAAGACCCTTGCTTCATGGGCAAAACTAGCTTCTTTACGAGGCTATGCAAGCTAGTTTTAATCTACATAAAATTTGTATCATTGGTCTCAATTTGCGTATGGATGCTCTGTCTCCCTTTGGAATGTTGAAACAAAACATTTCTCATGCTTATTTATAACATTCTATGTAAGTTTATTACCCTGGAGGCTGGGACTAGTAATTGAGGATTTGCCAGTCTCTGTCAATCCCTGAATCTAAATTAATGTTAATTTGAGCAAGGGTCTTCCTGAAAAAGTTGTGCTGGTGTGTGAAAACCACAACTTGACATGAGTGTTTGACTACTGGCACATTGATGTCTAACGCTTCTTGTTTGGAGCCAGATGCTTCATACGAAAGAAAGCAAAGGAATCATAACTACCCAATGGAAGGGATTCATTCACCGATCATCATTGGGTGGAACCAATAAAGGGTCAAGATGACGCTGACCCAGTTGTCATTGCAAATGACCCAGCTCCACCTATTAATGGGATTGATTATGTTGTTGACCATTTGGTGGTAAAGGGGACACTCCCTTTGCAGTTGCTGGTCACTTCATCTGGCACCCTCCCTAGTGGGGATTAGATGGTAGGAAGATGGAGTCCCTTTGGACAATCCTGCTTGTGAATTGCAAGTGGGGTTGTGGAATAATCTAACAGTTTCTGCGGAGTCTCTTTCAATTCCTGCTGAAGGGCTGGATCAAAATAAAACAAGAAAATAGGAAAAGAAGAGTAGCTTGTTGGATTGTATGATCCTTCAATTAGGGAATCAAAAGAAGGCTGCTCCTCATTGATACTTTGAATTGGCTAAGCTGGGTCCTAAAATGTATATCTTTGTAACTTGTTGTCTGCTCTATAGCATGGATGGCAATCATCGAACATCCAGTAGATCTAGTCTAGGGGTCAAATGTTGAATATTAGATCTTGGATCTGAATAGCTTAGTATAGAGGCTAGGGGTCACTTGTTGAATATGAAACCCTGGATCTTAATGTTTTTACCATTTACATTTCAATCTAGTTTATTGTGTTGTAGTTATTGGTTTTATTATCTTTGGTGGTGTTAAGCCTCGTGCTTCCTAAACAATAATATGAGTTGAAGAGGTTGCTCCTTTTTGTAATCTATTCCCAGGGGAAACCTTGTTTGTAATCTAAAGGTTTTTATTTAACCAAAAAATATAGAAGTCACTTTACAGTGTACACACATGCAATCTGATTGAAAACCCTCATTGTAAAACGTCATGCCTCCTTTACCACCTCTTATGTATCGACTATTGTCCTTTGCCATGTCTAGGGCACACATATCTGTTTTTTCTCTACATGTATTTCAACTGACATCCATGTTTGTTCACACATTTGTCAAAATTTTCTCTTCTTTTTCACATTCGTGCCTTTGGCTGTTTGTTTTTTCTGCCCACAAATTCCATCTGCAGAAAAGGTTGTTATCTAACTTCCAAAACTGCCCTTGATTTATTCCAACGAAATATTGGGAACTACAAATAGGCTAGCCATTTTTTTGTTTGCACAAATCAAGGGTCATCTCTCTACTTTCACATCTTCTGTTTTTGTTGAAAGAAATGCCATTGAATCCTTTGTTCTTTCTCATTCCAATGTGGTAGAACTATGAGTTAATGAAATTGTTGGATATTTTGGATCGAGTTACTGGTGGTTCTTGCTTGAGTCTCCGACCAGTCACATAACTTTATCACCAGCTTAATGCATGACTTTCTAACTTCAATGGAGCAAAAGAGATTAATTGTTTTTCACCAGTTTCATGCACACTAAAATAAGCCTCATGCATGCACTAAAACAAACTTCAAGTTGTTATAACCATTGATTTAGCTTAAGGGTGTTAATCCCCCCAATTTTGATCTTTGTTTCGACTAGAAGGGTGCTTGGATATTGCCGGTGCTCCCCTGGTTCATCTTTGTCTTATCCTCTTATTTATCTTCTTCAAAACTCGAACTTGACTCATGAGGTATTTTATGCATTTTCTTTTTAGGCATACTTGCTGCAAGCAAGGGGACAACATTCTTGTTCATGTTTGACTTACATTCGATTGAGTGTGACACATTCGGAGATATCTGGGTCTTCAGATTTGATAATCTGGCTTCTGGCTCATTATTTTCTTGATCGTCTCCCATAGCTTGATCCTGAGACTGTTTCTTTCTTCTTCTTATGCCAATCTCAAGAATCTTTGGGACCAACTCTTCACCTTGTTGTAGTTTTCTCTGTCTTGTCAGCATTCACTGAGGTGACCTTAGGAATACCAGCTCTGAGCCAAATACCTAACTGCCTCTTTAGAGAATTTCTGAGCCAAATATTTAACCATTTCTTCTTCTTTAGATTATCCATTCAGATCAATGCACTCTTTGTCATTGTATGATAAAGAATCTTGGACAAACTCACTTATTTTTTTGTATCACCATACCTATCCAATGGTTTTATACATATGTTCTGATGTTATATGTATGTAGGTTTCTTTCTTTGTATTATTTTTGGCTTTTTCTAGGAGTTGCGCTGGCACTCACACATTGTATTCACACTGGTCTTACTCCAGTCCAATTGACCTACTTTTGTGGTCATTTGTTGGACAATTTTTTTATTATTATCTTATCTTATGAAAAATGTGCACAAGTTACAAATGCATCAACTACACAATTGTTCAAACTCAATGCAATATTATGATTACGAGTATAATAAGGCCATTTAAATTGGCTTATGATAGTTGATAAAGGATGGTACAACAGATAGCAGATGGGAATGAGACAACCGATAACTAAAGGGGAATGGTGTTGAATATCTGTCTGAGGTATGAGTGCATATATTTAATAAGAATTTTTTTTCTGATAATAAAGTGCTGCAATTCTGACTGTTAGCCCATAAGAGGTGACTGTGGCATGCGAGTAACAATAAATCTGTGGTCTCTTTGACCGTATCCTCCAGTCCCATGTAAATGGCCTCCTATGTCCACTATTTTCTGTTCCTCATTGTTATTCTTTACAAGTGGAATGAGTCTCAGATTCTAAGTAGGTCCATGACTTTATAATCAATACGAAGTCAGGAAAAAATAGACTTAGCTGTCTCTTAAGTGGTTCATACCATGTATTATTATGGACATCAACATGAGTGTATCAAGTGTTGATATCTGGAATATAGGAGACAACTGAAAAGGATGGCAGAAAAATGGGACAGTGAATGGATCATAATATAACAAAGATAATTAATGCTGTGAATAGGTATGGGCAATCATTGTGAGATTGATAGAGATTTGCATAGAGAATATAATAGGACAAAACAGTGGATTTGAATATATAGTATATACTATATATAGAGCGAGAACATGATAGGATGAGGAACTTGGAATAGAAGCATTGTAGTGAAAACGGAGATAGAGAGTGGATATTTGCTCTGATGTTGATTCTTGTAAGCCTGAGGGAAAAACATATATTCTTTCCATATTGTCCAAAAATGATATAGAAATGGTGCCAAGAACATATGCTATTCTCACGCCTTTTGATAAATAAATACATCCCTACACGATGAAACATAATGACTAATTAGAACATAATATCAACTACACAATATAATGCTCGATAAGATATACTACAGTTCAGTGATAAACTCAAACTGGGATTGCAACACTGTAATTTTATCATAAGAAAATGATTTATAGGTTGTGGATTGATGCTAATCTCGAGGAGACACAATTCTTGCTTTTTGATACTAGAGGGTAAATTTGTTAAAGAAACAAGTATGTAGATGCTATGCCTTTTCTGTTTGACTTTTGAAATTTGGTTGATACAATGCCTTTTCTCTGTGGCACAGGTTTCTCAGTATCTTCGAAGCAAGAATTGGGATACAAGGGTTGCTGCAGCTCAGGCTATTGGTGCCATTGCAGAAAATGTCAAACATATATCCATTAATGAAATCAGAGACAATGCTGAATCTGAGTTGTTAAAATTGGGTATCGATCAGAATATTAAAGACCTTATGGTAGCAAGTTGGAATTTGGTCTCAAATTCTACAACAGGTCTTTCTTTTAGCAGGTATTTCAACATCCACAATATCATGGCAATATGCTATTTATGACATTATAGAACAATTAAACTGGCAATGCTATATTGAATTATGTTATTATTGAAGGTAGCGATATCTAACTTAAATACGTGTTCTAATATATTTGGGATGCCATTACAGCTTGGACATAAATAAAGTCCTGGAATTTGGAGGTCCATTGCTTGCATCAGGAGGACAGGTCACAATCAATCCAATATTATTTTGACTTTTATGAAGTTGGCCTCTGATCACCTTTCCTTTGTACTTACAAATGGATGTGGTATTTGTTTTATTTATTCAAGCTTCATGGAAAGGACTTGTTTTAGCACATGTTTCCCAATTTGGGGATATGCAGAGTTGTGCAGAAGATTCTTTTGTATTTAGCGTCATAATATTTCTATAAATTATGGCCCAGGCAAATAATGTAATAAAGTGCAAAACTGTAGCAGAACAGATGTTTTGTAGGTGTGTCCATTGTTATAATCTAAATATTGTTTGAGTGAAATCATTGGAAGATTTTTATGCCAGCGTAATTAAAAAGGGTAAAGGTTGTTCAAATCTTGTATTTCTCCTCTCTCCCCTACAATTTGGACTGTAAATTTTGAAAGATTTATCTCAATATGCTTTCATGTCAATGGAGGTATATGCATGCATTTGGAATTTAAGATTATGGGAAAGATCATGATGCGAGTTAGGATAATCACATTCTAGATATTGAGCAAGCTATTAGTTCAAAGCTTTTATGGGATATTAACAATATCGGATAGGTGATCGTTTTAATTTTTGAACCTTAGCTTATAATATTACCTTGCAGGGACACCACTTAGGTGTGACATGTCCCTTTGAGATTTTAGATAGTTCAATATACACAATTATGGTTTGGATAAAATTTATTGGATTAAGCTCTGGCTTGGGTCTATTATAGAGAGCAACTTCTATGGGAGGGTGGTTGCTTTTAGGGAAGATTCATTTGATTGATTAACCATTTTAGAAATTAATGATTTCTTTGGGGTGTGAACATTTTTTAGGAGTAGATACAACATCCTCAATAAGGGATTTAGGATGTGTGCAAATGTTGTTGCTTCGAAGAAATTTCAACCCTCTACTCTTAGTGCCTTCCTTCTTTTATCTATCTTAGAGTGTGCATTAGTCATGTAAGAAGTCCTTCTTAGCCTATGTGCATTGATGGCTAATTCTACTTCTCCCCCTCATGCAATTAGTCCACTATAGATGCCTGTGGTTAACTCAATGAAGGAGTAGAGTGGAAATTACTATGTGCATTGGCTAAGTGGAGATATTCTTTGCCAAATTAACATTGGAACGAGGTGAAGTGGCCATATGTTCAAATGCAATGAAGTCTTCTTCTCTCATATGCCTAGTCTAAGTGGAGTGAAGTAGCCATGCACTTAGTTTACTTGTTGGAGTATAATGAAGTATGGCATGCACTACATCTAAGTGGAGATACCCTTTGTTAACCTGATGACATAATGTGGTGAAGTGGCAGTGCACTTTAGTCTACTAGGGGAAGTGTTTAGTTCTCTTCTTAATGCACTCAGGTGTCTACCTAGTTAACTTAACAATCACTTGACATGTGAAGTTATCTCCTCAATTGATGCATATGTCTTAGAGGACTGAAGCATGCACCTCGTTAATTGAAACTGTTCTTCCTTAATCTCTCCATGCACTACCTCACTCCTAGACCATTGCATGCATCCCAGTCACCTCTAGTTCATTGATGCATGTGCCCCAATCATTTCTAGTCTAAGTTTTCGTGACACATCCTTAACCCCCTTGTTTCATATTTCACATGTCGGACATGACACATGCATGACATGTGTTCGATGAGTTTGACTTGGGTCTCATTCACAAGACATGAGTTTGACATGTGTCAGACATGAGCCCTATTTGTGTCTTGAAAGTTGGACATGTGTCCGAGGAAAAAGCAGATTGCGACTTCTTAAAATCCATTTTTTGGTTCATTCTCACGCAATTCAATCATAGGTTTGGAGCTCTCAGAGGTTTTGGAGTGCAACTAAGGGCGGTTAAGCAATGCTAGAAGGGACTCCAAGTGTTGGGAAGTGGATTTGTCCAGGCCCTATTAATGCCATGTAATCAATGGTATTGTTATATTGTTAAAGTAAAAGTGATATTCTTCTTTATCTTTCATTTTCATCTACTTAACATTACTATTAATTGTTTCAGGATGAGTGAAAGTGGTTCCAATCTCATTGGATTTCATATGGAGAAAGTAGAATTTTAGATCCCACTCAAAAATCCCAACAGACTTAATAATTTTTAGGATATTTATTTTTGGGGGTTTGCAACATTTTCATTCGATTTTGTCACGTACGAGGGCATGGATGATGGAACCAACATTTAATCAAGACCACCAAGCCCTCTATACCTCGATGTTGGTGGCTGTGATTGTTGAACTCCTCTATCATGACCTTACTAAAAATGTACCATCACTCAAACAAAATCTCTATTTGACATGTTAAGCTTTTTCGATCTTATTTTAATTCTTAGAAGGTGATATTGATGATGAGGATCCTGATATAGGCAATGATTTTGATGATATATAATACTAGCTATTTGTTGTAACATGATATTTTTTGGACTCTAGAGGCCATTTAGAGCCATTTCGTGGATGTAGTTTTGGTTCAGAGATGGATTGCACTCGACGCTATTTTGGTTATGTACACTAGTTGTATGATTGAATTTGTATCGTCATCATGTAAAATTGTAAACGTTTTAGTTTCTAAATTCTAAAGAGATTTGAATCTCTCTCTCTTTCTCTCTCTCTCTATATATATATCTATATAATGTGTCTGCTGTGTCTTGTTTCCGGGGTTGCCATGTCTCATGTCGGAGAATCATATTTTTGTGTCCTCAGTGTCTTGTTTTTGGGGTTGTTGTGTTTCATGTCAAGTACTCATATTCTAGTGTCCTCCATGTTCTGTGTCATTGTGTTAGGTGACTTTAAAGTTTAACTCTAGTTGACACATACATGCGCCACAGTCACCTCTAGTTGACTCATGCATGCGCCCTAATCACCTCTAGTTGACTCATACATGCGCCTTGGATGACACAACTACACACCCAGTTAACTCCAACATGTGCCACATCACCTAGACTCATGCATGCACAAGATCTCTCATGCATGTTCCTTGATAATGTTGTCACTTGTCACTCCCAAAGACTACCATGTGTCACCACATGAAGCTGCCATGTGTCACCTTGTAGTGGACGCCATGTGTCACTTTGCATTGTTGATTTGTAGAAATAGAAAATCTCTTCTTGTAAATGATATCAGGCTCATCAAACTCGATATTTTGCAAGGAATTTGAATATGTATTTAGAATCGACATGCAAGCCTTGGAACCATGACTGCAAAAAATATCAATAGCATGCATGTCACCATAGAAAGGCTCTTTGGAATTGTGAGCTCATAAGGATTACAAATATGTAATCATCATTGCCACACAAACCTCCTAACTCTGTCTCCCAAAATATAGGAGAAATGCTAAAAAGAACAATCCTCTCAAAAACTGATGAATGAACATCTGTAATATTTTTGACTCTAAATCAGGATCACATTAGTGAACCATCTTGCACATGAACTCTGTGGTAACCATCTCTGATTCATGAAAGTTGCCTTTGGAAATCAACTCCAAACACCAGCTTGATGAAGTAAGTTGGCTATTAACCTCCCAGTTTGCAAAGGAGAAAATATAGGGGTTAACAATGATGACTTAATGGGATGAGATCCTTAATGAGCGATATTGAGAATCTCAAGATCTCTCGTTAAAATTGGCAACTAGGTGGAATTGGGACAACTCATTTGATGGAGATGATGATTGCATTGGATTCCTCTTTTCGAGAGGTCCAAGATTGATAAAAAGATTATCTCATTCAGACAAGCAGAAGTGTGATTTTGAATTTATGCCCACACATGTGCAAATTGTTCAGGTCAGCCTCATCATCTTGTAGGCTCAAGAAGCCCAATGGACTTGTCTCTTCACCCACAATGAATTGTATAAATACAAGGGATCTCACACCTCATTTGGCATATTCATCACTCGCACATACTTCTCTCCTTTCATCTGATTGGTTCGTACAACTATTAGGCGGTTTCTCTCTCTAACACGTGTGGCAAGGAGGACGAGTGTTCTGGGCAGAATTACAGGCCGAAATTTTAGAGCTCTGGGATAAGTTTGACCAACGTTGACCAAGAACTTGCAGACCGAGTTTCATTGCTTTTTTGGGTCAAAATTTTTATTTTTCTAGGCCGCATCTCTGGGCACAAAAATGAGAAATTATGGGCTATTTGACTCGTGTTGACTTTAGGGATGACTGTTGTTTGACCATAGAGAATTACAACTGTTTTCTCTCTCCTTTGACTGAGTTTGATCGAGCTTTTTTGGGCTGAATTCATCCTCCTGATCAAGTCGAGTTTGATTGAGGAAGATCGAGTTGCTTTGAGGACGATTTGCTGTTGTTTTGACCAACATTGACTTTCTTGTTAGGGCTGAAGTTTGACTACAGTTGACTACAAAAATGTACAGGGTTGTTTTGACTTGGTATTGGGCAAGTTAATTTGACTTTTGTACTCTCTGTCTCTGCTGAACTTTTGATTTAATAATAAGAAGAGTTGATCAAAGGGTTTTCCCCACATTGGGGGTTTTTCCCTGGGATTCGCCGAATCTGGTGTCCTCTTGTCTTCTGCATTTTGTTTCATGTTCTATCTACTTTTACTTTCAATGTGATAATTGTGATTGCTATTGAAATTGGAAATTGTTATTGGTCTAAGGAGCATTGAAGTAAATTGTGCTAAGCATAGAACATACCATTGTTAACTAAAATTGACATGGTTTCAGAGCCCAGGTGAAGAGAAAGCCCAAGCAAGAGTGAGAAACACAATCACTAAGGAAAGTTGTTGGACAAGAATATTTGTCTAGCTCCAATGACGACTACATCATACTTCAAATTCGAGGAGAAGCTCAAGGACAAATCCGATTATCATGAATGGAAGATGACTTTGGATTTGACTTTGGAAGAGAATGATGCTATGGACTATGTGTGAAAATTTCTGACACAAAATTCTACTGCAGTAATTGATTTATTTCTCTTACTTATTTCTCACAACAAGTTGTTTATAAAACCCTTCAACAAACATTAAAATAAATTCTACTGTAGTTATCACATAATAGCATAGAGAAAAATAACCGTGATATACAAGCACAAGAATCAATCACATCAACACAGTAATTTTTGGACAATTGTCCTCGAAAAAACCCAATGCGGGAAAATCGGTGCAACAGATGAGGGTTTATTTATTATTCTTCAACAACAATCTCTTTACAAGGAATAATTTTGCAGTACATAGCGAAACCTTTACGAAAACACTCGAGATAATTTTCCTCCTCAGCTAGGAGAAATTTTGACACCATAGAGACCCTTTATCCTTCACTGCATCACCCTTGCATCATCTGCGTGAGGACCGCGTCATCCCTGCATCAGTTGTGTGAGGACTATGTGAGATCTCGTCTTGCTTGCATTGTCTCTCAGAGCTCTCCCTCTGCGCTGTCTCTCTTAGGCACTACGTCACCTCCTCTTCAGTCTCTGACTGATGCTGAACTCTCCTCTTCCTTCACCATGCGACTCTCCCTATGAATTCGAACTCCTCCTTGAGAATCAATTTTCCTCGTGTTACTGAGTATTTGCCCGATGTGTTTCCAAATGACTCTAAAGTCTTCTCTTATACTTTTCCTGTTGATGAATCAACGATTGAGATTAAGTCTCCAATCAACGACTAAGATTAAAACAGACTTGATCCTCATCTCTTAGAAGCTTCTCACCCATATATTTATTAATACCCATTAAATTTTTTATTTTCCTAAGTTTAGACTTAGGAACCGTTAAAAATATTAATTATTTTAATAACTCCTCATCTGAGTGGAATTTCTCCAAACAATTTTTTGGGTCTTCGAGATCTCATGTGTTCTAGCCCCTCCACAAAATTTTGGAGCTAGAGCACATCCGATGCTACCCAAAAATCAACAGTCCCTCTTAGCGAGGAATGTGCTCTAGCAATACTTTCCGATACAAGCATCACACTGATCCACGACATCCGTCCTCTGCGCTGTTGATGCTCAGCTTACTGCCCCTTACCTACTATGCTGCTGCAACCTGTACTGCTGCCCATGACACTGCAACTGTCACTGCTACATCCGTATTGCAACTCCCTCTGAATGTGCTGCATCACGCTGCCCATAGCACTGCCACTACTAACTGTTGCATTGCAACTTCTTATACTATTCGCTTCTGCTACTGAAACAGATTCTTCACCATCCCCATCTTCTTCTTGAAATAAACAAACTTTGTTCTTCCTAGAGCCTTGGTGAGGATGTCTGCCACATGTTCTCCTGTTCGGGTGTACCTCAACTGTACTGCCCCTCATTGGACATAGTCTCTGACGAAGTGACACCTGATATCAATGTGCTTTGACTGATTGATCATGAAAGAGTGGATTCTCAGAGACCTTGATGCAACTTTGATTATCACACAAAATACTGGTCGCTTTCATCTTTCTCCTGAATAGATTCACGAACAATTTCCTAAGCCATATGGCTTCGCACAAAGCTGTGATAGATGCCATATATTCAGCTTCAACTGAGCTCAGAGCCACGGATTTCTATTTCCTACTACACCAGGAGGTCATTCCTAACCCAATGTTGAAACAATACCCAGTGGTACTTTTCCGATCTACCGAACTTCTAGCCCAATCTGCGTCAATGAACCCATTCAACCTAATGTCATTACCTTGGGTGTACATTAGTCCATGCTCGACTGTTCCTTGTATATATTTGAGAACATGCTTGGCTGCTGCGTAGTGTGCCCTCTTTGGTTCCACCATGAATTGACTAAGGGTGTTGATAGCGTAACAAATGTTTGGCCTGGTATTGACCAGATACATCAGCGAACCTATGAGTTGCATGTACAAGGTGGGATCGACGTCTTTGTCTTTGGAAGCATCAATCTTCTTCCAGTTGGTGATCATTAGAGTAGCCATAGGTCTATAGTTCTACATTCTGAACCTTTTCAAAATATCTATAGCATATCTCTCTTGTCCAAGGAAAATTTCACCCTTCTGCTGCCAAACTCCCAAATCCTTCATGTCGAATTCTGTGGCAAGGTTCTCCTTGCAATCTTTGATTAACGTGGATGAGCTTGTTAGGAAAAGATCATCCACATATAACACCAAGATTAGAGGCTCATTCTCTACAACAAGATAGTAGAGATTAGGATTTATGTCACTCTTGACGAATCCCATCTTCTGCAAGTAGCCATCAATTCGACCGTACCATGCTCTAGGTGCCTGTTTAAGCCCATACAAGGCTTTCTTCAACCTGCATACATGAGATTTCTTCTCATGTGTCTCAAAACCCTTTGGTTGTTCAATGTATACTTCTTCTATCACCCCATTCAAGAACGCTGTCTTGACATCCATCTGGTGAATCTCCTACCCCATCTGTGCTGCAAGGGATATCACAGATCTAATAGAAGTATACGTGGCTACTGGGGCGAAGGTTTCTTCGTAGTCTATCCCTTCCTTTGAGCATACCCCTTAGCTACAAAACTCGCTTTGTATTTTTCCACACTGCCATCTGTAGCGTATTTGATTTTGTAGAGCCATCTTGAACCTACAACGGACCTGTCCTGAGGCCTAGGTACCACTTCCCAGACATCATTGACCATTATGGAATTGTATCCCTCCACCATAGCATCTACCCATACTTGATGCCGAACGACCTCCTAAAAACTAGAGGGTTCTCCAACTTGAGCCACCAAGGCTTGATATTTGTCTGGCTGTCTACGCTCCCTTTTCTCATTCCTGTGCGCATCGACCAAATTCTCCGCATCTTGTAGTATTTGTTGAAGTTCCTGACTCGTTCTACCATTGGTAGTAGGTATATCTATCTGCTGCTTCTCTTCCTGAGACTCCACCTGTTGTGATACCTCTAGAGTTTTGCCTTTAGGAGAAATACTGGTGCTAGTTTACTGCTGGACGAAGTGGCTGGACCAACGGATCATTCCTTTAACTACTTTTCGGAAGGCATTTCTCGGGATTTCCTGAAGGCTCTGCCCTCCATGAACTTTACATCTCGTCGAATAACGATCTTCTTATTCCTCGGAAGATAGACTTTATATGCCTTAGCATTCTCGCTATATCCCACAAGATATCCTTTCTTCGCAGTCTGATCCAATTTCTTTCACGTTTCTTCGGGTACATGGCAGTATGCAAAACTCCCAAATATCTTGAAATGACTTACCTCAGGCTTCTTACCGGTGAAGACACATTTCGGAGTAATCTTACCTAATGCCCTATGAGGAGTCTTGTTCTGGACATACGCTGCCGTGTTGCATGCTTCTGCCCATAGAAACTTGGGCATATCCTGATCATACAACATTGCCTTGGCTGCTTCAATAATAGTCTTGTTCTTCCTTTCTGCTACTCGATTCTGCTCCAGATTATAGGGGGCTGTCCACTCCTTATGATGCCTTCCCTTGTGCAAAAATCAGTGAAGTCCTTGTCGATGTATTCTCCACCACTTTCTGAGCGCAATATCTTTATCTTCTTTCCTGTCAGATTCTCAACTAGAGCCTTGAACTCCTTGAATAGACCAAAAACCTCATCCTTGGTTTTTAGAAATTGGATCCAAGTCTTTCTGGAATGGTCATCAATGAAGGTGAGGAAGTACTCGGCACCACTAAGAGCTCTTGTGGACATGGGTCCGCATATATCAGTGTATCAATCCCAGAACACTCTTAGCCCTATTGTTGCTTTTGGAGAATGCAACTTTGGCTTACTTGCCTAGTGCACATCCTTTGCATACATCATCTCGTTCGGTACTCGACTCTGGAACTCTTGATACTGTTATCCCGAGAATTCTTAGAGCCCCATGGTGTAAGTGTCCCATCCTCCTGTGCCATAGTTCATTCAAATCTTTTCGCCACTGTTGCCTATCAGTGCCATTGGAGATTCTAATGGTAATCTATACAACTTGTTACTTCTGACTCCAATCTGGGCCTTCTTTTTCCAACTCGGGTGTTTGACATATACTTTCTCCTTAATGAAGAAAACATCATAGCCCTTGTTTTGAAGCTGAGATACAAAGAGTAAGTTCATCCCTAATCCTGACACATGCAACACATTGATTGCTCGAAGCTGATCCCCTAATTTTGTTTGAAATACTACAGTACCTCTTCCTACGGGGTACATTTTGACATATTTCCCATGGTGATTTGGAAGTTCATCCTTTCTTCTTGATAATTTGAAAAACGTTCTCGTATTCCTGTCATGTGCCAGGAAGCTCCACTATCTATATACCAAACCTCAGAGGAGAAGAACTCGCTAAGCAAGCGACTTCTTCTAGTCTGGAAGCTAACATAGAATAATCATGATCCATGTTCTTCGTGCTCTCTTCTCCCTTTGGAGATCTGTGTGGGTCCTTTTGAGTTGATGCCCCGACATCATGCTCCTGACTCATAGCAGATTCTTTACTCCTGTTGCCTGATCTCTGCTCTGATACCATGTGAAAATTTCTGACACAAAATTCTACTGCAATAACTGATTTATTTCTCCTACTTATTTCTCACAATAAGTTGTTTACAAAACCCTTCAGCAAACATTAAAATAAATTCTACTGTAGTTTTCACATAATAGCATAGAGAAAAATAATAGTGATATACAAGCACAAGAATCAGTCACATCAACACAGTTATTTTTGGACAATTGTCCCCGAAAAAAACCAATGCGGAAAACTAGTGCAACAGATGAGGGTTTATTTATTATTTTTTGCGTGAGGACTGCATCATACTTGCATCTCGGCGTGTCTCCAAATGACTCTTAAGTCTTCTCTTATACTTGTCGTGTTGATGAATCAATGGCCGAGATTAAATCTCTAATCAACGACTAAGATTAAAACAGACTTGATCCTAGTCTCTTAGAAGCTTCTCACCCATATCTTTATTAATACCCATTAAAATTTTTATTTTCCTAAGTTTAGACTTAGGAACCCATTAAAAATATTAATTATTTTAATAACTCCTCATCCGGGTGGAATTTCTCCAAATGGTTTCTGGGTCTTGGAGATCTCATGTGTTCTAGCCCCTCCACAAAATTTTGGAGCTAGAGCACATCCGATGCTACCTAAAATCAACACTATGTAAAGGGAAGAGTGGTGGAGCCTCCTTCAAATGCACCTGCTACTGCAAAAACAAAGTACAAGAATGGTGAGGTCAAAGCTAAGAAAATCATTGTAGACTCCATTCAAAAGCATTTGGTTGCCTATATTTCTGATTTGGAAACATCTAAGGAGATGTATGATAAGCTGGTTGAGATGTTCAAAGTATTAAGGAGTTTAGACTTCTGTGATCCATAACATTGTTTAGTAATCTTCAGCAAAATCACATAATCAATCTTTTGTCGACGCGTTTCGAACCTATTGTAACTAAATTCTAAGAACAATAGTAATTTAATAACTATTTATTTATATTTAAATAATTTGGAAATAATAATATAGGTTATATGAAGATATAATTAATGACCATTATATTTAGTTTACCAATATTAATTTACCATAATTTATTGACCATTATGTCTAGTTTACCATTGGATCCTTGGATATAAACAATTATTATTATATAAAGACACAGTTACCATTATAACTAAATTCTAAGATTAATAGTATTTTAACACTATTTATTTGTAATTAAATAATTCAAGAATAATAAAAAATATAAGTTTTTAATAATTATGTAGATATAATGACCATTATATTTAAACAATGAATTTATTTTATTATTCAATTAACTAATGATAATATGTTTCTATTAATAATAAAATTATTAGTTTGACTATGATCCTAAGGTCAAAATTAGCCGTTGCAATATAGCCGTTGGAGTCTCTGCACACTCTATTTAATCAAGCTAAGCCAGATCAGTTCTTCAACTTGTCCTGACGATGAACCACACTGGTTGGTTCGAAACGCGTCGACAAAAGATTGATTATGTGATTTTGCCGAAGATTACTAAACAATGTTCAAAGTAAACAATGCAAATCAAGTCCTCTTTCTCAAGAACAAATTGAAAGACATCAAGATGGATAGGGGAGAGTCCATTCAATCTTACTTCATGAGGATTACCGAAATCAAGAATGATCTTCTATCTATTGGAGAAGTTGTTGGTGACAGGGAGCTCACTCTTATTCAACTTAGAGGTCTTACAAGAGCATGGGATGTATTTTACACCACCATACTCAACAATTATAGGATCCCGGGTGTTGATGAATTATTGGCTAGATGCCCTCAAGAAGAAATAAGGATGATGGAGAGAGATAAGCCCTCAAATGGAAATGATCCTACTGTTTTCTCTGCTCATGCTAAAAGGAAGAACAGTGCTGGTCTAAGGAGACAAGTCAAGGATTTAAGCAGAGATTCAAAGAAGGAAGAAAAGGAAGATGCTACAATTGCAACACGTTTGGCCACCATGCTAGAGAGTGCCCTCACAAGAAGGATATTCCAAGGGATGATGACAACAACAATCACAACAACTGCAAAGGCAATGGCAATCAAAGGAAAAACAAGTTCAACAATAAGGAAAGAGGAATGCTCCCGCTGCTTAATATGGCAATGGTCGTCCTCCCAAAAGATCAAGAAAATCTAGGTATGAGGAAAGTGATGTTGTAGAAAAACAAAATGAATTTTATCTTATTTCCGCTTTATCTACTGCCTCTCCTTCGGATACATTGGATCATTGGTTGATTGATAGTGGAGCCTCAACGCACTTCACTGGGTACAAAGAGGCCCTCTCAAATTTGGTTGTAAAGAAGACTAACTTGCAAATCATACTTGGAGATAATGCCACCTATCCCGTGAAAGGAATAGATATCGTCACTCTTCACCATAATCAAGGTCAAACCATTCATCTACAAGAAGTATTGTATGTGCTCGATTTGAAAAAGAACTTGGTATCTATTTCTGCAACGGAAGATAAAGGCTTCAAGGTGGCATTCATTGATGGAAAGGTATGTCTTTGGCAAAAAAAACCCTAAAGATGCATTTACACTTGGATTTAGGGTTGATGGTCTTTATCAAGTTGGAGGCGTCCTTTTGGAGCCATGCCTTGCGACACTTGTCTTCAATATGAATTGTGGCACCGAAGATGGTCACATGTATGTCCGATTTCAACATGAATCGTGAAGGTCTTTGTCAGGGTTGTGCATCTTGGAAACTTACAAGGGGACCATTCCCCTCAAGCGAAAGTTAAACTTTTGATATTCTTCAACTGGTGCATTTTGACCTATCTGTTATGTTTCCCGCAACATCATTAGGAGGATACTTATATTATGCTATCTTTGTGGATGACTTCTCTCGCAAAACATGGATTTATTTCTTGAAGAAGAAGGATGAAGTATTCAAATGGTTCTGTGCTTTCAAAGCCTTGGTGGAGAATCAAATAGGGAAGAAGATCAAAATATTGAGGACCGACAATGGGACCGAATATGAATCAAATGAATTCAATGACTATTGTAGAGAAGCTGGCATTAAGAGGGAGACAACTGTTGCATACACTCTTGAGAAAAATGGAGTTGCTGAAAGAAAGAATCGAACGATCATGGAAGCCACCTGTGCCATGCTTCATGATCTAGGTCTACTGAAGTTCTTATGGGGAGAAGCTACAAATATTGCCGTGTGTGTTGAAAATATGTGTCCACATCAAGCATTGAATTTGAAGACACTCGAAGAAGTTTTCACTTGTAAGAAACCTAATGTTTCTCATTTTAGAATATTTGGTTGTCTCGTGTATTTTCATGTGCCTAAAGAGAAGAGGAACAAGTTGGGAGCATGCGGGAAGAAAGAACTTTTGTGGGCTATAGTGAAAACTCAAAGGCATATAGAAATTATGTGCCTGGTCAACGAGATGTGGAAGTAAGCCACGATGTTACATTTGAGGAAGACACTACTCTTGGGAAAGCTAGAGATCTCCCCATTCCAGGAAAAGAAAATGATGATCCTACAGGAAAGCAAGAAGAACCTCCGTCCGATGACCCCATGCCCGATGTTGAAGGTCTGATGGATCCCATTGATCCACCTCCTAGTGATCCCTCTAACTCAAGGAAAAGACTGGTTTGGCTCAATGACACTTTCGAAGATGCTGAAAAGCATATTGCTCCAAGAGGGACATTTCATGAAAGTAAGAAGTGTGAAAATTCCTAATACTTGAGGAACCCCTATTGCAACAAATATGAATCTACTTCACCTACATGATTATAATTACATTCATCAAGTTATTCTTCTGAATATTGAAGCAAATTACTTTTGCAACCTACACTACTTTAAATATTTGATTTCATGAAACAAATAACTGAGCAAAGAACAAGATACATAGGACACAATTATTTTTGGACAAAATAGTCCCCGGAAAAACCCAATGCGGGAAAACCGGTGCAACAACATTGAGGGTTTTCTATTATTAAGCAGTAGTTCTGAATACAATGCTGGTTGCCCTCTCGACAAACCAGTGATAGAGAAAATACAATGGTGGAAAATTTGAGTGAGTTTTACCTCACTTCACTTGGCAGATTCCGACTGATCCGGCAGCAAGACTGGCTAACTCCGGCTAACTCTGCGGTGGCCCTGCGTCAACTTTGCGTTGTCTCTTCTGCCCATTGCATCAACCTTCTTGGCCGTTCTAGTAGTTCCACGACAGTTCCGACTTTATGCGTGGAGGGCAACTTTATGCTTTTGTGCTGGCCCTTCTGGCTTTGCGTTAGGCTTGCGTGGGCCTAGATTGCTCGAGCGTCAGTCTTCCTGGCTGCTGCGTTGCCTCCACAAGCTTCTCTTCGCCTCTTTGTCAGTACTTCCGAACTATCCTTGCCCCTCTTTCACAACTGATCACCTAGTTCGAATTTCTCAGCTCCCTAGCCCCATAAATTGAACTTCAGATCAATCTGTTCTCTCCTTGTGTATCTAAATGAACCCCAAGCCTCCTTATACTTTTCTCGTTGAGACTTCAATGGCCGAGATTAAGTCTCTAATCAACGACTAAGATTAAAACATGACTTGAGCTGCCTTCTGGATCATTCTCACCCATATTTTGATTAATACCCATGAAAATTTAAATTTTTCTAAGTTTAGACTTAAGAACCCCTTAAAAATAATAATTATTTTAATAAAATACAATCCGGGTGGAATTTCACCAAACGGTTTCTGGGTTCTTTAGAACTCATGTGTCTTAGCCTTTCCACCAATTTTCATGGCTATAGCACATTCGACGCTACAAAAAACTAACACTCCCTCTTAGCGAGGAAAGTGCTCTAGCAACAATGTCCACCTACATGCTGCTCTGCTTCTGAAGCACCTCCTTTCCGCATTGTTGTTGCCACCATCACTGTGCTGCTGCTGCTACTGTACTACTACCCATGACATTGCCACTGCCACTGTTGCATTTGTACTACAACTCCCTCTCAAACACTGCATTTGTTACGCTGCTAGCACTGCCACTGCTAACACCACATTCGTACTGCAACTCAATTGTTGAGAGAAGCAACTGAAAAACATCCAAAATTAACTGAACTTAACTGTGTTCAACATAATACCATGAATGTTGGAATTTGACTGCTCTAGTCTTTGATCCTCTGAATCTTCTGTGCTACTACTGACTTCTGCACTGTGCCATTTGCATTGCTGCCAACCTTGCTCTGTGCTGATCAGCTTCTGATCTCTGGCTACCGCATCTGTCTCTCCAGAAAATCCACTGCATCATCTGACACTAAGTCCAACTCGCTACTGTTGAATCTCGGGCTCCCGTAGCAAGGAATTGATCCAAGGGGTGGACTCCTCAAGGATCCTATCCACATGTAGTCCTCCCAACTACATCTCAATATCGCCGCATTTCCCTCCTAGAGATGCGTGGGCACTCATGGCAAACTCCTCTTCGTTAATCTTTGCTGGAGCAAAGTTAGGATCATGTTTCTCATCCTTATCCTTTTACTTTAGAGGACATTGGGATGCAAAGTGGCCCATCTCGCCACATCTGAAACATTTCACCTTCTAAATGTCCTTCTTCCGCTTTGGCTTTTGCTGTCCCTTCGATGCTAGAGTTGCGTTCTCCTCTTCCTCCTTGGTCTTCGTGCTACTCCCACTGTTGCCATTGAGGTTGACCTTAATTAGGTCCCTCCTTAATTCTTCCTGTTGAAGGGATGCCCACATCTCCTCCCATGGAGGTAGTCTTTCCCTGCCCAATATACTTTGGACGAAGACTTGCCATTCATCCGAGACTCCATTCAGGGCTATCCTTACCATCGCGGTAGATTGAGGAGTGGATCCCACTGCAGCAAGCTTGTCTTTGGTGTCCTAAAGACGTTGAAGATAGGAGTTGACTCCTTCTCGCTTCTGCATCAATGTCCGTTGCAACTTCTGTTCTAGGTACATCTTCCGCTGTTCAGAAGAGCCTTCATACAGAGAAGACAAGGCTTCCCACATCTCTCAGGTTGTATCCTTGCCCTGCAAGTGTGAGACCACATGATCTTGAACTCCATCGAGAATGAGCCGCTTTGCCTTCCCTTGCTCGGCCTTGTACTTCTTACTTTGATCATTGCCAGCAGGAACAACCACAACACTTTTGACGTAGGCTTCGAGATTGTACTCCTATATAACAACTAAGATTCAGGTCTTCCATATGACATAGTTGGAAGCTCCTTCCAACCTATCCTGATCTCTAAGCCCATGCGATGCCATCTCACCCAACTGTAGAACTAACTCCTCTAGTCACTACTCGACACTGCTCAGCAAGTGAGAAATTCAAACTTTTTGGCAAAAAGTTCTCTGAGGAAAAAATTCCCCTTCTATGTGTCTTCACTCTTTTTCAATGTATTTCTGCCCCGGTAGAAACTGCGCCCTTCAAGCACTGCACTGAGGGTTTGCGTCACTCCCTTTGCCTTTGCAAACTCACGAATTGAAAATCGTACCTCTCTGTCGACTCTCTCAAAGAGAGATTTCCTCAGAATCTTTGCTTCCCGGCAAGGACTGCGCAATCCCTTCAAGGGGATTCGAATTATTGCCAAGTGCAACTTTTGGCCTCTCTGCTCAACGCTGGATTTGCTCTTCCTGTTTCAAAATCAATGCTTTAATACCATGTGAAAGTTTCTAATCCTTAAGGAACCCCTACTGCAACAAATTTGAATCTACTTCACCTACTTGATTTTAATTACATTCATCAAGTTATTCTTTTGAATACTGAAGCAAATTACTTCTGCAACCTACACTATAAATATTTGATTTCATGAAATAGAAAACTGAGCAAAGAACAAGATACATAGGACACAACTATTTTTGGACAAAATAGTTCCCGGAAAAACCCAATGCAGGAAAACTAGTGCAGCAGCTCTGAGGGTTTTCTATTATTAAGCAGTGGTTTTGAATACAATGTTGAAATTTGGTACCGGAGGACAGGTGGTTCCCTTAGGCTTTGATCTTTGGCCTAGGGAAAAGTGTCCAAAAGAATTTAATTTTTCTCCTAAAGTGACTTTATAATTTTATAAAGTTAAATCTAATTTAAAAGTGACTTTAAGTGATAAAGTTATTAAGTCTAATTTTAAAGTGACTTTTATAAAGTCAATGAAAAATTAGAAAGGAAAAGTGACTTTGGAAATAAATGACTAAGTGGGTCTTTATTAAAGTGGGGTGAATTAAAAAATAGAAAGTGAGATTTAAATGAGCATTTAATCTCAACCATTGATCTAAATCTATTTCAGCCATTGGATTTAGAGATCACCCAAAAGTCACTTGGATCACCCAAAAGTCACTTGGAGTTATATTAAAGGAGGAAAAGGAGGAAAAGGTCATTCATTTTTTCATGAGCAGATTGGGAGAAGGAGAGCAAGAGAGCAAGAGAGATTTATGAGCAGGAAGGAGAAGGAGACAGCAGCTTGGCACACATTCCAAGGCAGCAGTTGAGCAGATTTGTACAGCTAATTCAGCACATAGTGAAAGGCAGATTTTTGCACAAAAATCGAGGAGCAGTTTGCTGATTTTTCTGCACACAAAACGGAGGTCGTACAGCATTTATTGCTGTCCTGTTTGCTGTAATTTCCAGATTGCTGTGAGGCACGGGAAAGGAGATAAGTTGTAAATTTGCTTGCTGATTTTTGCTGAATAATTCTCACTGTAAAAAGACAAATTTCAGAAATAAAGAAGAGCTCTCAAACTGGTTTTCCCCAAGAGTTGTAGGGGGTTTTTCCAGGGTCAAGTTGACCAAAAATATCAGTGTTTTAATGTGTTTTAATGGCTGTTTTTAATTGCTGATTTTTAATTCTGCAATTTCCAGCATTCTGAAAAATTTCCAGAATTTGTGTTTTCAGCAATATTTATTTTTTCAGTCTGTTGAATGTATGGTTATGGGAATGGGCATTTAACTACATGGGAGAAATAAGGAGAAACTGAAAACCGGGGTGGGAAAACAGAAATTTTTACATGGTATCAGAGCTTGAGTGCTGAAGGGCAGTTTGGGACAGCAAAAGGAAAAATTGCAGTTGCTGATTTTTCACTCAGAAAATTCCAGCAAGCTGATTTTTTCATAAACAGCAGTTTTATCTTTACTACAACAGTGCTATTTTTCAGTTTTAGGACAGCAGGATGTCATTGGGATTGAGGGTGGAGGATAGGTTGGATGGGCATACAAATTACAGCGTTTGGAAGGAGAGAATGCAGAGTATCTTTGAGGAGGCAGAAGTCTGGGATATCATGGTGCATACCGCACAGAACCCTGTTGTTGTGCCCACTGATGTTACTCAGTTGGCTGAGTATAAAAAGAAGAACAATAAGGGTAAGAGGCTGATTCTAGACGGAATCAAAGACCATTGCATTCCTCATGTGAGAGGAAAGAGCAATGCCCATGAGATGTGGACAGCATTGTCCAATCTCTACCAGAGTACCAATGAGAACCGGAAGATGGTCCTGAAGGAGAAGCTAAAGAACATTAAGATGGGTAATGATAGTGCAGCTGGATATCTCACAAAGATTACTAATGTGAGAGATGAGTTGGCAGTGATTGGAGAGGCCATTCCACCCACTGAGTTGGTGCGGATTGCAGTGAATGGCCTCCCCCGTTCATGGTTGAACTTTGCTGATGGGGTTTGTGCACGTGAGACCCTTCCCACATGGGAGAGGTTTTGGGATGATTGTATTCAGACAGAGATCAGGAAAGGGCAACTTGGGGCAGCCAAGCCAGTTGAGCAGGATGAGGACGTAGCACTGGTGGCAGGAGGCAAGAAAGGCAAAGGGAAGAAGCAGGCTTCCACAAGCGGTGGTGGAGGCAAAGGCAAAGGTAAAGGTAAACAGGGGAACACACAGAAGGACTATTCCAAGGTGAAGTGTTGGAATTGTCAAAAGATGGGACACTATGCAGTTGTGTATCCGGAGAAGAAGAAGAAGAAGGGGAAGAACCAGGACGTGGCAGCTTCAGCAGAGATTGAGGACTTTGCTGGTCGTTTTGACCGAGAGTTTGCGTTCACTACATGTGAGTCCTCTAGTGCAGGATCACCTGCCAAACAGGTTCAGAGGGAGCATGCTTTTCCCTCGATTAGCGGAGCATCTACAGGTATCTGGTATGTGGACAGTGGGGCTTCACGTCACATGACAGGAGTCCGTGAGTACTTCTCAGAGCTTTCAGAGAGTGGTATTGATATTGAGGTAGTACTCGGTGATGACAGAGTTGTTAGAGCAGTCGGGGTGGGGACAGTGACATTTCAGAGGGAGTCCAAACCTCCCTTGAAAGTGTCAGAGGTTCTTTATGTGCCAGGGATGAGGAAGAACCTCATATCCGTCTCAGCTTTGGAGGACAGAGGATATGAGGTACTGTTCAGGGGAGGACAAGTGTTGATGTATCCCAGGGGCGCTCCAGCTGATTCAGCTAGAGTGATAGGTGTACGCCATGCAAAGGTGTACAAGTTTGCATTTCAGCCCCTTTTGGCATTGAGCAGTAGTACCGACAGCAGAGCTAGCAATTCTGAGCTGTGTGAGATTTGGCACCGCAGGATGGGACATATGTATCATGGAGCCTTGAGGACATTGCGGGAGATCACTACAGGTGTGCCAGATTTCAGTACTGATCACTTTGATACTTGCAGAGGTTGTGCGATGGGCAAGTTTGCCAAATCCCCTTTTCCCAGCAGTGACAGCAGAGCGACGGGGATACTTGATTTGATTCATTCCGATGTGAGCGGTCGGATGTCTCATGTTTCCTTGAGTGGATATGAGTACTATGTTTTATTCATTGATGATCACTCCAGGAGGACCTGGATTTATTTTTTGAAGACCAAGAGTGAGGTCTTCAAGCGGTTTCAGGAGTTCAGAGCTCTTGTGGAGACTCAGACAGGTCGAAAGATCAAGTCCTTGAGGTCGGACAATGGAGGAGAGTACACCCTTGGAGAGTTTGTTGACTATTGTGCGGAGGCAGGCATTAGGAGGGAGTTCACTGTTCCTTACAACCCCCAGCAGAACGGGGTTGCGGAGAGGAAGAACAGATCCATCATAGAGGCTGCCAAAGCCATGATACATGATCAGGGGTTGCCATTGTTCTTGTGGGCAGAGGCCTGCAACACAGCTGTTTACTTGCAGAACAGGAGTCCGCATCGTGCTTTGGGGCACATGACTCCGGAGGAGGCTTTCTCTGGGAAGAACCCTGATATTGGTCATCTTCACATCTTTGGATGCATTACATACTCCTATATACCCAAAGAGAAGAGGACCAAACTAGAGCCCACCGCAGAGAAGGGTATCTTTGTGGGCTACAGTGAGACCTCAAAGGCCTTTCGGATTTACATTCCTGCACAGAGGAGAGTTGTTGTCAGACGGGATGTGAAGTTCGAGGAGGACAGGG
The DNA here is from genome assembly GCA_031772625.1 of Pinus tabuliformis. NCBI lineage: Eukaryota > Viridiplantae > Streptophyta > Pinopsida > Pinales > Pinaceae > Pinus > Pinus tabuliformis. The sequence goes on from CM062817.1 coordinate 1,870,518,092, forward strand.
CCTTTAGGAGGTCACGGGAGTTAGAGTATCTGGATCAGCGAGACCCTCAGCAGCAGTTGAGTCAGTCGCAAGGATCCAGTGGGCAGGGATCAGGAGGATCCGGAGGTACATCTATGAGGATGTCAGGTCCATCAGTGAGCAGTGGCTCATCGAGCCAGAGGGGTGGTGCTCCGGGCAGCATGCAGAGCAGTTCACAGAGCAGTTCACTAGGGAGTCCACTGATGGACAGTTCACACGGTACCTCAACTTCTACAGGTTCAGGTGCAGGCAGGAGGACAGCAGACAGACAGTCAGGAGTTCAGGCTACTGATGATGATGAGGAGGAGGAGTTTCATTCTCCGGTGGAAGAAGTGCGCTCAGGGAAGAGGAAGCCCAAGTGGCTTCAGGACACCTTGAGAGATGCCACATCTGTTGCTGAGCCGAAGAGGCCGGTCAGAGAGAGTAGACCACCTGAGAGGTTTTGTAGTTATATGGCGATGGTTACCAGCATCCTTGACTCTGAGCCTTCTAGCTATGAGGAGGCAGCTAGCCAGCAGGTCTGGAGAGAGGCCATGCAGGAGGAGTATTCTTCTATCATGAAGAATGATGTTTGGGAGGTGGTGCCGAGGCCTGAGGGCAAATCCGTGGTTACTTCCAGATGGCTTTACAAGGTAAAGCATGCTGCAGATGGCAGCATTGAGAAATTCAAAGCGAGGTTTGTGGCTAGAGGGTTCTCCCAGGTAGAGGGAGTTGATTATGAGGAGACCTTCGCTCCCGTGGCTCGATATACTTCGATCCGCTCCATTATATCGATAGCAGCAGAGATGGGTTGGAAGATCCACCAGATGGATGTGAAGACCGCATTTCTCAATGGCTTCATACAGGAGGAGGTGTACATTGAGCAGCCACAGGGCTTTGAGGTGCATGGGAAGGAGTCCCATGTGTGCAGATTGAAGAAGGCCCTTTATGGCCTGAAGCAAGCTCCCAGAGCTTGGTACTCCAGGATAGATGCATACTTGCAGGGGATGGGTTTCACAAAGAGTGAGGCAGATCCGAACCTTTACTTTATTGTGATTGGTGAGGAGCCTCTCATTCTGGTGCTGTATGTGGATGACTTGATCATTACAGGTGCAGAGAGACTCATAGAGCACTGCAAGAGAGATCTTGCGGCGGAGTTTGAGATGAAGGACATCGGCTTGATGCATTACTTTTTGGGTTTGGAGGTGTGGCAGGAGGAGGGGCATTTCTTCCTGGGGCAGGGGAAGTATATTGTGGACATCCTTAGCAGATTCCACATGGAGGATTGTAGACCCATGTCGACACCGATGATCACCAACTGGAAGAAGCTTCATGCTTCGGATTCCGAGTTGGTGGATCCCACATTGTACAGGCAGCTGATTGGTTCCTTGATGTATTTGGTCAACACTAGACCAGATATCTGTTTTGCAGTCAACACGATGAGTCAGTTTATGTGTGAGCCTAGGAAGGTTCACTGGGTGGCTGCAAAACACATTTTGCGGTACTTGCAGGGGACAGTGGATTATGGTCTGGACTACAGGCAGGGAGATGGAGTGAGATTGGCAGGATACACTGATTCTGATTGGGCAGGTTGTGCTTCTGATAGGAAGAGCACTTCAGGGTGTTGTTTTGGGTTGGGTTCAGCAGTAGTGTCATGGTTCAGCCGGAAGCAGCAGTCAGTAGCACTGAGTTCAGCGGAAGCAGAGTATATGGCAGCCAGTCTAGCTAGTTGTGAGGCTATCTGGCTTCGCAAGATGTTGTTTGGCTTATTTGGTCAGCCGTTGAGACCTTCAGTGATTTACTGTGATAATCAGAGTTGCATTAAACTCACGGAGAATCCAGTATTTCATGACAGGTCAAAGCATATCGGGATCAGATATCATTTCATCAGAGACTATGTTCAGAAGGGAGCTGTGAAGCTTGAGTATATTTCCACTGATGAGCAGGTTGCAGATATCCTTACCAAAGCCTTACCACGGGGCAAGCATGTCTACTTCAGAGACAAGATGGGTGTGGTGAGGAACACCTTCCTCGGTAAGAGGGAGTGTTGAAATTTGGTACCGGAGGACAGATGGTTCCCTTAGGCTTTGATCTTTGGCCTAGGGAAAAGTGTCCAAAAGAATTTAATTTTTCTCCTAAAGTGACTTTATAATTTTATAAAGTTAAATCTAATTTAAAAGTGACTTTAAGTGATAAAGTTATTAAGTCTAATTTTAAAGTGACTTTTATAAAGTCAATGAAAAATTAGAAAGGAAAAGTGACTTTGGAAATAAATGACTAAGTGGGTCTTTATTAAAGTGGGGTGAATTAAAAAATAGAAAGTGAGATTTAAATGAGCATTTAATCTCAACCATTGATCTAAATCTATTTCAGCCATTGGATTTAGAGATCACCCAAAAGTCACTTGGATCACCCAAAAGTCACTTGGAGTTATATTAAAGGAGGAAAAGGAGGAAAAGGTCATTCATTCTTTCATGAGCAGATTGGGAGAAGGAGAGCAAGAGAGCAAGAGAGATTTATGAGCAGGAAGGAGAAGGAGACAGCAGCTTGGCACACATTCCAAGGCAGCAGTTGAGCAGATTTGTACAGCTAATTCAGCACATAGTGAAAGGCAGATTTTTGCACAAAAATCGAGGAGCAGTTTGCTGATTTTTCTGCACACAAAACGGAGGTCGTACAGCATTTATTGCTGTCCTGTTTGCTGTAATTTCCAGATTGCTGTGAGGCACGGGAAAGGAGATAAGTTGTAAATTTGCTTGCTGATTTTTGCTGAATAATTCTCACTGTAAAAAGACAAATTTCAGAAATAAAGAAGAGCTCTCAAACTGGTTTTCCCCAAGAGTTGTAGGGGGTTTTTCCAGGGTCAAGTTGACCAAAAATATCAGTGTTTTAATGTGTTTTAATGGCTGTTTTTAATTGCTGATTTTTAATTCTGCAATTTCCAGCATTCTGAAAAATTTCCAGAATTTGTGTTTTCAGCAATATTTATTTTTTCAGTCTGTTGAATGTATGGTTATGGGAATGGGCATTTAACTACATGGGAGAAATAAGGAGAAACTGAAAACCGGGGTGGGAAAACAGAAATTTTTACATACAATGCTGGTTGCCCTCCCGACAAACTAGTGACAGAGAAAATACAATGGCAGAAAATCTGAGTGGGTTTTACCTCACTTCACTCGGTAGATTCTGACTGAACCTGCAGCAAGACTGGCTAACCTTGCTACCTTTGCGCTGACATTGCATCGGCCTTACAAGCTCTGCATCAACTCTGCGCTGTCTCTTTTGCCCACTGCGTCAACCTTCTTGACTGTTCTAGGAGTTCCTCGGTAGTTCCAACTTTTTGCGTGGAGGGCAGCGTTCTGCTTCTGCACTGGCTCTTCTGGCTCTGCGTCAGGCCTACGTGGGTCTAGATTGGCCCAACGTCATTCCTCTTGGTTGCTGCGCTGCCTCCACAAGCTTCTCTCCGCCTCTTTGTCAGTACGCCTGAACTATGCCTGCCCTTCTTCTGCAACTGATCACCTAGTTCAAATTTCTCAGCTTCCTAACCCCATAAATCAAACTTTAGATCAATCTATTCTCTCCGTGTGTATCTTAATGAACCCCAAACCATCTTCTTCTACTGTTTTTGTTGAGACTTCAACGACCGAGATTAAGTCTCTAATCAACGACTAAGATTAAAACACAACTTGATCCACCTTCTAGATCATTCTCACCCAGATTTTGATTAATACTCATTAATATTCTAATTTTCATAAGTTTAGATTTAGGAACCCCATTAAAAATATTAATTATTTTAATAAAATACAATCCAGGTGGAATTTCACCAAACGGTTTCTAGGTTTTTTAGAACTCACGTGCCTTAGCCTCTCCACCAATTTTCATGGCTAGAGCACATCCGATGCTACCAAAAACTAACAAGAAGCCCACTAGGTATCAATGATACCTTGTTGCTATGAGTACCATTGTTCACTCAGAGCTTTGTACGTTCGAAGAAGCCGTAAAACACTAAGTATGGAAAGATGCGATGAATGAGGGGTATGATTTCATCATGAAGAACGATGTTTGGGATGTGGTTCTTAGACCCAAGGACAAGTTTGTGGTCACGTCTAAATGGCTTTACAAAATCAACCATGGAGTTGATGGGAGTGTTGAAAAATACAAGGCCAGGTTCGTTGCTCGATGCTTCTCTCAAAAGGAAGGGTTGGACTATGATGAGATATCTGTTTGATTATAGATCTTGTTGCTTCTCAAGGATGGAGCCCACACCAAATGGATGTTAACACTGCTTGTTTGCATGGCTCACTTAAGGAGGAAGTCTATGTAGAACAACCTGAGGGGTTTGAAGTACAGGATTGAAGGACAGATGTATGTAGATTGAAAAAGCCCTCAATGGGTTGAAGCAAGCCCCCATGGCTTGGTATGAGAGGATTGATAACTATCTTATGAAGCTGGGATTTACAAGGAGCGATGCTAACCCTAACCTATATTTCAAGATTGAAAATGACAGGCCTCTCATCCTAGTCCTTTATGTGGATGATATCTTTTTGATAGGGGTAGACCCTCTCATTTATCAATGTAATAGGGAGTTGGCTTCCGATTTCGAGATGAAGGAACTAGGACTAATGCACTACCTCCTAGGCCTGGAGGTCTGGCAAAAGCCAAGTGAGATTTTTCTTTCTCAAGGAAAATACATTGTGAAGCTGCTCGAGAGATGTGGGATGGGGGATTGCAAGTTCGTTTCTACTCCAATGGATTTCAACTTCAAGAAGCTATGTGGAATTGTCGTTGGGCCCGAATTGGCAAATCCTTCTGAATACAGACAACTTATGGGGGCCCTGATGTGGTAAACTCCCGTATTGACATATGCTTTGCTGTGAACACATTGAGTCAATTTATGGTCGAGCCTCATAACATACATTGGATTGCTGCGAAGAATCTCTTGAGATATCTCCGTGTCACAATCTATTATGTATTGAGATACACTGCCTGATCCAGATGGATATTGGTGGCCACCTGCCAAGTCCACTTGGACCCCCACCATTGTTTCTTTCAACTTTTCAGTTTCCTTAATTGTAGCATAGTTTACTATTTTTAGCAGTTGTTTGGGTCTTGAACTTTCGGAGCCGTTTTGAGGCCCTAAACGACGTTTTTTTGGGAAAACTAGGAGCAAGATGGGTCCATGGACGAATGTTGCTCTTTCCAAAGTTGTAGTTCTCGGATAGATCTTTCTAACGAGATATTGTGCGCATCAAACAGAGATCGTATGCCGAAGTTACGACCCCGGGAATTTGATGTACCAATTTACGCAAACGGGGCCCACAATTTGGCGTTTTATCTTCTAGGGTTAGGTTTTGGATGTTTAGGGTTTTCCATTGTAGCATAGTTTACTATTTTTAGCAGTTGTTTGGGTCTTGAACTTTCGGAGCCGTTTTGAGGCCCTAAACGACGTTTTTTTGGGAAAACTAGGAGCAAGATGGGTCCATGGACGAATGTTGCTCTTTCCAAAGTTGTAGTTCTCGGATAGATCTTTCTAACGAGATATTGTGCGCATCAAACAGAGATCGTATGCCGAAGTTACGACCCCGGGAATTTGATGTACCAATTTACGCAAACGGGGCCCACAATTTGGCGTTTTATCTTCTAGGGTTAGGTTTTGGATGTTTAGGGTTTTCCATTGTTTCTCAACAATAAATAGGCCTTAGAGTCTCATTGTAACATAGTGGAGAGGCATGTAGCCGCCACATCTCTTCTCAGAGATAAGCTACGATCGCACTAGCTGGTTTATTTCCATTTCTGTTTGTAAGCATATTTCGGTATTTTACAATTATGAAATGAAGTATTATTTCCATTGCATCCTTGTATTTAAGGTTATATCTATAATTTCTTGCATCCCTGTTTAAATCCGTATTAGTGGTATTAGAGCGGTCTGCTTTTTCTTTGTTTTTCTTTGCATGTCCCTAACGAGGTCGGGATATAAGGAGTTAGGGCTTGAGTTACCGAACCATTGCAAGACCAGCCTCGGAAATCCAGACGGCCTCCCACGGTGAATGAAAAGAAAGACCAAGGGGCAAGAGATCCTATCAAAATCTTGCTCGAAGAACCCATCGAGTGACGAAGGAACGCGTTGATGGATAACTTTGCCCAGATCCTTCAGCGACTACCTAGAGGCGACACATCGGCTTCCAACAACTACTCTGGAAACGCCACACCCTTTAAGGTACAAGTTAATTTTGAAATCCCCATCTTCGAGGGTCAAATAGAGACATATTCTGTAGATAAATGGTTAAATCTGCTAGAAGGGTGTTTTTCTGTTCATGATTTTTTGAGTCGGGGAGAGATTATTTTCGCTCTTTTTAAAGTAGCCCCCCACGTCAAGGACTGGTGGGAAACCTACTGCGAGCAGAAGGATGAAAGTACGAGCTTACTATTTTCAGCCGCACACACTTGGAATTCATTCCGGACTATGATCAAGGAGCAGTACTACCCTGTTGGAAGCTATGAGGATCAATGCATAAAGTGGACCACGTTGCGGCAGGGAAGGGACCAAGATGTGCCAGAGTTTACCAATATTTTCCATACCCTTCGCACAAAGTGGGGTATCAAGGATTCAGAGTAGCATTTGGTACTCAAAAACCACGACTACCTGCACAAGTACATGCAAGAAGAAATAGAATTCTTGAATATCTCCTCGCTCGGCACGGCATACCGATATGCCGTCAAGGTCAAGCAAAAGTTTACACAGAAGAAGCGAGACTTTGGATCTGCAAATCTAAAGCAAGGGAAAGGTGCCCCCAAACCGCAAGACAAGGGGCAAAGCCAAGGCGGGGCGGCCCAAGACAACTTGCCAAAGCTGCAAGAGCTCCACTCACACACAAATGAGTGTCGGGCCAAGCAGTCACTGTTGGCCGAGCTAAGGGTTTCAGAATCAGATGCATGTTCTGACTCTAAGTCAGAACCCGACAAGGAGAATGACAAAGGGAAGCAAATTATCAATGCGGAACCCAACGCCACCGTTGCCACCACGAAGATCCCGAAGGAGGAATCTGAAGACCCAGAGGAGGAGGAGTGTCTCTTTCATTCTTGGATGTGGGTAAAGGGCTCCCCGCTATATTTCATTGTCGACAACGGGAGCCAAAAGAACCTCATTTCGGCAAAGGTCGTGAAGCGGCTGGGCTTATTGGCCACAACACATCCACAACTGTACAACATCGGGTGGCTTCACCAAGGACGAGATCTTCGCATAAGCCAACAATGTCGCCTTCCATACAACATCAAGCCCTTCATGGATGAGGTATTGTGTGACGTTGCTCCCCTTGATGTTTGTGATGTATTATTAGGACAACCATACTTGTGGAAGCAACATGCTGTGTATGACTCAAGGGCTCGTGTTGTTATTGTTACTTTGGGAAATAAATTGTATAGGATACTGGAGGTAGTATTGCCTACCGCCATCTCTTTGGTTATTGCAAAACAATGCAGTGAGCTCATTTCCAAAACCGGGAAATTTGTTTTCTTGATGATACGCCCTAAAGGAAAGAAGAAGACGGTGGTCACAACTTCCAGACAGCGCCCCTCCGCACGACAACTACAGAGGGACAAGGTCGTGGAGGAGTACGAGGACATCTTCACCTCCCCTGCAAGGGTTCCTCTGCATTGTCAGGGCAAGCACTCCATCGATCTAACCCCAGGTGCGCCGTTGCCCAATGGACCAATCTATCGACGCTCTGTTCTGGAGAACGATGAAATCAAGAGGCAGATTCAGGAGCTGTTGCAGAAAGGTCACATCCGTTCGAGTTCATCGCCTTATGGGAGCCCGATTGTGTTGGTACAAAAGAAGGATGGGACTTGGAGACTCTGTATTGACTATCGGGCGCTGAACAAGATCATTGTCCGTAATAGGTACCCGATCCCACAGATTGATGACCTCCTGGACCAACTGAAGGGGGCAAAATATTTCAACAAGATCGATTTGAAGTCAGGATATCACCAAGTACCAATCGAACCCTCCGATGTGTGGAAGACTGCCTTCAAAGCCAAGGAGGGCCTTTTCAAATGGTTGGTTATGCCTTTCAGATTGACGAATGCTCCTGCAACCTTCATGAGGCTAATGGATGACATCTTGCGGCCATTCACCAACTCATTTGTAGTGGTATACTTGGATGACATCTTGATCTTCAGCCAGAGTTGGGAAGAGCACCTCCACCACATCCGACAGGTTCTCCAAACACTGCGGCAACACAAGTTATGTGCCAATTTGGAGAAATGCACTTTTGGCATGACCCAGGTTCAGTATCTGGGATACATTATTGATGAACGGGGGTGCATGTGGATCCAGCGAAGATCCAAGTCATTTGGGATTGGCCATCTCCAACCACTCTGACAGAGCTCCGCAACTTTCTAGGTCTTGCCAACTTCTACCGCAGGTTCGTGTTGGGATTTTCTCATATCACTTGGCCCTTGAGTCAAGTCACCAAGGGAGGAGCGAAAGCAAAATTCTTTTGGTCTGAGTCTCAACAAAAGGCATTCACAGAGTTGAAAGATCGCCTCTGTTCGACACCAGTGCTCGCATTACCAGACTTGCAACAACCATTCGAGGTCGAGACAGATGCCTCTGACTATGCTATTGAGGCAGTCCTTACTCAACACTGACATCTAGTGGCATATCATAGTGAGACACTTTCAGACACAGTCCCGAAGTATCCCACTTATGACAAAGAGAAGAATTCCATTGTGTAGGCCTGCCGACAATGGAAGCATTACATTTTGGGGAAGGAAACAGTCATCCACACAGACCACCGACCCCTGCAGTTCATATACACCCAAGGAAAATTGCAGAATGATCGCCATCAGAAGTGGTCCACATACCTGCAACAGTTCCATTTAAATATCAAGTATAAGAAGGGCAACTCTAATAATGTTGCAGATTTACTCAGTCGACCACCGATCATGGCGTTAACCATCGTGCGTAACTCTTGTGGGCACAAGACTTCTAATTGGCCACTTCTCTAAAAAAGCGACCTAGAGTTCGACCACACATACCAGACACTCTTAAAGGGTCGGAATGTTCCAGATTTTCACCTCCAGGATGCCCTGTTATGCCACCTGGGTCACCTTTCTGTTCTTTCAAGCGAGCTTGCCAAGATGATTTGGGAAGCACACTACAGTTGGGCTGCTGGGCATTTCGGGTTCGAGAAAACGGTGGCAGTACTGCAGAAGTATTTCTATTGGCCGAATCTTTGACAGGATGTCAGGAAGTACATTAGATCATGCACTGCCTGCGCCATTGCCAAACCAACCATCAAGAAGCAAGGCCTCTATACCCGCTGCTACCCCTAGTCGACCTTGGGATTCCTTCTCCATGGATTACATGTTGGGCCTTCCTTCTACTAAGCATGGAAACGACTGCGTTTTTGTGGTCGTCGACAAGTTCTCGAAGATGGCCATTATGGCGGCCTGCAAGAAGAATATCACTGCAGCAGCCACTACTAAACTCTTCTTTGAACGAGTGTGGGTACACTTTGGGATCCCACAGTCTATCATCTCAGATCGGGACAACAGGTTCCTTAGTACATTTTGGTCCAGCCTTTGGTCGACGCTGGAAACCAAACTCACTAAGTCCACAACCTTCCATCCTCAAACTGATGGCCAGACAGAGGTTGTGAACAGGATGATCGTACACATTCTGCGCATGTACAACTCAAAGCATCCACGCACATGGGATGAGAGCCTCCCCTATGTTCAACATAGCTACAATCGGGCTCTCCACAGCTTGACTGGCCACAACGCTTTTTAGGTGGGCTTGGGATTCCGGCCACTATGTCCCATTGATGTGGCCATGCCATTTGTAGCTACTCACGCAGATTCGGCTCATGTCCAGTTCGAAGCAGATAAGGCAAACAACTTCCTTGAGCACATCCAACATAATCGCCAGTAGGTCCACGACATTCTAGAGAAATCAAATGCCAAGTACAAGCAGCGACATGATCAACATCGGGTGCCGCACAAGTTTCAGGTGGGCGACAAAGTCTAGTTGCATTTGCAAAAGGAACGCCTTACCGGAGCCTATCGAAAACTCAGACCACTTCGATCTGGTCCTTACACCATTACCAAGGCTGTGGGAGACAATGCATTTGAGCTCAACATTCCCCCATTCCTTGGTCTCCACCCAGTGTTCAATGTGGACCGCCTTCGGCCATACTTTCCATCATTACTAGACACATTCGACATTGTAGAACAACTCACACCCACAGAGTTAAATCCAGATTGCATGGAACAAGCTGCAATTGATTGGATCATGGACACACAGATCAAGCACACTCGCCGGCAGAATATCCAACTGTATCGAATTGTCAAAGTAGGCCAACTCCTTCACCAAGGCAAGTGGCTAACTAGGGACCAAGTTCAGCAGAAGTTTCCTCATCTCATAGAGGAACTCAACGCAATGGGGACCATTGCTTCCTAAGGGGGGAGGAATGATCCAGGTGGATATTGGTGGCCACCCGCCAAGTCCACTTGGACCCCCACCATTGTTTCTTTCAGCTTTTCAGTTTCCTTAATTGTAGCACAGTTTACTATTTTTAGCAGTTTTTCGGGTCTTGAACTTTTGGAGCCGTTTTGAGGCCCTAAACGACGTTTTTTGGGAAAACTGGGAGCAACATGGGTTCATGGACCGATGTTGCTCTTCCCAAAGTTGTAGTTCTCAGATAGATCTTTCTAACGAGATATTGTGCGTGTCAAACTGAGATTGTATGCCGAAGTTACGACCCCGGGAAGTTGATGTACCAATTTACCCAATTGGGGCCCACAATTTGGCGTTTCGTCTTCTAGGGTTAGGTTTTTGGATGTTTATGGTTTTCCATTGTTTCTTAGCAATAAATAGGCCTTCGAGCCTCATTGTAACACAATGGAGAGGCATGTAGCTGCCACATCTCTTCTCAGAGATAAGTTGCCATCGCCCTAGCTGGTTTCTTTCCATTTCTGTTTGTAAGCATATTTCAGTATTTTACAGTAATGAAATGAAGTATTATTTCCGTTGCATCCCTGTATTGATGGTTATCTCTGTAATTTGTTGCATTCCTGTTTAAATGCGGATCACTGTCGGGAATTTGAGGCTGCATGGATATATAGATGCTGACTTGGCTAGCGGTGTGGTAGATCGTAAGAGCACGTTTGGATGTTGCTTCTCATTGGGGCCTGCTTCAATTTCTTGGATGAGTAGGAAGTAGAAATCGGTCACACTAAGCACTGCTGAGGCCGAATATCGTGCAACTAGTATGGCCTATTGTGAAGTTGTTTGGTTGAGGAAGCTCTTTAGTGAGCTATTTGAGCACGTGCTGGATACCACCGTGATCTTTTGCAACAACCAGAGTGGGATTCGCCTTCTAGAGAATCCCGTGTTCCATAATTGCTCCCAACACATTGATATCAGGTACCACTTTATTCGGGATATGGTACAACAGGGAGCAATAAGGCTCCATCACATCAGGACTGATAAGCAGGTTGCAGATATCCTCACAAAGCCTTTGGGGAAGGTCAAATTCTTAGCCTTTTGAGAGAGACTTGGTGTTATGGAAGCCTCCGATGGGGGTCCCGCTTGAGTCGGACATTAAGCTCTAGGAGCTCCTGGGGGCTTAGGGTACTTCTTGGAGCTATGAGCGACCATAGGGTGGTTGTTCACCTTCCACTATATGGTGCACTGTGTAAAGGGTGAGTGGTTCACCTTCCCCTACGATTGACATATGCATAGGATGAGTGGTTCACCTTCTCCTATGGCATATGAACACTTGGTGTTTTTCCTCATTAGGCTCAATAGCCATGAATGCTTGTAGATGTATTCTATGATACACTTGACATGCTCTATAATGTTCTTTATCCAATCCAGTTTGCCTATGCCCTCAAGCATGAGGTCTGTGCAATGTGCAGCACATGGGGTCCAACATATGGTACTAGATTTGGACTCTAGCATCTTAGCAGCAAGAGCATAGTTTGAGGCATTAGTTGTGATGCTTGAATAACATTTTTCTTTGCGATTGTCCTACGCATCTCATCCAAAAGCTCAAATAATAGGTTGGCATCTTTCACCTTATTAGATGCATCAATCGGTTTCAAAAAAATGGTTCCTTGAGAGGAAGATACAATAAAATTAATGCTAGTATGATTCTTTCCGTCAATCCATGCATTTGACATGATGGAACAACTTGTGTTGGCCCATGACTCTCTATTCTCCAAATATTCACATATGAACATAACCTCTCTTTGCAAAAGAGATCCCGTCAAGTCATGCTTTCCAGGGCCTTTGAAGCCCTTTCCTACTGATGTTTTAAAGATCGGAACCGGTGACTGGACTGGTGCACCTAATGGTCTGGGTTCCCAACCGGTACTGGTCAAGTCTAAATGAACTAGTTTTAAAAAAATACATTAAAGAATTATTTTTTAATGAAAAAAACTATTTTTAAGATTTAAAACCATGATTCCAAGCCAATAGAGACAAAATATGCAAATATTGCTCATTTATATACCATGTAAAGGTATTACGGAGTGCAAATACATATTATCGACAAAATACACAAGCAATGAGGCTCTAAATGGCCTCTAGAGTGCAAAAACAAAGCATACAAATTATGGGGCCACTGGCCTACAACAAGTCTACATATATGATAATAGTGATCAACATTATCACTTGAAACTTCTCATGAGTCATCATGATCAAACTCGGTTGGTTGAGTCTCGACTCCCAAACTTTGCAACTGCTTGAGTCACAAACTTCTCTATTGGTTCAGTGACTTGAGTCTCAAACTTCTGAAGGTTTTCTACCCTAATATGCCTTGTTGAGTCATTGGGTGCTTCACATGGCTTTACATGGCCTCCTATCCCAACCAAGTGTTGCTTGAACCTGTTAATACTTCCTCCATTAGATTTTGGGCAATATCTGCAGATCATTTTGCTATTAATCATATCACAATGAGCCCATGCAGTATCCTTTCTTTTGGAGGCATGATGACTACTACTTAGCTCAAATTCTTTGTGGTTCCTTTACTCCAACAAAATCTCAACCCTCTCCAAGCTCCCAATCAAACTCACAAAAACTCCAATTGAGATGTGTGAGGAAAATGAGGGGGTTGAGCTCCTTTTAAAGGCTTGGAGAGGGTGTTTTTGTAGGGAAAGAACCCTTATTTTCCCTCCAAAACAAGCTTGGAAAACTGCACCGTGTGGGCCCTTTGTGGCCTTGGCAGCTAACCGGCCGGTTTGACCCCATGTTGCTTGGGAGCGAGAGCGGGAGCGAAAACGGGAGTGGGAGCGACCATTTTTAGAAGCTCCCAGTTTGGGAGTGAATCCGGGAGCGATTTTTTAAAAATATATATATATTTTTATATTTTTTAATTTTTGATACATATATGTCAACAAAAACATGTAGAATGATGAATTAGACATACAAAACATAAAAAAACATAGATTGATCATTGAACCATATCACATCAATCATCTAGAAATTATAATTGTCATCAACCATGTCCACAAGTTAGTAAAATACATATTACAACTGCAACATATTGAGTCTCATGAATCATGATTCATGAAATTCAATCTTAAAGTTTCAACTTCAAGTTTTCAAAATTGAAAATTCAATAACATTTATCATCATTGATCACCAAAGTTGTACTTGTAAGCTAAGTTTAGCCATTACAAGAAGCAATATCTAAGATATTTCTAAATCCTAACTTCTAACTGTTAACATGATATGAAATGTTATAAATTTATAAAATGAAACATGAATAATGAAATGAAATGAAACAACTTTAGTCTTTCACGAAGCATCATATTCATAATTCACATCATTACCAATGAATTATAATTGCCAAGGCCCAACTTCAAACTTCAAATTTTCATTGTCACAGTGATATATTGTTTACAAAAAATATCATTATGATATGAAAGAGTCAAGAGTCAAGAGTCAAGGACTCAAAACTCAATAGTTATGAAAACTAAAGTCTAATAGAAACTAAAAAAGACAAGTAAACTGTAAATCAGAATCTACATGTGGCCCTTGCCACGAGAGTCTCCAGGAGTATAAGCAGGTCGTGGTGGTCTTCTAGGAGTCTCCCGCACAGACCGACGACCAGAACTAGAACCTCCACGTGAGGGTGTAGATGGAGGTGGCGACAGCAAAGGAACAAGACTCAGACCTCGAGCACTGCTACTGGATGGTGGAGGTGGAGGTGGAGGTGGCATGGCTGCTGCAGCTGCTTCATCTTCATCCCTTACAAGTTCCTTTTCTAGTTCTTCAATATGTACAATGCCATCCTCCAAATTGTCATCCTTTGGGTGATTGTCCCAAATTTTATATGTGGGATCCTCATAAGGCCGATCACAGTAGTGACTCAACAACCTCAAGTTGTAGTGCACATAAACCAGGCTTTCTGCTCGGTTTTCATTGAGTCTATTACTTTTCACATTATGTATGTAGTTGTAGGTGCTCCAACACCTCTCTGCAGAAGAAGTATTTACAACCTGTGAAAGAACTTTTTTTGCCAATTTTGGCAAAAGTCCATGCCCGCCATATGTTTCCCACCATGTGAGAGTATCAAATCTATCTCTGTCGTCCATTGCATGGAAGTTACCATACAAACCAGTGCCACTGAAGTATCTGCCTATTTCAAGGTGCACAACTGCACATTCCTCCCTGTCAGGTACCAACTTTTCTAATGCTTCCGAATATCCTTTAGTTACCTCTGGATCTAAATGGCGTTTGGTCCTAACCCCACCCCCTGCTGCAGGTTGGCCCAACCAAGATGTAGATTAGTATTTTGGCGTAAGGATATACGCCAAGCAATGTAGTGGAAGATTAAGCCTATTCCACCGTTCACACACACAATCATGAATCAGTTTGTACAAGTTGGGATCTCTATTATGAACAATGTCTTTTATTTCCCCCAACATGGTATCCATTTGCTCATACACCTCGCCAATCACTGGTTTGTCTGTATTTGCAAACCGAATCATGTGATAAATTGGCTTGGTGAAATCCAATACCTGCCTCACAGTTGTCCAAAACTGCCCATCAAGAGCGACCTTCTCCACCATTTCAAAACCTGCCATGTCAGCGACATTTGTAGCTCTTTCCTTTAATACCTGCCAATGTGGACTTGATACCATGCTAGCTAATGCCTCTCTTACCTTCAAAAGGTGCCTGAAGGTGAGGTAATAGCTACCAAATCTGGTCTTCGCAATCTTCAACAACTCCAATCTCGAGTGACTGCGGAAAAGGCCATGGGTATTGCTATGATTTGTAATAAATTTTATCATTTGTTTGCCTTTCTTGTACAAATCACCAATCCATTGGTATTGTTCATTTTTGTTTTTGACAATATCATGCAACAGAAGGTTCAATGTGTGAACCAAACATCCAGACCAAAATATGTTGGGGTATTTATCCTCAATAATTGCTCCCGTTGCCTTACAATTAGGAGCATTATCAGTGATGACTTGGATGACATTGTATGGGCCAATACGCTCAATTGTTTCAAGTAATGCTTCTGCAATGTTGATGGCGGTCTTGAACTTGTCTGAGTAATCATGTGCAGCTAGAAAGATGGGACCACTAACAGACACAGCAAGAACACTTATCAATGGCTTGCCTTTTACATTTGTCCATTCATCAGATACAATGGACACCCCATGGTCAGTCCAAGAACTTGTCATTCTATTCAAAGAATGTGATATTTTTGCTTTTTCATGATCAAGGCCAACGGTTCTTGCCTTGTCATACCCAGGGCTCTTGTATCCTTTAGGGGCATCATTTATGGCAGAAACCATTTTGTGCCAATAAGGTGAGCGAAGAACATTGAATGGTATCCCACATGCATAGAGAAACCTGTAAACCTTTGAATCCACATCATTCCTACACCGTTCATCAAGGAAATCTGATATGGTTCTACGCCTTAAAGATGATGACCCTGTGCCTCCATATCCACTGCCTTGGGAGGATGCTGAAGGAGTTCTTTGTGATTGTGAGCTTGGTTCAAAGAAACCCTTTGATTTTTTTGATCTGTGTTGGGCTTCCTCCTCTTCCCTTATGTATTTGGCTCTATCCGCCGCTGACACCGCTGTACAAGTTTTGATTCCTATTTGTTTGTCTCCATCCCATGGCCTTTTTCCGCAGAGGTGTCTTCTAGCACAGGTGTATGAACCTGTGTAATCAGTGTTGCAATGGGGGCAATGAAATTTAGTGGTTCCACCCCCTCTCCCTGTTTCAGCCTTGTTAACATATTTCCACAATGGAGTTTGGTCTTGTTTAGTTTTTTGAGGGTCATGTTCACCCTCCTCCAGCTCCTCCTCACCGGGGTTTTCACCAATTTGACTTTCTCCAGCTTCTTCATCCCCCTCTTCAGTTTGGCCCCTCTGTTTCCTACTCTCCAGCACCATAATAACCATAAAAGGGACCAGGAAGAGGAAAATGCCAAGAAATATAGCCAGGTCCATGGTGTTTGATGTTTGTAGGGTTTTGATTCTTGAATCTGCAAATTAATTTAATTTAAATTTATGATTTTTAAACTCAATAAACTAAATTAAATTAACTAAATCACTACCTAACTAACTAAACTAACTAAATTACTAAGTTACTTACCTCTGCAGGCTTGCTCCTCGCTCCTCGGCACTTGCTCCTCGCTCCTCAGCACTTGCTCCTCGCTCCTTTGCTCTTGCTCTTGCTCCAAACTCTTGCTCAATGAAGTCAAAATGAAATTTTTTTGGGTTTAAAACCAATTTTTTTTTTTTTTTTTTTTGGTTGTTTGTGTTTTAAAATTTGATTTTTTTGGCATTCGCCGAAATTTTTTCCACCGGATCACTCCCGGCGCCCGTCGAAACGCTCCTGGAGCGATTTTTTACGCCTGGGAGCGATCGGGGAGCAATCGCTTCCCGATCGCTCCCGGGCGTTAAAAATCGCTCCGGGAGCGACGGAGCGATCGCTCCCCGAACACTCCCGAACAGGGCAGGGAGTGTAAATATTTTTTAGGGAGCGCGCTCCCGAGCTGCTCCGGCCCGGAGCGGGTTTGGGGGGGGGGCGCTCCCCCGCAACTATGGTTTGACCACAAACCGGCTGGTTCCGTCCTAAACCGGCCTGTTAGGACTGGTTTTTCCCTTTTTTTGGGCGAAATGAAAGGTCAAACTGGGTTTTTCTGCCGGTTTGACCCGGTGGGCTAGCTAACTGGCCGTTTGACTGGTTACCAGTTCAGACTGGCCAGTTTTTAAAACACTGTTTCCTACATCAATAACAGAGTCCCACATAGCTTGGTAATAACGTGAGCAGGTGGCATTGAAGGGGATATTTTCATCATACCACCATATGCCAATGTATTCAAAGAAACTTCTTTGCATTGCTTCTACCAATGGCTATCTAAGGTGGGTTGAGTGGGGCTTTGAACTTGAGAGGCACTAGCAGAGTCAGAGTTGGGGTAAGGTGTGAAATAGCTCTTAATGTTAGTTTGATTGTGAGACTTAGGAGGGGGAGGAACATAATGGAAGGGACTCATGGACATTGGTAGAAAGGACAGAGGAGGAGTCTTCAAGTTCAAAATCACCACTAGCATTTGCTATTATAAGTGCAAGTGCAAGTTGCTTTTTCCTAGCCTTCTCCTCTTCAAATTTACCAAATTGATGGGAAAAGACTGACGGGAATACTTCCATCTGTCAACTCATGGAATGCTGGAAATGTCCGCAATTGGTTAAGTCTTTTGCTGAGCCTTTGCCACCGTGACTCGAACCTCACCACTTTGCTTCTACCTGGTTAACCTGCAAATAAAGCTGATGTGGTTGTTCGGCACAGCCTCATGCATACACAGAGATCTTTAGATACCAGGAGGCAACACATTTCAATATTATTTCTGAAATGGAAGGAAATTAACAATTACACAGTGCTGCACAGATTTCCTCCGAAGACAGAATCACTCTCTTGTTCTCTCTCCCTCTTCCTAATCTGATCTCTCATTACATATGAAAAAATTTTCTTCCATAGAGTTCTTGTACAATTCAACAAAACTCAATCTGTTCCTAAATTGTCTAACAAATCCCTGATTTAGCTAATTTATCCCTTTTACATAGAAAGTAAGTGACACTCAGCTAACTACCTAACAAATTAAAATCCTTCTAGACTATAGGTAAAATATTACAAATTAAATGACTTAGGGAACCCTACTTCCCCTGGTAAACAAATTGGGGAACCAACTCCCTTAGTAAATGAGGTTTGACCCGACAGGTCAAAAATGGTCTTGGCTTGTAGATGCTCCTGCATCAGCTTTTTCTTAGCAAAAAATGGCTGTACTTTCTTGTCCTGTCGACAAAATTTGGACTTTTGTGGATGTTAGTATAAATTACATTTCATTTCATTTTAAGTACGTCGTTTGTGTTAAGATATTATCTAAATAATATGTACTGCAAATACTGATGTTTATCTGCACTCTATGGTTGCAGGAATATGATATTGCAATAGATAACAGTAAGAATAGTGCTGAGCGCTTGGCTCGTCAGAAGGAAAATCTTAGCCGTCGATTAGGTTAGTAGTAAACAACTGTTGTGTGGTTTTGAAATTCAAATGCTTTGTGGATTTGGTAGATTCTATATAAATTTGACATGAAGGATTTTTTAAAATTTTTCTATTTTGCTGATTTGAATGTACGTGAAAATCTATAACATCATAGGCTTTCTATACCTTGACATTCTTTTTTGTTACACATGCTTAAAACAAAATTTTAGGTTTTTCTGTATAGGCACTTTCCATACAAGAAAGCTTTTCCAAATCATAGACAACATGTGAAAGGTCTATATGGATTTCAGTCATCCTGTGAAACCTTAGTTTAAGTAGCCGTTGTAAAGATTTTGATAATCTAGGGGATAGTGAAAAATATTCAGCCAAATTATCCTGGATAATCATGTAGAAGGCTATATTCCTTGTTCGTGGATTGCTTTCTGAATTTATTAATAGAATTTGTAAAGGAGTAAAACGGTGAAATACGCGAATAGTTTTGTTAAATTCAATTGATTTAAATGGATTATTGTATAATCTGAATCAGAGATTCATCTTTTTCACCCTAATTGTAGGTTTTTGATGTCCCAGGTTGTGAAGATACGAAACATGTCTTAAGCTATAATCTAGGATGTAATGATATTGTTGAAGCAAACTATTTTTTACAAGATGTACTGAATGGTGGTTTAAGATGTTTCAATACCAAAAGTGATGTTCATAGACTGTTGCATTGACTCTTGTAGCTCCCAAATTTGCCAGCTTTAATTGGTAATGCTCTCTTTTCTCATAACTTGGTTGAGGGAGATAATGATGAAGGTTTCCAAGAAGAACCCAATTAACAAGAGTCTGGGGCTACAGCATTGTATAAAGTTTAAACTGTTGACTTGAAATAGTGTGCCAATCATTGTGCACTTGATCTTATAGTGACAAGTAACGATTTTCATTCTTACATGTCCTCTTATACTCTGAACTTTATTTCATCTTTTCCACTGAAGATCAAATTGTAGGTTTTTATGTCCTAGCTTGTGAAGATATGAAAAATGTCAGTGAAATATGTTGTGGGACCGGAATAATATTGTTTAAGCTCCCAAGTTTTCAAACTTTATTTAGTAATATTTTTTTTGTTTTTTTTTGTATTTTTTTTCTCATTACTTGGTTGAGAGATATAATGACAAAGGTCTGCATATTTCACAGTTATTCATTTTGTAAGATGAATTTTTGGAAAAACACTGTTTTTTTTTTTAATTTAGTTTGTCCAATGTTTCGGATGGACACTCCACCCATCATCAGGGACATAAAAGCTTTGAGATGATGTGAACGGATGCTGCGAGGAGAATAAGTAGAATGGGGAGGAAGTTAGCATCCAATATTAGTGGACTTTTCCGTACCACATTGTTCAGTTGGAGTTTGGGGTGCAGCCTGTTCGCCTTGACGCCCTCTGCTTGGCTGAACCAGACCCAAAACTAGTGATTCAGCCAAGTCGAGTAGAGTCTTCTTTAGGTAATGTGTCAGCCAACCGACGGCTCCCAGGCTTGAAAAGAAACCAGAAATCCTAACCTACCTAAAGCTTACTTGTGGCTCACAAATAGACCTCCTCACCGTTCTACTTCAACCAGCTTCTCATTTGGAATATTTGGAGCTGACGAATACCTTGCCTGTTGGCTTGCTATCATATTGTTTGGACTCTGGAGGTCATTTAGAATGATGTACCAGCCTGTCGATTACCTTTCAACAAACTTGCATATTTGGTGTCTCAATGTTAATGTTTACATTGATGTGATTGCTTACACTATTTTTTTTCCTATATTTTGAATATTTAATGTATTTTCAAGTTTTGCCAGGTTGACTTCAAGTTGAAGGCCTTGCCGAGTGTCTGTTACACTGCAGGGGATGTTTCTTCTGCAGTCAGTCTTGGGCACAATGTCGTTCTTTTTGACAAGATAAGCCCTGTATAACAAATCACTCTAAGTCATCTGTGTTACCGGGTTGTCTCCGAATTGAACGCTTTGCCATGGTTCTGTTAACTGCTTGGAGCACACTTCAAGGCATCTTATTTCTGCAGTCAATCCTTTTGGTTTAATGTCCCCACTTAAGTGAAGCATTGTATGAGTCACTCCAAGTCATCTGTGATGCCATCTTTACACGTTTAATTTTCATTTTCACAAATTCCTTTGGTCTTGCTGTCATAGATTGCCATTGCCAGAAGAAGGATTAGGTATCTTGTAAATACACTTTTGCATCATTGGGTTTCTTTTGGGTCCTTGGATTGCACTTAGATTCCCATGTATCATGTTTCCTCTATTTCGAAACATGGCCATACTAACATGAGGAAGATCTATAGAATCTTGGTTGGCTTACATCTCATCACAACAGTTTGCACACCATTTGTTTCTCTTTTCTTTGAAGGTATGGATAATTTTTCTGGGTATGTCATTCTTCATGGCAATTTGTTTACAATATCTTTCGTTGTTTGATTACTTTGTCATGTAGTACCTTTCTATATCCTTTTATAAAGCTTCATTTGGTATTTGGCCTAAGTCAGAAGACTTTGGGACATGTGGATATGTTTGTCTGGTACGGGATACATGGACCCAGAAATGTAACAAGGGGGACACAGAGCCTGGAAATGAACAGGGGAATGTGTGTGTGATTCTAAAGAATAATTAAAAGTACAGAGATAAACTGTTGACATGTCATGAAACCTATCTATACATCCAGTGCCAGTATGTCAGACATGCATTTGTCATGCATCCTAAAATAGTACACGTGCCAAATGCATTTCCAGCATGCTAGGGCAGCATGTCACACGTGTGAACATGTCCTGTTTCTTCACTAATGGACTGTATTCTTAATCCCTTACTAGAGACTCGTGTAGTTGAATACTTCAGTCTTGTTTTCATCTTCTATATTGTTAAATTAACAACTTTCTTCTAAATTGATAGCTGAACAGCTCACACAATCTGTTTAGATATTTAGGTTCATTTCCTCTGGCAATCATCATATGTCTTGATTCAAAAACCATACCAATGGTTTATACTATATAGATGAATATAATTAGTGAATTAGGCATGTTCACCAATTTTGCTGCCCATCCAAGATCTGTATGTCGACTGTTGAATTGTCGTGTTAGTTAGGCATTCTACAGCTTGTCTTCTTGAAATGCTCACAGTTGATTAATATTAGATATACATTACTTGTTCACATATGATCATCCAAAGATATATTTTAAGATATTCTAGACCCGGTGGACAGATAACAACATATTTTATACAAGTTGAATGAGCAAATAAAGATTGGGTTTTAGCTGGATATTTATTGATGAATAGAAGATATACATTATTTAATCATATCTGATTATCTATAGATATTTTTTAGATATGTCTAGGTCCAGAAGACTGATAACACAATATTTCATATGGGCTTATTGAGCAAGTAGAGATGGGATTTTAGCTGGATATTTATGGTTGTTTTGACATGCATGATCCAGGATTAGATGTCTGTGAGGATTACATGGATGTTAATGATATGATACGAGATGAGGATCTCATGGTGCATAAAATGCCTTCCCATGGAAATGGAGCACAGCATAAATACTGTGCAGCTCAATCTGGCACCCAACATATTCAGAAACTTGTCACAAATATGGTTCCAGGATATTTTCCTAGGAAACTAAGTGCAAGGGAACGTAATTTGTTGAAACGCAAAGCCAAGGTCAATGTTAACCACTCAAAAGGTTGGTGTGATGATGATGACACTGAGGAGCCAGTTCCAAAGAATAAAGTGACTGTAAAACCTGTATCGATGGAACAACACCCCAAAAACAACAAGGTATTGACATATAGCCATTCTTGCTGGTGTTGAATCTGTTATTTTATTTCAATTCCTTTGAAGAAATCAGTTTTTGGCTCATAGGCCTTTTCCACGATTGTGATATATAATACTATATTTCCCACTTGATTCTTCACAGGTTTTAATGGAGCCTATGGTTGAAGAAGAGAGTCTAGAGCAACCCAGTGATGGGAGATGGCCATTTATATACTTCGTAGAGCAGCTTATTCATGATATATTTGATCCAAGTAACTCACATATTTTCTGTTAATTTTTGCTTGTTTTATTTGTGTCAATGGTTGAAGATTAAAAATAGTTTGATCATATGATAAAGTCTTGTGTAATTTGTTAACTGATTGTATATTTCCCTTGTGCCAGTTTGGGAGATACGTCATGGAAGCATAATGGCTTTGAGAGAAATTTTGAGTTACCAGGCAGCATCTGCCGGAGTGTCATTGCCTGATTTAAACACTAAAGGTGCATGGTGTCATGAAATGGAAGAGAACAAAATGAACCATTCGCTCAAACGGGAAAGGGAGATTGATTTTGATTTGAATGTTGGTTTAAACTTGGGAGTATGCATCAGAAGCAAAGAAAATAAAAATTGAAAGTATTTCAAGTGAAATTGTTGTGGAAAAGGAAGCTGAGGAACAAAATCCTGGAATACTTTTGAAACATGAAAATGGCACATGGAATTGTAGCACATCTGATAGTCATACTGGACTAAGCTTAGGTTTTGCTAAGCCAGAGTTAGATTTAAATGCAGATGTATTACCTCCCCCAGTGTCAGACAAGGAAGAAGAAATTTCTGGCCGCAAACAAAAAAGCTTGTGTATGGATTTCGAGATACTACCCAAACTTCCTGAAGATAGCACAGCACTGAAAATGCTGAGACTTACAAAACACGTATCGGCCAAAAATTGGGAGTTTCTCCAGGATTGTGCTGTCCGGTTTCTTTGTGTGTTATCTTTGGACCGGTAGGCCATGGTGCATTTTTATTCATATTAGACTTGTGTATGGTACTATTTATAATTTTTCTAGATTAATTTTTGTTTTCTAAAGTAAATCGGTGTTCTTTAGGTAATTTTGCATATTTATTTCTGGTGTAAATACTGTAATTTTTGCCTTTGTATGATTATTCATATCTGGGCCTATCTGTTGATTGCAAAATTTGGTTTCTTGCTTGCCTCAAGGCTTGCTCTGCAATATCTTTGTTTTTAATTATATGCATTCTTCTTGAAGTAAATATATGAAGTGAATGGGATATAACTAAAAGGAGATTGTTGCTCAGTGGGTGTTTTCATAAAACATGAGCCTTGTGTAGTAACTAGTATTGACATTGTTTCCACGCATTGACTTATGATTGTCATTGAATAATCATATGGCCCCAAAGGTTGAAAAAATTAATGATCATATGCTTGTTTTATAACTGCAGTTTTGGAGATTATGTTTCTGATCAGGTAGTGGCTCCTGTTAGGGAGACTTGTGCCCAGGCCCTTGGTGCTGTGCTTAAGCATATGCACCCTTCCTTGGTTTATGAGACCTTGAGCATTCTTCTTCAAATGCAGGTTAGCTATGATTAATTCTTTTGAACACTTTGGAACCGATTGTTGAATCTTCCTTAATGAATTAGCTTACTGAGAGCCAACCGCAATTGAAAGTTTGACTTCTTAAAGTGTTTTACCATCTGATATTTGAATCTCTATTCCAGAATCGTCAGGAATGGGAAATTCGACATGGAAGTCTTTTGGGTATCAAGTATTTAGTTGCAGTGCGCCAGGTATGACAATCATCTTTGTTTTCTCTTTATTAGATATTTGTCATTAGAAAAAAAATAAGATATGATTTTTTCAGCAGAGAATAATAATTACATGTGGTTGATACTATTACTATGCTTTTTAGTGGTATTCTAATTTTATTGACAGTAATTAGGTGATTGGCAAATTATTGTAAAGATACTTTTAACTGATGATAAGGTGACAGTCAAAATTTTCAAGGCCTGACTTTGTTTTGAGTTTTTTCATTCTGTTGGCTCTGAGCTGAACATCATTGTTATGAAAACTGTTCATGCAGAATGCAAACTACCACTCAGCCATCTAGAGCAGTCTTAAACATACTTGGGACAAAGTGATAGTGGTCTAATGGGGTAGCAGGTGGGATTTTCCAAGCACTCTTTACAGTTTCAATCCCCATAGAATCATTTTACTAGATAAGATGGTCCTTAACACAACTGGGAATGCTCCGCATAGCATGTTGGCATGTTTATCTTTTATGCACTGTTAGCTTTCAAGATTACTCCTGAATTGTTTACACCAGGTTTGGGAGTGCTTCAGATTTAGGGCACACGGTGTATGATTAGCCCTTGTATGGCCCATGTTGGATTTGCACATTGGAGATGGTTTACTGAATGATTGCTTGATGTTAGTTGAATGTGTGCATGCATTCTTCCTGGAGCACTGGAAATCTTCCAACAGCTTGGTGACATACTGCATGTTGGCGACATGGAAGAGGTTGCTTGCTTGGAGAACGCCTTGCATTGGAGGAGTGCTTGGCATTTGGGAGGAGGGTGTTGGGACCCTAGACAACATGGGAAAGCTTGGGTGCTTACCTGGAAGCATGTAGTTGACTTGGGTATTGTGACAGAGTTCATGTAGCAGGGGTGGACCTAGTGGAGCACATGGCTTAGGAGGAGCATTGGAGTCATTGCAGGTTTGTAGGAGCATTGGACATATCTTGTGGACTTGTAATATCTCCAATTTTGATTTTTCATCTGAGGAGGTGAGCGGGCGCCCCTGTGGTGGTGCTGAGCATAGCACAATTTTTCAATTTGGGCATTGTAGACAATTTTGTTATGGGAGACATGAAGACTTAGGAGAATAGGAGAAATTACTGCCTTGGTGGAATGTGGGGACCACAAAAAGGAGGCAATTCAACCTCTAGAGATAATTCACACTTGTTGAGGAAGAGAGAGAAAGAAGGGGGTGTGCATTAGTGGAAAGTGGGGTCCAACAAAGGAGAGAGGACCAACTTCTATAAATAAGCCAAGGAGGCCTCCATTTGGTATCTTTTGACAATTTTTCTTCTGAACAAAAGTTTTCTTGAACTGTTTAGCCAAGTCAATCATTGCTGTTTAGCACAAGGGATTTCCAGGCAGAAATTCCAACTCTACCTTTGGTGAACTTCAAGTGTCACCCTAGGAGAGCATTTGGGAGTTTGTTCCAGGCATTTGGGGAGCTAATTTGCAGGCCTCTCATCAACAAGGGTGTGATTTCTTCAGGGACGCAGAAGCCAAATTCGTGGGGCTGAAGGTGCTAGTGTAGAGGGGTTGTTTGCTTGGAGTTTTTGCAGTGATTTTGCCATGAGTAGAGGGTATTTTCCTCGGGTGATTTGCAAAGCTGAGGGTGTGGCATTTTGGATAGCTAAATTGCTCCTATTTAGGTACTGCGCAGGGGTTTACTGACAGCTTTTGCACACTTGTTGACTCAGAGTTTTGGGAGCCATTGTTGCTGGGAATCACTTGGTGCTTGGGAGGAGAAATCCGCTAGAGTTAGGGAGGACTTCATTGAGGGAGATTTGGGAACATTGGCAGCAATTCGATTCCTGTAGTTCTCTGGCAGATTGGTGGACCGTGGGAGCAACATGTAGTTTTGGGGTCACCAATGACTTGTGGATCTAACCCAAACACTTTCTGGGTTGTTTTGTGTTTAGTGAGGGGAGGCTAGGATTAATTTTACAGAATTTTCAGAGCACTTATGAGGGAAAATATCCTAGTTCTATTCGGTAGCCTACAACAACATTTTCTGGGCATGGCATAGTTTTTGGTGGAGAACCTCTCCAACACCTGAGCATTGTACTCTCACCTTGCTTTTGCGTAGCTTCTAGGGGTGCGTATGCCATGAGGGTGGTGAAGCCATTTACATCGTGTGGGGAAAGTCGACAGGACCAAGGCACTAGAACTCAAGGGGAGTGGATAGGACAAGGGGAGTTAGAGGGTGAGACTAAGAGGCGATTTGCTGGTGGAGACTTGGTTGTAGATATCAGGAGCTTGACGAGGAGGTTGAGCATGATGATGATGGCATGCAAGATTGTGAGGAGCACATGGACATACCCAGTGTGACGTAGGAGTCATCCTTGTTGGAGATCCTTTTGATAGCTCCGATTGAGACAGTGGCAGGAAGACTTGAGCACACACCCTTGGGGCCATTCATTCATGAGGTGCCAATAGGCGCAAAGGCATCTAGATCCATGACAAAGTTGCCGAATGATAGCCACCTACAGCTGACCAGTGAAGATGTTTTTCATGATGGGTTGTTTATGGTGCAGTTTGAGGCTCATGTGGAGCCCATGTTGGACAATGAGCAACCACTGTTGGAGTCAACGATTGATGAGGACAAGACAGATGCATCGACAATCAACAAAGATGTAAGGCTTCTAGACGACCCTATTTAGGCATACCTTGACGGTTCTTGCAGCATAGTCAGGTCACCTCTGCCCATTGGTGTGAGAGGCAAAGTTATATAGACAGGTCTTATGTTTTGACTAGGGCAGTGAGACAAGGCGACATGAGTTGCGCAGGGTGCAACACTCACATGGTGGAGTTGTTACGTGTACAAGTGTTCTTTCGTTTGATCCCTCTCACGTGGTTGGATGGCGAGAGGTATTGAGTTGGTACTTGATGGAGCGAGTTAGGTGTTAGGATGTCGCTACCAATGTTTTCAAAATTGGAACCGGTGACCGAACTGGTCTACCTAATGAAATGGTTTATCGACCGGAACTGGTCTAACCGGGATTGGTTTGGTCTAAACGAACTAGTTTTAGAAAAATACATTAAATAATTAACTTTTAATGAAACAAACCTATTTTTAAGACTTAAAACCATGATTCCAAGCCAATAGAGACAAAATATGCAAAGTTTGCAACCTCACTAGCCATGCCACCAATAACAATAGAAGTGGACCTAATGGAAGCGCGAGTTTGTCGACCTGCACGACTCGTGCCTTCCATTGGTTCTTTGCCTTTCCTTGATGCTGCTACTGATCGTGGTTTTGATGCCGCCACAAAATCTGCTTCATTCCCCCCTAAAGCCATGTTGATATCAAAATCAACCTCAAACACAAGATCTTCAGTCTCCTCCACCCATTTTGATGTTGGATCAATATTTTCTAACACAATGGGATCTAGATCAGGTGTTTTGTTCATCATTTGGTTCCTCCTCAATCGAAGGTTGTATTGCACGAAAACAAGATCAGTTAACCATTTTTGTTCCAAACGGTTTCTCTTCTTCGTGTGTATGTGCTAAAAAATAGACCAATTGCACTCACAACTTGAAGCACTGCAAGTTTGGCTGAGGACACTGGCCACCAAATGATTCCCACCAATGTGCTGCAAAGAAAAAGACATTAATTAGTAACTTAGTTTATAATTTGAATTGTAAAGAACGTAAACAATTTTAACTTGAAAAGAAAAACAAATTGGAAATTGGAATTGCTGACCCGGTTGATCCACATCTCTTGCCATCTTTGCCAAGTTTTTGCCAAAGGTACCACCTGCCATAGTGAAAACAGTAAGTTGTCTATGTATTTCCAATTGGTCTGCATGGGTAGGACCATGCGCTCCAAGCAATCAATCAATCCAGCTCTGACCTCCCCATCATGTAGATCTCCTAACCGATCTTTATAATGATACTTTGGGTTCAAAAAATACCCAGCTACATGTATAGGACGATGGAGTTGATTGTTCCATATGTTATCAATGATCTCCCATATACAGCCATATTTAGCTAACCTACCCCTTGTAAGTTGCCTGTATCTGCTCCTTTACCTGATCCATAGCCTCATAAATGTAGCCCATGGCCAATTTTTCCCCATCCCACCATCCTTAGCACCTTAACAAGGGGCTCGATAATTTTCACAAGCTCTACAAACCTTTACCAAAAATAATTGTCAAACACTTTCTTTTTGGTGTCTTTTCCATCTTATCTACAAGCCCACCAAGATTCAGACCATTCTTTAGAAGAAAACATTTTCTGCAAGTTTTTATGTTGACCATTGAGACATTGCAACATGAGGAAGTGAGTTGCAAATCCTGTAATTGCAGGCCTAACAAGCCCTTTGCCCCCAATGTTTTTCCTCATTAGGCTCAATACCCATGAGTAGTTGTAAATGTATTTTGTAATGCACTTGGCATGCTCTACAGTGTTTTTTACCCACTCCACTTTGCCTATGTCCTCAAGCATGAGGTCTATGCAATGTGCAACACATGGAGTCCAAAATATGGTCTTATATTTGGACTCAAGCATCTTTCCAACAAGAACATAATTTGAGGCATTATCGGTGATGACTTGCACAACATTCTGCTCCCCAACTTCCTGAATAATGTCATCCAAAAGCTCAAATAGAAGGGTTGCATCCTTCACGTTATCAAACGCATCAACTGATCTTAAACATGGTTCCTTGAGGGCAAGAAACAAGGAAATTAATGATAGTGCGGTTGTTTCCATCGGTCCATCCATTTAACATGATGGAACCTGTTTTGAGCCATGAATCTTTAAACTCAACCAAATACTCATCTATGGAAGATATCTCTTTTTGCAAAAGAGTTCCCCTCAAGTCATGCGTACTAGGGCCTTTGAAGCCCTTTCCTGCAGCTATAACAGAGTCCCACATAGCTTGGTAATAAGGTGAGAAAGCAGCATTAAATGGGATATCTGAATCATACCACCATCTAGCAATGTATTGATGAGAAGTTTCTTTGCATTGTTTTTTCCAATGTTGATCCAAAGTGGGTTGACGACTTGGCTGGGAGGAAGTGGGATTAGAAGAGGCAATGTTGGCAGAAGATGAGAAAAAACTTTGGATGTTTGTTCTCTTTGTTCCTTTTGATGGTTGGCCACAAGAAGGATGAACATAGTGAAAGGGGTCATTGGTGGAAGGGATAGAAGTTGAGTCTTGAATCTCATAATCATCATGCCCACTCTCTTTAATTCCCTTTTCCTTGCAATGTCATCTTGGATGGCCTTCTCCCTAGCCTTATCCTCATAAAACTTTTCAAGCTTGGAAATGTATTCTGCCCTAATAGGACCTAACACTGCATTTGGTGCACCACATGGTGTTACTTGGCCTCTTATCCCAGCCAAGTGTTGTTTCAATCTAAGAATACCCCCACCTCCAATTGATTTATGGCATAATTTGCATATCTTTTTTCCATCATTTACATCACAATGAGCCCATGCATTGTCCTTTCCTTTTGGAGCCATGTTTGCTTGAAATAATTACAATTTGCAAAGAATTCTGCCATTTAAAAAAAAATTGCAGCTAAGCAACATGGAAAACCAAAGCTAAATTTAGGAAAACAAATGCACATGTAGGCTACAAAATTTGATAGCATAGAACTAGAGATTTGATAGCATAGATGATAGAAGTGAGAAGTTTATAAATTTATAACACATAAAAAAATTTAATTCATGGGCAACAGTGAAATGAGGAATTTCCAAGTGAAAATCCTTACCTAGAAATGCAAACTAGCTTCCTTAGCCTCCTCTTGTTGATGCCAACTCCACTGACAGCTACAAACTATCTCCAAAATAGCTCCAACTCCAACTCCAAGATGACTACTCCAGCAAAAACTCAACACTCTCCAAGCTCCCAAGCAAACTCACAAACACTCATAAACACTCCAAATGAGATGTCTGAGACAAATGAGAGGGAGAGGGGCCTCTTAAAGGCTTGGAGAAGGTGTTTTTGGGGGGAAAGCACCCTTACTTTCCCTCCAAAACCCCTAAACTACCTTGGAAAAGCCACTTTGTGGGTCCTTGACGGGCATGGTAGGTAACTGGCTAGTTTAGGATGGAACAACTGGTCGGTTAGGACCGGTTAGGGCCAAATTCTCGCCAAACAACCTCCTTAACCCGGTTTTTCAACCGGTTCCAACTGGATTTTTTAGCTGGTTCAATCGGTGGCCCTATTGACTGGTCGGTTAGATCGGTAACAGGTTAGCTAGGCCGGTTTTAAAAACTATGGTCGTTACCAAAGGGGCTCGAGGGCCAGACTATCGTTGGGATCCAGATAGGGAACAAGAGGCTCATCTGAGGCTGTTGGATGTGACCCAGAGTATCATATATAGGAGAGGAGTTTTCCCGTTGGGGCGTATAGACTATGTGCGAGTTGGCTTGTGCAAACATAGTGATGACATGGTCTACTATAGAGGTAGCATATGCTTTTCCCCCGAGTCCCCACTTGAGGAGATGATTATGGGGGATTTGTATAACCACACTTTTGGTTGGGCGTTCCGAAGCATTGTAGGAGCATGCAACGCAGGGGATGATAAACCTTTTCTAGTGGAGGGCACGTAGGCTCCTGACGGTTTTTCGGTGCACCATTCAAAGATGGGACGGTAGAGTTTGTCGTGTGACCATGTAGGAGCAGGGCCGTGGGTTACACACCAGATTGCTCCATGATATATGGAGCCTGTACCCACAAGGCTCAGAGACGATGCGTGGATGGGTCCCAGTAGTTGTCAAAACTATGCTGCCGCAAATTTGGCTATGGGATCTAGGGTTTAGTTGATGGGTGGATCACTCTACTACCTTGGAAAAGCCGCTTTGTGGGTCCTTGACGGGCATGGTAGGTAACTGGCTAGTTTAGGATGGAACAACCGGTCGGTTAGGACCGGTTAGGGCCAAATTCTCGCCAAACAGCCTCCTTAACCCGGTTTTTCAGCCGGTTCCAATTGGATTTTTTAGCTGGTTCAATTGGTGGCCCTACTGACTGGTCGGTTAGATCGGTAACAGGTTAGCTAGGCTGGTTTTAAAAACTATGGTCGTTACCAAAGGGGCTTGAGGGCCAGACTATTGTTGGGATCCAGATAGGGAACAAGAGGCTCATCTGAGGCCGTTGGATGTGACCCAGAGTATCATATATAGGAGAGGAGTTTTCCCGTTGGGGCGTATAGACTATGTGCGAGTTGGCTTGTGCAAACATAGTGATGACATGGTCTACTATAGAGGTAGCATATGCTTTTCCCCCGAGTCCCCACTTGAGGAGATGATTATGGGGGATTTGTATAACCACACCTTTGATTGGGCATTCCGAAGCATTGTAGGAGCATGCAACGCAGGGGATGATAGACCTTTTCTACTGGAGGGCACGTAGGCTCCTGACGGTTTTTCGGTGCACCATTCAAAGATGGGATGGTAGAGTTTGTCGTGTGACCATGGGGTACACACCAGATTGCTCCATGATATATGGAGCCTGTACCCACAAGGATCAGAGACGATGCGTGGATGGGTCCCAGTGGTTGTCAAAACTATGCTGCCGCAAATTTGGCTATGGGATCTAGGGTTTAGTTGATGGGTGGATCACTCTACTTTGAGATGAGCATGATCATGAGAGAGATTGATCTAGCTCATTCTTGGGTTAACA
Source organism: Pinus tabuliformis (assembly GCA_031772625.1). NCBI lineage: Eukaryota > Viridiplantae > Streptophyta > Pinopsida > Pinales > Pinaceae > Pinus > Pinus tabuliformis. Next base: position 1,870,549,853 of record CM062817.1, read on the forward strand.
CATGGGAGCTTACAAAGACCAAAGACTTTTGCCATGTGGTGAGGTGAGTGTTCCCTGTTGTTGCTCAAGATCGAGGCTAGCCATGGAGTGGGCGGCTTCGACATTTCTGAGTTGTCCTCACAAGTTGGGATAACTTCGATCATTACTTGTATTGTGGTCGAGAGTTGCAGGAGAGGAGGGCCCAGTATATGCATGATGGACAATCGATTATGACTGGAGAGTCGCATCGTCAACATGGCAGTTTCTCTTTGTGATTAGTGCAGGGTCTCAACATCTCAAGACTTGGTAGTTCAACCACCTTAAGGGATGAGCTAGTTTTTACAAGGGAAGAACGTACAAGTCTTCCACTGGGTTTTAGTTACATGGAGAGCAGTTCGCCCCCTAGTGATTTGCTGATGACTTGGGGCACTGTGCTAGACTCTAGTATGGAAGGACGAGTGGCATGTGTGGTTCCTGGCGGCCAAGGGTGCTACTCAGTGGCAAGCAACAAGAATTGGGAGTGATTGGCTTCCAATTTGGCTGTGGGATCCAGGGATCCATTGGGTCAAAGGAGTACCTTGTGTTGGGAGGATCACGGGGATGAAAGAGAGAGGACAATATCTTCCTTTGGATGACTGGTCGGTGATTGTCAAGATGATCACTATGGGTCGAGGAAGGCCTTCCTCACTATCGTTTCGACAGGGTATTGGACGTGGATTAGTAGATTGTGACCTTGGCGAGGTGCCCTGGCAGCATAGATCTTGACGTAGTAGAGTTGCCCTTTATTGGATTTGTGGCAGAGGATTATCAGAGTGGATGACTTTGCAGGAGCAAGAGAGGTTTGCAATTATGACCAAACTGACGCAACATCCCCTTGGTGGACTCACTTCGAGATTAGTTTGGGACTTGGGAGCTACAAGGCTGAGTAGTTGGGTTACAGATTGGGGAGAGTGGTTTCTCACAGGGGAAGCCACCCAAAAAATCTACCATTGGGACTCTGCTCGGCAGCAGGCACTTCACTCCCCAAGGACCAGTTAAGATGGGGTAGTGCCTCTCTTGGGTGCCTATATGACCAGTAGGTGATGGCCGTGATTGACCTGCTAGGATGAGGGATCTATTTTATGAGACTTGGGTTGTACCTTTAGGAGTTCCCTCTTGAGGTACCCAAGATCGATTTTTTGGCTGGACAACTTTCCGAGAAGTTGATGGGGGCTTTGTAGCATCGAGGTGCTTTGCTTATCAATAGGAGGTGGGAGGACTCTCGCACCCTTACAACTTGGGTCTACACATGGAGCGAAGGATGTTTCACATTGAGTGGGATGACTTGGGTCCCTAGTATTGGGGGACTCCTTTTTGATAGGATAGTGCATGAATTAGGAGTGGCTCAGTGGCACAATTGGGATCCTGGTATTGCTTTTAGTGACAAATTGGGTCAACGAATAGGGAGAACACTTGTTTGAGCATTGCTTGAGGTCAATCAATTTTTGGCGGGGAGGACTGTAATATCCCCATTTTTGATTTTTCATTTGAGGAGGTCAACGGGGATCCTTGGGGTGGTGCTAAACGTAGCACAATTTTGCAATTTGGGCGCTGGAGGCAATTTTGTTATGGGAGACCTGAGGACTTGGGAGAATAAGAGAAATTATAGTCTTGGTGGAATGTGGGGGCCACAAAAAGGAGGCAATTTGACTGCTAGTGATAATTCACACTTGTGGAGGAAGAGAGAGAAAGAAGGGGTTGCGAGTTAGTGGAAAGTGGGGTCCATTAAGGGAGAGAGGACCAACTTCTATAAATAAGCCAAGGATGCCTCCATTTGGTATCTTTTAACAATTTTACTTATGGACACAAGTTTTCTTGAGCTGTTTAGCCAAGTCAGCCAGCGCTGTTTAGCATAAGGGGATTTCTAGGCAGAAATTCCAACCCTACCTTCAGTGAACTTCGAGTCTCACCCTAGGAGAGCATTTGGGAGTTTGTTCCAGGCATTTGAGGACCTCATTTGCAGGCCTCTCATCAGCAAGGGCGTGGTTTTTCCAGGGACGCTGAAGCCATATTCGTGGGGCTGAGGGAGCTAATGTAGAGGGGTTGTTTGCTTGAAGTTTTTGCAATGATTTTGCCACGAGTAGAGGGGATTTTCCTTGGGTGATTTGCGATGCTGAGGGTGTGGCATTTTGGAGAGCTAAATCAAAGGATGAAATTTATCTCCAAAGTAGTTATGCCCTTTTTGACCTTTTTATTATATTGATTAATAAAAATGTCATATGAACAAGTGTCATACGAAGTGAGTTATGGCCTTTTGGGCGTATTAATAAGCCATCATATTGGCCCATGGAATTGTAACAAAGCATATCTACAGATTATGAATCTCCATGGTAAAGTGATCTTAAATCTCCATAATTAAGAATCATATATGTTTAACTCATATATTGATTCTTTTTGTTATTTAATAATAATAATAATTTAAAATGAAGTTATAATTTAGTTAGCTTTTATGATTTTTTTTCTTTCTTAAATTTTAGCAATGTTGAGAAGCATCATGTAGCAAGTGTTTTTGATATTTATTATGGATTGATGCCTCTTGGCGTTTACCATCCATTTGATTTATATGGCTGCCCTAGTTACACCTTATATGGAATGAGGTTCCGCTTTAATTTTCATCACAATGTATGGCTTTGAAACATGGTACATATGGAGTTTTGATGGATTGGGGTTTTATGGAGTGGTGTCTTGGAGGAGGAGACTCATTTACTGTTTGGTGATTGTCATGACCATCTTTTGGCTTTCTTCATGTTGCATGATTTGAATGATGGATCATCTCTTGGTATATGTTTTGATGGCTATGGAGCATGCTATCTCATCACGCTAGTGCCTTGGAGTGCTACACCCTTGTTCTTGTATGATGGTGTTGGATAATGGTGTTGCGAGCTAGTGATATGGCATCTTGGAGCATCCTAGTGATTGTGCTGCGTGCATGGTGGTTTTATTTTATTAATTTGTCACTAGGTTGTGGTTTATATGTTGGGGTGGTACAAATTGTTTAGAGGTGGATGTCCCTAGCACAAGGGGGTCTATTTTACATGAGGATTGGAAATTCACATGGTTGATATCATTCACTTGGAGAATGTCTAGCACAATCACGCCCATTCACATCGTTCCAACGGGTCTATTCTTGTATTCAACATGTTTATTATGGTTGAAGATTCCTAGTGTGAAGGCTATGGTTTAGGTCTATTCTTGTATTCAACATGTTTATTGTGGTTGAAGATTCCTAGTGTGAAGGCTATGGTTTAGAGGGAGTGCTCCTTTTGGCACACATGTTGAGGATTATTTAACCACCTCATGGGGTAATTTCTCCTTATTTTGTCCATTTTAAGGCTTATTGTTCAGTGCCCTAGTTTATTTGGCATGATTTCACACTTGATTCTGTTTATGAAGAGTTGGATTAGAAATGCATGACAATAACATGCACAACATGAAAACTAAGATGATCAATGACTGATTAACCCTCATGCAACACAATAACGAGGTATTTATAATCCAACTAAGGGAATACAAAACAAGGTATTTAAATAATTTGCAATTATTCTAATTGCCGAATTGCGCACACACATCAACATGCCTTGCTGGTGGCTTATTTGCAAGGAAAGTTAACGAGTTAGATTGCACAACAAATAATTGCATAAAATATTTTTGACTTAGCAGCTAGATTGCAAGTCTGAGGTTTTGCTACAAGTAATCTTAGCGTGTTTGTGTCACAAGACTGCCCATCACTCTGATGCACACCACAGGTTGAGCACATCAGTGTACAACTTGCACCGATGTTATGCTATTTTGAACCTTTGATAGAACATCCAAATCTTGACACCCATACTTAGGCAAATTTTGCATGACTCACTAGCGCAACATCAACAATCATATACTTTGTCAAACTTTGACTTGGTTTGGGATCAAACCTGCTTGCTTAAGAGTTGTTGGTCACCAACAGCTATTCCACTAGTTGGTGGAACTGTGCTTTGATCTTCTTCATGTGTATCACTCATGGTCTTAGGATGATTGTGATTTTAGTTCGGCCTAATAAAGTTTCAAGGTTCCTTTTCTAGTTGCTGGATTATTACATTACAGAATTATACCTTCTTCTAGCTCCTGCTCCAACATCGATGACGAACTCTTGAACAATTGACATGATAATTATCTTGCATCAGCGTTTCGTATCCATGCCTCGGAGGGCTTGAATCCATCCAGCTAAACATTGGATGGAGGCTCTTGTAGGCAGGTAGATCCAGCATGAGCACATTTTCTCCAATTTTCTTGGTGATGGTTTAGACTGGTAGATCCAATATGAACTTGTTTTCTCCAATTTCCTCAATGCTGGTGTATAGGTGATATCTGACTGGCTTAAGCTTTCAGTCTTTCTCCTTGTCTTAGGAAAGTTAACATTACACCTTTTCCAAGGCATTTCTTTTTCATTATGGGTTATCTTCTTGAAAAGAAATCTATTCTTAGTGCTTTCAAGCAAGGAAATTTATACTCTTAAGTAACATCTATGTCTTATAAACTGGCGTATTTGTAGTAAACAAACAATATTCTGTTTGATATTGAAGAAATACAACTGTAATAAATGTCCTGATATATATTTATATGATTGATAAAATGATAGAATGCTAGAAATACAATGAGGGGCCCTGTTATAAATACTAGGTTGGGTTGCCACCCCATCCTCTTTTATATTTTTTTTAAAACTATTCATTACTTAAATTTATTTATTTATATATATTATTAAGCTAAATTAATATGATCTATTATCAATATATTTTTAATTCTAACTAAATTTTATTATATATAATTAACTAATTAATTAATTATTTATTTATTACTAAATGGTAACTTATCCCACCATGTGACCATAGGGCGTGTACCGTATGGTGTGTACCTTTTACCATATGGTGTGTTTTATTCCAGGTGACTTATCTGTTGTTGATGAATCCCTTATCCACTGGAAATTGTGAGAAGATTGAATATGCTTTCGTCCTGTTGTTTTCTGAGGCAGAAATTTTGGAGCAACCTGTAATTTTCTATACATAAATGTTGAACCATCCATACTGAGGGATTTGTTTGGTGCTTTTTTGGAAGCAAAATCAAAAACCACTGTCCTGGCTGGATGATGAGTCAAAATATTATTTAGCATATGAATGGAGGTGTCACTTCTCCACATGGCATGAAATGCTTACTTAATGCTTTACTGGTCCCCATAATGGACGTTTGACACAGCAACAGTCTTGCTTTCCAAGTTTTGTGATGTGTGAGTTCCTTCATTGGCAGCTACTTTATTTAATCCTTTCGTCTGTTGATCAATATTTTCCCCTAACCTATCGAACACCTAATTTTTTTTCCTTTGGTTATGGTATTTCTGGGAGTTGCAAATACTTTGCGGGTACTGGCTGGCTTGCTAATAGCTTTTGTTGGGCAAGAATGTATAATCAGAGTTGCAGGCAATTCTCGCTTGTACTCTTGCTTCAGTCTTTTGGATGTAGTAAAATCAGTGTTGCTTATGATTCTATTGTTTCCATACTGAGAAGGTGGAGAGTAAGGTCTGGATCTTTTTCTGTTTCTGTCTGCAACTTCATCATCAAAATTATTATTCCACTCATGAAAATTTCACAGCTTTTCAAATACGCTTTTTCTTGCAATGTCTGTATTTTTGCCCTCAACTTCTCCATCAATGTTGTTAAAATTTCGCTGAATGTGTTTAGCAGAGGCAACCAAAGATTCTCCTTAAGATTTAGCATTAACACTGCTACTATTGTCTCTCAGCTTCCTTAGCCTCTTATTTGGTTTCATTTCCTGCAGCTCTTTCTGCTTTTCTTTTCTTTGTATTTGAATCTTCCTTGGAGCTTCTTGGCTTCTCTCTTCAACCCTAGCTGTCCTTTCAGCTTCCTTTTTTTGGTTAGAACATTCTTCACTGCTAGCTTTTTTCATGTCAATGTCAGCTTCTATTGTAGGTGCTGAGTCTGGTGTTTCAAAATCCTTTAGCGATTTTCATAAGTAATTCTTTTATTTCCTGTAACAGTTCTAATTAAGATTTATGAAAATCCCTTAATCCCTTGAAATATGTGTCCATGACTTCAGGACCTAGAGCCTAACATGGCCCTGATACCATTGTAGTAAACAAAGAGTATTATGTTTGATATCGAAGAAGAAATATATTTGTAATAAATATCTTGATAGATATATGATTGATAAAATGATATAATGATAGAAATACAATGAAAGGCCCCATCCTAAATACTAGGTGGGATGCCCTTTCATATGAAGAGATGTGTCTCTTTGATAAGGCACACCTTTACACCTTTTCATTAATTGTTTTCTATTGTTATGTTTGTTACAGTATTATGCCTGCTGGCAATAATAATTGGTTTAGTATTTTGTATTTATGCTTAAATATAGTTTTAATTTTGTCTTCTTTTATTTGATTATTAATGTCCCTATTTCAGCTTCTTCAGTCCCATTGACCTATTTTATGGTCATTTGTCAGACATTAATAAAATTATCTTATCTTATCTATCATTATAATTTTTTTAGCTTGTTTTTTGCCATTTTTCATGGTGTGTGTTCATGCTGGTGATCATCTACTAATAAGTATTATTTATTGTCTTCACTTACATGAGCTAAATATTCCATCTTTAAGAGTCCCAACCATAATTTCCTTGGAAGTGCTCTGTGAGATATTTGTCAAACTATATTGGTTAGTTTAAATAATGTGTTTTTAGATGCTTGTGTGATATTCGTTCCTCATTCCTACAGTTAATACATCTCCACATTAGTAAAAGTCCCTGAAGCTTCATGTATTATTGTACCAGGATATGCTTAAAGAATTACTTTTTCGTATTCTGCCTGCCATCAATTTTGGCTTGGAAGATCGAGATGATGATGTGAGGGCAGTTGCAGCAGAGGCCTTGACACCTGCTGCATCAGCTGTGGTCTCCTTCGCTGGTGGGATGGTCAATACCATTCTTATGAAGCTATGGGATATTCTGCTTGATCTTGATGATCTGAGTCCCTCCACTAGCAGGTATAGCTGTGCTGTTATTATCCATTTAGTTTTTCTGGAACATTTCCAGCTCTTTTCTTCAAGCATATGGATATAAGTTTCTGTGTTAGAGTTCTCTCTGGCTAGGGACTTTAGACTTTGTTCAATCCCCTTGTAATCGTAATGAATATAGGTTTCACACTGAATTGGTAATTTTGAAATTTTATATATACTGTTTGCACATTTAAAGAATTTTTGTTAATACCTCTGTTGTATTGCTCTGTAGTGTGATGCATTTGCTGGCAGAGTTGTATTCACAATCAGAAGTGATGCCAAAAACTTTAGGAGCCATACTGCCAGTGCAGAGGCAAATGATTGACCTGAATGAAGCAATTCAGCTTGATGACCAGGGCGATGGTGCAAAAGTTGATGATAACCCGTACTTACTATCAAGTTTGGCTCCTCGCCTATGGCCCTTTATGAGACACAGTATTTCATCAGTCCGCCATGCTGCAATACGTACTTTGGTATATTTGTCAGGCCATTCATTGTTGGTGTCATTTGTTTCATGTAATGCCATTTGCAAAGGGTTATATTTCCTAGTTACTATTGGTTTTTTAAATATTTATTTTCTAAGTAGTCAAGGTGTAGGAGAGAACAAACGTCTAGTAACCTTAAGTCAATTGCATAATGCTTAAGTTTTTTATATTTGGTTTGTTCACTTCCTCACCTCTCTTTAGTAAATGCTTGTGTATTGTAATTTCTGGTAGAATGGGGGGAGTGGTAGATTCTTCTGAAATTTTAGATTATTTTTTTGGTTTCTGTGCAGTGCTAACACCTTACCATTTTGTTTTTGTTTGCAACAATTTTTCTTATTAAATATAGGAGCGACTTCTTGAGGCCGGAAGTAAAGGGAATTCACTTACTGGCAGGATTGAGAGCTTCTGGCCAATTCCTATCTTAGGGAATGCACTAAGAATTGTCTTCCAGAATCTGCTTTTGGAATCCAATGAAGCTATTGTCCAGTGCTCTGAGCAGGTTTGGCGGCTTTTGCTTCAGGTAAAACCAGATTTTTTTGTTTCTTTGGATGATTTGAAGGTGCTTCTTACATTAACCATTATATTTCACAATTTTGTATGGTAAGTTGTATTGTTACTTAAACGCTAATGCCTTTTTATGCCTTTCTTCAGTGTCCACAGGAGGAGCTGGCATTGGCTGCAAATTGTTATTTTGATTCATGGTTAAAGCTTTCAACCACCCCTACTGGGTCTCCATTGGATGCATCCAAAATGTTCTCACCCATGTCTCTTCCAAGAAAAAGTCAATATAAGGTAGCTGCTAAGTTGAGAGCTGCAAAAGGAGAAAGTCTAAACCTTGGAAACTTTGCTATAAATGCTGAGCAGCAAGTTCCTATAAACGACAAAAGTTTTGATCACTCAAATTTCATAAAGATATATGTTGGCACAGATGTGGAACAATCAGTGACTTGTATGAGAGTTGTTACAGGATCAGCACTGGGAGTCCTTGTAGCAAATTTACCACAAACACTATATCAAAACGTTGTAGATTCATTGATGGAGCATTTAACATCATTATCTGCTGTTCAGCGGCAGGTAAATTAGACATATCTTTTGTTATATAAATTTTTATCAGTGGATGGTTCTGCTTCCAAGTGCTCTTTATCCTGGAATATAAAAGAACTGAAAGTGGTCCCTGTGTTTCCTGAACAGGTTGCATCTATTGTTCTTGTGTCATGGTTTAAAGAGCTTCGCGGATCTATCCCTATGGAAAGAATGGACTTTGCAATTGATGCTGTGAAAAGTCTTCGGCAACGGCTTTTAGATCTCCTGGGTTGTACTGATCCTGCAGTGCCTAATCGAGATTCATCCTTACCATATGCTGAACTTTCACGAACCTATGCAAAATGAGAGCAGAGGTTGCTTCACTGATCCGAATTGCAGATGCCTCTGGTTCCTTTCAAAATGTGTTCTCTGCTGGAATTCCTCCAGCAGATGAGCTAGGTATAGATGCCGTGATTGATCTTGGCACAAAGCTTTCAGTGTCCAAAGATGCATTATCAGGAGATGGGAAGGAGAAACAAACTCTTGAGAGTTTAGAGGCATCAAGGCAACGAGTTTTGGCCACTGCAGGTTATTTGAAAACTGTTCAGGTGTATATCTACTAGTAGTGCTGAATTAAAGCCACTATAAGTGTTTGATTATAGTTTTAATTGCTGAATTTATTTTTCTTTATCTGTACGATGATTTGAACCAAGTGAGTCTGTCTAGGTGTTTTCAAAATATTTACCTGACTTATAGCGAAAAGTGTTATATATACGCTTTTACCAGTTAAAGTAGAATGCAATTTTGTGGAACTTTGAGCAAGTACCCCCATGAATATAGTGGTAACTTTTATTTTTTTTCTATTAATAATGTTATTTTAATTAACATGTTAAGCTTTCATATCCTAGGAGTATATTTTGTTTTCTTGAGTTTTGTATAGATCTTTACTAGGACTTAGGAATGTGTCCTGTAGTATGATAGTTGTATGCTTTTTTATAGGCTGTACAGTTGGATTCAATGACAGTTTTAGCAATAGCATTCTCTTGTAGAAGATTCATATATTGTTGCAAGGTTTAATGCAGGTTTTCACCACATTTTTGTGTATGTGTATGTGTTTCACCATGTGTTTGCTTGCTAATGGTGTTTTGTTTCTTTAAATGTTCTGGTAAATAGACTCTGATATCCTATATTTATGTGAGTTCAATCATGCTTTGTTTGTTTTGATGTTGCATATATATTCCATTTTAATTTCAAACCATTTCTTGTAATATAGGACACACATTTCTAGTTTGATTTGATGTTCCCTCACTGGGAGTTTTTGTTTCTAGGATTTATAGAATTTAATCAATGGATCTTCTCATTGATTAACCTAATATAGTATTTGTTAGATTTCCTTGCTATCTCTTGGTTGCTTGGGTTCTTTCATGGTGGAAAGCTAAAATTTGATATTTGCTCCTGCAGTGCAATTTGCATGTTAGCGTTTCGGCCCTCATGTCAGGTGCAGTTGTTTGGATGGTGGAATTGCCCGCTAGGTTAAATCCAGTTATTCAACCACTGATGGCTGCTCTGAAAAGGGAACAGGTATTGATGAAATTTACGATCTTACAAAATCTGTGACTCCTAACATTATTTGTTTGTTGTCATCCTTTTGATCCTTGTGATTGCACTCTAATGTTTAATAAATTATTATAGGAAGAAGTGTTACAAAAAATGGCTGCAGAAGCACTAGCAGAAATCATTGCACAGTGCGTTGGACGTAAACCTGGTCCAAATGATAAGCTAATCAAGAATTTGTGTGCCTTGACGTGTACGGATCCAAATGAAACTCCCCAGGCAACACATATGGATGCAAATGAGTTGATTATTGAGGACAAAGAGTCAATTTTACCTGGGAGAGGAACTAGTAATCAGCGATCAAAGTCACAAACAATATCAGTAGGGGAGGAAAGATCGAAACTGGAAGGCTTCATTAGTAGACGTGGGGCAGAACTTGCTTTGAAGTCGCTATCTGACAAGTTTGGAAGCTCACTATTTGAAATGCTACCAAGGCTATGGGATTGTCTCACTGAAGTATTTAAACCAAATGTACCTGATGGTGAAGAGATTTTGAAAGCTATACAAAATCCACAGATTGTGGAATATAATGAGGACCCACAGGCTTTGATAAACAATCTTCAGGTACATTTGCATCTTATATGATTGGCTGAACAATACTAACAATTAAGTGTTTACTGTGTATACATGTAATGAAATTATGATTTTCATGCAATAGTTGGTTATCATATTTTGGGCAATCTGATGTAGTTATTTCTTATTATTGGCATACACTGTCTCCCTACTTCTGTTTGGATGTTAGTTATATGTCAATCTTATCTCTAAATTTTGAGTACATATTATCTGTCATAGCTTATTTTGGTGGGCTGGTGATATTCTTATTTTGGCATGACACTTTACAATAAGGAAGCATCTCCAGAACTTTTGTTTTTATTAGCATCTCGAGAACGTTGAGTTGGTTTATAAAGCATACGATTTTTCAAACATAAATATATGTAACAATTTGTAGTCATTGAATTAATCTATTGAGCTTTAATTTATTAACAACAAGAGTTATCGATTTGTCTCCAGTTTTAGTGTCGACAGTAGGAAGGTATACCACAGTGGTAGGTATTAGATGTTATGATTTACTATATACATAAATGTAGGCATGTATTAAAAATCTCAGTAGACTAGAAGCTTACATGGATATTTACAATGAAAAGAGTTCACAACAGGTGAGCCTTCAGGTAAACTTTGCTGTATACCACACTCAACAAAATACCTCAGACAAGTGCCCCAGTCAGCAAGAATATTTACAGACTTATTGCAGGCATGGCAGACGATAAGATCAATTCAGTAATGTCCAATAGATGACCATAATCGGGCCGAGGGGACTGCTAGGTCAATGAGAACAAAAAAACACAAGTGGAAGTGTGAATGCAGCTCCTATAAAAGTAGATCTAATCTATGAGATCTGTTACAACAAAATCTAGCAGCCCCATATGATGTAAAGTCCTAAGCATCAAGGGGCTGGTCTTGTGCACTTAGGAAGAATACCCACTATCACCACAGCAGCCCTTCTTCATACTTTTGGTTGGCTTAGGCTATACAGTGAATGCTAAGGGTGATTTTGTGAAGAGTTAGCCTAAGCAAAATGTGTGGTTGTAATAAAAGTGGAACGAAAGAGTGGTGTGGGAATGTAATATGAAGGTAGAATCCCCAAGACTAGTGTCTACCAAATCCTAGGAAAATGGAGTCAAGGAAGATCACTCTAAGGAGGGATGTTTTGTGAATGATTAAGGAACATAGGGCTGCAAATAACATGTCATAGTCCACCTTAATAGTGTTGGAAATAAGTATAGAAATGATTTTTGGAGAGCCATATTAGTACAACTTTTGAACAAACTGATAAGGTTCTGTCCTTCAATGATATGTTAATTACACCAGCAAGTTTGATTGATGGTGAAGAATTAAAATATGCAGAAATATAACAGCAAAAGGAAAGAAGGAGAATTTTCATACAATTACTATCCAAATGCTAAGTTACCAGGCTTCGGATCCGGATCTGCTAGTTTTTTGAAAATCCAGGATCCGGATATGACAAGGATACGTGTCAAGTACAAAAAAATTAAAATATAATAATTTTTCTTTTTAAATTAAAAAAAACACTTTAGAGTTCAAAAATCAATTACTCCGTGAGGCTGAAACCATCAAACACTTTTAGAACTGAAACCATTAGATATATTATAAATATGAAGACTGAAATATTGAAATGATGCATCCTCCCTCATATAAAGTAACAAAAAAGATAATATCATAGATGATAATAGTAAATAAATTTACATATCCTCAAATGGATCTGCATTATCTTCTGCATATTGCAATTCTACATCATGAATAGATGATGGGGATCCTGGAATGTAGGAAGTTGCATCAGTAGGTTGGATTGGTGGTGGAACAATATCCTCAAGTAGGTTGAGGTGAGTCATGCATTCAGCCTCAGGTTCAAGTCAGAGATTTCAGGCTCCACATCCCACATTTTGCTCGGAGCTTTTTTATACTCTGGTTCAACACGTGATAAAAGAAGAAGGTTGGAATGAACATACACAAGATCCTCAGCTGATGAGGAACTAGCAACCTCTGATAACAACCTGGTGGCTAGAGTTGAGAGATGAATGTTATCCCCACCATGCAAGCCCCACCAAGTAATAGGATCAAGATGCCCTCGATCATCCATAGCTAGTGGATTTGAAAAGCTAGATTGTAAATCCTCCAAATTCTTGGTGTACTTCCATTGCAACTCCCATATCTCTAAATTTTCCTCAAGGATGTCTTGTATCGTTGTACCACTTCAGAGTCCTTATTTGGTGATGTTCTACTAGGTAAAGACAAAATCTTGGAATGATAATATTTAGGGTGCAATGCATAGGCCAAAAGGTGTAATGGTGTGGTCATTTTTTTCCACCTTTCTGTAACTATGTCCTTCACTTCATAATAAAATGTTTCAAAAGGGTCTTTTTCACTTGCTTTGATAATTTCCCTTATCCTCTCCAACATACTATCAATGTTTTCATAAATTTCCCTCAAACAAGGTGTATCTGTGTCAAATGCCTTGATCAAGGTCAAGATTAGTTCAGAACCACAAAAGGTATTGGACCTTGTCCCACCATGCATCATAAAGAATGATGGAATTGTTTTTTTGCTCTCTACCAGAAGTGGAAGTCTTCCATGATTCCCAAAGAGAGTCAATGACCATTGCTTGTAATGCTTGTCTCACCTCCACAAGCCTCTTTATGACAAGAGTGTGGGAGGCAAAACGAGTTTCAACAACCTACAAGTTTCAAAAAGTTAAATCTCAAATGAGAAATAATATATAAATTTGTACTTATAATTAAGAATTTCGAATACAACTAATATTTTGATTAAAAAAAGAGTACTTTCCATAGCTCCAACTTTGCAAAACCTCGATATATGGCCTAGGACATTGAATAATTGGTTATGAACATTTGGATTTATTTTGCTGCATCATATATTTTATTAATCCATTCAATCTCACCAATCTTGGTAAGCATAAGGTTCAATGAATGTACTGCAATTATCGACCCTCCACAATCAAACCTATAGCTTTACAAACTCATGCGTTGTCCGTAATGATTTGGACAACATTATGTGATCCCACACTTTCTATTGCATCAATAAGAATTGTAAATATGAAAGATGCATCTTTCTCTATTTCACTACAAACAACAACCTTCAAAAACATTGCCCCTTGGGGGCATACCGCAACAACATTAATTAATTGATGATTTCTTTGGTCTCTCCGTCCATCACAAATGATGGACACCCGTGTTTTTTCCCATGTATCCTGGATTGCTTGTAGTTGTCTATCCACAGATTGTCTCTCTGATGCCAACAAAGAAGTGCACACCTTTTCATATCCAAGGCTTTTGTGCCCTTTTGGCACTTCATTAATTGCCTTAATCATTTGTTGTCAATAAGAGGAACACACCAAATTGAATGCTGGCCCATTTGCATAGATGCAACAAGATACATGTTCATCCACTGTCTTTACCGTGATTTTTGAAAGCTACTTCAAGAGGGCTTAGAGTGGGCCTTTTATTAGTTGTGGCAGCAGACCTAGATGGCAATGGAGGCCTAGTTGTAGAGTTTTGCAGAGGGTGTTTTCCCTTCGCAAGCTTCCTATTAGCAACTTCTTGCAAAGATGCATAAAATTTCATTATTCCAGGACTCAAAACCTTGGCCAGGTTTTCCATTTGCATATTTTGGCCCGGTGCATACTTGCATCCCTGTGTTAGTTTGACTAGTGAGATGGGCCTTCACTCTAGTATATGAGCCATTTTTGATATCTTGGTATTCATTGCACTTCCATTTAAATAAACCACCTCCAGGTTTTTCCAATAATCTCCACATATTGCCATAGAGGAGATTTTGTGTCTGTTTTGATGATTTCCCCTTCACTCTGCTCATGCTTTGATGGTTCCATAATGATAATGGTCTATAGGTTGCCTTACTACATATAAAATTCAAATTGTAATATATTATGAATACACATTTAAAAATTGAAATACACTTCATCTAAAACACAAAATGTTCTTTGCATTTATGATGAAAAACCACGATGTATTTGTCACTGTTGGGAATGTCTAATAGGAGTCCAAATTGATACTTGATAAAAATAGAGTGTGACACTTAATAAGAATAGGAGTTCCACATAGGGTTCGATACTTAATAAAAATAGGGTTAGCCAAGGTTTAGACAAGGGTTCATACATAACATCTAATTACAAATTTAATTACATAACATTGTCAATATACTTAAATGTTCATAAATTTAAATTGTATATTTAATTACAATTTAAAAACATAACATTTAAATATTGAAAATATATGTTTTTGTAAATATACATAATACCATTTACAAAAGCTTGCTATGTCTCGATATACACACACATTTTAGGATCATACACCATACGCAAATTACAGTGCCCATTTTATATTAAGTTGCGACAGTAGAGACATGAGACTTGAGAGGCAAAGGAATACTAGTAACTCGAACTTTGCGAAGGGCGGGTGCAGGGAAAGAAGGAACAACCAACAGGTGAGCCATGAGAGGTTAACAAGGGTGAGCCACGACCCATGAGAGGTTAACGATGACACATATTCGTATATGTGGAAATTTGAAAACAATGGTAATAATACAACAGGGTTAGACCGTGGTCTGAATGTCGAACAATTGAGCAACGAGCTGAATAGGGTTTCGAATAGTTGAGCAGCGCGCTGATTGTCGAATAATGCCGAATGCCGAATAACTCCAAATAGTTCCCCGCGAGTTCCACTTGTGTAGGGTGCACTGCCGACAAAGAGGAACCACTGACATGAGCTTTTAACTTTATCGAATAGTCAAAACCCTAAATTTTTGAGCTTTTCACTTTTGCGGGTTCTGACAAGGGCTTTTAATTTCTGCGGGTTTCAGAAAAATTCATCGAATTCGTTACTTGTGACGAGGATCTGTTTCCCAAAAAATTAGAATTGCCACTTGCCTTATTTTCACAGTATTTCGGCGGATTCAGATCAAATCTGTGGATCTTGCCCCTCCCTTTGTCGGATCCGGTAACATAGTCCAAATGGTAGATGGTCCATTACAAGGCCTTCACAAAACATTCTTTGCAAGAGATTTGTACAATTATCCAAAAATATTAAAAGCATGCAAAAATTAAGCCTCACATATGATAGAATGGTACCTCAAAGCTTCCAATAAGTTTTCCCAAATGAATACAATGTAGCTCAAGGAGAGAGCTCCTCAATCCCCAAATTCCCAACCCTTTACAATGGAGAGAGAACTCGTCCTTAATACTTATAGAGTAAGTCTCCTCTCTCATACAATAAAATATTTATCTTTTAACTAACTCCATGATGAGTCAAACAAATGTTATAATTGATTACATATATAGATATATATGTATATATATATGTATATATATAGATATATATATATCATGGAGATTTGGCATGGTTAAAACACTAATTCACCCTTATATCTTTGGATTTGCTTTGTGGAGATGGACACATCTATTTTGGGTTTTTGACCACATCTTTTCTTGTGGAACATTCCATCCACTTGGAATCTTGCACATTCACCCATGGAGTTGGTTGCCTTGGAATTCACATGTGGCGTTGTTGCATGCATACACATACGTGGAGGGCACATTCCTTGTGGACGCTTGGCAGTTGACTTGGCTTGATGGACTTTTCTTGATGTTATATCCCCTTCATGAGCATTATTTGGTACATATATATATATATATATGTATATATATATCTATATATATAGATATATATAGATATATTTGTATATATATATATATATATATATCTCTATATATATATATATATATATATATATAGATATATACATACACACACACACACACACACACACACATATATATATATATATATCCAAGAATAGCAAGAAATGTCTACACAAGTGCATCCTCCTAGAATAACAAGAATAAACCTCCCACATGTGTGTCCTCTAAGAATAATTGTCAAAAATACAAAAGAGACCAAGTGCAAGAGCATGCTAAGTCACATGTGTAGCTTTGCTCATTTGCCACATGTTGCCCACCAAAAGTGGGTACCCTAGGAGAGCTCTCGTCCTTTGCATCTTCCAACTAGCAACCAACTATCCTTGAGAGTCACCCATAGCCAATGTGATGTGTTGCTTTATCTCCTCTTCTTGCATCAATTGTATGTTTCCTCACACATCTGTCAAGAGCATATGTTTGAAGGTGGGCAATCCAACTCGAAAGGAATGTTTTTCATTGTGCAATCAAGTGCTTATGCTTGTTTTTCATTTGGGCATTTTGGGCATGGATTATAGGGTGACTTGGAAGAATGAAGGGCTTTGATCGTGGTTTTGTTCCCTCACCTTAAATGTGGGGTTAATCTTCAATCCTAGTCCCGTTGGATCTCCCATGTTGGCCTACGACCTTAGGAAGAACACTACTTGGGAAACCCCGATTTTGGTAGTGTGGTCCCATTTTTCCATTCCACATTTTTAGCCCCCCTCCACATATTACAAGCCACATTCATCATTTCCTTCTTTGGGTCCACATGACCATTGGGTCTACAAGGCATTGGCATTCCCCCTCCCCTTGTCCACATATCTGGGTCGGGTTGGAAATGTTGCCGTGGAGGTTGATGCAACTAAAAGAAAGTTAAAAGCATATCATTGCCACAAGCAAAAAAATAAATAAAAAGAAAATCATAAAATGTAAAAGATGGTCAAGACATTTAATATAGCATGTGGGCAAAATCCAAACATGAGTTCTAACTTCTACCCCTTATCATTATGGCCATCACCTTGGTTCTTAGGGCTCATGAGTGACCCCACATCATCAAAGGAACCCATACACGTCCCAACCCCTGGTGGGCGATGAAATGCCCCACATTAAGGGGGTGATAACTGCTACATATCATACACCACATGCTCTCATGTCTAAAAGCTTCAAGCAGTAATACAAAGAAAATTTTAGAAAAAGCAAAAGGAAAATAAAGAGGGGTGGAAAAACAAAGGCTGGGGTAACTCATGTAACTATGATTGCACTCTCACATCTGTTTGCCCAAATGTGGATTTCCCTCATCATTGCGATCCTTGTAACCATGACATTTGGCCTTGATACCCTGTGACTCCATCCATTTCATCATCATTCACATGCCACCTATTGATTGATGTACCAAGGACATGTCTTTCCCCTTGGGGGCTGTGAACACCTAATAGGGTCGTTTATTAACCCCTCCTAACTAGGGAGGTGACACTACTTCGAGATCGAAGCTCCAAATTTGGAGGAGAAGCCCCATATGAAGTCTCAATTTGTCCTTGATTGACAAGATTGGTTCACTTAGATGCACTAATGAATTATTGTACCCGATGGCGAGGATGCAACACTAGGCATTATGTTTGATTGGTAGGTTGTTTCATCATGGGCTGAGCAACTTAACTAGGGCCTAAGTCCACTAGAGGAGCATATGACACCCTCTAGGTGAAGCATTGAGAGACATGGGGACTCCTGTTATTTGCAGAGCATCATTACTTCATTCGATGGGCACCTTCAGCACCACAACAGTCTTGTGCTTTGCCCCACATTATTCACGAGATGATGCACTTGGACCAGTTTTCCCCAACCGGCTTAGGAGTGATCACATGGTTTGGCAGCTGATTCAAGGCCTGGATGAGGTTTGTCTCACCCTATGAGGCGTGGGAGGGCTAGCACTGTTCTCTGAGCCCTCAATTATGGACCAAATTCAGGCTATTCTTTCACTAGGAGATCCATGATACATTTTGTGCCCCAAACACAAAATTGGGGCCCACATGATGATTTGCATGGATATGTAGGGGCCAACCCTTAGAGGATGATTTTTGGAGCCCTCTTCCTTCAGATTGGCACCAAGAGAGCTCAACACATGCCTCCAAGAGCCCTATGCATGAATGATGTCATCAATTCGGTGGCTCGACTCACTTGTGGGTTTATCGTTATGTTTTTACATCAGCTATGTGGTTGGATTGTAACCACAATTGGTTTTTCCCTCCATTTGACAATTAAAAGGGGCTTCTAGGCTAAATTAGATTTGATAGAACATGCATAAGTAGAAGAGACCTCATTTGAGTCTCTCATCATGATCGCACTTGATATTAGACTTCTTGAGAAGGACTCACGCTTGTTTCTTTTGGCTATTGGAGATCTATGGATGCATTTCGATATTTGGAAGCTATTTTTGATTATCTTTAGAGCTACTTATTTGGATAATGGATGGATATACTACATGTTGTCTTGTAAGTGCTCATTGTTGAATATTTTCTATTTTGTTTGATGTATGGAATTGCCACTTCTAGGTTATGCTATTTTGGCCCTAATTGTTGAAAATTAATTTTGAAAGGCTATCTAGTTGAGTATTGCATATGTTATTCATTGTACATGTAATGAATATTCCTAGTGGAGGAAATCTTTAATCTCTTCATCAAACTCCATTTTCTTTTGAAGTGGGTAAATGCTAAAAGTTGATAACTATGGCATCAATTTTTAGCCTCCTTAGAAAGGATCTAGCTTATCTATTTATCCTTAATTCTATATGCCTAAAGGACAAGACACTAATTCAAGTCATTGGTGATCAATCCTAATTTTCTCTCCTAAAATCAATCCTTTTAAGGCTAGGGCGAAAATCTAGGGCCTGCAACGAGATTTTGGGGAGGAGGCTTTTTGGTGATTTGAGAGGCTAAACATTAAACTTAGGGTCTAGGCTACCTATTCTCCAAGTTTGGTGGGCATTCACTCAAATTTCATCCATAAAATCTATCGCCGTAGGTGTTGCTTCAAGACGAAAACCCTAGTTCTCTTCTCCTCAACTTGAGAAATTCCTTGAAGGTTGTATGAGCTTAGTGCTTGTTGAAGTATATTATAAGAAACCTTTTCGCTCGGGCCTTGACCTTGTGAGTAACTATCACCACCAAGAAAATCTCAAAACCCTAAGCCTTGAGCCTTCTTTGCTAGCGCTTTTCTTTGAGCTCATTTAGCTTCATTGAAGCCTTGAACCAATGTTGAGTGTCTCTCTTGAATAATCTCTATCTATGTAGAAAATCCACGAAATTTCTGCAACTGCTAATATGAACAATCTGAAAACTAGCTTCTTTTATATAGACACCAAATTTCTCTACTGAATTTGTAGTGGAATAGGAACATAAATGAGTACACAATCTCACAGTTCAACAACACAATTTTTCGAGGGAACCCAACTGGGAAAACCCTTTGCTTGCTTGAGAATTTTGTTGATAGAAGAATGAGTAAGATATCTCCTACGATACAAATTTGTCTCAATAGAAACCATTCTGATTTTTCTGCTAGAACTAAGCTTGAAACACCAACAAGTAAGCTTGATCTTGCCCCTTGAATTCTTGCACACTTTTGGAGGCCTATTTCTTTGCTCGAAAATCCCTATTTTCCAGCGCAATAGGTGCTCATATTAAATAGGGAAGCTCACTATTTCTTAGTGCATTCTGTGGAAGAATTCATCTCCTCCTTCAATTCGCCCTTCCCACCAGAAGCACCTGCACAAATTCGTGCTCTCTATTACCTTGTCTCACTAACTCGTGCTCACAAAACAATTGAATAATTGCATGCCTTGGTCCTCCTTATAAGATTTCCAAATAGGCTAAACCTGACAAGTTATTATTTATGGAAATCTAACTGGTGATTAATTGAGTTAACTGAGTCTAACTGACTCATGTAACTCGTCTAGCCCAAATTTAGAACTTGAGACTCACTTTATTGTCTTTTTCCAAAGATAACTCACACTAGGAAACAACCACTGAGCTTCCCACTCTAGCACATCAGTCGATTTGCTTCATGAACTGTCCTAACTTATAGGAATTCGCCCTGATTTTTAGGAATTCGTCTCTTCTACTAAGACACAAGTCAAAGGACCTTTCTCGCTACTATTTTCAACAAGATGGATCACTTTGTGCCTTATACCTAGCATATCTATTTTAAGTGATTTCCTTCATATTGGGACTCTGCCCATCGGTGAAAGTCCGTAAAGAGCATGGGGTTTTGGCTGAGGTCACATTGGGCCTCTACCCCATTGTTAGCACTTGGTCAAGCTTTTGTCTTGCAGGGTTTCCCTCTTCATGGTCCACTAAATTTTGTGGTAACACCACACACCTCCCAATAAAACTTTCATATATATATATATAATCCCAAGTCTAAGAGATGAAGGCACTCTCAATTGAAGGTCAAAAGGTGCCTAGTGTAGTTGAAATATCAATGCAATACAAATGAGAGAACACCTACAATAGTTTTGCCTTAGAAAGATGTGTCATGTAACTACCTCAAAGACCCAACAACTCATAAAGCATTCTCCATGTGAAGTGTGTTCTAGGAGAATGTGCCAAGGTGGTTAGAAATTCTCAATGAAATAATCTTCCATACGCCATGTTATAAAAGTGTCTAACCAACTCAACAGAGTGTGCTCTAGAGAAGTGTGTAAACCTCTCTAAGATACCAATAAAAAATTACAGGCCTTGAAAATTGTGTTAAAGAAAGGGAGCATCGTTAGAAAGCTCCACCTACATCCAAATACCCACTCCAAGTGTGAAAAAGAAACATATAAGTTAGGTTACCCAAGCTATTAACTTTTTTATTTTTCTTGCATAAATTAGATTAATCTAACCTTTGAATTGTTGGATCAACCTCAAAATGCATGCACAAAGGTTAATGCTCAAATATAATCATAGTCCTCCTCGCTATTAGTCACCAACAAAGTAAATCACCATGAACATGTGTGACACTGAGGATTGCACTTTAATAAAGTGTATATACCATATATATACAAAATTGTTCTCTTTAGCAAAGTCCCTCCATGATAACAACAAAACATAAAACACAACTTAAAGTGCTCCACCACCAAGGGATTATTATATCAAACTTATCATCTAACCTTAGGAAAATATTAGGTCACTATCAAATCATAATGTAATACCCTTTCTCTAACTGAAACCTAGGAAATAACATATCGATGATTGTACTAACGTAGGCGATGTCTACCAAATGTGACATTGTAATGTTAAATCACCTAGGAAAATCCCATAAAGGCAACATAAATCATCCCATCATAACAACATAATATGAGAAAGGGACATGAAAAAAAGGCTAACCCAATCATCTAGTGTGTTCCCCATCATACATCCAACATATAAGGACCATGTAAAACAACCCTCCTAGTGCCACCAAATAATACCAATTGATCATGCAATTGTCATTAGGCAGATTCAACTATCATGCAACATATATCTACTAACTATCATCATCTAACCTCTCGTGAACTAGAAATATCATCCATATCCAAGATAAGCATATATACCAAACCACTATAATGAGATAGTATGGTAATGCGTCACATCCATCAAAAGTGCACCAAGGGGTGATCAACAAGGCAATCACATATGAAAATAGTCAAGAACACCAAGCAGCAAGTGCAATCATCTAACCAAGGAGAAGTGAGACTCCCCCAACCAGAGATCTCCATCAAGTGATCAAACGCAATGAAGAGAAGGGGATCCATTAAGATGTAACCCCCAAGTCAGTCCAATGCTCCAAGAGGGCCAACAACAAATCTCCATCAATGTGAACCTTAGACGATATAAATTGTAACAAGGTAGAAGACCTGGAATCTAATGTCTATCATCCAATAGTGAGATACAAAGCTGGGAACAACAAAGAAGAAATAATCCATGTCAAGAGCTTGAGAGCCTCGAAGAATGTCTCAACTGAAGCTCTATTTGGGGAGGGTGTTGAAACTATCCTAGTGTTATCACCTACTAACTAAGTAAATAGGACATGTCCAAATAGGGTTTGTGTCGGCCATAAAAAAGGCCTGTGGCCCATAAAAACCTGTTTTCCCTTTCATTTGAACGTATTTCACTCAACAAGAGGTATGACACATTTTCGAGTGCAATTGAGTGTTACTCTGCTGTGTTAGAAGGATAAGTGGATTGTCCACCAATCTTCAAGTTTTTATTTTTATTTTTATTTTTTATTTTTTATTTTTAGCAGTGCATTGTCTTTCTCATTTCTAGGAATCATGGCTTAATCACCAAGGACAACTAGACAAGGTTAAATGAAAGTGTTGAAATTTCTAAGTATTACCCATTAGAAATTTTATTTGTATTCTTTGGTTTATTTCTCCTACTTGTTAATTACAACAAGTTATTTAAACATATAAATATCGAAATAAACACAATACAGTCTCATCCATCTACAGATCAACAACTGAAAGAAATAACAAACACACAAGTGACACCGTTATTTTTGGACAACTCGTCCCCAGAAAAAACCAACGTGGGAAAACCGATGCAACAATTCTGAGGGTTATTTTATTATGCAGTCTATCTGAGTACAACTGGGTGCCAAACTAGCTCACCCGACAGAGAAAATAATCCGACAGTAATACCTCTCTATTCGAAAGCAGATATTCAGAAAATATGCCCCACGAAACCCTCTCCAGCAACCTCTGAAGCTCAGCGTCAGCCCAAAACCCTCCGCGTCAACCCTTTGAGGCATTGTGTAACCTCTACGATCCTTTGCGTCACTCCTGCTGCCCTCTCTGTGGATGACAGGCCCTTTTGGCCTCTGCGCAGTTCCTTCTAACTTTGCGTGGCTCCCTTTGGCTCAACGTCTGCCTCTCTCTGCTTTTGCACTGGTCTCTTGGCACTATCTCTGCCTCTCTGCCTCGTACTCACTGCCTCTCGCTACAGCTGATCACTAATTCGACTTTTCTCAGCAAACCCCGCTCTAGAAAATCGAATGACTAATCACTCTGGTGTGTTCTCTAACTGACCCTCAAGCCTCCTCTTATACTTTTCATGTTGGTCCTTCAACGACTGAGATTACATCTCTAATCAACGGCTAAGATTAGATTTGGCTTCATCCATGTCCTTTAGAACCTTCTAACCCAATTTTATATTAATACCCATTTATATTTTATTTTTCCTAAGTTTAGACTTAGGAACTCCATTAAAAATATTAATTATTTTAATATCTCCTAAACCGGGTAGAATCTGCCCAAACCATTTATGGGTCTTGAAGACCTCATGTGCTTTAGCCTCTTCCCCAATTTTCATGGCTAGAGCACATCCGATGCTACCCCAAATCAACACTCCCTCTTAGCGAGGACTGTGCTCTAGTAATACTCCACATTGAGCATCACTCTGATTTTACGACACCGGTCCCTGTGCTGATGCTAAGCCTCCCTGCCCAACATCCTCTGCACTGCTGCATCTTGTACTGCTACCCATGGTCCTGCCACTGCCACTGTTGCATTCGTATGGCAGCTCCCTCTGCATTTGTGCTGCTACTAGTCCTTTCTCCTAACACTGCATTTGCATTGCAACCCCCTCTTCATGCTGCATTGTGCTACTGCTGTTGCGCTGCAACTCAGTTACTGAAAAGTAAGTAACTGATCCACCCAACTACTGACATCCCTGTCAGGCTAGAAACACTCCCAATGCTAAAGCTCTCTTTGCTGCTATCACGTGCTCCCTCTACCCCTCTGCGCCGCTGCAACAACTCCCTGCCTCTCGCATCATTGCAAACCTCTCTGTGCCATCCGACACTGTTGCAACCTCCTTTGTACCTCTCGCACTACTGTAGCCTGCTAGCTCTGTGCTGCCCAAGACTACTGCACTGTACCACTCTCTGCTACTTCATCCTATCCGTTTCTACCGACATCGCCAGTCCTGCTACTCTCTCTTCGAGGCTCCCGTAGCAAGGTATAATCCAAGAGTTTGGGTACCTCAAAGATCCTGCTCCTCATCGCCTGTAGTCTTCCTCACTACAGCTCGATGTCTCCCCACTTCTTCTCTAGAGGTACGTGAGCACTCATGGCACAATCGTCATCCTCCTCTACCTCCTTTTCCGCCTTCTCTGGCGCTTCCTTGGAGTTAGACGCATCTCCCTTGTTCTTCTTCCTCAGACAGTGGTTCACATAATGACCCAGTTCTGCACAGTTGAAGCACTTAACCTTGGAGAGGTCCTTTTTCTTCCTCTTCTCCTGCTTCCGCGTAGATGCCAGAGCTGCATTCTCTTCCTCTTCCTTCTTGATCCAGACTCCTTTGTTGCTACTTCCCATCTTGGACAGCTGTTTGATCTCTTCTTGGCAAAGCGCCGTCCATAATTCTTCCCAATCTGGAAGATTCACCCTGCCCATAATGCTCTGGACAAATGTCTCCCACTCCTCAGAGACTGTGTTTAGGGCGGTCCTCACCATCAACTCTTGATTCGGCGTGGCCCCTATGGAAGTCAGTTGGTCGCGAATCTCCTTCAATCTGCCAAGGAAGTGATCTATCTGTTCCCCCTTCTGCGTCTGGTATGACCACCGCTGATTCTCAAATAACATCTTCCTCTGCATGGAAGTATGCTGGTACAACTTCTTCAAGGCATCCCACATTTCCTTTGTCGTCTCCTTCTCGGCAATATGTTGGACCACATGATCCTTAACCCCATCAAGGATGATGCATTTTGCCTTGGCCATTACCTCGTACTTTTCATTGTCAGTCGGGTCAACTGGGCTAGCCAATGTTCTCAAGGCGAAGGCCTTGATGCGATGTCTATCTAGAATGGACGGGATCCCGACCTTCTAGACGACAAAGTTGGACGGCCCGTCCAACATGTCCTGATCCTTCGGTCCATTCATGGCCATCTCTTTGCTCTTCCTTTCGACTCCTCTGAGTCTCTACTTCCCTCTGGAAGTTCTCTCTTCGACTCCCTCTGAGTCTCTACTTCTCGTCTGGAGTTCTCCCTTCGACTCCCTCTGAGTCTCTACTTCTCGTATGGAGTTCTCCCTTCGACTCCCTAGTCTCGATTTCCCTCATGGAAATCCGCTTGCCAACCGTCGAGTCGCACCTCTGATCTCCTATGCAACTGCAACATTGATCCATATTCCTTGGCTAGAAATCCGCCTAAGTAGTGACTCCCTCTCCCCTGGTTATACCTGTTAGTTATTGTTCTGACTCGACAGCAACAACACCCCACCAACTTCACTCCTCGCAATCTGCCCACAGCTTCCTATGCCCCAACAATTGAAGGACTGAGCCTCTAGGCTCTGCGCAATCTTGACACTGGCTGAAATGCTCCCCAAGCCAACTGAGTCAACCCTCCTAGTCTCTGTGTGGCTCTTCGTGAGCCCTTTTCTGCCCTTCTCAGCCTCTGCGTTGACCTCTCTCTGGCCCGAATTGATGATGCAGTCCCTCTGTGTCAACCCTTGTCTGTTGCTTTTTGCTAGGAACATCTATCACTCGGGATAACTGTCTCTTTTGCAAAATGCTCTGCTTCAGCTGGTGCCTTTAGCTCTCCTGTGATTTGCAACCACGCTCTTATACCTTGTTGAAATTTCTAAGTATTACCCATTAGAAATTTTATCTGTATTCTCTGGTTGATTTCTTCTACTTGTTAATTACGAACAAGTTATCTAAACATATAAATATCGAAATAAACACAATACAATCTCAACCATTTACAGATCAACAGCTGAAAGAAATAATAAACACACAAGTGACACCGTTATTTTTGGATAACTCGTCCCCAGAAAAAACCAACGTGGGAAAACCGATGCAGCAATTCTGAGGGTTATTTTATTATGCAGTCTATCTGAGTACAACTGGGTGCCAAACTAGCTCACCCGACAGAGAAAATAATCCGGCAGTAATACCTCTCTATTCGAAAGTAGATATTCAGAAATCCGGCCCAACGAAACCCTCTCCAGCAACCTCTGAAGCTCAACGTCAGCCCATCTAGCCTCAGTGTCAACCCAGAACCCTCTGCGTCAGCCCTTTGAGGCACTCCGTAGCCTCTATGACCCTCTGCATCACTCTTGCTGCCCTCTGCGTGGATGACGCAGGCCCTTCTGGCCTTTGCATAGTTCCTGCTAGCTCTGCGTGGCTCCCTCTAGCTCAGCGTCTGCCTCTCTCTGCTTTTGCATTGGGCTCTCGGAACTATCTCTGCCTCGTACTCACTGCCCCTCGCTGCAACTGATCACTGATTCAACTTTTCTCAGCAAACCCCGCTCTAGAAAATTGAATCACTGATCACTCTGGTGTGTTCTCCAACTGACTCTCAAGCCTCCTCTTATACTTTTCATGTTGGTCCTTCAACGGGCAAGATTACATCTCTAATCAACTACTAAGATTAGATTTGGCTTGATCCATGTCTTAGAACCTTCTAACCCAGTTTTATATTAATACCCATTAATATTTTATTTTTCCTAAAGTTTAGACTTAGGAACTCTTTTCAAAATATTAATTATTTTAAAATCTCCTAAACTAGGTAGAATCTACCCAAACCATTTCTGGGTCTTGAAGATCTCATGTGCTTTAGCCTCTCCACCAATTTTTATGGCTAGAGCACATCCGATGCTACCCCAAATCAACATAAAGTGAGGATTGCCCTCACTGATGTTATTGTCCCTTCATGTTCCTCTTCCATGTCCCTTGTCATGTGTCATGTGACCTAACCTATCAATGAAAGGATAAGTTGTTGAACTCGAAGTTTGTGCTGGTGGTAAGTGGATATCATCTACCATTTGAGGTTGGACCAAAGAATACTTTGATGGAAGAATGTCGGACGGATTGGAGCTAGAAGATTTGGAAGAGTTGTGTGTGGTGCATCACACTGCTTGGAAGAGGCCACATTCTATTGAGATCTGCAGGAGGAAGAGGAATGTTTGCTGTCACTAGAGGATCTGTCCTGGGCCTGAACATAGTACCACTGTAAGGGTCTCGTGGGCATAGGTTGAGGCCTCCCTGTGATATCATGGATCTTGAGGCTGTGGTGGACCTACTTCTTGCCTGTCTCATGGTGCCTCTATTTGTAAGCACTGGGAAGGAGTTCATTGTCTTGGTAATGTTAGGTTGGGGCAGGGGTTGAGTTGGGGTTGGTTTGAGTGAAGAAGATCTATGTGCCTTCCCCATGGCTAAGTCCTGTTAGTTTTTGTAACATTAGATGTGTTCTAGCCACAAAATTTGGTGGAGAGGCTAGAATACATGTATTCTTCAAAACCCAGAAATTGGTTTTGGAAATTCCACCTAGAGACGATTTGATTAAAATAATTAATATTTTTTTAATGGTTCCTAAGTCTAAACTTAGGAAAATTGATTAATTAAAGGGTATTAATTAAGTCATGGTGAGAATCTTCTAGAAGAAGACATGGATCGAGTTCTAGTTAATCTTAGCCATTGATTATGTTTTAATTTTGGCCGTTGATGTCTCAACGAAAGATTATAAGAAGAAATTCGATGGGGGTTGGAGAACACACTTGAGGTACCAAGGAATTTGATTTTGCTAGAAAATCGATCTTCACAGTAGCAACTGTGTGTTGCCGGAGGCGATTCAGTAAGATCGAAGCAGTGAGAGAGGGGGGGATAGTAAGGCCAAAAGGAATATTTTCCAATCCAGTGAGTGCATAGTAAAGAGATAGAGAGTTCCACAGAGAGGCAACACAGTGTTTTAGAGGGGAAGCCGTATTTCACTAGGGAGAAGCAGTGATTAATTGCCAGAAGCCGGAGTGGGAGCCCGAAGGCTAGGAGAGTCCATTTTCCAGACATTCGCTGATCAGTTAGCGAGAGAGATGCTGGTCTGAGTTGTGTGATGTAGAACTATGTAGGTTGACACAAGGACTATGCAGACTCAGGAGAGAGCAACTCATCTCGAGCCAAGGTCAGTGTCGGATCACCGGTGGAAGTGAGATTTTTCTCACTAGATCTTTTGTCAGTCATTTCTCTGTATGGATTGCTAGATTTGAGCATCCATAGATTTGTACTCAGATTTACTACTGCATAATAATAAAACCCTCAGCTGCTGCACCGATTTTCCCAAGTTGGGGTTTTTTGGGGACATTGGTCCAAAAATAATGGTGTATTATTGTGTGTGTGCATCTATTCTTCCAATGGTTTTATTTCTTCCGCAATATTTTTTTGTGTAGGTTGCACTGTATATGTTTTGATATTTGCCGTAGAAAACTGCAAATAATTTGTTTAGTTAATTTAACAAATAGAATAAATATTATTAGTTGTTGTAATAGGATTCGGGGTTTTTGAATTTTCACATGGTATCAGAGCACAGATCATAAGAAGCCAAAGAGCTTAGTAGCAGAAGGGAGGAGGAATTTCGAATCTCTGTAGAGGCAACAATTTGAAACCCTCAGAGGCAACACAGGCCCTTGGGCCAGGAGGGTCAGTTTCCGAGGAAAATTTATTTCTCTGAGAGAGTCGACAGAGAAAGGATTTTCCAGATCAGAGGTTACCAGAGGTAGAGGAAGACACTATATTTTTTCCTTGCAGAGTAGATCTTCAGTTGGACGTAGTTATTTTGCAGCAGTTTGCTAGTGCAAAATAACGTTAGGAGGAAGGAAGAGCACACTAAGGGAATTCTTTTCTTAGGGGACTTCTAGCGCAGGATTTCGAATTTTCCTAGCAGAGCAATGGTAGTTGTGAGCAGGATTTCCCACTCCAGCAAGGAGTGCGAAAAGCCAGTCAACAGTTGCGTAGAGGAGCAGAGGAGGAATTTGACATTTTTGTAGAGATGGCATCAGCAGGGCTAAGAGATCTGGATTGATTGCACGGAGCCTCCAACTATGTGATCTGGAAGGCAAGAATTTCTTGTCTTCTAGATGAGTATGATCTCAAGACTTACATCGATAGTATGGTAGCTGTATCTACTACCCGTAGATGCAGATTCACTAAAGGCCTACAAGAAAGAGATGGCAAAAGCAAAGAGGCTGATTCTCGTTGGGGTTCAAGATCATGTGGTGTCTCACATAGCTCGCAAAGATACTGCACAACAGATGTGGGAGGCACTTGCTACACTATACGAGGGATATTCTGAGCAGCGAAATATGTATCTTGAGGAGAAGGTGAGATGCACAAGGATGTAGAAAGGGGAGCGCATAGACCCCTTCCTCACTAAGCTTCAGAATATCCAAGACCAACTATCTGCTGTAGGGTCAACACTCAGCCTACAGAATTTGTGCGGTTTGCTTTCAATAGTGTTTCCGAAGAATGGCATATCTTCGTCCAAGTTTTCTGGGTAGAGAAAAGTTGCCATATTAGGATCGTATTTGTGCTGATCTGCAATAGGAGGAGATGAGCCAAGACTTGGTGAAGACCACTATTACTGGCAGCAACAGTGGGATGAAGCAAGTAAAGGAAGATGAGGATGTGGCCCTTGCATCGAAGGGGCAATAGGAGCAATGCAGGAGGCAGAAGGACATTTCCAAGGTGAAATGCTTCAGATGTGGTGAGCTTGGCCACTACAACACTCAATGTCCTCTTAGAAAGAAGGACAAGGAGGAGAAGCAGGATCAGCAGGCTACATCTGCAGAGATCGAGTAGCTGTCCTCTAGGTTGAGGAAGAGTTTGCCATGATCATTGATATACCTCCAGGAGTGAGGTGGGATGATTTGGTTTTGTAACCCAAAGAGCTACAGTTGGGCATGATTCTTGAGGAGGTCCACCTCATGAATCAATACCTCGCTACAGGAGCCCAAAACATGTAGTAGCAGGGTGGATCAATGGCAGTTGGTGCAGTCAGGTGCCAAAGTGATAAATGCAGTAGCTAGTAGCAGGTCAAATACTTCACAACGTAGTGTAGAGTTGGCAACAGTGCAAATGGCACAACGCACAGGCTTTAGTTACAACGCAGAGTCCAGCAGCAATCTAGACTCGTCGCAGCAGTCAGGACTCGGGTGGCTGATGCACAGTTGGTGTAGTATTTTGGATGCTTTTCAGTTGCATTTGTTGCAGTTGCAGCGACAACAACAGATGGAGAGGGAGTTGCAGTGTAGATGTAGTGTTGGCAGTAGTTCAACAGGGCGAAGAACAACATGGATGCAACATTTATCAGAGTTGCGCAGTAGTTGGTGGGCAGCAACAACCAAACATCAGCAGCGTGACAAGAGGTGGTGCAGAGACAGGGTGTTGCTTCAATGGGTTGCAACACTAGAACACATTCCTCGCTAAGAGGGAGTGTTAGTTTTTGTAGCATTAGATGTGTTCTAGCCACGAAATTTGGTGGAGAGGCTAGAATACATGTATTCTCCAAAACCCAGAAATCGTTTTGGAAATTCCACCTAGAGACGACTTAATTAAAATAATTAATCTTATGTTTAATTGTGCCTAAGTTTAAACTTAGGAAAACTGATTAATTAAAGGGTATTAATTAAGTCATGGTGAGAATCTTGTAGAAGAAGACATGGATCGAGTTCTAGTCAATCTTAGCCATTGATTTTCTTTTAATCTTGGCCGTTGATGTCTCAATGAGAGATTATAAGAAGAAATTCGATGGGGGTTAGAGAACACACTTGAGATTGTGAAAATTTGGATGCCCAAATTCCTACTGCAACAATTAATAATATTTCTCCTACTTGTTAATCCACACAAGTTATTTATTGTGTTCTACGGTAAATATTGAAGTAAATACAATTGCAACATTCACTATTTAAAATAATATGCCGAAACAAGAAACCAAACTGGAAAAAGATACAACACAGTGACAGTTATTTTTGGACAAATGTCCTTGGAAAAACCTAATGCAGGAACACTGGTGCAACAACTCTGAGGGTTTTATTATTATGCAGTAGTAATTTCTGAATACAACTTCTGGATGCCTTCTCAACAATCCAGTACAGAGAATATCACTGACAAAGAGATCTGTGAGATTACCGCCCCTGAATGACTACCCTCGGTTGCCTCTGCACAGTCTTTGCGTCAGCCTAGCACCAAACCCTCTAGAGACAACGTCACTCCTCTAGCTGATCGATTCACTGCCTAGGGACTTCGATTTCTGCCTCCTAGGCTCACACTTCAGTTCCCAACTTCTGCAATCGATTCCTACAACAAATTTTCGGATTTCCTCTCGGCTTCTACGTTGCCTTTGCGTGGCCCTGCGTGGCTCTGCGTCAACACCTATAGTTCTGTGTTGCCATTGCTGAACCGCCCTCTGACTTCTCTCCTGATTATTCTCCAACCAGGAAAGATTTCCCTTTGGATACTATCCCTGCCCCTCACTGCAAAAGATCACTATCGAAAATCTCTTCGGTAGCTACTCTGCTTCAGAAATTCGAACTTCTGATCTTCCCTGTGTGTGTCTTCTCCAAGTGCCCATCAAGCCTTCTCTTATAATCCTCTTGATGATCAATCAACGACCCAAATTAGATTTTAATCAATGGCTAGGATCATATTGATTTGATATCTGCCTTTCTAGAAGTTTCACCCACAGTTTATATAAATACCCATTAATTATTTTAATTTCCTAAGTTTAGACTTAGGGTCCAATTAAAAATAATTCATTATTTTAATAAAACTGTCCTTGGGTGGAATTTTCCAAAATGATTTCTGGGTATTGGAGAATGCACGTGTCCAAGCCTCCTTGCAAAATATGAGACTTAGGGCACATCCGATGCCACCAGAAATCAACACTCCCACTTAGCGAGGAATGTGCTCTAGTAATGCACCTTGTTGAAGCATCACTCTGTTCT
This sequence comes from Pinus tabuliformis, assembly GCA_031772625.1. Lineage (NCBI taxonomy): Eukaryota > Viridiplantae > Streptophyta > Pinopsida > Pinales > Pinaceae > Pinus > Pinus tabuliformis. The sequence goes on from CM062817.1 coordinate 1,870,582,054, forward strand.
GTAACAACTCCTTTTGCGCTGTTGATGTCTGACATCCTCTCCATCAACTATTGCGCAAATGCTGCATTTGTACTGGTGGTGACCCTTACATTGTCAACATTGCATCCGTACTACAACTCCCTCTTAATTTTCCATCTGTGTTGCTGCTGGTACTGCCACTGCCAATTGCATCTGCACTGCAACCTTCTCCAACCGCTGTTGCTACTGCATTAGCAATGGAAAAGCATCCCAAATTACTGAATTGGTGTTCAGTATGATGCATCTCGTTGCCGGAGTGTGACTGTTGCTAATCTCTACGCTGACCCTTTGAAACCTCTGCGCTGTTGTTGACCTCTGCTCTGTGCCATCTGCACTACTACCAACTCTGCTCTACACTGCTCTGTCTCTGACACTACTAGCATCTGCAACTGTCACTTTGGCACTCCTCTCCACCAACTGACACTGGTCCATCCTGCTACTACTGATCTGGGTTCCTGTAGCAAGGAATTGTTCCGAGAGGTGGGCTCCTCAAGGATCTTGCCCATCTACAGTTCTTTCGAACTACAGTACTAGATCACCCCACCTCTCCCCTAGACGTACCTGGGCAATCATGGCAAAATATGATATGCTCATATTGTCGCTGCTACTACTCTGCTTATGCTTTTGCACTGTTGATTCAACTCCTGCGATAATGAGTCTGATGTCCTCAGATCCTGAAGTACTAGCTTCCATATGGCTGCTGCCTCTGAAACTCGACTGACCTTGAATCTCGATCTCCCTGTGGGAAATCTCTCTATTCCCTCTTGGCAACTCACACAATCCTCCTGCACTGGAAACTGGATTGTGAAGCTTTGCTTCTTGCAGACGAAGAAGGCTTCCAGGTAGAATTCTTCAAACATGGACTTCGCCCCCTAGTAGGATATCTGGTGGACCTTTTCAACCAGGTGGTTCGGGATGGATTTTTGGATGGTTGGTCACACCACATTATCTACCCGATCCACAAGTCAGGGCCTACTTCCGACCCCAACAACTACAGGACAATCATGGTTGGGCACACATTCTCCAAGCTATATGCTACAACACTCGACAGGACACTCCCATTTCCTTGAGCAAAGACAACTCAGGGCCAAGGGCCAAGCAGGATTCCGCCTAGACCACTAGACGATCGACCACATCCTTACTCTTCGTGCGGTGATCGAGGAGGCTAGGCATTGATCCTCTAAAGTGTACTGCTGCTTTGTAGACTTCTGGAAGGCCTTTGACTCAGTCCCGAGGGAAGATCTTTTCCAGAGACTAAGAGAGATTGGCATTTCCTCGACTCTCTTGACAGCTATCATGCGCCTCTATGAGGCTGTCCTTGGCTGTCTCTGCACAGTCGGAGGAATGTCAGATTTCATCCGAAGCACCATTGGAGTCAAGCAAGGATGCCCCCTTTCTCCTACTTTATTCGGGATCTATATCGATGAGCTTGAGTCCTTCCTCCGGGAACATATCCAAGATACAGATGGGTGTCTCCTTCACAAGGTCCTGATTTCCATCCTCCTCTTTGCAGACGATATTGCCCTTATTGCCTCCTCCTAAGAAGTCCTTTAGAGACAGCTGGATGCTCTGGCAACTTTTTGTGACCGGAGGCATCTCACTGTGAACTTGGGTAAAACCAAAGTGATTATCTTCAATGGAGTCAAGAAAACCTCAGACTTCCACTTCCTATTTAAAGGAGAAGAGATCGAGATTGTCAGCGCCTATACATATTTGGGAGTTTAGTTTCAGGGCCTCGCTTCAGCCTGTGGTCAGCCCTTCAGCCTCGGATCAACAAAGGGTATGGCTCTCTAGCCCATCTGGAGAGGCAGTGTTTCCGGCACCATTTCCAGGACATCTCGTCCAAATTGAGCATCATGGACACTTTGATTCGCCCCACAGTGCTTTACAGCTTAGAGATTTGGGGTCTCTCTCTCCTAGAGTCCGATTGGGCTTCAGCGGAGCGGGTCCAGAGCCTCCTTTTGCGCTGTTTCATTAGGTGCAAGCAGACAGTTCCTCAGCACATCATTCTAGCAGAGTTCGGGGCTCAACCTTTCCACCTAGAGGTGATATTCAGGTTAGTGTCGCTCTTGCATAGGCTCCGAGGCCTGGCAGACATGAGGAAGGGTCGTGATAGATACCCAAATTTAGCATATTTCTCCTCGGAGAACATCACACGTATGAAGACAGGCCGATCCAAATGTTGGTACACCGGTGTGACAGAGCTTCTAGAGGCTTTAGGAATCCAGATCGACCATCTCCCTCCTTTTCAGTACTCTCTGAATGCTCCAGGCCACCTCCTTCCCAATCAGTAAGAGCTGAATAAAATCATTAAGGATGATATTTACAGACGATACTTTCAGACTACATGGACCAATCCTCCCAATGGGTTGCGTCCAAAAATGGCCTTCTGTGTGGAGCATTGCGTGGAGATCAGGGATGGGCTCATCATCAGACCCCAGTACACGTTCCAGCATTGGATGCATGCCCTTAGAATCCCCCTCGGGCAGCTTAGAGTTGGGTCTCACAGACTCCTGGTGGAGACAGATCACCACATCGATAGGGCAGATAGGATTTGCCAGCTCTGTCACTTACGAGAGATAGAGACAGAGACACACTTCATCTTCGGATGCCCTGCTGACTACAAGATTTGAGGTCTTTTCCATTGTCTCTTCAGGTCTTCTTAGACTTTGACCAGCTTCCTCAGATATGTTGATCTGAGATGCCTTGCACTTTATCTCGAGGAGGCCTTCAATTTCGGGCCTGTTTTCTTCAGCCGCCACCAGATCGGACACCACGTAGAAGATCACGAACTTCTTTAGGGCGCTACCATTAGCGCGGGGCACCAAAAGAACCATTGACCGACCCACAGACGCTGAGATCAGATCAGTGTGTTCCCGGGGGATCGACCCACCAGACTGCACCAGTGCTCCAGGATTGGATCCACCCTGGGAGGCGTCCTAGAACCTCCAGGTGACAATAGCAACAACCTAGTATGCCCACAGGACAGTAGACTTTGACAAGCTTCTCTCAGTTTTCTTCTCTCGAGCTCGGATGTTAGGAGTAGGAATTGGATAGGAGACTCCTTCCCCCCTTTTTCTTCTTCTCCTTCTCTGCTTCATCACAATGCTTTGTTTCGAAGCCGAGAGCTTCTACTTTTACATTTGCTTAGATTATAGATGTATTTTCTGCTTTTTAAAAGAAATGTTAAAGGGGACCGTTTGGTCCACCAGCTTGGCATGATGTAATCATTGTAACCGACAATCCCGTTGACCTATTATGGTCATTTGTTGGACATTAATAAAATTATCTTATCTTATCTTATCTTTTCTGCGATAAGAATCTCCTAGCTGGAACTGCACCTGCACCTGCATATTGCAACTGGGCAATTCACACTGCCTATGTCAGTGCAACTAGTTCTGCAACTGTCTTTCGGAAACTAAATGCAACTAGCTATGCAACTGTCATTTGAATGACTCACTGCATCTGCTGACACTGTGATCCTCCTACTATTGATTCTGTTGGGCTCCCGTAGCAAGGATACTAATCCATGTGAGAAATCTGCAGCAACTGGATCTAATTTGTTGCTCTTCCATGGATCTTGCCCATCCGTGGCCATCTCTGCCAATCGAAAAAGTTGAATAGCCTCCTCTCTCCTCTGCGCAACACTACATTGGCCTACGCACTCCCTTCTGGAGCTTGTAGATCTGTCCCTCTTCGCTGTTGCTTAGCTAGTGAGAATTCAGACTCCTTGGCTGGAAATCCTTTGAGGAAGAATTCCCTCAATTGTGTCTCTCTCTTCCCTCAGACATCTTTCTGCCCAGCAATTGCCTGTAGAAAACTGCATCCCACCAGAAAAACCCCTTTCCACTGAAGCTTCTGTTGCATTTCTGCCTCTGCTGCTGACAAATTTCGATATGGAAATCTTCTCTCTGTTGACTCACTTAGAGAGAGACCTCCTTTGAAAATTTAGCCCTCCTGTCTTGAATTGCGCAAACCCTCTGGGGATTCGAATTGCTGCCTCTATAGGAATTTCGAATTCCCTTCTTCCTTCAGCGCTGGGTCTTCTGGCTCTGTTCTTCTTGCTTCACCTGCAACTCCGATACCATGTGAAAATTTGGATGCCCAAATTCCTACCGCAACAACTGATAATATTTCTCCTACTTGTTAATCCATACAAGTTATTTACTGTGTTCTACGATAAATATCAAAGTAAATACAACTGAAACATTCACTATTTAAAATAAAATTCCCAAACAATAAATTGAACAGGAAAAATATACAACACAATGACAGTTATTTTTGGACAAATGTCCCTGGAAAAATCTAATGCGGGAAAACCAATGTATCAACTCTGAGGGTTTTATTATTATACAATAGAAATTTCTGAATAAGACTTTTGGATGCCTTCCTGACAATCCAGTTACAGAGAATATCACTAATGGAGAGATCTGTGAGATTATCTCACACTATCACTTGAAATCCTGGCTGATCCAATCATCGAATGAATGCCCCCTGGCTGTCTTTGGCTGCCTCTGCATAGTCTATGCATTAGCCTAATGTCAAACCCTCTGGGGACAACGTCACTCCTCCAGCTGATTGATTTGCTGCCGAGGAACTTCGATTTCTGCCTCTTGCTCTCACATCCCTTCTCTCGTCTTTTGCAATCGATTCCTACAACAAATTTTCGGACTTCCTCTCGGCTTCTGCGTTGCCTCTGCGTGGCTCTGTGTCAGCGCCTCTAGTTCTGCGCTACCACTGCTAGATCTCCCTCTGCCTTCTATGATGAGTATTGTCCAACCGGGAATGATTTCCCTTCGGATACTATCCCTGCCCCTCACTGCAAAAGATCACCATCGGAAATCTCTCCGGCAGTTGCTCTGCTTCAAAAATTCAAACTTCTGATCTCCCTTTGTGTGTCTTCTCCAAGTGCCCATCAAGCCTTCTCTTATAATCCTCCCGTTGATCAATCAATGACCCAAATTAGAGTCTAATCAATGGCTAGGATCATATTGATTTGATCTCCACCTTCTTTTAGAAGTTTCGCCCATAGTTTATATTAATACCTTTTAATTATTTTAATTTCCTAAGTTTAGACTTAGGATCCTGTTAAAAATAATTAATTATTTTAATAACACTGTCTCTTGGTGGAATTTTCCAAAACGATTTCTGCGTATTGGAGAATGCATGTGTTTAAGTCTCCCTGCAAATTTTGAGACTTAGAGCACATCCGATGCTACCAGAAATCAACACTTCGTCACTACAAATTTCTAGTGTCTAAGCCTCACTACAAATTTTGAGACTTAGAGCACCCATATGAATGAGTGAGCATGAAAACCCCATTGGTTGAGCAACTTCACTTCTTTTTGACGACTTCCTTTATACATGAGGGAGATTGCCTTGTCGGCATCGATCACTTGACTGGAATGCCTTGTCTTGGAGCCTTGATTATGTATGACATCATGTTGGAACATGCCACAGGTACTTCAAAGTGGAGCGCTTACTTGTGTTGGCCTACAGGTGCTGGTTGTAGGTTTTGCTCGTAAGAGCTTGTGCCCACATTGTATTGTTGACCTCCCTTACCTCTCATTTAAATAGAGGAAGGAGAGAATCTTTCTCATCATCATCATTTATACTTCTCCTAGTAGTTATATTCTTGGAGATTTGCTAGGGTTCATGAGGAAACTTAGGAGGAGGTATATTAATGGGAGGAAACATTTGTTAGAGATTGCTCTTGTGACTAGGGTTTCCTCGTGTGAAAATGTGGATGTTGGAGATGATCAATCATATCATTGTGTCCATTGTTATATTCACTCTTGAGTTGAAATGTGACCTTGAGAAGAGTGTGCAGTAGTCTTCTCTCTCTCGTTGTCTTCATTTGTACTTGATCTCCATCTTCACAGTCTAGGGTTAGGGTTTATTCCTTGGAGGTTTGAAATTATGGTTTTGTGATAAAACCTTAGGGTATATTTGGCAGAGAAGAAGAGAAGAGGATGCCCTCCCTTGTAGGATTTGTTTGGGTGGTTCTGATCAATTGGAGCTCCTTGGTTGAGTTAGGTTTTTTCTTGTTTTTCTCTAGCTAGGGTTTTGGTAAGCTAGTGGCTTGTATTAGCCTTGAGAGAAGGCTATATTATTTATGTGAAATTCATCTTGAGCATATTAATGAAGTTTTAAGCTGTCCAAAACTTGTACAACTTGTTGAGTGATTTGACATTGTCATTGAAAAATTAAATGGCTGTTTTACTCTACGTTCCACCAAGTTTCCAGGATAGGGGAGTGCAGGAGTGGGGAGATGAATAAGGGGTATGCATGAAAGCACTCCCATGCAAATTCATCATAGTGCAATCCAGTGGAAATGGTAGAATCCTGGCGATCCTGAACTTTGAATTCCTGTAAACTGTTAAGTCTACTGAATTTTGAATGGGATGTGAAATTCTACCTTCTCCATATGAAGTCTGATGAGGTTGGAACCACTATCAAACATCATGAAACAATTAATGGTAATGCTAAAATTTTTAAGTAAAAGATATTCTGTTGTAGCTGAAAAGTATGCCCGGTGAAACTACAAAGTGAGATTGCGAAAACAACTCCTAAATCATAACCTTGAGCAGAAAAGATCAACGACTAAGTGTCAAGCTAAAAAGTTAAATGCCTAGCTAAGAAAATATATAAAGTAAGGTGCAAGTACAAGAATATTGCACTGATGATTCCCCGTGCTGAACAGAAGAGTATGTCAAGGCCTGCCGGCGCTTGCCGAGGATGCTGCAGCATTTGTGTAATCTTTCTCGTAGTGTGATTGTTGAGTCTGCATTTAGCTCAAATTATATCTGCGATAATTATATTTTGCATATTCTTGTTTTTTCCTTTTAAAGTTCTGTTTTCATCCTAATTTCATCAATATTGATATCAAAATGTATGCTACTGTGGTAATTGCTATGTTGTTCAGGATGAAATTATAACCAACCAAACTCTCATCCTTCAACTGACACTGAATATCCCTTCCCTAAGATAGTTTTTGGATTAGAACTGTTGCAGTTCTGTATAATTGATGTGCAAATATATTAAAAATGCATGGCAGATCACCAGAGTTTGATTAGTTATCCTTTCAGCATATTTGCATGAATCATTTATGTTACAATCATGCCTACGCAGAAATGATAGCTTTACAATCTATCTGAACAACTTATATTATATACTGCAATGCAGAAATCCTTGTTGTTACTTGTTTTTTTCTTGTGGCTTGTTTTATGTATGGTTTTGATGAATCTGCTTGTGTTATTACAGGTCGTGCGTTCCATTGTGCCTCTGCTTGTACTGCCTTTGCAGTTGAAATTGCTTACACTGCTTCCTGGCATCTTTGGTTGTGTACGCCATTGCCACGTCGCTGTCAGATTGGCAGCCTCAAGATGCATTACAAGTATGGCAAAAACATTAACACTGCATGTTATGGCAGCAGTAATGGAAAAAGCCATCCCTATGTTCAGGGATTCATCATCTATTCAGGCGAGGCAAGGTGCGGGCATGCTTGTTACTTCATTAGTTGAGGAATTAGGAGTAAAGCTGGTGGCATATGCTCCTTTGCTTGTTGTTCCTCTTCTGGGATGTATGAGTGACAGTGATCCCACTGTAAGACAGAGTGTAACGTGTAGCTTTGCTGCACTAGTTCCTCTTCTTCCACTTGCTAGGGGTGTTCCTCCACCAACTGGACTCAGTGAGAATCTATCATCAAAGACTGCTGAAGATGCTCACTTTTTGGAGCAACTTCTCGATAATTCCCAAGTTGATGATTATAAACTTGCTCTAGAGTTGAAAGTGACCCTAAGAAGGTAAATAATAATTGTGCACCTTGTCCAAGTAACTTTGAATTCTAAAATTTGGTATATGTGTAGGGTTTTAAATTTATCATGAAGTACTTCGCAGGAGATGACCATGCATTTTCCGAATTGAATTCATTTCTAGCCGATTGCTATGGTGATCTGACAGTTTCTAAATGCTCACTTAATATTTTCAGAAACTTGTTTTGGGAATAAATATTTTTCTGCTATTTTACAACTAAAGTATATTGCTTTAGTAATAAGTTCCTAACTAATTTCTGTCATCCATATAATCTATTTGGTTTCTAGTTTATGTCACAAATTACAGTGATGGTTGAGATGAGTCATGATTTATGGGTGAAAAAAATTTCTTTCAAAATTACAATGAAAAGTTGTCATGAAGAAGGTCAAATTCAGAAGTATCCTCCATCTCTGGTTGTAGTTGTGGGTACTTAGACATCTACTTTTCTTTCAGGTACCAGCAAGAGGGTATAAACTGGCTAGCATTTCTTAAACGTTTCAAGCTTCATGGGATTTTGTGTGATGACATGGGTCTTGGGAAAACACTCCAAGCCTCTGCAATTGTAGCATCTGATACCGTGGAATGTCTTGCTCTTAAAGGCGAAAAGAAGCAATTACACTCTTTGATTGTGTGTCCCTCAACATTAGTGGGTCACTGGGCCTTCGAAATTGAGAAGTTTATTGATAGTTCTGTTCTGAATCCTCTCCAGTATGTCGGATCTCCTCAGGAGCGGTCTTTGCTTCGAAATCAGTTTGGAAAGTTCAACATCATTTTAACATCTTACGATGTCATTCGCAAAGACATTGATTTCTTGGAGCACATTCTCTGGAATTATTGTATTTTAGATGAAGGTCACATAATAAAGAATGCAAAGTCGAAAGTCACTACTGCAGTGAAACAGTTAAAAGCAGAACACCGTCTTATTCTGAGTGGAACGCCAATTCAGGTAGTGGAATTTGTTAACTGTATTTTAGAAAAATATTTCTGTTAAGTTTTAAATAGATAGATTTCATTTTTATCATTTGGTAGGCTCGTAGGAGGTTACTAAGTTATTTCTGGTTGATTTTTTTTTTTTTTTTCGTTTCTATATTTTAGCAATTTGACTGGTTTATTTTTACTACAGATTTTTCTGTGTTTGCTTACACTGTCTCTGCTTTTGGTTGTGACCACAGAACAATGTTCTAGAGCTCTGGTCGCTTTTTGACTTTCTTATGCCAGGTTTCCTCGGGTCTGAGAGACAGGTAATCTAAGTATATGATTGGTTGAATACTACATTCTTATAAATTTAAACTTTTTCTAGCACCTGTAGGCTTCAAAATGTTTATTTCTGGCATACCATTCCAGATATTATAGGGGTTTAATCTTATGCTGTATCTCTATGTTTTGTTTGGACTGTAAATTGTTTTCTTGACACTTTGTGGTGAGAATTTTGTTAGATTTTCCCAACCCAGCACCCGGTATTCAATTCCAAGCAATAAATTACTGAATAAACAAACAGGTAGATGCCAAACAAAAATATTGAGCGGAAGCAAATAACGATCTGAATCACATGAATACAAACAGATTTCTGCCTAACAAATCAGTTCATCATTAATAAAACTCAGAACTTACTTGGGCTCCCATCCTAGGATATGGCTCAAGTGAGAAAATACAGATTGCAATATTCCGGATCTGATCCAGCAGATCTGCTCTCGTAAATCTAGATTTCCAGCCTCTCTGCACTTCCTTGGACTCAACAAGTGCTCACTGAGATACTGCTCTCAATCTTGTGCTGCTGTTGTGTGTCTTCTTCTCTCCTTAACCTTGCTTTTATAAGTTTACATTGAGCCAAAACCCTAACCCTGACCCTAATCTCAAAGTGATTGACGGCCCAGATTAGATCTTACCTCACTTGAAATCAATGATTAATATTAAAACTTATTAATATTAGAGCAAGTGTTCTAAGGAGATGTGGGTGACTTCTGCATGCCTAAACACAAGGCCTGTGCAAAAGTACTTGCCTTAGCTACAAACATCAACACTCCCTCTTAGCGAGGGAGGTATTTCTGGAATGACCCTGCATCTGGATCTGTATCCAATACCACCACGTCATCCACTGCTGTAGCTGATCCCTCTGAACTGGAAAACTTCCCTGCTATCTGCTTCAGAATCTGATTTGAAAACCTGTTTCTCCCAACCATGCTCTAGGATTTGCTGTCTTTAGCTGTGGCTAGAGGTTTTGATGTCTCTTGTTCAACTTGTGCTACTGTTCTCTTCCTTGCTGCATGGACAATCCTTGGCTCAATGCTAGCAGCCAATCAAGTATTGCTATCAATAATGCTTCTTTGCTCTTTGTCAACTTTAGTCCTCACCTTTGGATTTCTAGTATGTGCACAAACATTAAATTCTTTGACCCGTTCATTCGAAATGTGAACCATTGTCACATAATTACACCTCCATTCTGATGAACCCCCACCACCCATTTGCTTGAGCTTGGTAACATACTTCTAAAGAGAATAGCATTCTTGCTGCTTGCCTGCTTGAGGAGCTTTAGGGGCATTACAAATGACAGTTTGAGAAACTGCGAATTCTGTAAAAAGAGTAAATAAATCTGCTCACCAAATATATGCTTTCCCACAGACTTCTTCCTTTTGCTCACAACTGTCCTTGCTGGAAATGCACCAAAGATTGCTCCCAATGCTCCAAAATACAAGCAAAAGGCTTGCTGCTGCTTTAGGAAGCTGTTCTTGATGAAGAAAGTGTGAGGAATGAGTGAAATGAAGTGCTTTCTTATAGAAAAAGAGGGGCTGCTAGTGTTTTAAGATATTTCAAATTTTTCTATTTTATTTTTCCAAACATGTGTAAAAATTAATGAATTAGGTTTAGAAACTAATTAGATGCTTGATTAATCATCTGGTGTTTGTAGGCTCCATATGTCCTATGCCCCTCATGGGTGCTTGGGGTGGGTCTGCAAACATGCAAAAATTGCCCAGAACACCACCCAAATTCGTTGAAATATCTTGGAAATGCTGCTGGGTGTATCACATGGTGTTTCCAAATCGGGAAACACTGTATGGTAGGGCAAGCTGCATTTCCAATGTATTTGATCTCTGTTTCTGCATTTCCAGGCATTTCATCCCTGTTTCTGCATTTCCAGGCATTTCAGGTACTTGACTGCAGCTTAAGTAGGTTTTTCTTTGCATCATAGCTGGGGCACAACTCTGGATTTTGAAGTACTTAGAAAAGGATTGTAAACTTAGATGTATACAGTTGAGTCTTTTATTTTATTTCAAATGAAGATAATCATGTTCTAATTTTGTGATCATGTGAAATTTTAGCTAATCAAGAAACTTAGCAGAAATTTAAACATCTTTTCTGGGCCAACTAGAATCTGGCAATGGACAATGGTAAATGACTAGAAGATAGCAGAATTTATTCTTAAATAAGAACTTGAATCTGTCTCATGAAAAATATTAATTCTGCTCTCAGTTATCAAATGTATCTAAATATGCAATGCTAAATGATAAGGAAAAAAAGTAAATATATTTTTTATTTATTGAGAAAAACTTTCTATTTAATTTGCTAGAAGAATTCCAAATATGTGTACGTGAAATGGATTTGGGAGATTGATTTCCTTTTTCTAGAAATGTTTTCTGAATTATTGTTTTTATCGATATTTTATAGTTTCAATCCACTTATGGGAAACCATTATTAGCTGCAAGAGATGCAAAATGTTCAGCTAAGGATGCAGAAGCTGGAGCCCTGGCTATGGAAGCACTGCACAAACAGGTATTAAACACTTTCTCTTAATTGACAGAATTCTTTGTATTTTTGATTTCAGACACATTTAACTCACGTTGCTAAACCATTTTTATAATAGGTCATGCCTTTTCTTCTCCGACGAACCAAGGATGAAGTGTTGGCTGATTTGCCAGAAAAAATTATTCAGGATCGTTATTGCGATTTGAGTCCTGTACAGTTAAAATTTTATGAACAATTTTCTCATTCAGAGGCCAAGAAAGAAATATCTACTTTGGTTGAGACTTATGGTTCATCAGATCCAAAGGATGATGCAACATCTACATCCAAAGCATCCTCTCATGTTTTCCAGGTAGGGTATAGTGTTTTACGCATGTTTTAATAATGTTTTTTGTTTGGCTATTCATTCACTATTGTATTTAGTCTTACGTCAATGGTTGCATTTCTTTACAGGCTCTCCAGTACCTGCTAAAATTGTGTAGTCACCCATTGCTTGCAATAGGTGATATGCCAGCTGACCGTATTGCATCACATCTATCTGAATGTGTACCTGATAGTAAAGATATTAAATCAAGTCTACATGATTTGCATCATGCTCCAAAATTGGTAGCTCTTCAAGAAATATTAGAAGAATGTGGAATAGGTATAGCAGGCTCAGGAAGTGAAAGCATAGCTGTTGCAGAAGGCAGTCAGCATCGTGTCCTTATTTTTGCTCAGCACAAAGTAAGATGTAATCCTGTTGATTGTTGTATTCTGTGTGCTAGCTAATATTATATTCTTATTCTGTTGTGCATTCTTAATTTCTCCATTTTTCCTGTGCAGGCATTTTTGGACATAATTGAGAAGGATCTATTTCAAACTCACATGAAAAGGTGATATTCGATTGTCTGTCATGTATTCGGTACATTGGGATATCTAATTAGGACAAAATGGAAGCATGGGCTTTGTTGGGATCAAAATTACTTTTTAAATTCTTTAACCAAATATTCTAGTTATAGGTCTCTCTGTGGCATCTAGTTACAATATTGTGGGAAATTCTTTCTCATTTCTTATTGGAAAAACAAGATTTAGCACAATCCATTACTCTAGCCATGATTCCACCTTTGATCATATGTTTGTTAATGTCGTTTCTCTACTAATTTGGCAAATCAAGCATATGATTAAACATTAATATAGAAATATATTGCTGTGCATGTGTATGCATGAGAATATGTTTCTAAAATCTAGTTGTTAAACAATACAACACCTTTTCATAAATCATGTGATGAAGGGTACAAACAAAATTTAAAATTTTTCATATCCTACTTTTCGAGCACTGACTTGTTTTTCCTATAAAGATGCTAAGTGGTGGGCATCTTCTGCATGTTTTAGGATCCAGGATCAGAGTGAAACAGTGCTATAACCTTTGCGATACCTAGGTAATATTTCCATGTGTTTCCCCAAGTTCCCCCCCAAAAGGGGATGTGGGGAAATGTTTCTCCAGGAGCCCCTGCCTCCAGATTGTGGGAAACATGGGGGTGCTCTCCCCACACTAGGGGATGCGTCCCTGTGGAATACTGGTTGTGTGAGCTCTGATTTAAGCATATAAGAAACAATTTAGACGTGATAATATAGGGAATGTGGGGCTGAATTCACAATGAGTAAGAGAGCCACATAAGCACAATTCACATAGTTTGCACAAGCTGTGATGTATTGTATGCAGGCCACAGAAGGGATGGGCTCAAAATTCATGCCATCCGATAGATTGGTGCATATGATTGAAGGGTCACATGCAATACAGAGAGAAGGTACAAAAATATAGTTCACAATAGACATGCAGCCATGTTGGGATGAAGGAGAAAAGGCATTAGTTAGCAGAGAAGATAGGGCCAATTGGGGTCTGGTGTACTGACCAATTAACATGAAGTCATAGAAAGGCTGACTACAACTGCACGAAGGGACAAACTAATTGCAAAAGAGATGTGCAAACAGAACACCTCCTTCATGTGGACATGAAGAGCCTTCGCACGAGTTGTAGAGTATGTAATGTGTGGTAGGAGTCTGGTATTGAAAATAATCATTGTAGGATAACTTTGTAGCAGTGGGACCATAGTGTAGCAAAGGGCACATGAAATTGCAGTGGTAGGGACCACACAAATGGTAGCAAAAGATGCACAAGAGTTTGGGGCATATATGTTAGGATACAAACAAAGTGCATGGAGAATAGTGGGGTTGCATAACACTTAAGAGAGTGGATTGTAACAAGTTAGGCTCAATTCTCGCATAGGACAAATAAAGTGCAGGGAAAATACAAAGTTGCAGTAGAAAAGACTTCACCTATTTCATTTTTGATCACTACACATTCTACTCTCTTCTCTCCAATGAGAGTGCGAATTAGTCTTTTTCACGACAATGGGCAAGATGTGATCTTTAATGGTGCATTTTTTTGTGGAGTTGATCTTTTGCATGGAGATCTTATTCTGGGATTGAAAGAAGTGCTTCTTTGGAGGATTTTGTAAGTTTAATGCTTTATGATTGATATTTTGCATATTGAATGTATGAAGTAAGGTTTCTATTTGTACCATGACTAAATACTTAATTTATGTTGAAATCTTGCTCTATTATTGCATGAAAAATGTATCTCCTTAAGGCCTACAGGGAAACTGTGAACGTGCATTCCCTATATTTAAATTCTTCCCAAACATGAATAATATTTAGGGTTTTAATAATGGATGCTCTAGCCACCCCATTAATACTTGTTAATTTGGCATCTCAGTGTCAAATTCCCTCCTTTGGACAATCTTCCTCATCAAGAAAGACCATTTCCAGCCCTAAGAGGAAATTAATTTGGTTAAAGAAAAATATGATTTTATTATGGAAACCCTCATGTGCACAAAAGGATAGGTCAAAACTAAAAGGAAATTGGACACCCTTGAATGCCTATAAATACAAGTCAAGTGACCCTCATTTGGAGATCATCATTAAGCATTCTCTTCTTCTCTTTTCTTTGTTTGGCTTGCATAGGTTTGAAGTTGGTTCGTGGAGATTGATTCGTACAGGCTCAAGATTGCAGGGTCCGAAGCTCGCATGTGCGATTAGGGCTTTGGTTTGTAGCCATAGGGATGTTACAGAGAAATTTTGGCTGCAGCTATTCGCATGCAAGCTTGTGCATGCGACTGAAACACTTCAGCCGCACACATGATTGTTTGCTACGTGCGGCCAGGAATGAAGGTTTATTTTGACAGGTGACCGCAGATTCATGTGACAGTTGACCGCAAATGACCACACGCTGGGAAAGTTATCTATGATCAATATTGTTGCTGGGCTCATATTTTTGGATATTGTTTGGTTGGTTTTGCTGATAGTTTTGTGATTGAAGAACTGGAATATTGTACTCTCTTCGCTGAACATTTTATGACAATCTAATAAGAAGAACATTTTGAAAGGGTTTTTCCCCTTGTGGGGTTTTGCCTTAGTCTCCTGTCAATCCTGGTGTCTCTATTATGTGTGAATGCTTTTTTTCTATTGTTCCTTTATGTTTTGTTGCATTGTTGATGATATTGTTCTTTCTACATAATTGCATAAGTTACTAATGATATGATGTTATGGGGTGAATTCAATATGTAAATGATGAAATGCAATTATCTAAAGCAAAGAACAATATAGCCCTAAGAAAAATTAACATGGTATTAGAGCTGGGCTGAAGAAAAGTCATCAAATATCACCCCCGTGAAGACAACATTAATGGATGCAAGAGAAGACGGAGGAGACCTAAAAGAATAGTAGGGTTTGAAGGAAACCCTATGCAATCTGGTTATTCTGGTTTGATGGATTACATGAGGTTACAGTTTGGAAGAAACCCTGGAGTATGAAAAAGATTCGAGTTATGCATTTTTGAAAGCCTAGCATGATCAATGAGAAGTCGTTTTAGCAATTGTGATAGATTCAGTTGGGCTAATAACTTCTAAAGACTGGTTCAAGAGGGAGATGATCACTTTTCGTTGAAAGATAAATATCTTTTTACATTTATGTTATTGCTTGATGATACTATTCTTGTTTAGATTTATTGTTTTGATTATTCGTTATACTTTTTGCATGAATATTTGAGTATCTGAATACTTCTAACCTCTAGATGAGATGTGATAAGCAGATCCTTCTTGAGGATCATCTAAGGTGCAGGAAAAGAGAGCTAGTGCAAGAAGTGAAGCGCTGGTGCTAGAAAAGGAAAGAAGTATTTCGGGAAAGTTTTTGAAAGTTTTCAAAGTAGCATATGGAAATTACAATACGCAAGTACTAGTACTACAACTGCCAATGACAAATAAGTGTTTCAAGTTGCAAAGGTATATGAATACTATAAGGTATGTGAATACTATAAGGTATGTGAAGTATGTTGTTTCAATGTTATGATTTAACTACAAGATTGGATGGCAAGTTAAGCCCTAAGGTATGTCGAGAATATTACCTTCATAAATGATTCCTGCATGCATATGAAAGTAAGTTTGATTTTTAGTACATGTGATATATTGGTGCTCTTGATTTTTGGCAAGTATCCTACATTTTATTAGACATGTTGGATTTCTTGATTTTATAAAGTTGGCTAGAAACATTGATTTTGATATATGGTAACTTGATACTATTGTTAATGCTTGTGATAAGCATGGTAACCCTGATGATAAAAGTGTGACAATAAGATTGATACTCAAGATCTTCTTATTGATCTTGGTTAGGTTTTGATAAGCTTAGTAATTTTGACAATGTGACAAAAATGGATGCCCTGACTTGATGGTTGAGTAATGTGATAAAGAAGTGATGTTGTGATTATGATCCTTGAAGTATGAAGATACACTTATATGACACTAACCTTTGATGAATATTTGATGATATATTCATTTGTGATAATGAAGCAATTGATGTCGATTTTTTATGATACATGTCTGAGAACTTGATATAGTTTGAATCTATGATCTGACAAGTTTGTTGATGCATAACAGTATTATGATAAACATGTTTATGTCATTGAAGAGGCTTTCCATTCAAAGGGAGAAACTCACCATAAGATCCCAACACTTGCTATTATTTGCAGTAAATGAATAGAAGACTTTTGATTATTGAAGCAAGGTTTCTGGACATGAATAGATGATCATTTGATGTTGTTGAAGTTATGATCTGAGCAAAAAGGGTTTCTTGTAGTCTAAGCCCCAACCGTTGTAAGAAAGACTTAAAGGTGCGGCTATAGGCCTCCCATACACATAGAAGAAGGCCTAGGGGTGTGACTAAGCTTGTAGGATTCAAAAACTATAACCTATGCACGAAACCGGGAGCACACCACGAGTATGATAGACCTACAAATATGAAGTGGATGATAGAGAGTTCTGAGTAGGGTGGTTAAGGAACAGTAAGATCTACATAATGTTTTGTGTATGTCTTAACTCATCTTGTGTTTGTAAGGGTTTGTAGTAATATCAGTATGTTATTTGTCTTGATTTGATCATTGGAGCTAGGAATATAGTAAAGAGTCGCTTCTTAGTATGTAGTGATTTTATTCTGGCTATTGCAAAACTCTCATAATCAATGAATGGCAGAAACTTATATGACTTGTCCTTGGTATATGCATTTACATTTAGTGACATAAATGATTCATATTACGATCATGTTTGGCTTGATATTGCTTGGTAAATGACAATTGTTGTCATGACAATAGACAAGATTGTAACCTGGTGCTTGGGGACATGGATTGAAAAGTTTAACAATGATTTTATGGCTTTGATATTAATTTTGGTTTGGCATTTAAGGCTTAATAAATAGACTTGGCTGATTTGACTACACAGTTTTGGTTTGAGACTGGGTATATTGGTTTGGTCAGTGTTATGTTTGTAGAAATCTTTGTATGGTTTGAAGCAAGCTCCTCGAGCTTGGTATGTTTGCATTGACAGCTACCTGGTGAAGCTTGGAAGTCGTGCTGATCTGAACCTCTACTTCAACGTGGTCCAAGGTATGCATTTGATTTTGGTTTTATATGTTGACGATCTATTCTTGATAGGTAAGATCAAAGTAAGAGGGAGTTGACCTTCGAGTTCGAGATAAAGGATCTTGGCTTGATGCGCTACTTTTTGGGATTATAAATTTGGAAAAGGAAGATATATTGTGAAACCATTGGAGAAATTTGGAAAGTGGGAATGCAAATCCTTGGACACCCTGACGGAATTGAATTTCAAGAAATTATGCAGAGATGTTGCTGGATCTGAGCACCGACAGTTGATTGAGACATTGATGTTCCTTGTGAACACCCGTCTCGATATATGCTTTGTAGTGAACAACTTGATTCAATTCATGTCTCAGTCGTTTCATACAAATTGGGTTGCTGTCGAGCACATTCTGAAATAATTTGCATGGGATGATCAATCTTGATCTAAGATATACTACAGGAAATGTATGATTGCATGGATGCATTGATGCTGACTGGGATCAATGTTTTTAAAACCGGAACCGGTGACTGGACCGGTCCACCTAATGAACCGGTTTACCGACCGGAATCGATCTAACCGGGACTGGTTTGGTCTAAACGAACCGGTTTTATAAAAATACATTAAATAATTATTTTTTAATGAAACAAAACTATTTTTAAGATTTAATACCATGATTCCAAGCCAATAGAGACAAAATATGCAAAGTTTGTTCATTTATATACCATGTAAAGGTGAATATATCAAAATGGCACCGAGTGCAATACATATCATCGACAAAATAGCAAAATACATAAGAAATGAGGCTCCAAATGGCCTATAAAGTCCAAAAACAATGCTACAAGCTATGAGGCCATTGGCCTACTCAGTGTTTTTAAAACCGGAACCGGTGACCGAACCGGTCCACCTAATGAACCGGTTTATCGACCGGAACCGGTCTAACCGGGACTGGTTTGGTCTAAACGAACCGGTTTTAGAAAAATACATTAAATAATTATTTTTTAATGAAAAAAACTATTTTTAAGATTTAAAACCATGATTCCAAGCCAATAGAGACAAAATATGCAAAGATTGCTCATTGATATACCATGTAAAGCCTTAAAGGTGAATATATCAAAATGGCACCGAGTGCAATACATATCATCGACAAAATACATAAGCAATGAGGCTCTAAATGGCCACTAGAGTGCAAAAATAAAGCCTACAAACTATGGGGCCAGTGGCCTACTACAAGACTTCAGTCTAGACTCTACATATATGATAATAGTAATACTATAATAGTGATCAACATTATCACTTGAAGTTGAAACTTCTCATGAAGTCATCATGATCAAATTCAGTTGGTTGAGTCTCGACTCCCAAACTGTGTAGCCACAAACTTCTCTATTGGTTCAGTGACTTGAGTCTCAAACTTCTGAAGACATTCTGCCCTAATATGCCCTATTATTTCATTTGGTGCTCCACATGGCTTTACATGGCCTCCTATCCCAGCCAAGTGTTGCTTGAACCTGTTAATACCCCCTCCTTGAATGGATTTTTGGCAATATTTGCAGATCATTTTGCCATCAATCATATCACAATGAGCCCATGCAGTATCTTTGGCTTTTGGAGGCATGATGACTCCCTAGATGGTAGATCATAGAAGTGAGAAGTTTATAACACAAAAAAAAATTCATGGACAGCAGACTCAAATGAGGAATTATCAAGTGCAAATCCTTACCTGGAAATGCAAACTAGCTCCCTTAGCCTCCTCTTGAAGATGGCAACTCCACTGACAGCTACACACTTTCTCCAAAATAGCTCCAACTCCAACTCCAAGATGACTACTTCAGCATAAACTCCACACTCTCCAAGCTCACAAACAAACTCACAAACACTCACAAACACTCCAAATCAGTTGTGTGAGACAAATGAGAGTGAGAGGGGTCTCTTATAGCTTGGAGAGGGCCTTTTTGGAGGGAAAATACCTTTCCCTCCCCCCCAAAACCCCTAAACCACAAACTGCCTGCGCTTTTTCATAAGTTACGGTGGGCTTGCCATAAACCGGCCGGTTTTGACCGGTTAGGGCTAATTTTCGGTCACAAGGCAGAGTTAACCGGGTTTTTAGGCCGGTTCCGACCGGCAGGCCAGCTAACCGGCCGGTTGGACCGGTAACCGGTTTTTGTGAGCGGTTTTAAAAACTAGGGGCCTACTACAAGTCTACAGTGTACACATGATCAATCATTAAGTTCATCACCACTACTAGCCACAGGATCATCATCAGGAGCTACATAGACATCATCTGGTTCAGAGTTTGAGGATGCCTCAGCCAATGTTTTTAAAACCGGAACCAGTGACCGGACCGGTCCACCTAATGAACCGATTTACCGATCGAAACCGGGACTGGTTTGGTCTAAATGAACCGGTTTTAAAAAAATACATTAAATAATTAATTTTTAATGAAACAAACTATTTTTAAGATGTAAAACCATGATTCCAAGCCAATAGAGACAAAATATGCAAAGTTTGCTCATTTATATAAAGGTGAATATATCAAAATGGCACCGAGTGCAATACATATCATCGACAAAATAGCAAAATACATAAGAAATGAGGCTCTAAATGGCCTATAAAGTCCAAAAACAATGCTGCAAGCTATGAGGCCATTGGCCTACTACAAGTCTACGGTGTACACATGATCAATCATCAAGTTCATCACCACTACTAGACACAAGATCATCATCAAGAGCTACATAGACATCATCTGGTTCAGAGTCTGAGGATGCCTCAGCCTGATCTGCAACCTCAGTATCAATGCCACCAATGACAATAGAAGTGGACCTAATGGAAGCACGAGTTTGTCGACCTGCATGACTAGAGCCTTCCATTGGTTCTTTGCCTTTCCTTGATGCCGCTACTGATCCTAGTTCTGATGCCACCACATAATCTGATTCATCCCCTGCTAAAGCCATGTCTATATCAAAATCAACCTCAAACACAGGTTATTTAGTCTCCTCCACCCATTCTGATGTTGGATCAATATCGTCCAACACAATGGGATCTAGATCAAGAGTTTTGCTCATCATTTGGAGCTCCGATTGCATTTATTGTTTACCCCCAAACCATGAAATCCTGAAAACCATTAAGTCTGCTGAATTTTGAGTGAAATCTAAAATTCTAGTTTCTCCATATGAAATCCAATGAGGTCGAAACCACTCTCAAACATCCTGAGTCATTTCATGGTAATGTTAAAAATTTAAGTAAAAGGATGAAAATGAAAATTAAAGGAAATGTCACTTTTACTTTAAGAATTTAACATTACCATTAATTTCCAACATTGTTAGGGTTGAAACACCCTTAGTTCCCCCCCAAAACCCCTAAAACACAGTCAAAAATATGCTTTTATAACTTTACAGTGGGCATGCCTAAAACCGGCCGGTTTAGGACAGAACCGGCCGGTTTGATACAAACCGCCCAGTTTTCACCAGTTAGGGCAAAAAAATGGCGAAATGGCCTTTCCAACCGGGTTTTTTGGCCGGTTTAGACCGGCGACCTTGCTAACCGGCCGGTTAGACCGGTAACCGGTTTTTAAAAACGGTTTTGAAAACACTGGCCTCAGCCTGATCTGCAACCTCAGTAGCAATGCCACCAATAACAATAGAAGTGGACCTAATGGAAGCACGAGTTTGTCGACTTGCACGACTAGTGCCTTCCATTGGTTCTTTGCCTATCCTTGATGCCGCTACTGATCGTGGTTCTGTTGCTGCCACATAATCTGCTTCATCCCTCGCTAAAGCCATGTTGATATCAAAATCAACCTCAAACACAGGATCTTCAGTCTCCTCACCCATTTTGATGTTGGATCAATATCGTCCAACACAATGGGATCTAGATAAGGTGTTTTGTTCATCATTTGGTTCCTCCTCAGTCAAAGGTTGTATTGCATGAAAACAAGATCATTTAACCGTTTTTGTTCGAAACGGTTTCTCTTGTTTGTGTGTATGCGCTCAAAAACAGACCAATTGCACTCACAACTTGAAGCACTGCAAGTTTGACTGAGGATTCTAATTGCAAACCTTTGCAATTGAGGACACTTTCCACCAAATGACTCCTACCAATGTGCTGCAAAGAAAAAGACATTAATTAGTAACTTAGTTTATAATTTGAATTGTAAAGAATGTAAACAATTTTAACTTGAAAAGAAAAACAATTTGGAAATTGGAATTGCTTACCTGGTTGATCCACATCTCTTGCCATCTTTGCCAAGTTTTTGCCAAAGGTACCACTTGCCATAGTGAAAACAGTAAGTTATCTATGTATTTCCAACTGGTCTGCATGGGCAGGGACCATGCGCTCCAAGCAATCAATCAATCCAGTTTTGATCTCCCCATCATCAGATCTCCTAGCCGATTTTTATAATGATACGTTGGGCTCAAAAAATACCCAGCTGCATGTATAGGACGATGGAGTTGATTGTTCCATCTGTTATCAATGATCTCCCATATACGGCCATATAACTAACTTGTCCTTGTAAGCTACCCGTATCTGCTCCTTTGCCTGATCCATGGCCTCATAAATGTAGCCCATGGCCAATTTTTCCCCATCCACCAACCTTAGCACCTTAACAAGGGGCTCGGTAATTTTCTCAAGCTCTACAAACCTTTTCCAAAAATAATTATCTAACTCTTTCTTTTTGGTGTCTTTTCCATCTTGTCTACGAGCCCACCGAGATTCAGACCATCTTTCAGGAGAAAACATTTTCTGCAAGTTTTTATGTTGACCGTTGAGACATTGCAACGTGAGGAAGTGAGTTGCAAATCTCGTAATTGCGGGCCTAACAAGATCTTTGCCCCCAATGTTTTTCCTCATTAGGCTCAATACCCATGCGTGGTTGTAAATGTATTTTGTAATGCACTTGGCATGCTCTATAGTTTTTTTCCCACTCCACTTTGCCTATGTTCTCAAGCATGAGGCCTATGCAATGTGCATCACATGGAGTCCAAAATATGGGCTTATATTTGGACTCAAGCATCTTTCCAGCAAGAACATAGTTTGAGGCATTATCAGTGATGACCTGCACAACATGCTGCTCCCCAACTTCCTAAATAATGTCATCCAAAAGTTCAAATAGAAGGGTTGCATCCTTCACCTTATCAGATGCATCACCTGATCTCAAAAACATGGTTCCTTGAGGGAAAGAAACAAGGAAATTAATGATAGTGCGGTTCTTTCCATCGGTCCATCCATCTGACATGATGGAACAACCTATTTTGAGCCATGAATCTTTAAACTCAACCAAATACTCATGAATGGAAGATATCTCTTTTTGCAAAAGAGCTCCCCTCAAGTCATGCATACTAGGGCCTTTGAAGCCTTTCACTGCAACTATAACAGGGTCCCACATAGCTTGGTAATAAAGTGAGCGAGCAACATTAAATGGGATATCTGAATCATACCACCATCTAGCAATGTATTGATGAGAAGTTTCTTTGCATTGTTTTTTCCAATGTTGATCCAAAGTGGGTTGACGATTTCGCTGGGAAGAAGTGGGATTAGAAGAGGCAATGTTGGCAGAAGATGAGAAAAAACTTTGGATGTTTGTTCTCTTTGTTCCTTTTGATGGTTGGCCACAAGAAGGATGAAGATAGTGAAAGGGGTCAATGGTGGAAGGGATAGAAGTTGAGTCTTGAATCTCATAATCATCATACCCACTCTCTTTCATGGCTTCTAATAATTCCCTCTTCCTTGCAATGTCATCTTGGATGGTCTTCTCCCTAGCCTTATCCTCATAAAACTTTTCAAGCTTGGAAATGTATTTTGCCCTAATAGGACCTAACACTGCATTTGGTGCATCACATGGCTTTACTTGGCCTCTTACCCCAACCAAGTGTTGTTTCAATCTAAGAATAGCCCCGCCTCCAATAGATTTATGGCATAATTTGCATATCATTTTTCCATCATTTACATCACAATGAGCCCATGCACTGTCCTTTCCTTTTGGAGCCATGTTTGCTTGAAATAATTACAATTTGCAAAGAAATCTGCCATTTAAAAGAAAAATTTCAGCTAAGCAACATGGAAAACCAAAGCTAAATTTAGGAAAACAAATGCACATGCAAGCTACAAAAATTGATAGCATAGAACTAGAGATTTGATAGCATAGATGATAGAAGTGAGAAGTTTATATATTTATAACACAAAAAAAATTTAATTCATGGACAACAGTCAAATGAGGAATTTTCAAGTGAAATCCTTACCTGGAAATGCAAACTAGTTTCCATAGCCTCCTCTTGAAGATGCCAACTCCACTGATAGCTACAAACTATCTCCAAAATAGTTCCAACTCCAACTCCAAGATGACTACTCCAGCAAAAACTCAACACTCTCCAAGCTCCCAAACAAAGTCACAAACACTCATAAACGCTCCAAATCAAATGTGTGAGACAAACGAGAGGGATAGGGGTCTCTTAAAGGCTTGGAGAGGGTGTTTTTGGAGGGAAAGCACCCTTATTTTCCCTCCAAAACCCCTAAACTTCATTTAGAAAGCCGTTGTGTGGGGCCTCGGTGAGCATGGCAGGTAACCAGCTAGTTTGCTACAAACTGGCTGGTTCTGTCCTAAACCAGTTGGCTTGCTACAAACTGGCCGGTTAGGACCAGTTAGGGCCCATTTCTGGCATCTTGCCTCCTTAATTGGGTTTTTGCTCCGGTTCCAACCGGTGGCCCTGCTGACCGATCGGTTAGACTGGTAATCGGTTAGCTAGGCCGGTTTTAAAAACTATTACTGGGATAGAAACGTTATTGATAAGAAGAGCACATCTGGGTGCTGCTTTAGCTTGGGATTTGCCATGACATCTTGGATGAGTACGGAATAGAAGTTCGTAGCTTTAAGCACAACTGAGGTTGAGTACATTGTTGCTAGCATGGCTATCTTCGAGACAATTTGGTTAAATATGCTCTTTGGAGAGTTGTTTGAGTAGGTTTTGGATATGAGAGTGATATATTGTGTAGCATGGCTATCTGTGAGACAATTTGGTTAAGGAAGCTCTTTGGAGAGTTGCTTGAGTAGGTTTTGGATCTGAGAGTGATATATTGTGACAACAAGGTTAGGATCCGATTGGAAATGAATCATGTATATAGTTGGGATAGAGATATAGATTGAGACTGCTTGTGTGTGAGACAAGCTTAGGCTTGTGGTTGCTGCCTCCGTGAGAGGGAAGATGAATAAGGTATCCTTTTATGACATGTATTTGCTCTAACATAATATTTGATTTGATGTTCCGTATGAACAAGAAAACAAAGGACTGTTGCTCGAAAGAACTGCATAAAGCAGTATGATTGAACTCTTCCATGAATTGCTAGAGTCGGTACCGGATATGAGCACGTTGATATGTTTCTGATCTATAGAGAGCAACATGGATTGATGGATATTACCCTCCTCTGTAAGGGTTTGGGCTAATGGAGGACACTGAGCTAGATCTTCCCCCAGTTTGAGCTCCTAGGGTGAGGAATTGAGCCGAAGAGTTCCTAGGGTTGAGGGAACTCTAGACAATAGGTGTGCGTGATCCTTGTCCATTTTGACAAGTCGGGTATCTCCTCCTATCTTGGTCTAGCAGAGTATACCCTAGTTGGCATCATCCCCACAAGATTGTCCCTCCTCGTCTGGCCAAAGGGTTTAGGAGGCTTGGGGGTGTGTTATCTTTACCTTTGGTGAGTCAGGTATCTCACCCAAGCTCGAATTATGATGCAAGTGCTCTACCACATGAATCTTAAGGGTCATTGTTGGGAAGATCAACAAGTAATAAAATGGTTGTGATCCTTAACTCATATAACAAGTGGTATCTCGCCCATTGATTGCACAATGGGATGGTTGTGATCCTCGCTTGGTAAGTGGTATCTCGTCCATTGATTGCACAATGGGATGGTTGTGATCCTCGCTTGGTAAGTGGTTTCTCGCCCATTGATTGCACAATGGGATGGTTGTGATCCTCGCTTGGTAAGTGGTATCTCGCCTATTGCTTGACATAGGGTGGTAGTCAGATGCTCCCCTATGTGAGATGACTTCGGGTGAGAGTGTCCCATAGGACCTTCCTCATTGCCATTGGATTCCAGGTGGTAGCATGGGCTTGCCGATGTGGTTCTAGGTTGAGCTGACGTCCTTGATGTTGTTTCAGATTGCGTTAAGCTCTCTGATGTTGATGGGTTGAGCTGTGCTCCCCTTTGATGTCAAATTCTTCTTCTTTTAGATTCAAGAGCGTTTGACATATGAGCAGGGATGAGCAGAGATAAGCAGAGATAAGCAGAGATGAGCAAGGATGAGTAGATATGAGCAGGGATGAGAAAAGATGACATTTGTTGACAATATATTTGTGATGGGATATATGTTGCAGTCGATAATTTCTTCCTAACTAAGAGGGAGTGTTAATTTGGTAGCTTGGGGATAAATTCCCTCCTTTGGATAGTCTTCCTCATTAAGAAAGACCCCTCCTAGCCCTTGGAAGAAAATTAATTTGGTGAAAGAAAAATATAATTTTATTATGAAAACTCTCATGTGCACAAGAGGACAGGTCAACCCTAAAAGGAAATTTGACACCCTTGGATGGCTATAATTTCAAGTCAAGTGACCCTCATTTGGAGATCAGAAAGCATTCTTTTCTTCTCTCTTCTTTGGTTTGGTTCACATAGGTATGAAGTTGGTTTGCGGAGATTGGTTCGTATAGGTCCGAGATTGCAGGGTTCGAAGCTTACACGTGTGGATTAGGGTTTTGGTCCTCTGCCGCAGGGATGCTACAAAGAAATTTTGGTTGCAGTTGCTCGCATGCAAGCTGTGTGTGGCCAGGAAGCTTCAGCCGCACACATGATCATTTGTTGTGTGTGGCCAGGAAGCTTCAGCCGCACACATGGTCATTTGTTGTGTGTGGCCAAGACTTACGGTTTCTTTTGATAGGTGACCGCAAATGACCGCTGACTGGGAAAGTTATCTATGACCAGTATTGTTGCTAGGCTCATACTTTTGGATATTGTTTGGTTGGTTTTGCTGATGGTTTTGTGATTGAAGAAATTGGAATATTGTACTCTCTCTTTGCTGAACATTTTATGACAATTTAATAAGGAGAAGAATTTGAAAGGGTTTTCCCCCTTGTGGGGTTTTGCCTTGGTCTTTGGCCAATCCTAGGGTCTCTATGTGTGAATGCCTTTTTTCTATTGTTCCTTTATGTTTCGCTGCATTGTTCATGATATTATTCTTTCTACATAATTGCCAATGTTGCTAATGATGTTATGATGTTATGGGGCAAATTCAATATGTAAATGATGAAATGCATTTATCTAAAGCAAAGAACAATATAACCCTAAGAAAAATTAACAATACTTACTCCATCAAAGTCTTTCCCATGAAATTTAGCCTTAGAAGACTCCAATAAACCTTTGTAGGATAAGCCACTAATCCTTGGTGTATTGATCATCATAATTTTTATTAAATTTCTAAACGTCTAGGGTTAGCCACTAGGGTTTCTAAGGCAGATTTATGCATAAAAGTGAATTTGTGTTGGACAGTTGAGGGTTATAAATTTTGAATTGCATCTATTAATAATATAAAGGCAAAATCTAGCATTGTGCATGGTTAATCTTCTTTATTTAGGGATGACATCATATTTCTTTTGTTGTTTGTGCAGACCTAACAACCATAAAAATCAAGCTTTTCCCTAACCCTAGTCTCTATTGGAAGGCCTTTGCTCCCTTGGTGTTGATGTAATATTCCTAATTGGAAAATAAAAGTAAATACCAAAAACATGAACTAGGAACATCAATTAAAATTAAAGACCAAACATCCAAATCAGAAAACCATAGAAAATAAGTAGAATAACTAAGCCATTTTATTAATCAATGGAAATATGGGTACATAATGAGTAAGAACAATGAAATCTAGGCTTGCTATGCAAACTATACAAACCCTAAGTGAAATCTCGCTGACCCAACTATTGGAATGACTCCAAATTGATAATGTGCACTGCCCAAAAAATCTGCTAAAGGATGCCAAATGGAACTAGAAGTTTTGCCCAAAATACTACTCGGAATGCTCTGAATTCCTCTCCCAAAACCTAGAAAAACCCAGAAATGGTTTAGGTTGGATCCAAATGATGAAGAAGCCCTCCAAAATGGTGCAAGTGGCTCTTTCGTTGACTATATGCCCTATTATGTTTCTTCCTTGTATATTGCTCATAAAATTCTAGAAAATTAACCTCGACCTCTAAACACTAATCGCAACAAAAGCCAGAAAGGGTTTGGCCCAATTCTGGTTGACCCAGATGACCCCCAAAAGTGTGAATGGCTTTGCCAAGTAGATATTGCGCATTGCTGAAGATGCTATGCTCAAGTTTGCTCCAAACAATTGTTGAATAGGCGCCCAAACTCCACACAAATCTCCTATGAAAATAGGCTTTCTCTCCAACCCCAATCTCTCTCGGCATTAAGTGTTCCTGTCTCTTGCACAAGCTTCAGCTAGTGAGCTCTGCACACTACATAAATGAGAGAAATTTGGCCCTGGAGATTCTCTCAATCTCTGCCCTGCAAAATGCCAACAAACTCTTGATACAACCAAGGGAAAACTCTCTCCAAAAACCGAGAATCTGTAACCCATTATTGTTGCTCCAAATGATGTATCACAAACTCCTCTTGTGCCGAGGAAATGCGCATAGATGATCAAATCTCTTGCAATAAGCTCAAGAGAAGCCTTGAATTGGAGTGGCAAAATCCTCACTAGGGAGACACTCAAAGTTCTCCGAAATGAGGGTGGAATTTTCGCTTGGAATTCTTGTGTTAAACAACACTTTCCTTCTTGTGCTAAATAGCTCCATGGGAAGATGGAAGGTGAAACGTAATAGTCAAAAGATAATCAACAAATAAGTACACCCTCCTTTTATAATTTCTCCCTATGCTTCTAGACTCCCTTTTTAAATTATTATTTTATTGGTAGGGGTTATTTTCCACTTAGTGACTTTTGCCTTCATCTTAATAAAATAATAATTTTCCGCCAATATGCAATAAAATAATACTTGCCACCCTTCTCCAAAATAATATTTGCCCCTTTTTATTAATATTACAAAATTGGGCAAAATTCCCACACTCACAAAATTGGGGATATTACAGTCCTCCTCGCCAAAAATTGCTTGTTCTTAAGCAATGCTTGAACAAGCTCCCCCACTATTTGCTAGCTAAAACGATAACTGCAACAATACCAAGGTCCCAAATGTGCTTCTAAGTCATTCCTATCCCATGCATTATCTTGTCATAAAGGAATCCCTCGATACCAGGATCTTAAGCCATCCTGATCAATGTGAAACACCCCTTGCTTCACCCATTACCCAACTAGATATAAGCTCAAGAAGCCCTCCCCATACTGTCCATGTGTAGAGCATCACAATAATATAAAATCTACATTGACTCCTCATACAACTGCCCTACAGAGTCACCCTTCTTATTCACTCCAAGGGTGGACTTTTGAAAATACAATCCAATCCCTATGGAGGTGAATACTCTCCCGCATGAGCTTCCCCTGATCTCCTCATGTTGATCATGCCTCCATGATTGTGAAGTCTCCCATGCCAACAATGAATCACTAAAATCCAATGGAAGATCAGAATGATCTCCCCCTGTCGAAACCAACTCATCCCTAAGGGTAGTTGAATTGTCAATTACTATGATGGCAGGGTCCCATGCCCATTGCAGAAAGAAACTGTTCCACTGACCTTGCGATACCCTAGTCATGACTAACTGCCCAACATGCTCGTGTCAAAGCTTCCTCTGCTTTAACTCTTGACCATAATATATGTGATGATCAAAGTTATGCCCAACCTGCTAAGGTGACTCAATAATGTCAAAGCTTATCACTCCATGGCTGGCCCTAATCCTAAGCAACAACTTGCCTCGTCATATGAGGAAGACCTCGGTGATCCCCCATGTGTCAGCTTGATAATGATCTGGATCACTTGCTATCCTAACCATACTCACTAAAATGAAGTGTCCCACCAATCAACTAGATCCGTGGATCCCCTAGCCATATTGGAGGTCCACAACCCCCAATCCTCACTGCCTATTGCTAGCTACTAGGACCCTTCTGTGCCTTGTCTCTATTGAGAAATCTATAGGGCAGTAGATAGGGTGATTTCTCTTTCTATGATAACTACTTGTGATGTCTTTTTTACTTTTTCTTACTTATTAGCTTCTCTGATTATTATGTTTGTTCTTATCATCAAACAACTACCAAAACAAGAAGAACAATACTCAAGAACATAGGATATAGGCTGCAAGTCAGGGCCAAAACCTCTCCACTTGAGGTGAAAACCCGTAAATCTCTTCTCTTCTTATAGATTTTTCAATTGACGAATTCCAAGACCTCTAGACCAAGACTAACACCCTTCCAAGACCAAGTCCAACCCTCTTGATGATGTGCTTTCCTTGTCCAGGTCAAACCCAACGAAATCTTTTCCAACAACACAACTTCAACCCCCAACAACAGAATTTCGGCCTCTACTGCAGGTCTAAAATTTTTGGCCGTCCCAGCAGCAACTGCTTCCACGTGTGAGCTGCTTCCACATGTGTGAGCTTATTTCGGCTTTCCAAGACTTCTTTGGACCTTCGCTTGACTTTCTTCCTCTTCTAGGGCTTGAGGATGACCTAATGAGCCATCCTTTGATATTCTTTCTGCGCTTCTTTCAAGTTCAATTCTACAACAACAAAGCCCTAACCCAACAGTAAAACCCATAACTTCCTTCCTTCGCACGTGTGAGGAGAGAGAGAGAATAGCTGAAACACTTTATCTTTGTCGTCCTCCCTTCGCTTGCCTTTTTCTTCTTTTTCACTCATTTGATGAGAGAATGAATTGTATCTCTTCGAGGTCGAGTCCCTCCTATATAAGGTAGACAAAGTTCCTCAAATTAGGCCGACTTCTTTGCTGTTAGACTGACTTGGTCTTGGAGGGTTTCTTGGCACTTTAAATTACAAAAATATTTCTTTTTACAAGTTATAATGTGCCCGAAGGGCTCTTCAACATATGACAATGACTCTTTTGACTTCTTGACGTAGGACAAACCCTAGAAGCCCTCAATGGGTGCTTGACCTCTAAAATAAAAGACCTTGTGCATGAAACCCATCCTCCAATAATAATAATAATAATAATTTTTTCTTTCATTTTACAATACAAGAATCAAAAGTACGTTTCATATTTATGAATACTGAACCTTGTTACACATTTTTCGACACTCCGTCTTAACTAGGGAGGTATTCATAAACGATAGATGGACATTCTCAATCTGAAGAGATCTCATAAGAAGAGTCAGATTGGTAACCCATCTATTTAGCATCATAACAACCAACATTGTCACATAGCAAGGCCTTGACTAACAACTCTATCTCTCCACAAAAGTAGAGCACAATGCTGGCAAGACCAATGATTTATAGACACCATCATTCTTGTCTCTCAAGGCACATACCCCACCCGGGTGTTCACAGAGTATGTCCTTCTTGGAGTATCCTTATCTTGGATAGCCAGTCGAATATCGCTTCTTGACTACTCTTATCTTGGATTCCCTACCTCAAAGAGTATAAGATGCAAGATGTTTACCCAATCCTCCATTTTTTCTTCCCAAATGAAGACAAGAATGATGTGTCTATCTCTCTCTCTCAACTAGGGAGGATATATCAACAAGACCAAGCTCATCTCTCAACTATACAAGCTTCTTATTAGGAAGAGATTTTGTCAATATGTCAGCTACGTGCTTATCGGTGGAGATATATAGTAGTTGCAACACACCATCTTGTACTAGATTCAAATGTAGTGATACTTGTTAATATAATTTCTCTTTCCATGAAACGTTGTGTCTTCAGAAAATCTTATACAACTGGTGCTATCACAATGTATCACTATAGGGTCCATTGGTTCTTCAAACAAGTCGGATAACAACTTTCACAACCAGACAACTTCTCTGCTTCTTCACAAGTTGCAATATATTCAGCTTCGACGCTACTCAAAGCAACAAATTATTGCTTTCTGCTCATCCCTGAGACCATGGAGGATCCCAAACTAAAGCATCCTCCTGTAGTACTCCTATCCCGCTCACTATCTCCCCAATCAGAATCTGTTTATCCAATCAAGTGGACATCATTCCTCCTTTCATATTTTAGGCAGTAGTGGATTGTACCTTGCAAATATCTTAGAATGTGCTTGGCTACTATCCAATGGTCATGCTTCGCCTCAACTTGGAACTAACTAAGAACATTTACTGCAAAACATATGTCTGGTCGAGTATTCACCAAGTATATCAGTGAACCAATCAATTGTCTATACCTGGTCGGATCCACTGAGCTCGATTCAGAACTCGTTAGTCTTCTCAAGTCTGTGATCATCAGGGTCAGAGTTGTGGGGGAGCCCCCCCCCCCCCCCCCCCCCTTCACCCGCTCCCAATTCGCGCTCCGGGCGGGAGTGGCTCGGGAGCGCGCTCCCGATAAAAAAATTTCTGCTCCCTGCCAAAATCGAGATTGATTTCGGGAGCATCGCTCCCGGAGCGAAAATTAAAGCTCGAGAGCGATTGCTCCCGAGCTTTTAATTTTCGCTCCGGGAGTGACGCGCGCGACGTTGAGAGCGAATTGTGCGAAAAAAATCCGCGGACACCAAAAAAAATTTAATTTAAGAAAAAAAATTGTTTTAAAAGGGCTTGGGGGGCAAAAAATATTTCATTGTGACTTGAATGAGTTGAGGAGAGCAAAGGAGATTGAGCAAAGGAGCGAGGAGAAGCGAGGAGCGAGCGCTGAGGAGCAAGGAG
Source organism: Pinus tabuliformis (assembly GCA_031772625.1). Taxonomy (NCBI): domain Eukaryota; kingdom Viridiplantae; phylum Streptophyta; class Pinopsida; order Pinales; family Pinaceae; genus Pinus; species Pinus tabuliformis. The sequence continues at coordinate 1,870,614,362 of CM062817.1, forward strand.
CAAGGCTGCAAGGAGGTTAGTAACTTAGTAATTTAGTAGTTTAAACTTTATTTACTTAGTAATTTAGTTTAGTTAGTTTAGTTTAGTTTATTTAGTAAATAAATCATGAATCTAAATAAATTAAATTAATTAATCTAAATAAATTAAATTAATTAATCTAAATAAATTAAATTAATTTTCTCATTCCTATTCCCATTCCCATTCCCATTAAATTTTGCAGATTCAAGAGCCTACAAATATCAAACATCATGGACCTGGCTATATTTCTTGGCATTTTCCTCTTCTTGGTCCCTTTTCTAGTTATTATGGTGCTGGAGAGTAGGAAATGGAGGGGCCAAAATGAAGAGGGGGATGAAGAAGCTGGAGAAAGTGGATTTGATGAAAGCTCTGGTGAGGAGGAGTTGGAGGAGGGTGAACATGACTCTCAAAAAACTAAACAAGACCAAACCCCATTGTGGAAATATGTTAACAGGTCTAAAGCAGGGAAAGGGGGTGGAACCACTAAATTTCATTGATCGATTGCAACAATAATTACACAGGTTCATACACCCATGCCAGAAAACACCTCTGTGGGAAAAAGCCATGGGATGGAGATAAACAAATAGGAATCAAAACTTGTGCAGCTGTGTCAGCAGCAGATAGAGCCAAATACATAAGGGAAGACGAGGAAGCCCAATACAAATCTAAAAAATCAAGGGGTTTCTTTGAACCAAGCTCACAATCACAAGCACAAAGACCTCCTTCAGCATCCTCCCAAGGCAGTGGATATGAAGGCACAGGGTCAACAGCTTTAAGGCATAGAACCATATCAGATTTCCTTGATGAGGGGTGTAGGAATGATGTGGATTCAAAAGTTTACAGGTTTCTCTATGCATGTGGGATACCATTCAATGTTCTTCGCTCACCTTATTGGCATGAAATGGTTTCTGCCATAAATGATGCCCCTAAAGGATATAAGAGCCCTCGGTATGACGAGGCAAGAACCGTTGGACTTGATCATGAAAAAGCAAAAATATCACATTCTTTGAATAGAATGACAAGTTCTTGGACTGACCATGGGGTGTCCATTGTATCTAATGAATGGACAAATGTAAAAGGCAAGCCATTGATAAGTGTTCTTGCTGTGTCTGTTAGTGGTGCCATCTTTCTAAATGCATATGACTACTCAGACAAGTTCAAGACCGCCATCAACATTGCAGAAGCATTACTTGAAACAATTGACCGTATTGGGCCATACAATGTCATCCAAGTCATCACTGATAATGCTCCGAATTGTAAGGCAGCGAGAGCAATTTTTGAGGATAAATACGCCAACATATTTTGGTTTGGGTGTTTGGTTCACACATTGAACCTTCTGATGCATGATGTTGTCAAGAACAAAAATGCACAATACAAATGGATTGGTGATTTGTACAAGAAAGGCAAACAAATGATAAAATTTATTACAAATCATAGCAATACCCATGGCCTTTTCCGCAGTCACTCAAGATTGGAGTTGTTGAAGATTGCGAAGACTAGATTTGGTAGCTATTACCTCACCTTCAGGCGCCTTTTGAAGGTAAGAAAGTCATTGGATAGCATGGTATCAAGTCCACACTGGCAGGTATTAAAGGAAAGGGCTACAAATGCAGCTGACAGGCGAGGTTTTGAACTGGTGGAGGAGGCTGCTCTTGATGGTATGTTTTGGTCAAGTGTGAGGCAAGTATTGGATTTCACCAAGCCCATTTATCACATGATTCGGTTTGCAGATACAAATAAACCAGTGATTGGTGAGGTGTATGAGCAGATGGATACCATGTTGGGGCAAATAAAAGATACTGTTCATAACAGAGATCCCGACTTGTACAAACTGATTCATGATTGTGTGTGTGTACGGTGGAATAAACTTAATCTTCCACTACATTGCTTGGCGCATATCCTTACGCCAAAATACTACTCTACATCTTGGTTGGGCCAACCTGCACCAGGGGGTGGGATTAGGACCAAACCCCATTTAGATGTAGAGGTAACTAGAGGATATTTGGAAGCATTAGAAAAGTTGATACTTGACAGGGAGGAATGTGCAGTTGTGCGCCTTGAAATAGGCAGATACTTCAGTGGCACTGGTTTGTTTGGTACCTTCCATGCAATGGAAGATAGAGACAGATTTGATTCTCTCACATGGTGGGAAACATATGGCGGCCAGGGACTTTTGCCAAAATTGGCAAAAAAAGTTCTATCATAGGTTGTAAATACTTCTTCTATAGAGAGGTTTTGGAGCACCTACAACTTCATACATAATGTGAAAAGAAACAGAATCAATGAAAACCGGGCAGAAAGCTTGGTTTATGTGCACTACAACTTGAGGTTGTTGAGTCATTACTATGATCGGACTTATGAGGATCCTACATATAAAATTTGGGACAACTACCTAGAGGATGACAATTTGGAGGATGGCACTATACATCTTGAAGAACTGGAAGAGGAACTTATAGGGGATGAAGATGAAGCAGCTGTAGTAGCCATGCCACCTCCACCATCCAGTAGTAGTGCTCGAGTTCCGAGTCTTGTTCCTTTGCTGTCGCCACCTCCATCTACACCCTCATGTGGGGGGCATGTGCCTTCTAGTTATGGTCGTCAGTTTGTGCAGGAGACTCCTAGAAGACCACCATGACCTGCTTATACAGGAGACTCTCGTGGCAAGGGCCACATGTAGATTTACAGTTTACTTGTCTTTTCTAGTTTATATTAGTTTTCATAACTGTTGAGTCTTGAGTCCTTGACTCTTGACTCTTGACTCTTTCATATCATAATGATATTTTTTGTAAACAATATATGACTGTGACAATTAAAGTTTGAAGTTTGAAGTTGCCAAGTTGGCAATTATAACTCATTGGTAATGATTGTGAATTATGAATATGATGCTTCGTGAAAGACTAAAGTTGTTTCATTTCATTTCATTATTCATATTTCATTCTATAACATTTCATTTCATGTTAACAGTTAGAAGTTAGAACTTAGAAATATCTAAGATATTATTTCTTGTAATGGTTAAGTTAGCTTACAAGTACAACTTTGGTGATCAATGATGATAAATGTTATATATTGAATTTTCAATTTTGAAAGCTTGAAGTTGAAACTTTAAGATTGAATTTGATGAATCATGCTTCACAAGACTCAATATGTAGCAGTTGTAATATGTATTTTACTAACTTGTGGACATGGTTGATGAAGATTATAACTTCTAGATGATTGATGTGATATGGTTCAATGATCAATCTATGTTTTTTTATATCTAATTCATCATTCTACATGTTTTTGTTGACATATATGTATCAAAAATTAAAAAATATAAAATATATATATATTTTTAAAAAATCGCTCCGGGATTCGCTCCCAAACCGGGAGCTTCTGAATATGTCGCTCCCGCTCCCGTTTTCGCTCCCGCTCCCCGCTTTCGCTCCCGCTCCCGTTTTCGCTCCCACTCCCCGCTTTCGCTCCCGCTTCCGTTTTCGCTCCCGCTCCCCGCTTTCGCTCCCTCTCCCAAGTAACATTGATCGGGGTTGTCATTGGTTTGTAGTCCATCATGTCAAACCTCTTCGACATCTCGATCACGTACTTCCCTTGACCTAGATAGATCTCATCAGGTCCCTACCAGAATTCCAGTCCCAAATAGTAGTGCATCAACCCAAGATCCTTCATATCGAGTTCTGCTTGCTTCTTCTTGCATTCTTGGATTTGACCTTCCATACTTGTTAAGAGAAGATCATGCACATATAGAAGAATAATCATAGGCTCACGTTGTACAATCTTGATGTAGAGATTCAGATTAGCAAAACTCTTTGTGAAGCTCAATCTTTGTAGGTATGCATCCATCCTAGCATACCATGTCCTTGGTGCTTTCTTGAGACCATATAATGCTTTTTTCAACCTGCAAACATAAGCCTCTCTATCTTTGACTTCAAATCCCAAGGTTTGCTCTATATAGACTTCTTTATTAATTGTGCCATTTAGGAATGCAGTCTTGACATCCATTTGATGTATATTCCATCCCATCGATGCTGCCAAAGAGACCAGTGAATGTATAGTTGTATACCTTGCTGTAGGAGCAAATGTCCCTTCATAATCGATGCCCTCTTGTTGAAAGAAACCCCTAGCCACAAATATTGCCTTATACTTGTCAATACTTCCATCTGCCTAATGTTTGAACTTTGATCTTGTAAAGCCACTTGGAAGTTACCACAAACCTGTCTTTAGGCCTAGGTACAATCTCCCATAGCCCATTCTTCATTATCGATTGATATTCTTCATTCATGGCATCTTTCCATTCTTGATGATTAACAACTTCTTCAAAAGTGGATGGCTTTGCTTCTATTAACTTTGTCATATATGTTGCATTTCCTGAATATCTTTTGGGCTTCTTACTTTCTCTAAATTTGCCTTTCGCTGCTCCATGAACGTCTGCAACTAATATAGTAGATTTCTACTGATTAGGTCTCTTTCTAGTCTTGGGGAGTACCATAGGTTGTATAGGTTCATTGGGACCTTCATCTTCATGATTTGATTCTTCTTACAACCTAGTAACTTCATCTTCAAATACCGGAAGTTCTTCATCATCAGAGTCCATAGGGAGATCTTTTGATTTCTTGAATGCAATACTTTCGTCAAATATCACATCTCGCCTAACTTCTATTCGGTGTCCTTCTTTTATGTAGATCCTATAAGCTTTAGAAGAATTGCTGTAGCCAACAAATGTTCCCTTCATGCTTGATGGATCCAACTTCTTTCTCTTGTCCTTTGGTATATGAATATAGACAAGACAATTAAAGATTCGGAGATGATCCATGCTTGGTTTCTTCCTAGTGAATGCTTCTTTAGGAGTCATGCTATCTAGTGATATGGGGGGACTTCAATTTTGTATTTATACAACTGTCTTCGTAGCTTCACCCCACAGAAATTTCGCCAAATACTGATCATGTAGCATAAATTTTACACTTTCTTCAATGGACTGATTCTTTCGTTCTGCAACTCCATTTTGATCGGGATTATATGGGACTATCAACTCCCTCTTAATCCCAAACTCCTTACAGAAGGCTATCATTTCCTTGGATGTGTATTCACCTCCATTATCTGACCTTCATATCTTGATTCTCCTTTCTGTAAGGTTCTCTACTTCAACTTTGAATTCTTGAAATTTGATAAATACTTCATCCTTGGATTTCATTAAGTAAACCCAAGTTTTCTTTGAATGGTCATTTATGAATGCGACATAATATAGATGACCTCCAAGTGACTTTGGAGTCATAGGACCACACACATTAGAATGAATAAGATCCAAGATTTCTTTTGACCTTGAAGCACTACTTCCAAATGGTCTCTTGGTGTTCTTACCCAATGCACATCCCTTGCATACTCATTCATGATCTTCTTTTAGTTCGGGGATGCCATTCATTATTGAATTTAGGGTTGGTAAGGCTTTGTAGTGAAGATGACCAAATATTCTATGCCAAAGTTCACATGGGCTAACTTCATTGTGAACCAAAGCTTGAGCGAAGGGAGTTAACAATCTGTAAATTCTTCCTTCACGGATCCCAAACATTCTTGCATCTTCTATGCTTGAGTTTTTACCCCATACTACCATCTTTCTATCATAGTTTTAAAAACCGGCCACAAAAACCGGTAACCGGTCTAACCGGCCGGTTAGAGGCCTGGCCGGTCCGAACCGGCCTAAAAACCGGGTTAGATGCCTCATGTGACCGAAATCTGGCCCTAACCGGTCAAAACCGGCCGGTTCCGTCCTAAACCGGCCGGTTTATGGATAGCCCACCGAATTATGACAAAAAGCACTGTGGTTTTGTGGTTTAGGGGTTTTGGGGGTGAGGGAAAGGTATTTTCCCTCCAAAAGCACCCTCACACTTGCTATAAGAGACCCCTCTCACTCTCATTTGTCTCACACAACTGATTTGGAGTGTTTGTGAGTTTGTTTGTGAGCTTGGAGAGTGTGGAGTTTTTGCTGAAGTAGTCATCTTGGAGTTGGAGTTGGAGCTATTTTGGAGATAGTGTGTAGCTGTCAGTGGAGTTGCCATCTTCAAGAGGAGGCTAAGGGAGCTAGTTTGCATTTCCAGGTAAGGATTTGCACTTGATAATTCCTCATTTGAGTCTGCTGTCCATGATTTTTTTTTTTTTGTGTTATAAACTTCTCACTTCTATGATCTACCATCCAGGGAGTCATCATGCCTCCAAAAGCCGAAGATACTGCATGGGCTCATTGTGATATGATTGATGGCAAAATGATCTGCAAATATTGCCAAAAATCCATTCAAGGAGGGGGTATTAACAGGTTCAAGCAACACTTGGCTGGGATAGGAGGCCATGTAAAGCCATGTGGAGCACCAAATGAAATAATAGGGCATATTAGGGCAGAATACCTTCAGAAGTTTGAGACTCAAGTCACTGAACCAATAGAGAAGTTTGTGGCTACACAGTTTGGGAGTCGAGACTCAACCAACTGAGTTTGATCATGATGACTGAGACTCATGAGAAGTTTCAACTTCAAGTGATAATGTTGATCACTATTATAGTATTACTATTATCATATATGTAGAGTCTAGACTGAAGTCTTGTAGTAGGCCACTGGCCCCATAGTTTGTAGGCTTTATTTTTGCACTCTAGTGGCCATTTAGAGCCTCATTGCTTATGTATTTTGTCGATGATATGTATTGCACTTGGTGCCATTTTGATATATTCACCTTTAAGGCTTTACATGGTATATCAATGAGCAATCTTTGCATATTTTGTCTCTATTGGCTTGGAATCATGGTTTTAAATCTTAAAAATAGTTTTTTTCATTAAAAAATAATTATTTAATGTATTTTTCTAAAACCGGTTCGTTTAGACCAAACCAGTCCCGGTTAGACCGGTTCCGGTCGGTAAACCGGTTCATTAGGTGGACCGGTCCGGTCACCGGTTCCGGTTTTAAAAACTATGCTTTCTATCAATGTAAGCAACACTATCACCCTTGTCTTCTAGACATGAAATGGAAAGTAAATTCTTGTGCAAACTTGGAACAAATAAGATATTGTCGAGATGAATGTTACCTCCATTCTTCAGCTCAAGTGAAGTTGATCCAATTCCTCTCACAGGGTAGCTTTTGTTGTCACCAAGCTTTACAGAGTAAGAGGACTTTCCTTTTGATATGTCTTTAATTGCTAGTGTTGACCAATTATATGTCGGTTGATCCAATTCCTCTCACAGGGTAGCTTTTGTTGTCACCAAGCTTTACAGAGTAAGAGGACTTTCCTTTTGATATGTCTTTAATTGCTAGTGTTAACCAATTATATGTCTTGATGCTCCACTGTTGATCACCCATATATTCTCATCTTGAAATGTGCCAGTGAGTGTTGAGAATAACTCTTCATCCTTTGTAGATGTCTTGGTCACTTCCTTCTTCAAAGATAATAGGAGATCCCATACTTCTTTGATGCCCTTCATGAGTTGACTTGCCACCTTCATACACTTCTTTAGGAACTTCTTCAGTATAGTAGAGATCTTCATTATGCCCTTTGCCAACCTTAGCACTAATACCATGTTGAGAAATCTATAGTGTAGTAGATAGGATGATTTCTCTTTCTCTGGTAATTGCTTGTGATGTCTTTTTACTTTTTCTTACTTATTAGCTCTTCTCTTATTATTATGTTCGTTCTTATCATCAAACAACTACCAAAACAAGAAGAATAGTACAGAAGAACACATGATATAGGCTGCAAGCCAAGGCCAAAACCTCTCCACTTGAGAGGAAAACCCGTAAATCTCTTCTTTTTTTATAGATTCTTCTATTGACGAATTTCAAGACCTCTAGACCAATACTAACAGCCTTCCAAGACCAAGTCCAACCTTCTTGATGATGTGCTTTCTTGGTCTAAGTCAAACCCAGTCAAATCTCTTTTGCCAACACAACTTCAACCCCCAACAACAAAATTTTGGCCTCTACTACATGTTTGAAATTTTTGGCCCTCCCAACAATTGCCGCTTCCACTCATGTGCGCTTATTTCGTTCTTCCAAGACTTCCTCAAACCTTTGCTTGACTTTCTTTCTCTTCTAGGGCTTGAGGATGACCTAATGGGCCCTCCTTCGATCTTCCTTTTGCACTTCTTTCAAGTTCAATCTGGCAACAACAAAACCCTAACCCAAGAACAAAAACCCTAGCTTCCTTCCCTCGCATGTGTGAGGAGAGAGATAAAATAACCTAAACACTTGATCTGTGTCCTCCTCCTTCCTTTGCTTGCCTTTCTTCTTCGCTCACTTGATGAGAGAATGAATTGTGTCTCTAGGAGGTCGAGTTCCCTCCTATATATAGGCTTCCAAGGTGGACAAAGTTCCTGAAAGTAGGCCGACTTCTTTGCTGGCAAGTCGATTTGGTCTTGAAGGGTTTCTTGACACTTTAAAATACAAAAATAATTCTTTTCACAAGTTACAGAATGCCCGAAGGGGTCTTCAACATATGACAATGACTCTTTTGACTGCTTGAGCTAGGACAAACCCTAGAAGCACTCAATGGGTGTTTGACCTCTAAAATAAAAGACCTTGAACATAAAACCCATGCTCCAAAAATAATAATAATAATAATAATAATAATAATTTTTTATTTCATTTTACAATATACTATAATCAAAAGTACATTTCAATAGATGGGCATTGAACATCGAGAAGTTGTCTCGCTTATGACAAACTGCTTTGCTCTTGCAAGTCTACGCAACGAAATATGCTATCCTAGCCCTTGATGACATACCCAGATACTACCTGGAGCCTAGGCACCCTCTTGCCAATAAGGACTACCATCCCCGGTACCTCATGCTCACATAATGCCTCCAGATGTCCTTTCAAAAGTGCACCCTGCAACTCATTCATGGTCACCTCCCTAAGTGTGAGGTCAGGGTTGGAACATACTCTACCTTTGCAGCGAACCACACACTCCCCAAGGTTGTACCTGTCAGCTCGTGCGCTGACCAGATGCCCCTGCTGAGAAGTCCCTCTTTGAATACTCTATGTCCCATTCGATTGTCTGAGTGAGCCTCCTGTGTCTGGTTGCTCACGACGAAGGCATCAAGGGGCAACACCCAACTCCTCTGCGCCTACAAGTAATGTGGAGGAGAGACAAGCGTGTGAATCCCTATGGATATCATCAAATGATGCTCATCTGCATCCCCATCGATCCTGGGTGAGCTATACCCAATGGCATGCCTGTTGTCCCTATCAAGCGGTCTCCATGGAGGTAACACTCCAAAACACCATGGGCTAGCGTCACACCCCACTACATACATCCAAGTCTCCTTGCACTCCTTTGCATACAAACATGCACCTCTATTCCCCTTGGCGCACGATTGCACCTAGTTGCACACCTTTGTGCACTACTAGACACCACTACCAACTACCATATCATCCTATATCAACTAGCACCTCTCTTGTGATGAAGTAGTTGTTATTCCATGCGAAAACTCGAGGTGGTGTGAATCGCTCCTCCTACTCTACAATGCAAGCCCACACATCACGACTCTCCACCATACACCTTTGTGCTCCTCTACAGGCCACTGCTCATTGCTACATACTCCTCACACCACTGGAGGCCTTGGTCTAAGGTTGGGGTAGTATGCGTCTATTTGCACCCTGCCAGTATCACCACCTCCACTATTGCATCACCATACCCTCTCATGCATGGATATCCCCTCAAAATTCCCCTTGAGAGGCTTAAGGGGTGAATCTCTCTATGTACCATTGGCAATGCCACCACTATGCTGCTCCTCGGTGACTGTTGTGTCCCAAGTTCCAACTAACTGCAGAGAGTCCTTGGCCCCAAATGAGGCACTGTTTGGTGGCTTGCCAATGCCACCTTCTCCAACAAACTCCTGCGAGAGTATGTTGATCATCCTATAGTCCCATGTATGCCCAATTTGCTCAGACAACTTGCAAAGTGTGTTTACTCCCTTGTCAATCCAACCCGTCACTAGTGCTGATGGAGATCTAATAGAGTGGGGGCGCTTGGTCACTGGATCCATTGTGCTGTTAATATCACTACTAACTACAGCTAGGAATCCCACCTAGATCCCAACAACAGTATGGCCCTCAGGCTTCTTTGGTAACCCATGACTTGTGTTGTACTATGCTCCTGGCCATGGATATACCCAGGCACCTAGCTGCTCCATAGGATACCAACTCAATATCTCTTGCCATCCAACCCCAAGAGAGGGATTGAATGCACAAACACCATACATGGAACAAGCCCTCTATCCCGCGAATGCTGCACCTTGCGCAACTCATGTCTCCTCTTCTCGCTCGTCTGGTCAACACATATAATCTACCTAGGTAACACGACCTCTCTCTCACTAATGTGTAGAGGCAAGCCAACAATGCTACAAGCCCCATCAATTATGCATGAAAAGGGATTCTATGGCACTCCAACGTACACCCCTCTAGCTGCATCGTTAGGAACGTCAACCATTCCCCAACATGAGTCAGCTTGGCCATTGACTTGGCACAAACCACTCTCATATCCTCTACTTCATCATTCTACTATAGAATGACCCCTCAGACTGTCTTGGCCTTCTTCCCCATCGCTAGAATGTTGACCCTAAGCCGCTGAATTTGTTGTGGGCGACGATTGTCAAAAATACCTTTCACAACTTTGGATCCCTCTGTACCTTTCGACACATCATCAACGGATATGTCTCCTGCCACCTCACCAATCTGCTGTGTGTTGTTCTCGCCTAAAAACTCAGACACGACCCTGCACACCTTATAGTGGATACCTCAATAACGAATGGCACCTCATCAACTGTGGACACCTCTGTGTCTCCTGGCACCTTGTCAATGGATGGCCCTACGGGTGCATCCTCTACTCTCTCCCCCAAGGTGTCAATCAAAGCTATCAAAGAGTCTCCAACAAGGGTGACTCTTGCATCACTCTAAGTATACCTACATGCTCCTCTTGCGTGCCATCGCCCTCATGCTCAATATCCTCTTGGTCTCACCCTCTAACTGTCCTTGTCCCATCCACTCCTTTTGAAGAGGTCTAGTGCCTTGATTCTGTTGACTTCCCCACATGGTGTAGATGGCTTCCCCTGTGTGGCATGCGCACCTCTAGTCTCTTTGTCATAAGGATGAAGATGGTACTGGTCCATCATCTTCCTCAATTGGGCCAACATCTTCTTATGGATCTTCTCTCGAATTTCTAGTAGACTCCCTCACATCATTGGATTGTCTATAGCTCCACCAATCACTATGCATTCATGCCCAATTCTTCCATGATCTTGCTGACTTCCTCACAATTAGCTAAGATCATGCTCTGATACCATTGTAATATTCCTAATTGGAAAATAATAGTAAATACTAAAAACATGAACTAGGAACAACAATTAAAACTAAAGACCAAGCACGCAAATCAAAACACCATAGAAAATAAGCAGAATAATTGAGTCGTTTTATTAATCAATGGAAATATGGGTACATAATGAATAAGAACAATGGAAGTTGGGCTTGCTATGCAAGCTATGCAAACCCCAAGTGAAATCTCGCTGACCCAACTGTTGAATTGGCTCCAAATTGATAATGCGCACTGACCAAAAAATGTACTATAGGCTACCAAATGGATTTGGAAGTTCTGCTCAAAGCACTGCTTAGAATGCTCTGAAATTTGGGCTCTGAAGTTTGAACTTCTCCCAAAACCCAGAAAAACCCAGGAATGGTTTGGGTTGAATCCAAATGATGAAGAAGCCCTCCAAAATGGTGCAAATGGCTATCTAGTTGACCATATGCCCTATTGGGTTTCTTCCTTGTATATTGCTCAGGAAATTCTGAAAAATTAACCCCGACCGCTACACACCAATCCCAACAAAACCCATAAAGGGTTGCGCCCAATTCTGGCTGACTCGGATGACCCCAAAAAGTGCGAATGGCTTTGGCAGGTAGACTCTGCGCACTGCTTAAGATGCTCTGCTCAAATTTGCTCCAAACATTTGTTGAATAACCACCCAAATTCCACACAAGTTCTCCTCTGAAAATAGGCTTTCTCTCCAACCCCAATCTCTTTTGGAATTTGCCGTTCCTCTCTCCTATGCAAGCTTTAGCCAATGAGCTCTGCGCACCGCATAAATGAGAGAAATTTGGCCATGGAGATTCCCTCAATCTTTGCCATGCAAAATGCCATTGAACTCCTGATACATCCAAGGGAAAACTCTCTCCAGAAGCCAAAAATCTCTAACCCACAACCGCTTCTCCAAAAGTTGTACCATGAACTCCTCTTGCGCCGAGGAAATGCGTAGAGATTATCAAATCTACCGCAATAAGCTCAAGGGAATCCTTGAGTTGGAGTCCCAAATCCATCACTTGGGAGACACTCGAAGTCCTCTGAAATGAGGATGGAATTTCCACTTGGAATTACTGTGTTAAACAACCCCAAGGGAAGATGGAAGGTGAAATGTAATAGTCAAAAGATTATCAACAAATGAGTACATCCTCCTTTTATAATTTCTCCTCATGCTTGTAGACTCCCTTTCTAAATTATTATTTTATTGGTGGGGGCCATTTTCCACTATGTGTCTTTTGCCTCCATTTTAATAAAATAATAATTTGCCGCCAATCTGCAATAAAATAATACTTGCCACCCTTCTCCAAAATAATATTTGCCCCTCTTTATTAATATTACCAAATTTGGGCAAAATTCCCATGGTCACAAAATTGGAGATATTCTAGTTGATTATATTGTGCAACTTATTATTGTCTAACCATAACTTATAGCAGCCATATCTTTGGTCTAGACAGAAAGTATTTAAACCCCAATATAGAACATCTAGTCCTCTCTAGGCCTTGCCATTATCTAGGCCATACTATAGACCTATTTGCCCATCACCTTGAGCCATAGCACTAGAAAATATTTTAGGTGATATAGGGAAGCCTCTCTTGTGGCTGAATTACACTAAAGATCAGGAGAAGGGTTGCTGAGGTGACAAAGGCACCAGGTTTGCTAGATTTTGTGGCAACATGACCTATAGGAGATTGATATATTGAAGCCAATTGTGATCGCAGTGAAAGACGACGAGATGTCTATTATTGCGTTATCCATGTATTGACAGTAGTGCTTGTTATGCAAAGCTCTATGGATGAATTTGCTAATTGGGTGTGGGGCAATAAAGTGTTGAGCCTAATTTAATTTAGTAATTGATTCATTTCCTTAGCTAGAGGCAATGGCATTTGGTTTTTCATTCTCAAATCAGCCCATTGACCATGGAAGTAACACTAGGACATATTGTTGCATGGTGAGTTAATTCATTCCAATAGAGGATGAGAGTACAATAGGTTGTGTGACTAAATATGGGCCTCTTGCTATGATGTTGCATTTGAGAATTTGGACAAAGTTGAAGAAATACAATATATTGTCTGTATGTGTAGTCTATGCCAAAGGTTGTGGAATGCTTTCTTTTCAAACTACGTGCATCTCATACTCGTTGGGTGCAAAGATATGACAATGTCTGTTGTCATGGAATCTTGGAATTAGGTAGGTAGGTATGTATTGATTTATAAAGTAAACACTTAGTGTGACAAGTATATAGATGGTTAAAAAGAGCATTACAACATAGTTCTTTGATGCTGTGCTTGAGTAGCGAATGTAGTTTGCCAATTCTATGCAAAAGTGTTGAAACATGAAAGAGATAACTCCATGACAACCATGGGTTTGTGAGTCACGGTGAATGGAACATTGAAACATTGCAAAATGATAATGAGAAGTGCTTGGTTAATAAGTACTTTGTTCATATACTTATGTTTTCAGAGTAGGAGGGATGCATGAAATGAACTAGGTTGATGTCTCATAGTATCATATGCTCGATACAGTTGTTGTAGACATTTTTTGTGGGTTTTAGATTTAATCACATGTAAATGGGGATACGGCTATAAAACCTTGTTTAGTGATGCATACTCCTGGTTCATTGGATTACTAGTGTAAAACCTAGGCGACATAATCAAGAGGGCATGTTGCTTTTTTGGATACTTGGTCATAAAATTTGAAAGGAGGGATCAGTTTGTGTGAGTTGCTTACCTCAAGTCAAGTTCAAAGGGAGGTATGCCAAGTTAACCTTGATTTGGTCATTATTGCGTTTAACATAAGTAGTTTACAAGCCCATGGTATTGGGTGGTCTGTGTTATTCGATGTGATAAGCCTATTTAAGGTCATGGTGCTTTCCATTGTTTGATGCCTTAAGTAGCATGTGTCTGGCCAGATTCAATAGCACTCTTACAATCTCTATTGGAAAATGCGAAGACCTGAGTCTGCCAACTACAGAAGAGATGCTTTCCATTGTATGATACCTTAAGCAGCATGTGTCTGGCTAGGTTCAATAGCACTCTTACAATCTCTATTGGAAAATGCGAAGACCTGAGTATGCCAACTGCAAAAGAGGTGCTTATTTGCAATATAGATATAGGTTTAAATGGTCTTTGTATACCCAATGTTATTCCAGTTGGGCTGGAATGGTAATGTAGGTGATTATATTCAAAGGCCTTTGCTATTGTCTATATAATTTGTCAGAACATTTATGCTGATTACTAATAGCATTCTTAAAATTTCTAATGGAAAATGTGAAGACCCAAGTATGCCAACTGTAGAAGAAATGGTTGTTTGCAGTATAAAGATAAGTTTAAATGGTCTCTGTATACCCTGTGTTGCACCAATTTGGTTGGAATGGTATTGTAGGTGATCATGTTCAAACTTCAAAGGTCTTTAGTTTCTGCTGGCAAGGTTCTTTAGCTAATGTTTATTTTGTCACTTGATGCAAGCTTGAACAGTTAGCAAGATATGTTTTCTCTTTTAAGTTTTAGTTTTTTTTTCATCATAATATATGGTTGGCTGGATTAGAACATTTGAGCATAATTTTTTATCTTATACATTACTTGTTTTTCATTCTGCAATTTGAGAAATATTGAGCTTGTTTTTTATAATATCTATGACTTATTTGCACCATTTACAGTGTGACATATTTGCGTTTGGATGGTTCTGTTGAGCCTTCAAGATGGTTTGACATTGTAAAAGCTTTCAATTCAGACCCAACCATTGATGTTCTCCTCCTCACAACACATGGTGAGTCAGAACAAATATTTTATTTTTATAGTGTGAAAGGTCATTCATAGGACAACAGTGTTCTGTTACAATCTTTTAAGTGCATTGGATATTATGCAATGCAGTTGGAGGACTTGGTTTAAATCTAACATCAGCAGATACAGTAGTTTTTGTGGAGCATGATTGGAACCCGATGAGAGATCATCAGGTATGCAATCCTTTGTTTTCAATGTTCAAGTTTTATCCAATTTCTTGTGGATCCATCACAAACATTCATTCTAGATAGGTGAGAATAGCTGGAATTCATACAAGAAAATATGTTTTATCCCTCAAATTTTCATTCAGCTATGGATGCAAAGTTTCCCTCTTTTGTTTGGATTCAAAATTCTTAATTAGGGTCTGTCACTGGGGCAACTCTACCCAAGAATTATTGAAAACTCTCGATGTTGATTTCCTTTTGAGTGAATAAAAATACTCCTTACCTTCTTTTGCTGATTGAAAAGTGAACACCAGAAATTGTTACAAATGAAATATTTTTGATCTCTCGAGTTTTTATTCATCAGGCTTGGCCAGCAAGATTTGTCCTTTTTGATTAGCAAAACTCTAAATTTGGGTCTGTCTATGGTATAACTTATCCAAAAATTATTGAAAAATCAATATGTTTATTGGCTTCGACTGAATAAAATTACTCTCATACCTTCTTTTAATGAGTGAAAAGTGAAATTTAGCGTAGCCTTTGCTTGGATCATGTCTCTTTCTAGACTAAGTGCATCTTCTTTGAGTGATTTCTCCATTGTACAGAACTGATGTTCCTTTTATATTGGATATTATGATTTCTTATAATTGGAAAACTTAGTTGTTTTAGTATCAAAGGATCAAATGGAGGCAGCATTGCCCCTGTACCTTTGGTTTTGACAACCCCAACAAAATAAGGCCTAATTCAAATAACCCCACGATGGGCAGCAAGCATCAAAACAACAGCAGGCTCTGCGATTTAGAAAATTGTTAAGTATACTAAATTGGAACCGAGGCAAGCCTCGAAGCTTATTGCAAAAGATCAAATGGAGGCAGTATTGCCCCTATACTTTTTTGGTTTTGATAACTTCAAATAAGCCCATGATGGGCAGCAAGCATCAAAAGAACAGCAGGCTCTGCACTTTAGAAAATGATTAAATATACTTAATTGGAACTTCAGCAAGCTTAGCAGCTTATTGCAAATGATCATAACCTATAAAGCTTGTTATTAATGCGTGAATTCTTCTGATAGGGGGAAGCCACAGTTGCCAGGCTTGATTTGGGACCTGATTTGTTTTGGTTTGAGAGTTGAACTTAAATCAGGACTTGGTAAAGACATTTGAATCAACTTGGAAAAGGCTCTGCACCAGAAAGAATAAACTATAGATTTTCAAGAAAATGTTTTCTTTCTTAGATTATACATGTGATATTACACTGATTTAATGCAAACACACTGAATACAATGCAAAATTAACATATCCAAAGATAACTGTATATCGTACAATGTCCATGAGATAATCATGATCAACGATTGTATCTATTGCCATCATTCATCTATCCGGATATAAAATAAAATTGAAATGTTCCATGGGTGATGCATGAATATCAAGATTCAAGATTCAAAGTCAAATCTGAGATCATATGAAAAAATTTGAAATACTGGATAAATACTTAAAAAATCTGTAGCTTCTAGGAGTTGGTGCCAACAGAAGAACCCTTCTGAAAATTCCAGGACAAATGAGCAAGAATGGGAAAATGAGAAAAAAATGATTCTGGTCAAAGCTGACTTGGAGGTTTTCTTTAAGTGGACGTGTTCATGATTTACACAATGGGTTTTTCCATTTTTTTGTTAGATCTGGCCTGTTTTTTCCTTTTTTTATGAGGGTCTGTGTGGTTCAACCTATAAGTCTGAGTCAGACCCGCTGGGTCCAGGTTGGACTGACCTTGTCCTGGATTGACTTGCAAAGTCCTGTTAGAGGGGAAAACCATCATAAACACTAGAAATTTACACTGATAAAGTTCCATACAGACGAAGGCATCATTGATTTTTAAGATATGTAGTGGCAGTTGGCTTCTCTTAGAATGCTGTAAGATAGGTTGAAGGTCCACTACCACACGTGACTTCTGTCTGTTGCTATTACTTACATCGACGGTAATGATTTTTCACTGGAAGTATTCAATGGAGTGGGACCATAAATAGAGAATCCTACTTGATTGAAACACTGTACTGTTAAAGTCAAGTTGGCTCTAGGTTATGGTCTTCTAGAAGGTCAATTACTACAACTGATCTGTTGATGAAGAAAAAAACTTATATCATGTGACCTACTCCAGTATTGTCAAGAACATAAGCTATGCCCTTCACAAACCACCATGTAGTTAGTTACGTTTGAGCTCGGCCTGAGTAGACCTCTCCATGATATATTTTAAGGGGCTTGCATAAACCCAGCTTGAATTGAGAGGAATTTATAGCAACAAAGGCACATTGCACCATATTTCTTAGTCTTCCATGCATGCTTGTTGCTTGCAATGGGTAATTTTTTTTTTTTTCATAATATTGCAATTGGTAAGGTTGTAAACACGATCTTACACTTCCTCAACTAAAGTTGAAAGGAATTTGGAAACCATGAGAAGCAATTTCTTGGTTCAGATTGGAATTGTTATGAAAACGGAATCTTTTTTATAAATGTCTTGTGGTATCCTCCATTGGCAACTCCTCTATAGCATCCTCCTTTTCTAGTTAGGAGCTAAGCAGCTTTTACAAGAGAATGCCATAACCTGCGAAGGTAATTTTCAATGCTTTGAATCAAGTGTTGCAGAACTCCGACATGGCAATGACTTGGCCAGGGTCTGCATTTTTGTTTTAGTGAGAAGATGTCCAAAGAACTCCTTGTTTTTCTATTATTACTTGGACTTATGAGCCCCATTCATTGATTTTGATCATTAGTTCTATTAATATAATCTCTCTTCATTTCATTGATATCCTTGCATCTTGTCATAACAATGAAGGACTATCATCTTCAAACACAAAATATAGAATTTCAAGACCATAAAGCCCATCATACATGTTTAATTTTATACTATGTTGCATGGGAATCTGTCCCTGCCCAAAAATCCCTCGCACCCAATGTTCTTGTATTCTGCCCCCCTGCGACTTTTACAAGGGTTGGGAATGTCCATAGTTTTTTGGGGACGTCGTCGGGGACTTGGGGATGTCCAAGCCATTCCCAATTCGCCATGGGCAGATTTTGGTTACTTTTCAGTACCGTTTCGTCGTCCTTGAGGGAAAAAACGGTATGTTCCTCCCTCCTTTGATAATAAATCACAAAATCCAAGTAATGAAAATGGGGACAATTCATCGGCTGGCTTGGGTATCGATTCTCTGATTGGACAAACTGTCCATGGAATACTCGATGGATCATTTCTTGCAGGATATCTCATTATTATTAAGATTGGAGGAAGTGATACACTTCTCAAAGGAGCGGTATTTGGACCTGGCATTTCAATGCCACTTCCACAAATAAATGATGTTGCAACAAAAGTAAAACATACAAATACAGGCATGAATATTGGTTTTTCTTCACAACCATCTTCACCTGCATCGTGAACTCCAGTTACCTTGTAAGAAGTGAATGAGTCAACCTTTGTTATCAAAACGATAGCAAAGCCAATTGTCGTGACAAAGGTGGAAAATAACCTCTAAAAACAAACATGAAAATCTTCATCTTCACCAGTAGCTTGGATTTTTGGGCAGAGAAAACATTGTTAATGAAGATATTCATCTTCCCCAGTAGCATGGATTTTTATATGGAGAGAACGTTATTAGTGAGATGTTGGAATCTATTACTCAAGATTACCTACATCGTTTAAATGGCTGGAAGATGGAGGTGAAGATGGCTAGAATTTATTATTTTATAATATAATTTTTCTATGTGGTTCACAGACCTCGGAGAGCGATGACTGCTACATCCACATAATATTGTACCTGGCAGATCCACCCGAAGGGATCACTTCCTGCCGGCTCAACCATAGAGTCTGACCCCGAGGGTGTAGAGAGAATTGAACCAGTGGCCTCTCAATAACAAAGGTGCTTTAGTGACGAGGACTAGACCAATTGAGTTAACCCTTAGGGCTTCATTATATATATATGTATATTATTGCTATCCCTTGGAAAATTTGGGGCTCTAGCCGTACTGGAAACTCGTTCCCCCATTCGTGTCGTCCCTCTGTCCCCGAAGGTAATGCAATATAGATTTTTTTATCAATCTAATGTTCCATTTTCTTTTGTGCACCTTTAACCTCACTATTGTTATGTAGTATGTTTCAAACATACAATATATGTTGAGATTTATAAGGCCCAACAAAAGAATCATTGGAACCAAATGCTACCCAAATTCTAAAGGAGCCTCCTTACAAATGCACTAGAGAGAGATAGGTCTAATGTTCTTGAGAGAGTGTAATAGCCAAGCACAAGTGATGAAAATAGATAACACACAAGTATGTCTAAAAGAATGTTGCTAGTCAAAAGAGAGAACCACAAAATTAAGTGCTCTTAGGGATTATAAGATTGTTCATTTCAGAGCAAGAAGATCACAACATGAGATGATGCAAATGAGAGCTTGAATTGTGTATCTATGATTCTATACTCAAATCAAGTAAGGTGTCCCTTCAAGAGGGGAAGGTGTCCCTCAAGAGGGTCTTATTGGCTCACAAAAAAAGGGCACACACTCTATCAAGTTTAGAGAGCCTAGATATCAAGTTTAACTATGTCATCTTTAATCGCACTTGGTAATACAATAAAATAATCAAGAGTATGACCTTACCCTTAATTACAAGTACACAACAATGCACATGAGTGGGTCATGGCCACATATACAAATTACACAAATAATTTTGACACTTTTCCTTGAGTTTGCTATAGCAAAATCTGACACTTATTGAGACAATGTCTTAAAGCTCAAGTGCGAAACCCACTTCACCTCAAAGGGAGGCCGCTATCATCACCAACCCTCTTCTTGCTTCTAGCCAACTCTCCTTTGGCTCAAGGAGGGGATCTCGGATCTCCCTATGATAGGATTGCTAGGGCTCAATAGATATAACATTTGAGTTGGAAGGGGAGTTCCCCAAACACACACAATTAAAGGATTATCGGATGATCTTGGAGAGGAAGCCCCAACAAAATGATTTTAAGGACTATAAAGAAAAATGGGTGATGGAGGATAGAAGATTAGTGCTTTAGCTTGCCAAAATATCTTTGGGGCATATGGGGTGAAGGAAATAGTGAAACTTGAAAGTATTTTATGGAGTAGATACAAGGCTCAAAAGGACTAGGGCAAATTATCCTACTTACCCTAAGGTTTTAAGTCAAGATTCTCAATTTCCTAAAATGAATTAAGGGAATGAGCTAACCTGATACTTCCTCAAAGACTTGGAGGAAGGGTTAGTTTAATAAAGATCATGAAAGAAATACCCATGCTAACATTGTTGATAGTAGATACATGATTCATCCATCTAATAAAACATTCATTCATCCAAGCTTCCCCATAACCATCCATGAAAAGAGATCAAAATCCACATCAACAATTTCCCCAAGAAAGTTTCTCAACTCATCTATCCATAGCCAAATTATAGAAGAGAAATTGCAGAAATTTTGGACACGCTAAGGGATTTCTTCCCTAATACAACCATGAGAAAATGAGAGGAATTGCACCTTTATTTATGGAGGAGGTGCTCAACTTTGTTTACATTAAAATATTCATTTTTAAGGCCAGAAGGCCCTAATCTAGCCTAAGGAGTGGTAAAATGCTCTCTTCAACAATTAAATAAACTAAATTAATTCAAAAGAAGGAATCTTGCCACATGTACAAAGATCAAGGGGCATAATTCCACAGAAATGACCCATCTCCAATAAATAAGTGGCAAAAAGGGGGTTGTTGGTGCAGCGTCTGGCCTCTAAATGCCCTTCAAGATCCCTTGTACCATAAGCCATGCAAGCCACAACTACATCCTCTTTCAATGGTGAAAGTAGCAGGCTTCAAAGTGGGCAAATCCAGCCCCCAAGATCCTTCAATAACTATTCCATAAAACCAGCCATATGGTTTTTCAAATATCCTCCAAGTCAGCAAATATAACCTTACCTCTCCCTTCATTTGCACATGTAAGGGCTCTAAGTGACTAAGTGCACGTTCTAAGGGTCCTCCAACATGGACGGGGATTATAATATGATTGTTCAATCTTCACAATCATAAATGAGGCCCCACAAAGGTGTTGGCCCTGTTCACATAGTAAATAAGATTTTTTCTTTCTTTCTTGATTTAAATTTGTAAGACGGCTCAAAATTTCAAATTATATATAATTCCAATTACAGGTCAGCTCAATAATTTTTGGCAAATACACAGACAGACACACACACTTATCACAATCATTAGCAAACCAAAATGGTCTTGGGGGGACAAATGATCTGAGGCCAGTTTCAGATTACTAAATATGCTCTCCACAGGGCTGAATTTCAGACTGTAATCCAAGCAACAGAATCCTGGTTACCAAGTTCCTTGAAAATGTGGAGCCTGTTTATAGTCTCTTCTAAAATGTGAATTCAGTGTCTCTCTGGGTGTGCTGCACTTCGTTTGATCTGTGGAAACCTAGAACACCTTGGAGCGGCAACATACACCAGCCTCATACTTCAGACTTTCATCCATAAAGAGCATATTTCGAACACCAGCGACTATTTCTTAGATACCTGAATGGTATGAGTGAATAGCAGTGACTTCAATTTCTTTACCCTCTGCAATATATCAGCATCAAACATGGGCCTATTAACTGCCTTCCAAATTGCTACATGGCATTCCTGTACCCACATGAAGAATTTGCTGGCTTTCTAAATTCTCATCACTCGGTACATTTTGCACATATTGTGAGAAGCTCTTTTTCTATCTGTTGATGCCTGTAGCTCAGATAGGTACTTTTGCACAGGTTCATGTGTCTAGATGTGTGGAAATTGTCTAATTGACTCTTAACCTTAGCAGTTACTTTAATTATTAAAGCAATTTCTTTTTTTGAGAAAAATGAGCTTTAATCTAATGAAATGCAAAGGTTATTTGCATTAGTGAATTAAATTCTCAACTGTTGATCTCAAGTGATATTCAGATGTAATCTCCACTGTCAATCCCTTAGGAGTTAGGACATTAGGGCTGTGGGTTCGGTCAATAACATAATCTCATAAAAAGAAGGCTAGGCTAAGGGAGGAGACATTTTTATTTTTATTTTTTAAAATTAAGTGAACAGAGTGAGCACTAGATAAAAGAAGATCTCAGTGACTGGGTGAAGGACTTTCATCGAAGTGTCCAGGTTCCAGAGAGAAAATAGCAAGAGAAAATTCTGTAAGGAGTCAGCACCAACACAGCCGTACAGAGTTTTCCAGAGGCCGATCCACACATGCGGGTTCAGGAGGGTGCAGAAACAACCACATGGTCTCACACGTGCTGCAGATCACATGCATGAGTCACACGTGGGAGTGCAGCAACAAGAACAGCATGCACAGGGTAAGAATGTGCACGGTCGTGCAATTGCAACCACAGGTTTGAGATCAGGGAGGTCAATCCATAAAATTTAGAGAGCCGTACAACCCATATAGGTGCCCAGAAACTTTCCAGAAAATTTCTTAGTATCGCTGTAGCTTGTATTTTCTCGGCTGGGCCATTTTCGTAGTAAGGGTACCCTTGTATGCTTTAAGATTAATTGATGAGAAACAGAGTTTGGTTTAATTTTTGCTTTCGCTGAAATTTATTTATTTTCCAGTTAAAATCTCGATTGTACTTTGTATTCAGTAAAACTGAAATTGAATTTAAAATGAGCAAGGAAGTTTACTAGAAAATAATAGTCATTTACTAAGGTTAGAAAATTAACGCTATCAACCTCAGATTGTTCAAGACAAAATGTAACCCATAAAGTTTCTCAGGAAAGTATTCACACTGCTATAGGATCTCTGGGCTTGTTGATCAACATCTCCAGCGAAGTATACTACTGTATCCCATGTTTGCCAACATTGTATTCCCTTTATTAGCATCGAACATGGGCCTCTTAACTGCCTTCCAAAATGCCACATCCCATGCGAAGAATTGTTGGCTTTCACATCACTCAGTACATTTTCACATATTGCGAGAACCTCTTTTTTTATCAACCTCAGATTGCTCAAGACAATATGTAACCCATAATGTTTCACAAGAAAGTATTCAAGCTGCTACAGGATCTTTGGGCATGCTAGTCAACACCTCCAGCAAAGTATAATATTGTAACCCAATTTTGCCAATATCACATTCCCTTATTAACTACCCAGCACTTGCAAGGTTCACCATGCTTTTATGCTGTAGGTGATAAACCTCTATGTCTTTCAGCTTCCCTGATTACCCCAATTTTGTCGTTAGACAAAATTGTGGTGCAGTATCCTGTTTTAATAATTTCTTTAAATTATCAGAAAATTCCCTTCAGAAGATCATGCCATACATTTTATCCAAAATATCATGAAAAATTCATCAATTTTACACCATAGAAATTGCCAACAATTAACATATAAACCCAGAAAATGCTACTACCCTGACAATTTCATAGAACACGGCAACACGAGAAACAACCAGAAATAATAAACTCAGCTTTATTATATTATAAGAACAGTGTTACGTGCCAATAGCTGATATGATGAATAGCTAGGATGACCTCCAAATACTGCTATAGTGCTGATACTGGTCTCCCAATCTGCAACTGGAATAAAGCTCAAATTGAAAACTTGGATGATCCTTGCTCCAATACACGTCTGCTCCAGATCTGTTTTCCACTGATGCAGCTAAAGCTCCGTGAGATTTTTGGTTGAAATCTCCTCAAAGAGTGGTGCCGGGATTTCGTTTGATACAAAATAGAAACCCAAGGGTTTTCGTCCCGGAGCTTTGTTGGAGCTGGGAAATCCGTTCTCTAAACCTCACTATAACAAATGAGTAACCAAACTGAGATGTACCCAAATGATCTTGTCCTCCTTTTAAAGGCCCAATAGATAGATCTCCAATCTTCTAGAAGTATTTTATTTTATTATTATTCTAGAAGCTCCTTGACTAATTCTTAAGTGACTTTTTAATTTATTTAAGTCACTTTTGGCCTTTTCACCTTAATTAATTTTTCCCTTTTTAATTAAGTCACTGTTACCGCTCAAACTAGCATGGGTCCTAGAAGGGGATCCTATAGAGCAACTACTAGGTTAAGGTAGACAATGGAGCAATAGTCCACTGTCACCTTAGCTAAAGCTCCCTGCTCTTAACGAACTTTCACTGATGGAAGGAGACCTAGTATAAAGGGGAATCATTAGATGAATGGAACAATGAGAGGGCAATGAGTGATTCCTAGCGCCTATTCACAAGAGAGACTCAATTATATGACCTTTTTGCTCAAGAAGCAAGATGATATGCTCTCTAGGAAGGGCTAAGAGGATTCTCGAGGCTAGGGTTTAGAAATATATCTAGCAAAGATAATTCCTAGGCCTGATAATACTTATGGAGAATTGGTCTTTGTGTGATCTTTGTGGAATTGGCGTCAATAGGTTGTGGGACCACATAGGACCAAGCAGACCCAAAATTAGGTCAAGGGTATGGAGTTGATCACCCAATGAGGGGCTTGACCTAATTAGGGAGGAGAAGAGGATCAAAGGACAAATTTTCTTTGAGTTTTGAATTCAATGATCCTAATGAGGACACTAGCCAAGGGAAAAGTAGGGCAAGAAATGTTCCTTGAGCTAGGGCTTGCTATTTCTTGAGATCCCACCATTGGATTTGCTTCAAATTTGGAGGGCCTCTAAAGTAAACCTCAACGCAATTGTGGATAAAAAATCAAAGTGTTTGGATGGATAGATTGTGAGATAATTGATGCCCTAGGTGACCTATGTAGGCTAAGCCTAGAAAAAGAGGGAGGTGAAAAGAATAAGCGTTGAAAATGATCACCAATGGAGGATTAGTGCCTTGTCCTTTGGGAGAGATGGAGTCAAGGAGAATAAATGGTTTGGGAAGAATTCGCCCAATCAAGGAGGCTTCAACAACTTCACATGGCATTTAGAGCATGAGAACAACTGCTGCAAGGACTTAATACTTCAGTTTGCAATAAATGACGGCTTGTCGAGATGTATTTAACATAAACTATCTCTAGGAACATTCACCCATTCATACATGGCCCATGACATGATGCAACGCTATAAAGAACAAAAATTCCCATAATTTCATATAGAGCAGCAGTAAATTTCATATTTGTATAGCGAAAATCCCAAAAAAGTATCATGTGAAAAAAATAAATGACAAGAATAAGCATTAAAAGAGTACTTGTATAAAAAAGTATATCCAATAATCAAATGATGTCAATAATGAAGCTTCAAGACGAGAGAGATATCCAAACATCAAAATTGATCCGTAACAGCGAAAATCATCGTCTAAAAGGGATAGCGAAAATTTCGCAAAAGCAAATAACCCAATCCAAGTGATGATGATGAAAATGAATTATCTCACTTCTATTTATAGACTCTCTAATGAATTCAATTTAGCTAAATTGGTCTAATTGAGCCCCTAGAATAAAATAATGTGCATAATAACAATACTTTTGGTGACAAGCCCACCTAATAGCTCAATACTACAAGAATAAGCCTCTCAAGAGGGTGAAATGTTCAATAAAGTGAGTCATTGGGCCTTTGAGGAGGCCTAATGAAGTCCACGGGGTGCCATGATGTAGAAATGGACTCCAAACATAGTGGACAAGGGGTTGGCCCCTTGTTTTCCAAGCAAGAACCTGTAGTGCTCCCAAGTGGGTGTGGGGGCACAAGGACATCCTCATGGGTCTCCAAATGGATTAAAAATGCTTGTGAACCACCTGCAAGGGCTAGAATGATGACATAAGCCCTCCCTCTGTAGCAAGAGAGATCCTCTAGACCCTGGAACATCTGCCAAGTGTATTGTTCAAGTGTGGAGTCGGTTGGGCATGGTGAGCCGGGTGCATCATCCTCATCCAAAAGGGTGGAACACGAGCAATCCATGAGCGCTACTGGGGATCTATGAAGTAATCTCTGCTATGTTGGAGGCCCATGGCTCTCAACGCTCACCCAACAAGTGTTAATGTGGCCCTATAAAGGTATAGGACCCTATATAGGGAGACCAAGCCCCAAATGGAGACCCACCTGCAATCCTGTATAAGATCCATTGCATCCCCTTGCCCTCTGATACAACAAATCAATATAATTATCAAGTAAAAGATTTTACAAATCATAGAATCAATGTGGAAGCCCGCACCTGGGTATGTGAGTGTAGGAGGGACCAAATCGTGGTACATGTGTTACCCCGACCTTTGTTTTTCCACCCTTCTTCATATGCCTTTTGCCTTTTATTGATTTTTCTTCATAACTGGTTGGGGCTCCAGGGGATGAGAGCATGATGTGTAATATATAGCAGTGGATACCCCCTTAAGGTGAGGCAGTTCATCGCCTACTAGGGGTTGGGACAATCATGGGTTCCTTAATGATGGAGGGGGCTCATCTAGGGCCCATAGGAACTAGGGTGATGGCCATGGATAAGGGGTAGAGTTCATGTTTTGGCTTTTGCCCACATGCTAAATTTGTGTGTATTGGCCATCTTTTGCATTTTGTGGTACATTTCCTATTGAGAGTAAGCCAAATTATGCTTTTTCTTTTCTTTTTAACTACATCAACCTTCGGGGCATCATTCCAGGCTTGACCTAAGGCATGGGCAAGGGGAAGGGGAGGCTAACCCTATGTGGACCCAATGGACACATGTGGATGCGAATGGGAAAGGATGATGAATGGAGTCATAATGAGCGGAAGGGGGCGACGTATATGGTGTTTGGAAGCAGGACCATGCAACCAAAATTGAGATTTCCCTTGTAGTGCCAACCCTAAAGCTAGTGGCTCGTAAAGGAGATCCCATCAAACTAGGATACAAGGCTAAACACCAAATCGAGCAGAGGAGACGAGAGCACAGACCTAGCCCACTCTTTTGCGGAATTCCCCCACCAATTCATGCCCCAAAATTTCCATGAAAATTAAACAAAATCACTCAATTAAACCAATGAAAAGACATACCTTTGGGGTCAGGAGGCCCACCTTCAATATACAATCATAACAGATGAGTGAGGGACCACATGGTTGGCTCAGGTGGTGGAGAAGATGGCAGATCAAGCTATCTGGTGGTTGCAAGGGGCTGTCAGCTGAGGACCATCTAGGAGAAAAAATTATCCTATATACACTACCCACAGGTGGTGGGTAATAGTGACTAATTAAAGTCACTTTTAATTTGGGAAAATGGCAAATCAACCACCATATTTTCTTTGGCCACTAGAAGCCACTTCTAAGCATCTCATCTTGGAGATCTTATTGTTGTGGTTCCAATGAGCTATTACACTAAGGTGTTTTGTCAAATATTCCTCCTGGAATGCTACTTTAAGCGTAATTAATTAAATTATGCTCAATAATAACCCCGTTTTATGGAAATTATTAGAAAGCAATGGAACCAAAAAAAGCTGTGTGGAACTACTTCAGATGATGAATATGCCAAATGAATGTCATCAGATCCCATAAAAATCCTTCAAAACCCCTCCGAGACCCTTGATGATGTAACCCCTTGCTCTTGTGGCCTAGCCATTACATACCCTGGAAATCCATTCTGGTTGTATTGTAGAGGAAACTGAAAATGGGGACATTACGAGTCCTCTCGCCACAAGATTTATTTCCCTCAAGTAATCTGTATCTGATCGTTGTAGAGGCAACTGTATATTGATACCAGGATCCCATAGAAACCATTTTGTCACATTCCTCTGCATCATCCAATCATGCATGGATCCCTTAATACTTGGATCCCAAACAATCCTCCAACCAATCCTGCCATCAATAGATCTGCTTGGATCCCAATGCCATCTAAGCCCTGGGACTTGTGGGTTATAATACCACCTTGGCCCTCCATCACTGTCCATGCCTAAGAACTCATGTTGTGCTATCCTCTGGACTAATAATATCCTCGTAAGAGTCAGTCCATCAATAGAGTACCAACCCATAAACTCCCGCCAATCCATCTCATGGGAAGTATTCAATGTAGGAACACCTGCACATGGAACAAGTTCATAATGCCCATGCGGCTCTGTGATAAACTCATACTACTCCACCGGATCAACCAATAACACGCACCCAGAAAACCTTGCCCATTTCTCTTGAAAGGACAAAGGTGGGAAAACAATGCTGCAAGTCCTAGCTATATAATCCTAGAGAGGGTTGATTTGTATCTCCAAGGTTTACTCCTCTTGTCGTCTTGCTAGGTGCCTCAGCCATACCTCAACGCTAGAGAACTTGTCTGCTGAGTTGGCACACTTCATTCTAAGCTCCTCAATGTGACTATTCTGTTGCAAGATGGTGCCTCAAATTGATTGGATCTTTTGCTAAAATGCCATAAGATTTGTCTTGAAATGCTCAATCTTCTGCTGGTAGCTATCATCTGAAGGAATTGTAGCCCTGTTGGTAGCCTTTGCATCCATCTGTATCTCATGTTGGATGACTAGTAGCTCATCTCCCTGAATGTCTTCTTCTTGACCTTCCTCATACATGGGAAAAATTTGCTGCTTACCATCTTCAACCTCCAAACATGGACTATTCCATAGTGCTTGTTTTGGGGCCCTTACAATGTCCTGGGGCTTTGTTGAAGCCGAGAACTCCGTTCTCCAAACCTCACTATAGCAAATGAATAACCAAACCAAGATATCCCCAAATGATCTCGTCCTCCAATCTTCTAGAAGTATAGAAGCTCCTCCTTGACTTTGTCTTAAGTGACTTTTTAATTTATTTAAGTCGCTTTTGGCCTTTACCCCTTAATTATTTTTTCCTTTTTTAATTAAGTGACTAATTAAAGTCACTTTTAATATGGGAAAATGGTATATCGACCACCATATTTTCTTTGGCCACTGGAAGTCACTTCTCAACATCTCATCATGTAGATCTTCTTGTTTCGTTACCAACGAGCTATTACACTAAGGTGTTCCGTCAAATATTCCTCTCGGAATGCCACCTTAAGCGTAATTAATTAAGTTATGCTTAATAATAACCCGTATAAAAATTATCAGAAAGCAACAAAACCAAAAAGACGTTGCGTGGAACTGCACTTGATGATGAATATGCCAAGCGAATGCCATTAGATCCCATAAAAATCCTTCAAAACCCCTCCGGGACCCTTGATGATGTAATCCTGCGCTTGTGGCCTCACCATCACATACCTTGGAAATCCATCTTGGCTATACTATAGAGGAAACTGAAAATGGGGACATTACATGCAGGTAACAAGTTGAATAGGGAGCCACAAAAAGAAGCCCTTACAATGTAAGATTATAAGGGCCAACAAGAAACTCAACCACATTATTGGTCTTGAAATCAATCCACAATTTGAGCAAGGTGGGTCTGAGGTGGAGCGGATATCTCTTAAGAGTATGCTGATGGACCAATAAGAAACTTTGTTGCATTATCAAGAGTGGAGAGGGCCCAATTAGTTATAGGCCTTGGCCTATTTGAAGGAAGAGTAACTAGTGTAGGGGGATCATGCAAGGTGTCACCATCATCATTGGATTATGGATTTAAATTGTTAGCTTTTTCTTGTGATTTTTCAGTCATTGTTCTTTCTCCAATAGAGATGGTGTACTTCATTGGAACTCCATGTTGCTCCTTCATAAAGCCATCAAGACCATCGACAATCGAGATTGAGCTCTAGAAACATTTAGGTGGGAGATGTTGTAGGGTTAGGAGGAACATTGGAGAATTGAGTAATGCTTCATGGTGCAAAAGGCTTCTTTTGATAGTGCTCAAATGGGCCAACAAGAAACTCAATTACATAATTTGTCTTGAAAGCAATCAACGATTTAAGCAAGAATGGCTTGAGGTGGAGGAGATATTTCCTCATAGGATGAGGACCGACCAATGAGAAACTTTGCTACATCAAGAGGAGTGGAGATAGCCCACTTAGGTATAGGCCTTGGTCTATCTAAAGGAAAATTAATTGGTGTAAGGTGTTACCATCATCATCGGATAATGGATTTGAACTGTTGTTAGCTTTACTTGTGATTGCTCGATCATAGTTCCTACTCCAACAAAGATGGCATGCTTCATTTAACTCTGCATCTCTCCATAATGCCATCAAGGATATCAATGATTGACACTGAGCTCTAGAGAGATTTAGGTAGCGGATGCTGTAGTTTGGTAGGAACATTAGAAAATTGAATAATGACCTATGGTGGTGAAGATTATGGGCCCTGATGGGCCAGTAAGAGTAAATCTTCTGAAACCATTTTTTGGTCAAAAGTAGAAGAGATTGTCAAAGTTGCTGAGCCCCTTGTTAAGATGTGGTGGATGGTGGTAGAGGTTAAATTGGCCATGAGTTTCATTTCTAAAGCCATGGATCAGGACAAAGAGCATATATGGGCAGTGTGCTTGGATAAAAAACGAAGTATGGAAGATATGGAATATCATTGAAAATAGATGGAACAAGCAAGTACATCACCATATACATGCAACCCAGTATTTTCTGAACTCAAGGAGTGCAAAGCCTTATTAAATTTTGGGGAATAGGAACTTGGGGAGGAAAAAGATGGTTTGTACTCTTGTCTAAAGCACTGTAGCACATTGTCCTCAATCAAAGAACCCAAGATGACATACATTGGCGGATCCCTAGGTAGAGGTATCTTTGCCAAATAACGTCTGGCTGTTTCTACAAGAGAGGTGGACTAACCAGGTTCTAAAGTTATATAGTTCAAGCATTCTCACCAAAGTCGCAAATTAATTTACTGAATCAATATTCTTAGAACTCTAGACCAATAGACCCTAGGAAATAGAAACCAGTTGAGTGGGAAAATTGGGCGAAAATTTGGATGACCAAAAATAGCACTGACCTTATGTATATAGCAACTTGAAAATAAGGGCGGATATAACCAAAAATAACACCGAGTGCAGTCTGTATTGTAACCAAAGTCCAAAATACATAAACAATGAGACTCTAAATGTCCTCTATAGTCCAAAAAAAAACAAATAACTACATATTTTCGGAGTCATTGCCTATATTGGGATCTTCATCACTAGTAGCACCTTCTACCCCTTCCTTTAGGCCCTAGCCTTAGCCTCTACCTAGATCCTCTAGGGACATAATCAACACCCCCCAATTTTGATGCAACTCCCTAATCCAAGCATTAATCATGGTAGAAAAACCCAAAGTAGAAAAATCTAAACAATTAGCATTTCCGACATCAATTGAGGGCTTCGTGTTGCTAACTAAATGCCAAGCCCATAATTTGTGTATGATTACATGATAGAATCCAGTGGAAACATTGCAATCATGCAAACCTTGAAATCTTAAAAACCGTTAAGTCCCACCGAATTTTGAATGGGATCTGAAATTTCGATGAGGTTGGAACCACTCTCAAATATTGTGGAACAATTAATGGCAATGTTAAAAATTTAAGTAAAAGGATAGAAAAGAAAGTTAAAAGAGAATGTCAGCTTTTTCTTTAAGAATTTAATGTTACTGGAAGTTACCAGGGTGACAAATTCACAATGACAAATCAATTGATGTATGTAATTGGCCGATTCAGGAAAATAAAGCTGGTTCTATATGGAACCAGCTGATCTAGTGATGGAACTAGTGGTTCCAGACTAAACATGCCATTTTGGCTTGAGATTGCTATTTGGGCTGATGGACACTAGGAATTGCTCAGACCAGTCAGTTTTGGCAGAACTATTTAATAACACAGTGCCAAGTTTTCTAACTTCTTCTTTGATTTATTCTAGCTACATGGTGCGAATCATTTGGCCTCCAGTGCCTTCAACTGCAAAGGTTTGCAACTTGGAGCCTCAATCAAACTTGCTGTGCTTCCAAGTGTGAGTGCAATTGGTCTACATTTTAACTCATTCACACGGAGAAGAGAAATCATTTGGAACAATAATGGTTGATTGGTATTCTTTTTGTGAACTACAACCTTTGACTTTGATCCATAAATGAGGGACTTATAGCCCACTCGCTTCACCAACATGGTTTGCAACTTTGATCCTGAGTCAAACTCACTGTGCTTCATAAGTATGAGTGCAATTGGTTGATATTTGGTTCCATTTTTTTTTTTGGTGGGGTCACTTCCATGTACCTTGTGCACATGATCACACTCCAATTTTTACTTGAACACCACTCATTAAAGCATGCATGTGAGGCAGTTCACTTTATAGTTTATATCACTTAGAAAAAACCCTGACTGTAGAGGGAAAAAACCAAGGTAACCTCTATAACCACTTTGGATTGAAAATTGGCTCTTAATCTGGAGAGAGATTTTTCCTTAAACTCAACTACCTAGTGTAACCTCAACAGTCACCTCGACAGTTGGTTGCTAAGCTCATTGGCTAGATTTAATGTGTAAGATGAAATTGGTTCGGAATGAAGAGAAAAAGGACCATTGGGCATGGAGTTTGGTGTAGAGGATGCTAACCACAGGATACATAAACAACCCTTAACAGAGGCAAGATAGGATATAACTTCTTAGACAGAATACCATCAAGATGTGGGGATAGAATATGGAAAATAAATATCACAATAGGGCAATAAGAACTCTGTTATAAATTTTCAAGTAGAGAACATGGAAAGTATTCGGATAGCATAAATAAGAGCATTCATAAAGAATTCTAGTTCATAACTTTTTATCCAAAACACTGAAGACCTAATGATCAAAAGATGTAGAATAAAGAGAAACTAAGTACCATGAGGAAAGACAGACAGGAAGTTATACACAAATGAATCTCTGCAAGTGCAAACTGTATATGTAGCACTGCATATAGAAATATATTAATCAAAACTAACACATAGTCTTGCTTCTTCAAAAATTCCCAACCCCTGTTACATTACACAGCCTTGCTTAAATAATAAAAATAATATCCCAACCGGTTTCTATCTTTCTGGAAACAAAAATCAAATAAAATCATAAAAAATAAATAAATATGGAATTAGTTACAATATGTATCGAATGGTTAAATGCTGCTGGTCTTGAATCCTTTTAAATTTGGAATGTTGATTTGATTGCTGAAATTTAATTTTGGAAAGTTTGATTTGATCTTCAATTGTTGATTTGATGAGGTGACTCATCAACAATTGTGCATGAGCTTTTTCTGGTGAATTCCTGAAAAATAGGCTTCAAAGAGGGCATTCGAACCTCCAAAACCGTGATGGTTGTGTAAAATCTGAGAGGATTTTTTTAATGGATCTGTTCCCGACAAAAACCTCTTTTGGTTTTCAAAAATTCGTTCTATTTGTTTGGAAACCATGCTCGAAGTTACTGTCTTTTACAGGAAAAAACAGTCTAAAACACAGTTTTGTCCAGTGAAAACGAAACATGCTTTGGAACCTTTTCCCTTTGACTTCTGAGTTTGTGTCATTTGAAATAGTAACCTTGTTGTGAAGCTTGGGCCAAATTCACCAAAATAGGATTCAGCGAATTGATCAGTGCCAGTTGTCGAATGATGATAGGTTGTATAGGAAACTGATTTGTCAGCGCTCACTTGTCCAGAAAATTAAATATTTGCTGACATTTGATTTGTCAGCACCTTAAAACTTGCCCCATATATATATATATTACTTTTTTTTTTCTTTGTTGACAATCTGACCATCAACGCCTTTATTCGATGTTTTCAAATTAGCATTGACAATCCAACTGTCAGCACGCCTGAACCTTTGAACAAGAAACAAATTAAATTTTTTTGATCCTTATACTCCGAAGCTAAACTGAGATAACAACTGGCTCCAGTGGGGATACTGTCCTCCCTGTGAGGCAACAATGAACTCGTGGCTCCAGTGCCTGATCCATTGGGCTGATTCCAAGCTCTAAAACCAACCTGTGACCTGCTTCCAATCCTGGGACTTGTAACATGCTCATGAAATCCATTTGAAACCAACCACAAATTGAAAACAGGACTGCAATTTGAAAATTAAATGCTGGAAAATGTCACTTTTGGAAAGCCAATCCTTTATACACACTGGAAGCTTATAATCATACTCAAACTGAAACTAAATTATTTTGAAAACTAACAACTGTTGAAAATCAAACTGGAAATTCACATAACTGCTGAAAGTCCATTGCTAAAACTAACCATGCTGAAAAACAAACTGGAAACTCACACCCAAACTTATACCAACTGCTGAAAATACTGTTGCTGAAAACTGAAAACTAAAATGTTGAAACATGCTCATTCCTATGAGTTTATTCACAAACTATTTCCTACTCTAAGCTGGTGATACATCTGCTGGATCAAATGATACAAAAATTCTAGTGTAGCCACGAAAGCAAATGGCCATTTGCTTGCTTTCTTCTTTCACTCTCTTCAAAAAGAAAGAAAAACATAAAAATTGACAACTCAATTCAGCTGAATATGATGCCCCTGACTTATAATGTTAATTTTAGGTATGTTCTATGCTTAAGCCTTAGAGCAATTTTTTTCAATTTTCACAGTTAGCTCAATATCTTTTCCAGATTAGCAATCGCATCAGCATTAAAGTAAATTGCAGATAGAATATAAACGTAGATCACAAAAGACAAGCCAAGATCATTATGCACTCGATCATTATGCAGCACTATACTGCTGTCTCTAATACCATGCTGCATCCAACTGCTGCATCTAGATATGTAGCATCAACTGCTGTAACCAACTATAATGCTTCATCACCATGTGACCTTGCTGCCCCATGCATCTTTGCAGCACTATGTAGCCCAACTGTCCCATGTATCTTTGTTCCATCAAGCTTCATTGCCTAGCTGTCCCATTTACTAGCACTGCTG
The DNA here is from genome assembly GCA_031772625.1 of Pinus tabuliformis. Classification (NCBI taxonomy): domain Eukaryota; kingdom Viridiplantae; phylum Streptophyta; class Pinopsida; order Pinales; family Pinaceae; genus Pinus; species Pinus tabuliformis. The sequence goes on from CM062817.1 coordinate 1,870,649,323, forward strand.
TCCCTTCAACACTGCCGTTCCAAGTCAGCCTTCACTGCTGCTTATTTTGTCACTGGTTAGGGCATCTGGCAGCCTTTACACACCCATCTATTAGTCCACAAACAACCCTTAAGGACTGCGACATACCTCCCCTAGCACACTGCTGTTCTGGGCACATTTGAGCCCTCAATTCACCTTACGCAAGTCCTAACTGTGATGCCACAGCCTGCAGCCTAGCACACAGTACTTATGTGGCTTACTGCCTGCACCATACAAGTAGTAGTAGGGGTCTCCAACTTGGCCTACTGAGCAAGTAACCTTGACCTCCTTCCAGCGGCTTGGTGCCTTGTTTTAGCCCTTAAAACAATCCTTGATCTCCTTGCTATCTTGGCCTCTTCGAGCTGTTGCTAAGACTGTGGCTAGGGCTTGCTAAGGCCTCCCTCGCCCTCCTTAATCTCCTCCACATCACGCTGTCCAGAATCTCCTTGGCCTTTTCAATTGCGGCTAGGCTCTAGTGTTAGGACAACATGAGGAATTACCTTGGTCTCTTCTTGCTGTGGCTTATCTTCCTTCAACGAGCTTCCTCCAAGTTATGCGTTGCACTAGGGCATCCTTAGGACTGCGGCTAGGGCTTCCTTAGGACAGCATTAGGGCAACTTTAGGTTAGCGTAGAGGTTCCTTCCATGGCTTCGCTGGCCTATCATCTTTGCTGCGGCTAGGGCAACCTCCTTTCCTCCAACGTTTAGGGCTTCTTCCTCTTAGATTTCTCTCACACTAAAACTCAAGACAAGTGAAGAGAAATCAAGTGAGAAGTGTGTATGAAATGAATCTCAAGTCATCTCCTTTTATACTTAAAACGTTGAGCACATGTGGGGTTATTTGGTTGTTGGCTGACCTTGATGAATTGTCTTATAACACAAATAAATACATAACTCCATGAATACTTATTAGAATCGGATGATCTTTAGATCAATCCTACACCTCTCGATGAGAGGGATCCAAGAAAAATATCCGCTGCCATAAATAAGATGAGCCACATGGAGTTTGACCCTAGTTGCCAATTTTAACATATAAACATGACAACATCCACCTTCTCTGCTGATGTCAATAGACTTACAAAAGGATCCTTAAGAGCATGAATAAATACCTCTTGTTGGCCAACAAAATTAATAGTACATCTTTCATCTTTTGTTAATTTTAGGTATGTTCATGCTTAGAGCAATTTATTTCAATTTTCACAGTTAGCTCCATATCTTTTCCAGATTAGCAATCACATCAGCATTAAAGTAAACTGCAGATAGAACATAAACATAAATCGCAGAAGACAAGCCAAGACAAGAGGACACAAGATGTGGCCCTAGCTAGGGACAAACCCTAATGTGGGGAAACCCTTGATCAATTCTTCTTATATGTTCTTCAATAGTTCAATAGAGAGAGAGAGAGAGATATTACATTTACAACAGAAGTCAACACTTTGACTTATCTAGATAAGAGCATAGATCATCTCTAAGAAGATGATACATGAGATCAGTTGAAGACATGCTGCTTCAACTAATTCTCCAAGGTGACTCCTTCACCTATCGTTGTGCTGCATTTCGTCATCATGCTGCACCTCGATTTCTGTTGAGGGCCCTGAAGTCTGGACACATGCACCATTCCCCATCTTTCTTGAGCACCATGACCACAGGCGATGAATAAAGACTAATGCTAGGACGAATGACACTAGCTTCCAGGAGTTCCTTGATGATATTTTCAATTTCATTCTTTTGGACGAAAGGATATCTATATGGGCGCACATTTGGTGGTTGTGCCCTTGGGACCAAAGTAATGCTATGATCATGTTCACCTCTCGAGGGTGGAAGCTCATGAGGCTTGTCAAAGACCTGCAGATGGTTGTTTAAGACCTATTGCATCTCAAGATGAATATGAAGAGAATTGGGTTTGAAGGCCTGGATGGCATTAAATTGGGCTATAACTCCATGGTGGCCCTTTTTTAACAATTTTTCCATCCTATGCAAGTTGATGATAGAAGGAGCACCTGCTTGGAGTCCGCAGAGGGTATGTGTGTGGTTATTCTGCTTAAAGCTCATCTGTAACTCCTGGAAATCCATTGTGATTGGGCCGAGTGTGCGGAGCCATTTAGCACCCAAGACAATGTCACACCCACCCATGTTGATGGCAAACATGTGGGTCTTTAGGTGATAATCCCCCATTTGAAGTTTGACATTTTCACAATGGCATTCACATTTGATTGTCCCCCCATCAACAATCTAGACCTGGAAATTAGAGATTGCTCTGACAAAACAATGCATTGCTTCAACGAATCTTTGATGGATAAAGTTATGCATACTGCCTATGTCACAGGGTTCGCTGAATTTGAAGGTTCAGGTTCGAAATTCGGTGAACCTCAGAAAAAATTTGAAATTCGTTCAGGTTCGCTGAACCTGAAATTCGAACCCGAAGGCGAACTTAATCGATTTCAAACCTGAACGAACTTGAACGCACCTAAACGCGAATTTAATCAAATTTTTTTTAAGGTTCGATATTTTATTAAAAAGGAGCCCCCCCTATGTCTTTTTATTCATGTCACTTCTCGTTGCCACGCGCATGTTCGCACGTCTCCGCCCTCGAAGTCTCCTTTTGCGATGCGTTGGTTTTACGCTACCTATATGTGGATAACAACACGAGTGTGGACTTTCAAACCCTTACTTGCTTTTTCCTTTCACCGATTTAGAATACGTAAGATAATCTGTCGTATAAATTTAAGCAGGCAACTCTTTTGAATTATTTATATTCATAAGGAGGAATAGCCCACTTTTCCGACATTTTCAGGCGTCTGTACTCAGTTCCTTTTCACTGGTATTCGTGGCACATTCACTATTTTGGATAAGTAGCAACGTTTTAAGTTTTGGTTTTAGTGTCGTAACCTTTTTATTATACGGGCACCACGAGTTTTATGAGGCTATGAACTCTCAAATGAAAATATATAAATATTACTATTCGAGAATCGATTGTCATTTTATGAAATGAGTGTACATGTTTGCCATATAGTTTATATTTTATGATAAATATGTAAATATGTTATATTTGTTATATAACAAAATATTTTTTATTATTTTAAATTTGTTAGAGATTTCGTATCTCTTTTCAGTTTTGTTTTTCAGTCGAGTTGATGGCATATCCTTTTTTTTTTAAGTGAAAAAGTTTAAAGTTTTGGACCTCGGTTTTATATGTAAACTTTTTTTAATGATACAGAAGGATTATGAGGAAAATATAGAAATGTTTTTTTGATATCCATGGATGTGAACTGACTATATGTGTTTTCCATGAAGTGTGTATTTTATGATACATATTTAAATATGTTTTATTTAGTATATTAAAAATATTATATATATATATATATATGTATATATATATATTATTAAAAATATGTATAGTCGAACCTAATGTTGAACCTCATTCGAACCTGATCGGAAAATTCGAATTCGAATTGAACTTAATCGTTGTCGAACTCGAATTCGAACTCGAACCGTGTGACATAGCATACTGCCACTATCAATCAAGACTACTACAGGGTGATGCTTAATAAAACCTCTGATTTTGAGAGTTTGGGGAGAAGAAATTCCTGCCAAAGCATGAAGCGAAATAACTGGTTCTTTAGGTGTAGCTGGGAGCTCATTGTCCGGCTAGTTGTCCTCATCTTCCTCCTTTGGTCCCTCAAATGGTGGGGCTTCCTCAAATGAACTGTGATCAGTAGCATCAATTTGAAAGAATTTGGGTTCCTTGCATTTATGCCCCGGGGAGTATTTCTCATCACAGTAGTAACACAATCCTTGCTTTCTTCTTTCCGCCATTTTCGCTGGTGACATCTTTTGAACCTTAAGTGTTTGGGTAGTGCTCGGACCCTAGGTGAGGCGTCCCTTGGCTATGAAATTTGGACAAGTCGACTGGGCCGCTAGCGCGCGTTCTACTTCGCGAGCTATCTTGCAAGCTGCCAACCATGAGACTGGGTGTTGCAGTCGGATGTGGGCTTGTATGGCGTCTTTGAGACAACTGAAAAAACATTCCAATTAGAATTCATCTACTAGACCTCCTATGCGAAAGGCTAATGCTTCAAAGGCTTTAATATATTCTTGCACTGTGCCTGTCTATCGGAGCTTAGTAAGATGATCCACTGCCACCATTGCCATCTTTCTTGGTCTAAGTACAAGCTTCCCACACTTAGCTTAGTCGCATCATCTCTTATGTGATTAAGTGTGAAATATTGCTCCATTTGTGCTAGCCATATGGCTGGATGAGAGCCATCAAATTTATACATGTCCAGCTTGGGTGGTCGAGGCTGGCATTGTTGGTGGTTTCGATAGAAGTGAAGAGAATGGCTAGACTTGCCCTCAAGGTTTTCATTAAAATCATATGCCTTTGATTGTTCCCCCGACTTGCACTTTGTGATTGTCATTTAAGGTCTGGATCTGCTTCGTTAATGCCTCCAACTTTTGTTCAAGGGTGTCTATCTTCTCATTGGCCATAGCTTGAGCTCTGGTTTGTACCATGCACAGATCTGATGCACTTGCCGTTACTGTGGAAAAAAAATTTGCAACCACCCGAAATTTTGACGCTGACAAGTGAATGGTACCACCTTTCTCAGCCCGCTGACTTGATTCTTATGGGTTAAGTCTCCTATAAGCATCCCGGGAGGATCTCAAACTTTTTTTTTAATACTCCGAAAGGAGTTTTACTCCTCGCTTAGGAATACTGCAGTAGCCGATTCCCAGAAAAGTTAATTCTGCCCAATGTCCTGCAAGAATCACGCCCATGTATAGGAGCCACACAAATAGTCAGATTTGTCGGCGAAACCCTCAACTGTAGAGTATGAGTAGGAATGTGGCAGTGATCGAACCCCTGCTGCTAGATCTGAATGGCGGATCTGATTGTTGCGACTGCTACAGAACCCAAACTGCTGGATTTGAATGGCAAATCTGATAGATCTGATTGGTGGATCTAATAGATCTGAATGGTAGATCTGATAGATCTGAATGGTGGAATTGATTGTTGCGGCTACAACAGAACCCAACCTGCTAGATCTGATCTGGCAAAGATGATGCGTGATCTAGAGAGAGACAAGGGAACTATGGTCTCAAGGAGTGTCAGGTGCTACAGATCGCAATATACATAAGGGTCCGATAGTAGTACTCGGCCCAATCTTTAAGGGTACTAACCAAGGAGGATCAACTGTACCCTTAGCCATACAACCCGACTACCCTATTGTACGAGCGAGTAATTTCCTCGAGTGCTGTTCTCGGTGTACTGTAGCAGTAAGATGGCCGACGATTTATCTATGGCGAGGTTTCAAGAGAGCCTAGGAGGCTACCAATATACCCAGAGGGTACTTGGAAGACAGTCCGTGTGCGGTTCTGTCTAATGCGCTACTACTCGAAGGGGTACCCACAGGGGTTACAAGGGAGCCACCTCTTGTATTTCTTGCGTGCATGCCTCCCCAAATCCTCAGGTTTTATGCGCTCAACGACAGATCTCGTGGTTTAAAGACGCCGAGACACGTCTCTAGCCAAAAAAAAATTCTGCTAAAAATGGAGATCCCACCGGCCCTGGAAAGTGCTCTAATACCACTTGTTATGCTCTTGACCTGTGAGAAGATACCAGAATACCAAATATGCGAATAAATATACTCAGACCACGGAACAATAAGAAATAACAACATGTATTTTATTATTTAGAAAGGAAAGCAATGTTCACTTGCCTCTTCGAGGGGGAAACCTCCAATGGAGATGGGCTCAATTACGAAATAAGACATGACGCTCCTCAAGGGGAGTCTCTATCCTTTATATAGGATTCATACATGCAATACAATGGGTCAGTACCATGGTTCTTATTAATACCATCTCTCTAATACTATGGCCCATTTGCAACTAACTGTGGTCCCTTCTTTAAATGCGGGTCAACCACATACAATTATTAATATGGGCTTTATTGACTCTTTAACTAACTATAATTATGACTCGACCCTATTAAATAAATAAGGGGGTTAGGGTTGGACCCTAACAAGAATGCTATGCTCCAAGATGGATATTGTTTTGGTTCTCACATTTGAAATCTATATAGTAAGGGTATTTCATATTTGTATATTAGGGTTTATTTTTGGGACCAGAGTCTGATGCTTCCTCTTAGACAATAGTGTTTATAGTTATGATAGCTATATTTTCTGAGTACCCACGGTTAACACTTGTTCTCATCCAGCCTTAACATACTAGCTTAGTCACTATGTATGGAAATTTTGTTTCAAAAAAGACTCAACTTTGTTGAATCTCAAGCGGTGGAAAATCGAATCGACCATAACACTTTCTAGTTTCAAAAAATGTTAATATTTGGTTTTTTGTTACACTTCAAATATATAAAAATCAAAACCGAATATGCTTTTAATGGCTTGGTTTGACAAATCCAATATTAGATATTATGAAACAGGTTTTGTGTGCACATGCACATTGTAGAAGAAACAAGAGCACAACTTACAGGGAATTAACAAAGCAAAACCCACACGCTCTAAACCCACACACTCCAAACTCTCAGCAAAGCACGTGCTCCAAATGTAAGGCAAAGACAAGTTACTCTTAGCAAAGCACATGGTCAACACAAGGCAAAGCTCCGCCGCACGCTCGGTCACTAACTCCAAATGCAAGGAAACTCACTATGAACACTGTGCGCTTGACTTGTGCATCTCTAGTTCGATGTGAAGTTGTGAACACTGCTCTCAGATCTGGCGGAATTCCTCACACTACGTAACAAACTTGACTTTGGCCGGGAGCAATGACAAAAAACCGAAAGAAAAACCAAGTCATGGGTTTTAAATGTTGCTTTTCATGGGAAATGTGTCCTAAAAGCCAAAAACATTAGGGCATGTTTTTTCCACGTCAAAAACATGTGTCTCGATTGGAGGACATGACCAAAACTATTTTTGACACGTTTTAGGGCACATTGTGTGTCTGACGCGTGGAATACAGGACACAAGACCTTGAGGGACGTGCCTTGTCACTTAGGTTCCAGATCTCTGACATTTGAACCATAGTCAAATCACTGCTCACAAATTGACTTATGTTCTAAGGAATCCTTCTTTGTTAAATGCCTCAAATCTAGTGCAAACTGTCCCTATGTTCAACCTTGATCTGCATGTTAAACTCACTGACAGATCTCCATGAAATGCGGCCCTGTTGACTGTAAATTTGCTAGAAAAAGAGCTTCAAGCAACTCTGTCTCCTCTATGAAATGTACGCTAAGAATCTCACTCAACTCTCCTACAAACCAACACAAACATCTCCTAGAATATCGTCTTGCCAACCTTGCCCGAAATTCTTGGTCTACATGCCTATAAATTCACCTAGAAACTCGCTTTTATGGTGACTCCTTGCTGTACGTTTTCCATTCCTTAGTTCTGCAATCATAGCCTCCTCTCTTTTGCTCCTTCTCTACTCTCAAATGCACATGAGAGTAAATGAGAGGGAACTTTCCTTTTTCCCTTTTTGTCTTCTCAAAAGAAGAGAACCCTAACCCTTGAGATCTAATGGTTGAGATTAAATCTCAGCTCATTAGATCAAGGGTGGAGATCATTTCCTCTCTTGACCCCTTCTTACATGTGTCCCCTTCAATTAATGAGACTCCTAGTTACCTTTTAATGTTTTTGTACCATGTGCATTTTTTCTCTCATAAAGTCACTTTTAAACATAAAAGTCACTTTAATAATAAAGTGTACCTTGTATTTTTCTCATAAAGTCACTTTATAACACTAGTGACATCAATATATTAAAGTACATATTACATAACTCACAAAATGTAACTTTCCTCCATGACATTAATATAACTCATAATGTCACATGACATTAATATAATTCATAATGTCACATGATAAAAAGACATTAATGTGTCTACCTAGGCCAAAAGGATAAATGCACTAGGAAACACCTCCTTGGTACCCTTATTTTCAACATCGCCTGCATACAACCTTCTTGGTGGTGAAGGTTAGCGAACATTCTCAATAGAGTAGAATCATTAATGTTGGATTGGCTTTGGGATGCCAACAATTTGCTTCCAACAATCTTGATTGTTCCTTACAATCAGAATTAGAAACTTAACTATTAACTTGCAACATTCAAGTAATGAAAGTTAATATCTTCATCCTTGGAGAATATAGAGCGATTGCATTCTTCTAATGTTTCGAATGGTGATAGGTATTCCTGTAAGCAAATAATGTCTTGGTTATCAAAATGACATCATCTGTTTAAAGTAGGATGTTTATTAAATCTTTCTATTTTCAACCCCTCGTTTCATATCAATTATTCTTCTTGTTTAGGGGGCAACATTGTTACACTTATACATCACTATTGAAACTCAAAAGCCCTTTGATCTGATTTTATCGTTGACTTGTTCATATAACTTGTGTACTAGTTTTTTTGGAATTCCGATTTCCACAAGACTTTCCCATAATTTGTCCCATGGTAACATGTCAATGGGATTATTCAAGTCTTGAAGTCTACAAAAGAATGAAATATCAGGCTGATATCATGGCCTATAGTTTTTGTCTTCTAAAGATGGGCAAAATAAGTCTCTTAAGTGTTTTGTTTGTAATCCATCCTTATCTTTTGCCTTTCCTGTTACTAGCCTTTTAGTGCTATCCTTTATGTCTTTTCTGTGAATGCCATTTTCTCAATGTCGATTTCTTGGGGGCTCTTTTCTCAGCAAGACTTTCATAAAGTGTTTTGGCATGAATTGGCCACTGTTCCCCTGAGTTATGATTTTCTTGCATGCATTTCTTCCTTTGTAGCTTAATACATTGGCGGTTAAGATAGATCTTTTATACTCTTGAATTCCACATCCATCATGCTCATGTGTTTCAATCAGTGTTGCACTTATTGTGATATTATCGGAATTATCACGGTACTATCACCAAAACCAACCTTGGCAATAATATGGGAAATAATTATCACGGTATTTCGTTGTTATAAAATTATCGCGATAATTTCAATATTTCACAATAATTTAGGTAACTATTGCGATAATTTCAAAATTATCGCCCTGTTTTTCTCAATTTCAATTTATTACCTATTTTTATTGACTCTAATTTTTTAAAGTGAGTTAGGGGATTGAGCTACTCTGACTATTTCCAATCAAGCAAACAAGGGAAAATCTATTGTTTTCATTTCCCATGGTTCGTCTCATGAGTCATGAGATAGATACCCTAGTAGTTAATGATAATATTAAATTCTTAAAGTAAAAGTGACCTTTTCCTTTATCTTTCATTTTCATCCTTTTACTTAAATTTTTAACATTACCATTAATTGACTTAGGATGTCTGAGAGTGGTTTGACCTCATTAGATTTCATATGATAAAAGTAAAATTTTAGATCCCATTCAAAATCCAACAGACTTAATAATTTTTAGGATATTAGGATTGGCGGGATTGCGATGTTTCTACTACATTCTGTGATGCATGAGGGTATGGAACTAACATTTAATCAAGATCACCAAGCCCTCTATGTACCTCAATGTTGGTGGCATTGACTGTTGAGCTCCTCCATGATCCTAGTAAAAATGTACACTTCACTCAAGCAAAATCATTGATTAAGATGTTAAGCTTTTTCTATCTTATTTTAATTCCGAGAGGGTGATGTTGATGAGGAGGATCCCAATATAAGCAATGATTTTGATGTTATGTAGCTATTTGTTGTAGCATGATTTTCTTTGGATTTCAGAGGCCATTTAGAGCCTCTCTATTGATCTATTTTGATTCACTTAGTGATATTTTGGTTATATGCACCCTTGCTATATACATGAGAAATTTTACCCATTTGTGTATAATAATTTGGATTTATATGGATGCACATGAATTATATGTTTTTTCAAATTTGAATATTTTATGTATTTTTTGGTTGACCAATCTTTTGGTCCAGTTCTGATAACATTGTTGAGGATGCTGTGACCATTTTCTATCAAGCAAACAAGGGGGAACCCATTGTTTTCATGCCATGATTTATCTCATGAGATACATTTATTTTTCTTTTGATATGATTTTGTGTCATTCTATTAGATCTTATGACTTGGAACAAATATCATATTTCAATATCAATGTCTAATGTATCACTTGATATCTTATATATCAATTATGTTTTCTTATTTATGTAGCAATGTGTTTGTTTGATGCTGATGTTGATTTAGAAGTTAAAATTTTGAGCAAATTTTTATTTTATTTTATTTTTTATTTTTTATAATTTCCCGATAATTTCCTATATTTTCCCTGACATTGCTGATAATTCAAATTTTGGACCCCGGTGATAAATTGCCGATAACGACATTGGTTTCAATCAATGTGTTACTGCTCAATCTATCATCTTGAAGGTTTAAAAGTTTAAAGCACCCAGATGATAGACCAAGGTAACTAGGAGGTCAGTCACTGTCACCTTGCGACTCTTGTATGCTGTTTAGGCCGGCTGTCCTCTAGCTCAAGGGAGCTTCTCTAATTAGGGTTACTGCAATTCTAAGGCAAGGTTTAAAGAGTAAATTCCAGCAAAACAGATTTAGAAGTTGCAAGAAAAAAGATGGTAGGACTGGGGATTTGTGCCTAGTCCATTGGGTGCATAGGGTCATAACAAAGGCACAAATGGGAGAGTGTTCTAAAGATGAGAAAGAGATAATATGGCTGAAACTTAGAAGTCAGTAATACTCTTCCCTTGCTGTTCTGTATTGCAGACATATGGCCAAGAGTATTGAGCATTAGACAACATCCAATACTTTAGGCTTCTACAGCTAGCACCTAAGTTGCAGGAAACGTGGCCCTAGGGGGCGTTTCTCCAGGGGAAACGAAACGAAACGCGTTTCCCCGTACCGTACGGCCTGGAAACGCGTTTCCGGCCGTACGGCCACGTTTCCCGAAACGGAAACTTGGCCGTACGGCCGAAAACACGTTTCCAGGCCGTACGGGCCACGTTTCCCGAAACGGAAACCTGGCCGTACGGCCGGAAACGCGTTTCCAGGCCGTACGGGCCACGTTTCCTCCAAAAAAACATTTGTTTTAAATTTTTTTTTTTTTCTAATGTAGATCTCTTACATTTGTTTGCCCTAGTGTTGATATGCAGTTCATGGTAATGTTAAATTCTTAAAGTAAAAGTGATATTCTCCTTTATTTTTCATTTTCATCCTTTTACTTAAATTTTTAACATTACCATGAAATGACTCAGGATGTTTGAGAGTGGTTTCGCCGTCATTGGATTTCATATGGAGAAAGTAGAATTTTAGATCTTACTCAAAATCCAGCAGACTTATCTGTTTTTCAGGATTTCAGGATTGGGGGGATTTCAATGTTTCCATTGGATTTTATCATGTACTAGGGTATGGAACTTGTATTTAATCGAGAGAACAAAGCCCTCTATGCAGGGGAGACTCCCAATAATCAAGAGAATGTAGGGTACTAGGGTATGAAACTTGTATTTAATCAAGAGCACTAAGGTCATTCGACTATGTAGGAGGAGACTCCCAATCAACCACGAGACAAAAAATTAGAAATTTCTCGTGGCTGATTTTGGATATTTCTATTTTCATTATGTGATTATTCATGAGTAAATGTGATGTAAATTTAGATACTTATAGTCTATGCATTGACAATTGACAATTTTATCATAATGTAATAAATTAGAATGTATCATATATGCTTTATGATTGCACATATTTCTTAAATTCCTAATATATATATATATTATTATTATATATATTCGCGTTTCCCCGTTTCCAAAATTTGGGGAGGTCGCGTTTCGTTTCGCTTCCCGTTTCGGAAACTCGTTTCCGTTTCCCCGTTTCGTGCAACTTAGATACCATGCCATTACCTTCAATGTAATATGTTATCAAACAGGTTTTCCCTAGAGAAAAAGTCCAATCTTATCTTCTTCCTTATGATCTTTTTCATTAAGTTGACCTTCACTTTGTTGATCATGCAATGTTTGCTCTTGAGGGGCCCCACAAGTAATATCTTCATCTACACTTCTTTCTTCTGGAAAAGTCATCCAATACCTCATAAAGGCTGCTTTAGAATTTTGAGATGGAGGAGGCCATCGTTTAAGGAATAACTCGAAGAACAATTCCAAGGAATTGATGCTTTTTTGGACTCAAACACGATCTAACCCAATTGTCTTGCTCTTCTCTTAAAGAGGAGACGAAAAGTCTGATTATCATAATAAACGCGTTCTAGCCAACTCAGCTGAAAAAAATAAAAAATTGGCACAACCAACTCAGCTCAAAAGCATAGTCAACAGGTGGTCATGTGAAGTCAGCCATCATATGAATGGTCCAGGGGGTGGGGGCTCAGGCTGAACTGATCCCATCGAGCATGTATAAGGTGTCTCTAGAGTGAGGTGAATCCAGATATGTATAAAAAAATCCATGGCTTCATATGTGTTCCCTCCATTCATCAAATATGTCATGTAGCTCCGCCGTTAATTCCTGATGTGCGACAGCCTAATGCTGGGTGGCTTCTAGAGATCCGTATTTGTGCTCAATGAATGAGAGAGGGCAGCTCTGACTTAAGGCACTCCACCGTAAATGAAGTTCTTGCTCTGAAAACAGCCCTATCCAATGGACCAATTATAAGTCTAAGGGCCAGCTAAATCATATAACCATCCGTTGACCCTCCATATGTTTTTTATGTCAAGGCCATCCATCAGTCAGAGGACCAAGGAACATCAAGATAATAAACTTCTAATCCCATAGCTCCCCCACTCCTGATATGCCACCATGACAAAAACCAAGCCATGACTATCCACCACAAAAGCCACTTCTCATCCCATGCTACTAACAACCTCCACTGATGTCCCAACCTTTGGAAGGCTAGGATATGATCTGCAAAACTATGAAACATGTGATCAAAACTACATGTTCAATCTATGTGCAGTATGGTGGGTAACACTCTGTTCCACAGGGATGTGTCCCTCAGGTTGGGCGGTGCAACCTTTATGTTTTCCATACTTCGGGGACTGAGTATGCATGGGGAAATATTTTCCCATGTTCCCCTTTGGGAGAAACTCGGGTAGACACATGGGAAAATGTTTACCTAGTCTGGGGGATGTGTTTCACAAAAGGGGGATGTTTACCCCGCCAGATTTTTAGTCCAACAACCCATGAAGATGGAACAAATATAGGGGATAGAGCTTTGAGGAGTCTGTGACATTGGTAATTAATGGTCAATATTGAGTTTTGCTTAGTTTTTAACATTATCATTAGTTGTTTCAGGATGTTTGAGAGTGGTTCAAACCTCAGTCAACTTCATATGGAGAAAGCAGAATTTCATATCCCATTCAGAATTCAGCAGACTTCACAGTTTTCAGGATTGGCAGCATTACGGTGTTTCCACTGGATTGCACAATGATGAATTTTCATGGGATAAACTGTTAATGTTGGGATTTTATCATTATTATTTTTATTTTTATAATTTTAGAGACACGGGCCCCTCTACCAGGGACCCTAACATTCCCCCATCCCCCAGAATTTCTGTAAAATTTGGGGGCTGCTCTCACACACCCCCCTTGTGCGTCTCCCCACTTCCGTGCTCCCCTGTGCCAGAAACCTGGTGGAACATAGGTTTCAACTAGAATAATTATATCTTATCCTGTAGTTATTGGTCCTTGGGCCTTGACCTTGACCTCTTCTCCATGGGCATAGTTCTATGATAGAGAGAACATTGCTCTTTTCGCTCTAAAATACTTAATTTCTCTCTTGAGAAATATTCCTCAATGTTTGCCTATGCGCAAGCTTTAAGCTTGTTAGTGTGCCTTCTCACCCTGGTTATTAAATGAGAAAATCAAGTGTTGATGACAAAGCATGCCCAGTTTGATTCATGTTCGACTACATCATCTTCATTTGATTCATATCATCTGGGTGGTGTTCTCTGCAATCCATCTTCTGTATGGTTTTTCGTTTCTGGTTTCAGTGCTCCAAAAAATGCTTTTGTTGTTTGATGTGCCCTTAATTGCACAGCTCCAGCTGTTTGGATTGGAAGGTTTTGGTTGCTATGTGGCTGTATTTTTTACAACGAATCTTTTATGAATCTTAATGTGCTGGTGGTTTCAGTGCTCCAAAAAATGCTTTTGTTGTTTGATGTGCCCTTAATTGCACAACGCCAGCTGTTTGGATTGGAAGGTTTTGGTTGCTACGTGGCTGTATTTTTTACAACGAATCTTTGATGAATCTTAATGTGCTTTCCTTCATGATCTTGTTCGATTCATTGATTTGATTGGCACATAAATTTATTTTCAGTTTGCTGCCCAAACTTGGGAATGGATGAATGCTATTTTTTGGAGTTGTCTCACCATTTTGTTGAAAATGTAATGATTATGCAGGCTATGGATAGAGCTCACAGGTTGGGACAACGCAAAGTAGTGAATGTTCACAGGCTTATTATGCGAGGAACATTAGAAGAGAAAATTATGGGTCTTCAAAAGTTCAAGGTCTCAGTTGCTAATGCAGTCATAAATGCAGAGAATGCTAGTCTGAATTCCATGGATACGACTCAGTTGCTTGACCTTTTTACCCCATCTGCAGCTTCTGGAAAGGTATAATTCTCTCTTGTAGTGTCTAGTCTCATTTTCAATATAAATTTATTCATATCAGGGATTGGTTATTAGGTTCTTAATAAATTTCACTGTTTTTTTTATATAAAATTTGCAGATGGCTTCATCTTTGAAAAGGTCGGAAGGTTATGAAGTGTCGAGCAATGCAAATGCTGTAGGTGCAGGCAAAGGCTTGAAGACAATACTTAATAGCTTGGAGGAACTATGGGATCAGTCTCAGTATACTGAAGAATACAATGTTGGGCAGTTTGTAGCAAGGCTCAGTAGCTAAGTTGGTCAGCACTGTACAAATGTAAATTGGGAGAGTTAAATAGGAAAGGTTAAATCAGTTGGAAAAATTCACATGGGCAATTCTTTTTTGAACATCGTTTCTTCTATTGTAGTAATAGAAATCTCTTGATGCTGGTGGTGGAGTAGGTGAGCTTCTTTGTGAAGCAAGAGATTTGTGTGAAAATGCAGAGTAGCTTTTGTCTTAAAGCTTTCATGCAGTTTCCACTGTTTGGGATCAAGCAAGCAAAGGCTTGTATAATGTGTCATGTTCAATGGCGTTAAAAATGTATAATTACAGTGTATAGTCAAAGGTGCTTTCTGAGCTATGCTCTCTCTTTATTCTTTCCATGCATCCAGAATGACATACTGTTTAAATCAAAATTGGAAATTTTGGAATTAAAATTGCAAATTTTGGAATTAAAATTGCAAATTTTGGCGGACATGAGCATCCTGAAATCTTGAGACTCAAAGGAACAAGGCAGGGTAATGGTCTTTCAAATTTTTACGACTGGGTGCTTGGAAAGGTTGGCTGGTTCTGTTGAATGAAATGCATCTTTTGTCCGTCATGATCAAGTTGACATCTAAACAATAATGGGTGCATGATGCACATAAATACATGGTACCAAGTTCACATTATATAGATATTAGATACATCTCATGAGTGTTTCATGATACATAGAGGTGCTAAGTTCTAATTCTTTGTTCATTAAAAATTGAGACTCAAAGGAACAAGGCAGGGTAATGATCTTTCAAGTTTTTTGAACGACTAGTTACTTGGAAAGATTAGCTGATTCTGTTAACTAAAATGCATCTTCTGGCCAGTAAAGATCAAGTTGTCAAGTTGGCATCGGAAAAATAATTGATATGCAGATCAATGCATTGTTCTAAGTTCATATTATATAGCACTTCTCAAGAGTGTTTCAGGATACATAGAAGTTCTGACATCTCATCCTTTGGTCCTGACAAATTGAGACTTAAACAGACAAAGCTCGGTAATGATCATTCAATTTTTTGGATGGACTTGGTGCTTAACTGGTTCTGCTGAATGAAGTGCATCTTTTTGCCACTAAGATCATGTTGGCCTCTCAAAAATATTTGGAGGATGGTGAACATCAATACATTATCCTATATAGACATTATAAAGGCACTTCTCAAGATTGTTTCAAGATACATAGAGGTTCTATGTTATATTCCTTTGTTCCTAAAATATTGAGACTCAAATGAGCCAGGCAGGGTAATAATTTTCAGTTTTTTTGAATGATGAGGTGCTTGTAAAGTTTTGAATGAAATTTATTTGGCCACCAAGATCGAGATTATATCTCAAAAATATTTGATGCATGATGCACATCTCATGTTTTAAAGGTCCTTCAAGTTCTAATTGTCTTTTCAATCGGATTAGTTCCTTGTCTTCAAAATCGTGATGCAAAAGTTGCTTCGTCTATTGGCTTTCCAGGAGTAATTGTTCTTTTTTTATATCTAAAGTGAACCTTTTTCCTCTGACTATGTGAGGAAAACTTACCGGGTTGAGTATCCATTTCTGCAGGGAACATATATTTAGAACTTTTAAATGTGTAGGTTTATTCAAGTTGATTACGGAACTGGTTATTACTAGATTCTAGTCTCTTATCAGGTTTCATTCCAATTTTATAGCCAATTGCTGCTTTGTTACATGCTAAGGGTAGATGATGCATCTGACAATCCAGATTGCCAGGAAATCTCTATTCTATGTTGCTCACTGTCGTCTAGTTTTGATGCTTGTGACAATCTTTAGAATGTTGATTTCTTCAGGTTGCAAGTTTCAGAGCAATGACAATGGAGCACTGTAAACACACACTATATCCATGCACATCACTCAAATCATAAAAGAACAAAATTGCTAATGCTCAAGAACGTAGGGATTGGTATTGTGCTATTATTGGATCGACAAAATGGAGTTATGAAGCACAGGAAATGACAATGTCTCCTCTTGTGCCCCATCTCAAGCCTGAAAGGTGGGGCAACAGATGATAAACTTTTTTCTTGGATTGAATATTCTGGTGAAGAGCTTATTTTGGGATCGTTCCAGCTTCTGGTTTGAAGATAATTGATTGAATGTAGTAGATGGGAGTCAGACGGTGAATTGTTGCTATTCAATGGGCAAAGCAACAAGCATTTGCTGCATTGATTTGTCAGCCATTTGGTTTTCCACATGAATTTTTGAAGTCATCGCGGTTGTTTGAGTCCTTTATAAGTGTTGATACCTGGAGTTCTCTTTCTTGCCAATTGTTATGATAAGCAGTGTGTATTGATTACATGCCATGAATCATTTATTAAAACTTCATTCACCGTCAGGTCCTTGAGACTTTGGAAGCAAACATTAGAAGACGTTCTTTAATTCCATATGGTATTGCATGTTGACTTTTGATCAGGTTGGTTGAATTGCCAAATCAAGCAGTCATGTATAAATCTCAGGAAAATATCCTCAATCGGAGAAATGATTTGCATTCCTCAAGGGGACATCATTGTAATTTTAAGTAACGTAATTGAAATTTCTTGGATTGTCAAATAATTTTGCATATCTACTTGTGACTAAATTATTTAAATTGGCCTTTTAATTACATGTTTAAATTATTAATATTATTAATGGTCATTTTAAGTACAAAGATATATACACTAACAACTCTTTATTTCACTGGTTTTTTATTCCAAAATATTAAAACCCAAGGATTTGTAAGTCAAACTATTTGAATGAACTCATTTTACCACAGTTTGCAGATTAGTGCAAGAGGAAAGATACCACTATGTAAATGTAGGGATGTGAAACGTAACGCTAGTTCAAAGAACTGACAAAAAATACACTAGCACAAATAAAACAAGCGAGACTGTTTTAATAAAGTGGGTTTTAATAACAAATCATTCTATCTCAACCTGTCAAGTAGTTGGGGTATCCTCAATTACATCGTCCATGCAAACCTCTATTATAGTAATACTATTTGTTTTCTTAAATGTTGCTTTTATTTTAGCCCCAGCTACTATTTGTTTTCTTAAATGTGTTTTGGTTTTTTTGTTTTGTTTTTTTTTTTTTTTTCAATTTTCTTCTTTTGGGGCTATTATCGGGCATGCGAGTTGAGTTGGCGTTCATAATCTTGCTAACTTCGCTTAATTAAATTCATTAATTACATAAGATCATTTGTGTTCTAAAATTTTCAACTAAAACATTGAAGTATGAGAATAAGCTTAGTAATGAAAAATTTCCCTATCAAAATAAAATACTAACCAAAGAGAAGGTGGGCATAGTATCTTTACATGAAGAAATAAATAATTGATTTATATTATAATTGGTGGGCATAGTATCTTTACATGAATAAATAAATAATTGATTTATATTATATTTATATGAATAAATAAATAATTGATTTATATTATATTTGTTTCAAAAGACATTCTATTCAAGTATGGGCTTATCAACAATGATTTAATGTAAACATTTACTGAGAAATTATGCTGCATCTTTCTTTGAAATATTTTCTATCATAAATTGGTTATATTTTTATAATATTGGATTGTATGTGAGATTAGATAATCCTCTGTCATTGTTGGTAAATAACGATTTAGTGACATGATTTAATTGTTGGATTGTTGTAGGGGATTTATCAAATGTTTGTGAGCATTATTTATTTATTTATTTTGTGAATTGGTGGAATCAGCAACTATGGTGGAGCTTGACATGGGTTGATTCCAGCTGCTATTTGTTGGTAAATAACATTTTAGTGACTTTTTAATTGTTGGATTATTGCAGGGGATTTATCAATTGTTTGTGAGTATTATTTATTTATTTATTTTGTGAATTGGTGGAATCGGCAACTATGATGGAGCTTGACATGGGGTTGATTCCAGCTGCTATCACTCTAACCTCTTCAATGTGGTTCCTCATAACATAGAGGGCTAGCAATAGGTTTATCACATGGAGTGTTTTAACAATGGACCCTATCACTAATTGATCTACACCCCAAGGGCTGTGAGCATTAGTTAATATGTTACATGTGGTCGATTTTAACAAACAATTCTCTTTATCAAATACTACTAAGTACTTATGAAGATAGAATTTGTTAACTAGAAACCTTATTAAGAGTGAGATGCCATTAAAGTTGGATTGATGGTGATTTGTGGTTGTAAATAATTCATAATGTAAAAGTTCATGTAATGTTATCTTTATTAAAAAAAATATTAAAAAAAAATGAAGTGGGTTAATTAGTCAATCATGTTTTGAGTGGATGAAAGATTAGTTTATTAAACTACTCTTTTATGTATTTATTTTAGGCATTTCTTTAATTTGCAAGTGTTTTGCATGGATGCTTGTGTTTTTGGAGTTTGTGTTTACAAGTATTTGATTGTGAATGGTTTTTTTGGTTAAAACTACACTAGTAATTTTTAGAATGAACATTTCTTTATCGTAATATCATTTTCTCAATGGTTTTGCATGATATTTGGATTTATTGATATGATTGTTAGTATTTTTTGGTTAAAAGTATGAGTTTATAGTTTGAATTTTCATATGGATTGGTGAGAATTCAATAGGGTAATGAATATGTTAATTCTCTTAACTTGATAATTGTTTGTGTTACCTTTTCACTTATTAGCTTTGTTCATTATTATTCCAATATACAATACATCAAACATCTACCAAAACAATAAGAATGGTGACACAATATATAGGGAAGAGAGGGCCAAAAACCCCTCCTCTTGGGAGGAAAACTCGTAAATCTCTTCTCTTCTTATAGATCTTTCAATTGATGAATACCATGACCTAGAGACTCAGACAAATACCCTCAAAGATCAAGTTTACCACGACTTCCAGTTGCAATATCTTCGACCTCCCAGTAGATCCGAAATTCTGTTTCCAACAACTGTTGCAATTGCTACTTCTCTTGGAGACTTTGATCTCCCTCTAATAGCCTACTTCACTTGCCTTGTCTTGAGTCTTAGGGCTAATAAGATACCCTAAGAGACCTTCGCTTGCCTTCCCTTCTTTTCTTCTTCCAAGATCGAACCACAGATGATCCCAACACAGAAACCCTAACTTCGATCTTCACAAGAGAGATAGATAAGGCCCAAAACACTTTGACTTCTTCGCACTTCCTTCTTCGGTTTCTTCTCTTCTCTTTCGCGTATCAAGAGATGAGTGAGTGATCCAATGGAGGATGAGTTCCTTTCTCTATATAGGCTTCTTCAAGGGTGGATGTGGCTCTTCATGTAGGCCGACTTGACAACTCTTTAGACCGACTTGATCTTGGAGGTATTTTGACACTTTTTCTTTACAATTTACAATGTCCCATAGGGTCTTCAATATATGACAATGACTCTTATACTTATGACAAACCCTAGAAGCACTCAGTGGGTGCTTGACCCATAAAATAAAAGAACTTGAGCATGAAATCCGTGCTCCAATAATAATAACAATAATTTCTTTTTCATTTTACATTTACAAAAATACATTTCATACTTATAAAGACCGAACCTAGTTACACATTTTTCAACACTCCCTCTTAACTAGGGGGGTATTCATAAAAGGTACATGGTCATTCTCAATCTGAAGAGATCTCTTAAGAAGAGATGGATACAATAATTTCTTTTTCATTTTACATTTACAAAAATACATTTCATACTTATAAAGACCGAACTTAGTTACACATTTTTCAACAGTCCCTCTTAACTAGGGGGGGTATTCATAAAAGGTACATGGTCATTCTCAATCTGAAGAGATCTCTTAAGAAGAGATGGATTGGTAATGCATCTGTTTAGCATCATATTAATCAACATTGTCATATAGCAAGGCCTTGACTAACAACTCCATCTCTCCACAAGATCAGAGCACAATGCTGGCGAGACCAATGATGTATAAACACCATCATCATTGTCTCTCAAGGTACATACTCCACCCGGGTGTTCACAGAGTATGACCTCCCATTGGACTATTCTTATCTTGGGTAGCCAATCCTCAAATAATATCGGTCCATGACTACTCTTATCTTGAATTACCTACCACATTCTCAAAGAGTATCGAATGCTAGATGATTACCCAATTCTCCATTCTTCCCAAGTGAAGAGAAGAATGTTGTGTCTATATCCCTCTCAATTAGGGAGGACATATAAACCAAACCAAGCTTGTCCCTTAAGTATACAAGCTTCTTGTTCGGAAGTGATTTCGTCAATATGTCAGCTACTTGTTCATCAATGGAGATATGTCGTAGTTGCATCACACGATTTTGTACTAGCTCTCGAATATAGTGATACTTGTTGTTGATGTGCTTTGTCTTTCCATGAAACACTGGATCCTTAGACAAACAGATAGAATTGGTGTTATCACAAAGTATCACTGTGGGGTTCATCTGTCCTTCAAACAAGTCGGATAAAAACTTCCTTAAGCATACTGCTTCTCTGCTTACTTCATGTGCTGCAACATATTCAACTTCAACACTACTCAAAGCAATGGTGTTTTGCTATCTTCTCATCCATGAGACCATGGAGGATCCTAAACTGAAACATCCTCCCATAGCGCTTCTACCATCTTGTTCGCTGCCTCCACAGTCAGAATCTGTATATCCAATCAATTGGACATCATTCATTTTATCATATTTCAGACAGTGGTTGACGGTTCCTTGTAGATATCTCAAAATATGCTTTGTTGTTATCCAATGATCATGTTTCGGCTCCACTTGGAATTCACTGAGTACATTTACTACAAAACATATGTCTGGTCGAGTATTCACCAAGTACATCAATGAGCCAACAAATTGCCTATACTTGGAAGGATCCACAATGCTTGAATAAGGAACTCCTTAGTCTCTTCAAGTTTGTGATCATTAGAGTTGTCATAGGTTTACAATTTTTCATGTCAAACCTTTTTAGTATCTCGATCACATACTTTCCTTGACCCAAATAGACTTCATTCGATCCTTGCTAGACTTCTAGTCCCAAATAGTAATGCATCAGCCCAAGATCCTTCATGTCAAATTCTGTTTCCAGTTGCTTCTTACCTTCTTCAATTCAACCTTCTACACCTGTCAAGAGAAGATCATCTACATATAGAAGAATAATTACATGTTCATTATTTACAACCTTAATATAAAGGTTTGAGTCAACAAAACTTTTTGAGAACCCTATTCTTTGTAGGTATGCATCCATTCTAGCATACCATGCCCTTGGTGCTTGCTTGAACCCATATAATGATTTCTTTAATCTACAAACATCTTCCTTCCTATATTTAACTTCAAATCCGAAGGGCTGTTCTATATAGACTTCTTCATCTATAGTGCCATTTAGAAACATAGTCTTAACATCCATTTGGTGGATGTTCCATCCCATCGATGTTGTCAGGGAGACTAATGATCAAATTGTTGTATACCTTTTTGTTGGAGAAAATGTCTCTTCGTAGTTGATTCCTTCAAGTTGAGAGAAACCTATAGCCACAAATCTTGCTTTATACTTATCTATACTTCCATTAGCTACATGCTTGATCTTATAGATCCACTTGGAAGTAACCACAGATTTGTGTTTAAACCTAGGTATGATCTCCCAGACTCCATTCTTCATTATAGATTGACACTCTTCATTCATGGCATCCTTCCATTCTCGATTTTCTACAACCTCTTCAAAGGTGGATGGTTCTGCTTCTATTAATTTGTCATGTATGCAACATACCCAAAATATTTCTTGGGTGTCTTACTTTCTCTAAATGATCCTTGCGTTGCCCCATGACCTTTTGCATCAAGTAGTGTGGATTTCAATTAATTAGGTCTTTTCCTTGTTTATGGAATGACCATGGGTTGAACAAGCTCAGTAGCCCCTTCTTCATGCTGTGATTCTTCTCCTTCCTTGTCAACTTCTTCCTCAAATATCGGAAGTTCTTGAATGCTATACTCTCATTAAATATGACATCAACACTGACTTCAATGTGATGTCCATCTTTCATATAGATTCTATCAACTTTTGATGAGTTAATATACCCAACAAATATACCCTTTATATCGGAAGGTTCCAACTTCTTTCTTTTGTCCTTTGGTATAAGAATATATGCAGGACACCTAAAGATTCAAAGGCTTCTTTCCAGTGAATACTTCTTCCAGGGTCTTGTTATCTAGAGATTTGCGAGGACATTGATTCTGAATGTAGATTGTTGTTTTAGTTGCCTCTCCCCACATAAACTTAGGTAGATCTTGATTGTGTAACATTGCTTTTACACTTTCTTCAATGGATCTATTCTTTCTTTCTGCAACTCCATTTTGTTCGAGATTGTATTGGACTATTAGCTCCCTCTTAATCCCAGACTCCTTACAGAATGCTATAATCTCTTTGGATGTATATTATCCTCCATTATCAAATCTTAGTATCTTGATTCTTCTTTTTGTAAGGTTCTCCACTTCATCGTTGAATTCTTGAAATTTCATAAATACTTCATCCTTGGTTTTCATTAAGTCTTGAATAATCATCTATGAATGTGACATAGTATAGATGTCCTCCAAGTGATTTTGGAGTCATAGGGCCACACACATCAGAGTGAATGAGATCCAAGATTTATTTTGACCGTGAAACACTGCTTCCAAATGGTCTCTTGGTATTCTTATCCAATGCACATCCCTTATAGCACCTTCATGATCCTCCTTTAGATTCAGGATTCCATCTACTATGGAACTTAAAGTTGGAAGCATTTTGAAATGTAGATGACCAAAACTTCAATGCCAAAGTTCACATGGATTGATCTTAGTGTGAACTAGGGCATGGTTTACAGCAGATATTAATCTATAAATGCTTCCTTCTCGGATACCAATAGCCTTAGCTTGATCTATGTTTGAGTATTTTTCCCCAAACCACTACTTTTCCATCAACGAAGGCTACTCTATCTCCTTTGTGTTCTAAACTTGAAATAGAAAGTAAATTTTTGTGCAAACCTGGAACAAATAAGATGTTGTTGAGGTGGATTTTGCTTCCATCTTCGACTTTTATGGAAGTTGATCCAATGCCTTCACACGATAATTTTTGTTGTCTCCAAGTTCCACAACGTAAGTGAATTTTCCTTTTGATAAGGTCTTCAATTGATTGGAGTGGCCAGTCATGTGCCTTCATGCACCACTATCAATTACCTAGATGTGTTCATCTTGGAATGTACCATAGAGAGCCGAGAAGAGACCTTCATCCCTTTCTTTCATTTATGCCTTCTTTGAAGAGAATAATAAACTCTATGCTTCCTCGATACCTTTCTTGAGATGGCTTGCAATTTTCTTGATGACCTTCTTCATTGTAGAGGATATCTTCATGATGCCCTTAGAGAACCAAAGCTCTAATACAATGTTGAGAATTAAATAGGGCAATGAATATGTTGTTGGAAATACTGAGAGGGGGGTGAATCAATATTTCTTTTCAATTGTTATTTTTACCAGTTAAATTATTTATATTTAGAACACAAAATGAGCAAGAGGAATAAATGCTTTTATTAATATAATCTTTACAATAAATCAGGTACAATATATATAAGACTCCAATCTGTTGCCAAACACCAACTTGGTCATTTGTGAGGCTCCAACCCTATCTTCTCAAGGCACCAACCTTGTGTTTAGGAGCACCAACTCCAAGGACACCAATCCTTCCAATTCTGAGGCACCAACCCCAAGGGCTCCAACCTTATAGTTTTTCTTTGTCAAGAAATGTTTTGATTGTATTACATTGCTCTCAAAATCTTCTTTAATGTGTTCTGTCAATCTACAACTTCACTGCTACATGAATGACATGTCTTCAAATACTAGTGTTTCCTACTACTCCCTTCAAATGATGATAGTTGAAACTTTATTTCCTTTCACAGAATTGTTCTTCAAAATTACGTTATGTACTTCTTCCATCAACAAATTTATCACAGGTCTGAGCCTTTTTAAAGATTAACCCAATCAACAGAGTGTTTCGTCCTTCGGCTTCCTCTTGTCTTGCTGGACCTTCGGCTTCCTTCTGTCCTTCTGCTTGCTTCTCTCTCACTCGATCTTTGACTTCTTTTGTACCTTCATTGTCTGCCAGACCTTTGGCTTCTCAACCTTTCGACTTCTTCTTTCGTTCGCTTGACCCTCAGGCTTCCTCTGTTCCTTCAAGTTCACGAGTTGTGAATTGTTACCTCTTCTCTGTGATAGATGCCCAAGATACGTTACCCATATGGAGGTCCCACATGCCACGTCATCACCTTTAATCGCAATCGGCAGTTTGACATCCCTTAGAAACTAGCAATACCGCAGAAATTGTATAAAGTCATGTTATAGTGGTGCAGCGGGTCCGCAATATGATATCATGATCGAAGGTTTTACTATCTTTACATCTCTTCAAGACTTGCGATATGCGGTGGATGAAATTATTTATTTAGGATGTATTATAATGGTGCAACGAGTCCATAATGTTATCGCAATCTAAGGATTTGCGGGACTTCGACTGGCACATGGATTAAAACCAGCCTTAACCCCCGTAGTTGATCATGATCTAAGGGTTTACTATGAGATCGATGACTAGGATTGAGTGCAGGACTTCAGTCTCGATCAAGGAAGTCCGTACTTTCCTACCCACGCTCTTCCAATAGTTGTTGTCCTTGTGACTTGTTTCTTTGATGGCTTTCGTTAAACTCTTCATCTTACTCTTTGGCTTCTTGATCCTGTTGCTTTACTGGATCTACTGCGTCATTTTCTGTTCAATTGACCTACTACGTCATTTGTTGTTCAATTGGCGTGTCATTTTCTATTCAATCCACTTGGGTCCTCCATCTCATCATATCATCATATATTAAACTTTGAGCATTATGATCAATGGGCATCAATGAGAAATCATGTATCAAATAATTTTCCATCACAAACATTGCTATATTGACATCAATGACAACCTAGATTAACAATCTCCCCCTTTTTCGTTGATGATAATATTCTTCTTCTCTCCCCTTTTGACATCAATGGAAAAGGAGTGCACAAGGACTCCCCCTGTCGAACTCCTCCCCCTATCATGCAACATCTTTATGAATCAACTTAATGTGATGTTAGAGAAATAACCCCCATCTTTTGGCGAAGATATACAAATGCTTCTCGAGGAAGAGATTTTGTGCAAATATCAGCTATCTGCGCCTTAGTATTAATATATTACAAGGTGATGTTTTGTTCAGCTACTTGTTCACGAAGAGAATGATACTTGATTGGTATATGTTTGGTCTTTGAATGCATCACTAGATTTTTGTTGAGACTGATAGCACTTGTGTTATCACAATAGATGATGATTGGTTGATTTGTACCTATGTTGACGTCTTTCAGAGCTTCCTTCATCCATAATATTTGGTAGCAGCTATATACTCGACTTCAGTTGTAAATAGTGATATGGATGTTTGTTTTTTGCTGAGCTAAGATACTAGACAATCTCCTAGGAAGAATGCATTTCCACTAGTATTTTTTTGATCATCGACACTTCCGGCCCAATCAACTTCGGTGTATGCAGTCACAGTAAGAGTTGAGCTCTTAGGGTACCAAAGGCCGAAATGAGGAGTTCCTTTCAAGTATCTGAGAATTCTTTTTACAGCCAACAAATGGGATTGTTTAGGAGCTAAGAAATCTTCCCACCATTCCTACCACTTGCATAATGTCAAGTCTTGTAGTAGTTAAGTATAGGAGGGCTCCAATTATTAACCTGTAATGAGTTGCATTTATTGGAGAAGAGTCATCATCTTTGCTTAATTTGCAATCTGTGGTCATAGGTGTGCTCATGGGTGCACAATCTTCCATTCCATATCTTTTAAGCATGTCTTTAAGATATTTTTCTTGAGATATGAACATTCCTGCCGTGGTTTGAGATACACGTAGTCCAATGAAGTATGATAACTCTCCTATCATCGACATCTTGAACTCTTTTGACATATTTTTAGCAAACTCATGGCTCATCTCATCATTATTACTAGCAAAAATAAGATCATCAACATAGACAAGAGTGACTAGTAACGTATCCTCATCCATCTTTATCTAGAGATTACTTCCTGCCACCCCCTTCTTGAAGCATTCTTGTTGTAGATAGTGATCCAATCTTGCGTACCAAGCTCTAGGAGCTTGTTTCAACCCATATAATGCCTTTTTCAACTTACAAACAAAGTCTTTTCCTTCTACTAGATTAAACCCTTTTGGTTGCTCCATGTAGACTTCTTCCTTGAGTTCCCCATTCAGAAATGTTGATTTTACGTCCATTTGATAGATTTTAAATCCTTTTAAGCAAGAAAATGCCAAGAACATCCTTATAGCTTCCACACGAGCTATTGGTGCAAAGGTTTCTTCAAAGTCGATTCCTTCAATTTGTGAATAACCTTTACAAACAAGCCTTGCCTTATTTCTGATGATTTGTCCATCTTCATTCATTTTGTTTTTGAACACCCACTTGGTTCCAATTATATTTTTATCCTTTGGACGAGGTACTAACTCCCATGTCTCATTCTTCTCGATTTGAGACATTTCTGCTTCCATGGATTTTACCCAATGAGAATCCTTACTTGCTTGAGTAAATGTTTCTGGTTCTATCATAGATAGGAGATCAACATCATTTTTCTTTGGTGTACTAGTCATCCTTCTTCGAGTTTGTATCCCTTCATCTATATTGCCAATAATCTGCTCTTTTGGGTGATGTTTTTGGAGAAACTTCATCTTTGAAGGGGTTTGAGATGATTATTTTTCCTTGATCTTTTTCATATTTTTAGGTTCTTCTTCAATGAGAGGGTGAACTTCATGATTTTCAATTTCTTTTTCTGGAATGTCTTCATCAATCTTCACATCAATGCTTTCCACTATTTTCCGTAGTCGATTATTGTAACACTTGTATGCTTTTCTCCTTGTAGAATATCCAAGGAATATCCCTTCATTAACCCGAGAATCAAATTTTCCTGGTGAGCCATCATTGATTTTTATGTAGCACTTGCTTCCAAAAATCTTGAAGTATTTTACTGAAGCGAGTCTTCCTTTCCATAATTCATACTGAGTCTTCTCATTATTTAGTCTTAGTTGAGTTTGATTCAAGGTATAAACAACTGTCCCGACTACTTCTCTCTAGAATTTTGGCTACAAGTTAGCTCCTATTAGCATTGTTCTTGCCATTTCTTGAACTGTTCAGTTTCTTCTTTCAACTACTCCATTTTGCTTGGGTGTTCTAGCAACAGAGAGTTCTCTTTCGATTCCATGTACTTTACAGAATTCATCAAATTCTTTTGATGTGAATTCTCCCCCTCTATCCGTTCTAAGACATTTCCAAACCAGTAAATATCGTAAATGCACTGCAATCCCTCACAGTTATGACACTATCTTCTGCACATTCTCCTCGAGGTTCTTCCTTGTACAATTGTTCCACCATTATTTTCCAGACCCAAATCTGTAAAAAGGATGCATTGATCTCATTAGGCACTGTGAACCTCTGGCATCAAAGAATCTCTTTGAAGTCAATATCTGGCTCTGATACCAGTTGTTAAGAAATTTACTGCATAACACAAATAATTACTGAGAGGAATAAATATAAAAATAACCAGAAACAACCATAAACACATAAACACAAATGTTTATCGGGGAAAACCCCAAATCCGGGGAAAAACCCAACCTAATAAGATCTCATTAGCATTGGCCAAAACCCTGGCCAATCTGACCAAGTGTGCCTTCACCGCTCACCTCCAGGTCTTGCATTATAATGAAGTCCTTCTAGCCTTTTATAAGTTCCATTACATATAATACCACGGGCAGAATACTATGGGTGCACAATACCATGTGCCCCAAAACCATCACTGTTTAACCTGGTCAACTTTGACTCTATCCCGAGTCAAGTTTACCTAACACAAATTGGATCAAATTTGGCGAAGGGATCAAAAGAGTTGTAGGTATTGATTTGTCCTTGCCTTATGAGGCCATATGGTTTGTTTATTTGATCCTTCAATTTTGGCATTTCATTCTTACGGACCATGTAATGTTTAGCTTGAAGACCAAATTTTTTACAATAAAAAAAATGCCCAAAAGGATAGTTTTGTACCAGTTGTAATAGCCATGATTTGAATCAACATGCTTCCTTGGAGTTACTCTCTCTTCATTATTTGGATTTGAGATGGGCCTTTGATGAAATAATCTTTCTTCTTTTAGGTTGCTGGAAAGTGTGTCGGCATAGATTTTCGCATTATTCTTAGTACTTGATGATTCTCCTTTAAAATCTATCCCAGATTTTCCATGTTGAGGTTTTTGATTATTTAGGGAAGAGTCAAGTATTTCAGAGCTTTCTCAGCCCTTTTTGACTTGCTCTAATTCCTTCCTCAGAGATACTATTTTAGCTTCACATTCTTCACAAATTTCTTCTTTTTCGTTTAGCTTATTTTTCAAGAGGTCTTCCCTTCTTTTTGTTTCCTCGTTTTCTACCTTGAGAGAGATGTTTTTATTTCATAATTTCTCATTTCCTTCAATGGCACTCATTAAAAATTCATCTACATTTCTTTCTAGACCCAAACGATCATCATTTGTGAATTCCATGAATAATACTTCTTGGCTTCCAGCATGGTCATTTTCTTCATCTGATTCTTCATTACCTCCTTTGCGGTGAGGGGACTGATTAGTTGATTTCTTTTTTATAACTACAAATTCACCTTCATCAGACTCATCTTTCTTAGAGAAGAAATTCTTCTTATTCAACCCTTTCTTTTTGTATACCATCCTTTCAAAATTTTCCTCACCATCACTTTCATGCCGATGAGGACATTTTGCAGCATAATGACCTATTCTTCCACTTTTGAAACAAATAAAAGGGTACTTACCTTTTAGCTTAGATCCTTTCTTTAGTCTTCTACGAATTGCGCCAATTCGGATTCAACATCGGAGTCATCACTACTGGTATTCCATTCTTTCCCCTTTTTTGATTTTGAGGCCTTGAACGCTGCATCTTTGGAACTTGGGATTCCTTTTCTCATCTCATAGGCAATGATGATTCCATGAAGTTCATCCATCTTGAGAGTATCTAGGTCCTTCATTTCTTCTATAGAACTTACTTTGGAGTCAAATCTGTCTGAGAGAGATCTTAAGACATTTTGCACAATAGTGCTTTCTTCAATGTTTTCTTCCAATCCTTTAAGAGAGTTGACCACTTCAGCTACTCGAAGAAAGTATGATGCAATATCTTCTTCATCATCCATTTTCAGACTTTCAAATTTCCTTCTATGAGTTTGAAGGTTTTCCTTCTTAACTTTGGAGTCCCCATCGTATAAGCTAACTAGCTTATCCCATACTTCTTTGGCCGAGTTACAATTCATGACTTTTGTAAATTCAAAATCAGTGATTCCACTAGTGATGGAATTTAAGGCTTTTGCATTTGCAATGTAAGCTTTCCTTTCATCTTGATATGTTGGAAGAGTGGAAGGAGTTGTGTACTCATTTGAAATAGAATGCCAAACTTCAGGTCCAAGGGACATTAAGTAGTAGGACATTCTTTTTTTCCAAAAACCAAAATTTGTGCCATCGAACAGAGGAGGTCTTCCTGACACTTCTTGATTTCTCATTGCGACTAAGAATCCTTCTTTTAGCTGTTAGGGTGTTATGAAGAAGTTGGCTCTGATAGAAATTGTTGGAAATACTGAGAGGGGGGTGAATCAATATTTATTTTCAATTGTTATTTTTATCAGTTAAATTATTTATATTTAGAACACAAAATGAGCAATAGGAATAAATGCTTTCATTAATATAATCTTTACAATAAATTAGGTACAATATATATAAGGCTCCAATCTATTGCCAAGCACCAACTTGGTTATTTGTTAGGCTCCAACCCTATTTGCTCAAGGCACCAACCTTGTGTTTAGGAGAACCAACTCCAAGGACACGAATCCTTCCAATTCTGAGGCACCAACCCCAAGGGATCCAACCCTATAGTTTTGCTTTGTCAAGAAAAGTTTTGATTTTATTACACTGCTCTCAAAATCTTCTTCACTGTGTTCAGTCAATCTACAGCTTCACTGTTACATGAATGACAACCTGTCTTCAAATGTTGGTGATGTCTACTACTCCCTTCAATGATGACAGATGGAATTTTATTTCCTTTGACAGAACTTTTCTTCAAAATTATGTTATGTACTTCTTCCATCAACAAATTTATCACAGGTCTGAGCCTTTTTAAAGATTAACCCAATCAACAAAATGTTTCGTCCTTCAGCTTCCTCCTGTCCTGTTGGACCTTCAGCTTCCTTCTGTCCTTCTGCTTGCTTCTCTCTCACTTGATCTTCGACTTCTTTTGTACCTTCATCGTCTGCTAGACCTTTGGCTTCTCGACCTTTCAACTTCTTCTTTCATTCGCTTGAACTTTCGGCTTCCTCTGTTCCTTAAAGTTCATGAGTTGTGAATTGTTACCTTTTCTCTGTGATAGATGCCCGAGATACGTTACCCATATGGAGGTCCCACATGCCATGTCATCACCTTTAATCGCAATCAGCGGTTTGACATCCCTTAGAAACTAGCGATATTGTGGATGCGAAATTGTATAAAGTCATGTTATAGTGGTGCAACGGGTCTGCAATATGATATCGCAATCGGAGGTTTTACCATCGTTACACCTCTTCAAGACTTGCAATATGCGACATATGCAATATTTATTTAGGACGTATTACAATGGTGCAGCGGGTCCACAATGTTATCACAATCAGAGGATTTGCGGGACTTCGACCAACACATGGATTAAAACCGGCCTTAACCCTCGCAGTTGACCGTGATCTAAGGGTTGACTATGAGATCAACGGCTAGGATTGAGTGCAGGAATTCAGCCAAGATCAAGGAAGTCCATACTTTCCTATCCCCACTCTTCCAATAGCTGTTGCTCTTGTGGCTTGTTTCTTTGATGACTTTCGATAAACTCTTCATCTTACTCTTTGGCTTCTTGCTTCTATTGCTTTACTAGATCTATTGCGTCATTTGCTGTTCAATTGCTATTCAATTACTGATAAATTGACCTCCTGTGTCATTTGTTGTTCAATTGACACGTCATTTGCTGTTCAATTGACATGTCATTCGCTGTTCAATTGACCTCTTGCTGTTCAATCCACTTGGTTCCTCCATCTCATCATATCATCATATATCAAACTTTGAGCATTATGATCAATAGGCATCAATGGGCAATCATGTATCAAATAATTTTCCATCATAAACACTGCTATATTGACATCAATGACAACCTAGATTAACAATCTCCCCCTTTGTCGTTGATGGAAATATTCTTCTTCTCTCTCCCTTTGACATCAATGGCAATGGAGTGTACAAGGACTCCCCCTATTGGATTGCTTCCCCTATCATGCAACATCTTTATGAATCAACTTAATGTGATGCTAGAGAAATAACCCCCATCTTTTGCCGAAGATATTCAAATGGTTCTCGAGGAAGAGGTTTTGTGAAAGTATCAACTATTTTCTCCTTAGTATTGATATATTCCAAGGTGATGTTTTGTTCAGCTACCTGTTCACGAAGGAAATGATACTTGATTGGTATATGTTTGGTCTTTGAGTGCATCGCTGGATTTTTGCTGAGACTGATAGCACTTGCGTTATCACAATAGATGGTGATTGGTTGATTTGTACATATTTTGACGTCTTTCAGAGCTTCCTTCATCCATAATATTTGAGTACAACAATCTGCAGCAGCTATATACTCGGCTTCAGCTGTAGATAGTGATATGGATGTTTGTTCTTTGCTGAGCCAAGATACTAGACAATCTCCCACAAAGAATGCATTTCCACTATTACTTTTTCGATCATCGACACTTTTGGCCCAATCAGCGTCAGTGTATGCAGTCACAGTAAGAGTTGAGCTCTTAGGGTACCAAAGACCAAAATGAGGAGTTCCTTTCAAGTATCTGAGAATTATTTTTACAGCAACAAATGGGATTGTTTAGGAGCTGATTGAAATCTTCCCACCATTCCTACCGCTTGAATAATGTCAGGTCTCGTCGCAGTTAAGTATAGGAGGGCTCCAATTATTAACCTGTAATGAGTTGTATCTACCGGAGGAGAGTCATCATCTTTGCTTAATTTGCAATCTGTGGTCATATGTGTGCTCATGGGTGCATAATCTTCCATTCCATATCTTTTAAGCATGTCTTTAAGATATTTTTCTTGAGATATGAACATGCCTAGCTTGGTTTGAGATACGTGTAGTTCAAGGAAGTAAGATAACTCTCCTATCATTGACATCTCGAACCCTTTTGACATATTTTGAGCAAACTCATGGCTCATCTCATCATTATTACTAGCAAAAATCAGATCATCAACATAGACAAGAGTGACTAGTAACTTATCCTCATACATCTTTATGTAGAGATTACTTCCTGCCACCCCCTTCTTGAAGCCTCGTTGTTGTATATAGTGATCCAATCTTGTGTACCAAGCTCGAGGAGCTTGTTTCAACCCATATAATGCCTTTTTCAACTTACAAACAAAGTATTTTCCTTCTATTAGATTAAACTCTTCTATTTGCTCCATGTAGACTTTTTCCTTGAGTTCCCCATTCAGAAATGCTGATTTTACGTCCATTTGATAGATTTTAAATCCTTTTGAGAAAGAAAATGCCAAGAACATCCTTATAGCTTCCACACGAGCTACTGGTGCAAAGGTTTCTTCAAAGTTGATTCCTTCAATTTGTGAATAACCTTTACAAACAAGCCTTGCCTTATTTCTGATGATTTGTCCATCTTCATTCATTTTGTTTTTGAACACCCACTTGGTTCCAATTATATTTTTATCCTTTGGACGAGGTACCAGATCCCATGTCTCATTCTTCTCAATTTGAGACATTTCTTCTTCCATGGCTTTTACCCAATGAGGATCTTTACTTGCTTGAGTAAATGTTTCTGGTTCTATCATAGATATGAGAGCAACATAATTTTTCTTCAGTGTACTAGTCTTCCTTCATCAGGTTTGTATCCCTTCATCTATATTGCCAATAATCTGCTCTTCTGGTTGATGTTTTTGGAGAAAATTCATCTTTGAAGGGGTTTGAGATGGTTCTTTTTCCTTGTGTTTTTCTTGATCTTTTTCCTCTTTTTCAGGTTCTTCTTCAAAGAGAGGGTCAACTTCATGATCTTCAATTTCTTTTTCTGGAAGGTCTTCATCAATCTTCACATCAATGCTTTCCACTATTTTCCATAGTCAATTATTGTAGAATTTTTAGGCTTTGCTCCTTGTAGAATATCCAAGGAATATCCCTTCGTCAACCCAAGAATCAAATTTTCCTGGTGAGCCATCATTGATTTTTATGAAGCACTTGATTCCAAAAATCTTGAAGTATTTTACTGAAGCAGGTCTTCCTTTCCATAATTCATAAGGAGTTTTCTCATTATTTGGTCTTAGTATAGTTCGATTCAAGGTATAAACAACTGTCCCGACTCCTTCTCTCCAGAATTTTGGCTACAAGTCAGCTGCTATTAACATTGTTCTTTCCATTTCTTGAACTTTTCTGTTTCTTCTTTCAACTAGCCCATTTTTCTTGGGTGTTCGGGTAGCAGAGAGTTCTCTTTCGATTCCATGTACTTTACAAAATTCATCAAATTCTTTTGATGTGAATTCTCCCCCTCTATCTATTCTAAGACATTTAATCTTAGAATCCTTTTCATTTTCTACAAAAGATTTAAGATTCTTAAAACATTCAAATGCTTCAGATTTATATTTTATGAAATATACCCACATCATTCTAGTATAGTCATCAACAAATAAAGCAAAGTACCTTTCTCCTTGGAGTGCCGGATTTCTAATTGGTCCACATAAATCAGCATGAATGATCTCCAAAGGTTTTGATGTAGAGAAATCCTTGGTCTTGTGGCTGGTTCTAGTTTGCTTTCCATGTTGACATGGACCACATACTCCTTGATTTGGCTTGAATAACTTTGGGATGTCTCATACTGCATTAATCTTGCTCATATTGATCAAGTTATCGAAACTTATATGTCTAATTCGCTTGTGCCACAGCGAACTTTCATCTGTTTGACTTAAGTAACATTTATGTTCTTGAATTTTATTCAAAATGTAGATTTTATCTGATGTTCTAACTCCTTTCGCTACAAGTTCCCTTGAGGAAGAGTTTTTTATTTCACAATATTTAGTGCTATAGACAACATTATGTCCTTGGTCATAGATTTGGCTAACACTCAGGAGATTGTGTTTGAGCCCGTTTACTAGAAAAGCATTTTGAGCCTTTCCTTTTCCATTAATAAGGGTAATAGTTACTTTTCCAGCAACTTTGGCAGATCAACTTCCAAAGGATACATTTCCTTCCTTTTTTTTCAATGAGACAAACTTCCTTTTGTCCACTGTCATATGTCTGGGGCACCCACTGTCCACAAACCAATGATTTTCATCACTGTGAGCACATAGATCTAGGCCACCTTTATCCATGTTGGGATTCTCATTTTTTACTTTTCTTCTTTTGAGGGGGAAATTTTGTTCATTATGTCCATTATCATTACATAATGAGAAAATTGGATCAAATTTGGACAAGGGATCAAAAGAGTTGTAGGTCTTGATTTGTCCTTTCCCTATGAGGCCATATGGTTTGTTTGTTTGATCCTTCAATTTTGGTGTTTCATTCTTACCAGCCATGCAATGTTTAGCTTGATGACCAAAATTTTTACAATAAAAACAATGCCCAAAAAAGATAGTCTTCTACCTGTTGTAATAGCCATGATTTGAAGCAACATTCTTCCTTGGAGTTACTCTCTCTTCATTCTTTGGATTTGAGATGGGCCTTTGATGAAATAATATTTCTTCTTTTGGGTTACTGGAAATTATCTCGGCATAGCTTTTCGCATTATTCTTACTACTTGATGATTCTCCTTTAAAACCTATCCCAGATTTGTCATGTCTAGGTTTTTGATTATTTATGGTAGAGTCAAGTATTTGAGAGCTTTCTCAACCCTTTTTGACTTGCTCCAATTCCTTCCTCAGAGATACTATTTCGGCTTCACGTTATTCACAAATTTCTTTTTTTTCTTTTAGCTTATTTTTCAAAAGGTCTTCACTTCTTTTTGTTTCCTCGTTTTCTACCTTGAGAGAGATGATTTTATTTTGTAATTTCTCATTTTCTTCAATGACACTGATTAACAATTCATCTAGATTTCCTTCTAGACTTGAATCATCATCATTTGTGAATGCCATGAATAATACTTCTTGGCTTCCAGCATGGTCATTTTCTTCATATGATTCTTCATTACCTGCTTTGCGATGAGGGAACTGATTAGTCAATTTTTTTTTATGACTACAAATTCACCTTCATCAGACTCATCTTTCTTAGAGAAGAAATTCTTCTTATTGAACCCTTTCTTTTTTTATACCATCCTTTTAGAATTTTCCTCACCATCACTATCATGCTTATGAGGACATTTTGCAGCATAATGACCTATTCTTCCACATTTGAAACAAATAAGAGGGTACTTACCTTTTAGCTTAGATCCTTTCTTTAGTCTTCGTAAAAATTGCGCCAATTCGGATTCAACATTGGAGTCATTACTACTGGTATTCCATTCTTTCCCCTTTTTTGATTTTGAGGCCTTGAATGCTGCATCTTTGGAACTTGGGATTCCTTTTATCATCTCATAGGCAATGAGGATTCCATGAAGTTCATCCATCTTGAGAGTATCTAGGGGTCCTTCATTTCTTCTATAGCACTTACTTTGGAGTCAAATCTATCTAAGAGAGATCTTAATACCTTTTGAACAATAGTGCTTTCTTCAATGTTTTCTTCCAATCCTTTAAGAGAGTTGACCACTTCAGCTACTCGAAGAAAGTATGATGCAATATCTTCTTCATCATCCATTTTCAGACTTTCAAATTGCCTTCTATGAGTTTGAAGCTTTGCCTTCTTAACTTTGGATTCCCCATCGTATAAGTTAACTATCTTATCCGATACTTCTTTGGCTGAGTTACAATTCATGACTTTTGTAAATTCAGAATCAGTGATTCCACTAGTGATGGAATTTAAGGCTTTTGCATTTGCAATGTAAGCTTTCCTTTCGTTTTAATTTGTTGGAAGAGTGGAAGGAGCTTTGTACTCATTTAAAACCGAATGCCAAACTTCAGGTCCAAGGGACATTAAGTAGTAGGACATTCTTTTTTTCCAAAAACCAAAATTTGTGCCATCGAACAGAGGAGGTCTTCCTAGCACTTCTTGATTTCTCATTGTGACTAAGAATCCTTCTTCTAGCTGTTAGGCTGATAGGAGGAAGTTTGCTCTGATACCAATTGTTGGAAATACTGAGAGGGGGGTGAATCAATATTTCTTTTCAAT
Organism: Pinus tabuliformis; assembly: GCA_031772625.1. Taxonomy (NCBI): domain Eukaryota; kingdom Viridiplantae; phylum Streptophyta; class Pinopsida; order Pinales; family Pinaceae; genus Pinus; species Pinus tabuliformis. Next base: position 1,870,686,485 of record CM062817.1, read on the forward strand.
TGTTATTCTTACCTGTTAAATTATTTATATTTAGAACACAAAATGAGCAATAGGAATAAATGCTTTTATTAATATAATCTTTACAATAAATCAGGTACAATATATATAAGGCTCCAATCTGTTGCCAAGCACCAACTTGGTCATTTGTGAGGCTCCAACCTCTAGGGCTCCAACCCTATATTTTCAAGGCACCAACCTTGTGTTTAGGAGCACCAACTCCAACGACATTAATCCTTCCAATTCTGAGGCACCAACCCTAAGGGCTCCAACCCTATAGTTTTTCTTTGTCAAGAAATGTTTTGATTGTATTATACTGCTCTCAAAATCTTCTTCACTGTGTTCTCTAAATCTACAACTTCATTTCTACGTGAATGACAACCTATCTTCAAATGTTGGTGCTATCTACTACTCCCTTCAAATGATGACAGATGAAACTTTATTTCCTTTCACAGAACTGTTCTTCAAAATTACAATATGTACTTCTTCCATTAACAAATTTATCACAGGTCTGAGCCTTTTTAAAGATTAACCCAATCAACAGAATCTTTCGTCCTTCGGCTTCCTCCTGTCCTACTGGACCTTCAGCTTCCTTCTATACTTCTGTTTGCTCCTCTGTTCCTTCAAGTTAACAAGTTGTGAACTCTGTGATAGATGCCTGAGATACATTACCCATATGGAGGTCTCACATGCCACGTCATCACCTTTAATCACAATCGGCGGTTTGACATCCCTTAGAAACTAGCGATACTGTGGATGTGAAATTGTATAAATTCATGTTATAGTGGTGCAATGGGTCCACAATATGATATCACAATCAGAGGTTTTACCATTGTTACATCTCTTTAAGACTTTCGATATGTGATGGATGTGATATTTCTTTAGGACGTATTATAATGGTGTAGCGGGTCCACAATGTTATCGCAATTGGAGGATTTGCAGGACTTCGACTAGCACATGGATTAAAACCGACCTTAACCACCGCAGTTGACCGTGATCTAAGGGTTTACTATGAGATCTTATATATCTTTCAATTGACGAATACCATGACCTAGAAACTCGTACAAATACCCTCCAATATCAAGTTTACCATGACCTCCAACTGCAATATCTTCGACCTCCCAGTAGATCTGAAATTTTTCCTTCGACCACTGATGTTGCTTCTCTTGGAGACTTCAATCTTCCTCTAATAGCCTTCATCTTGACTTCGATTGCCTTTTCTTGAGTCTTAGGGCTAATAAGATACCCTAAGAGACCTCTGATTGCCTTCCCTTGTTTTATTCATTAAGATCGAATCACATATGATCCCATCGTAGAAACCCTATCTTCCATTTTCACAAGAGAGATAGATAAGGCCCAAAACACTTTGATTTCTTCGACTTCCTCTTCTTCACACTTCCTTCTTCTATTATTATCTTCCTCTCCTTCGCATATCAAGAGATGAGTGAGTGATCCAATGGAGGACGAGTTCCTCTCCATATATAGGCTTCTTCAAGGGTGAACATGGCTCTTCATGTAGGCCGATTTGATCTTGGAGGTATTTTGACACTTTAAAGACAATAATTTTTTCTTTACAATTTACAATGTGCCCATGGGGTCTTCAATATATGAAAATGAATCTTATAACTATGACAAACCCTAGAAGAACTCAACGGGTGCTTGACCTATAAAATAAAAGAATTTGAGCATGAAACCCATGCTCCAATAATAATAATAATTTCTTTTTCATTTTACATTTACAAGAATAAATTTCATACTTATGAAGGTCAAACCTAGTTACACATTTTTCAACATGGATTAGGGATCACAATTGAACAAGATGCATTTTGTCTTTTTAATGTATTCTTTGGAATTGATGAAATGTAAACTAAAATGTTGATCTAAAAATTACATAGTTTTAACTAGGCATTCTAACTTTTGAATGTGCTCCTAGATGATGCCAAAAATAATGGTCTTAAAAATTACTCAATATTGGTTAACCAAAAGGTCACTCATAATATATGCAATCCATGCTAAGCATATACCATCAAATCTTCATTGATGTTTCTTTGTTTAAATTGAATTGTTTGATATTACACATTAGCTACTTTCATATATGATTAATGGACATTTTGATTTTGTATTCCATTTGAATGTTCTCTTAGTGGATGGATGAAGTGTTCACTTGAAAAGTCAATGTAGATTGACCTAGTTAAGCATTTTATGTTTTGATGCGCTTAGTTAAGCATTTTATGTTTTGATGCGCTTCCCAAGAGTGTGAAGTGCTCACATAAAATTTATAGTGTAAATATTACTAATTAATCGGTGAAGTGTTCATCTGAAAAGCATTTGTGAAGTGTGAATTGTCCACTCAAAATTCCAAGTAGATACTATCCACACAAGTTTAACTGAGAAATCACTTGCAACATGTGCAACTTTAAAACCCCACGTGCAATATTTGTGGTTCTAAAACTTTGTGCATGGTAAGTATATAATTATCAGAACTTCATTTTCCATATTTGACTTAAGTTTGAATTTTTGATATTATACATTATTTTGTCAATTATGATTAATGAAAAATTTTGATATTTGTATTCTATATTCTTAATGTGCTTTGAGGATGATAAAGGTTCACTCACTCAATTATTGGTCTAAAAATTTCTCACACATGTCTAATCAAAATGCACTACAATATGTTCAATTGTGAAACCATGCATGCTAAGCATATAATTATCAAAATCCCATTTATTGAAATATGATGAATGACTATATCAAAAAATAAATTTTATTCAATAAGGTTATATTGTAACAATACAATAAAATCAATGTTTTGTTTTTGCTATATTACAATATTTAAATTCGTTCCAAATAACTTTAATTTGTTAGAGGAAGGTATCTTGTTGGTTTTTAGAAAGATATTCTAGAAAAGGTTTTGATCAATTTAAGTGTGAAGGTTACAAAAATAGATTTGACAAAAATAATGAGCATGTTATAAGATATCATTTATTTTTTAAATTACAAAAACTTCAGAATGGAACATTAATTTTTCTTAAAATATTTAAATAAAAATAAAATTTGCAAATAAATAACCAAAATAAAAATTATATATGGGAAATTAATGCAAGAAAAATGATTGAGAAAGAAACGATAGTCAAATTTATGGATGGGCCCATGATACATGTACTATAGTGTTAAAAAAAATGAATGTCACGTGTGGGTTAGATCGTGATGCAACCTCTACACTTGTAACGATGGTTTTAGTTGTGTACAAGATTATAAGAGTCTATGATTTGTTTTCTTATTGTAGTTATGATGTCACTGCTATAACACCCTCCAAAATTCCGCTATGTTCAAATTTTGGAGCCTACTTCACCGTCGTATCCAGTGTCGCTTTGGTTTTCAAGTGTCGTTTCAAGTCATTCTATGTGTTTCAAGTGTTCTTGATTGCACTCATGTGTCGTCGCATTCATTAGAACATCCTTAGTGCATATCATGGTCAAAAGACTTTTGGTGGTTGTAAAATGATAATTTTTGGTCACAGTCACACAATCTTAATATTTCACACTCGGGGAATGCTTGTAAAGTGGCGTTTTTATGTCTACTTATCACTATTAAAAATTGTCTAATTTTTCTTGATGAGTTGGTAAGTGCCGCACGTGATTTTATGTCTAAACTCATTTTTTTCGCCCCTGGTTTGATCCTTTACACTTAGACAAATTTCGGTTGCCAAATGAACCCATTGAGACAAGAAGCGCATGAGCGCATTCATAAGCCTCGATTAGGAACCCTTCGTTGTTCGAAAGTGTGCCTTGCACCCTCCAAGGGTGCATAGTGCACTCCTTAAGCCCTTTCCCCTTCCTTGTTTCAAACTACACCCTTATGAAACCAAGTCTTACTTTGAGCGCACTCCTTCGACTCGAAAAAGTGTGCCTTCCTTGAGCTCATGAGAGCACCCTAAAGGCCTTAAGATCCACCCATCAGTTTTCCACAATGCACCATGTGCCCTCTTAAACCTTTGAGGGCAGGAGCGTACTCCGAAGGCACGAAGCTTCATCCTTTAGCCTTTGGACTTGCACCATGCACCCTCCTTGGTCTCTTGAGTACATGAGCACACCTCGAAGGCATGAAGTTCCATCCTTCAGCCTTCAGAAGTGCACCTTGTATCCTCATTCTCTCCCTTGAGCACACAACGAACTTGGGAAGCCCAAAGCCTCCTCCTTTTTCCTTCGCACATGTGCCTTGCGCCCTCCTTTGAGTGTCTCTTTCCCTTGAATGCATGAGCTCATCCCGAAGCCTTGAAGCTTGTTCCCACTAGCCCTTCAACTTTTCAAAGTGTGCCCTTTTGCCCAAAAACTCTCCTTCTTTATTTTAGGTGCAATGATAAGGAATGAACATACAACCTACATAAATCATGTTAGAAAAGGATATTTTAAAGCTGATCATTGGTTGTCATGAGTGATTGTAATTACGCGTAATTCAGAAACAACATGATAAGCACATATGAAGAAGATCGAGAGAAGAAGGAAAAAAAAGGAAGCATTAAAAGAAAAAGAACACATCGAAATCTTGATGATCGAGGGAGCCATGAAAGCTCCATACGATCAAAGACCCTGGAGGGTAAATACTTCAATGATTAGAATCTACATGAAGAATGAAGACACGAGTGACAACCATGTCACCATTGAAGAAAGTCCATGTCATCGGTCACTATTAGTCGCAATCATCAAGTATAGTGACATGTCACGTCTTCATCACATGATGATGTGAAAGTTAATATGTAATGATGTAATCATTATAAAGAAAAATAAGTAGAAGTCCAAGAGTCATGTATGGACAAAAGAGTCATGGAAGTCCGAAAGACATGTAATACCAAGAGTCATATGTAATTACAAAAGTCATTTCGAAGTCCAAAGGTTGTAGAAGTCCAAAGGTTACTAGGAGTTGGAAAGTAAAGAGTCATGAAGAGGGGAAAGGTCATGCCTCAAGCTATAAAAGGATCCTTATTACTCATGCAAAGGAATTTTAACCTTGGCTTCTCCCACAAGGCATTAGAGAGATAGAGTTAGTAATTTTGGGGAGCAAGTAGTGGCTCTAACACTCCACTATTGGAGCTAGTGATGTTCATTGTATTTATGTATCTTGGAACTTTTGCTTGATACTTGAAGTCTTTCAGCCAACACATTTTCATACATGGATTGTGGATGTTTTAATATTATTCTTTGAATGTTTATGATTCATGTTCACTTTCACATGTACTGAAGTAATTGAATTATTTCATTGGCTTTGGTGCTCAACTTATTGGAAATGTCTAGTTATGTTTGCAATGATCGTCGCATCTATGTGAACTTTTTCACTTGATGTTAGATGAGTCTTTCTCATGTGTGTTTGTGTCTCCATTAGGGTAGTGCTTTTACTCTCTCTTAGAGGCTCACTTTATTTTCCCTCTACACTAAAATAACCTTGATACATCTATAATCGAATATTCACAAGGCATACTCTCTTTCTCATTCAAAAGCACCTATGCGCTTCTCTCTCGTGCTAAACAACTAAATCCAAGGCATATATTTAAGTAAATGGTACTTGGGTCATATTCCGAATGAGACTCCTACACCAAATGATATGAGGTCTAATTGGAACCTCATATCGGGAATATCCCTTTTATGTTGGCGGTATCCAACACCATTAATATTTTGGCAATAGAAGGAGGGAAATTAGTTTTTTATGTCTGGTAAATCCACACACTCTAACCATTCATCTTATGGGAAAGTTGGAAATATTTCAAGCACCATTCCAATTTTTATTCCCAAATTAGGAGGATCTCAGCATGGTCTGGAGTTGGCATAGGAGGTTACCTATGAACAACTCCGGGCAATTCGAATTATAACCCATTGGTTTGCAAAATATATCGGTTTACTTCGTGTTGTGCATAATCTTTTGCATCACCCTAAGAAGAAAGAAACAAATCGTATCGGCCTATTAATTGCAACACTGAAGATTTGGTTATTGTGTCTCTTGAAGAGTTAGAATACTCCTCAGAAGACACAGTTCAACAAGATCCACTTCCACCCATTAACGAAGGGTACGAGGAAGACATTGTTCTTTCTAATGACATCTTTTATAGTTTAAATGGTGAAGGAGAAGGCTCCTCGGATTCTGAAAAGGAGGAGGAATCTAGAGATGAAGACATGGCCAACTAGGACTTAGGTTGGATGGCCCAAGGGCCTCTTGCTCTTCCAAATAACCTTCATAAAATGCCCGAACATCCGGAAAAGTTGTTATCAAGTTTTGATCCAGATAAGAAGAAAAAGGAAGAAGATCACATTGATGTTTTTTACATGCATCTACGGATGTTAGAGGTATCGTACGATGATGTTGCTTGTATGATTTTTCCTTTGAAATTAGAAGGTAGGGAAACAACATCGTAACATAGTCTTCCGGTCAATTCAGTCCACAGTTGGAGGGAGTTCAAAAAATTATATTTGGAGAAATTCAATGATGACAAGACTCTTCAACGCTAATGAAAGAGCTCAGAAATAGTAATATGGGGGAAAAGGAGAAAGTGAAAGAATTCAATCAAAAGTTTAATCACATATTGAACAAGTTCCCCCCATGCATGCAACCTCATGATTCAATTACTATTGATTATTACACAATTGCCTTTCCCACCAACATTTCCTCTTTTGTCAAAAGAGTTGCAAAGGAAACGTTGGCACTAAACTTTGCAGAAGCAATCGTCGTAGAGAAATTCTTGCATGCTATTGGAGTTATTACTGATGATAATGAATCAAAATAATTTAAGGAGACTGGCAGGAAGTCTCAACCTTCCTCATGTAAGGCTAAGGAAAATGATTCCATAGATATAAAAAGCTTGACCCGAATATTTAAAGAACTTACTAATGAAATTTCAGAACTAAAGAGAAGGTCAAGCGAGATTTCTACCAGCAGAAATCCCCTCAAGGCTTTTCCATTTTTAAGGAATAATAACAACAAAAATAATCAGCCTTCCAAGTCTGCCGAGAGTTTGAATGTTGTGTTGAATATTGAAAGCATGGGTATGGATAACTATTGCTCTTTCCACCAGGAATATCATTCAGAAAATAAATGCTTGTAGTGGAACCACAACATGAATGACATGGATGCACACATTGTAGATTCCTTATTAGTAGATGAGTAGGCAGAACAAATGAAAAAAACATAAGAACCTACAGTGGCTGAAGAAATTACATGTATTGGACATGCAATGAATGATTTTGATTGTATTCTTAATGTTGATAAGAAAATTGCTAAAGCACCACCTCAAAGTGGAGACCCTCCTCAGAAAAAAAATGGATGATGTAACTTGAGGATCCAAGGGCCCATTTATTTTAGGAGGTGACGAGACAAAAATTGAAGCAAAAGTTATTAAGAAGGATCTCACCATCAGTCAATCCTACTTAGAATTCACAAAGTAAGTCTGGAAATACTACCACTTCTAAGAACACTTCCTCCAAAAAAAAAAGTTACTAAGTCCATCACTTCGAAAGTGTTAAATAAATCCACTCCTCCAGACACTTCAACACTTCTTGCTAAAGGTGAAACCATTGATTATAACATAGTTGAATATTTGAAGAGAGATTGAGCCAATATTTCCATTTTTGAGCTCGCGAAAATAGCAGACCAATGTGAACTACTTGTCCAAGCCTTTTCACAACCTTCGCCAGGTGACAAATCTTCTTCCTCTCAAAAGGTGTTTGGTAAGTCTTCTGGTTCCCTTGAATCTATAGTTAATGTTGTAACATTAGATGCTAACACTCTTTTCCCTCCATTTTTGTTAACGTTTGAAATTTTCAATTACAATGTCCATAATTGTTTAGTCGATTCTGGTGCATTTGTGAATGTAATGCCATTATCTATTGCCAAGAAAATAAATGCTAAATGGGACAAAATTGATGCAAAAATCATTCAGTTGGACATATCCGTTCTCCAAGCTATTGGTGAACTTAGGAAAGTTCTTATCCGATTATCATCTGATCACTGGTTTCATCAATGTATATATTGTAATTGTGGAGATCCCTGAAGCATACGATGTACTCCTAAGTGGAAAATGGTCTAGTAAATTACAAGGGTTTTTTTTTATTGATTGGCCACATTTATGGCTTCCATGCAAGGGTAGGAATAGCCATATTCAATTGGAAAGTGAATCATACATGAAATACAATGTGACACCACTTGAGGGCCATAATGAGCCTATAACCTTTGCTTATTTAATATTTGGAAGTTGTTTCTTAGAAACCGACCATGAGGGTTATCAAGCACAACCATCACCCACCCCACCATATACATGGTTGGAGCTCCTTCCTTGTTCTCCAGCTGGTTAAAACGAATCTTGTAATATAGATGTACATAGTAATAGTAATAATAGTGTAGGAAGAAAATTAGTAGTTAATAATATTTGGAATTTATACTTTGATGGTTTAAAGATGTGGGATGTCTCTGGAGCTGGTTGCGTACTTATAGACTCGTGTAACAAGAAGCATACCCTTTAATATTATTTGGAGTTCGAGTGTACAAATAATATTGCCAAATATGAAGCACTTGTACTTGGAATAAGGAAAGCCATCGATATGAAGGTAGAGTTTCTGAAGGTAATTGGTGACTTAGAGGTGGTCACTTTTTAGGTATGAGACACTATCCACCTTGTTTCACCGAATCTTAAAAGCTACCAATAGGATGCATAACATTTGAGTAATTATTTTAAAGCTTTTAATATTATTTTTGTTCGTAGGTTTATAAATGTTGTAACAGACGCATTAGAAAATGCAACCACTAGGATGTCACCATTGAGAAATGGTTTTTCTATTGAAATTATATATAAACCATTTGTGCCTAATAATGTCACTAAATTTTGTGTTTTCAAAGACAACCAACAAATATTGTATTTCATGGCTAGTGTAGATGTGTTTAAAGATGTTGTTATAGATGAGGATGTGCATGATAAGGCTTTGCATGAGGCATATATGCGATGTAAAGTAACACTATTCCTAAAGGTATGGTGTCCTTGGAAAAGTTATAGGACATGCAAAACCAATTTAGAGGACCAACCAATACTAAGACTCAGAGTTTGAAGGTGTTATCTGAACAAGTCAATATAAGAACTCAAGAAAATCCGAAGTATGTAAACTTCGATACATGTTGTTTCTTCACAACAACAACAAGCATTCATCCACTTATTCAAACAATATTGTGATTTGTTTGCATGGACATACAATGAATTAAAGACATATGATACTCGTATTATCCAACATGTTATTCCCATAAAAGAAAGGGTAAAGCCTTTCCAGAAGAAATTAAGGAAAGTTCATCCAACGTTGGAGTTCTTCATCCAAAAGGAATTGAGAAAGTTGTTGGATGCTCAAATCATTTTTAAAGTCAGACATTCCACTTGGGTTTCAAATTTGGTCCCAGTCAGAAATAAGTCCAAGGAGATAAGGCTATTTGTATATTTTCGCAACCTCTATAGAATTTTGTAGAATTTTTCTACAAATCAACTAGCTCTGATACCATGTAGAAATTCACATTTTAGATCACCTGGTAATACAATGTACTAAAGCAAAACACTTGATCTAATTCTACAACCAATTTAGTGAAATCTTAATCAAACATGAGCAACATCATTAAGAACACATATAACTGATATGGAGAAATCAAACACACATAACGCAGAAGATATAACCAGGGGAAAGCACCAGCCTCAAACCCCATCTTTGTATTATCATACAAGTGGAAATATGTCCGGATTACACAAAGCCTTAGCTCAGAAGCTATCAAACTCTCAGTACAATCCCTCTGCTGCTCATGGACAGTGAAAGGCTTCTCACAAACCTTCTCCTCTACCCTCCAAGCCTCCTATTTCTATGCATAGTTTTTCCTGGGTTCTCCAGCTGCAACCTGTGTGATTCTCACCTCACACACAACACCGACCTTTGAAATAACTACACAAACCTGAAGGAGATAAATCCTCATCATGGATAAGCTTCCTTTATAGGAAAAATATTCATCCAACTGATAGTACATTGTCCCTTCTCTAATCTCAACTAGGTCTCTGTCTGAACTGACATGCATAAGTTATTCATGAGAGAATACTCAGTTATCTGAAAATAATAGTTGTCACATGCGTGCAAGCATTAACAAACTATATCTCATTATTTTAACAACTTGTTAAAATAATCTAACTAGACTTGACTAGGTTAAACTAAATTAATTGATCCTCTCAATATAGAACTGAACCTTATCTCCTTTAATCAAGGGATAAATTCCTAAATCAAGAGAGAAAATAATTGCATGATCTCACAAAGACTTCAAGTTTAATTTTCCATAACTAATTAACTCATGGAGATTAATTAATTAATATTTTAAACTGCTGATAAGACCAAATTCATTTTTACTTCCTATAGATAGACCAAGGACTGGTATAAATATGAAGGGACCCAGAAATGCTATTTTTAGAAGTATCTATTTTTAGCAGTTTCACCTCTCACCCAAAGTGGCCAAACTGCTATTTTTAACACTTTCTAAATTTAGCATTTCTTGTTGCACATTTTTCAACAACCTCAACCAAGCATCTAATAAAGATAATTTAGTGCCATCCATGGAACAGATCCTCCAAATAGTATCTGTACTGATATGTTTTCACTCTTGCATGGTTTCTCTAGTTACAATCAAGTGCTAGTGGTGGAACCAGATCATTTAAAGGCTACCTTCAGGACCAAATGGGGAACATTTTCTTTCAAGAGAATGACATTTGAGATTATTAATGTCGGTGCTACTTTTCAAAGAGTGATGGACATCGCTTTCCATGGACTTATTGGTTAGAGAGTAGTTGTTTATTTGGATGATGTTATTGTTTTTTCCAAAAGAAGATCAGATCATGTACGTCATCTGGAACAAATCTTTGAGCAATGTCTTAAATATGAGATTTATCTTGATCCCATGAAAATAATCTTTGATGTGTCTAAAGGGACTCTATTAGGGCACATCATTGCAAAGAGTGGAATAAAAGTTGATCCCAAGAGGGTCAAAGTTATCACTCAAATCCCATTCCTAGTGAATAAGAAGGCTATGCAATCTTTCTTAGGGAAGATTAATTTCTTGCGAAAATTCATCTTTGATTATGCTCAGATAGTTAAACCTTTACAAGGGATGATTAAGAAAGATGCAACTTATAAATGGGAAAATTGGGAAAAACATGCTTTCGCTCAAATTAAGTGGGCTATTGTTGATGCACCCACGTTATTCAGTCCTAACTATGGAAAAGATTTGCTGCTTTATACCTTCGCTGCAAATTTGTCTATTACAGGCGTATTGACTCAAAAGGATGTTGAAGGAAATGAATACCCTATTTATTTCACAACTGCTGGATTACAAGGGCCAGAAATAAACTATCCTGCCTTTGAAAAACAAGCATATGTTGTATATAAGTCAGTTAAACACTTCAGGCCCTATCTTTTAAAATCTCATACGATCATTTTTGTGCCTCAACTAGCAGTAAGAAAACTCTTTGTACAACATGAGTTGGGTGAGAAGAGGGAAAATTATATGACTTTCTTACAATAATATGGTCTGGAGTTTAAATCAATTCATGTCATTAAGGGCCATGGCCTTTGCTAGCTAGCAGCTAAAGCAAGAGATTCTCCCGAGCAAGATCTTTCAGGTTGGGAGCAGGAAATAGAAATGTACAATGTTGAACATTTTCCCTAGTCCACATCTACATCGCCATGGTATTATGATATATGACAATTCTTAGAGCACGAAACCCTTGCCACACATCTATCAAGTAAAAAAAAAGAGGGAAATTCACTTAAAATCTCTATCCTACCAGTGTTTTCATGGAGTGCTTTTCATAAAGCACCACAATGGTGTCCTGCTAAGATGCCTTGAGTCACAGGATATGGAGAAGGTACTTAGAGATTTTCACAATGGATTGACAAGTGATCACTATGCGTGTAACACAACTGTGCACAAAGTAGGTAGGGATGGTTACTACTAGCCCACTCTATTCAAATATACTCATGCTTATGTCCGCAAGTGCCTAACTTGTTATAGATGTGTTTGTCGGGATTAGAGGTCAACCAACCCACTGCAACCAGTAACAGTTGAGGAACCTTTCCAACAACGAGGCCTAGATGTTATCAAAGAAATATTTCCTCACTTGTCAAAGCAACTATGATACATTTTGACAGCAACAAATTATTTTACTTGGTGGTCAAAAGCAGTTCCCTTAAGACAAGTAAATGACCTGGAAGTCATCCACTTTTTGAGACAAAATATTATAACTAGGTTTGGCGTTCCAATGTCATTTGTCTTTGATAATGCGACATGTTTTTCATCATTGATACTTTAAGAATTCACATTAGAAAATGGGATTATATTAAAACATGCATCTAATTATTACCCGCAGGGAAATGGTTTGGCCGAATCGACAAATAAAAATATCATCCACATAATCAAGAAAACCATCTTCTCCGAGCAAAGGAATTGACACAATCCTTTGACCAATGTATTATGGGATGACCATGTAACTCCAAAGACTTCCCTTAAGACATCGTTGTACTTTCTGGTTTATGGTAAAGAATCTATCTTACCCCCAAACCTGTATCTCCCAACCTTGCAACTCTCCCAAGAGTCCCAAGGTAGACCTTGTCTTCTGGTTCATAATAGGATAGACACTTTACTCAAATTTGAGGAAGGAAGGCTTGTTAGGAATCATGATTTCCATCAGACCAAAACCCGCAAGTGTTAGTCCACAATTGCATCGTCAAAGATAAAAATCCACGAGAGACGGTTAGTCCATGTCATGAAACACACTAGGAATGTTGGTTTATCCAATGTCCAACAATCTCTCCCCAAATGCAAGCTGGGTGTGTATCGAACTTATGACCTATGCTCTGATACCACTTGGTGGGAATCACGATTGTAGTTAGACCAAAACCCGTAGGTGTTAGCCAACGATCACATCGTTAGAGATAGATATCCACAAGAGGTGGTTAGTCCATGTCACGAAACACATGGGGAGAGTTGGTTTATCCAATGTCCAACAAGGCTCAAAGCCAACAAAAAAAATTTCATTCACCAAAACCGTGTTAAGCACTGGTTAAACAAGAAATCTGCAGGGGCTAAGGGTTTCGATGCGGGTGACCTAGTATTGAAGTGGCATAAATCCCATAAAGAGAAATTCAAACACATGATGTTCCAACCTCTGTGGATTGTCCCATTCACCATCAAAGAGAAGCTTAGTCATAACACCTTCAAGCTGAAATATCTAAACGGGAGGATTGACCTCCTTCTCGTAAATGGCCAAGATTTGAAAAATTATTTTCAATAACAGCTACAAGTTGTACTTCCTGTACAATTTGTTATTTTTCTTTTATTTTTCATATGTGTCGTTCATATGTGTTTCATGTTAATCATGCCCTGTCGTGTTTCTTTCTTGGTCATTGTATATAAAATAGACCATGTGTAAAAGTTCATGGCTCAAAAGGACTATGGTGGAATGAAAGAGAAATGTGACAACCACAATGCTTGAATTGTTGTTTTTTCTTCTTCCTTATTTTGGAAAATTCCATAGGTTGAGCTAAGTCTAGATGGAAAATATGACACATCCAAAAGGAAACCTTGAGGGAGCTTATTAGACCTGCACCTATGCTAGTATCCAAACCACTTAACTTGGTATAAATCTACTTGTGTGATAAGGCTTGTGCAATCTAGTAGAGAAAGGATAAGGGGAAAATCTAAATTCAGAAAACCTATATGAGAGGTATTATAATAATTCTCTAAAGGGGAAACCTCATCTGATCTCAATAAGTCGGGATCCCTCTTCTTCTTGTTGGAAATAATAAGTGTCGATGTACAATCCTATTAAATAAATAAATAAAGGGTGAAAGAAGAGAAATTCTTCCTGCATAGGGAGGTGAAGCAAGCAAGTTTGCTAGGGTACTGTCCAAGCCTACTAGCAGTGGAGAAACACTAGAGATGAAAATTCATACTATGAATATCATATAATCACCGTGCACATTACCTTTTCCTAGATTGAAACAATTGTGATATGGTTTATCTTTGTGTGTTCAACCAAGAAGAAGAAAGTGAGGTACTATGTATATAACCAGGTCAAAACAGGGAAGTCAATGAAATTCAATTGGTGAATCAATACTTCTTGAAGGGATGACCCACAAACTAAAAATCTATTCCTAAACAAAGAAGATACAATTCATCCAATGTGTCACCAAGTGTTGTCGCTGCTACAACACCCTCCGTAATTCTGCTACATTCAAATTTTAGAGCCTACTTCACTGTTGTATCTAGTGTCTCTTTGGTCTTCAAGTATCATTTCAATTCATTCTATGTGTTTCAAGTGTTCTTTATTCTCTCATGTATCGTCACATTGATTAGAACATCTTGAGTGCATATCATGGTCAAAACACCTTTGGTTGTTGTAAAATGACACTTGTTCGTCACAATCACACACTCTTCATTTGTCATACTTGTGGAATGTTTTTAAAGTGGCGTTTTGATGTATACTTATCACTATTCAAACTTGTCTACGTTTTCTCAATGAGTTGGTAAGTTCCACATGTGATTTTATGTCTAAACTCATTGTGTTTGCCCCTGGTTTGATCCTTCATACTTAGACACATTTCGGTTGCAAAATGAACCTATTCAGGCAAGAAGCACATGAGCGCACTCTAAAGCCTCGATTGGGAACCCTTCGATGTTCGTAAGTGCACCCTATTCCATCCAAGAGTGCATAGAACTCCTTAAGAACTTTCCCCTTCCTTGTTCCTGTATAACCCCTGTTAAAAATCTATGTAATAAAGCTAATAAAGGCAAAAATAAGACCAAGGTCATGGGACACGTATTGCAAGCTGAATGTTGGGCAAGAACATAGTGACGGGGATCACTGGTGATTAATTAATGGCTATGAAAATTGGCAAAGGCATTGAAAAAGGCTTTGGAAAGGCAAAGTGGAATTTATTGAAATTTATTTATGAAAATAATGGAAAATAGGAGAAAAGGAAGGTGAAAGGTCACAAAATTGCATGTGAAAAAAATTGAAGGAAAAATGAAGAAAATAGAGGCCTCAATGATAAAATGGCTTATGAGGATCAATTCATATTTATTTATTTATTTATTTATTCTCTCTCTCTCTCTCTCTCACTCACTCTTGCATCCTTAGAGAAATCTTGGATCATTATTGGAGCGCATTGGATTTGGAGAAAGAAGGAAAAGGAAAGTAGGAAAGCACAAGGGGATAGTGGGATCAACAACTACAACTGGATTTCTTTGAAGATACTAAGTTGCATGTATGTTTTACTTTCTAGTTTTGGCATGCATGGTGTATGCATGTGCTTATTTGGTTATGATCTGTGATTGGCATGAAGGATTGCCTAGATTGACAATGGTTTTGCCTAACCTTGACATTTCTAGGATAGCAATGTTGTTATGAGTATTCCTTTTTTTTTTTTTTTGGATTGGTGCTCATGTTCCTTATGGTTGTGGGTTGTTTTATTAGTTCCTAGAGCCTTGGTTGGACAAATGCTCTGGAATTATTGGAACAACTTAGGTTTAGTTACTAGTCCTAGAAGCCTTGGTTGGAAAAACGCTTTGTAGCCCTTAGTGGGTTGAGTTGCTAGTCCTGGAGCCTTGGTTGGACAAACGTTATGGATCCCTGTGGCAATTATGGCTTGAATTACTAGTCCTGGAGCCAAGTTGGAACAAACGCATTGAAACCCTGGATAAATTGGGTAGAGACTGATTTGTTGATGTTAGTGATGTCTGACCGTCAGGTGGAATCACTCGTTGAGGTTTGAGGTGGTGTGGCCTCTGGAAGCCCTGGTTAGGTGTTGGTTGGTTTATTCCACGAGATCCCACATTCATGCTTGGAATATGGTGTGAGGGTGATTGGCTAAAAGAGAGATTTGGTTAAACTCAATCTATGGTCGAGTGGTACGTGGAATTCCTTGACTTGGTTGGATTTGCATGTGTTAATAAGAGCTATTTCCTCTTGTATTTTATGAGTAAATGTACTTTTTATTATGTGGCTTTGATGGTTGTTCTATCATTGTTATTATTATAGTTATATGTTGGTTATAAGCATGGTTTCATGACAAATTCTAGTTATGGCTCTTAACCTATTTTGATTGGTAAATGAATGGCTATTGAATGCATGACCTAATAGATGTTTTTGTAGCAATTATGAGAGGGCATTAAACCTTATTGATGATTCTCAGATAAGTATGATACCCCTATGTTCATATATGTATTTATAGCCTATAGATTACATGTTCACAAAATGTTTGACGAAATCACTACCGTGGTTAAGCTTGGTGTTGTCGCTGCGACAAACAACAAGCTCCAAATTTTTTCCTATACTTGAAGTTTGGAGCCGACTATGGATCTTGCGATTGGTCATTCCATATCAGTTAATTCTCTGTTAAGTCTTGATATCATTTCTTGGATTGTAAGTGTTGAAGTCGCCTGCTCACACATGCTCAGTCTGTAATGAATTCATGAACACATTCTTTCACGTAAGCTTGAACATGCCTATCATCATCCATCAAGATGGTTCCTATGAAATTTTCAACCCATATCAATAGTCAGTGCACAATGTCACTATTAATCTCTCACTTTTGGTTATGCTTGTACTTCTATTTTGGTGAGTTTTTCAAACTTTCACTTTTGCACACCTTCAATTTCGTGGGTATCACTTTCATGTTTTTGACTATATATTTTGCTTGATCTCACTTTATTTAGTATAATTTTTATGTTATATTTTCTTTGGCATGTGTTGCTTTCGCCGTTGTTTGCATACACAAGTGTCGTTCACATTTTTCTTTTCATATAACATGTGTCGTCTTTTAGCATGTTAAGTGTCGCACATTGTATAAATGCTAGTTCTGGTGTATTTCAAGAGGTAATATTTGTGATAATGAGTTGTTCTCATCATGTAAACATGTATCATACTCATTTCCAAAATTGCAAGAATTTTCGCACAAGTCTTGTCACTATTGTCGTAAAGTGTATCTTTAGTGTCGCACTTGGAGTGAGTTGTCACAATGTTGTCACATTGAGGAAAGTATGTTGTTCATATGTTTTGGGTGTCCTATGTTTTGTCGTCAAGTAATCTAAGTGTGTGATCATGCTCAAGTCTTTTTCTTGTTCAACTTCATCTCACTGATCCCAAACTTAGTCAAAATTGGAAAAAATCCCTGACCAGGCCACTCAGCATCATCCAACACTTTTGAACTATGCACTGCATAGTCTCAGTACTTAAGCAACAACCTTGTCTCTTGGCACTATACAATGCACAATCTATGCCACCTAGAACTATGCATTGCGTAATCTCAGTGCTCCATTCCAGCCCCTGAGCTCTAGAACTATACATTTTTCCTCTCTAGCCACTCCTTCACCATGCATTGCACAGTCTTAGTCCTCAAGCCTCAGCCTTGAGCTCATGAAATGTGAAAATGTGTAGTCACCTGGCCTCCTCTCCTTCTAGAACAATGCAAGGGAAAAATTAGTGCTCAATTCCTCAACCTTCCTCCTTGAGTCCCTCAGCTGCGAAGTTGACATGCCCAACCTAGACTGAACTGCGTATTTCATAATCTTAAGGCTTAGTCCTAACCCTTGACTTCCTGAGTTGCGCAAGTACACAATCCTAGGGCCTTTCTCTCAGTCTGTCACCCAGTTCCAGATTAGTCAATGAATCAACATGAAGCATCTTATAATGGGGGTTATCAAACTGATGTCATCTTGTCATGAGTGAATTGTAGTCGCAGAAACTCTATCATGATATGACAAGATGATGATGAAGGAGATGGAGAAGTAGACCATTCTAGAAGACACCTTTGTAGCTGCAAAGATAAGTTGATCAATCAAGAGAAAACAAAGGGACATCAGTTTGAAACAACAGTTGAAGACCAAGATCACATTGAAGACTCCTTATCTTCAAGCCATGAGGAGGAGGAAGAAGAAGAGCATGTTCCATCTCTCAAGAAGACAAAAATAAAGTAACAATAAAGAGTGGCTTGACATGGCCATGTCAGATTGAAGTCCATGCCATCAGTTTCATGTCATGTCATGTCACGAGTCATCATATGCCACATCATTTTGTGGATTATGTAAATTAATTATTAGAGAAATGTAAAATAAAGTGGAAGTCCAAGGTCATTCATGTAATGTGAAAAGTTATGTAGGAAGTCAAAAGGTTATAGAGAAGTCAAACAATCATGAGGGTAGTCCAAGAGTCCAAGGGAGGTGAATGAGCACCCCATTTGTTACATATACACCCTCATGGTACATGGAAAAGAAATTTTCACCTTGGCTCCTGCTACCAGGCATTAAAGAGGAAGATGGTTGTTTTGGAGGAGCAAGTGACTGCTCTAACGCTCCATTATTGGGGTTAGTGGTGTTCACTATCTTGATGTATCTTGGAACTTTTACTTAATTCAAAAGTTCATTGAGCCAGCATGCCTTCGTGCATATGTCATGCATATTATAATACTATTCTTTGAATGCTTATGATTTATGTTGTTTCATTTGTACTAAGGAAATTGAACTATTTCACTGGCTTTGGTACTTATCTTGTTGAAGATGTGTTTTATTTTCTTTAATAATCATTGCTTCCTTGTGAAATATTTTGTTGGTTGATTAATGGTTCATTCTTACGTATATGCTTGTGTTACTTTTCTAGAATAGTACTATTACCTGTCTTTAAAGGGCTCACTTTTCTCTTCCCTTTTGGTAGAAGGACCTCGATACATTCCGGAGTTGAACATTTCACAAGGCATACTCACTCATTGATCTGAAACTACTTGCACATTACTCTAGTGTGCTAAACTGTGTAGCCAGGGAGAATTTATAATAATATATGGTAGTCATGACGATACTCAGGATGGGGCTTCTATTCCAAACGATGTGAGGTCTAATTGGGACTTCACATTGGGGAGACCCGCTTGGTTGATGGATTTTCAACACCTTAAACACTTAGTTAGGTCAATTTCTTGACTAAGTTTTGTGTTAAAGGCTTTGTCTTTGTCTTATTTATTGTTCTCGAAAGTCTCATCAAGTTCTAGACAATGGTCTATAGACTAGCCCTAAAAATGTGGCTCGGATTCCACAGTCACAAACACATAGCTGGGAAAAATAAACTGCAGTTGCTCCCTTGTAGGCTTATGCATGCGACTGGAGGCCCACAGTAGAATGTGTGTAGTGTTATGCCTACGACTGGGAGTCGAGATCACTGAAAAAGAAAGTTAGCTCTGGGTTTGGGCACCTGGAGGGGTGGTTTAGCTCTTGGGGGTCTTGTAGCTCCTTAAGAAGGTCAATAAAATTTTGGTTTGTCGATTCTAGTTCCTTAATTGTACTTAGGAGGTTGATTCATGTCATAGTATCTCTTCCTCTTGTGTCTACCTTGGTAGGCCGATGAAACAGGGTAAATATGGGAGGGGTGGTTATAGAGTGGTATCAGTGCTCCTAGCTTCAACACTTGGACTGGATGGGTGAAATGTGTTTTTAGTATATGTTCTTGTCATGTATGCATGGTATTGTCCATTGTCGCAGTTGAGTCGTCATGTATAGGTTTATGATGTTGGTATGTTTGGTATGTTGATTTCATTATATATATACATATATTATGATAATATGGACTAATTGGTGCAGACGAGATATCCTCCCCTGAACTTCACTGAGGTACGTGTTATTTTGTTTATATTTGATTATCTGACATGGTATGTTTACAAGAAGTAGAGGATCAAAGATGATAAGAAATATGGTAGAATACAATTCACATGATTGTTCTCCCTATAGATCAGATGAGAAACATGGTGATGAGTACTTCCCTCACATAACAAACACACTGAGAAGTTTGAAAGAAAAGATAAGGATTTGTAAGGCAGAAAATGAAAACATAATTCATTCACAGGAGAAACTTTCTAAGGAACAGGAGAAACAAGTATAGGTTAATGTAGTTATCCTTGATAGTTTGTCAGACTTGTATATACAGGGACCGTTTAGGATCAATCATGGACAAGACAAAAGAACAAATGGTGCATATGAAAATAGGTCTCAATCAAGATATAAATTGGATAGGGATGATACAGTCAAAGATGGTAGGTTCATGGATACACTTGACATGAGGGATAATGACCATGGGTTCTATTCTATATCTGGATTAGAGAGTCAACATCGTCATCATCGTCACCATCCGTATCAGAGGAATGACAAGCAATAATTGCCAAAAGAATTCAAGAAAGTAAGGCCTCTACATTTAATGGAGAAATGAAGAATTCATATGATGCAAAAGCTTGGTTACTTGGGATGAAAAAGTTTTTTTGATTGCATGATTACTCATAGAATATGAAAGCCAGGATAGCTATTTTTAGTCTTAAAGGCAAAGCAGACATTTGGTGGGAATATGTAAATAATTTCAAAGGTATTTAGGAAGACAAGTTGACTTAGAGTGAGTTTGAGAGGCTTTTCACGAAGAAGTATCTATCTGACAGATACTATGATGACAGGGAAAAGGAATTCTATGAGCTTAAGATGGGATCTATGACCGACAAGGAGTATAATAACATGTTATTGAAGTTGTTGAGGTATGTGCCTTATCTGAAGGAGGAGAATGCAAATATTCAAATATTAATCAGTGGGTTGCTAGTAGCATTCAAGGACATAATCAAGTTTGATGAGCCTAGATCATTAGAGGAAGCATCAGAAAATTGAAGCATTATTAAGAGTAATCGAAGCACATGTCTAAATCTAAACAAGCAAGCAAAACAATTGACAAATTTAGTGTCTCAACTTGTATAAGGAGTATTTAGTGTTGCGTATGTGTTATATTCTTTCAGTGATTAGCTCCATTCCATATGGAAATGTCAATAGAAGGTTGGAAAAATTTGGATCAAAAGGCAAAGAGCATAATCTAATTGTGTCTCTAAAATTTAATATTATTGAATGTTATAAGAAAATATACAACCAAGGGATTATGAAATAAGATAAGGTCTTCGTATTATTCTAAGTGCTTGATAAACAAACTTTTCCTATCGAAGAATTTATACAACCTGGGATGCATGATAGAGACTTAGGCACAAAGTGTTTGAGTGGCTCCACTACGTGTGTAACACCTTTGGTATACTCCCCCTACTTTTTGTAATGTAATTGTCCTCTGATTATAAATAATTATAAATTTATTTGAATGGCCTAAAGATTGGGACCACATATTCACGATTTGAGGTGGAAAAGGAAGAAGAACCTGAGTGGTGTCAACTCACACCATTGATTAATTAAATGTGCAACTAGCAAGAAAGATCTTGGTTAATGTTCCATGAGGAACATGAAGAGGCACATAAGAAATAGGATAGAAAGGGATTTGAACAAAAAAAGGGGGCTCTCTCTAGGGATGAAAGATATGGGATGAAGGATAGATTTGGATATTTGGATTGATAAATCACTTGTAATGAAAATTCTGATACTCCTAGTGTTGAGCATGATTTCTAGCAGAGTTTTCTTGAAGAATCATGTCGGATCGTGGATCTGGATCGAGGGTGACTACTGCAAGAATACATGCTACAAATAGTTCGTCATTGGGTAGAAAATTGAAGTCCCACCTTCAGTTTCACCCATTGTTAGATCTCAGATAAGTGTTATTAATTGTAATCTATGAATATGATGATTAATTCTTTATTGAAATAAATGTATAACTCTATGATAACTTTGCATAGTTGTAGAAAAATGTTGCATGGAATCAATATGAAAAATGCCTTGATTGTTAAATGGATTATATTGAAATTTTACCTTGAGGTTGTAAGAAAGATGTCTTGATTTTTATGTGCAAGTTAATATGTTCCATGTGGAAATGCATGGCTCTGTGATTACAATTTCACACATGTTTCTATAGTTTTTACTTTGGGAGGTTCCAAAAGTTGAAATTTGGATCATAATAAGGGGAAATCCCACTAATCATTTACCCAACTTTGAAATATTGGGTCGCGATATTTTAGGAGATATGATCATAGGTAGTTGAGCTTCTTGAATGCTCCTAAAATCATGCTTTAATCATGTCATAATGGAATTTCTAATCTAACTTTTCTTCTAGAAGGTTCCAGAAGCTAAAACTTGGACCATAGTGAGGGGAAATCCCGTTGATAATCTAATCCAACTTTCATATCTTGGGTTGTGATATTTTAGGAGATATGGTCAGAGGAAGTTAAGAATATTGAATGCTCCTAAAATCTTGGGTTGGCATTTCTGCTATAACGTTTCTTCTAGGCGGTTCCAAAAGATGAAACTTGGACCATAGTGAGAGGAAATACCATCGATCATCTGGTCCAACTTGCCGATCTTGCATCATGATATTTTAGGAGATATGATCAGAGGAAGTACAACTTCTTGAATGCTCCTAAAATCGTACATCAAACATCATGTCATGTTGGCATTTTTGCTACAATTTTTCATCCGGGAGGTTCCAAAGGTTGAAAATTAAATCATATTGAGGGGAACTCCCACTAATCATTTATTTCAGTTTTTAGAACTTGTATTGCTATAATATAGGGGATATGATCTAAATAATTTGCTATATTAGTTTGCATGAAAAGTGTTTGAAGAGATGCCTAAATGGGTTAATGATTCATTGCATACAAATTTTTTGATTAAATTCCCCAATGAAAATTTTGTTTTATGGATGGGGACAATATTGTTGTAGTTAATATATGCCTATTTGCATGTAAAGAATTTGATATATTAGTTTGCATGCAAATTGTTTGAAGAAATGCTTAAATGGTTTAATGAATCATTGCATACAAACTGTTGTTGAAATGCCCCAGTGAAAATGTTGTTTTGTGGATGGGGATAGTATTGTTGTATGATAGTATTTCTATTGGTGATATATGTCTATTTGAATGAAAATAATTTGAACTAATGTGTTAAATCAATTTTATTACAATTTGCAAACAAACTAATTGATAAAATACCTCAAAGTCAAAAGTTAAAAGTTTCATGATTGAGTGGTATGTTTCAGTTACTATGTTACAAGAAGAATTAGAGCAATGTTTCTAATTTGATTTCATACAAAATGGTTGATAGAATGTATACAAGAAAAATAATAGTCAATTGGTTGTATACAAAGTATTTGAAGAAAGGTTTACATGTAAAGTGTTTGACAAAATTAGAGATGAAAATCATGTTTTTGCAAGTGTGGTTAGGATAAATTCAATAAGGGCATGTGACAAAGTGGTATCAAAGCTTATTATTAAGCTAGTAAAAGGAAAAAGATAATTTTGGGTACACCATAACCTCTGTGAGTCATTCAGGCAATTGGGTATGTTACAAAGAGGTATCAAAGCTTCCAGGTTCAACACTTGGACTAGATGGGCTCTAGGATAGGTGAAATGAAAAGCAAAGGTGCTATACTAGACATTTCGAGATTAAAATTTGGAACTCTACGTTATTTTAAAAGAATGATTGTTTTTTGGGTGCAAGTGTTTGTTATTTGTTGAATTTCGTTGGTGATTGTGTACTACATGCATATGTGTTTATGTGAAATTATTTTGTTGTATATACGAATACATTGATGTTACTTAAATATTGATTTGAATTGATGCAACAAGATAAACAGAAAAAATATTGACCGTATTCCGTAGAAAAATCCATCATGATTGCAAAAGTTCATGACTGAATGATGCAATCAAAATTATGAGGGGGAATCTCTCAACTTATTTCTTGCTAGTTTACATTTTTTTAGATGTTTTGAGAAGTCATAAGTTGATGAATAATAGCATAGGAATGAAAAAATTAAAGAGATGAGATAGTTTAAAGATGCATGACCATCAAATAGATATTAATTAATGATATGCTAGATGCATGAATGTATGCTTGGTGCAAAAAATAATGGATGTGCAAGCATAAATAGTTTGAGTAGTTTGTTGTCATAACATGATTCAGATGACTAATAGTGGTTAATGATAAACATGTGACCAGGAGTAGGTTGACAACACAATTTTGAAGTCAATGAAAGTGTTGCATGTAATCTTGGGGATCCAAGGCTATAAAAAATAAGGTGCCAATGAGAGTCTAGAAAAGGTAACACCTATGCTTGTTGATATGATGTTGTAACAATGTGGTGAGTACATTAATATGAGGTTTTCTACCAACAAGTGGTCTTCTCCATATGAGTGTTCTAAATATTATTGATTATGATTATTGAACTTTATGCACACTTAAAGTATTGATGGAATGCTTGATTGGGTGCATGATATGAGTTTTTAATTATGAGATTGCATGACAGAAGGATCATGTATTAAGACAATTATACTAATACAATGTGTACTGAGACAATTGATATTCACAGGAGTGAAAATGGGTGCTAGTTGTAGCACTATGGCTTATGACTATGTGCTAATTGCAGACTATGTCATGGCTACTAACCTTGGTAAAAGATTGATTTCCAATCTTTTGATAACAAGGTTATAAACATGTCGATATGCATTCATGATTATTGGAACATGTGATTGGCATGAATCTTATACATGTGAACAATTTTAGATCAACATGCTTGGTATTAGCATGTAAAGGTAACAAATGATTTGTTTATTTTGATACAACTAAAAAATGGGTATGTGTGACAACACATAAGAAGACTCAATTGTAATAATAAGTAAAAACATGGATAGTGGTATGGTGCAACATAGCATGGACCGAGTCCATCATGAACAAGAAAGGGAAATTTCCCTTGAAAGGGAAGATCCCTCTAAGAGCTATTTTCAAGAGACGTTAAAATTTTAAGGTGGTCATAAAACCTTGGAAAAGCCTTAGTTTGTTATTTATATATATATAGTGGTGGTGAAAAAAAGGGAAGTTTTCCTAAACTTTAATACAATGTGATTGAGATATGTAAGGCACGCTGACATTGTGTGGCTTGACAGGTCATTAGTTGGAAACCATCATAATAGTATGATAAGTGATCAATCTCTAAAAATATGCACTGTGTGAATGACATGAAAGTAGAGTTTGTATTTTCCATGATTAGGTAATGTAATAGGGTTATTTAATGGATTTGAGGTTGCGTGGAACACCATTAGGAAAGTGGGAAAGAATGACCCATTGTTGATATTTATGTTATATTTATGCTCCTTAAAATTGTGGTGAGCAGGAATGAAAAAGGACAAAGGTTGAAAACTGGTAGCTTATGAAAAACGTGGATGAGCACATGTTGAGTTACATAAACTACCGGATATTGAAACAACATAAATATTAGTTGAAAACTGATGATGGAAACAAGGTAAAAATTAAAAATAAAACAATTGGGTGAGAATTCCTTTCGCTGAGTTTGAAAACTAATGTTTGAGAATTAATGTGTGCTCTACATGGAGTTTTTGTGATGTAGGATAATCATTGAACTATATCATTAATGGAGTTTGAAATATGCATGATGGAGCTAGGACCTTAGGAGTTTGAAAAAAAATGGCACGATGGATCTGGGAGCTTAGGAAGAAGATTGCTAGGAAGACATTACGACATGTGGCACTTTGTTTAACCCATGGGAGCAAGTCATAACTGGCGGATTGACTATATGACTCCATGAATAGTGCAGGGGACCATGCCAAACGATGAATTGGCCTTAAGACTCCATGCACATGTCATTAGAGCATGAAAGATGGCTACTTGGATGTAATACTCTAATGAATAACTCACTTAGGAAATCCCTTCGATGGGCAGACTGCCTAGAATGGTGATTTCTTAGCCCTAGAATAGTGAGTGATTAACAAGGGTTCGTGTAGGAAATCATTTGGCTAGGTAGACTGCCCAGAATGGGGATTTCTTGGGCCCATACAGGTGAGTAGATGGTGAGGGAATACATATGAATATGCTCACTAGGAGGTAAGAATGAGCAAGTTGTTGGGTGTTGTGTGAAAAAAGTGTGCGGAGCAGTGTGACTGCCATTGAGTGCTTTCCTTGGGGCTAAGAACCACTCAATAAGATGGGTTTGAGGATGGGGCTATACGAAAATACTACTTGGAGTAGTGTGACTACCATTGAGTGCTTTCCTTAGGGTTGAGAACCACTCAATGAGTTATATTTGAGGACATTGTTGGGCCTTAGTTTTGGTCTTATTTTTTCTCTAAGAAACTTACTAATCCATCTATTTGCCATCCATTTTCCCTTCATTCATCCCATTTTGATGTATATTTGATATCCATTCAGGTATTTAATTTTAATTTTTCAATTTCTAAAGTTTTTATGAAAGTTTGGTTTTAAGTGCAAAATTGGCAGATTCAGAAATTCCCGTAATAGATCTATGGTTGATATGGTTGCAGGACACTTGGGCACGAATTGAATGCATGGATGGACAGTGTGGGAACTAGGACTAAGCTAGCTATGCTTAGCTCGAACAGAACAAGCTTTATTAGGCCCATTTAGTGCTAGTCAATCATGACTAGTCATTTAGAAATCCCATAGAAATAGGGCAGTTTTGAGATTTTAGGGATTGGTCATATCTCTTGGGATGGGAGTGATGAATTCGACTTAGATAGATGGATAAGAGTAGATGGGTTTGTTTGAGTGAATATAGATCAGTTTGTTTCATGAGACTTCTTATTTAAGAGCCAAGACTTTGATGGCTTATGTATTGACTTATTATACTTTTATGTTGAGACACTTTTGGATTGGAGAGTTAATTTGAAGACTTGTGTTATTATTATTTTGCTGTTCAATGCTATGGATGTGTGACTGAATTTGAGCTTCTGATATCACTTCTCAAGTGTGCACTTCCTTGTTAAGCTAAGTACACTTCCTTGTTAACTAGTTTTATTTCTTGTAATCTGGTTATTTAGAACTGGTTTTTCAAAGCTTTATTTCAGATTGCTTTATGGTTAGTGTATGGTGATTGATTTCATTAGATCTTAGCTTATTAATCATTTTATTAATTTGGAAAAACAAAGTGTTCAAGTTGAGCACCCCTTCTACTAATATGATGAATTGAAACTAGTTTTCTTTGATTGCATGCAAGTAGTTTCTTTATGTGGTTTTGGCATTGAGATGAATGAATTATGATGAAACACATTATGTGTCTCTTAAATTAGGAGCCTTCTTTCATTTATAATTTGTCCATCTTAAGTTCTTGGTTTTAATCTCTGATTCATTAAGTGGTAATTGAGACAAAAGTGGACTTCTTGAGTCAAGAACCATTTCAATATTTTTCCTCTTTTCAAACTAATTGAATTAGAGTTGTAGGATGTATTGCTTTAAGTTTTTGAATAACTTATCTTTCAAGGTTTGATTACATCTGATCTTCACATATAGTGAACTTGCCTCAAAGCATAAACAACCCGGATTGATAAGAAATATTTGTGTTAATTTCGGTAAACAAATTAGCTCAACATTTTGGCGCCGTTGCCGGGGAGGCAAATATCGGCATAGTCAATAGAAAGATAAATTTCAAAGTTTTCTACAAAAAAAAAAAACAAAAACATTAGTTACATTCATTTTTAGTTATGTTTCTTTATGCCTAGATATAGAGATCCTCAAGGTAGATTTGTTAAAAACCACCCACAAGTAGAGATAGGATCATCAAACACCCCAGTTACTGGTAATCCACTAATTGAGGAATTGGCAGAAAAATAAATAACTGGACAAAGATTAACTTTGATTGAGAGGCAAACTTTGTTAGCTTGGGAAGCAAAACAAAAACAACCCTCAATTTCAGGAAAACAAAAAGAAATTATCAAAGAAAAACAACATGTCTTTCCATCCATAAATCAACCTATCTTTCAACAACCTGAATCCCCACTCAAAATTGAAACAACTAAACCAATGGCAGAAGAGGGACATGGATCTGCTATTTTCACTCCTGAACAACGAATTGAGTATGAAAGACAACAAAGAGAATGGAGAAGAAAAAGAGAGGAGGAGGCAAAACAAGAAAATGATAGGAAGATAGAAAATGATCGGAAAAGACAAGAAGATGGTCATGATCAAGAGGCTACCTTTGGCTTTCCAATAGTAGACACAAGTGCAATATTAGGAGAAGAGGTGAAAATGAAAAATATTCCACCTTCTATATTGCCAAATTTTTATTGAATGTCAACGGAAGATCTTGATGCTTTTATGTTTGAATTTGATATTCTATGTAGAACATATGGATACACTGATGACATTCATAAACTTCGTCTTTTCCCTGCTACATTAAAAGCAGCAACTTTAAAATGGTTCATGGGTTTAGGAGAACAAACAATAGATTCTTGGGATGATATGAGATCGGTCTTCCTTGAAAAATATCAAGCTTATTGTAGATCTAGAGATTCAAAGGAAGATGTTTTCAGAATGACACAACAAGAAGATGAAAGTTTAGAAGAATATTTGGAAAGATTTGCATATAATCTACAAAAATCTAAACAACACTCTCTAAATCAAGAAACCATTCGAACAATCTTTCTCAAGGGTGTAAGGGATGAATACCTTGACATTTTGAATGTGATGGGTAAAGGAGACATTTCAAACCTACCATTCGAAGAAATTGTTGAGTTATCTCAAAAATATTCTAGAGGAAGATCAAAAACCGGGAAGAGAGAATCAAGTTCAAAAGCAGCAAAGTTAGCTGCAGGAGGGATAACAAGAGCGGAAATAGGAAGCTTATTGGAAAACTTCAAAACAGACCTCTTAAGTACATTAGGAACACAAGTAGATGTTCTAAAGGCAAATAAGAAGAAAGAAGAACAAGAACAAGCTCTAGCAATCTTTTGTTCCAAATGTAGAAAGAAACATCCATTGAGAGAATGTCCTTTGGATAGTATTCAGGTATGTGGTCTTTGTACAGAAAATCATTCCACAAAAAACTGTCTAAGATTGAAAGAATTACAAATGAACTCAATGGAAGAAGTGCCAGGAATAGAAGGTTTTTA
This sequence comes from Pinus tabuliformis, assembly GCA_031772625.1. NCBI lineage: Eukaryota > Viridiplantae > Streptophyta > Pinopsida > Pinales > Pinaceae > Pinus > Pinus tabuliformis. The sequence goes on from CM062817.1 coordinate 1,870,715,386, forward strand.
TTATGTAGCACCACGAAGACCATCGCAACCTAGGATGCCTCAACAAAATCAACAACAATTCTCTCAACAAAATTACCTCTATCCACCTCAAAATCTTTGGACCCCTCCAATGCCATGGCAAGCTTGGCCTCCACAACAATATCCACAACAACCTGCACAAGGTTGGAGAGGATATGGTTATGGAAACCAGCCACCTCAACAGTATCAACAACAATACCAACAACAATACCAACAACCATTTGCATATCCACAATATTCATAGTCCATACCATTTCCACAACAAAATTCTGCATATCCACAATCCATGCCATTTTCACAGCAGAATCCACCACCATTGTTGACTCAACCACAACAGTTACAGCTACCCACAAATCAACCCAGACCAACTCAATTACCAGCCCAACCAATGGCAAATCTAAATAATAAGGTGGACAAATCTGCATACACTGTAGAGGAAGCAGCATGTTTTCCCACATATTCGATTCTTTCTCTTAATGATGTCCATCTAAGGTCTGGAAAAGTGCTTAAAAAGGATTCTCCTCCAATCATAGAAGAACCAACTGAACAAGGAGAATCACCTGAAACATCACAAACTGAGATACAAATTCATAAAGGAAAAACCATTACAACTCAAACACCATCTTATCCTGAAAGGTTAGTGGAACAACAAAGAGAAATGACCCTTCCTGAATTTGATATTTTAGATGAGTTAAAAAGTGCTTATGTAAAAATTCCTTTTTTGAAGGCAATTAAAGAAATACCAATATATGCTAAAACAATAAAGGAATTGTGCATTAAGAAAACAAGAAAAAACAAGAAGGATCCTACTACAATCCAAGTCATTGGTAAATTAGCAAGCCTCATGTCTACAAAACCATTATCGAAAAATATATTGATCATGGTATCCCTATCGTTACTATATCAATAAATAATTTCTCAGTACCAAACACATTAATAGACTTGGGAGCAGCTATAAATGTAATGACAATAGAGACAATGAAAACTCTGCATTTAAACAACATTAGATCAACTTCTACAATTTTAGAACTAGCAGACAGATCTAAAGTTGTTCCGGAAGGATTATTAGAAGATATCATAGTCTCTTTAGATTCATGGGAGTATCTTGTTGAATTCCTTATCTTGCAACCAAAAACAAATTTGGGAGGACATCCTCTAATCTTAGGCAGACCATGGTTAGCTACCACTGATGCCTTTATAGGATGCAGATCAGGAAGCATGATTATTTCACATGGATATGAAAGGAAACACATTGCTCTTTATTCACGTGCACAATCATCTTCTTCAGAATCAGTACTTGAAACTCAAGAAAAACAACAAACAAAATCAGTTTTAAGTATAAATCAATTCTTTGACTTTAGAGAAGAAAAAGAGAATGAAGACTTAATGGATCTTTTCATTTCAGAACCAAGTATTTTAGAGCAGCTTAGAGAGGTTCAATATGAAGCTGCAAGTAATCTTTTGAATCAATGCTTTCAAGAAACTTGTACAGTTCAAACTTTGCAGAATTCTTTTATAGACATCTTTCCTGTAAACACAATCTCCAATCCAACAATAAAAACAATTGAGGTATATCCTGGAAAACATTTGAACATTGGAAACCAGTTGCAATCAGCACAAGCACAAGAGGTAATTGCATTATTACAGAAATATTCAAAAGCTTTTGCCTGGGATTATACTGACATGCAAGGAATTCATCCCAGCACATGTATCCACCATATCTATACAGATGATCAACTCAAACCTATAAGGCAACCTCAAAGACGAACGAATCCCATGATGAAAGAAATAGTGAAAGAGGAACTGCAAAAATTGTTAAATGTTGGATTCATCTATCCTATTTTAGATAGTCAATGGGTTTCTCCATTGGTTATAGTACCAAAGAAAAATGGAAAGTGGAGGGTATGTGTGGACTATTGAGAATTAAACAAAGCCACATTAAAAGATCATTTTCCCCTACCATTCATTGACCAGGTGTTAGACTCATTAGCTGGAAAGAAATTTTTCTCCTTCTTGGATGGGTTTAGCGGCTACAATCAGATTAGAATAGCAACAGAAGACCAAAACAAAACAACATTCACTTGCCCATGGGGAACCTATGCATGCCATTTGGTGTATGCAATGCACCTGCAACCTTTCAACGAGCAGTGCTTGCAATATTTGCTGATCTAATTCACGAATGTGTAGAGGTTTATATGGATGACTTCACAGTTTATGGAAACACATATAATGATTGCCTCAACAACCTTGAGAAAGTCTTGAAATGATGCATTGAAACAAATTTGTCATTGAGCAATGAGAAATGCTATATGATGTTGACAGAAGGAATAGTTCTGGGACACCATATTTCCGCTTCAGGAATTAAGGTGGATCCAGCAAAAATCCAAGTCCTAGTTAACTTAATGCCTCCTACAACACAAAAAGAGGTAAGAAGTTTCTTGGGCTATGCAGGCTACTATAGACGATTCATTGAAAACTTTAGTAAAATAGCCCAACCTCTGTTCAAACTATTAGCAAAAGATATTGAATTTCACTGGACAAATGATTGTCAAAATGCATTTCAAATTCTAAAAGAAAAATTATCAGTTGCACCCATTCTCCGTGGGCCAAACTGGTCTTTGCCATTTCATATTTCAACTGATGCATCTGATACCGCGATAGGTGCCTCTCTTGGGCAGAAAGAGAACCTGTTCAATTATGCAATATACTTTATAAGTAAGAATTTAGCACCTGCAGAATTGAACTATACAATCACAGAAAAAGAAATGTTAGCCGTAATACATGCAATAAACAAATTCAGGCACTATATAACAGATTGCCAAGTTTTTATTCATACAGATCATTCAACAATCAAATACTTGATGAATAAACCCATCACCAATGGGAGAATAACAAGATGGTTACTGTTATTGCAAGAGTTTAATATCATAATACAAGACCGGCCAGGCAAAGAAAATCAAGTGGCTGACTTTCTATCCCGCATACATTCACCCAACAATCCAAATCTAGTTGTGGATAACTTTCCAGACGAACACTTGTTTGCAATAATAGTAAAAACACCATGGTTTGCATACATTGCAAATTATTTATCTACTGGAAAGTTTCCAACACAATTCTCTAAAAAGAAAAAACGAAAAATTGTTAGAGAAAGCTCTAGGTATAGTTGGGTAAATGGTGATTTATTTTATACTGGTTCACATTCGATGATTAGAAAATGTGTGCGAGAAGATGAAATATTAGACATCCTGAAAGCATGTCATGATGAACGATGTGGTGGTCATTTTGCAGACAAACGAATAGCATACAAGGTGCTGCAATTGGGCTATTACTGGCCATCCATCTTTAGAGACTCCAAGGCATATGTCAAGCAATGTGACAGTTGCCAAAGAACAGGGAGACCAATCATATCAGATGAGATGCCGCTCAAGCCACAGGTCCTCATAGAACCATTTGAGCAATGGGCGCTCGATTTTGTTGGACCTATTAATCCACCATCAAATGGAAAAAGGTACATCCTAGTATGTACAGATCATGTCACCAAATGGGTGGCAGCCAAAGCAGTAACCAGAGCAACATAAGATACAGTGGTCACCTTTCTCTTTGAAGAAATCTTTGTAAGATACGGAGTACCCAGACAAATTGTAACAGATCAAGGAGCACAGTTTACATCAAAGCTGGTACGAGATCTAACAGAGAAATACAAGATCAAACACAGGAAGTCTACACCATATCACCCTCAAGCAAATGGGCAGGTTGAATCAACAAATAAAGTCGTAGAAAATATCATGACTAAAACAGTACAGCTGAACAGAAAAGATTGGTTTGAAAAATTAAAAGATGCACTATGGGCCTACAGAATCACATGGAAGAATACAACTGGATTTAGTCCATACCAGTTGGTATATGGAAAAGAGGCCTTATTGCCTATAGAGTTTCAGATACAAACATACAAATTGGCAGCTGAACTAGGACTAGACCTGTCTGAAGCACAACAACAGCGGATCATGGAATTGAATCGACTAGATGAGCATCGTCAACAAGCCATAGAACATACCACATTGGTGCAACAACAAAGAATGAAGTGGCACGACAGATTTATCAAAACTAAGACATTTCACAAGGAAGACTGGGCATTACTGTTTGACTCTAAATTCAAAGACTTCAAAGCAAAGTTCACAACACACTGGCTAGGCCCATATGAAATCGAAGAAATGTTTGACAATGGAGCAGTAAAGATCAAGACAATTGACCATGACTCCACCTCATTTGTAGTAAATGGACATAGGCTCAAAGTTTATAACAGGCCTATCAGTAAGGAAGCAATTATGAAACAACTGGTAGAGGATACAGAACTGGAAATCATGGCACACCAGGCTCAACCATCTTCCAGTCTTGTAGCAAAAAAAAAAATAATAAAATAAATAAATAAATAATATATATATATATATATATATATATATATATATATATATATATATAAACAATAAAAATATAAATAAAAAAATACATTAAAAAAAACACATAAATAAATTGTTTGCTAGTGAAAACTAGGAAAATGGAACCAAGCAAACACGAATTCATAGGGGAAAACCAGGGCAACTTGGACTCTGTGAATTCCTTATTCTTGTTTTACTGTTCTCACAGAAATTCAATGCAGGAAATTCTCCATAGACAACTGACTTGAGGACAAGTCAAATCTTAAGCAAGGGGGAGAATTGCACACGAACTTTAGCTGTGCAGCTGAAGTACAGATGGAACTTGTATTGTCAACAGCTGGGACCTGAAAAAATATCAGAGGGACCTAAAAATGTCCAAACAACATGTACATATTCCATAAGCATTACAGAGGGACCTGAAGGACCTGAAAATGTCAAAACAACATGTACATATTCCATAAGCATTGCAGAGGGACCTGAATCAAGAAATCATTACAGAGGGACCTGAACAACAATTCAAGAACCAGAGCATGAAGAACAAGGAGCAACAATAAATTTTACTTTTCAATCCATCTACAACATTTGATCAACTGATTTCATCCCACTTGTACAGACATCATCCAGGGGAGTATATGTATAGTCATTTTGTGCTTGAAAATTCAAATTTTTCTTAGAAATTTTTAGTCTTTGTTAAGTTGAAATTAGTACCTGAAGATATTAATTATCATTCCATACCCTATATTCCCTATACATACCCTATAATCCTTACACATCCTATTCCTTTTCATATCCATAAATGTCCTATCCCATTTCATGTTCATTAGCCCCTAAGTATTTTTCTTTTGAAGCATAAAAAGACCAAACTAGGACAACTTTTCAACTTGCACATACAACTCAATGATTAGTAATGGTGATAATTTTAAATATGACCCAAGATGGTCATTTTAAAATTATAAATATGTGCATATAACCAAATAAGTAATGCGCTATATGTAAAGATCATGCGCTATATGTAAATCTATATATGCCATATGCAAAACAAACAAATATGTAATGCACTATAGGAAATATGGAATAAAAACGAAATAATATGCATCTATATAACAAACTTTGGATATAAGGCAAGGCAATATGCATATAGCACATAACATAAGGAGAAGGCCGCGTGCAATACAAAGTCAAATATATGTCAAATACGTGGCAACAGGGTATTGCATATTGGCAAAAGGTTAGTTGCGCATCAATCAAAATCATTGCATATACGTGCATGAGTGCCAAGCAAGGTTATAGCATACGTGAATGAGTGTCGAGCAAGGTTATAGCACATGACAGTTTACATGATGGTCTTATATAGTGCGGGAATCATATAGCATGCAGTTAAGGTAGAGCAGGTCATGAGTAAAACAACAATCCAAATCAACACATCACACAATGCAGGCCAGCACACAGGTACGGGGTAAACAACGTGGCATGGCGACCATTTCCCATTGGACTGTGCGCTGTGTAGGGAGTTATGCGCATACGTTCAAACTAAAAACATAATTCGGCCATCCTCATGACACAGTCGGGCGACTGGTCAACAGGACAACCATATCAACCATACGTTGAAGCGCCAATAAAAATCAGTGCACAGTACACCCATGAAATGGTCATGAACTGACCGATGGTTCTTGCACTGTTCAAAACTAATTCTTCATCGCTGAATAGCTCAGAACGATTGTGTTTGAGAGCTGCAAGCTAGTAAAAGGGAAACTGAAGCAGATTTGTGAGGATATAAGAAGGAGATTTTCCTGAACATAACATCGAGTGATCACTGAACTTTCGGGATCTATTCAGGTAACGGCATGATTTGTTTAATTCGGCAACTATGAGATGTGTTGTATACTGCCTGTGATTAATGATCAATGCTCCTGCTCTTACCACCAGTCAGCCGAATGTAGCTACAGGGATTCGGAGAGCCATTTAACACTCCTCAGCGCTCGTTGACAGCCAGGTAAAAATGCTGAAACCACGCATTAACTCCAGAAGTAACAACTTTAGGGTCGGTTGACAACAGTTAATAAATATGAGGATTGGCGATAAGATTCATCGTGTATATCATGGCATAAAACACTAGGAAACAACATAGCAATTTAGTTCAATCTTGTTGCATGTATAACACGTTAGTGGCATGGGCTCGCATGTGGAGTTTTGCAAACCAAAACAAAGTTTATAAAACAGAGGAGGCAGAGTCTAGTTGCTAGCGTCGAAGATGTGATTTTTATTGTGATATGCTTGTTTTGTTGCGCGCTGTTGGTTGATTTCATTGTTTATATGCCTGATATATCGCATGCCTTTGAATGGAAACGGCCTGTAAGGCGAACAAACATGAAGGATGTGTCTTTGTTCTGGTTAATACAATGGGTTGGAATGTTATAGTGAAGTCTGTGTAGGTCGAGCCATTTAAAGTGCTGTGTGATGTTTAAGTTTTTTAGGAGGCCAAGCACTGATTTCCAGAGAGAATAAAGGCCGAGCCATTTAAAATCCATCTTATTTAAATGTGCTATTTGGTTTTTCAAAAGTTTTTTGAGGCCGAGCGCTGTTGATTTTCAAGCTTTTAGATAAACAGGCCGAGAGCCATTTTGGTGATTTTCAAGTTTTTATATTTGAGGCCGAGAGCCATTTGAGAATGCACTGTTAGTTTTTAAGAGCTTGTATATACACAGTAAATACACTGTTTGTTTTTAATGACTGTATATACACAGTAAACATGTTGCTTGATTTTGGTGAAAGTATATACAGTGCAGGGCGATAGGCATACATGGAACAATATAAGAACAATGCCTAAACAAATACATTAGAAAACTAAGGACCCTTTATGGAAAAGTTGTTTTCATATGTATTTTGTTTACCATAACAGAGTTTAGCATATTGACAAGGATATACAAGTGTTTGATTGCTTGAACAGGATAAAAAACAGTGCTGCTGCAGAGAAAGGGTAAACAGCGGCTGAGGAAATCGAATTCAAATTGTTGTGAAGAAGTAGGTAAGCTTCTCTTCTTTTAGAATTTCATTTTGGAAAGAACAGTAGTCATAAATTATTATTGTCAAGATGAAATTAATAACAGCAGAAGCATATATCCACTGGTTTTCAGAAACAATGTCAGCCAGAGTAGAGCCAAAATTTCAGATAGAGAGCTGGAGGAAGGAAACTATAGAAAAACTTTACCAAGCAGGACTGATAGGCTTTTTACAAAAATTTGATGGCCACTCTGAAGAAATAACCAGGGACTTCATAAACAATTACAGTCAGGACCAGACACGGGTAGGAGGTGCTATTATTCTTGTGACTCAGGAATACCTTTCTCAAGCTTTAGATCTTCCAATGATAGGTGAAAAATATTACAAAGGCCTACACTTCAAGGAGAAAGCATGGACTTTCTTTCTTGAGAAGAACCAGAAAGGGACTTTTGATAGAACAAAGGGGATAACAAGGGAATGGTTCAATGAACCATGGGGTGAGTTGGTTCTGGTCATCTAGAAGTTTTTGACTTGTGATAGGGGATATAGTGTTGCTCACTTATATCATGTCCGACTTCTATAGCATATTAAGGGAGAGGATAGGATTAACTTGCCATATTTCTTATTTAGGAGCCTCTTGAGAATGATTGAAACAGTGAGACATGAACACAGGCCCAAAGCAGGACAGATTTACCACCAGGGATTGATTAAAATCCTAGTTGAGTATCAAGTGAGGTCACAAGGCATAGTATGGAGGGAGTTCATGTCTAAAAATCAGTTTACTGAACAGATTAATGAAGTACAGGATAAAGTAGAGCAGGAAAACAGAGGATTGATGAGTTCACCCTTGTATCCCAGAACAAGAGCTAAACAACAAAATAACATGGCCATGCAGGAAAATGAAACATCTGTTATGTCTATTCCTAGAAGATTTAGGAATAAAAGTCCCATTGACTTAGAAAAGGAAGTAGATACATATTCTCCAAGAAAACAGGAAGAAAATGACATTGCACAAGAAGTATTTGAGAGGGATTCTTCATATGATGATGCAGCAGCAACATCACTAATCAAAACAACACAAGATTTTGAAAAAGAAATCAATTTGGGAAGAATCAGGGACTTAACTGACCAATTAGAAATTAGTAAAATCCTGGAAAAACAATTAAAAGAGGAAAACAAGGCAAGTAAGAAGGATAATACTAAGTTGGTCAAGGCAAATGAAAAGCTAAATGAAGAGCTAGGGAGACTAAAACGGAAAAATGATCTACTTTCTAAGAAAGCATTTAAATGGTTAAAGGAAAAGAATATGTGGCAGGAAAAGTATGAAAAACAGAAGGTGAAAGCAGCTTTGTTCAGGGAAAGACATGACTCAGGTTTGGATTGTTTGGTCAGGGCAGCACAACAGGAAGCATCTACAGGTACATCATCTACTACAGAGAGAAGAATATCAAAGAGGAGTAAGCAAGCACGGGGACATGCTTGATGATAAGCAAGGGGGAGATGTTGGGCCTTAGTTTTGGTCTTATTTTTGCTCTAAGAAACTTACTAATCCATCTATTTGCCATCCATTTTCCCTTCATTCATCCCATTTTGATGTATATTTGATATCCATTCAGGTATTTAATTTTAATTTTTCAATTTCTAAAGTTTTTATGAAAGTTTGGTTTTAAGTGCAAAATTGGCAGATTCAGAAATTCCCGTAATAGCTCTATGGTTGATATGGTTGCAGGACACTTGGGCACGAATTGAATGCATGGATGGACAGCTTGGGAACTAGGACTAAGCCAGCTATGCTTAGCTCGAACAGAACAAGCTTTATTAGGCCCATTTAGTGCTAGTCAATCATGACTAGTCATTCAGAAATCCCATAGAAATAGGGCAGTTTTGAGATTCTATGGGATTGGTCATATCTCTTGGGATGGGAGTGATGAATTCAACTTAGATAGATGGATAAGAGTAGATGGGTTTGTTTGAGTGAATATAGATGAATTTGTTTCATGATACTTCTTATTTAAGAGCTAAGACTTTGATGGCTTATGTATTGACTTATTATACTTTTATACTGAGACACTTTTGGATTGGAGAGTTAATTTGAAGACTTGGGTTATTATTATTTTGCTGTTCAATGCTATAGATGTGTGACTGAATTTGAGCTTCTGATATCACTTCTCAAGTGTGCAAAGCAAGGGTGGAGGTGATCCAGGTGGATATTGGTGGCCACTGCCAAGTCCACCTGGACCCCCACCATTTTTTTTCTCAGCATTTTCAGTTTCCTTAATTGTAGCACAACTTACTATTTTTAGCAGTTTTTTGGGTCCTGAACTTCCGGAGCCGTTTTGAGGCCCTAAACGACGTTTTTTTGGGGAATCCGGGGGCAACATGGGTCCATGGAATGGACCGATGTTGCTCGTTCCAACAATGGTAGTGCTCGGATAGATCTTTCTAACGAGCTATTGTATGCGTCAAACGAAGATCATATGCCAAAGTTACGACCCCGGGAAGTTGATGTACCAATTTACCCCAAACGGGGCCCACAGTTTGGCGTTTCATCTCCTAGGGTTAGGTTTTGGAATGTTAAGGGTTTTCCATTGTTTCTCAACAATAAATAGGCCTTCGAGCCTCATTGTAGCACAGTTCAGAGGCATGTAGCCATCACATCTCTTCTTAGAGATAAGCTACCATCGCCCTAGCTGGTTTATTTCCGTTTCTGGTTGTAAGCATATTTCAGTATTTTCCATTAATGAAATGAAGTATTATTTCTGCTGCATCTTTGTGTATATGGTTATCTCTGTAATTTGTTGCCTTCCTGTTTAAATCCGGATCAGTGGTATCAGAGCGGTCTGCTTTTTCTCTATTTTTCTTTGCATGTCCCCAACAAGGTCGGGATATAAGGAGTTAGGGCTTGAACTGGTTGAACATTTGCAAGACCATCATCGCAAATCCCGACGACCTCCCATGGTGGATGAGAAGAAAGACGAGGGGGCAGGAGATCCCATCAAAATCTTGCTCGAAGAAGCCATCGAGCGACAACGGAACGCGATGATGGACAGCTTTGCCCAGATCCTTCAACGGCTACCCAGAAGCGACGCATCGGCTTCTAGCAGCTACTCTGGAAACACCACACCCTTTAAGGTACAAGTTAATTTTGAAATCCCCATATTCGAGGGTTAGATAGACGCAGATGCCGTAGATAAATGGTTAAATCTGCTAGAAGGTTATTTTTCTGTTCATGAATTTTCGAGTCGGGAAAAGATTGTTTTTGCTCTTCTCAAAGCAGCCCCCCACGTCAAGGACTGGTGGGAAACCTACTGCGAGCAGAAGGATGAAAGTACTGGCTCACTATTTTCAGCCACACCCACCTGGGATTTGTTCCGGGATGCCATCAAGGAGCAGTACTACACTGTTGGAAGCTATGAGGATGAATACATAAAGTGGACCACGCTGCGGCAGGGAAGGGACCAAGACGTGCCGGAGTTCACCAATCTTTTCCATACCCTTCGCACAAAGTTGGGTATCAAGAATTCGGAGCAACATTTGATACTCAAATACCGTGGCTGCCTGCACAAGTACATCCAGGAAGAAATACAATTCCTAAACATCTCCTCGCTCGGCGCAGCATACCGATATGCCGTCAAGGTCGAGCAGAAGTTTAAACAAAAGAAGCGAGACTTTGGATCTGCGAATCCAAAGCAGGGGAAAGGTGCCCCTAAACCACATAACAAAGGACAAAGCCAAGGCGGGACAGCCCAAGACAACCAGCCGAAGCTGCAAGCAAAGAACAGCGCCGCGAAGCCGAGAAAGGACACTGGAAAATGGTGCGAGTTCCATAAGAGCTCCACTCACAACACAAGTGAGTGTCGGGCCAAGCAGTCACTGGTGGCTGAGCTAAAGGTTTCAGAATCAGATGCATGTTCCGACTCTGAGTCAGAACCCGATAAGGGGTATGAAAAAGGGAAGCAGATCATTGATGCAGATCCCAGCGCCACTGTTGCTACCGCAAAGATCCAGAAAAATGAACCCGAAGATCCAGAGGAGGAGGAGCGTCTCTTCCACTCCCAGATGTGGGTAAAGGGCTCCCCGATACAGTTCATTGTTGATAGCGGGAGTCAAAAGAACCTCATTTCGGCAGAGGTCGTGAAGCGGTTGGGCTTACCGACCACAGCACATCCACAACCATACACCATTGGGTGGCTTCACCAAGGACGAGATCTTGCGTGAGCCAGCAGTGTCGCCTTCCATACAACATCAAGCCCTTCACGGATGAGGTATTTTGTGACATTGCTCCCCTTGAAGTTTGTGATGTATTACTAGGACAACCATACTTGTGGAAGCGACATGTTGTGTATGAATCAAGGCCCCGTGCTGTTATTATTACATTGGGAAAGAAGATGTATAGGATACCAGAGGTAGCACCACCTACTGCCATCTCTTTGATTACTGCAAAACAATGCAGTAAGATCATTTCCAAAACCAGGAAATTTGTTTTCCTGATGATACGCCCTCAAGGAAAGAAGAAGACAGTGGCCGCGGCCTCCAGACGGGGTCCCTCTGCACGACAACTACAGATGGACCAGGTTGTGGAGGAGTACGAGGACATCTTCACCTCCCCGGCAGGGGTTCCTCTGCACTGTCAAGTCAAGCACTCCATCGATCTGACCCCAGGTGTGCCGCTACCCAATGGACCAATTTATCGGCACTCCGTTCTGGAGAACAATGAAATCAAGAGGCAGATTCAAGAGCTCCTATAGAAAGGTCACATCCGTCCGAGTTCATCGCCCTGTGGGAGCCCGATCGTGTTGGTACAGAAGAAGGATGGGACGTGGAGACTCTGTATTGACTATCGGGCGCTGAACAAGATCACTATCCGTAATAGGTACCCGATCCCGCGGATTGATGACCTCCTAGACCAACTAAAGGGGGCGAAATATTTCAGCAAGATCGATCTGAAGTCAGGATATCACTAGGTACCAATCGAACCCTCTGATGTGTGGAAGACTGCCTTCAAATCCAAGGAGGGCCTCTTCGAATGGTTGGTTATGCCTTTCAGATTGACGAATGCTCCTGCAACCTTCATGAGGCTAATGGATGACATCTTGTGGCCATTCACCAACTCCTTTGTAGTAGTATACTTGGATGACATTTTGATCTTCAGCCAGAGTTGGGAAGAGCACCTCCACCACATCCGACAGGTTCTCCAAACACTGCAGCAACACAAGCTATGTGCCAATTTGGAGAAATGCACTTTTGGCATGACCCAGGTTCAGTATCTGGGATACATCATTGATGAACAGGGGGTGCATGTCGATCCAGCCAAGATCCAAGTCATTCGGGATTGGCCCTCTCCAACCACTCTAACAGAGCTCCGCAGCTTTCTAGGTCTTGCCAACTTCTACCGCAAGTTTGTGTTGGGGTTTTCTCATATTTCTTGGCCCTTGAGTCAAGTCACCAAGGAAGGGGCGAAAGCAAAATTCTTTTGGTCTGAATCTCAATAGAAGGCATTCATGGAGTTGAAGGATCGCCTCTGCACGGCACCAGTGCTCGCGTTACCAGATTTACAACAACCATTTGAGGTCGAGACAGATGCCTCTGACTATGCTATTGGGGCAGTCCTTACTCAACATGGACATCCAGTGGCATATCACAGTGAAACACTTTCAGACACAGTCCGGAAGTACCCCACTTATGATAAAGAGATGTATTCCATTATACAGGCCTGCCGACAATGGAAGCATTACATTTTGGGGAAGGAAACGGTCATCCACACAGACCACCGACCCCTGCAGTTCATACAGACCCAAGGGAAATTGCAGAATGATCGCCATCAGAAGTGGTCTACATACCTGCAACAGTTCCACTTGAATATCAAGTATAAGAAGGGCAGCACCAATAATGTTGCAGATTGCCTCAGTCGACCACCGATCATGGCGTTAACCACCGTGCTCAACTCTTGTGGGCACGAGACTTCTGATTGGCCACTTCTCTACAAAAGCGACCCAGAATTCGGCCACACATACCAGACACTCTTGGAGGGTCGGCATGTTCCAGATTTTCACCTCCAGGATGCCCTATTATGCCACCTCGGTCACCTTTGTGTTCCTTCAAGCGAGCGTGCCAAGATGATTTGGGAAGCACACTACAGTCGGGCTGCTGGGCATTTCGTGGTCGAGAAAACAGTGGCAGTACTGCAAAATTATTTCTATTGGCCGAATCTTCGACAGGATGTTGGGAAGTACATCAGATCATGTACTGCCTGTGCCATTGCCAAACCGACCATTAAGAAGCACGGCCTCTATACCCCGTTGCCTACCCCTAGTCGACCTTGGGAATCCATCTCCAATGGATTACATGTCAAGCCTTCCTTCCACTAAGCATGGAAATGACTGTGTTTTTGTGGTCGTCGACAGGTTCTCGAAGATGGCCATTATGGTGGCCTGCAAGAAGAATATCACAGCAGAAGCCACTGCTAAACTCTTCTTTGAATGAGTGTGGGTGCACTTTGGGATCCCACAGTCTATCATCTCAGATCGGGACAGTCGGTTTCTCAGCACATTTTGGTCCAGTCTCTGGTCAATGCTGGACACCAAACTCACGAAGTCCACAGCCTTCCATCCTCAAACTGATGGCCAGTCAGAGGTTGTCAATAGGATGATTGTGCACATTCTGCGCATGTATAACTCAAAGCATCCACGCACATGGGACAAGAGCCTCCCCTATGTTCAGCACAACTACAACCAAGCTCTTCAAAGCTCCACTGGCCATAGCCCTTTTCAGGTGGGTTTGGGATTCCAGCCACTATGCCCCATTGATGTGGCCATGCCACTTGCAACTACTCACATAAATTCAGCTCATGTCCAGTCCGAAACAGATAAGGCCACCAGCTTCATTGAGCGCATCCAACATATTCGCCAGAAGGTCCATGAAATTCTTGAGAAATCAAATGCCAAGTACAAGCAGCGACATGATCAACATCGGGTGCCACACAAGTTTCAGGTGGGCGACAAAGTCTGGTTACATTTGCAAAAGGAACGCCTTACTGGAGCCTATCGGAAATTGAGACCACTCCGATATGGTCCTTACACCATTACTAAGGCCATGGGAGACAATGCATTTGAGCTCAGCATTCCCCCATTCCTTGGCCTGCACCCAGTGTTCAATGTGGACCGCCTGCGGCCATACTTTCCACCATTGCTAGAGACATCCGACATTGCAGAACAACTCAAACCCACAGAATTAAATCCAGATTGCATGGAACAAGCTGCAACTGATCGGATCATGGACACACAGATCAAGAACACTCGCCAACAGAATATCCAACTATATCAAGTTGTCAAAGCAGGCCAACTCCTTCAGCAGGGCAAGTGGCTCACCAGGGAACAAGTTCAGCAAAAGTTTCCTCTTCTCATGGAGGAGCTCAATGCAATGGGGACCATTGCTTCCTAAGGGGGGAGGAATGATCCAGGTGGATATTGGTGGCCACCTGCCAAGTCCACCTGGACCCCCACAATTTTTTTTCTCAGCATTTTCAGTTTCCTTAATTGTAGCACAACTTACTATTTTTAGCAGTTTTTCGGGTCCTGAACTTCCGGAGCCGTTTTGAGGCCCTAAACGACGTTTTTTGGGGAATCCGGGGGCAACATGGGCCCATGGAATGGACCGATGTTTCCCATTCCAACAATGGTAGTGCTCGGATAGATCTTTCTAACGAGCTATTGTATGCATCAAACGGAGATCATATGCCAAAGTTACGACCCCGGGAAGTTGATGTACCAATTTACCCCAAACGGGGCCCACAGTTTGGCGTTTCATCTCCTAGGGTTAGGTTTTGGAATGTTAAGGGTTTTCCATTGTTTCTCAACAATAAATAGGCCTTCGAGCCTCATTGTAACACAGTTCAGAGGCATGTAGCCATCACATCTCTTCTCAGAGATAAGCTACCATCGCCCTAGCTGGTTTATTTCCATTTCTGGTTGTAAGCATATTTCAGTATTTTCCATTAATGAAATGAAGTATTATTTCCGCTGCATCTTTGTGTATATGGTTATCTTTGTAATTTGTTGCGTTCCTATTTAAATCCGGATCAGGAGGGCCCCCATTCCAAGCTAAGTACACTTCCTTGTTAACTAGTTTTATTTCTTGTAATCTAGTTATTGTAGAACTGGTTTTTCAAAGCTTTATTTCAGATTGCTTTATGGTTAATGTATGGTGATTGATTTCATTAGATCTTAGCTTATTCATCATTTTATTAAGTTGGAAAAATAAAGTGTTCAAGTTGAGCACCCCTTCTACTAATATGATGAATTGAAACTAGTTTCCTTTGATTGCATGCAAGTAGTTTCATTATGTGGTTTTGGCATTGAGATGAATGAATTATGATGAAACACATTATGTGTCTCTTAAGTTAGGGGCCTTCTTTCATTTATAATTTGTCCATCTTAAGTTCTTGGTTTTAATCTCTGATTCATTAAGTGGTAATTGAGGCAAAAGTGGACTTCTTGAGTCAAGAACCATTTCAATATTTTTCCTCTTTTCAAACTAACTGAATTAGAGTTGTAGGATGTATTGCTTTAAGTTTTTGAATAACTTATATTTCAAGGTTTGATTACATCTGATCTTCACATATAGTGAACTTGCCTCAAAGCATAAACAACCCAGACTGATAAGAAATATTTGTGTTAATTTCGGTAAACAAATTAGCTCAACAAACAGAGCTAACTAAAAATTGTGTGGAGCACACACAATAATAAGTGCTTGATTCAACTGATAAACCGTTTAGTGTAGAAGCAAAGAATAATATATAGAGATAAGTATTAATTATTACTTTATAAATTTTGTTAATATTATACTATGTTCTAAAATGATTTAAAACTTTATGATTATCTCTCGTGACATATGTTTCTATGATGTAGGAGAATCATTGAATTGTTTAGCACGAGAATATGAAGTCGGTTGCAAGGAAAACAACAACAACAAGATGATATTAGAGTGTGTAGCAACACATTGGAGTTGAAGACTTCAGGAATAGGGCCATTGTGGTGACACTGGAACACTGTGATATGGATTTATCGCTATGAGGTGTGCTAGGACACATGTGTTGTATTATTAAAGAAAGGAAGAGGGATTCCTTGGCTGAGAGATTTCTTCTCGTGAGAGAAAGCCTTGGTAAGGGATGGATCGCAAGTTTTTGAGGAGCTAGAGAAGGGGATGCATGAACTTGGAAGGTGAGTGACTGCATGAAAGAAGAAATCAGTCACCAAAGGTATTGATGAAGCAATGAAGGGGATGCCAGAACTTTAAAGATGAATTGGTTTTCATAGAATCATGTGCATATCGATTGGGATAAGGAATGGATTAAGTGTGTCCTGGAAAGCAATGAGCTGAAATTGTTCCTAAAGGGGCATTGAGCACAACATATGGCATGGATGGACATTAGAGGCAGAGTGTGCTCCAGAGTTAAGTGACTGAGCAGGTCAAGGACCAATGGAAGCATAATAGACCAAATGAAGCCACATGGGAGATGGATGATCAAATGAGGTTGTCATACCCATTTTTGGTTGTTGAGTAAGTAGTTGTAAATGTAATTGTAAATATCATGTAAGAGATGTATATAAATATAAGTTTTGTTTTAGTATGTATGCTGCTAAGAACACAGAGAACGTTGTTCCCTTTAAGTGGGTGGGATTTGTAACACCCCTGGTATCACCCTAGTATACTCCCCCTAATTTTTATAATGTAATTGTACTTGATTAAAATTATTATATATTCATCTTAACGGCATGAAGACTGGGACCATATATACATGATATGAGGGGGAAAAGGAATAGGAACCTGAGTGGTGTTAGTTGGCACCACTACTTAATCAAATGTGCAACTAGAAAGAAATATCTTGAAGAATGTTCCATGAACAACATGAAGAGACACACAAGGAAAAGGATAAAAGGAATTCAAACAACAAAAATGGGGCTTTATATGGAGATGAAATAAATGGTATCAAGGACAAAATTGAATTTTTGGGATAAACCACCTGGAATGAAAATTCCCATACTCCCAGTGTTGAACATGATTTCCATCTAAGTTTGCTTGGAGAATCCCCTTGGATAGTGGATCTAGCTTGGGGGGTTACTGGTGCAAGAAATATAGGTTGAAAATAGTCTATGGTTGGGTAGAAAATCGACGTCCCGCCTTCAATTTTAGCCATTGTTAGAACTTAGATAAGTGTTATTAATTTTGAGCTATGAATATGATGATTAGTTCTTTATTGAAATAAATGTATAGCTCTGTGACATTTTTGATGAATGTAGGAAACTATTGCATGGAACCAATAAGAAAAAAAACTTGAGTGTTCAGTGGATTATATTGAAATTCAACCCTGAGGCTGTAAGAAAGATGTCTTGATTTTTATGTGCAAGTTAATATACTTCATGTGGACATGCAGGGCTCTATGATTACACTTGCTCACATTTTTGCTATAACTTTTCTTTTGGGAGGTTCCAAAAGATGAAACTTGGATGATAGTGAGGAGAAATCATATTGATAATTTGATCCATATTTCATATCTTGGATCATGATATTTTAAGAGATATGATTAGAGGTAGTTGAGTTTCTTGAATTCTTCTAAAATTGTGATTTAAAGGGGTCATATTGAAATTTTTGCTATAACTTTTCTTATGGGAGGTTCCAGAAGCTGAAACTTGGGCCATAATGAGGGGAAATTCCGCTGATCATTTGGTCCAAATTTAAGATCTTGGATCATGATATTTTAGGATATATGATCAAAGGAAGTCGAGCTTCCTAAATGCTCCTAAAATCGAGCATCAAACACGTCATTTTGGATTTTTTTCTATAACTTTTCTTCTGGGAGGTTCCAGAAGCTAGAACTTGGACCATAGCGAGGGGAAATCGTGATGCTCATTTGGTTCAAATTTAAGATGTTGGGTCATATCATTTTAGGAAATATGATTAGAGGAAGTTGATCTTCTTAAATGCTCCTAAAATGTGCATTAAACAGGTCATGTTAGAATTTCTTCTATAAATTTTTACTTGGTGGTTCCAGAGGTTGAAACTTGAACCATTATGGGGGATCTCCCATTAATCATATGATTCAATTTTTAGAAATGGGATTGCTATAATTTAGGATATGTTCCATAAATAATTTTCTCTATTAGTTTTCATGCCAAGTGTTTGAAGATAAGAACCTTCTTCATGATCCTCAACCTAAACAAGCTTTACTATGTAGTGCTTGAAGCTCCTTCTCTCCAATATGCCCTGGTCTTTGATGCCACAAAATTATATTTTTTCTAGAGACAATAGGGGCTTTGAATTCTTCATTTCCACCCTTATGAACAATGGAAATATCACCCCAACCACTGAAATTTATTCCCAACATCTTGTACAAAGCTCCAGTCTAGGATCTCGTATGCAACATCATTTCTCCTCAAACCATCCTAGAAGTTTAATTTTCAAGCATAGTTTTTACACCTACATCACTCATCCTACTTAAAACTATCAAGTTTCTATACCAGGCATAGGTTCAATAAGTAGTTGACATGTTTGAACATAAGTTGTTGCGAGTAATGAGTACCTATTGATTTTAGAATGTAGGATACAGAAGTTTGGGAACTGATAATGCATTTTATGATACTAGAATGTTCTTGTCAATCACTTATGCTTACAAATATAAAGGAAAATTAAATTAATCTAGAAGGGATTTAATATGGGACTAGCACTATAACAATGTTGGATTGTTACTATCATGTCTACATAATGGTGATAGAACTGAACAACTTTGCAAAAATATGAAGAAGATCATGCTCTTCTTGGTAAAAGTGGATAATTTGAAGAATTTTGCAAATTCATTAACAAAATTTTTGAGCACTGAGAAGTTCTCTTGATGTAGAGAAACAATGGATATTGTTGCTTTGGATTGTTAATCGCGTACTCTTGTAAGCCATTTTATGCAAAGAAAACAACAGGTGGAAGAATGTTGCATATGTGTTATATTATTTGCATGATTAAATTTGAGGGCGATTTGTATGTGATAGGAATAAAAAGGGGCCACGTGGGGCAAGAGCACCCCCCCCCCCAAAAAAAATAAAAATAAAAATAAAAATCGATGAATAAGTTTTTCTCTTGGTGCTTCTGTGGTTCATGGTGGTTCAACCCAAGGTTTTCTAATTCTATTTTATCAATTAAGGTTGTAATATAATCTTGGCCAATGGATTATGAGTCTTGGATGCCACAAGATGTTATAATTTGCATTGTAAACAACGAAGTTGATTGATGATCAAATTAAAGGTTTAGTTCTAAACAATTTGTTGGTTTGGGTTTCCAGAGAAAGTCTCTATGTAATATGTTATTGTCATTGTTTTTGTTTCTATTTACTGAGAATTTGTGTATGCATTTCATTGTTGTCTAGGATTTAAAACTTACACGTAGATGCAAAAAGGGTTGTTCTTAGAATCAATTCCATAGTTGATAACCATGTTATTTTATAACTCCCTGGATGACATGTATGCTTCAAATCTCATTCATGGAAATTATCCTTCTTGTATGATAGCCACACATCAAATCTCAAGGTAACATGAAATTAATTTGCATGAACTCTTTCATTGAGCTCTTTCCTTGCTTTGTCTTATGTTCCCTGGTGATGTTTGGGTGCTAGGGTTATTTTCCTTCTACATTATTTGACAATTTGTTTGATTTGGAATCTTGTGGATTTGCTATGGGTCTGGAGTTTTATGCTTTCAAGTAACATTGGATTGTGTAGATATTTTTGGTTTTAGAGGATATCTCTGTTTTCTTGGTAGTGCCTTTCTTTCATGTTTTTTAAGCTTCTTGCAAAGATAGGATTTTGGAAAGAATTCATGGTTTTTGGATTTAATCGAGAATTTTGGAAATTTTCCCTATCAAGGGAGTACCATTTGCAAAGATATTTTGAAAATTTAGAGGATTTTGGGGAGACATGAAAATAACATATCTAATAACATAACATCTTTTTCTATTGATCCAGGTGGATTTTACAACCCATAAAATTTATTTCTTCAAATGTTGATGCAAAGTTCTCCATGTTGAAGACCTCATTGAGAGCTTTCCAAGTATTCTTGAATGAATTCAAACAAACGTTGCATGAGAAAGTTATGGCATTCTAAATTTTTGGCCCAATAGGAAAAAAATGTGCAAGATTGACATGTGGCATCATCGTCGATTGACACGTGGCAGTGCGATAATTGATGTGGGTGTTGATGTGGCAGTATGAATGGTGAGGTAGTAGTATAGGTCCTAATGTGACATTGAAGTGGTAGGTTGACTGGGAAGTACATACATTGACATGGCACTGACGTGCCAGGTTCGTTGGACATGATGTAGCACTAACATTACAATTTGGTTGGACAAGTTGATTATGCAGAGGGTTGATGTGGACCATTAAGAGGGCACCATGTGGTATCCCTAAATAAATTAGGTATGATTGGTGAAAAATACATTGGGTCAAATTGAACCCCTAACCTCTGTGGGAACAAATAATTAGATTTAGCACTGCACCACCACATTGTCATTACAAGGGTTCTAGATAAATTGGTAATTAAAGTTTGTCTAACTTTTTTGGGTTAAAAATGGTGTTGGGAAAAGTTGACTCGGTGAAATCCACCTGATAGTCCAATGAATTTACCAATACACTAACCATCCCTCGTTACAGAGATGCTAGAAGACTAGTATATAAATTTTACTATTAAGTAGTTTCCCAAAATGGAAGGTCTATGGTTTGATTCCATGAACTTTGCAACTACAACACAATGTTCCAAGCACTATTTCACAATTTTCTTTGAATAGCCAATCAAATGACATGCTATTTAAATTTTGTTGCAGCCAACAAATTAGAAATAGGTGTAGGCAGGTTTCAACCCTACGACTTCCCGCAGATGATCTAAAGGTTCAACCAACACACAAACTATGCATTTATTTGGAAAAACAAACATTTTTATATTTGAATTGTAATGTTCCAAGCACCTAAAAAATCATAATAGTCCGCTTGTTTGAAATTGATTCCTCTATAATATAAACCAAGTGCTTTCACCAATGTGAAGAATAGTAGATTTTACAGTATAGACCAACAAAAAGACCCTTTGTGGAATATTTTTACTGATCTATTTGGATATTGGTGGCTACTCGCTTATTCCACTTGGACCCCCAACATTGTTTCTTTCATCTTCCTTAATTGTAGCAGATTTTACTATTTTTGGCATTTTTTCGGGTCTTAAATTTCTCGAACCATTTTGAAGCCGTAAATTATGTTTTTTTTTTGGAAAATAGGAAAACAAAAAAATTGAAAAAAGGGTTTGCAATGGAAATTTGTAGTCATTAAATAGATATTTCTAACTCGGAATCATACACATCAAACAAAGATCATATGCCAAATTTACAACCACAAGAAGTTGGTGTACCAACTAACCCCGACAGGGCCCACAAATGTTTGGCGCTTCATCTCCTAGGGTTAGGTTTTTGGATGTTTGGAGTTTTCCTTTGTTTTTAAATAATAAAAAGTCTTGTGAGACCCATTTTAACACAATTCAAAGGCATGTAGATGCCACATCTCTTCTCAGAGATAAGCTACCATCACCCAAGCTAGTTTATTTCCATTCTGCATGTAAACAATTTTTAGTATTTTGTTATTAATGAATTGAAGTTCAATTTTCATTGTAGATCTATGTTTCTGTTTAAATATGTGTTTCATTTCATTCCTGCATAAATCTGGATCAGTGGTATCAGAGTGGTCTACTCTGTCTCTGTTTTTTTGTGCATGTCCCCAATGAGGTCGGGGAATAACGAGTTAGGGCTTGAATTGGTTGAACCTTTGCAAGTCTAACCTCACCGACCTCTACTAAATCCCATGGTGGAAGGAAAAAGAGAAGCTCTCAAGTGACAAACGAATGAGATGATGGATAAAGTTTCCTAGATACTTCAGCAGATGCCCATAGGCAACACCTCTTCATCTAATGCCACCTTAGAGGTGCCACTCCCTTTAAGGTACAAGTCAAATTTGACATTCCCATATTTGAAGGCCAGATAGATGCATATTTCACATATAAATAGTTAAATCTATTGGAAGGAAATTTTTCATTTCATGATTTTTCCAATAGCGAAAATATTACTTTTGTATTCCTCAAAGCTCCCGCCCACGTCAAGAACTGGTGGGAACTATGAACATAACTACATAAAATGGACCACAATGCGGCAGGGAAGGGACCAAAATGTGTCAAATTTCACAAATATTTTTCATACCCTTCACACAAAGTTGGGTATCAAGGATTCTGAGCAACATCTAATAATAAAGTACCGTGATTGCCTACACAAATACATCCAGGATGAGATTGATTTCTTGGACATCTCCTTGCTTGGTATTGCCTATCGACACACTATCAAGATCGAACAAAAATTTAAATAGAAGAAGTGATAGTTTGGATCTGCAAATCATAAGAAATGGTAAGGCGCCTCCAAATTGTATAACAAAGGACAAAGCCAAGGCAGTGTGAGCCAAGACAACCCATCAAAGCCGCAAGCAAAGAACAACACCACGAAGATAAAGAAGGACATAAGAAAGTGGTGTGAGGTCCATATGAGCCCAAATCAGAACACAAGTGAGTGTCGAGCCAAGAAGTCGTTGGTGGCCGAGCTGAAGGCTTCAAAGTTAGATGCATGCTATGACTTTGAGTCAGAACCAAAAAAGGGGAATGACAAAGGGAAGCAAGTTATTGATGCATAGCCAAGTTCCATCTTTGCCACCACCAAGATCTAGAAGGTTGAGCCTGAAGATCCAGAGGAAGGGTAGTTTCTTTTGTTGATCCAGGTGGATATTGGTTGCAACCCACCTATTCCACCTAGACCTCCAATTTGTTTCATTTTTTTCCCTGATTATTACATTATTTACTATTTTTAGCATTTTTTCAGATCTTGAACTTCTGGAGTAGTTTTGACCCCCTAAAAGATGTTTTTTTTTAGGTTCACAATAGCTACATTTCCATAGGCAAGGGCTTATTGCAAATATTGTATTACTTGGAGAGAGTTTTCCAACAAGGTATCATACACGCCAAACGGAGATAATATGAACAAGTTACGACCCCAGGAAGTTGGTTGCCCAACTAACCCCATAGGGGCCCACAAACTCTTGGCATTCCATCTCCTGGGGTTATGGTTTTGGTTGTTTAGGGTTTTCCCTTGTTGTTCAATAATAAATAGGTCCTTAAGCCTCATTATAAAATAGTCCAGAGCCATGTAGCTACCACATCCCTTCTCAGAGATAAGCTACCATCGATCGAGCTAGTTTATATTCATTTCTGTATGTAAGCATATTTCAATTCTTTGATATTAATGAAATGAAGTTTTATTTATGATACATCTCTATGTATATGGGTATTTCTGTAGTTTCTTCATTCCTGCATAATTCTGGATCAATGGTATCAGAGAGGTCTATTATTTCTCTTTTTTTCTTTGCATGTCCCCAATGAGGTCAGGGTATAAGGAATTAGGGCTCGAACTGGTTGAACCTTTCCAAGATCAACCTTGCAAAGCTCGACAACCTCCCATGGTGAAAGAAAAGAAAGATGATTGGGAAGGAGATCCTTTCAAAATATTGATCGAGGAAGCTCTCGAGCGATAGAGGAACACGATGATGGATAACTTTTCCCATATCCTTCAATGGCTACCCACAGGCGAACCATATTCATCCAACAGCCACTCTGGAGGTACCACTCCTTTTAATGTATAGGTTAACTTTGATATTACCATATTTGAGGGCTAGATAGATGTAGACACCATAGATAAATGGTTAAATCTGTTGGAATGATATTTTTAGTTCATAACTTTTCCAATAGGAAAAGATTACTTTTGCACTTCTCAAAGTTTCCCCACACATCAAGGACTGGTGGGAGACCTCCTATGAACAAAAGGACGAGAGGGAATCCTCAATGTTTTAGTTGCACCCACTTGGAATTATTTCCGAGACGCCATCAAGGAACAATATTACCATGTCGGGAGCTATGAAGATAAATACATAAATTGGACCACGCTATGGTAGGGAAGGGACCAAGATATGTTGGAGTTTACAAATGTTTTCCATACCCTTCAATCGATGCTAGGTATCAGGGATTCTGAGTGAAATTTGGTACTCAAGTATCGCGACTATCTACACAAGTACATCCTTGACGAGATGGAGTTCCTAGACATCCCCTCACTCGGCACATCGTACTGATATGATGTCAAGATTGAGTAGAATTTTAAACATAAGAAGAGAGACTTTGGATCTATGAATCCAAAGCAAGGAAATGGTGCCCTGGAACCACAAAGAAAAGGAAAAATCCAAGGCGAAGCGACCCAGGACAACCCACAGAAGCTGCAAGCAAAGAACAACACTATGAAGACAAACAAGGACATAGGAAAATGGTATGAGTTCCATAAGATCTCCACTCACAACACAAGTGAATGTCGGGCCAAGCAGTCACTAGTGGTCAAGCTGAAGGCTTCTGAATCAGACGCATGTTCCAACTCTGATTCAAAACCCGAAAAAGGGAATGACAAAGGGAATAAGATCATTGATGTGAAGCCCAGTGCCACCATGGCCACCACTAAGATCCAGAAGCATGAACCTGAAAATCCAAAGGAGGGGAAACGCCTCTTCCACTCACAGATGTGGGTGAAGGTTTCTCCATTGTAGCTCATTTTCAAAAACAAGAGCCAAAAGAACCTCATTTCAGTAGAGGTCATGAAGCGGCTGAGCCTACCAACTACAACACATTGATAGTTGAACACCATGGGGTGGCTTCACCAAGGACCAGATCTCTACATTAGCCAGTAGTGTCGCCTTCCCTACAACATCAAGCCATTCATAGATGAGGTATTGTGTGATGTTTCTCCTCTTGAAATTTGTGATGTATTATTAGGAAAACCATACTTGTGGAAGAGACATGGTGTATATGATTCTAGACCTTGCTCTATGATTATTGCTTTGGGAAATAATTTGTATAGGATACCAGAGGTAGCCCCGCCTACTGCCATCTCTTTTATCACTGCAAAGCAATGCAGTAAGATCATTTCCCAAACCAGGAAATTTGTTTTCCTTATGATTCTCCCTCAGGGAAAGAAGAAGGTTGTGGCCACGACTTCCAAACAGGGCTCCTTCGCACAACAGTAGCAGATGGACAACGTCATGGAGGAGTACAGGGAAATTTTCTCCTCACCTACAAGGGTACCTCTGCACTTTCAGGTCAAGCACTCCATCGATCTGACCCTTGGCACACTGCTACCCAATGGACCAATCTATCGACGCTCAATTTTGGATAATGATCAGATAAAGAGGCAGATTCAAGAGATGTTACAGAAAGGGCACATTAGGCCAATCTCATCACCCTGTGGGAGCCTGATTGTATTGGTACAAAAGAAGGACGGGACCTAAAGACTTTGTATTAACTATCGGGTGTTGAATAAGATCAATGTACGGAATAGGTACCTAATCCCATGGATCGATGACCTTCTGGACCAACTCAGGGGGGTAAATATTTCAGCAAGATTGAATTAAAGTATAGTTATCCCCAAGTGCATATCTAACCCTCTGTTGTGTGGAAGACTTACTTCAAATCCAAGGAGGGACTTTTCGAATTGTTGGTCATGCCTTTTGGGTTGACGAATGCCCCCACAACCTTCATGAGATTGATAGATGACATCTTGAAACCCTTCACCAATGAATTCATGGTGGTGTATATAGATGACATCTTGATCTTCAACCGAAGTTGGGAAGAGAACCTCCACCATATTCGATAGGTCCTTCAAACTCTACGACAACAAAATTTGCATGCCAATTTGGAGAAATGCACTTTTGGCATGACCCAGTTCAATATTTTGGGTACTTCATTGATGAGCAGGGTGTGCATGTGGACCTAGCCAAGATACAAGTCATTCGAGATTAGCCAACCCCAACCACTCTAACAGAGCTCTGTAACTTTCTTGGTCTTGCCAATTTCTACCATAGGTTCATGTTTAGGTTCTCTCATGCCTCTTGGCCTTTAATTCAAGTCACAAAGGGTGGAGAAAAAGCAAAGTTTTTTTTTGTTCTGAAACCCAACAAAAGGCATTTTCCAAGTTGAAGCATCGTCTCTACTCTACATCAGTGCTCACATTAACAAACCTGCAAAAACCATTTGAGAGTGAGACAAACGCCTTTGTCTATGCTATTGGTGTAGTTTTTACTTAGCAAGGGCATCCAGTGGCTTACCAGAGTGAGGCTCTTTCAGACACAGTCTGAAATTATCCCACTTATGACAAATAAATGTATTCCATTGTGCAGGGCTTCTATCATTCGAAGAATTACATTATGGGGAAGGAAATGGTCATCCACACATACCACCGATCCCTGCAATTAATATAGACACAAGGGAAGTTGTAGAACGATCACCATCAGAAATGGTTCACATACCTGCAACAGTTCCATTTGAACATTAAGTAAAAGAAGGGAAACACCAATAATGTTGCAGATTGCCTTATTCAGCCACCAGTCATGCCGTTGATCACTGTGCTCGACTCCTGTGGGAACGAGACTGCGAGGTGGACGCATATTTACAAGAGTGATCCAGAATTTGGCAGCACATACTAGACACTCCTATAAGGTAAGAAAGCTCCAGATTTTCACCTCTAGGATGCATTGTTATGCCACCTAGGACACATCTATGTTCCTTCAAGTGAACGTGAAAAGGTTATTTGGGAGGCGCACTACAGTCGGGTTGCTGGACATTTTGGAGTAGAGAAAATAGTGGCCGAACTACAAAAGTATTTTTATTGGTCGAACCTTTGTCAGGATGTTGGGAAGTACTTTAGATCATGCACCGCCTGCACCATTTCCAAACCAACCATCAAGAAGAAAGACCTATATACTCCTCTTCCTACTCCTAGTCAGCCTTGGGAATCCATCTCCGTGGATTACATGTCGAGCCTTCCTTCTACTAAGCACGACAACAACTGCATTTTCATGGTCATCGACAGATTCTCTAAGATGGCCATTATGGCAACCTGCAAGAAGAGTATCACAGCAGAGGCCACTACTAAGCTCTTCTTCGAGTGAGTGTGGGTACACTTTGGGATCCCACAGTCCATTATCTCATATGGGGATAGCGGGTTCCTAAGTGCATTTTTGTCAAGTCTCTGGTCGATGTTGGATACCAAAATTACTAAGTCCATGGATTTCCACCCCCAAACTAGTGGTCAAACATAGTTCATCAACAAGATGATCGTAAACATTATGTGTATGTACAACTCGAAGCATCCACACACATGGGATGAAAGCCTGTCCAGCACAGCTACAATAGAGTTATCTATAGCTCAATGGCCCACAACCCCTTTCAAGTAGGGTTGGGATTTCAGCTAGTATGTCCCATTGATGTGGCCATACCATTTGCAATTAGGGAGATTTGTCTCACGTCCAATCTGAAGCCGAAAGGGATAACAACTTCATTGAGCACATTCAATGCATCTTCCAGCAGATCCATGATATATTGGATAGATCCAATACTAAGTTTAAGCAACACCATGATCAACATCAAGTGTCGTACAAGTTCCAAGTGGGTGACAAAGTTTGGCTACATTTGCAAAAGGAGCACCTCGTTGGACCCCACCGCAAGCTTTGCCCACTCCAATATTTTCCATACGCCATCACCAAGGTTTTCAGGGACAATGCCTTCGATCTCAACATTCCACCATTCTTTGGTGTGCATCGAGTGTTCAATGTAGATCGCCTTCGGCCATAATTTCCACCATTGTTGGACACATCCGACATTGTAGAACCACTCACACCAACAAAGCTGAACCCAGACTGCATGGAAAATGCCACAATTGATCAGATAATGGACACGCATATCAATAACACTCACCAATAAGGGATCCAACTATATTGATTTCTCAAAGCAGTCCAACTCCTTCACCAGGGCAAGTGGTTCACCAAGGACCAAGTTCAACATAAATTTCCTCACCTCATGGAGGCTCTTCACATAATGGGGACCATTTCTTCCTAAGGAGAGAGGAATGATATAGGTGGATATTGGTGGCCACTCACCTATTCCACCTAGACCCCTAGTTGATTTCATATGTTTCCTTGTTTATTGCAGCATTTACTATTTTTAGCAATTTTTCAGGTCCTGAACTTCTAGAGGAATCTTGACCCCCTAAACAAAAAAAAAATTAGGTTTGAAGCAGGGCCATAGTTGTAGGAAAGGGCCTACCACAAATCCTATTGTACTCAGAGATACATTTCCAAAAAGGTATCGTATGCACCAAACAAAGATAATATGACCAAGTTACGACCCCGGGAAGTTGGCTGCCCAACTAACCCTAACGGGGCCCACAAACTCTTGGTGTTCCATTTCCCAGGGTTAGGGTTTTGGTTGTTTAGGGTTTTCCATTGTCTTAAAATAATATATAGGCCCTTGAGCATCATTGTAACAGAGTTCAAAGGCACGTAGCTGCCACATCTCTTCTCAAAGATAAGCTACCATCGATCAAGCTAGTTTATTTTCATTTCTGTATGTAGGCATATTTCAGTTCTTTCATATTAATGAAATGAAGTTTAGATCAATTTCACTGATAGATGTGGGTGAATGGGTCTCCACTGCAATTCATTTTTCGACAGCGGGAGCCAAAAGAACCTCATCTCAATAGAGGTCATTAATTTCATGGTCCTATCAACCACACCACGTTCACAACCATACACCATTGGGTGGCTCCACCACGGACGAGATCTTCATGTCAGCCATCAGTGCCATCTTCCCTACAACATCAAAACCTTCATAGATACATTTTTGTGTGATGTTTCTCCTCTTGAAGTTTATGACGTATTATTAGGCCAACCATACTTATGGAAGCGTCATTTTGTGTATGAATGGAGGCTTCACACTGTTATTATTACTTTGGGTAGTAATCTATACATGATACCAAAGGTAGCCTCGCCTACCACCATCTTTTTGATCTCTGCTAAGAAATGTTGTAAGATCATCTCCAAGATTGAAAATTTATTTTCTTTTTTATTTGTTCTCAAAGTAAGGGGAAAATCGTGGCCACGTCCACAACCCCTGCAAAGGGTTCGACCGCGCAACAAAAGCAGGTGGATAAGGTCATCAAAGAATGCAAGGACATCTTCTCCTTAGCCACAGGGCTACCTTCACACTGTAAGGTCAAGCATTCAATCGATCTGACTATCAAAGTGACTCTACCCAATGGGTCGATATACCGCTACTCTATTATACAAAATGAAGAAATGAAGCAGCAAATCCAGGAGTTGCTACAAAAAGGGCATATCCTAACCAAGTTCCGCACCTTGTGGGAGCCCAATTTTACTTGTAAAAAAGAAGTATATGACCTGGAGACTCTGCAGTGATTATCGAGCACTAAATAAAATCACTGTCAAGAACAGGTATCCAATCCCACAGATTGATGACCTTCTCGACTAGCTCAAAAGGGCCAAGTATTTTAGGAAGATCAATTTAAAGTCTGGTTATCACCAGGTTTCAATAGAACCCACGAATATATGGAAGACTACCTTCAAATCCAAGGAGGGCCTTTTTGAGTGGTTGGTCATGCCTTTTGAGTTGAAAAATGCCCCTACAACTTTTATGAGGTTGATGGATGACATCCTCATCTTTAGAAAGAGTTGGGAAGAGCACTTGCAACACATTAAGCAGGTCCTTCAAACCCTATGATAGAAAAAACTTTGTGCGAACTTGGAGAAATGCACCTTTGACATGAGCTAGGTCCAATATATGGGTTACAACATTAACAAGAAAGGTGTGCATGTGGATCTAGCTAAGATCCAAGTAATTAAGGATTGACCACCCCAACCACCCTAATAGAGGTTTCAAGCTTTTTGGGCCTTGCCAATTTTTATTGGAGGCTTGTGTTGGGATTCTCTCATATCACTTGGCCTTTGAGTCATGTTACCAAGGGCAGAGTGAAAACAAGGTTTTTCCTGTTCGAGTGTCAACAAAATTTGTTTGTAGAGATGAAGCATAGCCTCTTCTCTACACCACTAATCACATAGACATACCTGCAACAACCATTTGAGATTGAGAAAAATTCCTTTGACTATGCTATTGGTGCAATTAGCACCTAGAAAGGGCATACGGTGGCCTATCATAGTGAGACACTTTCCGACACAATTTGGAAATACGCCACCTACGTAAGGAGATGTATTCCATCGTGTAGGCTTACAAACAATGGAAACATTACATTATGGGGAAGGAGACAGCCATCGACAGAGATCACCTACCCCTACAGTATATACAGACCCAAAAGAAGTTTCAGAATGATTGTCATCATAAGTGGTCCACATATCTCCAACAATTCCATTTGAATAATAAATACAAGAATGGCATCACCAATCATGTTGAAAATTTACTTAGTCGAACACCGGTTGCATCACTAACCACTGTTCTCAACTCTTGTGGCCACGGGACCTATGGATGGCCGAAGCTATACAAAAATGATCTATATTACACTACCACATACCAAATTCTAGTGGATGGCAAGCAAGTTTCAGGCTTCCACCTCTAGGGTGCATTATTATGCGACCTGGGCCACCTTTGTGTTCTTTAAAGTGAGTGTGCGAAGCTTATTAGGGAGGCGCACTACATTCGAGTAGGACACTTTGGTGTGGTCAAAAATATGGAGATAATACAAAGTATTTTTATTGTCCAAATCTCCGACAAGATGTTGAAAAATGCATCAGATCTTGCACTTCATGTGTCGTCGCCAAGCCAACCATTAAGAAGCAAGGCTTGTATACTCCTCTACCTACTCCTAGTCGGCCTTGGGAATCCATCTCCATGGACTATATGTCTAGCCTTCCTTCTACCAAGCATGACAATGACCATGTATTTGTGGTCGTCGAAATATTTTCTAAGATGGCCATATTGGTTGCCTGCAAGAAGAGTATCACAACAAAGGTCACTGCCAAACTCTTCTTTAAATGAGTGTGGGTACATTTTGGGATCCTACAAACCGTTATATTAGATTGGGATAGCAAGTTCCTAGGCATGTTTTGGTTGAGCCTTTGCTCATTTTTGGACACTAATCTCACCAAGTTGACTACATTCCACCCCCAGATTGATGGCCAGATAGAGGTCATTGATAGGATGACTGTGCACATGATACACATGTACAAATCGAAGCATCCACAAACATGGGATGAGAGACTTCCCTATATGGAAAAAAACTATAACAAAGCTCTCCATAGCTTTATTGGCCACAATCTTTTTGAAGTGGGTCTAGGATTTAAACCATTATGTCCCCTTGATGTTGCACTTCCTTTTGTAACTACATAGCAAGCATCTTCCCATGTTCAATCCAAAGTTGATAAAACAACCAGGTTTATTGAGAAAATTCAACATATCCACTAGTAGGTTCATGAAATCTTGGATAAATCCAATGAAAATACAAACAATGACATGATCAACATCGAGTGCCCCATGAATTTCTGGTGGGCGACAAAGTTTGGTTACATTCGCAGAAAGAGCGCCTCGTTAGAGCCCATTGTAATTTTCGACCCACGCTGATACGGGCCTTAAACCATCACCAAGGTTGTGGGATACAATTCTTTCGAGCTTAGTATCCCCCCATTCCTTGGCTTCAATCCCATATTCAATATGGACTACCTTCGGCCATACTTTCCACCATTACTAGGAACATTAGACATTGTTGAGCAATTGATGCCAATAGAGCTTAACGCAAACTACATTCTATAGGGAAAAACTAATTGGATCATGGAAACACAAACTAGAAACACTCACAAATAAAGGATCCAAGTGTATCGAGTTGTCAAAGTTGCCCAGTTGTTGCACCAGGGAAAGTGTCTCACCAGGGACCAAGTTCAGCAAAAATTTCCCCATCTCATGGAGGCACTCAACAAAATGGGGACCATTGCTTCCTAGGGTGGGGGGACCGATCCACATGGAAATTGGTGGCCACTTACCTATTCCACTTGCACCCCCAACATTGTTTCTTTCAGTTTTCTTAACTGTAGCACAATTTACTATTTTGGCAGTTTTTTGGGTCCTGAACTTCTGGAGCCTTTTTGAGGCCCTAAACGACACTTTTTTGGAAAATGGAAATACCAATAAGTTATGACATGGGTTTGAAACAAATGTTTTAGTCCTTAGATAGATATTTTTAACGAGGTATCATACACATCAAATGCAGATCATATGCCAAAGTTAGGACCTTGGGAAGTTGGTGTACCAACTAACCTGTTGTCGTTGTGACAACGACCCTCCAAAATTTTTTCCTAACTCAATTTTGGAGCCTATGGAAATTGTCATTCCAAGCTACCTAGTGTCATCACGTTGTTTGATTTGCCATTCTTATGTTTTCTCTAAGTGTCACATCCTCCTAAGTCAATGTTTTCTAAGTGTCATCACCTTAACTTTAAAAGTGCTTGTGTTATCTTGTCCTAGGGTAGGTGAAGTCATTGCTTTTATTGACTTGGAAACTAGCCTTATTCACCATACAACACACACAAAAGCAAGCAAAAGAACTAAAAATAACCTTTAAAGCAAAAGCACACTTTAAGTTGACAAAGAGTTGCCTCCTTGATGAGCGCACTCCTTTGGGCTGAAAAACTGTGCGCGCCTTGGAGTGCACTCCTTAATTCTCATCCAGTGCACACTCCTTGAGGGAATTCCTTTAGCACAAAGACATGCACCCTTTTATAACTCATGCATGTGCTTTCTTGTTGCATGTGGGTGCACTCAAAGAAAGTAGGAGCCCACTACACTTCGCTTAACTAATTCATCCACTCGTTGATAAGTGGCGAACATGTATGGAATGGATTTACATATAATCTATTTATAATCAACTCGGTTAATAATTCTTTCCGATAATCATTCTCATCCAAGTTGGACACACATCTTTGGATCAAGGAGCTCTTCATTCCAAGTAAGTTTTGCATGTCGATTATATTAGTTTCCTTGGATTTTTTTGTTGTCGGTCTTGCTTTCCTTCTTGACATTTCACTTATTTTCAGTTTATTTACTGGCATGCAGTTCATTATTGATTCTACAAGTGTCAAGCTATTGTCGCAAGTTGTGGCTCTGCATATTATTTAACTACTCATATTCTAGTCATGATTGTGACAGAAGCTATAAGAACTTGTATATATTTTCTCTCAATACTTTTATCATTCTATATCATTGTTGAACTTGTCCTTTAGCCATTACAGGAAAGAGCGCACTTCTGGAAGACAAAGCCTAATTATTTCATAAAATTGTGCCCCAGAAAAGAAAATTTTCCCTCAAGAGTGCACTCCTTAGTCACAAAAAACTATACCCCCCTTGATCGAATGAGCACACCTCGAACACATAAGTTTTTTCCCATTCGCCTCTTCAACATGTGCCCTTGTACCCTCTGTATCCTCTTGAGTGCATGAAGGCACCTTGAAGGATTGAATACCCAAAGCCTCACTCCTTCATCTCTTTGGAGTGTTCCCTTGAGCCCTCTTAGTCCCCTTAAGCACATGAGCACACCTTGAAGGCTTGAAGGATTTGGATTTGAGCTTCATCAGTGTACCCTACACCCTTGATGATCTCTCCCTCTTGATTGAGTGAATGAGTGCACCTCAAAGCCTCAAATTACCCTTGAATATCATTATTTGATAGTGCACCCTCCTTGTTTTTATGCAAATTTATTTCATGTACAAGTAGTTATATCCCATCGTTGATAGGCCTATGTTATCATTTATATTTTATGGCCCTGTGAATATGATTTTCTAAGTTATTACTTCTAATAGGTATAATATTTCATAAAGCTATTTGTTTTCTTCATGAGTGTGCTTCTACATACAGGTGTTCAAGTTGCTAATGTTGATACTCTTTCATCATCTATTGGAATGATGCTTCCCACTACAAGTCGAGTGGCCTCCAAAGAAGCCTCAAAAGCGAGAATTTAAGAAGCATAGAAGTTACAAAGCCTACCATTCCCATCTATGCAGATACATAATGCTTAATAGACAAGTCTGTTGAGGTCACCGGGAAAGACATCAAAGACACCTTCATGCAAAAACAATTTGCTGAAAATCTGGAAGACTTGGAAGTATACATTAATATCAAGCAGTCCATGATGCACAATATCGCATGTAGATTCCTAGTCATTCCTTTTGCAGAAGTGATTAAATGGATCCTTACACACATGGATGATTTATATCTAGTGCTTTGAAGTGAAAGCGATGGTCAAATTTCCACCCATTATAGAGAAGACATGTAGACTTATTATAAGATGAAAAATCCCACAGAGTGTGCCAACAACAACTTCTACACTAGATGGGTTGATCTTGATAAGTGACACCATTAAATATTGGTGTCGATATCCTGCTAAGTTCCAACACCGCCCATCTGTAGTTTACCTGAACAGGATTCTCATATATGTGTATTAGTATCTCATTTTTATGTGTTTTTATGTGTTTTAGGATGCATGGGTAAAAGAATGCTGAAGTATTTGAAGAGAACTAGATATATATGCTAAACATGGTAGTTACCCATGGAAAAGTCTTCAATTGGGTAGATATATTTTCATTTGAGTTGTAGTGTCATGCTGGGCAAGTTAAAGCATCTCTAAGGTCAAACCAGGCAACATAGTTCTATATGTCTACATCTCTATTGGATGGGACCAATGCACGATATGAGTTCCCATGAATATATTGGAACTGGACACCACGTGATAAGTTTCCAGTTTACTTCCACTATAGGGTGTTGTCATATTTTATTTTCAGAGGAGCATATGACGAATTAGCAGAGAATTTATTCGTAGTCATATTTCTGATGATATATGAGATTGATCCTCCTTGCATAACTAATCAAGTGATAGAGTCATTACATGATATCATAGATTAGTTTGTTGTGCTTGAAGGTACATACATTCAATGTTTTTGATGTCATATTTCTCCTCACCTCATGCTGCGATGTGACTAATAAGGTAGTCTTGCAAGAAGTGGCTTATCATTTTAGCAAAGGGTTGTCAGGAGTCCTTCATAGAAGGAAGAAATCCCCTTGTCCCACTTTTCCTTTGAGGATCATATTGTATGATTTGAAGAGCCATAAGGTTGTGGAAGCATAAATATATGAGTTGGACTGCTTGCACTTTGCAGTCAAGGATTTTCACAGATATGACCCCAAAAGAGTGTGCAGGAAACATTGAGAAAGGATTAATTTCGCTTGGAGATATTCATTAATGTCTACAACAGAAGATGAGAAGGTAAAGAACTGGTATAATATAGTAATAAGAACACACATAGGAATTGAAGTATGTTCCCCCCAATATATACAGGTACATGAGGGACCACAATCAACTCCTCAATCAAAGAGTACAACTCCAGGAAAAAGATCGAGCACGATTTGACAGGATAAAGTAGCAGTAAGTGGAAATATGATCCTTTAAATAAGGGATTTATTCAAGATTAATAGGAAAGGAGATAATCATAGGCAAATATGCAACAAGAAGAGGAGGAGAAGAGGAAGCAAGAAGAGTTTCTCAAGAAGCAACATGAAGAATAATAGGAGAGAAGGAGAATAGAAGAAGAATGACAAAGGTAGTCACATGAGGAGGAAGCAACACAGAGGTTGGAGGAAGAAAAATTGACTCTGGAAATATAGGAAGAGTTGGAGGAGGATGATACCATATAGCCCATATATTATGAGTGAGTTTCTCCTGTAGAACCTCCTATTACGAGTGGTTGTCTTGCATTCGACGAAAGTTGAATCACACCTCCACCTGAAGATAGAGTCATGGATGTGTGTAATGTCACATTTTATCAACTCAAGAAAATTATCATGCAACAATGACATAAATAGTTCCCAAATGATCCTCATAATATAGTCTCAGTATCCACTAAAAAGGTGATAACTACTAACACTAGGAGGGATCCTAGGGAAATCACGGTGGCCAATTTTTCTTTGCTACAACAACACAAGAAAAATTAGAGTATTTGTTGAATGAGAATGCACAATTATGAAAACAATTCGCCGCGGTAAAGAAATAAGCGAAACATCTCACTGCAGAAAATAAACGACTATCTTCTCACAACTTCAACATGGCAGAATGGCAATCAACCATACAAGAGGAATTGGGGCCAATGGAGGACACCATTGCACACTTTTATGATTAGATGATACTTCTACAACAAGTGGTGTGGCCCCTCATTTGCATTTAGAAGAAAGCATAAGAAGTTTTAAAGCTCCTGAAAGTGGAAAACAAAGATATTGATCAACTCTAGGAATGTGATGCCAAATATCAAAATGTTTCACAACATCTCTCTAGAAAGGATAGGTTTTCTACTAATATAGATAGAGTACAACTAATACTCCATCATCAGAACTACATCCAACTTGGAGAATATTTGAATAACACTATTGTCTCTTATGGTCGACTGCACAACAGATTCAATTCTCTAACACATAGACATGGGATGCCTTTCAGTAGCATCACTTGAAGAAATA
Organism: Pinus tabuliformis; assembly: GCA_031772625.1. Taxonomy (NCBI): domain Eukaryota; kingdom Viridiplantae; phylum Streptophyta; class Pinopsida; order Pinales; family Pinaceae; genus Pinus; species Pinus tabuliformis. Next base: position 1,870,752,344 of record CM062817.1, read on the forward strand.
AGAGGTAGCAAAATCATCTTTCAGGAAATCAAGAAATACATAGAACAAATCAAGTAAGCATCTAAACAACAAGGCTTGGAGATCACAAAAGACATTATTTTACAATATGCCATTGCACTAGCTAAGGCCCACATGAAATTGTCATGGCTATGGAATAGTGTACAATCAAGCTCCAATATTATATTGAGAGAAGCACTGGAGGTGAATATGCGATGTGCAGGGGACTTGCTAATTCGGATCAAAGTCATCTCTATGAATTTCAAAGCATGGCACACATACATTACCAATGAGCTCCATGAGGAATAAAATGACTTGTCAATTCGATAATATTGTATCCTATTAGAAATTTTATCTCATATAGCCACCAATTTATATGTAATTTGTCTTTTGTAATAATTTGTATGTAAGGGAGTCTAAGAGGCACATGTGGAATGTGAAAAGCCACATATGGAATGTAAAAGGTCATGTATAGAATATGAAAAGTTGTAGAAGTTGAACAGTCATGAGGAAGCTCAAAATTAATTCTCTTTTTGTTATACATAGCTCCTCATAACTCAAGTAAGGGGCTTGGATTGTTGGATTCATGCCTTGGATTCTCTTGTAGTGCATAGGAGATAGATCATTCTTTGGAGAAGCAAGTTGTGGCTTCATGTTCCACTACTGGATCTAGTGTTTCACCTAGGTAACTGTGTATGTCAGAATCTGTATGAGCTAGAACTTTTCCATGCATGTATCATGGATGTAGTGATACTATTCTTGTCATTTTTTCGGAATATGTTGTCTTAATTACATACTAAGACTAATGAACTATTTCGTTGCTTAGATATGGATATTATTGAATGAGCATTGTTATGATTTCATGATTGTTGTTTATCATGTGAACTAATTTGTAGGTAATCAACAAGCCTTTCTCTCCACTCCCTGATCTCCCTTACGATAGTACTATTACTTCCTTAATCGAAGTCTCGTTTCCCCTTTACCAGTCATGGAAATTCCATGTGCATCTTACATTTGGTGTCACACAAAGCTTACATACTTGTTGCCCCAAAGAGGTGTTTGTCATCTCTTGTGTATGTATTGTAACCAAGGCATATCTCTAAAACCTTTGCAATGGTGGTTGGACCATACAACCAAATGGGACTCCTACACCAAACAGTGTGAGGTCTAATTGGGACCTCACATCGGGGAGATCCCCTACACGTTGGCGGTATCTAACACTGTCAACATTTTGGTACTAGAAGTAGGGCCAGATGACAATGTGAGCCTGTGAAGTTTGTTGAACCTCTTACCTTTAATGGCTTCATCCTAGATCATAATCCTGAGGTCTTTTTTCAAAGCTTTAGATCATTCAATCCTCATGGAATTTATACATATATTGTCACATTTGAAATTTGATAGAAAGGATACACCAACTGTACTTGATTACGTAATTTAGTTTGTTCAATTCTATTTTTCAAGTGGAGTTTATTCTGAATAAATCCTAGCAAGTTTGTTTACCGTTAACTTGGATGGTCATGCCAAGCGATGGTGTTATGCTTTACCCCCAACTTCTATCTCTTCTTTTAAGCAGTTCGTTAATGAACTTCATCATGTCTTTGACAAGTATGCATATTAATATGTTCTTAATGAAATCAACCAAATTATAATGGAATCAAATGAATCTCTTGAACAATTTTCTGACTAGTTCCTTCATCTTTGTTATGAATTTTCGGACGAGGATGTGGGATAGAAAATCCTTGATGAAAAGTTTCTCTTCTTAGTGAGGATATCAAGGAAATATTTTGAATAAAATTCATCATGCACTCTCATTCAAAAGGAACTTCAGCATCTTAAAGAAGAACCCAACATTACTTTTGTTCCTTGTCGCCCTCCTTTTGAGGTTCCACGATTTGAACCTAAACCAATCAGTAAGCCTTAAGATCAATTTGCAGAAGAAGAATCAAAATTTCTTTCACATATTTCTCTTGATGATGATTTTCCTGATCCTATTAATCAATCATATTCGAATCTTGATAATCCTATTATCGACCCTAAACCCATTAATCAAATTGAATCCTAGGACAACCATCATTTTGAATTATATGGTGATGATTGTTCAAGTGTCATGAATGAATATTTGTTCCTATAGGAACATTCATATTTTCAAAAGTTTCAAATGGAGTCTAATTTGATTACTGAAGACTTCCTTTTAGGTATATCTCCTTTTGATCAAGAAGATGACATGATTCTTATTGAGGATTTTTCGCAATCTTAAAGATATGTCCAATGAGCCTCAGTTTCCTTTCGAATACTGTAATTTGAATGATGACTCTTGTTTAGACAAGAAGATGATTTTGTTTTCTAGGTCAAACTTTCAAAAATTTTAGAGTTCAAAGTCAAGTCAGGTGGATAGGACACTTTAGCGTACGGTTATGGTTATGTAAAGTTCCCACCACCCTGACGATACTTGTGATTTTGGTCAGTTTATGATTTTCTCGTGAAATATTTTCGTTAATTCCATCTTGTGGGATGTCGATTCCCTCTTGAGGAATCCTCATTTCATTCATATTAATTTTTTAAACCCTTAAGGTAGAGAGTTTAATCTAACTTTTGAACTTCATTTATACATCCCACCTCACACAAATATCTCATTTGTAATGTGGAAACAAAGAATTATCTTAATGATTGTCAAATCCTTCGATTTGACATATCTTCTGCATCATCCACTGAAAAATTCAACCTGCATGACAACACAAATGGTGGTCATCCTATTGATTTTTCTTACGATATGGATTTGTCTTTTATTAATCTTTCTTGTCAAGGTTTTTCTAAAGGTTGTTTCCATGATCCTATTGCATATTTCATTAAAGAGTCCTATCGATTAGAACCCATGTCTCATGGCCTATTCCTTCATTCACTAAATCGAGTCTTGTATGGTCATAAACCTGATAGATGCTATTGTTGCAGAGTCTTTCATTCAATAGAGAAGTTAAGTATGTCACAATATTGTGCTTGCTTCTTTTTTTTTTATGTGTCAATGCAGATGTTCACATTGTTTAACTGTTTTACTGCATTATATTTCCCTTTGATTTTACACGTTCACATCTTTTGACTCAAGAGTAGGGAGAAGCTTCCATGGTTGCATTGAAAGTTCCATCTCACTTAAAATGACCTTGTAATTTTAGTTTAGGATAGGATATGTTGCATTTAGCTAGATGTATTACATTTATGTCTTGTTTTTTGTTTTCATGCTTTGTTTTTCAGTTTTATTAGTCCTTGCATAAATTTGATTTTGACCTTCAAGATGATGTGTCTAATCTTTTGTGAAAAGAAATTTGTTGTAACATGCAACCCTTGGCTTATCTATTAACCTATTATGTGATTTAGTTTATATATTTAAAGTCAATGATTTTTTTATGGAAAATGTGATCCTTCAACCAGGGAAAAATAAGAACCTTGATGCCCGTATCTATGTAGGATTCTCATTCCTACACTCAGTTTTGTTTGTTAATAGTGTTTTATCACCTATCTATTTGAATGGAGAAAGACGAGGGGAAATATTTAGTGGGCTAAATATCAGAGGTTTATAAACCTGTCTCTATAGGAGCAACCTATTTTTCTCTCAATATCTCAGGATCCCTCTTCCACCTCATTTAAAATAATAAGTGCATAATCACAATTCTATGAAAATAAAAATAAAAGGTGAAAGAAGAGAAAGCTTCCTACGTAGGAAGGTGAAGCAAGCGACTTCGCTGGGGTACTATCCAGGCTCACCGACAGTAAAACAACACTTGTGTTCCTAAAGTGACTCCATCAGAGTACTATCAAGGCCTGCTAGATGCGAAGCAACAACAGAGAAGAAAACTCATACTCTAATAATTTTTTGACCTGTGGTTATATATTATCCGTATTCTCATCAGAATGATTTGGCTTGATTTATGTTGTGTTATGCCAATTAATGGAACAAGGAAGACTATACCTCTAACTGGGTAGAATGAGGAGCTGAGGTGACTCACTAATTGAATCAATACTTCCTGGAAATTTGAGACTTTGGGAATAAAAGAAACTAAAATAGTGGAGTTGGGGTTCTCCCAATGTGTCGCCAAGTGTTGTCGCTGCGATAATGACCCTCCAAAGTCTTTTCCTAACTAAATTTTGGAGCCTAGATAAATTTTTGTTCCAAGCTACCTAGTGTCGTCACATTGTTTGATTTTCCATTCTTATGTTTTCTCTAAGTGTCACATCCTCCTAAGTCAATGTTTTCTAAGTGTAGCCACCTTACCTTTAGAACCGATTATGTTATATTACCTAAGCATAGGTGAGTTCATAGCTTTTCTTGACTTGGATACCAGCCTTATTTTCCATACAACACACACAAAAGCAATCAAAAGTAAGAAAAAAAACTTTTAAAGCAAAATTAAACTTCAAGTTGATGAAGAGTTGCCTCCTTGTTCAGCGCACTCCTTTGGGCTGAAAAATTGGGCCCTCCTTGGAGCACACTCCTTCATGATCAGCTAGTGCACCCTCCTTGAGTGTATTCCTTCGGCACGAAGACATGTACCCTTTTAGAACTCATGCATGCACTTTCTTGTTGCATGTGGGTGCACTCTTATAAAGTAGGAGCCCACTTCACTTCGCTCAACTATTTCACCCACTTGTCTATAAGTGGCGAACATGCATGGAATGGTTCTGCATGTAATCTCTTTATAATTAACTCGGTTAGTCATTCTTTCCCATAATCATTCTCATTCGGGTTGGGCGCACATCTTTGGATTAAGGAGCTCTCTATTCCAAGTAAGTTATGCATGTCAATTATATTGGTTTCCTTGGATATTTTTACTGTAGATCTTTCTTTCCTTGCTGGATTTTCACTTATTTTAAGTTTATTTACTGGTTTTTTAGTTCACTCTTTCTTCCAAAAGTGTCAAATTGTTGTCTCAGGTTCTGAATTTGCATATTCTTCAAATCCTCATATTCTAGTCATGATTGCGACAAAAACTATAAGAACTTGTAGATCTTTCCTCTCATAATTTTTATCATTATGTCATGCTATTGAACTTGTCCTTGATCCATTCAAAGATATAGCGTGCTTCTGGAAGTTGAAGCCTAACTATTTCATAAAACTGCACCCGAAAAAGACAAGTTTCCCTCAAGATCGCACTCCTTCATCACGAAGAATTGCGTCCCTTTAGCACATGAGCACACCTCGAACACACAAGTGTTTTCCCATTCATCTCTTCAGCATGCACCCTTGCACCCTCCTTTTCCTCTTGAGCATATGAGCACACCTTGAAGACCTAAAGGCCCAATGCCTCATCCCTTCATCTCTTCAGAGTGCACCCTTGCGCCCTCATAGTCCCCTTGAGTGCATGAGTGCATCTTGAAGGACTGAAGGGTTTTTCTTCGAGCTTCATCAGTGCACCTTGCACCCTTGATGATATCTCCCTCTTTCTTGAGAACATGAGCACACCTCAAATTCTTGAATAACCCTTGAACTTCCTTCGTGCTTTGATAGTGTGCCCTCCTTGCTTTTATGTAGATTTCTTTCTTGTACAAGTATTTATGTCCCATCATTGATAAGCTTATGTTCTCAATTACATTTGATGGCCCTATAAATAGGATTTCTAAGTTATTTTTTGTAATAGATAGAATATTTAATAAAGCTAATTGTCGCCATCATGAGTATGCTTCCACATACAGGTGTTCAAGCTGCTAGTATTGATACTCTTTCACCATATTTTGGAACGATGCCTCCCGCTACATGTCGAGTGGCCTCCAAAGAAGCCTCAAAAGTGAGCACTGAAGAAGTAGTGGAAGTTACATAGCCTACCATTCCCATCTATGAAAATACACAATGCTTCATCGAAAATTCCACTTAGGTCATGTGGAAAGATATTAAATACACCTTCATGCAGAAATAGCTCATTGAAAATATAGAAGACTTGGAAGTATGCATTAATATAAAGTAGTCCAGGATGCACATGATCACATGGAGATTCACAGTCATTCCTTGTGTAGAAGTGATTGAATGGATCCTTACACACATGGATGATTTAGATCGAGTACTTCGAAGTGAAAGTGGTGGTCAGCTTCCCACCTATTACGGAGAAGACATGTAAACCTATTATAAGATGAAAAATTCCACAGAGTATGTGACCAACAACTTCAAGACTAGATGGAATGATCTCGATACAAGTGACATAATTAAATCTCGGTGTCGAGAGCCTGCTAAGTTCTGACATCACCCATCTACAGTTTACCCAACTAGGATTCTCATAGATGTGTATCAATATTTCATTTCTATGTGTTGTAGGTTGCATGGGTGAAAGAATGCTGAAGTATTTGAAGATAAATGGATAGATATGTTCAACATGGTATATACCCATGTAAAGTCTTCATTTGGGAAGATATATTGTCGTTTCAATTGCAGCATCTTGTTAGGAAGGTTAAACCATCTCTAAGGTCAAACCAGGCACTAGAGTTCTGCATGCCTGCGATTATATTGGATGGGATCTGTGTGCGATATGCATTGCCAGGAATGTATTTGAACTGGACCCCGCGGGATAACTTTCTAATTTACTTCACTATAGGGTGTTATCAGATTTGAGTTTTAGAGGGGCATATGACAGATTAGCAGAGCATTTCTTCATAGTCATGTTTCAGATGATATATGAGATTGATCCTCCTTTCATGACCAATCAAGTGAAAGATTCATTACATGATATCACAATTTTGTTTGTTGCGCCTGAAGGTACATACAACTAATGTTTTGTAAGTCATATTTCTCCTCACCTCATGCCATGATATGTAACTAATAATGTGGCCTTACAAGAAATGGATTATCATTTGAACAAAGGGTTATCAGGAGTCATTCACATAAGGAAGAAATCCCCTTGGCCCACTTTTCCTTTGAGGATCAAATTGTATGATTTGAGAAGCCATAAGGCAATGGAAGCAGAAATACAGGAGCTAGACTGCTTGCACTTTGAAGTTAAGTATTTTCACGGATATGACCCTAGAAGAGTGTGCAGGAAACATTGTGAAAGGATTAGTTTTACTTGGGGATATTCATCAATGTCTATAGTAGAAGATGATAAGTTAACGAACTAGTACAATGCAATAAGAAGAAAACATCTAAGAATTGAAGTTGGTCCCCCCCAAGATATACATGTATAGGAGGCACCACAATCAACTCCTCAATAAAATAGTACAACTCCCAAGAAAAGGATGAAGCATGATTAAGTAGGAAGTGGAAAGTTGATCCTTTGAATAAGGGAGCTATTCAAGTTGAACAAGAAATGAGATAATTAGAGGCAAATATGCAAAAATAAGAGGAGGAGAAGAGGAATCAAGAAGAGTTGCTCAAGAAACAACAGGAAGAAGAAGAGGAGATGAGGAGAGTAGAAGAAGAATGAAAAAGGTAATCAGAGGAGGAGAAAGAAGCACAAAGGTTGGAGGAAGAACAATTGACTCAAGAAACAAAGGGAGACTTCGAGGAAGATGATACCATCCAACCCATAGATGATGAGTCAAGTTCTTCGGCATAATCTCTTCTTACGGGTGGTCATCTCCCATTTGAAGAAATGGGAATCACACCTCAACCTAAAGACAAAGTCATGAATGTGTGTAATTTCACACTTGAACATGTCAAGAAAAGGATCATGCAACAAAGGCGTAGATACTTCCCAAACAATCCTTAGAATCCAATCTCAGTATCCATAGAAAAGATGATAACAGATAATACTAGGAGGGATCCCAGGGCCATCATGGTGACCAATGTTTCTTTTGCTACAACAAAACAAGACAACTCAAAGTATTTTTTGAATGAGAATGCAGGATTACGAAAAGAATTGGCTTCAATAAAGCAACAAGCGGAGCATCTCGCTGTGGAAAATCATCAACTATATTCTCACAACTTCAATATGATAGAATGGCAGTCAACCATACAGGAGGAATTGGGGCCAATGGAGGACACCATGGCACAATTGTATGATGAGGTGATACTTCTATAGCAAGTGGTGTCACCCCTCATTGAAATTCATAAGAAAGCACAAAATTCTTAAAGCTCCTAAAAGTGGAAATCAGAGCTATTGATCAACTCTAGTAATGGTTGCTAAATATACGAATGTTCTACAACATCTCATTAGAAAGAATAGTATTTCCGCTGAGATAGATAAAGTACAACTGAGACTCCATCATTAGAACTACTTCTGACTTGGAGAACGATCAAATAAAACTATTGTCGCTTATGGTCTACTGCACAACAAATTCAAGTCTTTAACCCAGAAACATGGGATGCCTTCAGTAGGATCACTTGAAGAAATAAGAGGCAGGGAAATCATATTTTAGGAAATCAGGAAATACATAGAACAAATCAAACAAGCATCAAAATAAGAAGGCTTGGAGATCACCAAAGACATTATTCTACAATATGCCATCACACCAGCTAAGGCCCACATGAAATTGTCATGGCTATGGAATAGTGTACAATCAAACTCCAATATTATGTTGATAGAAGCACCAGAGGTGAAGATGCAATATGCAACAGACATTCCAATTTGGATCAAATATATCTCTACGAAGTTCAGAGCATGGGACACATACATTACCAATGAGCTCCATGAGGAACCAAATGACTTGTCAATTTGATAATATTTTGTCCTATTAGCAAATTTGTCTCATATAGCCACCATGTCTTTTGTAATAACTTGTATGTAAGGGAGTCTAAGAGGCACATGTGGAATGTGAAAAGCCACATATGGAATGTAAAAGGTCATGTATATAATATGAAAAGTTGTAGAAGTTGAGAAATCATGAGGAAGCTCAAAATTCATTCCCTTTTTGTTATAAAAATATCCTCATAACTCAAGTAAGGGGCTTAGATTGTTGGATTCATGCCTTGGATTCTCTTGTAGTGCATAGGAGATAGATCATTCTTTGGAGAAGCAAGTTGTGGTTTCATGTTCCACTACTGGATCTAGTGTTTTACCTATGTAATTGTGTACGTGGAATCTTTCATTCATAATCAGAATCTCTATGAGCTACAACTTCTTCATGAATGTATCATGGATGTAATAATACTATTCTTTTTATGTTTGCAGAATATGTTGGCTTAATTACATACTAAGACTAATGAACTATTTCGTTTCTTAGATATGGATATTATTAAATGAGTGTTGTTATGCTTTCATGGTTGTTGTTTATCGTGCGAACTAATTTGTAGGTAATCAATAAACCTTTCTCTCCGCTCCCTGGTATCTCTTAGGATAGTACTATTACTTCCCTAACTGAAGTCTCGTTTCCCCTTTACCAGTTGTGGAAGTTCCCTTTGCAACTTATATTTGGTGTCACACAAAGCTTACATACTTGCTACCCTAAACAGGTGTTTGTTGTCTCCTGTGTAAGTATTGTAACCAAGGCATATCTCTAAAACATTTGAAATGGTGGTCGTACCTTGCATCCTGATGCGACTCCTACACCAAACAGTGTGAGGTCTAATTGGGACCTCACATCGGGGAGATCCCCTGCATGTTGGCGATATCCAACACTGTCAACATTTTGGTACTAGAAGTAGGGCCATATGACAAGGTGAGCATGTGAATTTTGTTGAACCTCTTACCTTTAATGGCTTCATTTCATATCATAATCCCGAGGTGTTTTTTTGAAGCTTTAGATCATTCAATCCTCATGCAATTTATATATATCTTATCAAATTTGAAATTTTTTGGAAAGGGTACATCGACTATCCTTGATTACGTAATTGAGTTTGTTCAATTTTGTTTTTCAAGTGGAGTTTATTCTGAAGAAATCCTCGCAAGGTTGTTTACCCTTACCTTGGATGGTCATGCCAAGCAATGGTGTTATTCTTTACCCCCAACTTCTATCTCTTCTTTAAAGCATTCGGTTAATGAACTTCATCATGTCTTTGACAAGTATGAATATCAAGATGTTCTTAATGAAATCAACCAAATTAGAATGGAATCAAATGAATCTCTTGAATAATTTTCTGACCGGTTCCTTCATCTTTGTTATGAATTTTTGGACGAGGATGTGGGATAGCAATTTCTCGATGAAAAGTTTCTCTTCTAAGTCGGGATTTCAAGAAAATATTTTGAATAAGATTCATCATGCACTCTCATTCAAAAGGAACTTCATCATCTTGAAGAAGAACTGAACATCCCTTTTGTTCCTTGTCCCCCTCCTTTTGATGTTCCACGATTTGAAATTGAACCAATAAGTAAGCCTTAAGATCAATTTGCAGAAGAAGAATTAACCTTTATTTCACATATTTCCCTTGATGATGATTTGTCTAATCCTATTAATTAATCATATTCGAATCTTAATAATCCTATTATCGATCCTGAACCCATTAATCAAACTGAATCCTTGGACAACCATCATTATGATCATTTCCTTTTTTCTGAATTATATGGTGATGATTGTTCAAGCATCATGAATGAATATTTGTTCCTACATGAACATTCAGATTTTCTGTTGGCTCGAAAGAGTCATCAGGGGGAAGACCCTAGGTTCGGGCGCAGGAGGCCAACAGTGGTCTATTGTATTCTAGGACAGCGTTGTCATTTTCACCTTACCCCGAAGGGTAAGGAGTCTCACTCGAGGTGCGCCGCGACCAAAAGGGAGAAGGGTTCAACATGGGGTCGAAGGAGTATCAATCAGGTGAAGTCACTCACACACACATATATCCATTATATGGAAAATAGAGGCAAAAAAATCCTTGAATCATACACATATATCCATTATATGGAAAATAGAGATAAAAACATCCTTGAATCAATCTATGGATTAACGTCTACATGCAATTGATAGGCTATTCAAAATTTTAATAGATACACTAGCACGAGGTCTGGGTACATCAGAAGTTGCAACCAACATCGGCTCTGTCTTATATTAAACCTAACATGAAATATTACATTATGACCCGAAATTTTCCATAAACATTACATAAAGTACCTAGCTCAGTCGCTCGGGTTCATATTGGTTCCGCAGCCAAGTCCCTCATATCCCAGCACTCTGTCATTTAGCCTCTGCAAATGTGTATCCCTTCTCCTGCTCTCGGTTGCAACTATCTCTTTTTTCTGCTAGTAGGTCCAACAACAACCTTTTACCTCTCTAGTCTTCCCTTTTATGTCCTTCTTGGATGCCTGGACTTCCAGTTATCACTCAGTTGTTTTCTCCCTTGGTTGCTTCTGCGCCTTCCCTCCTCCTCGGTTGCCTTTGCTTTCCGCTACCATCTTGCCACCACTCCTCCGCAACTGTTCGTTTCGCCACCCAACTATTGCTACCATTTGTCTCTTTCCCGCCCTTCGGTCAGTCAAAACTAGTCAAAACCTTTCAAAATTAAACAAAGGCCCCAACAAGCCCCAACCACAATTTCTTTACTCATCCTTGTGTTGGGTGTGGAGCCTGATTATCTTCTGTATTCAAAGGTCTCAGCTGGATGTATACCCTAGGAAGATTGTACACCCCTCCATGTGGGGGGGTGCAGGGGGGACTTGTCCCCCCCCCCCCCCCCCCCCCCCGCGGGATTCGGGGGGGGGGCAATCCCTCCCAACTAGGGGGTCTTGGAGCTAATAGTCCCCCGACAGGGGCTCAGGGGTAGAGCCCCTGAAGCTAAAAATAGATGTAAAATTGCCTTGTGAAAGTCTAGTAATTTCTAGTCAATCTGGGCCATTCATTAGGCAGATGATCTGATGGTAGAAGTTATATTTAATTTAGGGTTTTTTGCCCTATAAGGAAAACCCTCACTATATATGAGGGAATTGTATTGCGTTTATCATATATGTATTCTGAGTGAGGAAGAGAGAGGAGATTGAGAGCGAAGAGGGAGTTACAGTGGATCTACTGTAGGTTGTATCTCTTCAGTTTGCTGGATAATATAAAAATAAGGACTGGTTGTTTATCCGTGGACGTAGCCCAAACTGGGTGAACCACGTATATTTGTGTCTCTCTTGTTTTATGTGTTTTCTGTGTTTATATTTTTGCAATATTTTATGTGTTCCATTGCTCTGTAATATATAATTTTATAACACCCTGACTCAAGTCATTTCAACCTCTAGCGGTCCTGTTGTTACTTTCATGTGCCCTACGGGTGGTGGTTGCATTACTACAGGCATTGTCTCTGTTTTTTGCTATACTGACACTTCTATTGCTTCGGTTGCTGCTTGCGGAGTGGGTGCCTCTTATGCCTCGATCCTAGCTTGCGACATGGCATCTATTCCTGTGGCCCCTTCTTGCCCTTGTGGTTACCCCATTCCAAATAAAAGCTCCAACTCTGGGACTGAAGCTATTTTTTGTTGCCTGAAGTCAGTGTATCTTTTAAGGGCCAGGTCCCAGTTGGCAAGAATTGCATCAGAACATTGAGTGAACGCCTCGGCCGATTGCGATGTTAGGTTTGTTGGCCACTAGCTCTGCAGGTCGTTCCATTGCTAGCCACTAGAGTCGCATGCCTCCTTCAAGAGTAGAACTTGCATTCGAACCGGGGGCCATAGATCTCTGGTTATCCATTTCGTCTTTGTTATCTCCTCCTCAATGCTGTCAACCTAGGCCTAGAGGATGTCGATTTTCTCATTAATTTGTTGCAGCTAAGTATGGTATGTACAATCCCTTGTGCTGGTGAACAGTGACTGAATTTGCTCTCTTAGCGGGTAAACCAGGTGGTTCTTTAGTGCTAAACTGCCTAACCAATCATGGACCTTGTCCATTATGGTGTATCCGTCGGTGAGGGCCTCGGCTAGGGCTTGTTTTTTCACTTCCAGTTCTCTGACCTTTCCCTCAACCATCCGCACGTAAATTTCTACTGGATCTAGCAGTGCATACCTTACTGTCTCTAGCTTTTACCTCATCTCAGCATTGGTGGCTGCCAGGTGCGTGCACGTCGTCTATATGTGATCACAACAGTCGACCAACGTGCAGGTAGTCATATCCAATGATGCTTTAGTGTTGGCCTTGGTGACGGTCGGCCATACTAATCTAAACTGTTGTGTAATCTAATTAACCTGGGCTTGTGATTCAGTGTTTTCTTCCCGTAGGTAATCTCGCTCCTCCATCACCATGTGCAATTGCTTCTTTTGTTGTCCGTGTTCTTTAGCCAGGTCCTTATGGAGGCTCTCGACCTTGTGTGCAACTTTCTGAATGAATGAAAATAATTGGGCCGATGACCAGTGATGGAGTGTATTAGCCTGCATTGTGATTGGTTTTGGTAACCGCTGTTGTAAGGGTAGGCCGTTGGCAATGGATTTGTCAGAATGGGAGGCAAGTGAATGGACCTGTTGTGATGGTGGAGTGAATTGTGGGATGGTTGGAATAATGCTAGGCTTTGGCGACACTGCGAGCTTTATAGGGAGAGTTTGCAAGTACAGTTCAGTCCTTTCCCCCTACCAAATGGTATCCAAGCATCTCCCTACTAGTGGGTCCAACCCAAGCATTCGTGATGTACTCTCTGTTGGTGGTGTTCCCATAGTCGAGGTGGTGCCCTCTATCTGGCCGACCGATTGAACTTTTGTTTCTGCAATAGTCCTTGGGTGACCGAACGGGAGGATCTCATACAAGGTTACGGAAGTGGAAGCGATTTGTGGGGATGACTCCCGCAACTGATTTAATGCGGTGGATGTAGTGGCATGGATTTTTTCGACTATGGTGATTGCGGGGATTGACTGCTCTACCTCAACAGTGAGGTTGTCGATTGGAGCTGGCGGGTTAATTTTCGGCTTTTTAGTAGCCAACTTTTTGGCAGTCGGGGTTCGGATGACTCTCTTTTTCTGAGGTTTGGGGACCGTGATCTGGGAGGGAGCTTGGGTTGCTCCCAAGGGAAGCACCATAGCAAGTGGTGGCGTTACAATGGGGGAAAGCATGGTGGAACCTTAAAAGTGCTTAGGATAATTACTCTCACCTGGGTCGAAGCTAGCAACTTTTTGTCTTAATTTGAACATATTTTCCTCCATCTGGAGCAGCATCGGCTGGAGTACTTCATCGGCAGCCCACTTTCGACTACCTTCTGACCCATCTCCTTCCCGGTCATGTGGCATCAAGGCTTCAAAAAGGTACTTAGGTTTCCCTTCTCTTACCTCACAGGCCACTCCCAGCGAGGACTCCACCTCTCTGCGTAACGCTTCCTCTGTCAAGCTAAACCTCTGCGGCCTCAACTTAAACGTGCTCGGATTGACACACCACGGTCTCAGGTAAGTGTGCTCGTGGGAGGCGCCAAACTAGAGCTCAAATGACAATTCATCCAATAGAGCTTTGGGTATCCTCCCAGTCGACCAAATGGTGTCCAACATCTGCTCGTACCAGCCCTTGAAATCTCTCTTGTTGATTTCCTTTGTGTTGGGACCCCCCTATGCCCTCCACGGTTCATACCAGAGTGCAATTGGCTGGTCTTCGGTAATAGTTGCAAGATTCCTCTCCTATGGTGGCCTCCATTTCCACATTGCTAGTGCCATTAACAAGTACTTGAACACAAACCCAGTGCTCCTCCTATACACATCTTCACAAGCCTCAAATAATTCCTTGAGCACAAAGGTTGACCAGTTGAGTACTTCTCCTTGGCAACAGTGTTCCGCAACTAAAATGGTGTCCAAGGTGCACTCGTTCCTTATGAAGTGCCTCATTATTTTACCTATAATGAGGTAGCAAGCAAACCTGATATTGTCCTTGTTAATTTTTTCCAGCTTTGCGCCCCTCCCACCTTGCTATATCCCGTATCTGGCATAGAAGTTGTCCTCCGTCTACTTCTTTCCTTGCTTGACCCCGACCTAGAATGTTGTGCTGACTGCATTTCCAACTTATTTTAGCCCAATGAGTCGATTTATATCCTCCACATGGATGGGATATTCCTTGTCCAACCATAGCGACCCTCTGTGCATCCTGCTTTCCAGCAATTTTGTGCACTGCATGGCGGTAAATTGGGTGCCAAACATGGGTATATTTATTAACTGGATGAGTGGACCTTTGTATCCTCCTGAACTCTTCTCTGATTCTGGAGGTCCTAATGCCATCCTCCCTTTTAAATTCTTCCGCATACACCTCCATTTTCATTGTCGAAAACTGGAAACCATCTGTGAAGTCATTATCGATCAAATTTGACCTGTCATAATTCCCATATAGATCATCCACTTCTTCAATTCGTGCATCGAGAGCGTTTTGTTGGACTGATGTTATTCCTTTCACCATCGCTTCTCTTCTGTGGTAAACTACTTGCACTGGAGGTTTCTTGCTTCTCGTCCTCTGCCCTTGTTCTTCAGAGCGAACTTGGAATTCCTCTATGATTTGAAATTCTAGAGTCCCCTGCATCCTCCTGCAATTTAAGTAGCCAATTTTGACACAACATCCCTTGACTGACGAGGTTTTAATCAACTAATTACTCTGGTGACATTTCCATGTATTCTAGATATATCTTGTCGTCATCGGCTAACTTGGACATGACAACTATGACGTGGTTTGGAAAGTACAGAGTGGGCTGCATGGAATCCTTATTTTGCCATGATGGGTTTATTTATTAACTAATTCTATGCTTAACGGGAAAAAATTTGCGACCCTATCTTGACAGTTGCCTTATTAATTTCTTAATCGGGAAATAACTACTAGTACGGTGGATGGGACAGGTACTTATGCGGTCATCAATTCTAGAAAAGGTTCATCCTACGTGTATTCTGTTGATTAGGATGACATGTGTGGCCACTGTCTCTGCTGACTGGGCCTACCAACACGACTGCTAATGCTACCCAAACTCTGGTGACTAGGCCTACCAACGTGACCATTGATACTAACCCCTGACCACAAATGGGTTGTGGCATCCTAAGTTTTACCGCAACCTTATTATCTCGATTTTTTTTTAATTTCTTTTTACTTGTGTAAGGGCTTCAGGTGCACGTCATTCACCCATACCTGTAGTAGGACTCCATCCAGTTGCATGAGTCTTATCGCACCTGATTCTCTTATTTCTACGACTATGAATGGGCCTAACCAGTGCATCTGAAGTTTTCCTGGGAACTTCTGGAACTTGTTGTCTTTAAGGAGCACCTGGTCTCCGGCTTCAAATGACTTTTTCTTGATGTGCTTATCGTGCCAAGCCTTTTGTCTTCATTGCTCAACTGATTGATAGAACTCTGCTAGGAACTGGGTTTCATCGAGTTCCATCAGATGGCTTAGTCTATCCTGCAAGGCAATGTTATTTGTCATTCCCGTAGCTTCTGAGATGAGCATGCTAGGCAGTATAAATTCTACTAGTACCACCACTTCTCTACCATAGACAAGCTGAAATGGAGTTTTCTTGTGCAATATTTTTACTGTTGTCCTATATGCCCATAGAGTCGTTGGAATTCTTTCATCCTAGTCGTCCCGGTTGGTAGATACGACTTTTGTTAGCCTTTTCTCTAGTATTTTGTTAAATGCTTCTACTACACCATTGGCTTGTATATGATAAGGACTACTCTTATTATGCTGAACCATAAAAGTCGTTAGCAGAGTCTCAATGGTTTCATTCAAAAATTGGGTTCCTTGGTCACTTGTGAGGCTCCTTGGGCATCCGAACCTTGAAATAATATTTTCAAAAATGAACCTTGTTGTTGTTTCTATTGTGCAGTCTTTCACTAGCGTGGCCTCTGCCCATCTTGTGAGGTATTTTGTCGCTGTAATTATGTATTGAGCTCGCGAGTGTCTTATTGGTGGAGAGATTGGTCCAATGAAATCTATTGCCCACTTATCAAATATTTGCATTGTATGGACTAGGTGTAGTGGTAGCTCATTGCGTCGCGAAGGCTTACTGGCCCTTTGATAGACATCGCACCCCTTGGAAAATTCTTTGGAATCCTTACGGATAGTGGGCCACCATAATCCTGCGTGTAGTATCTTTCTTACGATGGCCTTGCCTCCTACATGGCCTCCCCCGATTCCTGTGTGGCACTCCCATAGGACGTTCTTTCTTTCGTGCTACAATAAATAGCACCTGAGTATTTGGTCCAACCCCATTTTGTAGAGGTGTCCCACGATGAGCTAATAATCTGCTGCTCTGACCACCAAATGTTGTCTCTGTGTTGTCGTGTATTCCTCTGGGCAACAACCTGTTGTTAGCAACGTAGAAATATCTTCTAGGTGGTCGGGAATCGCCTCTATCCTGAATAGGTCATTATTGGGTAACCGATTATCTACTACTCCTTCGTTCTCCCTTGTATCCAAGCGCGACAGGTGGTCTAGTCCTACATCCAATCTGTCAGGCTTAACAACCACTTCAAACGTGAATTCCTAGAACATTAAAAGCCACCTGCATATTCTTCCTTCCAGTACTGGCTTGTTTACTAAGTACTCAATCGTCAAATGGTCTGTAAAGAATTTGAACGATGCACCCAGTAAGTAGTGCCTGAACTTTTGGAGAGAGTAGAACATTGCCAAATCTTCTCGTTCTGTTGTTTTGTATTTCCTTTCCACCGTAAAGAGATTTCTGCCAACATAGTATACTAAATGGTCCATCCCTTCTCCTGGCTATGCTAAGACCGCTCCTAGGGCTATTCCAGATGTGTCAATGTGTACGTGGAACATTTTTTTCCAGTCTGGGTACACTAATATGGGGGCGCTTACTAATATTTCCTTCATTTTATTTAGAGCTGCTTGACAGTCCACAGTCCAGATGAACTCTTCCATCTTCTTTAGCAATTTTTCCATCAGCATTGTTATGGATGCGCAGTTCCTGATGAACCATATGTAGTACCCTGTGTGACCCATAGTTTCCCTTAGTTGCTTCACGTTGCATGGTGGATCCATGTGGAAAATCGTTGCAACCTTGGCGAGGTCTACACAGACTCCATCCTTGTAGACTATATGGCCCAGTAGAGTCCCAAAGGGAACTGCGAAAATGCATTTTTTAATATTTAAGGAAATCTGCAACTATCTGCACCTCTCGAACATCACTCTTAATAACTTGGTATGCTTCTTCAAGAGGTTGTATACTGTCCAGTCGTCTATGTAAACTTCTAGGAACTTATGAATATAATCCTGAAATGCAGCTATGACAATCCTTGAGAAGACTATTGGTGCATTCTTTAATCCAAATGGCATTACATTGTATGTGTACGACCCCCACTCCGTCATGAAAGTTGTTTTCCTTTTGTCCTCTTCAGCTATTCGGACCTGGTGGTAACTTGAGAACCCATCTGTGAACGAGCATGCTTCATTCCCCACAACATTGTCTAGGACTTCGTCACTGAATGCATGGGGAACACGTCATGAACACATGCATAATTCAGGCTTTTGTAATCGACACATACCCTAATTTTGATTGCATCCTTCTTGTTCTGAATAACTATGGGGCTTATCCAGTCAGCGTCATCTAATGGAAATATGATTCCTGCATCCAACATTTTATCAATATCCCTTTTAACTTTCTCTTTTACCCTTGGGTTCAGTTGGTATGGTATGTGCTTTACTAGTCAGGCGTCTTCTTTTAGAACAATTTTCATTTATCCCAGGTTACCTTTTATCCCCTTGAGTTCTGCCACTGAAGCTGGGAACAGGTCCTGGTATTCTTAAAATAAGTCAAAAATTTCTTTGGTGGTTTGTTCGTCCCAATAATCTCCCATTGATACTATTTTGGGCTTATCTTCCATCCCCACATTTTGTTTACTCATCTTTGCTGGTAGGATATGGGCACCTTCTGTCGAAGGGTTCTCCCGAATACCTCTTTCCCCTTCCATTTCTCCAAATGTTAGGTGTCTAAACCCCTCTAGTCCATCCTCCTCTGGCTCTACATCTATTTTGTCATAGATCACAAATCCTAACGATTCCTTATCGTACAAGAATTGTAGAAATTTTTCCTCATGCCCCCCTTCAACTAACATCTCTAGGGTGAACAGAACCCCTTTTATTCCCTAGAGTACCTCTGTCATTTGTGCTTCATTGCCCTTAAATGAAAAATTGTTGATGAACTGTTCCTCCAAGATACCCCAACTAGCTCTTTGTCACCATAGCTCTTCCTCGATATATCAATCTCGTAGGACAGTGCCGAGGGTATGTATAAATGCATGCACCCACCGATTCCTCGGCAGTCCTTAGCTCTCCTAACTAGTCATGCAGTCTTTGATGTGATTCTCGGGACTTGAATTACCTGTGTATTTCCCTTCGTCTTGTGGTCGATCTACCTCTTTGTCAAACCTCTCCCTCATTTCTTGCTTAGCGTTCCCCCAATCTTTTAATACTTTGCAGTGCACCTTCCACCATCTTGTTGTCATTGCCATAAGCCCGATGTATAGGAAGGGAATCCTTTGGTCTTCTGGTATGTCTTGGTCCACCCTATCTAAAAAATTATGAACCGACTCAAGGCCATAGTACTTCAGGTGGTCATCCATTCCCATGCCTCCCCAGTTTACTCGACTTATCATTGCACATCGTCGAGTTTTCAGTTCATATCCACCCTACTGCCATGCATCCCATGCAGCTTCTGAACCAGTCTCCGAGCTTTGAATACTTCTCCAGCTAACTAATCCTATGGCCGTAGGATTTATGTAGTCCTCCCTTTTTCCTATTGTGAGCGTATATAGCTGGTCTAACACCCTTGGTTCATCCTTGTCATCTGCTAGCTCTATAAACCTAGGTCCTTGGTAGGGATCTAACAGCTGGATCACTCTTAGCCCATCTACTTCAAAAATCATCAGCTCCTTCTTCAAATCTATGACAGCGTAGTTTTCATATGCCCACTCAATCCCCAAGAGTGCTGGATACATATATTTATCCCCCATAATGTCAATTACTTCGAACTCGGTGTGCATTTTCACCCGTACTACATCAACCTCTACATTTTCCAATCTCCTGATGGGCAGTATGCAGTACTGATTCACCATTCTTAATTGAATTGATAAGTACTTCAATTGTGGCTTCCCCATTTCCTCCCAAATCTTCCTGGGTAAGATGTTTACATTCGACCCTAAGTCTAGCATGGTGTCCCTTATCTGGAATCCTACCATTTGCACATTGATTCAGAACTCCTTTCCGCTCATTTTCTTGTTCCGCTTCACTCACCTGGAGGCTTTCTCTGGCAAGGTTGCACAAGGTTGTCCCACTCCCTCTCCCTTCATGGCAACTACGGCCTTTAAGCTTTTCCACAATTCCTGGAGCATGGCCTCATCCTCAAAAATTCTCAAGAACAATATAAACCACACTTGGATGGGTGTGATTGGGCACATAGACTTGCGGTCTTTGGGTGTACCTATCTTCGGTCATTCCTTCAAACAATTTGGCTACTTCTTGATAGTATTGCGTTTGGCGCTCGATTTGATATGCCCTATGTGGTGACGCCGCTTTAACAATCGATGGGGGGTCCTCTACATAGCGGGGAGGCCATCGTCGACCCGAGGCTCAGCATTCACCAGGTTGGCCCCCCACTGTCAGGTTCTCTCTTCCCACTTTACAATGAGCTCTGAGCAGTCCTCCATCGCATGGGTTTTAACTCTGCACTATGAACACCAAGGTGTCCTTGAGAGTGGGAATTCTCTAGCGACATGTCCTTCCTGGTCGCAATTGTAACACCTTAAGGTTCCTCTTCCTCTCGTTCTTCCTCCACGTCCATTTCCTCCTCGCCCTCCTCAACTCGCTTCATTGATCCTGAACATGGATCTGTCCTGTCTTTCTGCTAGAGCATCCAGTGCTTGGCACTGATCGGTGTGATGAGTTGTCGATGCACAGAACTCACAGTAGTTGTTATTGGGGACATTAGAGTATTTTTGCAGAAATGAGCACATCCTCTGCAGGTGTCCATATGCCCTACAAATCTTGTAGAAGTCCTGGTTATTCCTTCCTGGGAAGGGTTCTTGCGCTCCAACTGTCGCAACCCTTGCAGTGGGAGGGGCCCCTGACGACCCCGCCACCCCCCTAGGTGATTAACTCCCAACAACCGTGGGAATTCCGTTGCAACGTGCCCCTCCACCAGGCAGTGGGTGCACCAAACATTGGGCCTGGCGGGTCATATGGGCTAGAGATCCCTCAGCTTCTTGATCAAATTCGCAATTTGGTTCTGTAGGCCTGTGATCACCGAATCTTGTAGACTTGTGCCTCCCCGGTATTCATGGGTTTATCCCACCATAGCTTCTATTTGGTATGCTTGCTCCAATGCATCGTGTAGGGTTCCTATCTTCTATTGTGTCAACGATTTTCTAGTTAAAGGCAAGATTGGCTTGATAAACTAGTCACACTGGTGATTTGGGTCCAGGGTGTAACTCAACTTGGCGATGGCATCCTTAAACCTTTTCATGAGCTCCCAAGCCATCTCACCCTCCCTCTGGTTAATTTCCCACAACTCTAATAACCCCTGCTGATCTTTCTGCAGCACCTTAAATTCTTGCACGAATCCCCTCTTAATTTCATTTATTGTGGGATTCTAGTTCTGCTCTGCCCACTTTATGAACCAGTGTAGAGCCCTTTATCTTAGTGTGGTCTGGAATTCCACTGCCTAGACGTTATTTGGAGTCTGACAGTCCCTCCAGATGCTTTCGCAAAGGTACTAGTGCTGCTCCACGTCCTCGTTTCCCCTTCCTGCAAATTCTGGATATCTAGTAAATGACCCCTCCATACTGCTTTGAGTATGGGCTAACAACACAAAACCTTTGCTTCCCGGCTGTTGGGATCCCTGTAGTCCTAAATTACTACTATAGTTAGCTCTTGCGTTACTTCCAATATTGAAACCGACCTTGTATCTCTCCCGCGCACTATATACTAGTGCTGCCTTGGCTAAGCTAATGAAAAATTCCTTCGGTTTGTGATAAGGTACCAGGGGAAGGTTGGGGAAAACACCACTTATGTTTCGGGGTTGGTGCTGCTGAATTTTGACGGATTCTCCTTCCTCATCGAACAACCTCCTCATTCCATTGCCCACATTATCTTCATCTCTTTCCTCATGCTCATATGGTTTCTGATATTGTAATTCTCCTTCCGCAACCTGCAAGGAAGGTCCTCCATTAGTCCTGTGTTGTCATTCTACCTCCGCAACCTTCCGAGAAATTCCTCCTTCGGTTCCCTATTGTGATCCTAATTATAAAACCTACAAGAAACATCCTTCTTCATTTCCTCGGCTCTGACATCCCTCTTTCCCACACTTGGGTTGCCTAGCACTGTCTTCCCCTTCCTCTTCATCCCGGGGTTTTCCCATCACCACTCCTACTTGGTGGGGCCCCCTCCTCTTTCCTAGAGCCTAAGATGCTCTTGCCTGCCACTTGTCCGCTAACAGCGCCCTCCTCTGTGCTCTAACATCCCTAGCTCTTCTTAATCCTTCCACATCCATCCCCGCAGTAGCATCCATATCCCTCAATAGGTAGCTTCTCCCCCTTTAATTCCTTCCCCCGGTACTAGGGTTTTACACTTCCATCCCAGTAGTGGGAAAAGGAAGCAATCCTTCCTCTACCATAAACATCTTAATCCATGTCAGGACTTCTCTTATCAATTCCCCTCTCAGCCCAGAGTTGAACACAGCTACCACTTTTGAGAAAGACTGGTACCTCTCCGCAGCAAACTTGACCACGTATCCTTCCACCGTAGTCTTCACCCATAAATCAACTGCTCTTGTTAGATCGTTATCCAGCTGTTGTAGTAGTGAAATGTCGGACGGAGTCCAATTATGGCGTACTGTTGCCGATCCACCTGGCTGACTCTGCCTCTTCAGCTCCCTCAACCAATTGTATAGGTCCTCGGGGAACTTGCACCAAAAAATTTCATACTGGTCATTGATGCCATCAGCGTATAAAATCCCTTCACTTACCTTGCCGATCGGTTGATTCCTGTGGGAAGCTTTCTCTACCACAAATTGATCTACTTTATGATTCCACCAATCTCTGATTTCTCTTTTAAATACCCTTGACACCATATTTTGAACCAGTTCTCGCAACTTCGGGTCCCGACAATGGAACCATTTGTTGGCTCGAAAGATTCATCAAGGGGAAGACCCTGGGTTCAGGCACAAGAGGCCAATAGTGGTCTGATGTAGTTTAGGACAACGCTGGCATTTTCACCTTACCTTGGAGGGCAAGGAGTCTCACCCGAGGTGCGTCGTGACAAAAAGG
This sequence comes from Pinus tabuliformis, assembly GCA_031772625.1. Lineage (NCBI taxonomy): Eukaryota > Viridiplantae > Streptophyta > Pinopsida > Pinales > Pinaceae > Pinus > Pinus tabuliformis. Next base: position 1,870,775,380 of record CM062817.1, read on the forward strand.
GAGAAGGGTTCAGCATGGGGTCGAAGGAGTATCAATCGGGTGCAGTCGCTCACACACACATATATCCATTATACGGAAAACAGAGATAACAACATCCTTGAATCATACACATATATCCATTATAGGGAAAACAAAGATAATAACATCCTTGAATCACTCTATGGATCAATGTCTACATGCAACTGATAGGCTGTTCAAAGTTTTAATAGATATCTCTCGGTTATGATAGTATGAAACTATAAGTATATCTGTAAGTAAGAACGAACGCCCAGCCCAAGGGAGAGAGCATTAACTCGACCCACGAAAGAAAGTAGGGGGATGCGTAAGCAGGCTCGACTGTTAAGGAGAGGACCCTTTAGGGTGCGTTAGCACACTCGACTAATAAGGATGTGTAAGCATGCTCGACTGTTAAGGAGAGGACCTTTAGGTACTCGACCCCAAGGATGCGATTAGAAGTTGCAACCAACATCAGCTCTGTCTTATATTAAACCTAACATGAAATATTACATTATGATCTGGCATTCGCCATAAACATTACATAAAGTACCCAGCTCATTCACTCAGGTTTAGATTGGTTCCACAACCAAGTCCCTTAGATTCCAACACTCTGTCATTCAGCCTCTGCAATTGTGTATCCCTTCGCCTGCTCTCAACTGCAACTGTCTCTTTCTTCCACTACTGGGTCCAAGAACAACATTTTTCCTCTCTGGTCTTCCCTTTTATGTCCTTCTTGGCTACCTTTGCTTTCCGCTGCCACCTTGCCACCACTCCTCCACAACTGTTCATTCCTCCACCCAAGTGTTGTTGCCTTATGTCTCTTTCCCGTCCTTTGGTCAATCAAAATTGGTCAAAACATTTCAAAATTAAACAAAGGCCCCAACATTTTCAAAAGTTTCAAATGGATTCTGATGTGATTATCGAAGACTTCTTTTTACGTATATCTCCTTTTGATCAAGAAGTGGACATGCTTCTTATTGAGGATTTTTGTCGCAATCTTAAAGATATGTCCAATGTGCCTCAGTTGCCTTTCGAATCTCTTAATTTGAATGATGACTCTTGTTTATACAAGCAGATGACTGTGTTTTCTAGGTCAAACTTTTAATATTTTTAGAGTTCAAATTCAAGTTAGGTGGACAAAACACTTTAGCCTACGCTTATGGTTATGTTAGGTTCTCACCACCATAATGGTACTTGTGATTTTGGTCAGTTTATGATTTTCTCACGAAATGTTATTGTTAATGCCATATTGTGGGATGTCGATTCCCGATCGAGGGATTCTCATTTCATTCATATCAATTTTTTAAACCCTTAAAGTAGAGTGTTTAATCTAACTTTTGAACTTCAATTGCTACATCCCAGCTCACACAAATCTCTAATCTGCAATATGGAAAGAAAGAATGATCTTAACGATTGTCAAATCCTTCAATTTGACATCTCTTCTACATCATCCACTAAAAAATTCAACCTACATGACAACACAAATGGTGGTCATCCTATTAATTTTTCTTACGATATGGATTTGTCTTTGATTAATCTTTCTTGTCAAGGTTTTTCTAAAGTTTGTTTCCATGATCCTATTGCAAATTTCGTTAAAGAGTCCTATCAATTAGAACCCATGTCTCGTGGCCTATTCCTTCATGCCTTCAGTTGAGTCTTGTATGGTCATAAGCCTAATAGATATTATTGTTGCTGAGTAGTTCATTCAATAGATCAGTTAAGTATGTCACATTGTTGTGCTTGCTCTTCTTTTTTTTACGTGTCAGTGTAGATGTTTGTGTTGTTTAATTGTTTCACTACATTGTATTTCACTTTGATTTTACAGGTTCACATCTTTTGACTCAATATTCAAGAGAAGATTCCATGGTTGCATTGAAAGTTCCATCTCACTTAAACTGGCCTTGTACTTTTACTTTAGGATAGGATTTGTTGCATTTAGCTAGATGTATTACATCTTTGTTTTGTTTTTTGTTTTCCAGATGTGTTTTTCAGTTTTATTAGTCCTTGCATAATTCTGATTTTGAGCTTCAAGATGATGTGGCTAATCTTTTGTGAAAGGAAAGTTCGTGTAACATGCAACCCTTGGCTTATCTATTAACCTATTATGTGATTTAGTTTATATGTTTAAATTTAATGATTTTTGGATGGAAAATACGATCCTTCAACCAAGAAACCATAAGAAGAACCTTGATGCTCGTATCTATTTAGGATTCTCATTCCTACACTCAGTTTTGTTTGTTAATAGTGTTTTATCGCCTATCTATTTGAATGGAGAAAGATGAGGGAAAATATTTAGTGGGATAACTATCATAGGTTTATAAACTTGTCTCTGAAGGGGCAACCTCTTTTTCTCTCAATATGTTAGGATCCCTCTTCCACCTCATCTAAAATAATAAGTGCTTAGGCACAGTTCAATGAAAATAAAAATAAAAGGTGAAAGAAGAGAAAGGATTCTTGCGTAGGGAGGTGAATCAAGTGACTTCGCTTGGCTACTATCCAGGCTCACCGATAGTAAAACAAAACTTGTGTTCCTAAAGTGACTCCGTCGGGGTATTGTCCAAGCCTCCTGGCAATGAAGCAACACCAGAGATGAAAACTCATACTCTAATAATTTTTTGACCTGTGGTTATATATTATCTGTATTCTCATCAGAATGATTTGGCTTGATTTATGTTGTGTTATGCCGATTAATGGAACATGGAAGACTATACCTCTAACTAGGTAGAATGAGGAGCTGAGGTGACTCACTGGTTGAATAAATATCTCCTAGAAATTTGAGACTTTGTGCATAAGTGAAACCAAAATATAGAAGTTGAGGTTCTCCTAATCTGTCGCCAAGTGTTTTTTCTGTGATAACGACCCTCCAAAATTTTTGCCTGACTCAATTTTGGAGCATACGTAAACTGTTGTTCCAAGCTACCTAGTGTCATCACGTTGTCTTATTTTCCATTCTTATGTTTTATCTAAGTGTCGCATCATCCTAAGTCAATGTTTTCTATGTGTAGCCACCTTACCTTTAGAAGTGCTTGTGTTATATTATCTAAGCGTAGGGGAATTCATAGCTTTTATTGACTTAGAAACCAGCCTTATTTTCCATAAAACACACAAAAAAGCAATCAAAAGTAAGAAAAAGCAAACTTCAAGTTGATGAAGAGTTGCCTCCTTGTTGAGCACACTCCTTTGGGCTGAAAAATTGGGCCCTCCTTATAGCGCACTTCTTCATGCTCAGCTAGTGCACCCTCCTTGAGCGTATTCCTTCGGCATGAAGACATGTTCCCTTTTAGAACTCATGCATGCACTTTCTTGTTGCATGTGGGTGCACTCCTAGAAAGTGGGAGCCCACTTCACTTCGCTCAACTATTCATCCACTTGTTGATAAGTGGCAAACATGCATGGAATGGTTTTGCATGTAATCTCTTCATAATCAGATCGGTTAATCATTCTTTCCCATAATCATTCTCATTCGGGTTGGGCGCACATCTTTGGATCAAGGAGCTCTCTATTCCAAGTAAGTTTTACATGTCCATTCTATTGGTTTCCTTGGTTGTTTTTATTGCCAATCTTGCTTGCCTTGCTGGAGTTTCACTTATTTTAAGTTTATTTACTGGCGTTTTAGTTTTTTCTTGCTTCCACAAGTGTCAACCTATTGTCGCGGGTTATGACATTGCATATTCTTCAAATCCTCATATTCTAGTCATGATTGTGACAAAAGCTATAAGAACTTGTAGATCTTTCCTCTCATAACTTTTATCATTCTATAGCACTATTGAACTTGTCCTTGATCCATTCAAAGATATAGTGTGCTTCTGGAAGCTGAAGCCTAACTATTTAAAAAAACTGCACCTGAAAAGGACAAGTTTCCCTCAAGATGTCACTCCTTTGTTATGAAGAACTGTGCCCCCTTTAGTGCATGATCGCACCTCAAATACACAAGTGTTTTCCCATTCATCTCTTCAGCATGTGCCCTTTCACCCTCCTTGGCCTCTTGAGCACATGAGCTCACCTTGAAGGCCTAAAGGCCCAAAGCCTCACTCCTTTGTCTCTTCGGAGTGCACCCTTGCGCCCTCTTAGACCCCTTGAGTTCATGAGCGCATCTTGAAGGACTGAAGGGTTTTTCTTCGAGCTTCATCAGTGTGCCCTACACCCTTGATGATCTCTCCCTATTTCATGAGAACATAAGTGCACCTCAAATCCTCAAATTGTTAGAGCCTATATTGACCTCAGGCTGAAGGGAGGCAATCCTAGGATAACCACAAACCAAGCTTAACCTGGTAGCTAGCCCTACCAGGTTGGGAGAGGGCTCTCTCCCTATCAATCTTAGTTGAGATGACTGAATCAAATATGGATTTTAGGCTAGGTATAGTAGCTCTATGGTTTTTGGTTGATTTTGATGGTTTTGCTGCTGGATCAAATGGAGTAGGCAGCTTTGGGTCTAGGAAATCAAGTCAGGAATGCAGGGTGTTCTATGGGGCGAGGTAGGTAAGTGTTTTGGCACTTGTAATTTAGTGAGGTGACAGGTCTAAGACTGATGGGGAGCTTAGGAGGGTACGTAGAGATCATGTATCCTCTTCAAGCTGTAGAAAACATCAAAAACTAAATGGATTCCCAAGGCATAGCACTATAACCAATGTATTCTACCTATCTATCTTGATTTCATTTAGTTTAGAAGAATGAATTAGATTTTGGCACACATAACACAAGAGAAAAACTAATGACAGAAGGAGAAACTATGAAAAAACACATTACCACAAGAATCCCACAAAAATAGCTGCAAATCATGGTTTATTTCCTTGTCAAACTGTTGTAGATATGTACAATGTAGCTTAGAGCATCCAAGAGAGTCCAACCTTTACTAATGACTGAAAAAATACATAATATAGACATCAAAACCACCTATGCTATACATCAGGGGTCAAATCCAAGAGATAAGGGACTGTTTCAACAATATCTAAACTAGGAACAGGAATATAGGCAGTGGAACAACTTGCCTCTAAAACCATGGAAACTGATTCATTGACCCCCAAACCACCTCAAAATGATGAATCTACCCTCTAAGGTCATTTTACAATTAAATTTACATAGAATATCATCATTTACAATCATAAATTCATACAAGATAAGAGAAAAAGTCAACTTGTAGAAAAACTAGGCGAAATTTGGATTTTTAAGCAAACTGGCTCTATGCGTAGCGCCACTGGCCAGGTACGTAGCGCCACTTATCAGATGATTTTTGAGGCCTTCCCCTTAGCCAAATTGAGCCCGAGATAGCTCATTGGAAATTTCTTCCTGTCTAGTTTCTGGAACATCTTGAATTTTTTCATTTGGAGGTCATTTACCCCCTCAAAAGTGGAATCTCCCAAGGCTGCTTCTGTTTGTCCAAAAAGAGGTAGAGAGGTCATTTTTTGATGGTTTTTTGACCTTTAGGTGACCAAATTTTTCTCCAAAATTGCTGAAATTTTCAGGGATTGATGCTCTCATCATGTTGAATCCAAATATGCAAACCATTTCTCCAAAAAGTCTTTAGGGAAAATTTCTGTGTTGCAAAATTCCAAAAATTGAAAATGACCAAAATTTGTCAAAACTTGCCCAGATTTGGCACAAGGCTCCATCATTAGTTGCTTTGATGGGCTAGTGAAGCTTCAAAAAATATTTTTACCTTATCTTGCTCCTTTTTGCTCCTTAAGGCCTTCCTCAACCTAGCCTTATGCTTCCTCATCCTTATGTTGCATATTTTGTTTCGGGTCATATAGTGGTAGGCCATGTGGCAAAGCATCTTCTTATCTCTATTGGCCTTCTCAAGCAGCCCTTCAAGGTTTATATTGACCCTTTCAAGTCCAGTTTCCCGGTCATTCTCAACCTCTTGCTCTATGGAAGTCAACTGACCTTAGCCTTCTTAGCCTTTTGCCAATTCTCCTTGATCATTTGCAACTCCATGAGGACTTGCTTGTTGGTCAATTGTTCGTTTTCTTGCTCTAGATCTTTGATGACTGACAAGGCTTTCATCTCAGCCTCTTGTTCCTTAATGATCATTTCTTTGACAATCCTTGGATCTTGAGCATCCAATTCAATGACATCCACTCGTGTCTCCTCATGATCAACAAGGTCAAAATCTCTCTCTTGTCCATCACTAGGATCCTTCTCATGCATCTTTTTCTTGCCTTTACCTTTACCCTTGTGTTGCTACCCAACCTGTACCTATTTAGCTGAAGAAGAAGGTAAAGCCCCTTCCACTCCTTATGGAGATAGCATTTGCCTGTGGCCTGAAGATGAAGGCGAGACCCCTTCCACACCTTGTGGAGATAATACTCGCTTGACAGCTGCAAAAAGTTTCCTAGTGCCCCTCTCATATGTCACAAATACTGGCACTCCAATAGTTTCAGTTTCTTGGACCTTTTCATGTCCTAAAGGTCCACCTTCTTCATGTGGCACTGATGAAAATACTTTAGGGCCTTTGAACATTTCATGAGAAATGAAAGTTTCCCATGCTATGTCAAGAGGGTTCAGTTGATGCAAAACAATGATTTTAATCAAAGAGTAATAGTAGATGCTAGTTAACTGTTGGGGGTATGATTTCTTCTTTACAATGAGTGCCATCTTTTCAATGTTTCTGAACATGAAATAGGGGATATTCATCATTCTCACCCTATTTAAATGCATCAACAGTCTAATTTGGTAGGCATACAAGCGGGAGAACCTACCTTCACAAGTAAAGTACTTGATGATGATCTTCATCAATGGAGCAAACCTGTCCTCCAAGAATTTAAAGGGGAATACTCTCTTGAGTTTGTTATGATATTTAGCCTTGATGTAAGGCTCATAGTACTCCCTGTCAATGCCTTGACCTTTGTTCCACTTCTCACCGACATTTGGAATACCTGTAGCCTCTGAAATGATAGTTGGTGACAAAGTGAATGTAACTCCAGCAAGGTGTACCTCATTGTTGTCCAAATGTATCACAAACAACCTTGCTAATTCATGATGGGATTTAACCCTTTCCACCATTTCACAGAAATTGAAACATGACTGATATCTGAAACAAGAAATGGCAAATGGGCGGGCTTGCAGCTCCCTCAAATTGGCGGGCTCCTCTCTGATATGTTTTCCCCCCTTATGAGGCTTCCTGCCCTATGTATCTCTCTCCCTGGAACTGTCACTAAGGGTTTCTTCCTCCAGTTCATATTCACTGTCCCTCTCCATTGTTGTACAGTTTTTTCTCTTGTGGTGAATGAAGTGTGGTGAATGAAGAGTGGTGAATTGGTGAATGAAGGTAAGATGAGTATGAAGAGATTTGAATAGGAAAATAGATGAGGGTGAACAAGAGTGGGAAAGGGATTTAGGGTGTGAGTAGGGTTAATGAATAGTGTAGGGTTTGGGATGTATGTGTATAGGGTTTGGGGATTAGGGAAAAGTTTAGGGAATGATGTCTAGGTAATTATATATGGGAGGATGAGGTTTAGGGAAATAGTAAAAAGATGATATAGGACAGCAATATGTGTGAGCTTTTTACAATATATGAGGCAATTTAGTGATAATTAGGGTTTGATGTTTTTGAGAGACAAAACCACCAGAGACCGATGCAACAATTCTTTTCAGCAAGAATGGTGATGTTACTTACTTGCAAAGAGGCAATGGAGAAGTTTTGAGGTGATTTGATGCAATTTGCAACGATCTGGAGCTCAACTGACAGGTGCGTAGCACCAGTTCAAAATTACACAGCAAAAAAAACCCAGGTGCGTAGCGCCACATTTTGGTGCATAGTGCTAGGTAGATTTCTCCACAAACACAGTGATTTCACTCCCTTTGCTCAATAATACCTCAAAATCATGTTTTTTCTCATGGACCTCAACTCAAACAATGAAATAACTTAAGAGAGGGATGGATTTTGTATGGCTTGGCAACTTTTATTTTTCATTCTTCAAAACCCACTTTATAATGTCTATTTTATTTTTCAAATACTTTGTTTTTTGGATGCTTGATTTTTTGCTTGAAATAGGCGAACTGATGCTTTGACTTCTTTTACTTTTGTAGTGGCATGTTCTTGGAAATATCAGCAGGTGACTAGGAGCAGCATGAAACTATTAGTTACATATGAGAAATAATAAAATTACATGAAATTTACAAACAATATACCGATGCTCTGTTTTCACCTCAAACTGGTTTTGAGGTGAAAATTTTATTAAGTTTACAAATTATGAGATTAAAACTTTCCTGATGATTATTGTCATCCTCATGTGTTTGCTGACCATTATTAGTCATACTGAAAATTTGACCATGGTAAAACCCTAATACCTAATGAGACTATAACCCGAAGACCTAAGACCTATTTGATGAAATAAACTGAAAATGAACCTGAACCTGAACCATTGACTGAATCACACATGAAAAGAGGTCAGTAGATATGTGTCATGAGGGAAAAAACTAAAATGTACCTACCATCATTTGATCCATGACCTAATGGAATGCAACTCATCCGAATGGGACACCTAGTATGAAATGCTATGAAATGCAAAAGAGTGAATTTTGATCACTGATGGCAGTGTGAAGACACTTACACTAACATTAGCTCCAATGGGGATGGTAGCTCCTTGGAGGTGCCAAGAACCATAGATCTCTGGAATAAGTAGACTAGTGCCTCATCCATTGGGCAATACGGTCAATATACTTCAAAGACTGAAACTGACACTATGAAAATTAACTCAAGACTCAAACTGACTCGAGACTCAAAGACTGATACAAATCACTCAACTTTATAGCCTTCACCTCGGGCCCCAAGCTGAAATGAATTGTAACTTTTGAACACTTGCAATGAAAGAAAAATGGTATATACAATGATCACTTCGTGATTTCAGAAATCACCTTAAAAGAAGTAGCGCTTCAGGAGCCTGCCATTGACTGGCCCTCCTGTACAATCTTGTCCATCCATCTCTTTGAGCATAAATGCATTTTGTCCTCTGTATGCAGCAACCTTATAAGGTCCCTTCCATAAGTTTTCAAACTTGCCATGCTTGCCTTTATCTTCATTGCGAGCATCCCACCATAACACTACATCCTCAAGCTAGAATTTATCTACTTTTGTTTTTCGATCATAGATATTTTTTATCTTCTCCTGTAATCTGAAAGTGTTTTGGAAAACCCTAGATTGACCTCAGGGTGAAGGGAGGCAATCCTAGGATAACCAAAATGAGATAAAATATTTGATTCCAAATATTGAATGATTACTGTGTCTGTTGCCTGTCTAGTTGGGATTGCTTCTATCCACTTGGTAAAATAGTCAATTGCTGTTAGGATCCATTTGTGCTGAGCCGATGATGTTGGATGGATCTCCCCGATAAAATTGAGTCCCCACTGTTGAAATGGTGCATTGACTTCAACCGGTTTTAAAGGAAGAGGCAGCAACTTTCTTTTCCCCTGAAAGACCTGACATTCATGACAGCTCATGACTGTTTTATAGACATCTGAATATAAGGTTGGCCAGTAACAATCTACTCTCAGTATTTTGTTTGTTGTTGTCTTCCAGAACAAGTGACCACCACAATCACCCTTGTGAAATTCACTCATCACCTATTGGGCTTCATCTTCAATTAAACATTTCAGCAAAACACCTCCTGGATCCTTCCAATAAAGGGCATTGTTCAAAATGAAAAATTTAGCAGCTTTAAATTTGAGAGTTATACCTTTGTTTTTTGTCATTTCTAGAAGTGGTGAGAGGTGTTGAAGTACATACACAATATCTGAATACCATGGTGACTGAAGGAACATTTCAGATAATTGAATCAGGGAGCTTTCTTCTTCATCTTTGGACATGGCTGCAATAAGATTTATATCTAAATCATGCAAATTTGATTATGCCATCAACCTCACCAGGCCTTGTCCTTTGATCAACTTTGTAGGCTTGATCTCCAGATCGTATTCTAACATTGCTGCAATCCATTTTCCCCGCCTTCCTTCCGGATCGGTTTGTACCAGCACATCCTTAACTGCTACGTTAGGAATGTATGCTATGATGTGGGAGTGCAGAATATACACTCGGAAGTCCTTCAAAGCTTTGACAAGAGCAAGAGCTTGTTTCTCAATTATATTGTACCGCAAAGTGGCATCTCGAATGGTCATGCTGAAAAATGCAATGGGATTTTCCAGCTGATCTCTTTTTTGCATTAAAACTGCTGCCATGGTATGCTCAGATGCAAATGAGAATAAAATGAAATCTTGTGTATAATCGGGACTAATCAAAACCGGGGTTGTAGATAAAGCATACTTTACCAAATTAAATGATTTCATAGCATCCTCTGTCCATTTTACCACATTGTCCTTCTTTAACATATTAGTAATTTCTCTCAAATGCTCAGCTAGATTGGGTACAAATCTTCGTAGGAAATTCATCTTACCGTTAAAAGCTTGTATCTCTTTCTTGTTCCTAGGAAAATCTATCTGCTGAATTTCTTCTACCCTTGAAGGATCAATGTGAATTCCTTCCTTTGAGATAATATGGCCAAGCAGCTTCCCCTCATCCATGGAAAAGAGACTTTTCTTCGGATTGAGTGATATCCCAAATTTCCTACATTGTTGAAACACAATCCTCAATTGGTGAAGATGCTCGTCTTCTGAATTTGAAAACACTGTCAAATCATCTAAATATACAACCAAAAATAGATCCTTTTCATTGGCAAAAGTGATGTCCATTGCATGCTGAAATGTGGCTCCAGCATTTTTCAAACCAAATGGCATTTCAACATAATTAAATGTTCCCCAAGGGGTGGTGAATGCAGTCTTATCTTTGTCATCTTCACGCACTAAAATTTGATCCATTGAGCAGTGACATGCGCGATGCTCCAACCACTCTCTGGAGGATATTATCCATCTTCGGCAGCAGGTAATTGTCCTTCAATGACACTTTATTCAGATTCTGGAAATTAATACACAATCTAATCTCCCCGATCTTCTTTCTCACAGGAATAAGATTCAAAATCCAATCAGAATATCTGATTGGAACATTTATACCAACCTTGTATAATTTGTTTACCTCTTTTTCAATGGATGGCAACAACTTGGGATTGATTCTTCTCAACTTCTGTCAAAACAGCTTCTAATTTGGATTGATGGGAATAGTGTGTTGAATTATATCTTTGTTATACACCTTTATATCTAAATAATCCCAAGCAAACACATCAGCAAATTCAGATAACAATCTAACATATTTAGACTTTACCTCAAGAGACAATGTCTTCGATAATTTCACAAACTTGGGCTTATCAGTTGTTCCAAGATTCACATCCTCAACACCTTTGTCTGTAGGTACCAAGCTTGGCTTCCTAGCCACATCATCTTGATCAAAAAATTCTTCCAAAGGTATGAGACCTTTAGGAATGATATTCTCCTTCAACTGCAATATTTCCATCTGATTCACCTCAATTTCCAGTTCATCATCAACATGATCACAATCTATGGAAGCATCCTTGTAATTCCCTTCATTCTGCAAAAAAATATTGATCTCCTTATCGTACCAAAACACTTGCCAATACCTTAAATTGTCTAGAACAACTGGGCGGTTCTTGACATGGATTTCAAACTTGTTATTGGAATTCATCGGGATTTTCAAATTACTCGTAGCAGAAGTAAGTGAATCTGCAATAACATTTTGAGCACGAGGTACGACTATCAAGGTATAATCTGGAAACATCCTTAAGATATCTAAAACTTCATTATGGTATGCCCTCATCCGGGGGTGTTTGGCTTGATATTCACTCTTAACTTGCTTGATTATCAACTCCGAGTCTCCATAGACTGATATCCTTTTTGCATTCAGCTTTTTAAGAATTTTCAAACCTCCAATCAGCGCTTCATATTCGTCTTCATTGTTAGAATAGTCAAATTCCAATTTATACGAACAAATTCTAACATTACTAGGAACTTTATTTGGCTGGAAAACAGGGCTGCGAATCCAAATCCCTATGCTGGCACCATCCTTACCCATGGCTCCGTCAAAATCCATGCTCCATAGGCCTGCTTCTTCTTCTAAGTGTTGAAATTATGTTTCATCCTCTTTCTTACCTTGACTAATCTCTTCAATTTGTTGTTTTTCATTACCTTTCTACTACTGTCAGAATGTGGACTGCTCAAAGGTACTTGCAATTTTTTGTCTTTCTTGATCAAGGACTGCTTTGAAATTTTCTGAGATCTCTGGCACATCTTCTACTTCAACTAACTGACTATCAACATCATTCAAACCACTATCTGAATATAATACAAATGACTCTAAATATGTATGTACAACATTAATTGGATGATTAAGTGGTTTCTCCTTGCTTGTAATCATGTACTTCATTTTCTTCTCCCTATATAGTTTTCTCAATTGGCCAAACACAGGAATGGTAGCATAGGACAAATCTAGTTGTAAATTCCCTTTAAGCTTTGCACCCCACGATCTAGACAAAAGCATACCAAACCATGGGGGAATGTCTGCAACAACCACATCTATGAGAACATTCTTTGCCGGAATTTGATCTAAAGATACCACCAAGTCTTTGATAAGACCAATACAATAGACTCTACTTGAATCAAAAGAATACAAATCATGATATTTTCGAGTAATGTCAAGGCCAAATTTCTCCATAATTCCTTTTGGCATCAGATTATGGGAAGCTCCATAATCAAACGTGGCATTGTGGAGGACGTACTCGTGCAATCTAAGGCTTATATAGAATGGAGGAACCTCACTATCCTCAGACTGACCTTCTAAAGTAGGGCCAAAGATGAGCTCAGGATGATCATCTTCTACATTGACCATATCAGGTAAAGGGATCTATGTTCAATATTTTGGACACTTGGTGTTTATAACTGTTGTTCTTCATCAATTCAGTCAAAGGAATTGAATCTTTTAATTTAGCAATCTCATTTTCTAAACTAAAATCTGAAACTTTATCTACCTCTTTGACTGGAGGGTCCTTCTTTTCGACCTTTTCCTTTGCGACACTTTGCTGATTGGTATTCTCATTTGCAGATGATCCTTTGCTGGAAGTTGGGTAGCAGGCTCCTTCCCTTTCTTTTGGATGTTCGAGGAGTCATTTTTGGGTTGTGCTTCCTTTATCTTTTGAACCGTGCTGACTAGTACATCTCTGCTTCTCAATGAATATTGTTTATGTTGTGTTGTCAATGCATTCATATATCCACGTTGATAATCATCTGACTCATCCTCCAAAACCGCTTCATTTGCCAATATGTAATCTTCATCCTTTTGCACATCAAGGATCTCTAAATATTCTTCATCTTCCATGAGATAGATAGGCAAACCATCAACATTAAAGAAATGATTTGCCTCAACCACCCGATCATCATCATCTTCACTCTCCATTCCATGTACATAGTTTTGCTACAAAGAAGTTTTGACTTGATGCTATGATGACTAATCTTGTGCCTTTTGGTCCCTTTGTTTAATCCTGAACTGAGGTTGTTGTTGTCCTCTAAAGTTTGGATTTTGATTGTGGTTTTAGGCTTGTATGCAATTGTTAACCGATCAAACATTTTCTCAATTTTCCAGAGTATATGATCTGCCTTAACATCTAAGGAAGATGCTTCTTCCTTTATAGTCACCTTCTTTTCAATTTTCATCCTTGCTCTTTTGGCCAACAGATTTGCCTCTACACTCACTACGTTCTTCTGCATATCCTCAAGTGTGGTAGGATCTCTTTCTCTCAACTGATACGCCATATCAGCATCGAAGCCATCAGGAAATTTGATCAATGCTAACCACATCGGTGGCTTAATGTCAGTTGGAATAGCATTATAAATTGTATTGAACCTCACGCAGTAATCTTAGACACTTTCACCTACATTCCTTTTAGTATTCTCCTACTCGAATAGAATTTGGAGAGGATTTTTATTTACCTCCCATCGGTCCAGGAATTGTCTATGGAGAACCGACAAAGTATTGATAGATCCTGCTAGTAATGCTCTGAACCACTTTTGAACCTCGCCTCCAAAAATTTGCACAAATAATCTCATGGACACATTTTCGACATCTACCTCATGAAGATCAAAGAAATCATTCATCCTATCAACATGTTGTTGTGTTGTAATACCTTGAGTGGCATCGAACAAAGGTACCTTACTTTGGTAATTAACGGGCATATCATCCAAATTCTGAGGCAGAATGAGAGGCACATATCTGGCAGCCATGACTTGAGGTGGATTTGAAATTGGTCTTGGGGAAAGAGGAGGATTTATGACAACAAGAGTTGTTGATGTAGCAAAAGTAATGGGTATTTGAGGGGTAATGATAGGCTGATGAGGGAGGGAAGATATAAACGGAGATGTCGAATGATTATCTGGAATATGGGGAATTGATGATGAAGCAAAAGATGTTGAAGTTGAATCAGAGATCTCAGGAATTCGATCAGTGATGGATCACTGAGGAGAGTTTTGAAGATTTCGATTACTTATCAATTTTGCCTTTTCGATTTCAAGCTCTTTGGTGAATTCTGGGTCTGGTACTATGTCTAGCAACTAGCTATCAGATGTAGTTTGAAACAAGGAGAGACAAAAATATTCATCAAAAGGAAGATCTTCAAGGAATTGCCACTCAACCAGGCATGAATGGGATCTGAACACCGGTCTAGGACTTGATAAACTTTCTTGTCTAAGTATCCACAGGATAAGGTTAGGATTTTAAAATATGGGAGGAGGATCGGGATCAGGATTGGACCTGGTGTATCTTCTTGAAGCCAGTGTGTTCAAAGTTCTCAAGAGTTTTATATTGCTTTACAACTTTCCACTTTTCAGCCTACTGAATTCTAAACTTATCATCCAAAAGTTCAGAACTTCTCAATTGTACTGGGGTGATTTATCTTTCTTCCCCAGTATGGTCGCCACTATGTTAGAGCCTAGATTGACCTCAGGCTGAAGGGAGGCAATCCTAGGATAACCACAAACCAAGCTTAACATGGTAACTAGCCCTACCAGGTCGGGAGAGGGCTCTCTCCTTGTCAATATCAGTTGAGATGACTAAATCAAATATGGATTTTAGGCTAGGTATAGTAGCTCTAGGGTTTTTGGTTGATTTTGATGGTTTTGTTGCTGGATCAAATGGAGCAGGCAGCTTTGGGTCCAGGAAATCAAGTCAAGAATGCAGGGTGTTCTATGGGGCGAGGTAGGTAAGTGTTTTGGCACTTGTAATTGAGTGAGATGATAGGTCTAAGACTAATGAGAAGCTGAGGAGGGCATGCAGATATCATGTATCCTCTTCAAACTATAGAAAACATCAAAAACTAAATGGATTCCCAAGGCATAGCACTATAACCAATGTATTCTACCTATCTATCTTGATTTCATTTAGTTTAGAAGAATGAATTAGATTTTGGCACACATGACATAAGAGAAAAACTACTGACAAAAGGAGAAACTATGCAAAAACACATTACCACAATAATCCCACAAAAATAGCTACAAATCATGGTTTATTTCCTTGCCAAACTATTGTAGAGATGTACAATGTAGCTCAGAGCATCCAAGAGAGTCCAACCTTTGCTAATGACTAAAAAAATACATAATATAGACATCAAAACCACCTATGCTATACATCAGGGATTGAATCCAAGAGATAAGGGACTGTTTCAACAATATCTAAACTAGGAACAGGAATATAGGCAGTGGAACAACTTGCCTCTAAAACCATGGAAATTGATTCATTAACCCCCAAACCACCTCAAAATGATGAATCTACCCTCTAAGGTAATTTTACAATTACATTTACACAGAATAGCATTATTTACAATCATAAATTCATCCAAGATGAGAGAAAAAGTCAACTTGTAGAAAAACTTGGCGAAATTTGGATTTTTTAGCAAACTCGCTCTATGCGTAGCGCCACTGGCTAGGTGCATAGCACCACCTCTCAGCTGATTTTTAAGGCCTTTCCCTTAGCCAAATTGAGCCTAAGATAGCTCATTGGAAAGGTATTCCTGTCTGGTTTCTGGAACATTTTGAATATTTTCATTTGGAGGTCATTTGCCCCCTAAAAAGTGGAATCTCCCAAGGCTTCTTTTGCCTGTCCAAAAAGAGGCAGCGCTGTCATTTTTTTATGGTTTTTTTATCTTTAGGTGACCAAGTTTTGCTCCAAAATTTCTGAAACTTTCAAGGATTGATGCTCTCATCATGCTAAATCCAAATATGGAAACCATTTCTCCAAAAAGTCTCCCAGTCAAAAGCGTAGCTCCAGTGGTGCTACGCACCTAGGGCAAATTTCTGTGTTGCAAAATTCCAAAAATTGAAAATGACCAAAATTTGTCAAAACTTGCCCAGATTTGGCACAACGCTCCATCATTAGTTGCTTTGATGGGCTAGTGAAGCTTCAGCAAAGATTTTTAGCTTGTATTGCTCCTTTTTTCTCCTTAAGGCCTTCCTCAACCTAGCCTTAAGCTTCCTCATCCTTATGTTGCATATTTTGTTTCAGGTCATATAGTGGTAGGCCATGTGGAGAAGCATCTTATTGTCTCTATTGGCCTTCTCAAGCAGCCCTTTAAGGTGTATCTTGACCCTTTCAAGCCAATTTTCCTGGTCATTCTCAATCTCTTGCTCAATGGAAGTCAACTTGACCTTAGCCTTTTGCCGATTCTCCTTGATCATTTGCAACTCCATGAGGACTTGCTTCTCGGTGAATTATTTGTTTTCTTGCTCTAGATATTTGATAACCCATTTAGCCCTCTATAAATTTCCTGACAAGGATTATATCTTAGCCTCTTGTTCCTTAATGATCATGTCTTTGACAGTCCTTAGATCTTGAGCATCCAAGTCAATGACATCCACTCCTTGTGTCTCCTCATGATCAACAAGGTCAAAATCTCTCTCTTTCCCATCACTAGGATCCTTCTCATGCATCTTTTTCTTGCCTTTACCTTTACCCTTGTGTTGTTGCCCAACCTGTACCTGTTTAGCTGAAGAAGAAGGCAAAGCCCCTTCCACTCCTTGTGGAGATAGCATTTTCCTGTGGCCTGAAGATGAAGGTGAGACCCCTTCCACACCTTGTGGAGATAATACTCGCCTAGCAGCTGCAAAACATTTCCTAGTGCCCCTCTCATATGTCACAAATACTGGCACTCCAACAGTTTCAGTCTCTTGGACCTTTTCATGTCCTGAAGGTCCACCTTCTTCATGTGGCACTGATGAAAAGACTTGAGGGCCTTTGAACATTTCATGAGAAATGAAAGTTTCCCATGGTATGTCAAGAAGGTTCAGCTGATGCAAAACAATGATTTTAATCAAAGAGTAGTGGTAGATGCTAGTTAACTGCTGGGGGTATGATTTCTTCTTTACAATGAGTGCCATCTTTTCAATGTTTCTGAACATGAAATAGGGGATATTCATCATTCTCACCCTAGTGAAATGCATCAACAGTCTAATGTGGTAGGCATACAAGCGGGAGAACCTACCTTCACAAGTAAAGTACTTGATGATGATCTTCATCAATGGAGCAAACCTGTCCTCCAAGAATTTAAAGGGGAATACTCTCTTGAGTTTGTTATGATATTTAGCCTTGATGTAAGGCTCATAGTACTCCCTGTCAATGTCCTGACCTTTGTTCCACTTCTCACCCACATTTGGAATACCTATAGCCTCTGAAATGATAGCTAGTGACAAAGTGAATGTAACTCCAGCAAGGTGTACCTCATTGTTGTCTAAATGTATCACAAACAACCTTGCTAATTCATGATGGGATTTAACCCTTTCCACCATTTCACAGAAACTGAAACATGACTAATTTCTGAAATAAGAAATGGCAAATGGGCAGGCTTGTAGCTCCCTCAAACTGGTGGGCTCCTCTGTGATATGTTTTCCTCCCTTATGAGGCTTCATGCCTTGTGTGTCTCTCCCTAGAACTATCACTAAGGGTTTCTTCCTCCAATTCATATTCATTGTCCCTCTCCATTGTTGTACAACTGTTTCTCTTGTGGTGAATTGGTGAATGAAGGTAAGATGAGTATGAAGAGATTTGAATAGGAAAATAGATGAGGGTGAACAAGAGTGGGAAAGGGATGTAGGGTGTGTGTAGGGTTAGTGAATAGTGTAGGGTTTGGGAGTAGTGTAGGGTTTGGGATGTATGTGTATAGGGTTTGGGGATTAGGGAAAAGTTTAGGGAATGATGTCCAGGGAATTATATACGGGAGGATGGGGTTTAGGGAAACAGTAAAAAGATGATATAGGACAGCAGTAATGAGTGATCTTTTTACAATATATGAGGCAATTTAGTGACAATTAGGGTTTGATGTTTTTGAAAGACAAAACCACCAAAGACTGATGCAACAATTATTTTCAGCAAGAATGGTGATGTTACTTACTTACAAAGAGGCAATGGAGAAGTTTTGAGGTGATTTGATGCAATTTGCAATGATGTGGAGCTCAACTACCAGGTGCGTAGCGCATTCTCCCAAGTGCGTAGTGCCGGTTTGGTGCGTAGCGCCAGTTCAAAATTACACAGCAGAAAAAACCCAGGTGAATAGCGCCACTTCTATGCATAGCGCCAGACTTTGGTGTGTAGTGCCAGGCAGATTTCTCCACAAACATAGTGATTTCACTCCCTTTGCTCAATAACACCTCGAAATCGCGTTTTTGCTCATGGACCTCAACTCAAACAATGAAATAACTTAAGAGAGGGATGACTTTTATATGGCTTGGTAACTTTTGATTTTTCATTCTTCAAAACTCACTTTATAATGTCTATTTGCTCTTTCAAATACTTTATTTTTTGGATGCTTGATTTTTTGCTTGAAATAGGCAAACTGATGCTTTGACTTCTTTGACTTTTGCAGTGGCATGTTCTTGGAAATATCAGCAGGTGACCAGGAGTAGCATGAAACTATTAATTACATATGAGAAATAATAAAATTACATGAAATTTACAAACAATATACCGATGCTATTTTTTCACCTCAAACTGGTTTTGAGGTGAAAAAATTATTAAGTTTACAAATTATGAGATTAAAACTTTCCTGATGATTATTGTCATCCTCATGTGTTTGCTGACCATTATTAGTCATACTGAAAATTTGACCATGGTAAAACCCTAATACCTAATGAGACTATAACCCTAAGACCTAAGACCTATTTGATGAAATAAACTGAAAATGAAACTGAACTTAAACCATTGACTGAATCACACATGAAAAGAGGTCAGCAGATATGTGTCATGAGGGAAAAAACTGAAATGTACCTACCATCAGTTGATCCATTACCTAATGGAATGCAACTCATCCGAATGGGACACATAGTATGAAATGCTATGAAATGCAAAAGAGTGAATTTTGATCACTGATGGCGGTGTGAAGACATTGACACTAACACGAATGACCCTTGAACTTTCTTCATGCTTTGATAGTGTGCCCTCCTTTCTTTTATGTAGATTTCTTTCCTGTACAATTATTTATGTCCCGTCATTGATAAGCTTGTGTTCTCAGTTACATTTTATGGCCTTGTCAATATGATTTTCTAAGTTATTTCTTGTAATAGATAGAATATTTCATAAAGCTAGTTGTTGTCGTCATGAGTGTGCTTCCACATATAGGTGTTCAAGCTGCTAGTATTGATACTCTTTCACCATTTGTTGGAATGATGCCTCCTGCTACATGTCGAGTGGCCTCCAAAGAATCCTCAAAAGTGAGCATTAAAGAAGCAATGGAAGTTACACAGCTTATCATTCCCATCTATGCAAATACATAATGCTTCATAAACAAGTCCACTTAGGTCACGTGGAAAGATATCAAAGACAACTTCATGCAGAAATAGTTCGTTGAAAATATGGAAGACTTGGAAGTATACATTAATATCAAACAGTCTAGGATGCACATGATCACATGAAAATTACCAATCATTCCTTGTGAAAAATTGATTGAATTGATCCTTACACACATGGATGATTTAGATCAGGTGCTTCGAAGTGAAAGTGGTGGACAACTTGCCACCTATTATGAAGAATACATGTAAACCTATTTTAAGATGAAAAGTCCCAAAGAGTATGCGACCAAAAACTTCAATACTAGATGGATTGATCTCGACACAAATGACATAATTAAATCTTGGTGTCGAGAGCCTGCTAAGTTCTGGCACCGCCCATCTACAGTTTACCCAACTAGGATTCTCATAGATGTATATCAGTATCTCATTTCTATGTGTTGTAGGCTGCATGGGTGAAAGAGTGTTGAAGCATTTGAAGAGAAATGGATATATATGCTCAACATGGTAGCTACCCATGTAAAGTCTTCATTTGGGAAGATATATTATCGTTTCAGTTGCAGCGTCTTGTTGGGAAGGTTAAAGAATCTCTAAGGTCAAAACCAGGCACCAAAGTTATACATGTCTACAATTATATTGGATGGGATTTGTATGTGATATGCATTCCCAAGAATGTATTTGAACTAGATCCAGTAGGATAAGTTTCCAATTTACTTCCATTGCAGGGTGTTATCATATTTGAGTTTTAGAGGGGCATACGGAAAATTAGAAGAGAATTTCTTTGCAATCATATTTCAGACGATATATGACATCGATCCTCCTTGCATGACCGATCAAGTGAAAGATTCATTACATGATATCGTGATTTTTTTATTGCGTCAGAAGGTACATACAACCGATGTTTTGGATGTCATATTTCTCCTCGCTTCATGCCATTATATGTAACTAATAATAAGGTCTTACAAGAAGTCGATTATGAGTTGAGAAAATGGTTATCGGGAGTCCTTCACTGAAGGAGGAAAGCCCCTCGGCCCACTTTTCCTTTGAGGATCAAACTGTATGATTTGAGGTGCCATAAGGCTGCGGAAGCAGAAATACAGGAGCTAGACTGCTTGCACTTTGTAGTTAAGTATTTTCACAGATATGACCCTAGAAGAGTGTGCAGGAAACATTGTGAAAGGATTAGTTTCACTTGGGGATATTCATCAATGTCTATAGTAGAAGATGAGAAGGTAACGAACTAGTACAATGCAGTAAGAAGAACACATCCAAGAATTGAAGTCAACTCCCCCCAAGATATACATGTATAAGAGGCACCACAGTCAACTCCTCAAGCAAAGAGTACAACTCCAAAGAAAAGGATGAAGCATGATTAAGTAGGAAGTGGAAAGTTTATCCTTTGAATAAGGGAGCTATTCAAGTTGAACAAGAAATGAGAGAATTAGAGGCAAATACGAAAAAAGAAGAGGAGGAGAATAGGAATCAAGAAGAGTTGCTCACGAAACAACAGGAAGAAGAAGAGGAGATAAGGAGAGTAGAAGAAGAATGAAAAAGGTAATCACAGGAGGAGGAAGAAGCACAAAGGCTGGAGGAAGAACAATTGACTCAAGAAACAAAGGAAGACTTCGAGGAAGATGATACCATCCAACCCATAAATGATGAGTCAGGTTCTCCAGCAGAACCTCCTCTTATGGGTGGTCATCTCCCATTTGAAGAAATGGGAATCACACATCAACCTAAAGACAAAGTCATGAATGTGTGTAATTTCAAGCTTGATCGGCTCAAAAAAAGGATCATGCAGCAAAGGTGTAGATACTTCCCAAATGATCCTTAGAATCCAATCTTAGTATCCACAGAAAAGGTGATAACGGATAATACTAGGAGGGATCCCAAGGCCATCATGGCGACCAATGTTTCTTTTGATACAACCAAACAGACAACTCAAAGTATTTTTTAAATGAGAATGCATGATTACGAAAATAATTGGCTGCAATAAAGCAACAAGCAGGATCATCTCGCTGTGGAAAATCATCAACTATCTTCTCACAACTTCAACACGACAGAATGGCAGTCAACCATACAGGAGGAATTGGGGCCAATGGAGGACACCATGGCACAATTGTATGATGAGATGATACTTCTACAACAAGTGGTGGCACCCCTTATTGACATTCAGAAGAAATCACAAGAAGTCTTAAAGCTCCTGAAAGTGGCAAACAGAGCTATTGATCAACTTTAGGAATGGTTGCCAAATATCTGAATGTTCTACAACATCTCGTTAGAAAGGACAATATTTCCACTGAGATAGATGAAGTACAACTAATAATCCTTCATCAAAACTACATCTAACTTGGAGAACAATCGACTAACATTATTTCCACTTATGGTCAACTACACAACAAATTCGAGTCTTTAACACATAAACATGGGATGCCTTCAGTAGGATCACTTGAAGAAATAAGAAGCAGGGAAACCATCTTTTAGGAATCAGGCAATACATAGAACAAATCAAACAAGCATCAGAATAAGAAGTCTTAAATATCACCAAAGACATTATTCTACAATATACCATCACACCCTCTAAGGCCCACATTAAATTGTCATGGCTATGGAATAGTGTGCAATCAAACTCCAATATTATATTGATAGAATCACTAGAAGTGAAGATGCATTATGCAACGGACCTGTCGGTTCTGATCAAATTCATCTCTACAAAGTTCAAAGCATGGGACACATACATTACCAATGAGCTCCATGAAGAACCAAGTGACTTGTCAATTTGATAATATTTTGTCCTATTAGAAATTTTGTCTCATATAGCCACCATCTTATATGTAATTTTTCTTTTGTAATAACTTGTATGTAAGGGAGTCTAAGAGGCACATGTGGAATGTGAAAAGCCACATATGGAATGTAAAAATCCACATATTGAATGTAAAAGGTCATGTATAGAATATGAAAAGTTGTAGAAGTTGAACAGTCACGAGGAAGTTCAAAAGTCATTCTCTTTTTGTTATAAATAGCTCCTCATAACTCAAGTAAGGGGCTTCGATTGTTGGAGTTTTGCCTTGGATTCTCTTGTAGTGCATAAGAGATAGATCATTCTTTGGAGAAGCAAGTTGTGGCTTCATGTTCCACTGCTAGATCTATTGTTTCACCTATGTAACAGTGTACTTGGAATCTTTTATTCATAATCAAAATCTCTATGAGCCAACATTTCTTCATGTATGTATTGTGGATGTAGTAAGACTATTTTTGTTATGTTTTTGACATATGTTGGCTTAATTACATACTAATACTAATGAAATATCTCATTGCTTAGATATGGATATTGTTGAATGAGTGTTGTTATGCTTTCATGATTTTTGTTTATTGTGAAAACTAATTTGCAGGTAATCAACAACCTTTCTCTCCACTCTCGGATCTCCCTTAGGATAGTACTATTACTTCCCTAATAAGAGTCTCATTTCCTCTTTAGAAGCCATGGAAGTTGCATGTGCAACTTACATTTGGTGTCACGCAAAGCTTACATACTTGCTACCCCAAAGAGGTGGTTGTTGTCTCTTGTGTATGTATTGTAACCAAGGCGTATATATAAAACCTTTACAATGTGGTTGAACCATACAATCAGATGGGATTCCCACACCAAATTCTGTGAGGTCTAATTGGGACCTCACATCGGGGAGATCCCCTACATGTTGGCGATATCCATCACTGTCAACATAAACCCAACGGGGCCCACAAACTTTTGTCGCTTCATCTCCTGGGGTTAGGTTTTTGGATATTTGGGGTTTTCCCTTGTTTATAAATAATAAAAAGGATTGAAAGCCCCATTGTAACATAACTCAAAGGCTTCCCGGATCTAGGTGGCATTACTGTTTCCAAAGTTATCCATGCACGAAGTTAATGCCCAGTACTGCCAGCTGCAGAGCAACGTGGCCTCCCGGGACGTAACCTCATGTGAGCAGGGAATGAATATTAATGAGAGATCGGGTGGCGGATTTTCATTTAAGTTCTGCGTTGATCGACGCAATATGCCTCCTGTTATAATCATGTTGATCCATGGCTCACTCACCAAGCTTTGTGCTCTGTCGCGCGGTAATAGAACCTGGTTTGCGAGAGCTGTGTGTGATGGCTTAAATTTGGTGCATTGCCGCGGGCTCAAAGCCATCTCTCTCAAGGGTAATTTCTCCCCTGTTTCGGATTCTTGCTCTTTGTTATTATCTACAATTTTTGTGGCTGTCTATAAGCTCTGTCGTACTGTGGTGTCGGTCGCAAGCTCTGTTGGGCATCCCTCTTGCCTCACCCACCTCCGCCTTGTTGGTCATCCCATCCATAACACTTTTGAGTCCTACCTTCTTTCTGTCATCATGGTTCATTCGGGCAAGCGGCATTGTTCTGGGGGGCGTCATGACACCCGTCTGCATCCTCCAGTCGGTCATGCCATGGAAATGGTTCCGGAACCGTTCAATCCCTCCCCCGTCCATGAAGCTGGGCCTTCTGTTGGCTCTAGTCAGAAACCTATTCCGAATAGTGCTTTTCAAACAACACACTTCAAATTTCAAAGTAATCTGCATAGGCCCCTGGTCACTGCCCACATTACCCTTCTACTCTCGGAGGAGGAAAACCTTGTCTCCCCCTTGGCCTGTATCGCCCCTGATCCCTCTCCATGTAGTGAGAACTCCTCGGGCAAAGACGGCATGGAAAATTGGGAAAAAGAGAAAGATGAACAGGAGGCTTTTCTTAAAAATCTTCCTCCACTGGAAGACACGGGACCTGCAGCTGAGGACAGAACTCATGGCGAGGCGGAACAGCCCATAGCTATCCCTGACAGCGATTTAAGCGGTAATGAAGGTTTGAAGACTGGCGATACTGCTCGGGATGAGAAGAAGGACAATGACCCAGCAAAGGAGAAGTAGCGCCATTTGGGACTATCTCTTTTTGTTTCGGCTTTGGTTTCAGGCTTGTGGTCAGGTTTCTATGCAATTGTCCTATTGTTGTTTTTTGGCTCCCAGATGGGAATTTAATGACTCTTTATATGTTGGGTTGCAATGTCTTTTTTGTCTCTGTGGTGGCTTAGTTCTCCTTCTCGGCAACGCATGTCTCTCTCTATGTCTGATTTCTGGTCTCTTGCACTTTGTAACTGGTTTCCCCAGCTTATGTCTATAATGGGGCAGTTTTGTTCTATCGAGTGTTTTTATGCCTCGATCATATGTAAAAATATTTTGCCTTTCAGTTAATAGAAGTTAGTATTTGCAGAGAAAAAAAAACATAACTCAAAGGCATGTAGCCACCATATCTCTTCTCATAGATAAGCTACCATCGCCCAAGCTAATTTGTTTCCATTTTGCATGTCAACAATTTAAGTATTTTGTTATTAATGAATTGAAGTTCATTTTTCGCTATAGCTCTGTGTTTCGGTTTAAATTTGTATTTCATTTCGTTCGTGCATAATTTTGGATCATTTACCGTATAAAATTAGAGAATAGTTGTTTTAGGTCAGTTTTGGGTAGTAGTCAATGGGAGGTGGTTTTTCTGATTTTCCATGAGCTTTGTAGCAAACTTGAGGACAAAATTATGTTGTAGGTCGAAGACTTGATGAATGTAATCATCACTTTTGCCTCACTTAATAAAGCGGTCACTTATTGGAAGATCGACCAGAGACGTAGCCCATATTGAGTGAACTCTGTTATCAACTTGCGTTTTGTTGTGTTTCTCTATTCCTTGCTATTTAATTCTTCAATCAGCTTTACAATTTACTCATTAAGCTAATTTGCACTTATAATTAATGCAAATGAAGTCATAGATTTTGGATCATCTGTTACTTCTAAACTACAAACTCACTATGAAGCTCGCAACAAGGAGTCTACATTAGTAATGGAACTAATTTTACATCAAGGAAAACAAATTTAGTCATTAGAGATAGAATTTCAAATGTTAACTCTTTAGATGAGGACCTCTCAACTTGCTACATCATATATTGAGTCATTAGTGAGTTCTACTTTTGAAGAATTTAAAGAAGAGGACATAATGTACTAGATATATGAAGGTGTGGAAAATGAAGCACAAGATTTCCATTTTATTCATGTCGGACAAGTTGATGGACACAATAATCATTTATTTCATTAGGTTATAGTTTCTTTAATTTTTTTTCAAGTAGGGTTGCTTTTAGGTGTTTTCCTTCAAATCTATATTAGCATAAGCTTTTGTATATCCTCTATATATATATATATATATATATATATATATATATAACTTTATTTCAGTATAGTTCAATTTTTTAGCTATGCTACATCATATTTTATATTACAATGTTAATGAATGATGTTGCAACATTTTATAATACAAATTATTTATCTATTCTTCCTTAAAAACAAGCAAAAAAAATATGAAAGGTGTACATACTCTACCCTCCTCTCAATTCAAACCTATGACCTCTTACAAAAGAAATCATACTCTCAACCATTACACCCACTAAAACTTTGAAAATGTTTGTAGATGTCAAATAATTGCTATTAAGAATGGTATAATCTGAAATTAGAAAACAACTTTTAACCTTAGTTTAGTGTCAAAATCAAGATATATTGATGTTGGCATTTTTTTAATGCAATGTTTAAATAAATAATTTTGAACATTCATTCATAATTAAATCAAGATATATTGATGTTTCCATTTTTTTAATGCAATGCATTTATACTTTTGGGTTTAAGTATTGATTCAAGTTTAAAATGGATTTATGTTCATTTATTTTTTTAATTATTGTCATAAGTAATTATTTGTTTTTCTAATTATTTACTTTGTCATGTAAATATATATATCGATTTTTGGTTTTTTGTTTTTTTGCTTGTCTTTTTTGAAATAAGGCTTTTACAATTTTAATTTAATTATCAATAATCATTGATGCATGGTAGGGATTTAACCTCCATGGAATATTATGGAATATTCATAGTAGTATACATAAATTAATGGTTGAGATTTATCACCAAAGCAGTTATATCTTTTTAATTAAATTAATTAGTTAAAAAATATCATATGAACAAGTGTCATATTAACTAAGTTATTATTTTTGGGCATGTGGTATTGAGAAGCCATGGTAATGTAACATAGTCTATTTATAGATTAAGAATCTCCATGATTAGGAATTTTGTTCCATGATTTTTAAATGTATATATATGCTTAACTCATATATTTAAAAAAATATATAATAAAAATAACAACAATAAAAATTTAAAATAAATTTATAATTTAGTTAGTTTTTATGATTTTTAAAATTTTAGTAATGTGAGATGTATAATGAAGTAAGTGTTTTGAAACTTGAATTGATGCCTATAGAATTTTACCAACCATTTTAATTTATATAGCTAGGCTATTATAATGTTGCCTCGTAACATTTTCTCCCTCATAAAATCTACCTATACAATCAATTCTAAATAATCTAATCTTTATTTTTGTAAGTGATCAATTAATAAAAAATTATTTTTCCTAATTTCATTAATAATTCACGAATATATATGTTCATTAAGTTTTTTTTTATTACAAATTATTTAATTAAACTTCTTTTACACTCATAATAAAAAAATAAACCATTATTGTTATTATTAACATAGTAAAATTAACGAAGGAAACTGCACTGCTCACTGAGAGCTGAGCTTCCGTTCTGTGACTACTGACAGGTTTTCGCTCTAGGGCTCGCGCCCATGGAGGTGTTGGGCACTCCCCAGGCGCCTCTTTCCACCGCCGATCTCGTTTGCGGAGGCCTTTAATCGGCTTTTGGCAGGGCTCCCAAAGAAGAAGAACTTTGAAGCTGTGAAATTCGTTAAAAAATTGGATGATATTCCAGAGATCTCTCTTCCTCTTGAAACCCCGATCCAGGTTGCATTGTCTTTGACCGAGCGAGCTCTCATCGGCCAATTCACTGGACTATGGCCATCCCCCAAAACCACTGAGAGCTGGGTCAACAGAAACTGGGCGCCATTGATCAAAGAAAGTGTTACCTCTTACTTTTTGGGGAGAGGATTCTTCCTCTTCGAATTCACTTCAAAGGATGACAAAGATCTGATCTTCCAAAACGGCCCCTACTTCATGGGCCCTCGAGGTTTGTACCTGAATAAATGGAATCTGAACTTCGATCCAGCAATAGATGTACCCAAAGCAGTCCCGGTGTGGGTTAGGCTTCCAAATCTCCCAGTTCATTGCTGTAATTGGGATTCTTTGATGCACATTGGAAATTCCCTGGGGAAATTTATAGATCGAGCGAATAATAAGGATCAATGTGATTGTGCCAAGATCTGCGTAGAAGTAGATCTGGAGGTGGGGCTGCCAGAGGCCATCAAAATCAATGTCGGAAGCTGGACGCATGTGCAGAAACTGGACTATGAGCAGCTGCCCTTCAAATGCCGGAAATGCCATGTTTATGGCCACTTCGCCAAAGGCTACCCGACCAACAACGAAGTTGTGCAAGGGAAGGAGGACGGCTGGAACCAAGTCAAACGATCCAAAACTTCTTTCAAGACACAGAAGTCGGGAGGCACTAATGGCAAAGGTCCTCACCAGGCCTCTGCTCAGCAGATCCCGCCCAAGCCTGCTCTAGAAAACAAGTTCGATCCTCTTAGCTCGCAGCCAGAGGACACCCATGAGGTCGTGGACCAAAAAGCAGTGTCTCCAGAAAAAGGTAATCTGCCTATCTCTTCCAAGGATGCAAGTGTTGCAGAAAGCTCAAAAGGAACCCCTGTCGAAGTTGAGGAAGAGGACCAAGAATCGGAAGACTCAGAGGAGGAAGGAGAAATAGGCGATTCCCAAACCTCTGTAAGGAGATCCACAAGAGGGCGCAAAACAGATCGGGAGAAAAGAGAGCAAGAAACGTACAAGGATAAGTTACAGGGCAGTCAACCTACTCTGGAGAGGTTGTTAGCAAAAAAGACGAAGATGGCAAGAAACCAGCATCAAGGCTCCAAGGGAGCCCAACAGAGCAAAGGTAAATAATGAAAATAATCTCCTGGAATTGTAGGGGTATGGGGAGCAAAATTAAGGAAGAGGCCATAAGAAACTTAATAAGAATAGAAGCCCCAGACATATTCCTTCTCTAGGAGACTAAGATGGAGGATTCAGACTTCCTCCAAACAAGCAAAAAACTCTGGAATAAAAGTAAAGCAATAGCTGTCTCAGCCCGAGGAGCCTCTGGAGGGTTGGGTACTCTTTGGAATGATAGCAGGTTTTCGTTAGTGTCTGAGATTTCAAATACTCATTGGCTGATGCTAAAAATGCAGCATCTCGTTACTAAAGAAACTTTTTGCCTCTTCAATGTTTATGTGCCGGTCAATGCTGGAGAAAAAAAGGCATGCTGGGACTCAATAAGAAGCCAAGCAGATCTGGGTAATCTAGATAACGTCATTATTGCAGGAGACCTAAATCTCACGCTGCACACTTCAGAAAAGCGAGGAGGCTGCATTGTGCGAGATCCGGCAAGGGAATGGGCAGAGGATCTCCTGCAAGATTGGGACCTGTTAGATATCAAGCCTGCTTCTGGTAAGTATACTTGGTCAAATAAAAGAGTAGGCCCTAGACACATTGTAGCAAGGCTGGATAGATTCTTTGTTCAAAGTTCCTTTCTTTTGCTTGGACTAGATGCTAGTATGAAAATCCTTTCTTGCAGCATCTCTGATCACAATCTTACCAAGCTTGAACTCTGGGCTCATACTGATCTTGGCCCCATTCCCTTCAAGTTTAGCCCTCTCTGGATCAAGGAACCCAATTTTTTGCAGATAGTCAAGGAAAGTTGGTCCCAGCCAGTCAACGGATCTCCATTCTACGTTTGGGAAGAAAAACTCAGAAGAGTGAAATATTCCCTAAAGTGTTGGGCCAAAACCCTTCCTAATCCAGCAGCTGAAAGGAAAAATCTCCAAAGTCAGCTAGATGCCCATCATTTTCTTTCGGAAGAGGCATATGTGTCTAGAGAAATTCTTGATAAAGAGGTCCAACTTCAACAGCAATTTCATAAAGCCTGGCTGGCTGAAGAAGAATTATGGAGGATTAAATCTTGTTGTCTTTGGCTCAAAGCAGGAGACAGAAATTCTTCATTCTTCCACAAGCAAGCTCAAGCCAGAAAATGTTTCAACTCCATAGCTGAAATCAAAGAAGAAACTATCAATCACAAAGACTTTGCAAGCATCAAATGAGCAGCCTTTCTCCATTTCAAAAATTTGTACAGCGAGGAGGTGAATACGACTCAGAACTCTTGTCTTCTGGACTGGGTTCCCCCTTCAATCTCTGCTGAGATGAATCACCAACTAGAAGCCAAAGTCACCAAGGCTGAGGTCAAAAATGCTCTCTTTTCCATGGACCCAGATAAAGCCCCAGGTCCGGATGGTTTCTCTGCTAGATTTCTTCAAACCTGCTGGCACATTGTGGAAAAGGATCTCTATAAAATGGTCCAAAAATCCCAAGCCTGTCAAAAAATTTGAGGAAGTACAAACTCTTTGTTCCTTGCACTCATCCCCAAGGAGAAAGACGCCAACTCCTTCAACAGATTTCGTCCCATATCTCTTTGCAATACTGGCTACAAATTGATCACCAAAGTAATAGCTAACAGGCTGAAATATCTTCTCCCTAAAATCATTCTAGAGAATCAAGGGGGCTTCATTCATGGTAGACAGCTAGTGGGAAACTTCATTTTAGTTCAAGAGGCAACCCTTTCAAGCCAGCAGCGCAAGGAAAAAGGTATGGATATCAAACTGGACTTAGCAAATGCTTTTGATCATTTTAGACATAACTTTCTCTTGAATGTATTGTAAAAGTTTGGATTTGGGGAGAACTTCATAAACTGGATTCGGGCTTGCATCTCGAAGCCATGGATTGCTCCTCTAGTTAACGGCAAAGTTGCTGGTTTTTTTAAAGCTTCAAGAGGACTAAGGAAGGGTTGTCCTCTGTCTCCTCTTCTGTTTGTTCTTCAAGCCTCCGTTCTCAGTTTCCATCTAAATAAAAAAATGCAAGAGCAGGAGATTTCAGGGATTTGCATTGCTAGGGGAGTCCAAAGCATCAACCATGCCCTTTTTGCAGACGATACTCTGCTACTTGGGGCTGCTTCGATCCACTCGGCCAACAAATTCAAAGAAGCTCTTAATGAGTTTTGTATGGCGTCGGGAAGCAGTCTCAACAAGGGGAAGTGCCACATTTACTGCTGGAACATTACGCCCATTTTTCTTAGTTCCATTGCCAGATGCTTTGGATTTGCAGCCTCTTCAGTTTGGACCTTGTTTAAGTATCTTGGGCTCCCTATCTTTCTCAAGCGAGCCTATAGGAGGGATTGGCTCCCTCAAGTAGAAAAATTCAAGAACAAACTCCAGGCTTGGGGATTCAACTGGCTTAATATTGCGGGCAAGTTAGTCCTCATCAAAGTCGTTCTCTGTAGTCTCCCCTTATTTCAGTTCTCAGTGCTCCTTGCTCCAATCGGCATTCTTCAGAAAATGGACCAGCACATTCAAAATTTCTTTTGGAAGGGAGGCAAACAAAATGAGAGGAAAATCCCTCTTGTTAATTGGGAGACTATCCTCAAGCCTCAGATGGAGGGAGGTCTAAATTTCAAGAACCTATCCCTGCAGAACATTGCCATGGGAGCCAAGCTCCTCTGGAAAATTATCGCTCCAAGCCTGGCTGGGCCCAACTAGCGCTATGGAGGAAATATTTCAAAGGCGAGAGGGTTAGATGTCTGGATGGGCCTCTCCCCCAAGGCGTCTCTCCATTTGTTAGACTCTGCTCCAAAGCAGCCCCTTTGATCCGCTCCAAGGCTTACTGGATCCCTAGAAATGGGAAGAAAATTAACATTTGGGCCGATCGCATCATGGATCGTGACCCGATTGGTGATTGCCCTCCGTGAAGGCGCTGAGAGATTGGCTGACTGCTTCAGGAAGATCCACACTGTGGGATATATCCACGTGGGCTGGGACGTGTTGGGCTGGCTGGAGTTTGAATGATTTACCTCTGAATCTCCTACAGGATTCCATCTGCCTCCGTGCTATGTTGAATGGAATTGCCCCCTCGCATATTCGCAGAAAAGATAGGCATGGTTGGGGTACATTGACTGCAGGTTACTCTGTAGCCCAAGGCTACGTTAATCTCGCTTTGAAACCGAATGTCCCTCCTGATCCAGCTCCGTGGAAGGCAGTCTGGCGCATTTCCTCTCTGCCCAAAATCGACATGTTCTGTTGGCTCCTATGCCACAGGAAAATCCTTACTGATGACAATCTGCAGAGGCGTGGATTCCATGGCCTGTCTAGGTGTTCCCTGTGTAGAGAGAATGTGGAATGTGCCACGCATCTCGTCTTAAACTGCAACTTCGCTGTGCAGGTCTGGAGAGAGCTGATGGATCATTGGAACCCCAATTTCGTTCTCCCCGTCTCCATAACTGATCTTTTCGCTAATTGGCAGAACAGTTATCCCGGTCCTCCCCCCAAAAAACAAAGTGATTAAAGCGACTTGGTCTTCTCTCCTCAAAATTTGCTGCTAGCAGATCTGGCTAGAGCGAAATAGCAGAATTTTTAGAAGCACTCAGCATGATGTCAAGGTGGTAGCGGCTAAGATAAAGTTCCAGTTAAAAGAATGCTTGGGAGATCAAAAAGACGATTCAAATCTCAATCAGTTAGATACTGTTTGGGGGGCCTCCTTAAATCTGCAATTTCACCAAGCCATCAGAAATATCTCCTCTCCCAAGGAATGGAAAATAAGGGGAAAAAATAAGGAAGACTTTCAAGACTGGATCTCCAATCAAAAGGTGCACTCTCTCTTCTTTGACGGGGCAGCAAAAGGAAATCCTGGCAAGGCTGGGGCAGGAGGAACTGTTAAAAACACTGAAGGCATATCGACCCACAGCTTTGCTTGGGGTCTGGGGATCAACTCCAGCATTCAAGCTAAGGCATTGGCCCTCTTCCAAGGTCTCAAGTTGCTCTTGAATTTGGAAATCAAGGAGGCAAACATTTTTGGGGATTCTCAAGTGATTATAAAAATCATGGTGACCAACTCTTCCCCTCGGGACTTAAGATTGGCAAGGCTGATATCTAGAATCAGAAGTTTGGGGAAGCTATTCCAAAACCTGAAATACTTCCACATTCTGAGAGACAACAACAAAGAAATAGATCTTGAAGCTAATAAAGTTGCTCTTCTCTCTGTCGGGGCAATGATAAGAGACGGGGACGAAACATGGGATCCAATTCCATAATCAATCAGCTGATATGTTTTATTGTTTGCTACTAAATCAGTTTGTTTGTATTTATAAGCTTGGGCAAATCACAGAAATCAACTACATAGTTGTACCCAAAAAGAGCTGGAAGCGGAATACAAGCCCCATAGCACTTCAAGTGGTCGAATCTATTTGGGTCTGGCTCCCTCTCATTGTAATCTGAAATCTGGCATTTAGACCATTCAATTAATACAATCCATAACCGTTTCTATGAAAAAAAAAAAACATAGTAAAATTAACAAATTTTAAAACTACACATTTAAATTTACTTTAAAATCCATTATACTTTTATTGTAATATATATATATATATATATATATATAATCATTTTCAACTTAGATTCCCTGTCATTCTCACTATCGACGATCGCGATATTTGGTATATAATTAAAACAATCACACAATATTTAAGATATAATTTACACTCTTCAGTAAAACACTAAAAAGTAATAAAAAATACCCTTTTGACTGGACTATAACAGTTCTGTAGATCGTCATAAAGGTTTACCACTATTAATCAAGAAGCTAAAAAAAACCTGGCGCTCTTTGTAACCAAGAATCCTAGAATTCACTATCCAGAAAAAGGCACAGCCGCTTAAATTTCAATTGGCCGTGACATTTTTAACCCTCATTGTGGTGAAAACCTGGTCTGTTGAAAACATCCTACAAGATACCTTGATTCACTTACCACCCTCTCTAAAGTCAAATCCGTGTTACTAATTCTACAAGACAAACCACTTTATAACCATCTTTTTGAGTCTCCAACCATCTTTGAGTGCCCATAAATCGCTAAAGCGCAAAATACAAAAAGAGAGCTTTGTATTAGTTGCTAATATGGTATATTTTGAAAATACTTCAAAATTTTAAAATTTAACAAATTGCAGTAAGTTGAAACAACAAATAATTGATTTCTCTAAATAAGATTCCAAAATATTTTTGAAATCTATAATTAAATTCAATTCAGTGTTAATTTTTTAATCCTCATAACTTTTGACCAACTTTTATTGTAGACCACGTTTTTTGGAATAGCCACGTAACAAAAAGATGTGATCAATGCTTTTAACATTGTTTGTATGAAACATAAACTTTGGATTATTTTAACTCTATTTATGTAAATTATCCTGATTAAAGGTTTTTTTATTAAACTAACCACTAGAACTTTCTTATTTTGAGAAAATCTTCTAAGCTCCATATAACCTCCTACCACCCTTTAGTTTGATTGCTTTTAAGCTCTATATATCACCCTTTAGTCTGATTATCCCTGACAATGTTACATGGTTAGGGAGGTTCAGATGAGGTTCGCCATTAGGTTCCTCTACATATATACACATATATTAATTTAAAATGAAATGTAGGAGAAAATAATAAGAAATCAACATCACTAGACATCAAAAATGTTATCAAGGACATGGAAACTGCAAGCATAAATTACAAACTTGAGTTGTGACATGAAGTTATGAGTTTTGATCTATGAACTTGGTCAATGGTTATGAGGTTCGATGAGGTTCACCGAACTTCAAAATCTTTTTAAGGTTCATCAAAATTCGAATCTCAAAGTTAAAGTTCGACGAACCTTGTGACATAGATCCCCCAGAGTGAGAAATGGAACTCACCACTCTCTTTATTTTCATCTCATATTAAACCATCTTCATGTTTCATAATTATATATATATATATGCTTGAATTGATCAGATATCAACCTACTCAATTCCAATGCCACCACACCCTCTCATCCTATATATATTTTTTTTAAATCTTTATGAATAAGACCATGTACCTTATCCTCTATGATAATCCTCGTTATTCTTTACTCCTATCTATGGCTCCACTGCTACCAAGAGTTGCCATTCTTAGATGATCTCCATTGATATCCTATCAATGGAAAAGAAAAAAGAAATGCCACTGCTTTTTAGGTGGTAGAACCTCCCTACAAAGTTTTGGAAGAGTTCCTACTTTTTAATTTATTGAGCCGGTTCTCTTGGCTCAATGTACTTTTGTCTCTTTACCTCCTTTCAAAAACTTTCAAAAACCATCGTTCTTAATCATCCTCGGGGTTCTCTTTGCAACCAGGGTGAATGAAAAATGATGGAGATGTTTAGAATCACAGCCTCCTTCGGACTTTGGTGGTTGTGCAAGCCGCTGTATATCCTTCTGACCACATATATTGGTAACATTTCTTCCTAATCTTATGTATGAGAGTCTTAGGAATACAAATAAGGGATAACCAATAATGGTATGGCTTCAAAACACACTTTCAATTAATCCACCTCCAATTGTCAACCACTTCTTACATCATGAAAATCTTCTGGTATCTCCTCGCTTTGAATTCAAACTTGAACTATATTCAAATGTAGTCACTTTAAATCGAATGAGAGTCCTAATACATTTTATTTGAATAATCGAAAGACCACTCCGGTTGATAATGGATTTTTGTGGATTACTTTATATATTTCTGTGCTTTTTCAGGTGCTTTGCACCTTGTATCGTTAGGTTCCTAAATAAAAAAATAGCATTGTGGATGGCATCATCCACAAACGGTACATGTATAATAGAGGTATATCTGATCACTTATGCATTAGTATTTCTAATTTTGTTTTAAATAAATATTATTTTTAACTAAATAATGGTACAAAATTAATTATTGAATAAAAGTATCACATCAATAATAAAAGTATAATTTTTTCAAAAAAAATAGTTCTAGTGGTTTAGGGAAGAATTTGTCTCTATCTACCTGAATTCAAGTGACACGTTGTAACCTGCATGTTTATAGTATTTATAAAATAGTTGTACATGTTTATAGTATTTATAAAATAGTTGTATCTGGTGTATTAGTAGGAATCCATTTTTAGAAGTTATTGATTCTCAAGAAATTATCATTCTTATTTAAAAAATAAATAAACAAAAGATTAATTTGAATTTTATAAACATATAATTAATTAGGTGGATATGGTTTCTAGAATTCTAATTTAATTAGTAATCATAGACCAAAGGTTGAAATTTATCTCAAAAGTAGTTATGTCTTTTTACTTTTTTAATTAAATTGATTAAGTAAGAAAAAAAGGGCATATGAATGAGTGTCATATGAAATAAGTTATGGCTTTGCTATTGACAAGTCATGGAATTGACCCATGATATTGTTACAAAGTCTCTTTATTGAGCGGAGAGGCTCATTCTACAATCTAGTATGAGGGGGATGTGTAATTTCGTCTATGCTCAATTTGGAGTTGGCACATGTCCCTTAAAAAAATATTTTAATTATACATATTTGATCAGATTTAATTAAAAATAATCACATAGACATTGTTCTCACTTGATTAGTTGGTATTTCACTTTCATTCATAAAATATTTTGATGCCTATGTTAAATAATACAATTTTATATAACTTTACAAAGATTAAAAAAAACTTATATTTCTCTTATAAATATTTCAATATAGAACTTAAATAAACAGTTTGAATATCCATATAGAAAGTGTGTATCTATTATATATTATATTATGTATGTAAATATATGTGTATGTTAATGTTTATCTTAGTAAAACATTTTAATGTTGGAAAGGAAAAAGTAATTAAAGGGAAAATAGTTTAGTTCTTAATAAGAGATGAATGTGTAACTCATTCATTTTTTAATATAAAATATTAATAATAATAAATTATTCAAAAATGCAATTTAAACAGGGGTACATAGTAACTAGTACCTGTGGCTTAGCTTAAATATAACTTAATTAAATAAAAAAAATAAAGACAAAAATTTCATCATAAAAATAAAACAACTAATAAAATATTGTATTGTTGAATGTCATCACCAAAAATTAAGAAATATGATTAATTAATATTTTTGTATTAACATACGTGTGTTTTTTATTAATATATATAATTGTTTATAATTAAATTTATTAAAATATGTTTTTAATATAATAATAAGTAATTTTAAATTCAAAATATTGTGAAAAAATTATAATTCATGAAAATAGAAATCATGGAAAAAATAAAAAGAAAAAAAATATCAAAAGGTTAAATGAAAAAGAAATAAAAATAAAAATAAAAAATTAGTAACTAATAGAAATGGAAGTTACTAAACAATCTATAATAAGGCCTCAACAAATCATCTTACAAATAAATAAATTTAAATAATAACAAAAATAACAAAAATTGAATTCCTAACGTTAACTTATGGATAAGTGCCATAAATTTTTGGTCAAAGACAAACTAATACCCAGTCAAAAGCAAAACTGAATGCATCAGGTATAATAATGAAAAATTACACATGGTCTATATAAAGATACATACAGCCACTATAAATCTATCTTAATTACAAGTTTATCAAGCACTAAAAGGGATATTTTTTTTGCATTTTGAAAATAAGTTTGCATATGATGAGATTTGACCCGTCTCTGTTGTTGGTAGGTCCATGGTTAAGATAGATATATACTAGTAAGTTAAGAATCTCCAATCTCTATAGTTAAGTGGAAATGAATCTTCATGATTAAAAATCTTGTTACATGATTTTTTTAGATATATATGTGTTCAACTTATATATTAATTTTTTTATAATTATAATCATAATAATTTAAATAAAATTATAATTTAATTAATTTTTAAGATTTTATAAAATCATAATAATTTAAATAAAATTATAATTTAATTAATTTTTAAGATTTTTTAAATTTTAATAATGTATTATAAAATAAATGTTTTGATATTTATTATGAATTTATATTTATTAACCTACTTACTTTCCAACTATTTTATATAACATACTAATTAAACAATTATAAACCAACAAAACTGTGATTGCAAACCAATCAAAGAAAAATTAGCAAATATAAATAAGTCGTTTTGGTTAGTATTTGTATATGCTAATAGGCTTTGAACTTATTAGCTAAGTTGAGATATATAAACATTTTTATGTTTGATTTAATTAGCAATCTGTTTCAGGTCACCCACAATTACTGAGTACACACCTACCGCGACATCTGACACAGAATTGACAGATACTATAGGAAAGATAATTGCCTTTCCTATATATTATCCTGAAACTTCCTGGGTATTTTTATGTAGATTATAAGAATATTTTGGGATTTGGATATGGATGAAAATTATTTGATCTATTTTATATTGGTCAGTTTTCAAAATATTTTGAAAATTTATAATTGATTTTAGATTATTATGGACACCATTTTTAGTCATATATTATTATAGTGTTTTTGGACAGAGATTAAAATGTCACTTAGTATTGTTGGGTCACTACTTTCCATACTGCGATATATATAATTATGCTAATTCATATCTGTTAGATTCTAAAATATTTTGAAAATTTACCATAGACACAATCTTTCGCCACATATTATCACCACTTTCCATAATATTATATATATAATTATGCTAACTCATATCTATCAAATCTCAAAATATTCTAAAAATAAAAATCTACCATCAACTTCAGATTACTATAAACACAATTTTTCACCATATATTATGGAAAGGTCTTTGCTTTAGGACAGTGACTAAAGCGTTACCTAACATTGCTGGGCAACCTTCGATAGTGAAATAGATATAGTTATGATTATCTAAGTTTTTAAGTAAAGGTAATGCTAATTATTATTTAATTTTCATGTCTTAATGCAGGTGGTAGTAGATATTCTAACTAACTAATTATTGTTTAGATTTAGCGTTTTGTGTTTTCATAAAAGCGCAGTGCTCTTAACGTAAACCTCATGAAAGTGAATGGTTTATTGATGATGGTTAGTGGCAGCCGAACAAAATTTTGTATTAAAGATAGATCAAGTTTTTTTTAAATATGGGAAGGTGCACAATTACAGATACAGCTCATATCTAAAAGGAGACAAATTTAAAACAGGGAAGCTGCAGGCCAGCAAGTCCCTACCTTGAGAGGGGCTTGAAGATCTTCCTGCAGGCACTTGTTATATCCACACTGCGCTCAAGGCATAAAGCTCACGGACCAAGGTTATATTGCAAACACTCAAACAATATAGTGTATTGTAGCATGCCATGCAACCATAGATATAGTTGTTGCAAACCACTGCAAAAAGTTAAGAAGACAGAAAATAATTTACTGTGCAGCAATCAAAGCGATTACAAAATAATAGTTTTCTGTCAGATTTTCCATGGTCTTACCAAAAGAATTGAGAAGACGTCATTTTTGTGGGCAAGAATTTAAATTTATTGTTGTCCAACGAAAAAATATATAAGATAAGTATAGATTTATTTTAAATACGGATTTAACATGAATGAGAGATTTAATATTTTTACTTGTAAATTTTTTATGAGCTCAGATCATTTAAATGTAATGTATAGTTTTTTTGGTTTACAAGAACAAAATTTTAACTTTGAGTGCACATGAGTGCACAGTACAGCGGTAGGGGTAGTCGGCTTACTCGCACCCCACCCGTGTTCGATCCTCCATATTGTGATGCTGCACGGCAGCTTATTTGTAACTTCGTGATTGTATAATGGAATATGTTGATTGATGTTGATTGATGTGACGGATGTTGTTTGTATATATGTAATTTGTACATAAACGCCTAATATAATGCTTCTTCAGGGGACTAGCCACCCCCATTTTAAAAACTTTAATGATAGACAGACAAAGTTACACATCACATTTAATGACCTAAAAAGAAAGTTACACATCATACTAAATTATAGAATAAATTTTATGATTCAAAAAGAGAAATCCTTCTTTATATCAATAAAAAAAATTATAATAAAAACAAAAATTTTAAATAATACATTGCAGTAAAAATAGTCGGGCCATCAACTTAGTTATAGTATTTAGCAAAACTAATTTCTGAATAATGTAATTCATATATGTAATTTGTACATAGAGGCCTAATATAATGCTTCTTCAGGGGACTAGTCACCCCATTTTAAAAACTTTAATGATAGACAGACAAAGTTACACATCATACCTAAAAACAAAGTTACACATCATATTAAATTATAGAATAAATTTTTTGATTCAAAAATAAAAATCCTTCTTTATATCCATAAAAAATTATACAAATATAATAATAAAAAAAAACTTTTAAATAATAAATTGCAGTAAAAATAGTCGGGCCATCAACTTATTTATAGTATTTAGCAAAACTAATTTCTGAATAATGTAATTCAAGTGGCCACGAAATCACCCATTTTTATTTTCTAAAAATTAAGAAATGATTTTCTGGTTCGGAACCTAGGCCAAAACCGCCCGTATCAAATACAAGTTTCATAAAATGATATAGAAGTGATGAAGAGGAAGAATAGTAATTTAATATTTTTTTGAAGTGATTTGAAGGAAGAAGACCAATTTAATAATTTTTTAATTAAAAGAATGAATACAAGAATTTGTTAATAAAAAAAATTAAAAAGTTTTATACAACATAATTATATATAAAATATAATAGGGCTTTGTCATTTGCGGTCGTACACCAAACGCTAAATTTTTTTATTGGAATATGGTAAAGCTAAGTGTATGGTAGTTGAATACGATGCAATCATATTAAAAGATACAAGTCAATGTTTATCAAATGGTGAATTTGGGTGTATGGCAACATAATATGATGGTATGCAATTATATTCAAAGATATGTGCCAATGCTCACAAGCAGAATAAAAAAAATAATTAAAAGAAGAAAAGGCACGGGTTAATGTTTACAATTAGAAGAAGAAAAATAAATTATTTTAATGTTTACGAAGTTAAAGATAGTCTTTAGTACATTGTTTTACCATATGGTTAGTATATACAAAATGCTTCTAATTTCTGGACAAACCTTTCGCTCAATAAATTAAATTATGCAAAAGTTAGGTGTCAAAATATTTTTTCCCTGTTATCTCTAAAGGCCTCACATTTTAAAATTAAATGTTTTTAAATTTCCACTTTTCCAGAAGAACAAAAAATATACTCTCTCTTCCCACACTTCTTTTGGCATTTTCCAATGCATTGTTTTACAACATAGTTAATGAGAATTAGTCATTAACTAAGCAATAAGAATTTTGGCTCTCCACGAAATATTTACCCCTATGTATGCTTTTTGTTCATGAGTATGAGTGGGATTAAACTCTTCAATATGGTACTTTTTCTTTCTCCCTAGCTCCTTATCCCAAGTACGCTTGTGGAACTTATCCATAATAAAATCTTTTATCTCTTTATTGTTTGTAGGACATGTTCAAACAAATACCCCATTTACAACCTTAGGCCATTTTCCCTCTTCCATTTGCTCAATTTTTTTTTAAATATCTTATGACTCGCACCATAGTGATTGCTTTAATAAGAGAAGCCCCAGTTTCACTTAACAATATATCATAAGGAACTGCACTTTTAATTTTGAACTTGTTTGCAATCAATCACTTTTGAATTTTCTCAATTTGTTTCCACTACATGTCGAATGTATTGTTGGCCCACAGTTCACAACTATAGAGAATCACCGGAATCACTAAAAGCCAAAAAGAGTTTGAGTGGTCTTCCAATCCCATAACTATGCCTCTCTACTGTTAGACAATTGGTGGTGTATGGGTGGCTGTGTTAGTGTTGGCATTAATGTCGACTAGGGTCAGCATGATGATTGATGTCAACCAAGGGTGTCCAAGAGGAATCCCATGGTTGTTGGAGTGCTTTGTAGAAAATCATCATAGTAGCAGGTTTACTGGAAAAGCCATAAAATGATTACTACTATGATAGTCCAGATGGAATCCCATGGTAGTTGCAGGCTTCATGTCAAGAATCATCATAGTAGCAGGATTATTGGAGAAGCCATAAAATGATGACTATGGTGGTTGGGAGTCCAGGATTCCAGTCACAAGAAAAATAGTCAAGGAGCAAAGGTGTGGCAGAGAGTTTGTAGACATCTTAGAGGTAGCAGTTGGGCTTAAAACTTACATCAGACCCTCTTCATTGGAAAGGGATCTAGAAGAGGTTTCCAATGGTGTGTGGAAGTTTGAAAATGATCTCCTTGATCAAAAGATATGGCTTGTCGATGTTCAGGGACTTGAAGTCTAAGAATCATTAAATATCAGAGGTTGGAGCCCATCACGACTCGATATCGGAACCTCGGAGACTAGAATATCATAACCTCAGAGATCAGAGAAAATAGGAGCAAACGACACATCGGAAGGACGAAGTCATTGGGATATCGAAGCATAGGGCCATCGGAGATCGAAACATCATAAGTCCCTAAGATTTTCATTTCCTTAGAAGTGTCGAGGCTTGTGAAAAACAGGAAATACAAAGGACTTAATCAAAAAACCAAAGTCCGATGGACTCGCTTTCTCTCTCCTCCTAATGAACACCTAGCATCATTTTATTAGCCCTGAAGGACTGAGGTGGCAGTCATGACTTGGCCATATAGCAAGACACATGGTGAGCCAATGGGACAAGTCAGCATGACACGTGTCACCTCTCGGGAGTCGCCACATGTGGAAGTGACGTCAGCATATCAAAGGATAAGATATCGAAAGATAGAAATATCGTAACTCTTGTGAAAGTAATGGTTAAAGAAGTTCTAATGAAGAGGACTCTGATGTTGGTTTGATGCTCAGTCATGATGAGTCCAAAGGAACCAAGGGCAAAGGAGGTTTAACAAAGAAAGATAAACCATTGGAAGGAGAAACAGGCCTTAGCATCTAGGGAAAATCCTTTGGTGACAACACTCGGTCCTATAAGAAGGAAAACACACAGGGAACTAAGCACTAAGGGAGCCAAGGATATCAGACAGTGAAATATCGTAACATTTCAATTGTGTGAGTTACGATACAGAGAGGGCTCTGATATATTTCTAAGCCAATGATCATGGGTCTTGGTTCTATGAGAAAGGAAATGCCATAGTAGCTAAAGATAAAGGGGGCCAAGGATATCGGAGACTGCAATATCGTAACATTCCACCTTTGTAAGTTACGATATGTTGTATTTCGATGAGGCAATACAATGAAGTTTAATGGATGTATGAGTAGGCAATTGAAGAATTCAATGCAAGAACAACGAATTTGGTTGTTGAATTTAGTTAGAACTGGAGAAGGATCTGAGACAAGGCAACAATGAGAACATTTAATAGAGACAAATTTGAGGGAATGAAGGAAGCAATCGGCTGCTTCATGTACACGTCTGGTTGTGTTAAATGTGGAACATAGTGGCCATCCCTGAGGACTGTCAAGCTCTATGGAGAAATAAATAAGAATGGGACTCTTAAAGGAGTGTGCAGGCCACCTGAGAATTAAATTCTTAGCATGGATATTTATGCAGTAAGACAATGAAGAGCTCCAAGGTCCATCTTTGAATTTAATATTGTGACAAGATTCAACCAGAAGACGCAACAGCGACAGGGGGAGCCATGATGAAGTACATTTGGGGCAGTACAGGTACAAACAGCAGAGACAGCCTTGCGCAATGTGATTCTATGAAATAAAACCATTGTTTGCAATTGAGCAATGTGGAGAGTTGAGAATATTGTGGGAGTGTTTAGGAGTGAGAGTTGTGTGTAGAGACAAAGAGGTCTAAGCACTAAAAGTATATTGAGTGCTTGTGCAGCAAAGGCAGTAGAGTGATTGTTGTAAAAAGAACAAAGTGCGTCGAACTGAGTGAGTTGCAACTGAGAGTCCATGTGAGAGAAGGCAGAGTGCTGAGGAGTTGTTGTTATGAGCTGCGATTATAGAACAGTTGCATGAGACCAAAGGGAGTCAATGGAACAACAAAATATAGAGAGCAGAAGTTGAGTCTGCAACCAACCATTTTGGTATTTTACTTGTAATGTACATGCCTCTGTTTTCAGTTTGAAAATTGTATGAAATAGTATAACAGTGGCAAGAGTAGGTTGGTGCTTGCATTCAGAAGAGGTTGGTGCCTCTTGGAAAGTTGGTGCTTGTTAACCAAAGGGGGTTGGTGCCTCCTGTGAGTGGGTGTTCATAAACAACCTTATGTAATTAAGTAGGTTCTTAATTTACATCATAAACAAACAACAATTGGTGGTTTTTTCCCTCTGGGTTTCCACGTGAAAATATTGTGTCAAATGTGTGTGCTTCTCATGTGTTTAGTTGTATAAACATGAATGTTTAACCTTGTTGCTCACCTCCTTTATAAATGAATGCTCTCAACAAGTAACAATATATAAAAAAAGGATTGTAATCACATTAAGAAAAAAGTTCTAAATAATCTCATTGTTATTGATTCACCCCTCCCCCCCTCAGTAATTCCTTATTCCAACATCTACGCTTATTTTGAAAAGTATAAAATGCTTTGCAACCCCCCAAAGTTATTTTCTTTCTACAATCTTCCTAGCTTAGATTTTTGTTCAAGTCAATTCTAAGG
This sequence comes from Pinus tabuliformis, assembly GCA_031772625.1. NCBI lineage: Eukaryota > Viridiplantae > Streptophyta > Pinopsida > Pinales > Pinaceae > Pinus > Pinus tabuliformis. The sequence continues at coordinate 1,870,819,623 of CM062817.1, forward strand.
TATTTGTAATCCATAACTTCTTCCAAAATGCTACCTTCAAAGTAGAACTTATGTTGGTTATGTTTTCTTTTGTTAGAGAAAACCATTATTTTCGTTTTTGCTAATATTGACTTTCATCCCCGCCCTTCTACAAAAATGTTCAAGGGAAAGGAAGTGCTTTTTCCAACCAAGAGCAAATTTAACAATCAAAATAAGATCATCTGCCAATACAAAAGAAGCCTTATAAAAAACTCTCCCAAATGGATATCATCACTCCCTTGTGAACTTAGCCACTCTTCAAGCTTGTGAATATATAAACCAAAAAGGGTAGGAGACAAATGGAAACCTTGCTTGACCCGATATCACTTATAAAACTTTCAGAAATGTTTGTTGAAGTTCCACTTTTGACTTTCACCTCTTCATACATCCTATGCAAAGCTTCTCTCAAATGCTTAAGAACCCTAAGTTCCTCCATTCTGTATCAAAGCTTATCCTTAGGGACCATGTCAAAGGTTTTTCTAAAATCAACAAAACAACAAAAGACTTCTTCCTTCATCTCTCAAACTTTTTCAATGATGTTCCTTAAAGTTATACCATGATCAATTGTGGAATGTTTAGGTCTAAAACATGCTAACCATTTAGCACATTTATCTCTTTCTTTTGCCCACTTGCTGATTTTGTTTTCTAGCATGCTTCCAAATAACTTTGCAAATAGGGGGTTTATCATTATGGTCCTATAATTGGATGGATTATTTACATCACCACTCTTGAAAAGAGGTATTGCCAGACTAGTTGTCCAGTTTGTGGGGAACCCTTGTTGTATGGTGTTGTTGAAAATTTTTGTAATGTGAGGTGCAAGTATTTTTAAGCCCCACTTTGGATACTCTACTTGGAGTTCAATTAAGTGTTTTGTTTTTCCAATGCACAACTTCTTGATACCCATCTCTACCTCTTGCACCGTGAAGAGTTCAGTATCAATGTTGACCAAGGGAGGAGGGTCAACCTTGGGATCCTGATCATAAATTTTTCTTGCATATTCAATCCATTTAGAAGTTATAATACTATTTTCAGTTTTCATATTTCTCGATTGAAGCTCCTTCCAAAAATTTGGGGTTATTTTTCCTAAGGAAGATTAGTTCTTCCCTCCTTGAAACCATGAAATCAACCTTTTTATTTCTTAGCATTTGTTTGTAAGCTTTGATTTTTATGTTATCCTTGTTTGACTCTTCCAACATTCTCCTTGCCTATTCGTATTCCTCGTCAAACCAAGCATTAACTAGAAAACAATTAATTGTTTCAGACTTCTTAATTTTTTCTCTTCTGCACTTTTCAAGTGGACTTTGAATTAAATGTGTTAATTCGTGACTATGAAGGCCATGGGTCAAAATTTTCTCCTTCTCGAAGAGCGTCTCTAGTGCTATTTTGAAGGTGTTACAATTTTTTGGAATTAAAAGAATTCCGCCCTTTAGGAGATTTTGTTGAACACACTGATTTTTTGACCCTAACTAGTTCTTTCCAGCCCAAGAGAAACTTAAATAAATTGCCTTGTGATGCGATTTTAAATCCAAAAGTTGTTCTCCATTCCAAACTTCCTTCATTTTCTCACACAAACCATGCGAAAAAATGACATAATCTACTACACTTGCTCCATTGTAAGTAGTGCAAGTGAAATTACCAAACTTTGCCCATTTAATCAAGCCATTACAAATGACTAAATCGAAAGCTCCACATAGAGTAAGGAATTGTTCACCAAAGAGATTACACCCCTTGTCCTCTAAAATTCTTTCCCACTGATGATTACTCTCTTCTGTAAGACAGATAGGGTCACAATATTCTTTACAATAGATAATGTTGCTTTCTCACTTGCAATCCTAACATTGAAATCACCCACTATAAGGACTTCACCTAGCTGAGAAATGTTGCAATATCCGCTTTTAAGGCTAGAAATGGATCTTTGTGGTCAAGCCCTCTATTGGTCCATAAAATTACCCATTTTCACTCACCTTTACCTATCCCTTTTTATCCATTTCATAGCTTTTATGAGGTCGATTTATATCTCAAAAAAACTAAGGTATACTAAATTGGCATGTCTTCTTGAAATGTTGATTATTGAAGCGTAGTCCTAGGGGAACGTTGCTTAGATGGATTGCTGACCGAATTATCTTGCAGAATCACAACGAATGATGCTTAGTAGGATACGAGTTAGCCTGATGCTATTAATGAGATGGCAGCGTTATTCAAGGATGGGACTATTAAAGCTGTTCAATTGCCTCGGAGCTGATAATCGACTCTAACTGTTATCTTTACATTTTGTTTCTACCTGAAAAATCATTGTATATTTGTGGGCAGGTATGATTGCCACAATTTCTCAGTTTGTTAATTGTTATTCATGTAATGTAAAATTGTATAAGTAAGGCTCAGCAAAGTGGAATGAGGGACTTTTCCTTCGAACGTGTAACAATGAAAATTTGATTGTAATTTTTTTTATTAATGAAAATTCCAACCTTCTGTAATCCCATGTGATATTTACCTCTTCACCACAGCCCTAATCAAAGAGATGGGCCCACTCTCCTCATTAGGTGTTGTTGGATTAATCATGTGAATAGGTATGCATTTTAGTTATGTTATTAATGTTTTGTAATTACTGCTCTTTCTTTATTGTCTTATAATTCTGTTGAGATTCTGAGTTGTTGTTACTCTAGGTTGTTGTTGTTGTTATTTGCTTGTTGTTACTTATTTAGTAGTATTGTTTGGCCTTGTATTTTGTGAATGATAAATACTAGGTAGGGAACTTGTGGCCTGCATAGACTTTGCACGATAACCTTGAAATGTGTAAGGGATTGAATCTATAAATCATATTTGAACACCAACAAGCCCACCTTATCCTGAGAGGTTGTCCTTGAGAAAACAAATTCCTCAACCTGAATTTGATCTTTTGGGGAAATTATAGAATTTATTTGTGAAGATTCTATTACTCTAGGATATGAAGGATGTGCCAATCTATGCTAAAAAAATTAAGGAATTATGTTCCAAAAATCTTGAAAAGAAGCTGAAAGGCCCACCCATTATCCATGTCATGGGGAATTTGTCAGACATAATGTTGGGAAAAACTATACCCATCAAATATGGTGACCCAGGAAACCCGATTCTCACAGTCCAAATTAATGGGGTTGATATTTCAAATGTTTTGGTAGACCTTGGGGCTGAAATTAATGTTATAACATTAGCAACTGTACTTACCTTGGGCCTGCTTAATATTAAACCAACCCTGATGGTTCTAGAACTTGCAGATCGATCTATTGTGAGGCCTGTAGGGAAATTGGAAGATGTAACTATCTCCGTGGATTCTTGGGAATACCCTGTCGATCTCTTAGTGTTGCACACTCAATCTCCAGTTGGGGGCATCCCCTGATCTTAGGTAGGCCTTGGCTCACTACGGTTGATGCCTACATTGGGTGTCGATCAGGAAACATGGTAATATCAAATGGAGAAATTACGAAGAACCTTGTTCTTTACCCTCCTACAGAACCAAGTTCATCAGTCAAACCATGATTTACCTTAACAAAAAATGCTTCCCTTAGGGATGAGTGTGAGCTTGAAAATGAAAACATTAGACCAATTCTCACTATTGGGGAAGCTCTTTGTTTCAAAGAGGAAACAGAAGACGATGCTATTAGTACATTTATTAGTAATCCTAATTATGTTTCTTGCCCGACCCGACAGCTATTAGAGTCTATCATGAGTTGTACTACCCAGGAAACCATTCAACTAGAAATTGAAACTGAAAATGTTCTTATCACGGCAACCCATAACAGTATTCCAGTAAAGATCGATCCAAGAAAGACACTGAACATCAATCCCAATATATCACCCTCCAGAACTGAACAATTGTTAAAAATTCTTCGGAATGAGAAGGAGCCCTTTGCTTGGGAATACACAGATATGAAAGGGATTCATCTTGATTTATGTACCCATCACATATATTGTAACACCCTCATCCCACATCTATCCAAGTAACCATGCCAACCGAGTAAACATTAGATGAGAGGCTACTATGATTTGATTTGACCTCCTATGTTACCGTAAGGAAGTGGAATCGATGGAACTCATCAACCAACATATCCACATCAGCAACAGAACCCTCAGGAGACATGTCAACCACTCAGACATCCTATCCCTGGGTCCCACTGATGTTCTGGACATCTTAGGCCTCAGTCGCTCCCATGCTATAGGCAAGAGAGCATCCAGAAACCCAAAGTCGCTCTCACGGGCTTGCCTGCCAGTGACTAAAGACTAAATTTGTCAATGCTATGCCAGCGACTCCGGCATTTGAGCCACTTTTTCAAGCCCAAAGCCTAGGTCATTGCCCAAATTGAATGATAACTCAAGAACAATAAAATAACAGGGAAATAATGATGCAAAATCAATAAGTTGAACAATACCTTAATCAGACCCCTACTAGCCATGTCAGGCATTTCGTCAAACATATCATCAACATGTAACCTACAAGTGTAAACAACAGAATTAAGTGTAGGGATCTCATACTTATCTGAGAATCGTTATGAACCATTATTCCCTCATTTCATTTGCTGCATTATCATTTATTAGGCCATAGATACATTATCCATTCATTTACAAGTAAAAACATGCTGAGAGCCATACATAGGTGTTGTCATAGAACATACATATAACCAACATAATAGGGACAAAAATATCATAAGTATATCAACCATAAAATCCACATATACATCAGCACATTTACACATGAAAATCAACGGAATGAATTTCTCATTAATGAATGCAATAAACCAACCAGAGATGGGACTACCACGTTCCACCTGACCATAGAATGGTTGAGCCAAATCTCTCTTCAGTCATTCACCCCGTGCCATATTCCAATCATGAATGTGGGACTCAAACCAAAAGAACCAACCAGGGTATACTGAGGCTAAACCACCTCACCCTCATCAATATAAACTAGGTTTTACCGTAATCCTTCTTGGATCACTATGCCAACACAATGAACACATCATAATAGGCTTTACCGTGATCTCCACCCGATCACTAGGCCAAACAAGCATGAATGTCACCAGATTTCTCCACCTACATCATGAGGAATTTTCTTGTGCCCTAGTCTCTCAGGCTTTACCGCAATCCAAACCCGGATCACTAAGCCCTAAACTGAGAGCCACTCTCCAGGCTTTACTGTATATCCTGCCATTCACTAGCAAGGATTCCTAGGCCCACCGAGGCAACACAATCCTAGCTTTACCGCAACCCACAGTTTGGCTCAAGGGTCAGTAGGCCAGCGGCTTTACTGTGGTCCACAGTCCAGTTCAAGGACCACTAGGCCATGTTATCTAGCATTCGGAAATCCACCCCACTCAACTTTGAATCCATCCGGTAATCCAGCTCAACCAAAACATGAGAACCCCATCACACCATGGCTATCCGAAAATTGCAAGGCTAGGTTGAAAACATTGTTACACCTAGAAAAACCCATGCCACAACATCAAAAGAACCACATGCAATACCATGCATATCAAATATAGCAAGGAAAATAGACACGCAAATTGATACCTACAAAGAATCATGGTGTAGCTGCTTGATCCTGCTCTTCCTTGCTTGCTCCTTCCTTCCTCTTGCCTTCCTTTCCTTTCTTGGTCCCATTCATAACCATAGAAAAAGCTTGAGCCAGGAGCTTACACTGACTAAGAGCTTAACACTGTCTAACAAGCTTAACATTGACTAAGAAGCTTGTCAACTGATCCTCACAAGCCTCTTATAAATGAGGCCTCTAATTTCTTCATTTTCCATAATTTGCCTTCAATTTCCTCCTCAAATGAAACCTATGACCTTTCACCTTACTTTTCTCCTAATTTCCTTTATTTTCATAAATAAATGTGCAAAAAATGCCATTTTTCCCTTTCCAAAGCCTTAACCATTGCCTTTGCCAATTTCCTTAGCCATAAACAACAAAATGAACACCCACTAGGATGTCCTACCGAACATTCAACTTGGAATATGTGTCCCATCAACTGTGGTATTTATATATTTTTCATGCTTTTTTAGCCAGGGTTTTTAAAGAACCCACCCCCTTGGGGGACCATCGTCCCTGGTGTTCAATGACACCTATAACCAACAAGACTGTTGAAAACAAAACATACTACCCATGGAGATTTATAACACAACCCATTGCAGTATTTACAATGACCACTCCTAAAACATAACAATTATACCGTTTACTAGAGCTTTATACGTAGCTCATTATGGTATTTACAATAACCACATATACACATATGCATTTGCTTCAACCAGCAAATAACCATATTGCCTATGGAGCTTTATAAATCCAGCTCGATACAGTATTTACAATAATACACACATATACACATATGCACATTTGCTCAACCAGTAAATAAGAAGATACAATGCATGCATCCGCAACAAGGGAATCCAGAGGCTCACACCTCTACCCTCAAGGTAATACCAGGATTCACCTCCTTCTCAGGAAGTCCAGAATCCATTGCAAATTCAAATCTGCATCCAATCTCTAGAGTTATAATCTTGCACCACTTTTCCTCTCAGTGAATAGTTACCGACTCATCGTTCCAGGGTGGACTTCCAATGTGCATCTGATTCCATGTGGCAATGCTAATGACCAAAAAAACATATCTGCAACCTTCCCTTCTCTGCTACATAGTCCCTCGAGAAATCTGGTCACCTCCTCCCATGCAATCACTCACCTTCCAAGTTCCCCGACATCCCCTATCCTGGGCAATCCATCCCTTAGCAATGCTTCCTCCCATCGGAAGATCAAACAACCAAGACATATGCATGCCTCAACCATCATACCGATCATAGCATGCTCATGGCAATCAATGGAAACTATTGGGTACCAATGTCCCACAATGGCCCTGCTCCTGAAGTGCTCTACCAACATATTGTTACATGTTCCAATTTATTTCATTGTTGCTGCTAATTCTTGCAGTCGATTTCGGCCACTCAATCGAGCATGTTCACACATTCTTGTTCCAAGCACATAATTTCCATTAGATTCAAATAAATTGAAATAACCTCAAATCATACCTCATTGGTAGTTTGTCAATATGGTACACTTGCAATCTTGTTCGCTTCCTTTCACAACAAGTCAAACTAATTGTTTGATCAAAACATCATATATAAACATATCACATCTTGTTCACTCAAAACACAACCATCTTAGATCAACATCATAAATCAAATGTAACCATCATAAACCATAATCATAGATCACATATAATCCTCATATACCATATTCATAAATCACATTCATAATAAAACTGAAATAAAATAGTGATACTTATCCTTTAATCAATCATTAGCTTCTACCTTTTGTCTTTATTCCGTACGCACTCTGGATCGGTTGCCACACCCGACAATCACCCAATGCATTCTCCTTAACCATGTGTACGTACACATAGTGTGTATCACACACATACAACTGCACACATCATGCAACACCATGTAATACATGCATCTACACCAGTACCATATGTACCACATGTACACAATACCACCTATACACTGCAACCACCTACACAATGTGTGCACAACATCACATGTACATGACACCACATGCACAATGTGTACATAATTCCACATGTACATTGCACCATTGTACAACGTCTACATAATACCACATGTACACAATACCACACGCACGACATGTATGCGACACCATATGTACACAACGCCACACGCACGACATGTACACAGCACCACCTGCACATAGTGCCACTTGTTCAACATATACACAACACCACATGCACACAACACCACTTGTACAATCATGCACACAACACCATATGTACCTAGCGCCACATGTACAACATGCACGTAACACCACTTGTACATAGCACTGCATATCCAACATGTACATAGCATCATCTGTACACAACACTGCGTATACAATCATGCGCACAACACCATATGCAATATTTGCACAACACTATTTGTACCATCTGTTACATAACACTTCATAAACAACATGTACACACACTATATATACACAACACCGCATGTGCACACATCATAGATGCAACATGTACAACATATACAACATATGCACAACAGTAGTACCACACATCCAAAACTACTTAGTCTTTTCCAAGCAACCTTGCTTCCAATGTCTTATCCATGCTTGTCCCAGCATGTTGTAGACCACACTGCTTTCATTTCGCTGTTGTATCCCTCGGTTTAACCTATCCATAACATAAGCATAGGCATAATACAATAATACAATATAAATTCATATTCACATGATACTAACCTCATATATTTGTCATGACTACTCTTCTCAATTGATTCCTCGTAAGACCAGGAACCTATTCATGCCATTTGCCTTCATAAGCAATTATTCCTCCATAAGGACGATTCATGATGACCCTTTCAGACAATGACATAGATGCACACATACATACGTATATAATCATAGCATAAAATAATCATCATTCTATCAGACAACGACATACATACATACATGTATACATATATAAACATCATCATAATCATGATCATAACATAATTACCATATAACATAAGGTCTAGGTTAAGATAACTTCCTTTATTCATGCACAACATTGAGAACAATCTTTTGCAACATAGCCAAGGTATCTGACACCTCAGATCCATTTACTTTACCTTTTCTAGTTACCTTTCACATGTTTGTACTACCACCGTTCGTTTACCACTATGGACCAACCAATCCAACCAACTGTCATAGTCTTACCTTCTATTGCACTTACTCATGCACAAAGCTTCATCTGAGTCTTACATCGTCTATCAGGTACCACACATATTTCCCCGAGCTCCATTAACTTTCCTCTTTCCTAAACAATTCCCAAGACTCAAAACATAAAAGGAAATACCAACAACAAAACCATGAAAACCAACAACACCGCGAACAAAGTGGTATGGCCATACACTGGACATAAACAAGGTCACAAATCAAGCTCAATAAATCACAAAAGACCAAAATCGCAAGACTAACAACAGACACCATGACTCAATCCCCATGGTTTCAAATGCTTCCAAGGAAATCCCAACCTGGGCCTTCTTTAAAATTTCATGGCAGTCTCTTTGCCATGCAATCCCCTGCATCATATTGCCATAAACACATAACTGTCAGTGCATAAATAAACATAACAATGCACCAAATACCTTACCTTGTTGTGTCAAGCATGTTGCCTTGTAGTTGAACACATCCATGCCATCTCTCAAGGGACTCCAATCCCCTTTACAAATCCACTTGTAACTAGAGACTAGCTAATATACTTGTCAAGTACATGTTCATGACTATAGCACATATCCATGTAATGTTATACAAAAACAAGGTTAAGACGACTTCATGTATGCTAAACACTCATTCATTTGGAATTATGGTTTCCAAACATAGCCAAAGGAATTCTTTCCCAATTCCTTTCTTTTACCTTTTTACCTTGTTGCAATCGAGGCTTACTATGCGTTGTCACATCACCCAATTGTTAGTTATATAAACACATCAACTATTACCTTGTCATGCTACTACCAAGCATGTTTCCTGTAACTTTCTCACACATGTCAATTTCATGTTCCAAAGATCAAGACAATCATATCTATCAATTTGAAATCAACCTTTACCAAGACTAACAATCATGTCATAATCCATAGTCAACTCATAGTCATTAGACATAATGCTACAACTATAAACTACATTCAAGTACATATCAACTGTCTCAACATATATGTGTTAGTACAATCATCTTAAAACAAGATCATTGGAACACATACTCATATTATGAAATTCATCAAACATTCAACCAACTTGCAAACATACCATGTTAAATAAATCAACTAGACACCAAACACTCAAACACCAAATAGATGTCATAATCAAATAGTCAAGCACAAGGTAGATGATATAAACAGTTCATACCTTAATGTATCTCAAGGGATGAAATCTTGTCTACACAATCAATCTAATTAGCATGATATAACTTCACGAGATATTAACTCAAACATAAATAAGATCATGATTACCAAAATAATCACTAGCTAACATGTTTACATCATAACTCATACACAATTATCATTTATGCATAGCAATCACATATGTACGATTGGTCTATATTAGTACAACACAATGCAACACAATAAGTCGACCCATACCTGAATATCGTAACCCTAACCATCTGCATAGGCCAATACAATTTAGCATGATACATATAACATCAAGGTATAAATGCTATAACTCTAATCATCAAGCTAACTATCATTTAACAACAACAAGTTATATATCATGCTCATCAGCAACATATAACCTAATCATCACGTTATCTAACATAAACAACAATAGCAATGCATACAAGCACAGGTTACCAACATTCTTGACTATCTGACTCATGTAAATATGATTATGCTAATCAGCTATCATCTAGCATGTACGTAACCATAACATAAAAAGACATGTACATAAACCTAATGTATATAGCCCTAATGCATATAACAATCCTTAACCTACATACCTCCATGCCCAACATAAAAACTTGTATGACGACATGCTCTTCCCTCGAGGTCCAATGCTACAACTTCACTTTGATGATCTGCATCTCCTGCTTTACCTCATTCAACACATTAGCATCATAACATACCAATAGCACCATGATGACCTAAATTGCACACCATGAATTCACAAGGCATGTTTGACCTACTATTCTGTTGTACTCTACAACAACCCCCCATTTCATATCATTTTTATTCTCAAAACTATAATATGAAATGGGCCCCTTTTTATTTTTAATTGGTATCAACTTAGTATTATTCAAAAAGATCCGAAAACAAAATGAAAATATTACAAAACCTTTTTGAGAAACCAATTAATTGGTCTTATAATATAAATGAGTAATCTTTTATCATTGCGATAAAGCAATCGCAAGATCGCATGTCGCAATGACAAAGGAGGCATAACTTAAAGACCCATTGGTTTTCTCCGACGCGACAACACGCAAAAGGCTATCGGATATCGGCAATAACAAGTTATCATAACAAAAGCCCCTTTCGCTCCGATGCGATGCGATAAAGTTCCTTCGCTCCGATGCGATGTGATATCGCTATCGGCGATCGGAGATGTACAATGCATGCTTTTCAAAGTTCTCAGTTAATACTCCCGATGCGATGCGATATCGCTATCGGCAATCGGGGATTCCAAAAGGAACCAATATAACGATTTAAGTTTTCCCCGACGGCCGATTGCGATAAAGCCAAAAGCACGAATTTCAAAGAATTGATAAAGCAGGGATATTACGATTAATTCGTATTAAAGGCCTTATCTTCCCAACAACGATTCACCTGCGCTCAACCGCCAAAACTTCCAAGGCACGCTTAAACGAACCATTCAGCCAATAAACGATATGATGGGCATTTAAAGGATTGACAGGTTTTAACGGCCATTTAATGAAATAGTAAGTCTAAAAAATCTTTTCACAGATTGTATCCGCGGCCACTTTAAGTTAATCCTTCATCATGCATTGATTAATATATCTCGCTCAATTTTGGTTTGCGCTACCAATTCTCTGTATTACGTTCATTTTCACTCCTGTGCAGAACTCTTCCGAAGTAGTAGATTTAAGCAGAATGGGGAAGAAGTCTAAGAAAACTGCAATAGCCTCCGCTTCGCCAGCCACAGGACAACTCATCGCTGATCCAGGAACTAAAAGAAAAGGATTGATATCCGACACTACATGTCTAGGACTCGGCAAAACTACTTGGCAAAGTACCTATAATTTGATTGAGGCCGAAGAACCCAAGGTGACAGCAGTACAAGCCACAGTAGATACCACTCGAAAATCTAATGCTACTCTAAAGGATTTAGCCGACTCTTTCCTTCATCGGATAGCAGCTCGGGAACAAATTCTCCCATATACGGATGTAGTGAGGTGGGCAATTGAGGAAATCCCAATCACAGACAGAACCTTTTGCACCAGAGATGGGAGAATCTTCGATTCATTTAACCCTAATGATTTGAGGCAAATGTATCATTTGCCTGTACCAGAGAAGAAGTACAACAAGGCATTCCTGGAGAAATTCAGAGAAGAGAACAAAATTGAATCCGAACCCATTCGGGATTGGAGGCAAAATCCAGCAAAACACAAGCATGAATCTTCAGGTAAGTACTATGTTTATTCTATGTGTTCTCCTTATTGTTATGTTGGGATAATGATGTGTAGGTTGTGGGGGTTGCATGATTCCGCTAATTTCACTATAGAAATGGTTCCTTTGATGGAAGCGGCATGTAATAGTGAAATAATAGATTGGGCAACTATACTGTCAGATAAGCTAGCAACCGCAGTTCTTGATTTTAGAAGCAAAACCCACGTCACTGAAAGGCTTATTCCCTCATTCTACTACAGCGCTTATATCCTGGACACCCTGTGTTTTAATTCTGAATTTCCCGTGCTTGGATGGAAGTGGACTCCACAAGACCCCATGCCCATTCATATATACCATCAGAAGTTGTGGAAAACTTACTATAAGAACCATTTATACCAAGTCTGCAATGGCTTTATGTTACCCATTCACTACTTTATTTTTGATAAACCTGCTCCTAAGATTTCCTACCAAGCAGGGGTTGATTTGACATCCATAGGAAGATGGTTCGGAGAGGAAAAATTTACTTATATAAGAATTTTCGGCAGCCAAGCTAAACCTCATGTCCTCCCTTTGTACATACCTGATAAACTGTTGGCTAGGGAGATAGCCTATCAGATTATGTCCGAAGGAGTTACACAAACTCTAAAGAAAAATAAGAAGCAGGTTTGGCCCTCTTTTCCTCTGAGATGCGGTGTCTACACTTTGCATGATTTTAAACATGCAGAGAAAGAAGTTGAAAAGATGAAGGCATTAACTCTAGCAACTCTCCCTAATAGGCGATTTGATCCAAACAAAGTCGCCTATAATGCACTTGAACAGGCCAAATTGACAAAGTTTGATCATAAAGAAGATAAGTTCGATGACCTGTTCTCCTCAGCCGAGTCAATGTCCCAAGTTAAATCGCTGGCCAGAATGGAATACAAAGATGACGGGTTAGTTGAATTCAACAGACTTAGAGAACAGAGGTTGCAAACTCTGCCTCTAGATCTGTTAGCAACAACCCCAACGACAGAATCAAGCGAGCCTGAGCAGCGACTCACTAAGGAACCTCCTGTTACATCAAAAGAACAGGAGGAAGTGCATATGAGAAAACAAGAGGAAACCCAGACGAAAGAGCAGGAACAGAGCAGCATAGAGGTGAATGTAGATGCTCAGATTGACCCGAAATTGCTCCAGGAATGGCAGCAATTCGACTCAATCATCAGCAATCTTGAGTGCTCTAAGGAAGCCGAGACATCAAAAGCGGCTGACACACAGGAGACAACTTCAAAACAGGTTCCAAGTGGAACCAGCGGCCTACCCAGTTCTAAAGAAGTAGAGATAATCCCAAAGGATCCCTCCGATCAGATTATTTTGCAAGTAGAAGAAATTCCTCCCTTAGATGTCTTCTATAGCCCAAGACACAAGGCTGTGGTAAAACGACAGCAGAAAAGGAGAAGGACTGATCAACCTTCCCTATTCCCAGAACAAACAGTGACGGGCAACGTGGTTTGGAAAGAGGAATTTGACCCCTCTGATGACCTAACAAAACTATCCCAATATGCTGGAGCCTATTCGGCAGCGACAATAGACAAGGCATCAAAGGTGAGTAATTTATTAAAAACAAAATACCAGGAGATCTTTTCACTACAAGCACAACTATCGGAGGCACAGCAGAAGGCAGAGCAAGCAGAACGGCAATTGTTTACACAACAGCAAATAAATAATCAATTGACTAAACAATTGCAGGAAGAGAAACAGAGGATTGATTACAGTGCAGTTCAAAAGCAGAAAGAGTTGTCTGAGGCATTGGCACAACTAAAAGCAGCGAATGAACAAATGCTGAAGTCGAAAGATGAGCAAATTTCTCAACTATCAGCCCAGCTAGAGAAAACAAAGAATCTTCCACAGCTAGCTGAATTCAGAGCAGAGGCATTACAGATAAACAAGGAATTGATAACACAGATAAAGCTTTTATGTCAACAAATCGCCCAGGCGGAACCGTTATGCGATTTGACAACATCAATAAGTGAAAAATCGGAAAAAGCTAGAACAGACTTGGATCAAGCCGATGAAACATTAACTAATTTTCTTGAGTGGCAAGATACCGATCAGGGACAGGCGGCTAATTTACCAAAAATTTTAGAATCACATAAGGAGATATTATTTACGGAATGGCAGTCCCAGTTAATGAAAGCAGAGAGAGCAATTTCAAGATGCAAATTAACCACAAGTAATTTGGTTGAATTGGTTAATAATACTCTCTACTTGTCTAACATGATTTCTCAATGTACTCCAGGTAAATTGACAGCGGCTAAAACATTGGAGCAGTCATGTTATCCGGAATTAGAGAAAAATGGGAGATTAATCGCAGGAATTAACAGTTTGACATGGGACACCTATTGGTTCTTCTTAGTCAAACCATACAGCCAGAGAGCCGCCCTCAAATGCCTCACAGATGCAATCGGGTATATCATTCCCGATATATAGGATGCCACCTATGCTGCCCAACTCAATTCTCGCCTCAACAGACCACCCGAAGTGGAGCCAATGCTTGCGATATGCCAGCTCAGGTTTAAAGGCAAACAGCCTAAATGATGATTCATGCCGCCGACTGCCAGATTGCCATGAAGGAGATATTCAGAATCAATTGATACCAATTAAGTAGGATTTTAGTTTTATAGGTAGTTAGCTTAATTAAGTATTTATAGACCCTTTCATGTATTTAGAAAGGGTCGTAACTTTTGTATATGACTTAAACCCTGAAGTTACACTATTGTACTTCAGGCATATTCTTTTATAAAACTGGGCCAATCATTCTGATTTTGACAAAGAAGCTTTTATGCGGATGTGCACTACTATCTTTGTTTGAAAGTATTTCTGAGTCGGAAGAAGAATTTCAAATAGCGATTGATATTGGGAGTGATTAGCAGCTCATATGGTACTGTTATCTATGTCTGAGTTCATTCTTTTTATATGAATTGTCATTTGATCGCTTTTGCTATCATCGGATATATGTATGTGTTTTTAACAGCATTCTTTATTCCTTCCACTATTGGACGTTTACAGTATGCTTTTCTTTTGATCATATATGTATCGATAATATAAATGATAAGTGTAGCAATATTGTGTTAATCACTTTGTTTAACTATTTAAACAAAGTAATCATTGAATGAATAAATGTCTATGTTTATTAGATAGAGTCATCTATATGCTTGTCAATAGACAAAGATCATCAAGCGCTACATTTCAAAGAATAATAGTTCCCGGGATTAGTAGTAGTTCTTTTATTTTTGCTGATAGATTAAGTTATTCACCTATCGTTAGATTAGATAATCAATCGTTCATCCACCCCTTTTATTCATTATTGGGAAATTGGTCCCATTATACCCAGTCGGAGCCACCATTCCAAACAGAGAAGGAGTTGTATTAAGGTCCGGACTGGGTGGTTATCCCCCAATGTTGATACAACGATTTTCGGGGCATCAACATTTTTGGCGCTAGAAGGAGGGCCCTCAACTGTGAATGGCAAGCAAACCCAAATCTACAGACCATTCTAAGAGTAATTCTCCCTCCACATGACCTCGTACTTCCCAATTGCATGCTGATTCTTCAGTATCCAAACAAGAAGAAGAGGAATCAATTACCACTGCTCAAACCCACAATACTCCAAAACAATTAAGTCTTGAATCTCCTGAAGTTCAGTCTCTTATCCATAAACTTCAGAGCTTCTCGATATCACCACAAAAATCTGAGGTATCTCAAAGCAATGCGACTTCGCAATTCAATTTACCTCACCCTCTCACCAGACTTCAGAGTGGAAAGCTCGGTATTGAACCTACTGAGTTCCCTTTACCCAAAAGGAAAAAGGCGAAGAAAAACATTGAAGGATCTGACAGTGAAGAACTTTCATCCACATCCTCCATCTCACCTTCCCCAGTGCGAAGTCAACCATCCACTCCCTCATCACACATTGTTGTTCGTCAGGGATTAGCAACTTCAACATCCCAACCTACGCAATCCTCAATATCAACTCCTTCCCAGACATCTGGAAGTTCAACAGTAGTATCATCCACTACTGCGGTTACAATGGCAGATCCATGGACCAGGCCTGGTGCAATCAACATGCCTGCACCATTGCATGCATTACCTGATGCTCCTGAGAAATGGCTACCCAAGTTTAATCCAGATGATGGAACACAAGCTGAGGAACATATTAATAACTTCATGTTAGCGGTTAATTTGAAGGGAGTAACAGAGCAAGATGTTGTCATTAGGCTTTTCCCTTATACTTTGCAAGGATCAGCAGGATCCTGGTATTTTTCCTTGCCTTCTGGTTCCATTACCAGTTGGACGACTTGCCAAGAACAGTTTCTTACTAAGTATGGTGATGATAGGTCTCTAGCTACATTCATAAATGATCTCTCCAATCTTAGGATAGAGCATAGGGAACCGATTAAAGAATTTAATGCACGATTCAATAAACTCTTGAATAAAATCCCAACGGCCTCCAAACCAAGTGAGAAAATCAGAAGCGAGTGGTATATAACTGCCCTACCTACCAATATAGCTATTTTTGTAGACAGGGCTAGAAAACCAACTTTAGTTGAAAACATGAAAGAAGCACTTGCTGTGGAGAAACGTATTAATGCTCTAGAGAAGAAAGCTGCTCTTGAAGATAGAAAAACCAAAAAAGTTTCTTTTAAAGATGATTCAAAGAAGAAAACCCCTAAAGATCCATATGACATGGAGGGTCTACAAAAGGTCCTCAAGACTATGTCAAATGAAATGGTTGAAATCAAAAAATAAGTAGCTGAAACCTCAACCAAAAGGCCCTTTAAGAATTACAAGAAAACTGAATCAAAACCACCGAATGTTATATCTAATGCAGATTCAGATCTTGAAGAAGGAGAAGAAGAAATAGTTTCACCAACCGATGAAGAAGAGGAAGTTGTTGAATGTCATGGAATGTGGGATTTTATATTACCTAACTCCGATACAGAAAATGAAGAAGAAGCGTTTCCTGTCACTACTAGGAGTAAAAGTACCTCCAAACCTGTTCAGACAACTTCAAAGAAAAGGAGTGCAGGTGCTACTACAACAAAGGAAAAGGTACCCCCAAAGAAGCCACCCGCAACAGTTCCACAAAACCAACCTTCAACCTCAAATATTCCGTCAACATCTAAAACATTGGTAGTATCTGATTCAATGGATTACAATATTGTTGATGACATGAAAAAGACTAAGGCAAACATTACCATGTTTGAACTTAGTAAATTGAAACATCAGCAAAAATTGCTTCTCAAAGAATTAAATGTTGTTCCTACTTCACCCCTTCCCAATGCTAAAGCTGCAAATGATGCAGGTCAACCACCTTCTGGTATGGTCGAAGCTACTGATGCAGTTCTGATTGGAGATAGATCAAATTCTCATACTCCACCTTTCCTTCTAACCTATGAGATCTACAATAGAAACCTGCACAATTGTTTGATTGACTCAGGGGCATCCTCTAATATAATGCCAGCTTCAGTTTGTTCCAAACTGAACATTGAACCCCAAAAGTCTGCTATTGATATTGTGCAGTTAGACAGGACTAAAGTCCAAGTTTTAGGAGAAATCAACTCAGTAACTATCAAGCTATCAGCTGATCCTAGAGTAGTTAAAAGAATTGATATCTTAATCGCTGATATACCTGAATTTTATGGTTTGATCTTGAGTAGGGATTGGTCTGAAAAACTCCATGGGTATATTTCTACCGATTGGTCCCATATGTGGCTTCCCTACAAGGGAAAGCCAAATCAAATAAAAATCAATCGGGAGAAACACATGACCCATACAGTTACAGAATTTGAACAAGAAAACCAACCAATAGCATTTAATAACAACATTTTGGGGAATTATTCATCTGAGTCATTCTTTGGCAACTTCACTGCCCAACCATCTCCTTTCTCAGTAAACAATTCTACATCTCAGATCGAAACTTATTCACAAACAGATAGGTCAAGATGTTTTAATGATACTGAGGAAACTGTAAATAAAATTTTTAATACTTCTTTATTTTGGTCACTATATTTCGATGGGTCTAAGTCTAGCGAGGGCTCGAGAGCAGGATGTATTTTGGTTAGCCCTCAGGGAGAAAAAACAATGTTGTCCTGTAGGCTAGAGTTTGAATGCACGAATAATACAGCTGAGTATGAAGCCTTAGTCCAAGGACTATATAAAGCGATTGGCCTCAAGGTTCAATATTTGAAAGTGTTTGGAGATTCCGAAATTATTATTAAACAGGTAAGGAATACAATTCATTGTCTTTCTAGCCATCTCAAACATTATCAGTCGCTGGTACAGGAACTCACCTCCCACTTTTCGGCATTCAATATTTCTTCCATCCCCAGGTCTCAAAATTCAGCAGCTGACTTGCTAGCCAATGTTGCTTCCAAGCTCCTACCTTCCGAAGATTATAGCCCAGATAGATTTTCAGTAGAATTACTTTTTAGGCCATCGATTCCTGACAATGTCACTAATTGGAGAGTATTCAACCACGATGAAGACATTTTACAATTTTTAACTTCTGAAAAGTCCTATGATGATCAAATCATTGAGGAAAACGAGCATGACCTTCAAATGAGAGGTAAACACGAGGAAAATTCAATCCCAAAGCCTGTGGTGAAGCTTGAGGATCTTTATGATATTAAAGACAGGTTTAAACCTGTGACCAATACAAAGCTCCAAAGTTCCACCTTAAGGTTTGAATTGATAAACCTTGGCACTGAGCAAAATCCTCAAAACATTAATTTAGGATTAGGACTTTCCGTGGAAGAAAAGGAAGCATTCATTAGACTGTTACGGAAAAATAAACATGTTTTTGCTTGGAAATATGACGATTTAAAGACATACGATACATCCATCATCTAGCATACAATTCCAATGCTTCCCGAACAGAAACCAATTCAACAGAAGTTGAGAAAAATACATCCGAACTTAGAGAGTCAAATAAAATCGGAACTCAATAAACTCTTGAAAGCTAAGATTATTTTTCCCGTTTGGCACTCAAACTGGGTCTCCAATATGGTGCCTATCAGAAAGAAAAATGGCGACATCAGGATTTGTATAGATTTCAGAAATTTGAATAAGGCGAGCCTAAAAGATAATTTCCCATTACCTACTATGGAGCAGATACTCCAATCAGTGGCAGGCTCTGAGTTGATGTCCTTTTTAGACGGTTTTTCAGGATATAACCAAGTTTTGGTCCATCCTGATGACCGACTCAAAACCACATTCAGAACAAAATGGGGAACTTATGCTTATCAGAAAATGCCTTTCGGACTTATTAATGCAGGAGACACGTTCCAAAGAGCAATGGATATAGCTTTCAAAGGATTAATTAGCAAAACAGTAGTTGTCTACTTAGACGATATTACTGTATTTTCTAAAAAGAAATCCAATCATTTGCATGATTTAAATCAAATCTTTCAACGCTGCAAAAGGTACGGTATTTCACTTAATCCTAAAAAATCCTTCTTCGCTCTTGACCAAGGAAAGCTCTTAGGCTTTATTGTTTCTAAAGATGGCATTTATATTGATCCGGATAGGATTAAAGAAATTTCTGAAATCCCTTTCCCTCATAATAAAAAATCCATGCAGTCATTTCTAGGCCAAATCAATTTTGTCAAAAGCTTTGTTCCAGACTTTTCTCAAATCATTTTGCCACTTCAAACTATGATTAAGAAAAATTCAGTCTTTAGATGGGGATCAACAAAAAAGGAAGCATTTGATTTAATCAAACAATCAATAATCAATGCCCCCGCTTTAAATACTCCTAATTTTTCTAATCATTTCACATTGTATACTATCGCATCTGATTTGTCTTATGCAGCAGTACTCACACAGATTAACAATCACAACTTAGAAGCACCCATTTCATTCTATAGTTCAAATCTTCAGGGTGTTGAATTGAATTACTCCGAAGTAGAAAAACAAGCCTTTGCTGTATATAAAGCCATCAAACATTACAGACCCTTCCTTTTAAAAGCCCATACAAAAGTTATAGTTCCTTTCCCTGCGGTAAGGCAACTATTAATCCAAAGGGAATTAGGTGAAAAAAGGGCAAACTGGGTTACAGCACTTCAAGAATATGACTTAGAAATTAAACCAGCAAAGATTGTTAGAGGCCAAGGTTTTTGCAGGTTATTGGCAGGAGCATCCAACATTCAAGAATCAGGTGATACAGATCAAACCGAAGAGATCAACCAGATAAGTATTACTGATTCTGAATCACAATATGCTGACTTAATTTTTTATTTGAAAAATGGATATGCACCTCCTAACCTGTCTTACACAAACAAAAGGGCCATTAGATTAAAAGCAAAAAATTTCACAATTATTGATGATGTGCTTTTTAGGCAAAATTATGATTCAATTTTATTAAGATGCCTAGAAAAACCTGAAGCACAAAAGGTTTTGCAGGAATTACATGATGGACCAGAAGGAGGACATTTTGGAGCTGACACAACAGCCCACAAAATCATTCATGCTGGATATTATTGGCCCACTCTGTTTAGAGATGCTCATGAATATGTAAGGAAATGCCGAAATTGTCAAACTTCTAGTGGAAGACAAAGAAAGCCAGCTTTCCCTTTGCAACCAGTCAACATTGAACAACCATTTGAGCAATGGGGATTGGACATCATTGGAGAAATTACTCCACATTCTTCCAAACAGCATAAGTATATCCTTACCACTACTGATTATTTTACTAAGTGGGTTGAAGCAATTCCTTTAAAGACAACAAATTCTGAGGTAATTATAGAATTCATAGATCAATTCATCATTACCAGGTTTGGTGTCCCAAATGCTCTTGTTTTTGATAATGCATCTTACTTCTCAGGCAATGCTATGTTTGATTTCGCTATTAAAAGAGGATTTAAATTGAAATATTCTGCTAATTACTATCCCCAGGGTAATGGTTTAGCAGAATCCACAAATAAAAATCTGATTAAAATTATTAAGCGGACTATCGAACAGAATCATAAAAAATGGCACAAATCCTTAATATTTGCACTATGGGCTGATAGGATAACGCAGAAGGCTTCCATAGGTTCTTCTCCGTTCAATCTCGTGTATGGAAAAGAAGTAGTGCTACCAACAAATCTTGTCCTTCCTTCTCTAGCCCTAGTTCAGTTTATTGAGGAAAGCCCTTCTTCTTCTATTCAACTTAGACATGACCAAATTCTAAAATTAGAAGAGGAAAGAGAAAAAGCCAAGGTTATTCATGCAAAACATCAGCAAATTATCAAGTCATCCTTTGATTCAGCCTCATCCGGTTCAAAACAATTTCAAGTCGGTGATTTAGTTCTGAAATGGGACAAAGCCCATGAAGATAAGGGAAAACACACCAAGTTCCAGAAGATGTGGCTTGGGCCATTTCAGATCTGTGAGAAGATAGGCCATTCGACCTTCATATTACAAGATTTATCAGGTTTGAGAGATTCTCTCCCTGTTAATGGCCTTATCTTAAAAAAATTCTTCAATTGAGGAGGTAACCCCTTCTCCTTTTTAGTTTAGTAGAATTTTGTAGTTTGTAGGACCATTAGAAAATAAAGTTGTAAGGTATCTTCCATTGACCTTTGCTGTATTTAAAAGTTGTTCAAAGGAAGTAGTGTTGATATTTGCTTTTAAAATAATAGAAGTCTTAAACAAAAGGGATAATTTCTAGGAAACTAGGTATAATTGCATTCTGAAACCACACTTCAATTTTTGTGAACGCTTCTCAAAGTTTAGAAGTATTGTAAATCATTTTATGTTTTCAAATTGGTCACAAAAAGGTTATCGATATCAAAATAGGAACTAATCCAACTTCAGCATCTTTAACTCTTACCTTGTCATCCATTTTTACTCTTAAGGAGAAAATTGTCCATCCCACTCACCAAAGCTTATGATTACTCAGAGTGTAATTCTAAAATATTTGATATAAAAGATAAGAGGTCTTATTACAAGCCTGCTTACCATGATCATAGGGAAATAGTTTAACCGACATTACCAATACTGCATACCAAAACAGGGTAATGGCTTAGAATTATAAGACAAGGGGTCTCATCACGAGCCAGCTTGTTCGGTTAAATTACTACCAGTGAATGGCATTGTCACTCAGCTGGTCACCAAACCAGGACAATGGCTTTTTATCTTACAAAATAACAAAAAAATAGAAAAGAAATGCAAAATGTGAAAAGCATGTTTTGAATTCATTCTGTTAATCATACTCTGAAATGGATGGGACAATGGACAATAACATGGTTAAAAGGTATCCCTGTCGAAACTATGAACGTTTGTTGGCAGCAGAGGCTCTACCTATGACAAAGGAGTCAATTCTAAAAGCTGATTTGGAAAGGTTTTCTATTTTATCATTATCAACCAATAGAGGCCAATTTAAAACTTAGAATGTATCTAATTTTAAACAAGAGAGGAAATTAGCAAAGATAGTTTCATTTTATTTGGAATGCATATATACCTAGTTATATTAGAATTTTCCCCTTTGATCAGATTCCTATTTTGAAAAAGTTTAAGTATTTCCGTACTTTTCAGAGATAATTGTTTCTTCCAGAGAATCGCCAATTGTTGTGCTCTACAACAACCCCCCATTTCATATCATTTTTATTCTCAAAACTATAATATGAAATGGGCCCCTTTTTATTTTTAATTGGTATCAACTTAGTATTATTCAAAAAGATCCGAAAACAAAATGAAAACATTACAAAACCTTTTTGAGAAACCAATTAATTGGTCTTATAATATAAATGAGTAATCTTTTATCATTGCGATAAAGCAATCGCAAGATCGCATGTCGCAATGACAAAGGAGGCATAACTTAAAGACCCATTGGTTTTCTCCGACGCGACAACACGCAAAAGGCTATCGGATATCGGCAATAACAAGTTATCATAACAAAAGCCCTTTCGCTCCGATGCGATGCGATAAAGTTCCTTTCGCTCCGATGCGATGCGATATCGCTATCAGCGATCGGAGATGTACAATGCATGCTTTTCAAATTTCTCAGTTAATACTCCCGATGCGATGCGATATCGCTATCGGCAATCGAGGATTCCAAAAGAAACCAATATAACGATTTAAGTTTTCCCCGACGGCCGATTGCGATAAAGCCAAAAGCGCGAATTTCAAAGAATTGATAAAGCAAGGATATTACTATTAATTCATATTAAAGGCCTTATCTTCCCAACAACGATTCACCTGCGCTCAACCGCCAAAACTTCCAAGGCACGCTTAAACGAACCATTCAGCCAATAAACGATATGATGGGCATTTAAAGGATTAACAGGTTTTAATGGCCATTTAATGAAATAGTAAGTCTAAAAATCTTTTCACAGATTGCATCCGCGGCCACTTTAAGTTAATCCTTCATCATGCATTGATTAATATATCTCGCTCAATTTTGGTTTGTGCTACCAATTCTTTGTATTACGTTCATTTTCACTCCTGTGCAGAACTCTTCCGAAGCAGTAGATTTAAGCAGAACGGGGAAGAAGTCTAAGAAAACTGCAATAGCCTCCGCTTCGCCAGCCACAGGACAACTCATCGCTGATCCAGGAACTAAAAGAAAAGGATTGATATCCAACACTACATGTCTAGGACTCGGCAAAACTACTTGGCAAAGTACCTATAATTTGATTGAGGCCGAAGAACCTGAGGTGACAGCAGTACAAGCCACAGTAGATACCACTCGAAAATCTGATGCTACTCTAAAGGATTTAGCCGACTCTTTCCTTCATCGGATAGCAGCTCGGGAACAAATTCTCCCATATACGGATGTAGTGAGGTGGGCAATTGAGGAAATCCCAATCACAGACAGAACCTTTTGCACCAGAGATGGGAGAATCTTCGGTTCATTTCAACCTAATGATTTGAGGCAAATGTATCATTTTCCTGTACCAGAGAAGAAGTACAACAAGGCATTCCTGGAGAAATTCAGAGAAGAGAACGAAATTGAATCCGAACCCATTCGGGATTGGAGGCAAAATCCGGCAAAACACAAGCATGAATCTTCGGGTAAGTACTCTGTTGATTCTCTGTGTTCTCCTTATTGTTATGCTGGGATAATGATGTGTAGGTTGTGGGGGTTGCATGATTCCGCTAATTTCACTATAGAAATGGTTCCTTTGATGGAAGCGGCATGTAATAGTGAAATAATGGATTGGGCAACTATACTGTCAGATAAGCTAGCAACCGCAGTTCTTGATTTTAGAAGCAAAACCCGCGTCACTGAAAGGCTTATTCCCCCATTCTACTACAGTGCTTATATCCTGGACACCCTGTGTTTTAATTCTGAATTTCCCGTGCTTGGATGGAGGTGGACTCCACAAGACCCCATGCCCATTCACATATACCATCAGAAGTTGTGGAAAACTTACTATAAGCACCATTTATACCAAGTCTGCAATGGCTTTATGTTACCCATTCACTACTCTATTTTTGATAAACCTGCTCCTAAGATTTCCTACCAAGCAGGGGTTGATTTGACATCCATAGGAAGATGGTTCGGAGAGGAAAAATTTACTTATATAAGAATTTTCGGCAGCCAAGCTAAACCTCATGTCCTCCCTTTGTACATACCTGATAAACTGTTGGCTAGGGAGATAGCCTATCAGATTATGTCCGAAGGAGTTACACAAACTCTAAAGAAAAATAAGAAGCAGGTTTGGCCCTCTTTTCCTCTGAGATGCGGTGTCTACACTTTGCATGATTTTAAACATGCAGAGAAAGAAGCTGAAAAGATGAAGGCATTAACTCTAGCAACTCTCCCTAATAGGCGATTTGATCCAAACAAAGTCGCCTATAATGCACTTGAACAGGCCAAATTGACAAAGTTTGATCATAAAGAAGATAAGTTCGATGACCTGTTCTCCTCAGCCGAGTCAATGTCCCAAGTTAAATCACTGGCCAGAATGGAATACAAAGATGACGGGTTAGTTGAATTCAACAGACTTAGAGAACAGAGGTTGCAAACTCTGCCTCTAGATCTGTTAGCAACAACCCCAACGACATAATCAAGCGAGCCTGAGCAGCGACTCACTAAGGAACCTCCTGTTACATCAAAAGAACAGAAGGAAGTGCATATGAGAAAACAAGAGGAAACCCAGAAGAAAGAGCAAGAACAGAGCAGCATAGAGGTGAATGTAGATGCTCAGATTGACCCGAAATTGCTCCAGGAATGGCAGCAATTCGACTCAATCATCAGCAATCTTGAGTGCTCTAAGGAAGCCGAGACATCAAAAGCGGCTGACACACAGGAGACAACTTCAAAACAGGTTCCAAGTGGAACCAGCGGCCTACCCAGTTCTAAAGAAGTAGAGATAATCCCAAAGGATCCCTCCAATCAGATTATTTTGCAAGTAGAAGAAATTCCTCCCTTAGATGTCTTCTATAGCCCAAGACACAAGGCTGTGGTAAAACGACAGCGGAAAAGGAGAAGGACTGATCAACCTTCCCTATTCCCAGAACAAACAGTGATGGGCAATGTGGTTTGGAAAGAGGAATTTGACCCCTCTGATGACCTAACAAAACTATCCCAATATGCTGGAGCCTATTCGGCAGCGACAATAGACAAGGCATCAGAGGTGAGTAATTTATTAAAAACAAAAGACCAGGAGATCTTTTCACTACAAGCACAACTATCGAAGGCACAGCAGAAGGCGGAGCAAGCAGAATGGAAATTGTTTACACAACAGCAAATAAATAATCAATTGACTAAACAATTGCAGGAAGAGAAACAGAGGATTGATTACAGTGCAGTTCAAAAGCAGAAAGAGCTGTCTGAGGCATTGGCACAACTAAAAGCAGCGAATGAACAAATGCTGAAGTCGAAAGATGAGCAAATTGCTCAACTATCAGCCCAGCTAGAGAAAACAAAGAATCTTCCACAGCTAGCTGAATTCAGAGCAGAGGCATTACAGATAAACAAGGCATTGATAACACAGATAAAGCTTTTATGTCAACAAATCGCCCAGGCGGAACCGTTATGCGATTTGACAACATCAATAAGTGAAAAATCGGAAAAAGCTAGAACAGACTTGGATCAAGCCGATGAAACATTAACTAATTTTCTTGAGTGGCAAGATACCGATCAGGGACAGGCGGCTAATTTACCAAAAATTTTAGAATCACATAAGGAGATATTATTTACGGAATGGCAGTCCCAATTAATGAAAGCAGAGAGAGAAATTTCAAGATGCAAATTAACCACAAGTAATTTGGTTGAATTGGTTAATAATACTCTCTACTTGTCTAACATGATTTCTCAATGTACTCCAGGTAAATTGACAGCGGCTAAAACATTGGAGCAGTCATGTTATCCGGAATTAGAGAAAAATGGGAGATTAATCGCAGGAATTAACAGTTTGACATGGGACACCTATTGGTTCTTCTTAGTCAAACCGTACAGCCAGAGAGTCGCCCTCAAATGCCTCACAGATGCAATCGGGTATATCATTCCCGATATACAGGATGCCACCTATGCTGCCCAACTCAATTCTCGCCTCAACAGACCACCCGAAGTGGAGCCAATGCTTGCGATATGCCAGCTCAGGTTTAAAGGCAAACAACCTAAATGATGATTCATGCCGCCGACTGCTAGATTGCCATGAAGGAGATATTCAGAATCAATTGATACCAATTAAGTAGGATTTTAGTTTTATAGGTAGTTAGCTTAATTAAGTATTTATAGACCCTTTCATGTATTTAGAAAGGGTCGTAACTTTTGTATATGACTTAAAACCTGAAGTTACACTACTGTACTTCAGGCATATTCTTTTATAAAACTGGGCCAATCATTCTGATTTTGACAAAGAAGCTTTTATGCGGATGTGCACTACTGTCTTTGCTTGAAAGTATTTCTGAGTCAGAAGAAGAATTTCAAATAGCGATTGATATTGGGAGTGATTAGCAGCTCATATGGTACTATCATCTATGTCCGAGTTCATTCTTTTTATATGAATTGTCATTTGATCACTTTTGCTATCATCGGATATATGTATGTGTTTTTAACAACATTCTTTATTCCTTCCACTATTGGATGTTTACAGTATGCTTTTCTTTTGATCATATATGTATCGATAATATAAATGATAAGTGTAGCAATATTGTGTTAATCACTTTGTTTAACTATTTAAACAAAGTAATCATTGAATGAATAAATGTCTATGTTTATTAGATAGAGTCATCTATATGCCTGTCAATAGACAAAGATCATCAAGCACTACATTTCAAAGAATAATAGTTCCCGGGATTAGTAGTAGTTCTTTTATTTTTGCTGATAGATTAAGTTATTCACCTATCGTTAGATTAGATAATCAATCGTTCATCCACCCCTTTTATTCATTATTGGGAAACTGGTCCCATTATACCCAGTCGGAGCCACCATTCCAAACGGAGAAGGAGCTGTATTAAGGTCCGGACCGGGTGGTTATCCCCCAATGTTGATACAACGATTTTCGGGGCATCAACATATTCATGCATAACTATAACCAATACCATACATGCATAGTGACTGCATAAATACATATAACACATGAGTATAAAACCATATACACATCCTTCTAGCTAGAGTCCAGTCATCAATGCATGACCATATCAAATTCACAAACCATGACCTCATGCATGTTAACAACCATTACTCCATTGTACGAATTGCCACATGTAACCATCTACATGCATAACAAATGCCTAATTAACTACACATACGCATGAACGCATGTAATCGAGCATGAACAATCAATTCTTTGTAACTAACCTACAAGACTAATACATGTAATCAAACATACAAGAATGAAACCTACCATAAAAGGATGTAATCAAGAAACATATAACAACATGTAAGTGACTTCTAACAATATGTAACAAGTGATATACTCATGACGATGCATTCCACAAAATCAACATCAAGTTCCTCATGACAACCTTATTACAACCATGATTAATCATCATGCAATGCAATAAGCACATGGAATGCAGGTGTAAGAAATACACATGCAACTGGCATGCATGCATGACCAACTCACACCACCCATCTAGTTTGAGGGCTGAACCATTCTCTGATACCACTTTGTAACACCCTCCTCCCACATCTGCCCAAGTAACCATGCCAACCGGGTAAACATGCGACGAGAGGCTACTATAATTGGATTCAACCTCCTATGTGACCTTAAGGAAGTGGAATCGACGAAACTCACCAACCAACCTATCCACATCAGCAACATAACCATCATGAGACATGTCATCCACTCATACATCATGTCCTTGGGTCCCACTGATGTTCTGGACATATTAGGCCTCAGTCACTCGCATGCTATAGGCCAATCCAATTTAGCATGATACATATAACATCAAGGTATAAATTCTATAACCCTAATCATCAAGCTAACTATCATTTAACAACAAGTTATATATCATTCTCATCATCAACGTATAACCTAATCATCAAATTATCTAACATAAACAACAATAGTAATGCATATAACCACAAGTTACCATCATTCTTGACTATCTGACTCATGTACATATGATTATGCTAATCAGCTATCATCTATCATGTACATAACCATAACATCAAAAGACATATACATAAACCTAATGCATATAACAATCCTTGACCTACATACATGCATGCCCAACATACAAACTTGTATGACGACATGCTCTTGCCTCGAGGCCCAATGCTGCAACTTCACTTTGATGATCTGCATCTCCTGCTTCACCTCATTCAACATATTAGCATCATAACATACCAATATCACCATGATGACCTAAACTGCATACCATGACTTCACAAGGCATGTTTGACCTACTATTCATGCATAACTATAACCAATACCATACATGCATAACGATTGCATAAAGACATATAACACAAGAGTACAAAACCATATACACATCCTTCCAGCTAGAGTCCAATCATCAATGCATGACCATATCAACTTCACAAACCATGACTTCATGCATGTCAACAACCATTACTCCACTGTAACCATTGCCACTTGTAACCATCCACATGCATAAGCAATGCCTAATCAACTACACATACGCATGAATGCATGTAGTCGAGCATGAACGATCAATTCTTGTAACCAACCTACAAGACTAATACATGTAATCAAACATACAACAATGCAACCTACCATAGAAAGATGTAACCAAGAAACATATAACAACATCTAAGCGACATCTAACAATATGTAACCAGTCATATACTCATGACGATGCATTCCACAAAATCAACATCAATTTCCTCATGACAACCTTACTACAACCATGATCAATCATTATGCAATGCAACAAGCACATGGAATGAAAATGTAAGAAACACACATGCAAATGACATGCATGCATGACCAACGCACACCACCCATCTAGTTTGAGGGGTGAACCATGCTCTGATACCACTTTGTAACACCCTCCTCCCACATCTACCCAAGTAACCATGCCAACCGGGTAAACATGCGATGAGAGGCTACTGTGATCGGATTCGACGTCCTATGTGACCTTAAGGAAGTGGAATTAATGGAACTCATCAACCAACCTATCCACATCAGCAACATAACCCTCATGAGACATTTCAACCACTCATACATCATGTCCCTGGGTCCCACTGGTGTTCTAGACATCTTAGGCCTCAGTCGCTCCCATGATATAGGCCAATCCAATTTAGCATGATACATATAACATCAAGGTATAAATTCTATAACCCTAATCATCAAGCTAACTATCATTTAACAACAACAAGTTATATATCATGCTCATCAAAAACATGTAACCTAATCATCAAGTTATCTAACATAAACAACAATAGCAATGTATACAACCACATGTTACCATCATTCTTGACTATCTAACTCATGTACATATGGTTATGCTAATCGGCTATCATCTATCATGTACGTAACCATAACATCAAAGTACATGTACATAAACTTAATGTATATAACCCTAATGCATATAACAATCCTTAGCCTACATACCTAAATTCCCAACATACAAACTTGTATGACGACATGCTCTTGCCTCAAGGTCCATTGCTACAACTTCACTTTGATGATCTGCATCTCCTACTTTACCTCATTCAACACATTAGCATCATAACATACCAATAGCACCATGATTACCTAAATTGCATACCATGACTTCACAAGGCATGTTTAACCTACTATTCATGCATAACTATAACCAATACCATACATGCATAACGACTGCATATAGACATATAACACATGAGTACAAAACCATATACACATCCTTCTAGCTAGAGTCCAGTCATCAATGCATGACCATATCAACTTCACAAACCATGACCTCATGCATGTCAATAACCATTACTCCACTATATGCATTGCCACATGTAACCATCCACATGCATAAGCAATTCCTAATCAACTACACATACACATGAACGCATGTAGTCAAGCATGAATGATCAATTCTTGTAATCAACCTACAAGACTAATGCATGTAATAAAACATACAAGAATGAAACCTACCATACAAGGATGTAATCAGGCAACATATAACAACATGTAAGCGACATCTAAAAATATGTAACCAGTCATATACTCATGATGATGCATTTCACAAAATCAGCATCAAGTTCCTCATGACAACCTTACTACAACCATGATCAATCATTATGCATGCAACAAGCACATGAAATGCAAGTGTAAGAAACACACATGCAACTAACATGCATGCATGACCAACACACACCACCCATCTAGTCTGAGGGGTGAACCATGCTCTGATACCACTTTCTATCACCCTCCTCCCACATCTACCCAAGTAACCATGCCAACCGGGTAAACATGCGACAAGAGGTTACTATGATTGGATTCGACCTCCTATGTGACCTTAAGGAAGTGGAATCGATAGAACTCATTAACCAACCTATCCACATCAGCAACATAACGCTCATGAGACATGTCATCCATTCATACATCATGTCCCTAGGTCCCACTAATATTCTGGACATCTTAGGCCTCAGTCACTCCCATGCTATAGGAAAGAGAGTGTCTAGAAACCCAAATTCACTCTCACAAGCTTGTCTTCCAGTGACCAGAGACTAAATTTGTCAGTGTTATGCCAACGACTCTAGGATTTGAGCCACTTTTTCAGGCCCAGAGCCCAGGTCACTGCCCAGAATGGAATGATAACTCAGAACAGTAAAAGAACAGGGAAACAATGATGCAAAAGAAATAAGTTGAACAAGACCTTAATCAGACCCCTACTAGCCATGCCAGGCATTTCGTCAAACATATCATCAACATGTAACATGCAGGTGTAAACAACATAATTAAGTGTAGGGATCTCATACTTATCTGAGAATCGTTATGAACCATTTTTCCTTCATGTCATTTTTTTCATTATCATCTATTAGGCCATAGATATATTATCCATTCATTTACAAGTAAAAACATGCTGAGAGCCATTCATAGTTGTTGTCATAAAACATACATATAACCAGCATAATAGGGACAGAAATATCATAAGCATATCAACCGTAAAATCCACATATACAACAATACATTTACACATGAAAATCAATGGAATAAATTTCTCATTAATGAATTCAATAAACCAATCGGAGATGGGACTACCACGTTCACCTGACCATAGAATGGTTGAGCCAAATCTCTCTTTAGCCATTCACCCCCATTCCATATTCCAAGCATGAATGTGGGACTCAAACCAAAAGAACCAACCAGGGCATACCAAGGCTAAACCACCTGACCCTCATCAATAAAAACCAGGCTTTATCGTAATTCATCTTGGATCACTAAGCCAACACAATAAACACATCATAACAGGATTTACTGTGATCCCCACCTGATCATTTTGCCAAACAAGCATGGATGCCACCGTATTTCTCCACCTACACTATGAGGAATTTTCTTGTCTCCTAGTCTCTCAAGCTTTACCGCAATCCAAACCCGGATCACTAGGCCCTAAACCGAGACCCACTCTCTGGGCCTTATCGTATATCCCAAACCCTAAATTACTAGGCCCAATGGAGAGCAAACCACCTCTTTCCTTTACTGTATATCATGTCATTCACCGCCAAGGATTCCTAGGCCCACCGAGGCAACGCAATCCTATCTTTACCACAACCCACAGTCTGGCAAAGGGGTCACTAGGCCAGTGGCTTTACCGAGATCCACAGTCTGGTTCAGGGACCACTAGGCCATGTGCTCAATCATTCGTAGATCCACGCCACTCAGCTTCGAATCCATCCGACAATCTAGCCCAACCAAAACATGAGAACCCCATCACACCATGGCTATTCGGAAATGGAAAGGCTAGGCCGAAAACATTGTTATACCTAGAAAAACCCATTCCACAACAGCAAAAGAACCACATGAAATACCATGTATGCCAAATCTAGCAAGGAAAATACACATGCAAATCGATACGTGCAAAGAATCATGTTGTGGTTTCTTGATCCTACTCTTCCTTGCTTGCTCCTTCCTTCCTCTTTCCTTCTTTTCCTTTCTTAATCCCATGCATAACCATAGCAAAATCTTGAGCCAAGAGCTTACACTGACTAAGAGCTTAACATTGTCTAAGAAGCTCAACATTGACTAAGAAGCTTGCCAATTGATCCTCAGAAGCCTTTTTATGAATGAGGCCTCTAATTTCTTCATTTTCCATTATTTTCCTTCAATTGCCTCCTGACATGCAACCTGTGACCTTTCACCTTACTTTTCTCCTAATTTCCTTTATTTTCATAAACAAATGTGCCAAAAATGCAATTTTTCCCTTTCCAAAGCCTTACACATTGCCTTTGCCAATTTCCTTGGCCATAAACAACCAAATGAACACCCACTAGGATGTCCTGCCCAACTTTAAACTTGGAATACATGTCCCATCAATCGTGGTATTTATATATTTTACAAGAGTTTTAAACTAGGGTTGTTACATATATATAAGAGAGGAATGTCGACCTATTCGCCAACCACAAAGAAGAATGAACCCTTCTTTGAAAAAATTGTGAAGGAAGAACTGCAGAAGCTATTAGATGTTGGATTTATTTATCTAATCTCTTATAGTCATTGTGTATCTCCATTAGTCATTGTTCCAAAGAAAAACAACAAGTGGAGGATATTTGTCAATTATAGGGAACTAATTAAACCGACCCATAAATATCACTTTCCCTGATCTTTCATCGACCAAGTTATCGATACACTAGTTGGAAAGAAGTTCTTTTCTTTTCTGGATGGATTCAGTGGATATAACCAGATCCAAATAGCTCTTGAGGATCAGGATAAGACCACTTTTACTTGCCCTTGGGGAACTTTTTCATATCGGGTCCTCCTGTTTGGACTATGTAATGCACTTGCTATCTTCCAACGGGCAATATTGGGAATCGTTTATGATTTAATTAATGACAACATTGAAATCTATATGAACGATTTTACCCCATATGGTGATTCTTTTGAAGATGGTTTGGAAATTTTAGAAAATGTACTTAAATGATGTAAAAATACTCATGTTTCTCTTAACATAGTAAAATTTCATATGATGATGGAAGAAGGCATCGTCCTGGGGCATTTACTTTCAGCTGCAGGAATACGGGTTGATCCTGTTAAGGTCGAGGTAATTTTAAATTTTCCCACCCCAAAGACACAGACAGTGGTACGTAGCTTTATTGGTTATGTTGGGTATTATCAATGCTTTATATAAAATATATATATATATAAATAAATATATAAAAAATTAAAAAAATTAAAATTAAAATCAAAATTAAAATTAAAATTAAAAATTAAAAATTAAAAAAATTAAAAAATTAAAAAAAAAAAAAAAAAAGCATTTCCACTTTTCCAACTATTGTCTAAGGATGCAAAATTTGTGTGGATTGATGCTTCTGAGGAAGCTTTTTCAAGAATCAAGAAACTAATCTATGAGGCTCCAATATTGCATGGTCGTGATTGGAAACTTCCATTCCATATTTTTGTGGATGATTCTCATACAGCAGTTGGAGCAGTGTTGGGACAACAGGAAGACAAGAAACCGTATGCGATCTACTACGTCAGCAAGAATTTAACTCTTGTTGAACTTAATTATATGGTAACTGAGAAGGAATTTTTGGCTATCATTTATGTTGTTAACAAATTCGGCATTATATTACAAGGTACCCCACTTTTCTGCACATAGATCATTTAGCCATCAGGTATCTAATGAATAAACCTATAACTCTTGGGCGAATTACAATATGGTTATTATTGTTACAAGAATTTGATATCACTATTGTAGACAAACCAGGAAAAGATAATGTGGTAGCAGATTTCCTGTCTAGGCTGAATATTAATGATGAAGATACACCTATAGAAGATAGTTTTCCTAATGAACATATTTTTGCAATTTATACTCACACCCCTTGGTATGCAGATGTTTCTAACTATCTTGTTGCAGGTAAGGTACCTCATCATTTTCCATATAGGGAATAATGGAGAATTATCCAGCAAAGTGCCCACTATACATGGATAGAAGGGTATCTCTTCTACACCGGACCAGATCAGCAAATTTGACGTTGTGTAGGCGAGGACAAGATCTATGATGTTCTGAAAGTTGCCCACGATGGACCTTGCAGAGGGCATTTTACTGATAAATGAATTTTTCTAAGGTGTTGCGGATGGGATACTATTGGCCCTCTATATTTCAGGATGCTAGAAAATATGTTTGGGGGTGTGATAGCTACCAACGAA
The DNA here is from genome assembly GCA_031772625.1 of Pinus tabuliformis. Classification (NCBI taxonomy): domain Eukaryota; kingdom Viridiplantae; phylum Streptophyta; class Pinopsida; order Pinales; family Pinaceae; genus Pinus; species Pinus tabuliformis. Next base: position 1,870,854,500 of record CM062817.1, read on the forward strand.
TGGGTCAGCCTGTTCGATCAGATGAAATGCCACTACAGCCTCAACTAGTCCTTGAGCCCTTTGAGAAATGGCCTATTGATTTTGTTGGTCTGTTTAATCCTCATTCTCATTAGAAAGTTCATATCCTAGTCTGCACAGACTATGTGACAAAATGGGTGGAAGTCAAAGCCGTTGCAAAATCCATTGAACAAACTATCTCAGACTTTTTAAATAATTTTTTGCTCGGTATGGGGCCCCCAGGGAAATAGTTTCATATGGAGGGGCAATGTTTACATCACATTCAATAGCAACACTTATGGAAAAATATGGAATCAAACATCGAGCGACATCTCCATACCACCCTCGAGCGAATGGTCAGGTCGAAAGCGCAAATAAAGTATTGGAAAATATTCTCACAAAGACTATTGTGAACCAGCACCGGAATTGGGTTGAAAAACTTCCTAAAGCACTTTGGGCATATAGAACTACATGGAGGAATACAAGATGGTTTTCACCATATGATATTTTGTATGGAAATCCCCTTTGTTTCCAGTGGAATTCGAGGTCAAAACACTCAGGACAGGTCTAGATCTTACTACAGCCCAAAAACACTAAATGAATCAACTCAATGAGTTAGATGAAATCCATTTGGTAGTTGTACAAAACACTTCCACAATCCAATAGCAGCAAACTAAGTGGCACGATAAATTTATTAAGAAAAAGGTGTTTCAAAAAGGTGATTGGGCATTACTCTATGATTCCTGATTCAAGGATTTTAAAGGAAAGCTTTGCTCAAGATGGATGGGTCCATATGAGTTTGACACAATGTTTGACAATGGAATTATTAAAATCATAACAATAGATGATGCACATACTCCTTTACTTGCAAACGAACATCACCTCAGGTTGTATCACCACCCGACCTCTAGGGACTCCTTTATTAGACAATTTTCTTATGATTCTGGTTTTGAAATCATTTGTGCAGAAAATTCTTCCTCTACACCTCATATTATATATTTATTTATTTATTTATTTATTATTGTTATATATATATATATATATAATAATTAAACCATAATAATTATATATATATATATATATATATATTTAATTACTATTAAATATATATATAGATATATAGATATATTTAATTATTATTATTATTATTATTATATATATAATTGAGTTCTGTTGCTACTACATTTTGCAGCTCTCTTTTTCCCTTATACGATATTTTTCCCTTTCCCTTGCTGCTACTTAATTTACAACACCCTTTTTTTCCCTTTCCCTTGTTGGTACTCCACTGGTATTGTTACTCCATCGATGTTGATACTCCATTGATGTTGATACTTCACTTGTGTTATTACTCCATCGATGTTGATACTCCACTGGCATTGATACTTCACCGATGTTGATACTTCACTGGAGTTGATACTTCACCGATGGTGATACTTCACTGGTGCTATTACTCCATTGATGATGATACTCCACTAGTGTTGTTACTCCATTGATGTTGATACTCCACTGGCGCTGATACATCATCGATGTTGATACTTCACTGGTGTTGTTACTCCACCAATGTTGATACTCCGCTGGTGCTATTACTCCACCAACACTGATACTCCACTAAGGCAAGTCATCAGGTACGTCCCTGAACGACTCCATGAATTTAATTGATATTTCATTAATGACATGACCAATCATGACCGAGGACGGCCATACCTTAGTTGGGGGGAGATTATTGTATTAAATAATAACGATACCATTTATCGTTATTATTGTACCTCATTTAAACCACCCAATCATACCATTAATATGGCATCATTACCCACTTGGACCATATCTTTACCCATACCCTTCACATATATCCATGTTCATTGGAAATTTCATTATGTACGAAACATGCATGCTAGCATTAAAATGCAGTCATTTCCAATGTATTGGAATAATTACCATAATCATTACCATATTTACCATCAATTTTACCATAACTCTCACCCGATTCACTTCACCGTCACTCCTGTTACCGCAAATTTTATCGTCTAATTGTCCCCTTAATGACTTGTTGCTACTCCAAATGCTGCTACAAAGTAACTGACAGGAATAATGGGTGTCTGATCTGGATTTAAACAGGAACGCAATAAAATACAGAGCTAACCATAAAGACAAATATGCAGCGGAAATAATACTTCATTTCATTACTGTAAAATACTGAAATATGCTTACAAATAGAAATGGAAATAACCCAGCTAGGGCGATGGTAGCTTATCTCTGAGAAGAGATGTGTCGGCTACATGCCTTTGAACTGTTCTCCAAAAACTGTGTTACAATGAGGCTCGAGGGCCTATTTATTGTTGAGAAACAATGGAAAACACTTCACATTCCAAAACCTAACACTAGAAGATGAAACGCCAAATTGTGGGCCCCGTTTTTGGGTAAGTTGGTACATCAACTTCCCGGGGTCGTGAATTGGTCGTACTATCTCCGTTTGACGCGCATGATAGCCCGTTGGAAAGATCTTTCCGAGGACTACAACAGAAAAGACAATTTTTAGATAGAAAAATCGCTGGCGGTGGATTTCCCAAAAAACGTCGTTTAGGGCCTCAAAACAGCTCTGGAAGTTTAGGACCAGAAAAACTGCTAAAAATAGTAAACTGTGTTATAATTAAGGAAACAGAAAAACTGAAAGAGACAGTTGTGGGGGTCCAAATGGGATAGGTGGGTGGCCACCAACATCCACCTAGATCATTCCTCCCCCCTTAGGAAGCAATGGTCCCCATTGCGTTGAGTTCCTCCCTGAGATGAGGAAGCTTCTGCTGAGCTGGGTCTCTGGTGAGCTGTTCTGCAATCTCTGATGTGTCCAGAAATGGTGGGGAGCATGGTCGGCGACGGTCCACATTGAACACTCGGTGCAAGCGAAGGAATGGAGGAATGTTGTGCTTCAAAGCATTGTTTCCCGTAGCCTTGTTACTGGTGTAAGGACCATGTCGAAGTGGTCTGAGTTTCTGATGGGTTCTGGTAAGGCGCTCCCTCTGCAAATGTAACCAAAATTTGTCGCCCACTTGAAACTTGTGTGGTTCCCCTCCGGGTAAGGAGAAGTTGTTCCTGTGTTCTGTCACGACTGTATCCCTCTGTTGCTGCTGCTGTGTGGAGGAACCCTTCGTGGGGGTCATGGATGTAGCAACGATCTTCCCCTTACTTTGGGAGCGAACCAGACAGAAAATAAATTTCCTAGTCTGTGAGATGAGCTTGCTGCCTTTCTTAGCAGTGATCAAAGAGGTGGCGGTAGGTGGGGCTACCTCCGGTATCCTGTATAATGAATTATCCAAAGAAATGATGACAGTGCGAGGCCTTGACTCATACACAGCATGTGGCCTCCACAAGTATGGCTGGCCTAATAGTACATCACAAACATCTAGAGGTGTAACATCACACAATACCTCGTCTGTGAAGGGCTTGATGCTGTAGGGAAGGCGGCACTGCTGGCGAACTTTGAGATCTCGTCCTTCGTGAAGCCAACCGATACTGTACAGCTGTGGGTGTGGTGTAGTTGGTAGGCCCAACCGCTTCACGACCTCTGCTGAAATGAGGTTCTTTTGGCTGCCACTGTCGATAATGAATTGCAGCGGCGAACCCTTCACCCACATCTGTGAGTGGAAAAGACGTTCCCCCTCCTCTGGATCTTCGGGCTCATTTTTCTGGATCTTGGCAGTAGCAACAGTGGCGTTGGGATCCGCATCAATGATCTGCTTCCCTTTGTCATTCCCCTTGTCGGGTTCTGACTCAGAGTCGGAACATGCATCTGATTCGGAAGCCTTCAACTCAGCCACCAACGACTGCTTGGTCCGACACTCACTTGTGTTATGAGTGGGACTCTTGTGGAACTCACACCACTTTCCTGTGTCCTTCTTCAGCTTCGTGGTGTTGTTCCTTTCTTGCGGCTTCGACGGGTTGTCTTGGGTCACCCCGCCTTAGCTTTGTCCTTTGGGATTTGGATTTGCAGATCCAAAGTCTCGCTTCTTCTGTTTGAACTTTTTCTCGATTTTGACAGCGTATCAGTATGCTGTGCCGAGTGAGGAGATGTTCAAGAACTCCATCTCTTCCTGGATGTATCTGTGTAGGCAGCCGCGGTATTTGAGTACCAGATGCAACTCAGAATCTTTGATACCCAATTGTGTGTGAAGGGTATGAAAAATGTTTGTGAACTCTGGCACATCTTGGTCTCGTCCCTGCCGCAGTGTGGTCCATTTGATGTATTTGTCCTCATAGCTTTTGACAGGGTAGTACTGCTCCTTGATGGCATCCCGGAAGTCATTCCAAGTGGGTGCGGCTGAAAACAGTGAGCCTATACTTTCATCCTTCTGTCCGCAGTAGGTTTCCCACCAGTCCTTGACGTTGGGGGCTGCTTTGAGAAGAGCGAAAACAATCTTTTCCCGACTTGAAAATTCATGAACAGAAAAATACCCATCGAGCAGATTTAACCATTTATCTACGGCATTTGCGTCTATTTGACCCTCAAAGATGGGGATTTAAAAATTAACTTGTACCTTAAACGGTGTGGCATTTCCAGAGTAGCTGTTGGAAGCCGATGCATCGCCTCTAGGTAGCCGCTGAAGGATTTGGGCAAAGCTGTCCATCATCGCGTTCCTTTGTCGCTCGAGGGCTTCTTCGAGCAAGATTTTGATAGGATCTCCTGCCCCCTCGTTTTTCTTCTCATCCGCCATGGGAGGTCGTCGAGATTTGCAAGGCTGGTCTTGCAAGGTTTCGACCAGTTCCAAACCTAACTCCTTATATCCCGACCTCGTTGGGGACATGCAAATAAAAACAGAGAAAAAGCAGACCGCTCCGATACCACTGATCCGGATTTAAACAGGAACGCAATAAAATACAGAGATAACCATAAAGACAAATATGCAGCGGAAAAAATACTTCATTTCATTACTGTAAAATACTGAAATATGCTTACAAATAGAAATGGAAATAACCCAGCTAGGGCGATGGTAGCTTATCTCTGAGAAGAGATGTGTCGGCTGCATGCCTCTGAACTGTTCTCCAAAAACTGTGTTACAATGAGGCTCAAGGGCCTATTTATTGTTGAGAAACAATGGAAAACCCTTCACATTCCAAAACCTAACCCTAGAAGATGAAACGCCAAATTGTGGGCCCCGTTTTTGGGTAAGTTGGTACATCAACTTCCCGGGGTAGTGAATTGGTCGTACTATCTCCGTTTGACGCGCATGATAGCCCGTTGGAAAGATCTTTCTAAGGACTACGACGGAAAAGACAATTTTTAGACAAAAAAATCGCTAGCGGTGGATTTCCCAAAAAACGTCGTTTAGGGCCTCAAAACGGCTCCGGAAGTTTAGGACCCGAAAAACTGCTAAAAATAGTAAATTGTGCTATAATTAAGGAAACAGAAAAACTGAAAGAGACAGCTGTGGGGGTCCAAATGGGATAGGTGGGTGGCCACCAACATCCACCTGGATCAGTGGCCAAGCCATTAGACATAAACCAGAAAGCATAGAGCAGATTCGACATCAACCAAAAGTATGGCATATTTTCCAAAATGCAGGGTGGAAGACTTACTTTGAGAAGTTACAAGGGTTTGATGGAGGGGTGACAGTTGAGTTTGCACTAAATCTGGAAGGGAATCGCTCCAGGGTCCGCAGACTGAAAATTCAAGTAACTGAGGAAGTTATTTCGATCATCAGTGAGTTGCCACAGGATGGACAGAAGTGGTTTACCAGAAGAGCGTTCATGCCATAATTTCCAGAGTTATTCCTATACTATAGGCTGGGGAGAACGTGATGCAGAAAGGGAAGGGTTATGACTGGAAATCGCTACCACAGCCTTGGCCAGAGGTTGCATACTTCTTAATACGATATATCATCTGTGAAGGTTGGTTTTCTACCCTCTTTAAATATTATTTTAAGCTCTTATCCTGTATCTCATTTTTCCAAGTTCATTCCATAAATATTTTCTTCTTCCTTTTGAATAATTTATAATTGATAGCCCGGTCTATGCGTTGTTCACACCAAGCGTTGGTCGTCCTTACGAATCATGGGCTCGTAAGATTATTGTTAATTCACACCTTGTTACAGACTCCTGTGACTTGGCAGCAACAGGTTGAGCTATCAGAAAAACAAGTTGCAGCCATGATGCATGTAAGCCTCGAAGAAGAATTTCTTGAAGAGGAAGTAATGGAGCAAATATTGGAGGAGGTAGAGGAAAAAGGGGACAAAAAAATGATAGACCAACAAGATGATTTAGGGAATGGGGGACGAACTTAGGAGACTGAAATAGAGGATGTTAGTTGAATTGAAATTGAAGTTGTTAGCCCTCGTTCTCCACTTATGGCCTCCCTGTCGAGAGGAGTGAGGAAATTCCATTCTCCTACCCGCATGGTGAAAGAAATAATCTTTCCTCCAAAATTGAAGTTTGTAGGAGTGATTGCGGAAGGAGAAGGAGATGTTGTTGATATTGCATCATAGGAACCTATATCAACGTCAGAACAAGTGGAAGGAGGGGTTGATGCCGATGTTGTTCCACAAGAACCAGTTGTTAGTGTCTGTCAGTCAGTCTCCAGTGATCAGATATTCTCTTACAAGGTTTTTTTAGGGTCTCAAGTTAAATTTGTATCATTTCATTAGGTTTTCAAAAAAAAAAATTGGTCATTGGCTAGTGTGTCTAGGTCTATTACTGCTCCTTTCAAAAAATTTCATGTTCTGATCATTGCCATCACTCAGTTGGATATGCCATCACTGAATGGTCATCATCATCATCTCATTCATATCATCATCATCCTAATTTAGCTTAGTGTCACCATTAAGTCATTAGGGTCAAAGTCATCAAAATCTGTCATTTCATTCATAAATCCGGCAAATGAAGGAGTAGTAATAGGGAATTTGCTCAAAAAAAATTTGTTTCAAAGTGTAATTTATTTCAAATATGATGTAATAAGTTCTAATGTTCCAAAGCTGCATTTAATGTTCCAAAGCTACATAGTTTTCAAAGCAAAAGTGAAAAACATATGGTGGGCCACCCCACCACTATGAAGAAATTGACTTCCACAAGCTATAAAAGACCATCACAATTCGTTTCTCTCACTCCTTTCATTAACAAAGAGTGCTCACTCACAGCCAAGCACTTCCTTAGCATTTTCAGGTCCAAATGATACTCCAAAAAGTGATACCTTCGAGTTGATCCACAGTTTGTACCTTCGAGCATCCCTGGATATAAGAAGTAGGTGAAGGAGGGAGTTAACCATAAACTGCTTCATATGGAGTCATTTTGGTGGTGGCATGATAGTTAGGATTATACCACCATTTGGCTAGAGGTAACCACTGTACCCATAGATGTTGCTTTTCTGAAGTGAAACACCTGAGGTAGGTCTCCAGACATTTGTTGACTGCTTCAGTTTGACCATCAGTTTGGGGATAATAGGAAGTACTGAGTTGTAATTGGGTACCTTGTATCTTGAAGAGTTCCTACCAAAAGTTACTGGTGAAGATCGGGTCATGATCACACACAATGGCATTGGGCATACCATGCAATTTGAAGATCTGGTCCATGAAAGATTGAGCCACCAAAGCTAGTGTAAAAGGGTGTGTAGGGCGCAAAAATGAGCATACTTAGAAAGTCTGTCCACAACCACCATGATGATTGACTTATTGCCTGACTTCAAAAGTCCCATAATGAAATCCATAGAAACCTTCGTCCAGATTGAGGCAGGGATGGGCAATGGTTGTAATGTGCCTGGGGATTTGATTGTTTCTCCTTTGTGGCACTGACACACATCACACTTAGCTACAAAAGTAAGAATGTCCTTTTTCATTCCTATCCAAAAGAATGAATGTCAAGTGCGAGCATAAGTCTTCTGAAAGCCTAAATGGCCTGCAGTGGGAGATGAGTGCAACTCTGCCAAAATGCGACTTTTGAGGGTGGATGTTGGTGATATCACTACTTTGTCCTTGTAGCGAAGAATCTCATCCTACCAAGAGTAGCCTACTGTGGAATTTGGATCCGCGTGCAATTTATTAATGAGTTGGGAGAGCAAAGGATGTGAAAACCATTCCTTGCCAGCCTCTTCAATCCACTCTGGAATGGGAAGAGAGATTGTTAGCAGGGTGCTTTCCTCCTCAAATTGGCATGATAAAGCATCCACTACGACATTTTCGCGCCCTTCCTTGTAAATTATCTCCTAATCATATCCCAACATTTTGGCTAGCCATTATTTTATTGTGGCGAGGATAGGCGTTGCTCCAAAAAATATTTAAGGCTTTGATCGTCTGTGCGGATTTGGTGAATGCCAAGGGTCGACCTTCCTGTATTAAGACAACCCCAATACCCGTACATGAAGCATCACATTCAATCATAAAAGATTTGGTGAAGTCGGGTAGTGCCAATACAGGAGTGGAACACATGGCACGTTTGAGAGCTATAAATGCCTGTTGTGCTTCATCATTCCATCGGAATGAATTTTTCTTGAGAAGGTGAGTGAGAAGTCTAGCAATGCGACCATAATTATGGAAAAATTTGCAATAGTAGCCGGTGAGACCCAAAAATCCTCTCAAGCTCTTCAAGGTCTTTGGTTGAGGCCAATCCTACATTGCCTGGATCTTTTTGGGATCCACCCTGACACCTTCACGCCCCATAATGTGGCCCAAATACTCAACTTCTTCCATGCCAAAAGAGCACTTGGACAATTTGACAAATAATTTATGCTTCCGGAGCAGTTGCAAGAGCATATCTACATGTTGAAGATGTTTTTCCTAGGTGAGGCTGTAGATGAGGATGTCATCAAAGAAAACAAGGACAAATTTTCTGAGATATGGTTTGAGCAGGTTATTCATGAGGCTCTGAAAAGTGGATGGGGCATTACAGAGACCAAATGGAATGACCAAGAATTCACAATGGCCTTCATGAGTTCGGAAAGCAGTCTTTGGAATGTCTACTTCTTTCATGTGAATTTGATGATAGCCCAAGTGAAGGTTGAGCTTAGTAAAGAATTGAGCCCCATTTAGTTCATCCAGCAAATCATCAACAACCGGGATGGGAAATTTATCTTTGACCGTCAGCTTGTTGAGGGCCCTGAAGTTTGGACACATACGCCATTCCCCATATTTTTTGAGCACCATGACCACAGGCGATGAATAAGGACTAATGCTAGGATGAATGACACCGGCTTCCAGGAGTTCCTTGATGATTTTTTCAATTTCATTCTTTTGGGCGAAAGGATATCTATATGGGCGCACATTTGGTGGTTGTGCCCCTGGGACCAAAGTAATGCTATGATCATGTTCCCCTCTCGAGGGTGGAAGCTCATGAGGCTTGTCAAAGACCTGCAGATGGTTGTTTAAGACCTATTGCATCTCAGGATGAATATGAAGGGAAGTGGGTTCGAAGGCCTGGATGGCATTAAATTGGGCTATAACTCCATGGTGGCCCTTTTTTAACAATTTTTCCATCCTATGCGAGCTAATGATAGAAGGAGCACTTGCCTGGAGTCCGTGGAGGGTATGTGTGTAGTTATTCTACTTAAAGCTCATATATAACTCCTAGAAATCCATTGTGATTGGGCCGAGTGTGCGGAGCCATTCAACACCCAAGACAATGTCACACCCACCCATGTTGATGGCAAACATGTGGGTCTTTAGGTGATAATCCCCCATTTGAAGTTTTACATTTTCACAGCAGCCTTCACATTTCATTGTCCCCCCATCAGCAATATGGACCTGGAAATTAGAGACTGCTCTGAAAAAACAATGCACTACTTGAGCGACTCTTTGATGGATAAAGTTATGCATACTTCCACTATCAATCAAGACTACTACAGGGCGATGCTTAATAAAACCTCTGATTTTGAGAGTTTGAGGAGAATAAATTCCTACCAAAGCATGAAGCGAGATAATTGGTTCTTTAGGTGTAGCTGGGAGCTTATTGTCTGGCTGGTTGTCCTCATCTTCCTCCTCTGGTCCCTCAAATGGTGGGGCTTCCTCAAATGAACTGTGATCAGTAACATCAATTTGAAAGAATTTGGGTTCTTTGCATTTATGACCCGGGGAGTATTTCTCATCACAGTAGTAACACAATCCTTGCTTTCTTCTTTTCATCATTTCCGCTAGTGACACCTTTTGAACCTTAAGTATTTGGGTAGTGCTCGTAGCCTGGGTGGGGTGTCCCTTGGCTATGAAATTTGGACGAGTCGACTGGGCCGCTAACACGCGTTCTACTTCACGAGCTATCTTGCAAGCTGCCAGCCATGAGATTGGGTGTTGCAGTTGGACGTGGGCTTGTATGGTGTCTTTGAGACCACTGAAAAAACATTCCAAGTAGAATTCATCTTCTAGACCTCCTGTGCGGAAGTCTAATGCTTCAAAGGCTTTAATATATTCTTGCACTATGCCTGTCTGTCGGAGCTTATTAAGATGACCCAAAAAGTTAGATTCATGGTCAAAGCGATCAGAAAGGGATTTTGAGAATATCTGCCAAGTCATTGGCGTTGCATAGCATCATTTATGCCACTGCCACCATTGCCATCTTTCTTGATCCAAGTACAGGCTTCCCACACTTAGCTTAATCGCATCATCTCTGGTGTGATTCAATGTGAAATATTGCTCCATTTGTGCTAGCCATATGGCTGGATGAGAACCATCAAATTTATACATGTCCAGCTTGGGTGGTCAAGGCTGGGACTGTTGGTGGTTTCCATAGTAGTGAAGAGAAAGGCTAGACTCACCCTCAAGGTTTTCATTAAAATCATATGCCTCTAATTGTTCCCGTGACTTGCCCTTTGTGATTGTATCATTTAAGGTCTGGATCTGCTTCGTTAATGCCTCCAACTTTTGTTCAAGGGTGTCTATCTTCTCATTGGCCATAGCTTGAGCTCTGGTTTGTACCAAGCACAACTTCGATGCACTTGTCGTTATTGTGAAAAGAAAAGAGAAAAAATTGGCACCACCCGAAATTTTGACACTGACAAGTGAATGGTACCACCTTGCTTAGCCCGCCGACCTTATTCTTATGGGCTAAGTCTCCTATAAGCATCCGAAAGGAGTTTTACTCCTCGCTTAGGAATACTGCAGTAGCCGATTCCCAGAAAATTTAATTCTGCCCAATGTCCTGCGAGAATCACGCCCAGGTATAGGACCCACACAAATAGTCAGATCTGTCAGCAAAACCCTCAACAAAAGAGTATGAGTAGGAATGTGGCAGTGATCAAACCCCTGCTACTAGATCTGAATGGCGGATCTGATTGCTGTGACTGCTATAAAACCCAAACTGCTGGATCTGAATGGCAGATCTGATAGATCTGATCGGCGAATCTGATAGATCTAAATGGCGAACTTGATTGTTGCGGTTGTGATAGAACCCAATCTGCTAGATCTGATCTGGAAAATATGATGCATGATCTAGAGAGAGACAAGGGAACTATGGTCTCAAGGAGTGTTAGGTGCTACAAATCGCAATAGACATAAGGGTCCAACAGTAGTACTCGGCCCAATCTTTCAGGGCACTAACCAAGGAGGATCAACCGTACCCTTAGCCATACAACCCGACTACCCTATCATACGCGTGATTAATCTCCGCGAGTGTTGTTCTCAGTGTACTGTAGCAACAAGACAGCCAACATTTTATCTATGGCGAGGTTTCAAGAGAGTCTAAGGGGCTTCTGATATACCGAGGGGGTACTTGGAAGACAGTTTGTGCGCGGTTCTATCTAATGTGCTACTACTCGAAGGGGTACCCACAGGGGTTACAAGGGAGTCCAACAAGTGTGACCACCTCTTGTATTTCCTGCGTGCATACCTCCCTAAATTCGTAGGTTTATGTGCTCAACAACAGATCCCGTGGTTTAAAGACATTGGAACACGTCTCTAGCCAAAAACAATTCTGCTAAAAATGGAGATCCCACCGGCCTTGGAAAGTGCTCTGATACCACTTATTATTCTCTTGACCTGCAAGAAGATACCAGAATACCAAATATGCAAAGAAATATACCTAGAACACAGAACAATAAGAAATAAAAGCATGTACTTTATTATTCAAAAAGGAAAGCAATGTTCACTTGCCTCTTCGAGGACGCAACCTCCAATAGAGCTGGGCTCAATTACAAAATAAGACACGGCGCTCCTCAAGGGGAGTCTCTATCCTTTATATAGGATTCATACATGCAATACCATGGGTCAGTACCATGGTTCTTATTAATACCAACTATCTAATACCATGGCCCATTTGCAACTAACTGTGGTCCCTTCTTTAAATGCGGGTCAACCACTTACAATTATTAATATGGGCTTTATTGACTCTTTAACTAACTATAACTATGACTCGACCATATTACATAAATAAGGGGGTTAGGGTTGGACCCTCATAGCAGCTATGCTGCGTTTTCAGTAGCCACACTGCGTTTTCACTCCAAAAGCCATAAAACTTGTTTTCAAGGGTTCTCAAAGGCAATTGAAGTCTTCATCAACAGTCTACAAGTAAGTTAAGGTCCCTTGATACCTCATATCAGCTTTATTTCCTTTTTTTTATGGTGCATAGCCTCCATTTGTCCCCACGTTGCGTTTTTGGCAGTTTTCATAGTTGGGACTGTATAAAAATTCCCTAGGCTAAATCCTACACTCATTTCATCCCTTTCCACTTCCCAAAGTTCCCTAACACCCTTACCTACTTCCCTAAATTTTCCTACCCTCATTTCCCTTCCCTAAACCCTTCATCCTATCCCCTCACTCACTTCCCCTGTTTTTCCCACTAGGGTTTTCTCTTGCAAACTATCAACATGGAGGAAGAAAATAAATCTTATAACAAGGGAGGTCAAGTATCAAGGTATGAACCACTCAACACCCATGAGCTGATGTCCTCCTCACTGTCCAAGCAATTTTTTCAGAATGTAGGGTGTTTAGGGTTCTGTGAGAAAGTTCAACAAGTCAAGTATCATGCCAAGTTGACCAGCTTGTTTGCCACTAACCTTAGGAGAGATAAGGTCACTGTTGCAGGGGTCAGCTTCAAAATTTCAACTAAAGCCATAGCAGCAGCCACAGGGATACCAAACAGTGGGGAAAAGTGGTTTAAGAGCCTGGACTTGGATGTGCAAAACTACAAACCCTTCATCAAAGGTCACTACAAAGACACCATTAAGAAAGTTTTTCCTTTTGGACAACTCCTTGAGAAGTTTGCTCCATTGATGAGGGTCATTATGAAGTATTTTACATGTGAGGGAAGATTTTTGAGATTGTACAAGTATCATGTCAGATTTCTCATGCATTTCATAGGGATAAAACCACTTAACCTATCCTACTACCTCTATAAGAGCTTGGCTAAAATGGCAGAGAAGGTGCAGCATAGACAAAGTGATCATAAAACCAGCCTTTTTCACCATGCCCTCATCAAAATCATTGTATTGCATCAGCTTGCATAAATTAACATCACTTGGGAGACATTCATTCAGTCAAATGCCTTTTTTTCTTCAACTAGTCAGTGTACTAGCCAAAGTACACCATCAACGGCATCCAAGCATATGGATATTGGCTCATCTAGCAGAATTTCAGTCAAGCGGACACCTAGGGTTGAGGTGACTTAAACATATCAGAGAGGAAGGAGGCTTGTGTTTTCTCCAAACATTGTGGAAGGGGCCAAGCCTACATCAACAGAACGGGGATCACCATCATAGCATGAGGCACCTTTGCAAGATGAGGAGCCATTCCATCTTGACACTAATATAGTAGACTTGAGGGTTAACGACAAGCATAAGACAGTAGAGAAGGTCATCATGGAGAAAGGCGTTGAGATCAAAGAGCTTAAGGAAAACTTGTCTAAGCCCAATTTCATGATTTCATTCCTAGAGCAGGATAATAAGAAATTGAAGGTAAATCAACTACTCTTGAATAAGCATAAGGTTGATGTTAGAAAAGAAGATGTAAAGCGAAAATCAGTAGTTGGCATAGATGATTCAGATGAGCATCAAGATCAGGTGACAATGAAGAGGCCAAGGACTAGAGGGCTCCAAAGGGCACTTTAGCAACAAAGAGAACAATCTCCACTAAAAGAGAAAATGTCTTCAAATGACCTAATTGCAGTTGAAATCAATCAAAATAGGAGTTTTGGCTTGAAAAAGTAAATTGTCATTTGGAAAATCTCCTTAAGAGGGCCAACAGAGATAACAAATTGCAAATACACATGGTTTCTCATTACTATACAAGGAATCAAGTCTCCAAAGTCAAGATCAAGCAGTTGAAGGAAAAACTCAAGGAAACCCTAATCAAGCAAAAAGAGAAGGTTAAGTTGGATTTTCTTGTTGATGCTTCCCTCATAGCATAGCATACCATCTCAGGTCTTCATGGAGAAACTCTGGACCAATTTTGAAGAAATTTGAAGAAATTTTGGGAAATTGTGAATTTTTGGCAATTTTTGAAACAATCACTAGGTCAAAAATGTAGTGTGCCCCACGTTGTGCTTTTGATGGGGAGCTCCAAATGACAATTTTCTTGCATATTTGGATTTTTTATCACTTGTACATCACTTATAGCCCCTGGGAGAAAACTTTCAGCAAGTTCTGGTAGGTGAAAAAATCCAAAAACCACTCAAAAATCACCTCTCTGCCCTCTTTTTGAAGAGCTCGCTGCGTTTTTGGAGTACCTCTGGGAGAATGAAGTTTTGGAGGGATAGGAGAAGCCTTTTTCAGTGCTTGAGGATTATATCATGTAGCAGACATCTAGATCTATCTCCATCATTTTTCAGATCAGGATTTGGACCTCAGGAAGGCCTCCAAAAGTCACTTCTACCAATTTCATTGCGTTTTCTCCTGGCACGCTGTGCTTTTGCCTGAATTTGCTACGTTTTTGCCTGAAACTCCTATTTCTCAGTTCTATCAGCTAGTTTTGAGTTTTCATGATGTAATTACTTGTCTTTGATGTAATTATGATGTAATGAGAGGTAAATAATATTTTTAGAGGTTTTTTCATGTAAATTTAGGCATCATTACGAGGAGCAATTCAGTCAAAGTTAAAAAGGAGGATTTGTTTTAACCTCCCTAGACATTAGCCTTTTGTTGAGCACTTCATTTAATCAGTTCCTAAACTGAAGGATTCGACCCTGAGAGAGGGGAAATGTTTATTTAGTCTATATGTATCTAGTTTTTAGTCATAGAACAGGTTGGACATCAGTGAGTAGAACTCTTGGAGCTTGTACTTCATCACTTTTATAGAAAATCAAAGGACAGTTGCAGCTATTATTCAGGAATTATTGTGTTGTGAGTTTGTGATAATGTTTTCTCTCTGTTATAGTTTTATATGAATGATAAATCCATCTTATTTCCATGCCAATGCTTTTTAGTGATTTTCCTAAAAGGTTTTAAACATAATTATTATTTTTAAGCTCTGTTTTGTTAGGAACTTCATGTTGATGTCACTTTTCTTCTGATAAATGAATTCATGCTTGCCATGCTTATTTTGATCTCTGCTTTTCCATCCTACACTACATCGAAAAAACCCCAAAGTATCAAAAGCATACCTACCCTTATCCTTTATATCTCTTGCAGTTGAAACCTTTAATCCTTTGACCTAATTCCCTGATGCTCACTCCTGATCCAGCAAAACCCTAAAATCTCCAAAACTCTAGAGCTGAACATATCTAGCCTAACATCTATTCCCACTCTAATCATCATTGGTTGTGAGTTCATAGAGAGATCCCTCTCTGGTTTAGCAGGGCTAGCTACTAAACCATAAGTGGTTTGAGGTTACCTCCTTCGATCTCCTTTCTCGGCCTTGGGATATTGTGGAGGATAACACCAGTATCGATGCTAGATCAAATCGAGGAAGTAGTTGTGGCTGATACTTCCCCACAAGAACCAGTGTCAGCCTCTGAACAAATGGAAGAAGAGATTGTTGTCGATGTTGTTCCACAATAACCAATATCAATGCCAGAGAAAATGGAGGAAGGATTTGTGATTGATATTATCCCACAAGAACCAATATCAAGTCCTAAGCAAATAGGAGAAGAGATTATGGTCGTCAATGCTCCACAAGAACCAGTGTCAAATTCAGAACAAGTGGAGGAGGAAATTGTTGTAGATACTATTCTACAAGAACCAGTATCAACCTTAGAATGATTGGAGGAAGAAAGTGTTGTCGGTACTGATCCACAAGCACCAATACGGGCTTTTGAGCAAATACAAGGAAATCTGGCTATGCCAGAGTCTGCAGAAGGATGTGTAGATGCCGCTCCATGAGTACCAGCATCCGAACAAATGGAGGAAGTCGTGGTAAAATAGGAACCAATTGATGAGTTTGTTGATGCTACTCCACAAGGACCAGTACCAGCCCCAAGACAGATGGAGGAAGTCGTGGTGAAACAGGAATTTGTCGAGGAACTTGCAAAAAAGGAAAGCCCCCATTCAGAGCCGATATCAATTGTTGTTCAAAGAAAACATTCAGTTGAAGATAGAAATTACTAAACTAAGGAAACAGGTGATGCGATTGGGAAATTGGAAATAAAGCAAAAAAATTAATACTGACCGAGCAATCGCAACCCCGGGAATCGACAGGACAGTTTCAGTGGCAGTAAAGACAAACGATAAGGAGATGACCTCAACATCTATACAAATTGAGACACTCCTCTATCTTGAAGAAGCTCGAGAGTTTCTTTTGGTGGCAGAAATCTAGAAATGGAAGGCCACTACTTTTAGTTTCTAGCGTGGATCAATTCCCACGGAGGCCCATTGGAAAAATGATAAGGACGAGATGTTCACCTTAACGCAACAAATAATGGCATGTAGGTCCCCTGCTAACTGTTATGTCCTTTTTATTCATGAACAATATATGTTTTTCTGTCTGGAAATTACTCACCAGGAGATAAGTCACAACATAGAAGATCCCATGCAGTTGTTGAGGATTCTGAGAGTTCACAATCATATTAACCAACATTTTCTATGTGAATTATACATGCATGATTATATCATGGGAACTGATCAGTCATTCAATTCAGTACCATTTGTAGGAGATATTCAGTTGAGAGATTTTACATCTTTTGTGATTAATCAAGTCAAATGGAAAAAGGCCCTCAATACATTTGAGGAAAACCAGAAAAATCGTCCATTGATGGTCAGAATGGAGCATTTCCAATTTGGGGATATTTTTACTAAACATCATCTGTTTCTCAAACTAGAAGGATGGAAAGATCGGATGCTTAGGACACGGTGGTGTGTCAACATGTGCATAAGACAAGTTTTCACTTTTTTGGAAGAAGCCAAGGATGCTTGTCAGAAACATTAGATGCTCGCATCATCAACAGTATGGGTACAAGAGCCCTTTGGGGCACCCAAATTTGTCAGAACATTGGGGAGAGTTTCACACTACATTTCTCGCATACAACATTATGGAGTTCATTGGTTGGGGTTAAGGTTCCAATTTCCTATTATCTGTCCACCTTCTGATCAGTATGGACCAGCTTATGTTGTGGATGAATACTGGTGGAAGGATATCGTCCACTCAGATGGGTTTAATCTCCCCGAGACTGATATGGAAAAGCAATACGATCTTACTCAGCTTCATGCCAATCACAACGGATCTAACCCTGATCTGTGCAGGAAATGGTTTTCATGAGGACATGCAACCAAGCCAGTTGGGGGGAGATGTTGGTCGATAAAATTACCCATTTTCACTCACCTTTACCTATCCCTTTTTATCCATTTCATAGCTTTTATGAGGTCGATTTATATCTCAAAACAACGAAGGTATATTAAATTGGCATGTCTTCTTGAAATTTTGATTAATGAAGCATAGTCCTAGGGGAACGTTGCTTAGATGGCTTGCTGACTGAATTCTCTTGTAGAATCACGACGAATGATGCTCAGCGGAATACGAATCAACATGATGTTGTTAATGAGCTGGTAATACTATTCAAGGATGGGACTGTTAAAGTTGTTCAACTATCACGGAGCTAATAATCGACTCTGACTATTATCTTTACATTTTTTTTCTACCTAAACAATCATTGTATATTTGTGGGCAGGCATGATTGCCACAATTTCTGAGTTTGTTAATTACTATTCATGTAACGATAAATTGTATAAGTAAGGCTCAGCAGAGCAGAATGAGGGAATTTTCCTTGGGACGTGTAACAGCAGAACTTTGATTTTAATAATGCAAATTCCAGTCTTTTGTAATCCCGTGTGATCTTTAACTCTTCGCCACAGCCCTGATCGGAGAGTTGGGCCCACTCTCCTGATCAGGTGTTGTTGGATTAATTGTGTGAATAGGTATGTGTTTTGGTTATGTTATTAATGTTTTTTAATTTGGCTGAGATTCTGATTTTTTGTTATTCTAGGTTTTTGTTATTGTTATTTGCTTGTTGTTAATTTTTAGTATTCTTGAGCCTTGTATTTTTTGAATGCTCAATATTAGGAAGGGAACCTGTGGCCTGCATAGACTTTGCACGATAACCTTGAAACAATTAACAAACCCCGGATTGACAATAAATGTGGAAGGGATTGGATCTATAACTAATATCTGAACACCAACACCCTCTACTTTTGTAAGTTTTTGAAACTTGCGATGCAAAATAACATGCTACAATTCTAATGTGATTTTCATTTTCTGACATTTTAAACCAAACGAATTGTTTATTTGAGTATTTTTTTCTAACCGAATGAAATGATCTTATTTTTCCCTCACTAATACCATGATACCCATGTGTCCTTTTCCATTCCTTGTTTCCTTATTCCACACTATCATCTTCCAGTACCCTTTAAACAAAGGTGTCTTGCACCCTTCATGCTCAAGTGGTTCTATAAGGCAAATTATGTCTCTATCTTTCGTAATAGGCCCTAAACCAAGTCCTCATCTCCATGGGTAACCTTTGCAATTCCAACAAAATAATCTTAAGGAAACCTGGGTATGGCTTCATTTCTATTTGTTTTGACATATACGACTCATAGTTCAGTCTTTGTCCCTGCTTGCTCACACTGACCTTGCAGAATTGTTTCCTACTAAAGAATTCATTGCCTCTTCTTTGTTACCATCTTGCTAATTTGTTTTGGAATGAGGTCTAAAATGCGCTATCATAGATTTACCTTTATAAATCCATGCTCTCTTTCCCCCATCCCTTGTTGCTCTAACCTTTTACATTTCCTCCCTCCTTTCCTCTTAAAGTCTTATAATTAAATCTTCTTCTAGAAAAAAGCAAGAACCCCTTAAGAGTTTATTCTTGCTTAGAATGATATATTTATCATGCAAGCTAGACATTATGACTTTTATGGGCCTCGCTCTCTTACTATTAATCTTACCCACCTCCATGTTTGGCATGTTTGTCCTTGCCAAAGCAGCTTGTCTTTTGAGAAGCCCCTTGCAAGGTCAAGATTACATTCATTTTTCCCATAGTCTTTCATGCCTTTAATAATTATGTTTGTTGCTCTATGTTGACCCTTCCTTGCTTTCTCTATTTTGTATTTTTCTAGCTCGGATGTTTATTTCTCCTTCCTTATTAACAAAATTGTTAATAGCTTGAGCCCAAGTTTTTGAAACTTTTGTGGAACCTCCTTTCCTTTCCTCTCTTGGTTTCTCTTCATGGTTATCTATTTGGGAAATTAATTTCCCTTTATCCTGGGATGGTTTCTAATTCGCCACCTCTTTAATTTCCACTACATATTTCTTCATGTTTTTCACATACATCTTCATGTGTTTCCATTCTTTCTTCCCTCTAAAGAGAGCCTCATGTAGAAATTCCACTTGCTCCTTCAAAAAAAATTTATTTCTGCTAAAGCCTGATTTTCAATTGTTATTACATGAATTTTATGATCTCTTTCTTGCTCGTTAGCTTCTAAAACCTCCAACCTCTTCTTTGCACTTAACAATTCTTTCACATAAAGATCAGATAACGAGGTGAGAGGTGTGAATGTGGGGCTATAAAAGGCAGAATCATTGATGACTTTTCCTTTGGGTTTGTTGTTGCTACATGCTTGCAAACGGGACTTGTTTGAATATTTACTATTACGAAGGGCCCGAGTATTTTCCCTTTGAGGTCATTTTTTCCTTGTCTGCTCCCATTTTAGACAGACTAGTCTTCGCTTTAAAATTCCCCAATACTATTTGACATTGACCCAAACCCAATTCCTTGCTTTGGCTGATGAGGCAATTTTCACTTGTCCTAGTTCATTTGTTTCCACAGGGCCTGAAATTTCTTGTATCGTTGTCAGGTTTGAATGCATTTTTGTTGCACTGTCCTTTCACCAACTATAGAGTATGACCGAAACAATGTTCCCCGTGGCCTAGAAAAGACACTCCTAATCTTTTTTTTGTTCCTGGCCCAACAACACCCGTTTGATGGGGTATCACCTTTGCTTGATACAAAACTATTATTTTTTGCATTATTTAAGACAACGCTTGAACCATGTGCCAATGATCATAAATATGTGTTGTATTATTGAAGGCAACACTTCAACCATGTGCCAAACACTTTAACCACTTGCTACTACAATGTAAAAATGACTCAGAATTAACCCCAAATTACAAGAAAAACCTATCATTGAAACAAATGATGAACCCTAGCATGAGATGTTGGTCCTCCATAGCTCAAGCTTAGGCATGTACCCTTTCTTTCTAATTTTAGTTTCCTGAGAAATATGAAGTGGAATTCCCTCTCATGATGTTGGGTTTTTTTCACCTAGTCCAATTTAAGTTGGATGGTTATCAATCGAACAGATGACAAGAACAACACGAAATCAAGATGTGTTTTCCACCAGGTCCAACTTAAGTTAGGCTACCATCAACCATAAGCAAGTGATGGGAACAAAAAATCAAGCAAGACAAATAAGTC
This sequence comes from Pinus tabuliformis, assembly GCA_031772625.1. Lineage (NCBI taxonomy): Eukaryota > Viridiplantae > Streptophyta > Pinopsida > Pinales > Pinaceae > Pinus > Pinus tabuliformis. The sequence goes on from CM062817.1 coordinate 1,870,875,293, forward strand.
CACCTTCTGGCTCACAACCTTCCTTCTAGTGCAGGACCTTCGAAATACGTTTAGGAATTTTCGCATACATAGGTGGATTGCTTCATTTCTCCACCCTCAAGAGTTTATCAAGCTTGGGATATTCACTACAAAGAAGAATTATCATTGTTATTATTATTTGAAATCCTTTTTCAAAGCAAGCATCATCATTAGTCTAAGAACAAGTTTTCGCTAATCCAAGATAGCTAAAAGAGGAATGTAGTTTCAAATCTGCTTAAGATTGTTCTAAGATGCATAAATTTTTCCTCACTGAAGATGGAACCCAATGATGTCAAAGATGCAAGGTAATTGACGAATGAAATAGTCAAACTCAGGGATTTTCCTAGATTTATTTAAATTTTAGAAACTTTAAAACCCTTGAATGATTAAAAACCTCATAAATGAAGTTTAAATGGTGAACCTTGCCTCAAAAGAAACATAAGGTTGTAGTAAAAAATAGATTATAAGAATTTTTCTTTTGAAATAGTCAATAGACAATATTGTTACTTGATATATATGATGGTGGATATATATTATGTTTTTGTGCATTTTAATTTCTAGAAGTAGTTTCTTCAATTTTATAAACAAAAACAGAAGCAACAAATTAATAAATCGGTAAATAAATATTTCAATTAAATCTGTAAAATAACTACTAGCTAAATCTATTTATCCTTAACAAAAAAACCGAACAATTGGTAAAACTTGTGGTAAAAAATATCAAATAAACAAAAACAAAAGCAACATAGAAATAAATACATAAATCAATTGGTCAGATAAACTTGCAAATTAACTGCTAACTAAATCTATTTAACTTACAGAAACTTAGAAACTGAACTATTGGTAAAACTTGTGGTTAAAAAAAGTAATATAAGAACTTTCCTTTTTAAATAGTTAATAGAAACTATTGTTACCTGACTATATATCATGTTTTTGCACATTTTGATCTCCTGCAATTAGAATCAATTTATTCAATCTTGGATAAGCATTAACTTCAATTTACAAACAAAAACAGATAAATAGATAAATTATTTCTTAAGTTAAATTAAATAATTGCTAGTTAAATAAGCTTCACAATGGTTTATTTTTGCATATTCACGAGTGTTGTGTTATGGATTGATGGGTTTCATTGCAGAAAAACATAAGAATGAATTGAAAGATTCAGGAAACTTTGCAGAAATGTTTGCCGGAAAAAACAAAAGCACTCTGGGCAGAAGCACACACTCGCAAGATAAATGAAAAAACACTCTCGAAGATAAATGAATTGCTTAGCCTAAAGCATTGAAAATATTTGAAGTAGCATATAGGTCAAGTCCTCTCACATTATTTACAAGTTATGCATCAACTATTGTTGATACTCATACTGATTTAATAATTATCCCTAGAGAAAAAATAAATTAAATAAATAATGATTTATTTAATTATTCTGATGGAGTTTTTTAATTTTAATCAGAAAATAATTTAATAAAAATGGTTTACTAAATTATTTCCCACGGTGAAAGTGATTTTACTAAATTATTTCCCACGATATTTCGATCCACCTAGTTAGAAATGGCTAGGTGATCATTTTTTTGTGATAACAGTGTGCTTTTGCAACCATGATCCATTTCCTAAAACACATAAACAACCTTGCTTTCATGAAACCTTCGCTTTTTAATTTTGGATCAGTTTGGTATCAGAGCATGCTTTTTGTGAAGGTTTGACAAAATTTGCAAGGTTTTTTAATGCTTACAATGTCTAAATTGAGAAGAGGAGAAGGATCACTTGAAGAACCTAACCCCCAAATTAGTTCAAGGAGGCCACAAACTCCACAAGTCATGGCACATGAAGAAGGAAAAGGACAAGAGCTGATGTCTGAGGATGAGAGAGATTTTAGAAAAGCTTTCTTTGATATGACTGAGATAGTGAAAGTATTGTACAATGAGAGAAAAACACAGTTTAAGGAGAAATTTCTAAGCAACCAAAAGGTGATGGTGGTAATGGGAGCAAGTCTCCACCTCCTTGTCCTCCTTCACCTCCATCCTTACCTCCTTCTTCACCTCCTTCATCATATAGACCTACTCCTCCTACATATCTAAAAGGACATGCTAAGTCTCCTTTTATTAAGCTTGATGTCTTATTTGAATTGCCAATGTACAATGGGGAAGTAAATGCTAAAAAGTTGGATAATTGGGTTCATCAAACTGAATTTTGTTGCAAGACTCAAAAGATTGATGATGATGTTACAAAGATCCAGCTTGCTTCTCTTTGCTTGGAAGGTCCAACTCTCATCTGATGGGAGGCCAAAATTTAAGAAGATTTGAAGAAAAGTGGTGAAATTATCTCTTCTTGGAATGATTTTATAGCTGCATTAAGAAGGCAATTTTATCCATTAGCTTACATGCAAAAAATAAATTATGGATTGGAAAAAAAATTAGACAAGCTAAATGTCAGAGTGTCCAAAGTTACACACAAAAATTTAGAAGAAGATATTTAATCTTTGGTATTTATTTGACCTCATAAGATACTCTCCTTGAGTATATAGGTGGATTACATAGTTATTTCAGACATACTATATTCATGTTTAATCCCACCAATCTAGATGAAGTATGTGTTCAGGAAACACATTAAGGATCAAGAGGCAAGAATGTTCCTCAAGAGTCTAACGAGAAACCCTTTAAATCTGGAGACAAAGGAAAGGGGAAATTTAAAGGCAAGTGTAAGAAGAATTCTATTGTCAATAATAGGGAGAGAAACTTATTTGTAAAAATTTTAAAAAAGATGGCCATGATGAAGACTATTGCTAGGAATTACTTCTAGCCTACTCAACAAGATCTAGGATCTGATTCAGGTGATGAAACTAAAATCACAACCATGGGAATGAAAGGTGTAGCTTCTAATGCGAGTACTAGTTCTTCTAGCAAGCCTATTGAATCTCAAAATTCAAAATTCTGAAGAAAGAAGTGAGCTTTTTCATATCATGGTCATTACAAAACATACATAGGTTGATATATTATTTGATAGTGGATCTTAAGTCATTCTTATCTTTGAAGCAATTGTTAAGAAACTTAATTTAGAGACTACATCTCATGCAAAACCTTACCCTTTGGGTTGGGTATGTGATGATGCCAAATTCCAATTGACAAGAAAATGTAAACTCAAATTTGTTATCACTACTAATTTTATAGATGAGATAGAGCTTGATGTTATACCACTTAGTATTTGTTGGATTGTCTTAGGGAGTCCATATTTATATGACTGAAAAGACATATTAACAAATATCATATTTTCAAAGATGGAGTTGAGTATATTGTTAGAGCACATCAAAATAATATGAACTTATCTCTTGTTAGTGTTGTTCAAATGAAAAGGCTTGAGAATGCTAGTAAGAATTTTTTGTTGTTGATGATTAATGTTAAAGATATTGTTGAATCTGAAACTTTCTCGGGATGTGATTCTAAAATCAAGCATGAATTGGTTGAAATTGTTAACACTTAAGGAAAGATGTTTCACGAACCTGAAGGGTTACCTCCAAAAAGAGGAATTTAACATGAGATTCAATTGCAGCAGGATGCACCGCTTCTGAATATTGGCATGTATAAAATGTCAGTTTTGGAGAATGAATAAAGTAAGAAGCACATTCAAGAGCTGCTTGACAAAGGGGTCATCATACCTAGTACATCTCCTTTTAGGTATTTTGTTGTTTTGGTTCCGAAGAAAGACGGTACATGGCACATGTGTGTGGATTTCCGATCTTTGAACAAGATCACGGTAAAGAATAATTATCCTCTTCCTCACATTGATGATTTGCTAGACCAGTTAAAGGATGTTTCTTATTTTACTAAGTTAGATTTGAGAAGAGGTTATTGTTAGATAAGGATTACTGAAGATGATATTTGGAAAATTGATTTGAAGACAAAACAAGGTTTGTTTGAATGGTTAGTTATGTCGTTTGGTCTTTGCAATGCACCTGCCACATTCATGAGAGTTATGAATGATGAATTGCGACCATTCCTTGATGATTTTGTCATAGTATACTTAGATGCTATTATGATTTTTAGTAAGACTCGTGAAGATCATGTCAAGCATGTAAAGCAAGTTCTAGATCCCTTGAAAAAGGAAAAGTTGTATTTGAAGTTGTCTAAATGTGAATTCGAGGAAACCTCTTTGGTTTACTTAGGCCATATTGTAGGAGGTGGTGAATTTAAAATTGATCCCTCCAAAGTTGATGTTGTTGTGAATTGCCATAAACCCAATAATGTAACAGAAGTTAAGAGATTTTTGGGAGCAAACCAATATTGGAGAAAATTAATTGCTAACTTCTCATTCATTGCAACACCATTACATGCTTTGACAAGTGTGAAGAAGGTCTTTTAGTGGGGAAGCAAGTAGTAGAAATCCTTTGACACTTTGAAATAGAAAATCAATACAACTCCAATTCTAGGACTTCCATATATTAAGAAGCCATTTGAAATTCAAACCGATGCAAGCAAATATGCCTATTTTGATGCAACATGGTAAGCCAATATGTTATCATTATGAAACCTTTTCCAATGTAGTGATTAACTATCCAACTTAATAAAGAGTTGTATGCTTTGGTAAAAAGTGTGAAAAAAGGGAAGAACTATTTGATGCGAAAAGAAACAATTATTCATATTGACCTTCAACCTTTGCAATATTTACATTCACAAACCAAGCTACAACAAGCTAGACATTTCATATGGATGGGTTTTCTGCGGCAATTTCATTTGGTAATCAAGTATAAGAAAGGTATTTACAACAAAGTTGTAGATATGTTATCAAGGCCTATTATTAATTCATATGTCATTCTTAAGCATAACTCAATCATGTATGAAAGTTATATTGAACATTATGCTCAAGATGAATATTTTAAAGATGTTTATGCAAATTTGAGTTAAGGCAACCATGTTGAAGAGTTGGATTATCATGTCCATAACAAGTTGTTGTATCATCTTGGCAAGTTATCTGTTCCAAAGGGTGAAAGAGCCAATGTCATAACGGAAGCCCATACTTCTATTATTGTTGGTCACTTTGGTGTACGCAAAACAATTGCTCAATTACAAAGGTATTGTTATTGGGCTCGCATGAAACTGTATCAATATATGTAAAAGGATGTTCTATGTGCGCTACTAGGAACCCAAGCAATAGGAAATTGGGTTTGTACACTCCAGTTCCTATCCCTTCTCATCCTTGAGAAAGTATTTATATGGATTTTTTTGGGGGACTACCAATGTCTAGGAAAGGTCATGATTATTTATATGTTGTAGTGGATCATTTTAGCAAAATGTGTGTGTTGATGCCTTGTAAGAAACAGGTTACAGTTGAACAAACCGCAAAGATGTTCTTCCAAAATGTATGGGTTCATTTTGGGTTACCTACTTCGATTATTTCTGATCAAGATTCTCAATTTATTGAGAAATTTTGGTCAAGTTTATGGGAACTCATGGACACAAAGTTGAAGAAGAGCACAACATTTCATCCACAAACCAATGACCAGACAGAAGTAGTGAACATAACAGTAGTGCATCTCCTTCAAGGATATTGTGGTAAGCATCCTAAACTTTGGGATGAGAATTTGCATTACATCCAACATGCCTACAATCATGCCAAGCATTCATCTACACAAGTATCTCCATTTGAAGCATGTTTGGGTTATTTTCCAAAGAATCCTTTCAATTTCATCTTTGTTAAAGATATTGCAGTAGATGGACATAGTGATGTGGACAAAGCTAAGCATTTCATTGAAATTTTTCAATTAGTGCATCAAAGGGTACAAGAACAATTGGAGAAAAGCCAAGTCGAGTAGAAAGAAAGACATGATAAGCATCAGGTTGATCATGATTTCCAAGTGGGAGATCAAGTTTGGTTGTACATTAGCAAGGAAATATTACAAGCTGAAGGTAAAAATCTCAAGCCAATCAAATATGGTCCTTTCAAAATTTTGGAGAATATTGGTAATAATTCTTTCCGAATAGATTTGCCAAATTTATTCTGTTGTGAATGTGGAAAACTTGAGATTGTATGAGCCTCCTATGATCTTTGATTAAGAGGAGAATATTTAGATTCCATCTATAGAATATTTTTCTCTTGAGTGTTTAAATGAGTTACAGGAATACTATATCCTTGGCAGGAGGATAAGAACTTCACGTAGAGGCAATGTGGAGTATCTTTGTATGGTGATCAAAGGTACCAATCCAAGAAAATAAAGGTGGATAGAGATCAAGAAAGTGAGGGAGTTGAACCTTGACTTACTTGCTTAGTAAAACATACTTTTGGTGGTCCAAAAGCTTCCAGTGGGGAAGGGTGATCCAAGGGATCAAAAATATGCTCAAAATTGAATTTCTCAAAATATTTGGAAACCAATGCTAAATTGTATATATTGTTGTTCTGAATCCAACGACACTTGAATCGCCTCAGTCCGACACTGTATGAGGAAGTTATCACGTTCTGAAATTTTTGGGAAATAACAAAAAAAGTTAACTTGCAGGGTTGATTGTGCAGGGTATGAATACTGACATGGCAGTCTATACATTGACATTGCAGGGCTGATTGGGTGTACAGATAGGTAGGTGGGAAAATCATCAGAAGCCATGTGTCATCTGACATCATCAGTGACTGGGTTGTATGGTTGGTGAAGCGGTCCAATCATAGGCCACCACATGGCCCTATGAGAGGCTACCAAGTGGTCTAGGTTTCCGCACAAAAACTTATGTGGGTCGAACCGAAAGCCACAGGAATCGACCCCTTGACCTCATGCAAAAATAATTTAGTGCTCTACCATTGGATGAAATATGGTTCTTATTAACTATGTTCAACATCTTATATTTAAAGTGGTATAGTGGAGTGGTTGGGTGGATGGGTGGGCCAGTGGGCGCACCCGACCGACCCGACCCACAATTATTGACACATAATAAAACCAACGACAGAGTAAATGGGGGTCGTGGGCACATGACACCCTGTGTTTTAGGCCATTTTTCACATATGGTCAATAGGCCTGCACACTAGATCAATCACCATCCATGAACACCTTATCATCATCCCCACACAAAGCCCTAAGCATGGCTCTTCCAAATCCCTGAGTTTATTGGTCTGGCTGCTTCAAATTAGTTCTTTTATGGCCCAGTTCACCCTCTTCCTTTAGGTATCTATGTTCAACAAAAATTTTCTCAGTTTTGCACCAACATTGATCAACAGCAGGCTATCCCTTATTGGGGATGCTTTGATTCTAGAAATTTGGGAAAATTAAAAAGGATCCCGAAGCTTCCTCTTCTAGAAGCTTCCAGGAGTTGCTTTAACCATTTACCTTGGATAATAATTTTGAATCCTATCTTATCCTACCTTGGATATTTCACCTCTTATCCTTTGAGCTCATCCTCCCCTCTTAAGTGGATCTCAAGCCTAGATTGGTAAATGGATAAGAATTCCTAAACTACCATCCCTCTCCTATAAATTTACAACCATCTACAACATCAAGTTTGGCTCTTGGAGATTGATCATACCCTCATGTTGCTACCTTGAATCTAAGAGAGTCATCATCTTCATGCATTAGGGTGACATTGAGGAGTGATTTGTGACAAGGAAGGACAAGTCAACTTGGGGAGATCTCCACAAGATCAACTATTATTCTTGGTTGTAAACTCTCTCCTATTCATATCAATACAAAGAGTACATTGTTTTCCTATATGTGTTATGTTATGTTTACATTCATATATTTCAATGCCTTGTTGATCCATTGAATAGAGTAATTGGATAATGCTACATAGATGTCATAAATATTTTTCTTGTGTTGACTATATGTGCGGGGTCTAATTATAGAAATCAGAGCTACGATTGGAGCTTACAAGCCGAGAGGAGAGAAAAGATTGCGACATATTCCAAGAAATCCTCTTCCCATTCTTCAATTTCTGTAAGGGAAAATTTATATTCTTTTCTTTCTGTTGTTTTAGACCATTCCACTAAGTTTAGGGAAGATACTTTTGCCTATAGTCATAAATTCTACATAACAAATTGGTGACTCCAATAGGGATCATTTCATTCCCTTAATGGTTTCCTTGTCCCTAGTACTTGTTTCACCTCTCAAACAGACCTTCATTGCCTCACTCATTTCTGAATTGACCCTAGGAAGACCTTTCATTGAGATTCATTTTATTTTTTGTGTCATAATTTGGCTTATCTTGATCAGTGCTCCCCCTAGTCTAGAGACAGAGCGTTAGCACTCCCCATCCTTCTCTACACCTGTGCTGCAAAGCACTACTTCCCTTTCAGCACCTGTGCTGACTCCTGTTTGATGCAAAACATTCCCTTGTGATTTTCTCTCTGATTAGCTTTATTCTAGTTGGCTCTCCTTATGTCGCTGAGTGTGTCTTGGTCTCTCAGAAGCCTTCATCTTGTTTTCTTTTGGTTTTAAGTTCCTTTTATAAGGATTTGTTTGTATTTTGCTTTGTTATTGTCGATAAGGTCATTAGAAAACTGATTTCTTGAAAGAATTGGTGTTTCAGTCATTGTTCTGAATAATTTCTTTTATCATTGATTAGGCATGCATCTTATTTTTCATATAAAAATTAAGTGGAATTGAAAAGAAAAATCTTATGCATTTTCCATCTCATTTAGGGTTTCTTGTGAATTGGAATTGGAATAGTTGCATTAGGGGAATTGATGTAACATCATGTTTGTTGCATCACTCTTTGTTCTCTTCCCTCCCATATATAGATTTTGTTGAAAGAAAAGTTTAATTTCATCATGCTAGATTGCAATTTTTAGGATATTCAAGTGAAATTCGCTGTGAGCCTTGGAAACTGAAACTTAATTCAAGATATACTTTAAAATTTATTCAATCAATCTCAAGGAGTATTTGAAAGATTAATGAAAACATCTATAGGTCTAGGCTAGAGACATGTTCCAACGTCTCTAAACATAGGAGTTGTTGTTTTTTCCAACGTTGCATTCCAGTGGTGAAATCTCATTCCACATACGTAAGTGTATCAGACCATTCTCCATGTACCTTCGGGTATATTGGATGATGATCCACGCATGAAAAGTATATGGGAATGCTCTAATCATACGGTTATGCATTAGACAATACTAACACGAACTACACTTCCACGTACCGTCGAGTATATTTTGGAAGTCCACCATAGGATTCTATCCTCACCATAAGTAACCGAGTCAACCACCTTTTATATTATGATACACTGAACATAACATTTGGGGAGATTGTCTTCCCATACTGATCCAAAATGGATCTAATATAGACTTCTAAGTCTAAAAATATTCCTCATAGAGTAAAATGAAATTCAAAGGATTCTCTTGGAAATAGTCTCATTGCATAGATCTCTTCATTCAGAATCTAATGCAATTTGAATGGGCTAAAACGGACTTCAGATGAAGAAGTTATTGTAAAAAGAAATTTGCCCATTGTCCTTTGAAAAGGGGGCATTTTCTTATTAAATGGTACTTAAGAGAAATAAAGGCTTTCTATGGAAAAATTGCATCAGAAGGTTCAAAGGGAGGACTTAGACTAAAGGCCTTAAGGACCCCAATTGCGATCTCCGACATATCGCATCGGAGGTAGGTGACCATGCGATATGGGAACCCGAGCAGAGCGACTTGCGATTATGATGGATCGGCAATCGACGATCGAGATCGCAACCAATACAAAGGGTCATTACAAATGTGATATGTCGATGAGCAATATCGACGATTGGGCGATCGGGCAATCGGAGGAGCAAAGACACAGTCCATTGGGCCGATGCGATATGCGATGTGCAATATCAGCGATCGGAGCGATTGGAGATCGGAGATCGGGGAATGCAAAGGACTAGGAAGCACCAGACCCATGTGACGTGCGATTGCGATTAGCGATCAAGACACGGACCCGATAGAGATTATAAACGCGATTTCATAAATTTTGAAATCCAGATTTTCGGATTTTCAGTGTATTTCTGTGTATTTGGCATTTGGCCATATGCAATGCGATGAGCGATGAAGGACGGACCCGAAGGGTTTATAAACATGGCTACATATTATTTGAAGTCCGGGTTAAAGGCTCATGATGTGTTTTCGTGAGTTTTCCTATGTATTTACGTTATCAACATGAATGCGTTATTTCATGGATTTCATCCTGGAAAGTGCCCGCCAATTCCTTTGTAAACTATCCCTATTCTTGAATCATTTGTGCCACGCTGTAAGCGAGCGTTTTGTAACAATGATGCATTGTAACAAGAATGCGTTATACGTAGAGAGCCACAGAGCCAGTGAGCCAGATGACTAGTCGCAGAGCCACAGAGCCAAAGGGCCAGTCGAAGAGACAAAGGAATGATTACACGCAAAGGAATGGACAGGAAGTCACGGAGACGGAAGAATGCCTCACAAAAGGCAGAGAGCGTGATTGACAAGGGGAGCTCAAAATAATGTAGCAGCAAAGAAGTGAGTTCTCTCTCGAGGGAGCACACAACTTGGGGCAGAGACAGAATCGCATAGTACTCTCTCCCCCTTCGCAGAGCTAACAGAGCCGAGAGCCACAAGGCCATAGAGCCAGAAAGCTCGAGAAATCCAGAGAAGCCACCAGAGGTTGGGGTGATGGAAAAGGGGTCATTCCTCAGGAGCTGAGTGCAACAAAGTTGTAGAGCTGGAGAGCTTGAGCACAGGAGAGTTGCAAAGCTAGAAAGCCGTAGATCCAAAGATCTCAAAGCAGACTTCTAAGAGCCATGATGTTGTAATGAAGTTTAGAACAGCAAAGAGATCGAAATGGTTTAGCTATTGCTGATGTCCGAAGTGTGCTGAAGACAGAAGAAGGAATTCCAGAGACAGTAAAAGAATTCTGAGGGAGTTGGTGCAAGCTAGAGCTCAAGATAGCTCAGAGCGTTGATTGAAGGAGTCTAGTCCAGAGAAGCCTAGATCTGTCTGCAGAGTATGGACAGCCAGGGATAAGATGGTATTCTAAACCCATAGGTTCAGTTGTAAACTAATGGAGTTGAGTGTGGAACTTGTAAAAGAAAGATTACCATAATCCCAGAGAGCCTAATCGAGTTGATTATAGCTCAAGGAGATGTAGCCCAAGAGGTTTGGGTGAACTCCATATTAAGCTTGTTGTCTTATGGTTTGTTTACTCCCTGCATCTTGTTGCTATGTGTATGTTTTTCATTTGATGCACTGTTTTACTGTTATATGCTACATATTAGTTTTAAGAAAATAAACAGTTAAAGACAAACACAAGCATACACCTATTTCAAGTTCTATTAATTCCGAAAATTGTCAAGCATAAGCTAGATCTTGGAAATTGTTTAAGCTTTGGAGTGGGAGGGGTTCTTGTAAGCATGACAAGAAGCCTTTAGTGCCCCATTTTCAGATCAGGTGGTATCAGAGCTAAAGGTTGATTAACCCCACCTTCAAAGAAGGTTATATCAGAACTGGTTATATCATAGTAAGTTATACCAGAACAGGTTATATCATGATGCAAGTGATATCAAATTAGGATGCTTGATTGATAGAGCAATCTATATGCTCGTTTTACTTGAAAGGTGTTCAAACAGTAGAAAGAATTTAGCTATTTGATTGTTTGTAAACTGATTATTGCTTGAGTTTTCAAAAGGTTCAGGGAAAGATACTGATAGCTAAGTCCAAGAGAGGACAATAAGGAAGAAGGGCTAAAGGCATTCTTCTTATCCCCAAAGGACCTCAAAGCAATCCTTGAAGCACAAGAGGTGTGTTGCAAAATATTGCTTGAATAAGCTCTTTGTTAATCTTGTTTGAAGTTCTTTTGTTCATTCTGATAATGACTACTTCTACAAGTGAGTCCTCAAATTCTTGTTTCTTCACAAGAGTCTTTGATGAAGACATGAAGCAAGACTTGTTCACCATGATGGATATGGTGAGATAAATGTATGAGGATGGAAGGAAGAGCATCATACTTAGAGAGCAATTGAATTCCATGAAGGAAGAGAAGCAGTTGCTTTCTGACAAATTGCATGAAATGGAGAGGCAACTTCATATTCCAAATATGAACCTGAAAATGATGCATGAGTTGGAGACACAACTCTTTGTTGCAAAAGAAGCCTTAATCAAGTATCATCTTGAAGAAGAGGTAAATAATTCTACTTTGTCTTCAATTTCCTCTAAGAATGTTTATATTGGTTCTTTTGAAAAACATACCAGAGGCATAGGTTCCAAGTTAATGTCCAAGATGGGATATGAAGGAAAAGGCTTGGGCAAACATAAACAGGGTATTGTTGGGCCAATAATGGTTGAGGAAAGGCCTAAGTATTTGGGTCTTAGCTATGGACAATCTTATGGAGAAATTTCCAAAGTAAACAGCTCCAAGAAGGAGTTTCATTGCAGGTCTTCTACCTCAAGAGTGTGAAGATTGTATTCTTGGGGAATGCAATAGTGTGAAGCATACTTTGCATAAAGAAGGTGTGTATCAGCATACACTTGAACCAGAAATTTGTGGAAACTCTAAAACCATTGAAGAGGTTGATGGTGTTCCAAAGGGAGCTACTTCTTCATTCATTTCACCTCCTCCTGAAGGTAATAAAGGTGAAAGAGAAAGGTATAAATCTGGTTCTAATCATGTTCCTTTTGATTATGTAAAGCATGGTAAATTTCCATATAATTATGGTAAAAGAATTGCATGTTCCTTTTGTGGTTTGGTTAACCATAATGTTTCTAAATGTTGGAAGAGAATGGCCACATATAGGAAACTTTTGAAGGAAAGGAATCAAGAAGGCAAAGGTTCACTGGACAAGGAAAATCATGTTGTCAAGAGGATGCACATTTGTTGCACTTACTGCCTTAAGCAAGGACATATTGCTGCAAAATGTTGGACTCTGAATCCAACAATGCTTCCACGAAACTTGAAGAAGGTGAAAAGAGAAAATGGCAGGAATGGAAAGAAAGATTCCCTAAATGATGTGTTTCAGGATGATTCACATGTTGATGTTGATGTGCATACACAGGAAGGACCTTTGAAATGGATTGGTAAGAAATGGTTAGAGTTCTTATCCAATTAAGATTGCATGTCTATTGATATAATGCATCTATTTGCATTTCTTTGTTAATGGAATGCAAGTTGTAGGTTTTTACCAAGAAGGTGAATGGAGAAGTTAAGTAGGAGACTCGCTTTATTGCTACAACATTATATCTCATTTCAGCTTCGAAAGTACAGTGTACTGAAGCAAAAGTTGAAGGATGAAATGCATGCATAAGCATGATGTGCATGAACACAGGGACGTTGATTATTTCCTTGTATTTTAACATGTATGTGTGATTAACTTGAAGGATTGATTACTTTGTTGTAAAAATGCATGTAATGCAATATTGACTTGAGAAAAGTTGATTTGGTCTCCAAGATGGAGATAATGATGAAGTGTTTCATCTTTGAAAAAGAACTTTAAGATCAATTGTTTCTTTTTCTACATGCTTGACTTGAAGGGTCAAATTGTTTTAAAGGCATGTTTTTTTGACTTGTTATCTATTCAATCATTTGTATGCAGATGTAGAGACATGGAAGTGTTCACAAGATGTGAAATCTGTTTCTTTTGTTGAAGCAGGAGTTTAGGCCATCCAGTTGTTGTCTGTAATGTTGTTGTTGTTAACAGTTGTTGTTGACAGTATGTCAAATAGGTACAAATGAAAATTTTGTGAAGCAAATGTAACTTCACATTGGTTTGAGCCACCTTGGATCAATGATCAAGGCAGAGAAGTTCAAACTACCTTCTGTAACCTTCTCAGCAGGAGTTCTGCAGGAAGTCAAGAAGGAAGACAGTTCTTCCCAGGAGGACAAGCACATCCAGGAAGGGAGTGTTCAAAGGCTTTTGTTCAGAGGCACTATGCAAGGCAAGTGTATGGAGGCTGAAAGAAGAGGGTGAGGTACTCTCATTTACTGTTCAGATCAGTATATCAGTCTTTTGGAGTCCAAAAGCTTTTTAGTGGGAAAGCGTGATCCAAAATGGATCTAACATAAACTTCTAAGTCTAAAAAAATTCCTCACAGAGGAAAATGAAAGTCAAAGGATGCTCTTGGAAATAGTCTCATTGCATAGATCTCTTCATTCTAAATCTAACGCAATTTGAATGGGCTAAAACGGACTTCGGATGAAGAATTTATTGTAAAAAGAAATTTGCCCATTGTCCTTTCAAAAGGAGGCATTTTCTTATTAAATGAGACTTAAGAGAAATAAAGGCTTTCTATGGAAAAATCTCATTGGAAGGTTCAAAGGGAGGACTTTGACCAAAGGCCTTAAGGACCCTGATTGTGATCTTCAACATATTGCATCGGAGGTAGGCAACCATGCAATATCGGAACTTGAGCAAAGCGACTTGCGATTGCAATGGATCAGCGATCAGCGATCGGGATCGCAACCAATACAAAGGGCCATCACAAATGCAATATGACGATGAGCGATATCAGCAATCAGGTGATCGGGTGATCAAAGGAGTAGAGACACAGTCCATTGGGCCGATGCCATATGCGATGTGCGATATCGGCGATCGGAGATCAGGGAATGCAAAGGACTGGGAAGCACCAGACCCATGAGACGTGCGATTGTGATTAGCGATCAAGGCACGGACTCGATAAAGATTATAAATGCGATTTCATAAATTTTGAAATCCAGATTTTCGGGTTTTCAGTGTATTTCTGTGTATTTGGCATTTGGCCATAGGCAATGCGATTTGCGATGAGGAATGAACGACGGACCTGAAGGGTTTATAAACACACCTACATATTATTTGAAGTCCGGGTTAAAGGCTCATGATGTGTTTTCGTGAGTTTTCCTGTGCATTTACGTTACGAACAAGAATGCGTTATTTCGTGGATTTCATCCTAGAAAGTGCCCACCAATTCCTTTGTAAATTGTACCTATTCTTGAATCATTTGTGCCATGCTATAAGCAGGCGTTTTGTAACAATGATGCATTGTAACAGGAATGCGTTATACATAGAGATCCACAAAGCTAGTGAGCCAGATGGCCAGTCATAGAGCCATAGAGCCAGAGGGCAAGTCGAAGAGATAGAGGAATGATTACACGCAGAGGAACAAACAGGAAGTCACAGAGTCGGAAGAATGCCTCACAAAAGCCAAAGAGCATGATTGACAAGGGGAGCTCAAAAAAATGTAGCAGTAGAGCAATGAGTTCTCTCTTGAGGGAGCTCATAGCTAGGGGCAGAGACAGAATCGCATAGTACTCTCTCCCCCTTTGCAGAGCTGACAGAGCCGAGAGTCACAAGGTCTTAGAGCCAAAAAGCTCGAGAAAGCCAGAGAAGCCACCAGAGGTTGGGGTGATGGAAAAGGGGTGATTCCTTAAGAGCTGAGCGCAATAGAGTTGCAAAGCCGGAGAGCTTGAGCATAGCAGGCTTGCAAAGCCAGAAAGCCGTAGAGCCAGAGAGCTCAAAGCAGACTTCTAAGAGCCATGATGTTGTAATGAAGTTCAAAATAGCAAAGAGATCGAAATGGTCCAGCTATTGCTGATGTCCAAAGTGTGCTAAATACAGAAGAAGGAATTCCAAAGACAATAAAATAATTATGAGGGAGTTGGTGCAAGCTAGAGCTCAAGATAGCTCAAAGCGTTGATTGAAGGAGTCTAGTCTAGAGAAGCCTAGATCAGTCTGCAGAGTATGGACAGCCAGGGATAAGATGGTATTCTAAACCCATAGGTTCAGTTGTAAACCAATGGAGTTGAGTGTGGAACTTGTAAAAGAAATATTACCATAATCCCAGAGAGCCTAATCGAGTTGATTAGAGCTCAAGGAGACGTAGCCCAAGAGGTTTGGGTGAACTCCATATTAAGCTTGATGTCTTATGGTTTGTTTACTCGCTGCATCTTGTTGTTATGTGTATGATGTTTATTTGTTGCACTGTTTTACTGTTATATGCTACATATCAGTTTTAAGAAAATAAACTAAAAGCAAATAAACAGTTAAAGACAAACACAAGCATACACCTATTTCAAGTTCTGTTAATTCCGCAAATTGTCAAGCATAAGCTAGATCTTGGAAATTGTTTAAGCTTTGGAGTAGGAGAGGTTCTTGTAAGCATGACAAGAAGCCTTTAGTGCCCCATTTTCAGATCACGTACATAAATCCTTGGTTCTCCAAGGTTGTATATTGCAGTTCACAGTTGCTTGGTAAACCTTTATGCCTAGATTATCCTCTTTGATTAATTAATGTGTTAATTGTTAAAATTTACTAAACCAATATGGGAGAACAACACCATACATGTTTCGTTCTCTTAGAATGCAAAATAATCCTCCTCTTCCACCTGAGGCAACTCTTGGTTGTCGTCAGAAGCACAAAAATACGCAAACTACCGAATCTAGTGCTTCAGGAGCTACTAGTTCTGGTCCTCTACCTAAAATAGATCCACCAAAATCATCTTTTACTGTGAGTATTGAACCCGAGATTACTTCTCCATTGGTTTGTGAGTCTGACACAGTTGAAACAAAAGTACCTGAAATATCATTATCTAGGGTTATTAATCCTAACTATATTGAATCAGAGACAACACAACCTGAGGCACCTCAGTTATCTGCACCTATTACTTCAGGACCTTCCTCCTCTCTTCCTCTATCTTGGACCCAACCACAACCTATATATCTCGGTCCCGATGGTGAACTACTTGCACCTAGTATTGTGAGTATCGAAGATATTCCACAGGAAGAACCTCAACCCTCTTATATTATTCGAGTAGGGACTCATTTTTATCAGGCCCATCCTTTTCCTTCTCCTCATACTCCATCACAACCTCCTTTATATGGTTCTTTTCCTTTCAACTCACCCTTGAGTTTCCCTCGACAACCCTCTTTGGGACAGTTAACCATGACTGAATATGCTATGGTTTCTTAGCCTGTATCTACTACCATGACCGAGACAACCCATGTTGCAACTTCATCTATGTTTGTGACATCGCCAGAGACACATTTGTATGGTGGCCCGTTTGTCTTGCCTGGTTACCAATCCTTGTCTGGTACCTTTTCTAGTGAAAAATCCAGTTCATGGACCTCTCCCATGTTAGCTACATCTAGAATTCCGTCTGGCACTTTTTTTATGAGCACTACACATTCTTCTTCTCCTCCTCCATCTACTCCTATGGTTTAGCAGCAAACTGGTCCTTATGTTAGTGGGTGTGGACACCTACAACAACCCAATCCACCTCCTATTGTGAACCCTCCTCTTGGAGGCCAGTTGCCTCTGTATAACCCTCTTATTTCGGTAGGGGGGAACCTGCTATAGGAATATTTCCATTCCCTCAAGTTAGTGCTCAACCTCATATGAGTCGTCCACATTCAAGAATCGTTGCTAATGTTTGGAAACCTATCACATTCGTACAACCTGGTTCAGTTGTGGATTCATCTTTAATTTCTCAACCTATTCCACCTACATCTCAGATTCCTGTTCAACAACCTATATCTTAACCTGTTCAACCTCAACTGAATGTAATCCAACCTTTACAGGCTACATCTTTAACTCAACCTATTCCACCAATATTTGTCACTTCTCAATCCCTGTATACCTAGCCTTTTCAACGTAACTTACAATCACAACTGCTTGGCGAGGCCATTCCTCAAATTCAAGTGGGTCAAAATGTATATGGTATGGAACAGGAACAACCTAACCAACCTTATGTTTGGATGATGCAAAATCCCACATGGAAACAATATCAATCGTATCAAGGTATCCCTCAAATTCCTTATGGTCAGCAAATCCAAACCCGATTATTTCAACCTTTGCAAGGTTATCCTGGAGTTGGGCAACAAGGTTATGTGTATTCTAGTTATCAAAATCCTCCCTATCCCTTCGTAGAAACTCTCAAATTTCTGGATTTGACCCAACTCACCAATGATTCGATTGCTCATTCTCCTTGGTGATCAGTTATTCCCACAAAATTTCCTTATGATATCCCTAAATTCAATGGAAATCCTAGAGAAAACCCATCCACACATGTGATGACTTATAATTTGTGGTGTTCTTCGAACTCTCTTAATTATGACTCTGTTCCAGTGCACACTCACCGATACGGCAAATAAATGGTATATTGAACTAATCTTTGTTTGATAATTTTAGCACCTTGGCTACCACATTCCTAACACATTTCCAGTTACCCATCTGATATGAGACTAGAACTGAACTTTTAAATAATTTCAAACAAATTGATGCCACTCACATTTCAGATCACATTCATGAGTGATGATGCCATCGTTGTTTGGTTAAAAAAAAAAATCCTGACCAATTGTTAGTTGAATGGTTTACTAAGTGTTTTTTGCCATCGATCATAGAAGACATCACGAAGGGCGGAGTTGTGAACGAAGAGAAAGTAGTTTCTCATGCCCATTATTTGGATCTTATTTATACCCAATCCATCATGCTTTGTGATCAAATACCAGTTCTCTGCGACCTTCCAATATTGTTCCTCAACCTCTTAGCAAAGAATCACATGTCATCGATGGCGTGATTGGTTTTGCCAGCCAACAATCAACGAGTAAACCATTTGGTTCAACTCTTTTTGTGGCTTCTCAAAGCCCTCTTTCCACCACTTTTGCAGCTTCTACTTCCAATATTAATGTCATTCAATCTTCCAAAGGTAAATCTCAACAACCAGGAAGTAAGAAGAAATGAAAATGTAAAAAGAAGAAACATAATCCTCCGTGGGATAAACAAAGAAATTAGTGTTCTGAAGAAAAGTGAAAAACTTGTTACCCATGTTTGATTTGTAATAAGGAGAAGTTTACTCGCAATTGTCCACACCAAGCGGAAGTGAATCAATTCCTTAAATCATCTGCTACACCTATTGTGTTGACATATCCATTTCTTAATCAGGAGACCAATATGTTTGCTCAGGATCCTGCTTCCTCTAACACGATTTTGATGCTTTCATCCACTAAGCCGAAAAATGATGTTATGATGGCCACCCGAAGTAAGGACTATGGTAATGTGAATCCCTCAAACAGTCAGGATACTGATAAACTTACCTTTTGACTGCATATCCATTAGGTCCTACTCCAAATTCCATACTTACTAAGTTAACGATTAAGCCTCTGAAAGGTGTTATCCATAAATTTTCTTTCAACCCTCGTGTGAGAGATGCTCAGAATTATAACACAGTTGAGGATTTGGCTCAATCTCCTTTAGTTATGTCCACTGTCAAGGTCTTGCAAAATTGTCCCACCCAAATGAAGGCTTTTCTTTCTGCAATTGGATGTATTGATCCTTGGGATTCCAACCTAGTTGTTTTTAACCATGAGAACTATAACCTCTACTTCTACCTCAATTAAGCTTTCATGATCCAGGTTGTCATTCGCGGTAAGAATATCCATCGTTCCATTGTGGACGAGGGAGCCTCAACCTGTATTATGTCTCTATCTTGCTGGAAGGCCATTGGTTCTCCCTAATTAAGTCAGTCACCGACCACTCTGAATGATTTTGATGGAAGAAGCTACAAACCTTGTGGAATTTTAAATTCGTTATGAGTAGAATTAGGTGGAAATATTGTATCTATAGAAGTCGAATTTATCGATGAACCGCTAGATTACAATCTTCTATTGGGTCGTACGTGGGTTTATGCCATGGTTGCAGTTGTTTTAACATATTTTAGAATGATAACTTTTCCTCATAAAGGCAATATAGTGTCCATTGATCAACTCACTTTCTTTGCCTCTAGTTCTCAAGCTACTAGAAGCATTCCTCTCATGGGGGAATCCCTCATCTGTATCAACATGTCAGGGTTGGACTGCTTTATGATTCCTCTCTCATGGGAACATTTTCTCTTCCTCCTCCTTCACTTCCCGACAATTCTACTTTGGTTGCCTATATCAATATGATATCTTCTTGTACTACTCCAGTTGATCCTTGGATAGTACTAGATGAAGTTAATATCGACATTTTTTGTGATAGTATGTCTCTTAGTCTCATTGAGGTCAACTATGAAGCCATTTATTCGGCCTGTGTGACTCATTCTGTAGAAATGAATGTGTAAGTTAATTCACCATCTAAAACAAGAATCATAGACATGCAAAAGGAAACATCACACATGCACAAATATTTATCTAGGGGAAAGTAACTGCTCAAAACCCCTTACTATCTATATTCCATTAATCACATAATAGAGAAGAAATACAATGCTTTCTTAAGCCTGAGCACACCCTACAAGTGTATACTTTATCCCTCTGCCTAACTGACTAAATATGGCCAACACTTATCCAATTTTCAAGCCCTCCAAGTTCCTAATTCCTTGTGTTGTTCCTTGAGGAAATAGGATCCTATTGTTTAGGAATTTCCCCCTATTTTCTTGTGCAATTCCTCTAGGTTGATAACCTGACCAATACAATAGCTATACACTCAATCTAGTATATAATTAATTGTATTCTTCCTTGGAAACTCCATCTCAATTGGGTAACTTGAACTATCTACATGCATGAGCTAATTTAGGTTGATTGATTAGTTATCTAGATGATCACTGAATGTGGTTGAAGTTCCACTTCTACAAATTGACCTTCCACTAGTTCCTCCAACAGTTAGACTAGTTTAACTAACCATAACTCAATTTAACAAAATTGAATTGCTACAACTGAAATTAACTCAACCTAGGCTCCTAAAATTTAGGAACCCACTACACACAATTGAAATTCATGTCCCTAACTCGAATTAATTGAGATAGACTCCTATTTTTTAGGAATCAACTCAAGTAAACTGAACCTCAACTCATTAACTTGAATTGAGTATTCTTAACTGAGTGACAAGTGCCACTTCACCTCAGTTAACTCCTCCAATTTGTCTGTTGATATGCAATTTCAAATTTCCTCAATTTAATTCAGGAAAAAATCAAATTGAGACCTTTCCTTGCTACATTTTCAACACTCCCTCACAGCAATAAAGGAACTCACATCTACCCCGATCCAACACCTTTGGAATGTACTAAATGCAACACTTCTCTCTGTTGCTACTACTACTACAACATCTATAACTAAGAAGCATCCAAAAACAAAACAAAAAAATAATCATTGAATCAATCAACAATTGTCTATTGGGAAAATTGTGTTGTTGTTGACTCTGCTACTAAGCCTCCTGCTCTGTTGTAAACACTCCTCTGCACTCCTTAGTATTTGAATGAAATTGGTCCTCCTACTACTAAATATTGTGGGCCCTTATAGCAAGGTTAATGATCCATGAGACAAACACACCTCCATGGAGCTTGCCCAAATTTATGCAACTCTTAGTACTAGGGCTCTACATCACTCCTCCTCACTTCTGGAGGTAGAGTTGCATGTTCTCCCTCTACCCACTTGGCTGAAACTCTCCTCCTACTAGAGGTCTTTGAATGGTCCTCTTCATCATCATCCTCCTAGTTATCCCAACTGCCAACGAGCTGAGGCTTCCTCTTGAGAGCTAAATCGTGCTCCCTCTCAACCACAACATCTCTAATCTTTGCCTTTCTCCACAAGTTTGTGCATGAATCTTCCTCTAATGTGTATAGGCCCTCAATCATGACACTAAATTGCTTGATTTGACATGAAGCAAGATGCTTGATGTAGGCCTTCCCATCTCTGAAGACTACCTCATACCCTTTGTCTTCAATCCACAATTTGTTCATCATATCAAGTTTCCTGGCTTTATTTCTATTTCTGAATATCTCATTGAGAGTATTACATATAGCAAAGGGAGTCTCTTTACCATGTAGTTTCAAGACTATGTGGTCTCTCACACCCTCCAGGATGATCCTCCTTGTTGGAGAGGTAAATCCCCTCTGCTGACAGAGGCGATCCCACTAGCCCAAAATGGGTCTAGCAACAATCAATTAACGCTACCATGCAAGTTCCTAGTTGCAAACTGAAAGTGGATTATGAGAACCAACCTGGAGTCCAACGCTAGTGTCGTAGAAGAGTTGATACTCCCGTTCCCTTGCTCCGGCAGGTCACGATCCTCACGATCTCCGTGAATGGATACCTGCACATGCAAAGAATGAAGCGAATACAAGCATAAAATCCACTAAATACAACTATATATCAGTCAGAAAGGATATAGATCAAACATTATCATAGCGAACAATAAGATCGGAACCATAATGATAGTCGTTCATTAATGAATAATCAACAGAGAAAGATACAACCAAAGTTCTGACGTTGAATCTCTCCTCTGGCTGGGCGAGCAGCTATATATGTCTTGCAATAGACCTTTCTCTCTCAGACTTCCGGCAGCATAACCTCCCTATGCTCCAAGACTCTTACTATCACTCAAGACAAGCATTATCACTACTACTCAAAAGCTAGCTTGTCAAATGCATGAGGACAGACCTTTATAGATGGAGAAGGGGAAGAAAATACAATGAATCAAGACACCCATTATGGATTGGCATTATCTCCAAAAAGCCGCTGTGGATAGATGTAAAGGATAGATGATGACTCTCGACATCTAGAAGATGAGCTTTATCCTCAAAAGACTTCATGACTTGAAGGGAAAAAACATCTGGGCGCGCGTTTGTTAAAAATCTTTTCCAAACTTGGTTGGCGCGGGTGTTACTCTAAGACAGAGCGCCAATGGTCACACCTTGTTTTGAGGATTTCCCTCATTGGCGCGGGTAATACATTGTGGACCCGCGCTAATGGAAAAAGGGCACTTTTCAGGGATATTTTGCAGGAGATGTCTTCGGGGCACATGAAGTCCATACTTAGGGGAACATAATGCAAGTGTTTTTAAGTTATGTCACTGTTCACAGGTCCCGGAATGAGTCCTCCAGAGTGCGGGAAAGCGGTAACAGGGACGGTGACCAATGGTGACAAATTACTGTGTAACAGATGCCCCCTAAAGCATGAGGCCCGAGAGAGAGAGAGGGGTGAAATGCTTTACAAGAACACATGCAGCTGCCGCCAGAGAATCTGCATCGAGAGATACAACTGATAGCTCAAGTTCATGATCTATGTGGTATGGTCGCAGCCATCCATAAGAGAGTACATAATAATCTAGATCCATAGTATGGGCGCAGCCATCTGATTAGGATCAATGAATAGACTCAGGTATGGTCGCAGCCATCCAGTGAATGAGTCATGTAACAAGAATCACGCCTGGATTACAACAGACAAAATCCAAGGTCTTGCGCTCCATCTCGACCCGAACAAAACTACAAGTTCAAGCATGCGAATATATGAGCTGAAGTCGAACATGCATGAACATCGTCTGATTACCAGTCAATAATGAAAACCGTTAACAGACGCGAGAGGTACCACCAATAATGACAATGGCCCTCAAGGTACTATAGGTACAATCTACGGCGTGCGAATTAGTGAGCTGGCGTCGAACACCCGTAGAATCATTCGATCGGAGGCCAATGATGAAAACCTCACGTCGCACACAAAGAACCTGCCATTGAGGCATGCAGGCTCCAAGGCACCGGAAGGGAGTCTCTAGATCAGCTTCCTGGATAATGAGCTGAAGTCGACAGGAAGTGACCTTGATCGAAGGTGGGCCATAATGTTTCCCACATCATCGACATGAGACAGAGAGATAATGTTGTGAATCAGGATTATGTGAGCTATCAGAGGGGGGTTGTTTTTCTGCAGAGGTCAACTTCTCTTGAACATATTGGCGGCACGATAGTGGAATTGGCAGTATTTGACATCAATGGATCAGAGGTCATGGTGACGAGGCAATGAGCAGATGAGAGGTCAAACAGGATTATCCAAATCCACGGAGGCAAGTGAAAAATGAGATGAGATATCCCCACCCAGACACGAAAGCAAACAAGTGCCATGTTCAAGAGCGACATACTGCCGACACGACAATAATTATGGTTCCATTTTTCCCCGCCATTTCTGGCGAGTACCCCAGTTTTTTTTAACAAGCTTGATGGGGATAGCATATGCTTGTGGTGCGTCATTTCGACAGAATCTGATGTCATCAGGTCTTAACGAGTCTGACAAAGG
This sequence comes from Pinus tabuliformis, assembly GCA_031772625.1. Taxonomy (NCBI): domain Eukaryota; kingdom Viridiplantae; phylum Streptophyta; class Pinopsida; order Pinales; family Pinaceae; genus Pinus; species Pinus tabuliformis. The sequence continues at coordinate 1,870,899,213 of CM062817.1, forward strand.
AAGAACTCGGCGTCTTTTCATGTTTAGAGAGTTTGAAAAAATAGCAGAAAAGGAAACTCCAAGGGTGTCCTTTTTCGTAAAGTTGTGTCTCGCGAGCCCGAAAAAGTATAAAACAATGCTCGAAAGAACCGCCCGACCATTACGATCGAGGAGTACTTTTCATAAGTAGTGATTTCGACCTGAAAAAGTAAAAAAACGATCGAAACCACGTCGTTTCGAAACCGTTAACGAACCTGAAACGACAAAGGTCCGACGATCTTTTCGTTTTTACATAGTCGGAAAAGAGTTTAAAGACGACCGCCTCTTATTTACGTTTAACGAGTCAAGAGGGATAACTCGGCGATCTTTTCACATTTAAACGGTCGGAAAAGAGCTGAAAGTAGACCTCCATTTTTATTCTCTTTAACGAGTCAAAAAAGGAAAAATACTCGGCTATCTTTTCATCTTTTACGAGTCAGAAAAGAGCTTAAAAGGAGACTCGTTCTGGAGGAACGAGTGGTATAAAGGGTAGCAACTGGTTCCGGTTTTTGAGGATCTCATTCATTGGCGCGGGTAGTACATTGTGGACCCGCGCTAATGGAAAAAAGGGCACTTTTCAGGGATATTTTGCAGGAGGTGTCTTCAGGGCACATGAATTCCATACTCAGGGGAACATAATGCAAGTGTTTTTAAGTTATGTCACTGCTCACAGGTCCCGGAATGAGTCCTCCAAAGTACGGGAAAGGGGTAACAGGGACGGTGACCAATGGTGACAAATTATTGTGTAACAGATGCCCCCTAAAGCATGAGGCCCGAGAGAGAGAGAGGGGTGAAATGCTTTACAAAAACACATGTAGCTGCCACCGAGAATCTGCATTGAGAGATACAACTGATAGCTCAAGTACATGAAATATGTGGTATGGTCGCAGCCATCCATAAGAGAGTACATAATAATCTAGATCCATAATATGGATGCAACCATCTGGTTAGGATCAATGAATCGACTCAGGTATGGTCGCAGCCATCCAGTGAATGAGTCATGTAATAAGAATCACGCCTGGATTACAATAGACAAAATCCAGGGTCTTGCGCTCCATCTCGACCGGAACAAAAGTACAAGTTCAAGCATGCGAATATATGAGCTGAAGTCGAACATGCATGAACATCGTCTGATTACCAGTCAATATTGAAAACTGTTAACAGACGCGAGAGGTACCACCAATAATGACAATGGCCCTCAAGGTACTATAGGTACAATCTATGGCGTGCGAATTAGTGATCTGATGTCGAACGCCCGTAGAATCATTCGATCGGAGGTCAATGATGAAAACCTCACGTAGAACACGAAGAACCTGCCATTGAGGCATGCAGGCTCCAAGGCACCGGAAGGGAGTCTCTAGATCAGCTTCCTGGATAATGAGCTGAAGTCGACAGGAAGTGACCTTGATCGAAGGTGGGCCATAATGTTTCCCACATCATCGACACGAGATAGAGAGATAATGTTGTGAATCAGGATTATGTGAGCTATCAGAGGGAGGTTGTTTCTTTGCATAGGTCAACTTCTCTTGAACATATCGGCGGCACGACAGTGGAATTGGCAGTATTTGACATCAATGGATCAGAGGTCATGATGACGAGGCAATGAGCAGATGAGAGGTCAAACAGGATTACCCAAATCCACGGAGGCAAGTGAAAAATGAGATGAGATATCCCCACCCAGACACGAAAGCAGACAAGTGCCATGTTCAAGAGCGACATACTGCCGACACGACAATAATTATGGTTCCTTTTTTCCCCCGCCATTTCTGGTGAGTACCCCAATTAGTTTTAACAAGCTTGATGGGGATAACATATGCTTGTGGTGTGTCATTTCGACAAAATCCGATGTCATCAGGTTTTAACGAGTCTGACAAAGGAAGAACTCGGCGTCTTTTCATGTTTAGAGAGTTTGAAAAGACAGCAGAAAAGGAAACTCCAGGGGTGTCCTTTTTCGTAAAGTTGTGTCTCGCGAGCCCGAAAAAGTATAAAACAATGCTCGAAAGAACCGTCCGACCATTATGATTGAGGAGTACTTTTCATAAATAGTGATTTCGACCTGAAAAAGTAAAAAAGTTATCAAAACCACGTCGTTTCGTAACCATTAACGAGTCTGAAACGACAAAAACCCGGTAATATTTTTATGTTTTAACGGTCGACAAAAAGAACTTAAAACGACCGCCCCTTATTAACGTTTAACGAGTCAAGAGGAGTAACTCGGCAATCTTTTCGTCTTTAAACAGTCAGAAAAGAGCTGAAAGCGGACCTTAAAGTAACCTTTTCACATGTTTTACCGAGCTTGAAAAAGTAGAAAAAGGAGCTCGTTTCGTCGCTTGAGTTGCACCAACACCTGTTGTCATACCAAAAAGCAGCGTAAAACCCATTTTGATATAAATATATTCAAAAATACACTTAAAAGACATTATTTTAACCCAAAAAATAATATTTTTTGATGCAATTTAGGTCAAAAAATGCTATAAAATAGTGAAATGGTAAAAAACAAATTTACTTTTTACTTTTCACCTTGTGAGTTTACCATTGGAGGGTTTTGGGTGCAAACTTCAACTGTTGATTGCGATCAATCCAGGAAAGCAGTCAAGCCGCCGTCTGAAGCAGGTAAGAGGTCTTGTCCTTAGCTTCATTTTCATTCCATTTCTTTAGCTTTTCATCCACAGACGAATCCCCTGCAAGAGGATTTGCAAAAATTAGGGTTGCGCCATTGGCGCGGGTTTCCCACTCAGGACCGTGCCAATGGGATTATTTTCCCAAAGAGGGTGCGACATTGGCGCGACTGTTTTCAAAACAGTCGCGCCAACCGCGCGACCTAATTTTCCCATGGATTTAACCGTTGATTTTGCAATTTTCCTTTAATTTTGGTTTCACCAGTGATCTAATGATGATATTTTCGACTTTATGGTTGCAGGGATTCGCCAAAATGGTTGTAGAATGGAGAGAAAGAGAGCATGATGCTATAGATGCTATGGCACTAGAGGATGAAGCCTGCATGGAAGCTTTGAGGGACTGCGGCTTAAAGAAGTTTTTCCTCACCTCCTATTTGCGTGCACAACCGGAGCTACTACGATTTATCGTGGATGCTTGGGACATAGAGGATCAGGTATTCCGCTTGAAAGATCAGACATTGGAGCTGGATGTTTCCGATGTCTATTTTATCACTGGGTTGTCGCGGAGAGGTGCACGACCCGTTTTGACTGGAAGTAGGCCTTCCGGAGAAAAGATGGGGGAGGTGATGGAACGGGTTTGTCTGGGGGCACAGTTTGGATCGAACAGTGCCAAGGTAGATATCGGCACAGTTCCAGACCTAGTGCTACGGGTGATACTATTCACTATCACATGGACGGCTGGGGTACAGGCGCCCCATGAGGCCAGCAAGAATCATTTACTGCTGGCAACCGAGTGTCTCCATCCTACTCTGTTTGATTGGGCCACAGCTGTGACCCTTAACATCAAGAGACAGCTTATGAAGTGTAAGCGTGGAGGCAACAAACAGTTCGGGTATGGATCGATTGTGGTATCCTTCTTCTTGGAGCGACTGCCGATTTTCCAGATTCAGGGAGGTATAGTGGCAGATCCAGTGCCACGGGAGCCGAGGTTGGCTCGATGGGCAGCACTCATGCCCAGAGGAGGAGGGGGCCAGCAGATGGCCTGGAGGCCCGAGTTCTTCATATGGCTTCATCACCAGATGATCGTTATAGAGGATTGGCCCTATGCGAGCACCGATTTTACTGGAGACCCAGATCTCCCATTGCCTGTGGGAGAAGACTGGGATGAGGAGCTTGGTAAGAACTCTTTGTGTTTTTGATGTTTTTTATGTATTTAATTTTTTTTTGTAATACATGCCTGTCTCTGACAACAGCTATATATATGTATGCAGATGTTGGTGCAGAGCGACCAGCTGATCTGTCTCACATAGCACGGAGGGTACAACCCGCAGCCGACCCTCAGGTAGAGGGTGGTGTGGGTGATGAGCTAGTACAGAACCTTGAGGCACTCACTCGAGGGATTCCAGACTATGCCAGATTGGCGGATGTGCCCTTCGCGTACCAGAGGCACACAGTGGGAGTACCAACTCGCGTCCATCGTCTGCTGAGACGTTTGGTGCGAGCGGTGACATGCTATCATGAGCATCACCGTGATTAGACGCCTAGGTTTCATTTTTGCATATTTTTGAGAGACATGTTGTCTGCGGCCATATGAGATTCGGACATGTATTATTTTTTGGATTATGTAATGCACGCGGTGCAAACATTATGATACACACGTATATATATACATATGCCTATGGTTTATTATTGTGCTTTCATGTGCTTGCTTGTATAATGTTTTGGTTACAAATTACGCAAATGTCTATATAATACATGATTAGCCAATGCATCAGATAATGTGTTTAATTGTCGTGGAATATGCTGATATGTGATAAAATCAAAGTTCCTTTCTAACAATCTCACACGTAAATACAACCTTAGAATGCGATGGTCTCTGACGGAATATTGCCCGTTGAGCTGGTGGACGACAAGTTGAGAGTCCAGGTTCACTACCAATGCACGAATGTCGAGATTAATTGCTTCAGCAAGTAGCTCGATTACAGCACAATATTCGGCGACATTGTTAGTGGTACGACCCAAACACACACCTTGAAAATCTATCGGCTCGCCATGAGGATCATAGATCACCCACGCCGCAGAGGACAAGTTGCGAGTACTGCGGCAGGCACGATCAGCGAAACCAACATAAGGTGCATCAGACATCTGCACAAGAAGTGAAAGACACAATAAGTGGCAGTTACGCCTTTAAAACTAACACACATACACACAACACACTTGCTAGAGTACATGTATGTACAAAATAAAATGTACCAGCATCATGCATAGTACTTTTTCAAATACAGCCCGTTTCGGGGCTTCCCAAGAGGGTTCCCTTCATAATCAATTAGCTCGTAGGCCCCTTTTTGCAAAACTTTCTTGACAATGTAAGGGCCTAGCCACATAGACTCGAGCTTTCCTGCTCCTAATTTATCCTTTGCCTGATCGTACAGCAGGACTAAATCTCCCTCAACAAAAGAACGTGGATGTACAGTCTGATCGAAGTGAGTCTTGACTCGCTTCTTTTGTGTTTCGATGGCCAAAGAGGCCAGGCGACGGGTCTCATCTAGCCGTTCCAAGTAAAGAAGGCGTTCTTCTAATGGAGTAGTGTTGGGAAGTAGCTCAACAGCCAATTTTAATGAAGGGATTTCACATTCGATTGGAAGGGTAGCCTCTAGTCCATAAACCAGTTGAAATGGAGTGAACCCAGTGGCGTCCTTCACGGAGGTTCGGTAGGCCCACAAGGCAGGGAACAACATCAAATGCCAGTTAGACTTATGCATGCCAACGGTACGCTGAAGCATTGTAACCAAAATCTTATTGACAGCTTCAACTTGGCCATTGGACTGAGGGTAGTATGGAGTTGAACTATCGTGCTGCAAGCCTAGCTGGGTTGTTAATTCCGACATCATATGATTACGAAAATGCTTCCCGTGATCAGTGACGATGGCTTGAGGGACGCCGAATCGCGAGATAACATGGTTGAATAAAAATTGCGTCGCTGTGTGACCATCTTCAGTTAATGTAGGCATTGCCTCAACCCATTTAGTAAATTAATCGACGGCAACGATAATAAACACATGCCCCCCGGCCGAGCGAGGGTTACAGGTCATATAATCAATGCCCCATTTGGCAAAAGGGCCGACGGTGACAACAGGGTGCAATGGAGCAGGAGGCGCTCGCATCTTCCGTTGGTATATCTGGCACTCATGACAAGAGCGGACGGCAAGAATGCAATCCTTAAAGATAGAGGGCCAAAAGTAGCCAGCACGGAGGATTTTTTGGGTAGTAGCATATCCGGACATGTGACCACCACAGGCACCTGAGTGGCAGTCATTCAAGACACGCTTAGCTTCCTCGAGAGTTAAACATCGGCGGAGAACAGAGTCGGCGCCGAGGCGATAGAGTGTGTCACCAATGATACGGTATGGTTGAGACTGATGACGAATCCTTCGCCGAGCGTCTTTGGACACGCCAGGGCGAAAGGAGGACGTTTGCAGATATATAATGATATCCCCGTACCAGGGGTCGAGGGTGCTAATGAGAAACAAAGTCTCATCCGGAATTTGATCCTCTGTGTGAGAGGGCGGGGAAGAAGATGGCAAAGAGCAAAGTAACTCAGCAAAGACAAGGGATTTCTTGGACTTGGCAGTGGTAAATTCCAAGTCGAACTCTTGGAGGATGACAATCCACTTTGAGTACTTTCCCCCCAGCAACTGGCGTGACAAAATATACGTCATGGGGTTGCAATCAGAAATCACGGTAGTAGTGCGCAGCAGAATATAATGACGGAAACGTTGGACAGCACAAACGACGGCCAAAGCCAACTTCTCGACATAAGCATATCGAGTTTCCGTATCTAAAAGATTGCGGCTGAGATAATATATAACATGTTCAGTGCCATCATCGTCAGCTTGAACGAGAACCATGCCGATAGTGGTGTCGGCAGCGGCCAAATACAGAGTGTAGTCACGATGATAGTTCGGAGGACGAAGCAATGGAGCAGAAACAAGGAGACCCTTGAGACGCTCAAAAGATTCCTGAGCCATGGTATCCCAATGAAAAGGGACATCTCGCTTTAGTAATCGTGTGAAACCTTTGGCCACCTCGGCATAGTTTGGAATGAAACGTCGTAGAAAATTTGCTTTACCCTGCAAGCTTTGCAATTGCTGTAAAGAAGCAGGGGGAGGAAGATTCACTATAGCTTCGACTTTAAGGGGATCCAAACGGATGCCCTCTCGGGAGACGACAAACCCGAGAAGTCGACCGGATTCAACGCAGAAGACACATTTGTGAGGATTAAGTCTGATTCGGTAGTATCGACAGCGAAGAAAGATCTCGCGAAGGTGAGTAGGGTGGTCCTGACGTTTGGCTGAATGAGCTGGAAGATCATCCAGGTATGGCTGTACAATGTGTCGAATGTCATGAAAAGCATAGGACATTGCACGTTGGAAGGTCGCACCAGCATTTTTGAGACCGAAAGGGAGCTTCTTATAGGCAAAAGTGCCCCATGGACAGATAAAGGCAGTTTTGTGTTGATCAGCGGGAGCAATATTGATCTGGTTATATCCAGAAAAATCGTCCATAAAAGAGTACATTTCGCTTCTGGCACACTCGTCAATAATTTGATCAATGAATGGTGTGGGAAAATTATCTTTAGGACAAGCCCGATTAATATCACGATAATCGACACAAACACGGATTGTACCCTGTTTTTTAGTCACAGGTACGATATTAGAAACCCAATCTGTAAGCGGGATAGGATAAATAAAACCGGCTTTAAGAAGCTTCTCTACTTCGGCCTTAATAGTTGCAGCCTTTCGGGGGTGTACGGGGCGTAAACGTTGACGAACAGGCTTAGCACCTGGGTACGTGATTATCTCATGCACCACTATGCTAGGATCAATGCCGGGCATTTCTTCATAGGACCATGCAAAGATGTCACGAAATTCGCAAAAAAGATTGGAATAAAGTTGAATCTCCTCTGGAGTACAAGTGACTCTAATGTGAAGATGCTTGACAATCCTTGGTTTCACAGAGATGTCGATGGGTTGGGTTTGCGTAATGTTCGCCATATTTCCTTCAGAGGACACTTTATAAACTTGGATAGGTGTTCGAAGGATTTGAGATGGGAGACAAGGAGCAAACCGCTCGAAACAAGTAAGCATATCCTGCTGGGCAGGTAGAAACGAGGAACGATGGTGAAAATCATGCCAAGGAGGTTCCTCGAGAGACATAGTCTCAATAATGGCTTCGTCGGAAGGGAATGTTTCTTTTAAAGGGTCCGAAGAAGTCTCATCTACAAGCCCAGAGGATGGATGGAGAACCTTGCTCGAAAGGGCAAGTTCAGAAGAGGGAGCCGATGCAGCTATGATTTCGACATAGTTAAGCTCGGCAGGACTCAACGGCATCTGGTCGCCCCACGAATCTACTTGGTCGGTGGGAGGGAGGATCCACGGATCAAAACAAGTAGTAATCATATTGACGGAAGCGACGTTAGGAGGTGGGAGCGGAAAAACACCCATGAGGGCGGGATCTTTGAAAAGCGCGGCTCCCAGACTCTCAGATGATTTCGAGGTATGCTCCACAAAAGGGATGTTGCCTTCCGAAGAGGAAGTGAAGAATGATAGCTGGTCTACGGTAATAATCTTCCCCTGATGAGGGAAACGAAGGATACGAAACAAAGATGAAGCTACAGCTTTCATCGCGTATATCCAGCTACGTCCGAGAAGGAGGTTGTAGGTAAGAGTAGCATCAACAACTTCAACTTCCATTACGACTGTCTTCCCTTCCAAAGAGATGGGCAAACGTTGGAGTATACCATAAGGACGAGATGCTCTTCCATCAAAAGCTTCCAAGGTTGTGGGAGATTGGCTCAGCGTTGGAGATCCAATAGCTTTCCAACAGGCCGCAGACATGATGCAAGTAGAAGCACCTTCATCAATGACTGTACGATGAATCGTTTTGGAATCAATAATAACATGTATAAGGAATGCGATTTGGGGAGGCAGTCTCTGCGTATGGCGTTCTAAGTCAAAAGTAATTAAATCTGAGTCGGCCGGGTCTATGCCACCGATAGCGGATAGCAAGGACTTCCTCTGAGAAGGGCAGCTCTGGAGAACTTCTAAAGCGGACATAGCCGACGGAGTCTGAGCTAAGTCCTCAACGATATTGTAGTGCTGTGCAGCACGAGCATTTGGGTTGTAAGAAGATTTCCGGAGTACTCCTTTTGGAGGGGGTCGAAGAGGCGTCTCAGTACTAGGTCTCTCGATGTGGAGCGGACCTGAACTGAACGGAGGAGCACTAGAGGGGATCTCAGGCTCTTTCCCGGCAGATGGCGGATAATCTTTCGTTCGAGTACTGATATTGACAGGTATCGTTCCAGCCATAAACACTTGAGAACCGAAGGAAGAGGGAGGTTGAGAGGGGTCAGCCACCATTTGAGTTTTTTGAGTTTGTTGTGAGGGAAAGGGTTCTTTGAGCACCGCAGGAGTCCCGGGAGCGCCTTTCAACAAACGACTAACTTCGGATCGCCTAGGGCAGTCTTTGGTATAGTGATCCTCATCACAGATAAGACAAGGATACTTGGGTTTGCGCTTGGCACCTTCCTCGGGTGGAGGTTTAGGGGAGTCCTGTTTAGGTTGATCTGGTTTATTCTTCGCTTTCCCTTTCTTCTTTCCTTTCGAGGCTTTGTCTGTCGTGGTGGACTGGACGGCATTGACCTCGGAAGTAATATTCGAAGCGGGTGTTACCTGAGAAGTGGGTTCATTCGAAGCACTTGATTTTTGCTTCCCAGGGTTCGCGGGATTTTTCTTTGAGGACGAATTAACAGAACCAATAATACCGTCAACAGTTGGCGTTGGCGGGGCTTTGGATGTTCCTGGTCTCGGGGCGTCAGGCAGATAATCATACAATGTACCTGACTGAGAATACACCAAGTCAAGGTACTGAGCGCACGCGATAGCTTGCTCTTCAGTGACACACGCCCCCATGGCAATGTCCCGAGCAATTGGAGGAACGAACGAAGTCGTAAACCAATCGGTAAGAAGTTGGTCGGGAATCCAAAATTTGATCATACGTCTACGCCGTCTCCATTCATGGATATGATCAGAGATATGCGTAGCCATTGTCTGTCTTAAGGATGTGAGGAGGTGTGTACCCGTTTCATATCGAATGGGCAACTGAAAATGAGTAAGAAATGCCATAGCCAACGAGTTGAAATCCTGAAAGGATCCGCGATTGAGCTCAATATACCACTTAGCTGCAGAGCCAGTGAGAGTCCTTTGAAAAAGGCGAAGCCGAATTGAATCATCAAGCCATGAATTGGATGAACACCAGAGGTGATAAGTCATGACATGAGCTTGTGGATCTTCATTAGCTTTACCATCGAATTTTGGACAGTCACCGGGAATTTTCGTTGGAACCGGAGGCCAATATGGATTATGGAGAATAGGATCATTGGTCAATTTGGATACATCCGGTAATTCTAAAGTCGCTAAGAAAGGTAATTGAGGATTGAAGGACATCCGGGGCTGATGGTGGGATGGAACACCAGGGTTCCAACCAACTGGCGGCTGCCCCCAAGGGCTTGGTCCGGACGGATTTGGCCCCATAGGGTTTTGTCCATAGGGATTTGGGTTTTGCCCCCCAGCGTTCCATGGATTACCAAACGGTCCTGCAGGAGCACCATATGGTTGCGGATAATTCTGATAAGGATTCGCCTGCGGTTGTTGGTAATTTTGATATGGGGCAAACAAAGGTTGCCCTTGAGGTTGCTGGTAACCATACGGTGGCTGGACTCCAAACTGAGTTTGAGAAATAGGTGGAGTTTGATAGACTGGTTGGGATTGAACTCCAACTTGCATTTGAAGACCGGATGGGGTCTGGGGTCCAGCCTGGGGCAAAAAACCGGATTGAGCAGTGCCAAAAGGATGTCCTGAAGGTTGGGCTATCTAGCCAAAAGGATGACCTTGTTGATATTGAGGTTGGCCTCCTTGCCCAGAAGGTTGTACCTGCTGGGAGTGGAGTTGTTGTTGCACAGGTGAAGGTTGTCCTAAAGGACCAGATGGCTGAGTGGGCTGGGCAGTTGGTTGGCCTGATTGGATTTGAGGTTGACCGACTTGCCCAGAAGGTTGACTATACTGGACGGTAGGCTGACCATGTGGTTGAGCAGCTTGTCCAGATATTGGACCATACTGGACATTGGATTGGTTTGGGTTAACATATGATTGACCAATTTGTCCAGTAGGATAACCTTGCTGGATACCAGGTTGGGCTTGTTGAACAGAAGATTGACCTGGGTTACCAGAAGGTTGAACAAAAGAGGGGAAAAACGGACCACCAGCGGCAAAAGGGTTTCCCTGGAAGGATTTCCCTTGTTGGTCTTGATGAGGTGGTCTTGGGGATTGCGCAGACGATACTTGGCCACCATGAAAAGAGGTGGAACCCCAATCAATTGACAACGGAACTGAAATCTCAACAATCGGTTGAGACGGCAAATATCGATCGTATGGCCCCTCTGGTGGGACGTTTGATGTAGGATCGAAGACTCCGAATAAAGAAGCCGAAGGACGACTAAAAATAGGAGTCGAAGAAGCCACACATACCGTTGGAGCGGTTGTGGTTGAGGTGACAGACGTACTGCGACTTTGTGGAGTAAAAGGCTCCGTGGTGGGAAAAGCAAGTTGTGACCAAACAGAACCCGTGAAAGGAGTTCCAGAGGGCATAGCATCCCTTAATGATTTATAGCCTGGAGGTAGGTTCCCAGTAGTAGGAGTGCTACTAACAAGTGTAGGTTCCGTTGCGGTGGGAATTTCACCGCTCGTCGCAACGGATTCGTCAGTCGAAGTAGGGGATACGTCTTCCATGTCGGAAGAAACTGGTGGGGCTGGAACACGAGGAGAAGTGTATTCCCAAAAAGGGATACCATCCTCAGAAGGTTCCCAAACAGGGTTCCAATGAAACTCGTAAGTCTCGTCGCCTGGAGCACGAGAACTAATCGGTTGTATACTCGGAACAACAGAAAGAGTTGCACTCACAACCGGTATCTCGGAAGACGAAATTGGTAATTCCGCCAGGATGAAACTTCACAAAATCCTAGGGAATCTAACGAGACTAAACCCTACTCAAACTAACGCAAACAAAATCTAACCAGGTAAATGTGTATCGTGGCCGAATAAATTTTAAGACGCAAAGACACAACTTGACCTTTTCATGTTTTAAGAGTCGAGAAAAGGACAAAAAGGTGACTCTAGTCTCCTTCGAATATTTAATGAGCACGAAGTGACAAGACGCTCACTGGCACCTTTTCTTTTAAGGAGTCCGAAAAGGATCAAAAGTGACTACTCTGGAGACTCTAGGCAAAGGGTTTACCAAACAATCCGTAAAACTGCTTATACACCTTGGCAATCAGATGAAAACCAAGGACTTCCCGTACGGCAATCAATCTTCTCGAATGCTGTGTTCAATGCATTACTGCTTGTAAGGCGGCAGACACGGCTTCCTGTGGATAAAGGATGATAACCTAGTGGGGTCTCCCTTATATACGCGACGGTACGTGGGAGCTCAGTCCGTGCTAGACCACTATCGAGTCACAAGAGGAGGAATCACCCAACCGTAATGTGAAACAACAGTGACTAGGTTTAACGACGTCGGAACACGTCTCTAGCCTAGACCTCTAGAATGTATGCGTTAGGTTCCAATGCGTTGTTAGATTCATTCGGTTTATTTTACAGTTGATCTTCAATTAGGTTTCAGTTTTTAGGTCCTACCGTATGTGATCTCTCAGAATTTCCTAAATGCAAACTATATGCCAAAATATATCATTCGGTTCAATGAATGCTAACTACAGAAGAGTTGAGATTTTCAAACAAACAAAATGATCACCAAACAATCAACAAAGATCCTAATGCAACTAATAGCAATAAATGAAACTTTTTTTTCTTTTCTCTTTTAAAAGTGACTAATTGCCAATAACAATGAAAAATGCTAACTAATATAATGCAAAAAGATCATTTTTTTTTTTTTTTTTTTTTTTAAATGGCATAATGCACTTAAATAAATTTCGAGAGATGTTAACAAGCATAAGCAGGAAAATTTCACTCAATGCAAATAGAACCAAGTCTAAAACACCAAGATAAACTGTCAAAACAAGGAGAACCACAAAGACCTCAATGAACCATGTGATCTAAGCTCAAACGAAGTCAAGCAAAATGCAAACGAGGTAGAGGTGAATTGCTCGAAGCACAGAATAATAAGCTTTAACAACCACTAGACAAGTGCGGAAAACAACCAAAAAGTTGACTGGACAATCAACGAACCAAAACTCCCACGGAAGGCTCGATATACAAAGCCACTAGATGCTCTAGGGCTGGGATATAAAATCGATGGAAATAGGCAAACACCCGAAGGATAAAGGTAAAAAACCAGTCAAACAGAGTTCTGACACACTCCAGTAGCTGAAAAGGATGTAAAAAGACAGAAATCTGAATTTAAAAAGCTTCCAACAAACAAACTGGCAAAGTTCACAGGACTGGCGCGACTGTCAGCCTGTAACTAGCGCTATTAAGGAATTAGCGCGAGTTGCTTTTGTGCAACATGCGCCAACTGGCGCGACTGTCAGGAAGAAAAACGCGCTAATACAGTTTGCTGGCCTAAAAAATAAAACAAGCAGTCCAAGGTCTGGTCGACAGTATTCAGGCAGATCAAACAGCAAGAAACAACTTTAAAACTGACCCAGAAAGCTCATTTACGCAAGTAAGCAAGAGAAAACCAAAACACAAGACAAACTCCAAGCTGTTCGGTTCGTAAACCAAACCGGAGATTGACTGAAGTGGCGTTGATCTACTTCGCTAATGCAAAGCAATAGCGTTTCGAAGGCTGCCTGGCCGTGCTTCAGACTCCGTCCAAGGTTTATGAATCAAACAAAAAATAGCTTCTCCCCAGCAGAGTCGCCAAAAAAGGGTAGTACCCTTTGTACATCCACGTACATCCACAGAGGATCCTCACCATTGGTCACCGTCCCTGTTACCCCTTTCCCATACTTTAGAGGACTCATTCCGGGACCTGTGAGCAGTGACATAACTTAAAAACACTTGCATTATGTTCCCCTAAGTATGGACTTCATGTGCCCTGAAGACATCTCCTGCAAAATATCCCTGAAAAGTGCCCTTTTTCCATTAGCGCGGGTCCACAATGTATTACCCGCGCCAATGAGGGAAATCCTCAAAAGAGGGCGCGCCAATTGGCGCTCTGTCTTAGAGTTACACCCGCGCCAACCAAGTTTGGAAAAGATTTTTAACAAACGCGCGCCCGGATGTTTTTTCCCTTCAAGTCATGAAGTCTTTTGAGGATAAAGCTAATCTTCTAGATGTCGAGATTCATCATCTATCCCTTACATCTATCCACAGCGGCTTTTTGGAGATAATGCCAATCCATAATGGGTGTCTTGATTCATTGTATCTTCTTCCCCTTCTCCATCTATAAAAGTCTGTCCTCATGCATTTGACAAGGGAGTTTTTGAGTAGTAGTGATAATGCTTGTCTTGAGTGATAGTAAGAGTCTTGGAGCATAGGGAGGTTATGCTGCCGGAAGTCTGAGAGAGAAAGGTCTATTGCAAGACATATATAGCTGCTCACCCAGCTAGAGGAGAGATTCAACGTCAGAACTTTGGTTGTATCTTTCTCTGTTGATTATTCATTAATTAACGCTACCATGCAAGTTCCTAGTTGCAAACTGAAAGTGGATTATGAGAACCAACCTGGAGTCCAACGCTAGTGTCGTAGAAGAGTTGATACTCTCGTTCCCTTGCTCCGGCAGGTCACGATCCTCACGATCTCCGCGAATGGATACCTGCACATGCAAAGAACGAAGCGAATACAAGCATAAAATCCACTAAATACAACTATATATCATTCAGAAAGGATATAGATCAAACATTATCATAGCGAACAATAAGATCGGAACCATAATGATAGTCGTTCATTAATGAATAATCAACAGAGAAAGATACAACCAAAGTTCTGACGTTGAATCTCTCCTCTGGCTGGGCGAGCAGCTATATATGTCTTGCAATAGACCTTTCTCTCTCAAACTTCCAGCAGCATAACCTCCCTATGCTCCAAGACTCTTACTATCACTCAAGACAAGCATTATCACTACTACTCAAAAACTAGCTTGTCAAATGCATGAGGACAGACCTTTATAGATGGAGAAGGGGAAGAAAATACAATGAATCAAGACACCCATTATGGATTGGCATTATCTCCAAAAAGCCGCCGTGGATAGATGTAAAGGATAGATGATGACTCTCGACATCTAGAAGATGAGCTTTATCCTCAAAAGACTTCATGACTTGAAGGGAAAAAACATCTGGGCGCGCGTTTGTTAAAAATCTTTTCCAAACTTGGTTGGCGCAGGTGTTACTCTAAGACAGAGCGCCAATGGTCGCACCTTGTTTTGAGGATTTCCCTCATTGGCGCGGGTAATACATTGTGGACCCACGCTAATGGAAAAAGGGCACTTTTCAGGGATATTTTGCAGGAGATGTCTTCAGGGCACATGAAGTCCATACTTAGGGGAACATAATGCAAGTGTTTTTAAGTTATGTCACTGTTCACAGGTCCCGGAATGACTCCTCCAAAGTGCGGGAAAGGGGTAACAGGGACGGTGACCAATGGTGACAAATTACTGTGTAACACTCCTAGCTCTAGCTACACACTTCTTCCAATCTTCTATATTATGAGCATCAGTGGTTGTCGGTTTTTGGATATCATTATCAATGAATTCCTTCAACCCATTATCTTCCAGCACTGCATCCATGCGGTCCTTCCAAGCAACATAATTTGAGCTTCCCTCAAGGACATACTCGAGTCTTAGTCCATAGAAAGCTTTCATGCTAGCTCTGAAGAAATGATCCTACAAGTTCGATCCTCATGTAATAAAACATCGAAATCTCTTCTCTATTGTGAAACCTACTCTGATACTATGTAGAAATTTCTACAAATATAGCCCTGATACCATGTAGAAATTTCTACAAATCTAGATCTGATACCATGTAGAAATTTCTACAAAGCTAGCTCTAATACCATGTAGAAATTAATGTGTAGATTCAAAAATTCTCATGAATTTACTAAATCACATGAATTGAAGCTACTCTGCTGATCTGTGAAAGTTAATTCACCATCTAAAACAATAATAATAGACATAAAAAAGGAAACATCACGCATGCACAAAGATTTATCTAGGGGAAAAAAACTGCTAAAATCCCCTTACTATCTATATTGCATTAATTAGAGAATAGAGAAGAAATACAATGCTTGCTCAAGCCTAAGCACACCCTGCAAGTGTATAGTCTATCCCTCTGCCAAACTGACTGACTCTTTCCAACACTTAGCCAATCTTCAAGCCCTCCAAGCTCCTAATTCCTTGTGTTGTTCCTTTAGGAAATAGCTCCCATTCTTTAGGAATTTCACCCTATTTGCTTGCACAATTCCTCTGGGTTGATCACCTGACCAATACAATATATATACACTCAATCTAGTATATAACTAATTGTACGCTACCTTGGAAACTCCATCTCAACTGTGTAACTTGAATTATCTGCATGCATGAGCTAATTTAGGTTGATTGATTAATTATTTGGATGATCACCGGGTCTGGTTGAAGTTCCACTTCCACAACTTGACCTTCCACTAGTTCCTCCATCAATTAGAACTAGTTTAACTGACCATAACTCAATTTAACTGAATTAAATTGCTATAACTGAAATTAACTCAACCTAGGCTCCTAAAATTTAGGAACCTATTGCACACAATTGAACTTCATGCCACTAACTTGAATTAGCTTAGCTAGAGTCCTATTTTTTAGGAATCAACTCAATTAAACTGAACCTCAACTCAGTAACTCGCATTAAGTGCTCTTAACTAAGTGATGAGTGCCATGTCACCTTAGTTAACTCCTCCAAGTTGTATGTTGATATAGAATTTTGAATTTTTTCAATTTAATTAAGGAAAACATCAAATTGAGAATTTTTTTTTGTTGCATTTTCAACACATTTTGATCACTCCTTTTTTATCAATTGGGTTGACCATTCCTTATATTATGGCACGTATTCTTATTCCTTCTCTCGCATGTTTTCTATTGATGAGAGCATCATGGAGATCATGATCTTGGATGATGCACCATGGGACGATCATCATCATCATTCCTCCTTGTCAGATTCCTTCGAGGATAATCTTGGTGAACTCTATCAACCCAGTATAATTGCTATGAATTTTGTATCCATTCACAATATTGATTATGAGAATAACTTGTCGAATATTGAAGAGAATATTCCTCTCGATATTCCGATCAAACCTGACATTATCGAGAGTCTGCATATTGATGTTTCATTCTCTCCCGATGAGATCAAGACCTACAAAGCCCTATTCCAAAAATTTAGAGACATTTTCGCCTACTCTTATGAGGAAATGTCAGGTATCGATCTAATCGATTCATTGAAAGCAACCAAATTCTAATAATAATAAAAAAAAAACAAAATTTAGCTCATATGCTTAAAAATAGGGTTGGTTTCACCTACTACCAATCACTGCCTAATACATCATTGACTTGGAATATTTGCAATTAAGCCTTAACTACACCTTATAAAATAGTATGCCACCTATCCACATGATCTAACTACTTCTAGGAGCCAAAATTCAAAATTTGAAACAAAATGGAGCAAATTGTCCAGACTCACAGCGCATTAGGCAGACTCGCAGCAGATTGAAGTGGCTTCCATGCTCTGTACGGTTCCGACCCCTGTCTGTCAAAAAAAAGAAAATGGTTATGCTTCAAATACCCCTATTATGTTGTTGATCCTCCGAAAAAAGATTCAAAAATGTCGTAGACCTCCCTTTGACCTATTCTCCACTTTCGCAGCAACATTGTCTGCTTTCGCAACGCCTCCAAAAACCAAACATATAATGACTCATTTTAAATATAAAGTGTTTGAGACATCAAAATGGATGTTGGAATATTCATAGAACTCCCTCGTGACAACAAAAATTCCAACTTCACTATCTCACAACTTTCAAATTTTATATGTAAAAGGCGCAACAAGCCCCTTGATGCGTTTTTGCAAGTTTCATCAACATTTACCTTTTCTGATTTCTTGAGCCAAAAAAAAATATTCAGAGTTGGGTTGAGGTTTCCTACTAGAGATTCACCTTTGTACTAGCCTCTGCAAGTAAGTCCAACTTACCTCTCTTCCTCTTCCTTCCAGCTTCCTTAACTTCAGTGAGCTTCTTCTTCACTAACCTGAGTCTTCTTTTTAGGACCAAGTTTTGTACATATAAATTTTTCATTTTCCTATGTAGAGGTGAGGACCACTTCAGTTTATACTTATCCCTATCAAGGACTGGTATAACAACCTCTACCTCTCTAAACAAGGCTACCTTATCCCTATGATCTTTCTCCGCAAGTTGATCTACTTGATGTTGTATTCCTTCAAATTGTTCCAGTAGCTTCTTGAATTCCTTCTTCTCATCAAAAATCATAGTCTGAACAGTCTCCTTTACTTGCATATGCACCTTAGCAGTAGACCTAGTCCCCTTGAATACTCAATTGGCTCCTTCAGCTCTTCGACATCAATGACCATTTTACCTTTGCCTTTGGCAACATGTGTCAATGTTTCCTTTGATGGTTCTTCTCTTCTAGGCTAGATAGTTTCTTGAGGCACTTTATGCCTAAGCTCCCTATTCTCCTGCTTCAAGTAAGCTATTTTCACATGGGCCTTGTCCAAATGATCATGTAACTACCTAATTTTTTGGTCCTTTTCATCAATTTCCACTTCTCTTTGTATGCTCTTTGATTCCATAATTTGAATAGGTGAAGATGGAGGACTCACAGGTAATCTCTTGGCTGCAACTACTATTATTGGCACCCTTACCACCTTTTCTACCTCAGGGGAGAATTGTAGCTTCTTAGCACATTTCTTAGCAACCAAATTTCTTTTAGTCAAAGGTTTCTTGACTGAGCTTGTTGTTTCAAGTGAAGATTCTTCAACCACAACTGAAGGAGTGTCTTTCTTAGTCTTTTGACTATTTGAATATTGTGTTGCCATCATGAAGAAACCAAGAACTCTTGCCATGCATGCTCCTTCTTCTCAAGATCCTTCATTACCAACAATTTAGTTAATGAAAAATGAAATAAATTAGCCTCAACTTGACTTCCTTTTGTTTGAACTTGGTTAGCCATCTTACATAGACTCCTAAACAAATAATAGGGAAGATTCAAATTTTTATTGCCAGTAAAATGCATTAAGAGACTAATATGATAGTGATACACCCTACTGAATCTCCCCTCACATGTGAAGTACCTTTGAATGACCTTCAACAATTTGCTATGATGATCTTGTAAATAACTCCTTGGAACAGATGAACCATACTCTTTCCTGTGTTTTGGCTTGAGAAAGCCCTTGAAATCAACCAAATCAAAATCCATTCCTTTGAATCATTCCTCTCCAATAAAAAGGATATCAGTGGCCTCATTTATTGATTGAGATGAGATTGGAAAATTCATACTTCCCACCTTTTCTTGTACACCATCAAAACCTTTAGTAAATTCCTTTGTCAACTGCAAATGATACCCCTAAATTTTCTCATAGAATATCATACACCCTACTTGTTCAAAAGCCATTATGATGGATGGATCTGCATTGATGGTTGTAATGTCCTGTGGTTCAAAATGTACAATGGCTCCACCTTTGTGTTGTTTTTCATCTGGAGTTGACATAATTTCACTCTTGCAGCAACGGATATTCTAAGGTTAAGAACAACTTGTTTAGGCAACAATGGAGGTATTATGGTATTCAAGTCTTTTGACAATGTCTTAAGATACAACCCAACAATTACACCAAGTTCACAACTACAAAATTCTCAGGAAAACCCTAAAGACCTCAAAAAATTTGTAACAGTTGGCAAGAAATTAAACTAGGGACACTAGCAGCGCACAAGCTAGAAATGCAGTGCTAAAGAAATTTTACCTATGCAAAACCTTTGGGCATAAATTTTAAGGGAAAAAATTTGTTACAGTCTTTAGACCAAGGCAACAATTTTCATGCAAAGGCTCTCACAGTGAAAAGGAAAATTGGCAATGAGAAAAGAGGGAAAAGACCCACTATGCAAAATCACAGCGTGTTGGGATAAAAACCCAGCACAGAGGAGGAAAAACGCAGCGAATTTCAAAAAGGCAGCGACAACAATTTTATCTTATTTGCAAGCTCTAAATAGTTTGTGCTATCTTCTAAATGAAATTTCAAAGTTCTTTCATTACTGAAGGACAAAGATAAAACCAAATTTTCACCTGTGAGGGAATTTGGACCGTCGACATGTGAGAAATTGAGCACTGTGTGGACTTACAACGCCCCTGCCTCCCTTTCGCAGCAAAAGAAATGAACCACCTAATTTTTTATGATGCAGATAATGAAGAATTGAGCATTAAGGGATAAAGAGGCAAGTTCAAATGATCACCTTGAATGGCCTAGAGCGAGAGTGAATGTTTTGATCGTGATTTAGAGAGACCATCATGAAACAGCAACGTTTTTTTTCTGAAAACATAGTGCATTGGGAAAAGAAATTACTGTCCTCTCACTGTTATCCCCTGCCGAGCTCATAAGTTCTCCTTTTGAAATGACATCCAAACTGATGTAAAAAATACTCCAAATTTGTGTCAATATCATTACATGTTTGCTTCCATGATTACCCTTTGTAAGGAAAAACATAACTTTAGACATTGGCCTCTTAACAAAATAAAAAGCTTTACATGATACCTAATCTAGACCTAGACCTCTTTGAACAATAATAGTCAGTTGATTCATGAATAATATTTACAACTTTGACCTTAGATACATAGCAATACTAACACGACCAAGATCCCTAGACATAGGACATTAACACCTCCAAAGCATTTTATGAAATATGTCATTGCGGTTGTCCATGTTTGAAGTCGAGATGAATGGGTATCCCACCATCTCATTGCTTGACCCATAAAAGTTTGTACTAGACTTTGCATTATTCCTTGTTCGCCAATAGACTTTGTTAATTTTTTTATATGGTTAATAGGTGACGCTCTTTCTTTAAATCAAATGGTGTTTCTAGAGTCATGTGTTAAGTCTAACAGAAGTAGATATGGTGTTCCCCGAAAATTCTTTTCCTTTAAAATAGGTATTGTTTTGATGGAGTAGCACGGTCAGATCCTTGATTTCAGAATGGCTTCTATTGTCCAATGTTCTTTATATTTGGATTTATAGTTCTCAGTTTTCCATTAATAGAGCTTTGTGTTGGAGTTTTGTCCAATGGAAAGGGGTGAACCTATGAAAAATTCACAAAAGGCGTTCAACTCAACATTATCACGGTCTTCATGTAATAATTGGTAGAGCCTTCTTGTTTTAGTTTCTTTGTCAAAAGCTTCAACCCAAGGCTTTCCTTCCTGGGGGTCTAGAGGGATGATGATTTTCTTGTTGTTACCTTTGAGTTTAATTCTATCTTTTTCCAAAGATATTGTTTCTTTCATTTTGCATCCCAAAGGGCGGTCGACTAATATCGGGTATGAAGGTATTCCATCGACTAAGTTAATGACTTCAAAATCGACTGTCGTCGGGATTCCCATAATTGAAGTTTATACTTTCCTTAGTGTTTCGATGGGTTCAATAAATATTTGATTACCAACTTTAAGGTAATTGGTCATCCTGTGTAGATTTGGTCATCCCATATTGATCCATGTTTCTCGTAGAAGGATGCTTACTAACGAGATAAAATTCACAAGAAGTTGTTTGGCCATGTGCCCATTTATTTCTAAATTTTCAGCATACTTAAAAGCTCAACCAAGAAAACAACAAAATGTTCCTCTTTTAAAAGTTTGAAAAAATCTTCCAAAATGAGATCCTTAGATATTCTTTGTTGATCAATTTCCTTCATAAATAATTCCACTGCTTTAGACATTGTGTCATTTTGTTCCTACATATATGGATATTTAGTCGTGTTTTTTATCGGTTGAATGACTTGATGATTTTGAGTATTGTTGTCTTTTCCAACATCTAACCTTGTAACTACATGAAGATTTTTGAAATCCATAATTTCTTGCTTTGGAACAGATTGTAGCAAATTAATAGTTCTTTTATTTAGAACTTTCTCAATAATCTTAGGGAAATCCTCCAAGGAGTGATCACCCAATCCACACATGTTGCAGAAGCACAAATTGGTTTTATCCTTCAGGGGATAATCGGCAGCAATGTGCCCCTCTTGTCGATAACTATAACAATATAATCTCCCTTAACCTCGAACACCAAAATAGCCCTTGTCGGTGTATCCTCCTCGTCGGCCACCATAACCTCCTTGACTAGCTCTACGTTCGTCGTAGGTGGTGGTTCGTTAAATTGATTTGTGGCCTATGTATGATAAACAACATGATAATTTGATTTATTTTTTCCATTAAGTGGGCATTCATGCATGGAATGCATATTGTCTTTGCAAATAGTGCACCATTTGGGTTTGTAATTTTCGAGATTATATTGAAAGTATTTGGTTGTATGATTTGAGGCGACTTGACAAATATCACAATATACATCAAACTGTACCCATCGGATGTCCTGATCAAAATAATCTGCATATTTATAATTGTCTTTAGTATGTCCTTCCATATGACAGTTGGTGCACTATAAGTTGTTATTTTGGAGTGTCCTTCCATCAAATAATTTTGTAATTGTTCAAGCTTGTCTTCAATTTTGTTTTCAGTCGGTGAGATAATCGATTGGCCTTCATCATTTGTTTTGATGCGTTGGGCTAGCTTAAGTGTTTCCTCACAAGTTAGAAATTCATGCATTCTAAGTGATTCATGGATCTTCTGGAGTAGACCAACCACATACCATTTTACTAAAATATTTTCATCAATATTATATGGAATCTTGCTCAATAAGTTTTTAAATCTTTTGTCGTACTCTCATACTGATTCATTTGGTCTTTGCTTAATTTATTTTAATTTTTTTCTTGTCAGGTGCTTAATATCTTGGGCCTTAAAGAATGTAAAGAAGCTAGTCTTGATTTCATTTTTCGACTTTGGTTGTTTCTCCATAAGATTCATGAACCATGTCAAAGTGTGTTTCCTTAAGGATGAAATGAATTGCACCATTTATTTGTATTAATCAATAACATCATTCGCAACCTAGAATTTTTCACAGAAGAACCAGTGTTTTTTTGGGTCTTCATCACCCTCATAGAGGGGTATATGGTTCAATCCCATTTTTCTTGTATGGGGCATCAACAGTCAAGATGTGAGATTATTACTCAGTTGTTCGTTTTCAAGAGACTCGTCGACTATTCTAGGTCTTGTTATTTTCTTCTTTGTCATCAATTTCCTTTGAAAGTGATATGTTAGTTTGACATGCTCTATCTATATATTCGGTGAACCAACTCTCTCGAGGTTAGGACTCTTCATCAACGGTTTTGTGCTTTCCTCAACAGATACTAGTCGCGGCAGGGGGTGCACGATCATGAGATTCTAGAGTTGGATAAGTACTTACTCTATTTCATTACTGTTTGGTCAATTCTCATGGGGATTTTCAATTTCTACAATGTTTTTTTTTTCTTCTTCATTATGCCAGACTACAGGTATGTATGAATAATTTTGTGATGTTTGTTAAAGAAATTCTCGAACAATGGGACTTTATATTGCTACAGTCAAAGTTCTTCTTATTGCTAGACCAGAGTCATAAATTTCCATAGTGTCTACTTGTTCTCTAGAGCGTATAAGTAGACAATTATTCTCTATCGGAGCGAGCAATGGTATGCCTTTCAACTCATATGAGGATTCTCGTGCATATTCGCTCTCATGTTCTCGATTCTTCATTATTTTACCCTATTATTCTTGTTCTCTTATTTATTCTCCTCATTGATGTACCTTGTCCCTTGCTAATTTCTATATGTAAGTCGACTATTTGTGTTGTTTGTTTTTGTTTTGTTGGTTACTTTCTTGTTGCTTTCTCGCATTTGACCTTCTTCCTTCCATCTTTGTGATTTACATGTGCTTCTTCAACTTTACTCTTTTTTCTTTTCCTTTTTCCTTCTTTATTTCTCATGATCCATTATACCCCCCCCCCCATGCCGACCCAACTTAGTGTCGCTTCATGGGGAAGTACCAAATAGCCATGATTATTTACCTTAAAAATAATCCCATGCTTCTTTTGTATCTTTACACTAGGCATCAAGGAAGTTTCACAAATCGGTTTGCTCCTTTTGCTAGTCGGTATTGTCTAGAGTCTGCAATGGGGGTTGGTACTTGACCATATATCCTACACCCTTTTCGAGAAAAAACTTATGTAAAAGGGTGGAAATCATGCAAATTAAATTGTCATGCAAATCATCGTAGAATTTGGCATTAACCCGTTCAACATAAGTTTGATATTTTATTGCTTGTTCTTCACAAAAATCATCGAGAATCAACTCAACCCACTTGTGTAGGTTTGTTCAACCATCGTTTGATAATTTCAATAGGATTTGAGTGTTAGTTTTGTTCTGAGGTTTTTTCATGGGTGACTCGGTCAAGGAACTTCTTGATTTCTATTAGGGCACCTTCAATGAACCATTCATGTGCTTCTGTGAAGAAGTTGGTTATGGATTCTGCGATTGATAGTTAATTCCTCCACATGTAGTTCTTCATATAGTTATTGATCTTTGTCTCCCACCATAATTGTATCTCTTCTAATGTTAACATTTATGATTGCACACTCTGTGATTCGAGTTTTGAATATCGACAACAAAACTAATGTTGTAATCTAGGGGAAAATAAGCATTGTTACCAGTAGTATAGACATCAAGTAATCATATAACAAGAATAAGTAAATATACTAATATAAAGTAATGGAGAACCAATGAAAGAACTCTAATATATTATCTCTTATTAGCCGAATCATAATTGATACAACAATATATATATATATATAGAAAATTTGTCGGGATAGTTATAGTAGTCTAACTGTTCGACCAAACACCATAAGTAAACTGACATTAGTTAGCGCTTTATGACACTTGTTATTCCAATGTATGTTTATCGACTCAACTTGGGCTAGTCGGCTAGGCCGACTAGATCCTCCAACAAAGCCATTACCTTTAATCAAAGGCTAACAACTGGAAGGTAGATATGTAGAACATCAATGGAAAAGTCAAGGAAGAAAGGTGTCAACCCTTATGAAGATGTCTCCTCCTAGGTCAAGAAATCAAAATAAAATCAGATGTGCAAATCCCCCATGTTTAATGGAAAAAAAAATTGAAATATGGAAGAGAAGAATGAAGACCCTTTTAATGACCTCGGGATGTGAAGTATGGGAAGAAATTGTTATTGAAGACACATATACAAGAGAATCCAATATAAAAGTAATAAGTACCATTTTAAGTGGCTTACTAGATCCCATAAAATTCAAGATGGAGAAATAATATCCAACAAAAGAGCTTTGGAAAAATCTTCAAGATCTTCACTCGTAAGGACTTTTACTAAGGACCTCAGATCTAGAAGTTGGTGGACAAGAACACAAAGAAATCAAGAGTAAAAGGAGGTAGATGAAGGCACCAATTGCATAAAATAGCATGATGATGAAGAAAATTTTGAGGTAGTAGTTGAAGAAGACCTCAAGACAAAAATTGTGGTTGCTCTAGAAGAGATAATCAGATTGAAAAAGGAAAATAATGAACACAAGAAGCAAGTACAAGATGTTGATCATGACCTTGACAAAACAAAGGAAGAATTTATTCTTTTAAAGCATCAAATATAAGAAAGAGATGAGGATCTGAATAATCTTAAGATATAATTGAATCAAAATGAGAAGAGACATCACAAAGAAGTCACCTTGATGATAACTCAATTAAAAGAAGTAGAGAAAATGGAAGACATTTTGAAAAGTCATCTCAACCAAAGATTTGAGGACTTGATTCAATTTGAAGAAAATTTTGGTCAACATGAAGCAAAGGTCAACTCCCTAAATTCTCAACTAGAGGAAGCAAAGAGAGCATAACTAGTAATGAAGATCCAACTAACAAAGAAAGAAGAAGAGATTGTCTCCTTGAGAAATGAAGTCGATAAGTTGTCTAAGAGTCTGAAAATTTCTCAAGTCTTGGATGGCACCCTAAGTTTTCAAATATCACCACTTGACAAATCTAGTCTTGGATATGCAGGTGAACCTTCTATAAAAATTTATGCAAACCCTAAATCATCAACGAACAAGAATGTCGAGAAGCTTGAAAGTTGTGTGAATTCCCCCAGCTCCAGCAGATGCAAGTGAAGAAGTAAAAATAACATTAGAAGAACCTATGCTCCAAGAAGATATGTTAATGATACAAGTAGCAATAAATATCATCAAAGAACCTCAAGGAAGAACATCTTCAGGAATGCACCAAGACAATCCTCATATTCCAGGTATCAAACAATATTTTTTGGTTATTGCTACTCTTGTAAAAAATTTGGGCACATGACAAAGTATTGCAGGGCATAAAAGAAAAGACATTTATGAGAACTCTTATCAGCTCCCAAGAAGTAAAAATGTGGGAAGATACTCCAAGGTGTTCACCAGCAGCAATTATGCTCCCTCATTCATGTATAAAATTGAATGCTTCAAATGCCATAATGTTGGACATATAGCTCGTGATTGTAACTTGAATTAGGTGTTAGAAACTAATTAACATAGTAATGAAATACATAAGATGTTGCGGAAAACAAATACATAAACATATAAAACAAGAGAGACACAGATATACGTGGTTCACCCAATTTGGGCTACATCCACAGAGAAACAGCTAGTCCTTCCTTTTATGTTGTCCAACAAAATGAAGAGATACAACCTACAGCAGTGCTGTTATAATTTCCTCTTCGCTCTCACACAACCTCCTCTCTCTCTCTCACTCGGAATAATAATACACAACCATAATACAATTCCCTCATATAAACTAAGGGTTGCCTTATAGGGGAAAAACCCTAAATTAACATAATTTCTACTGTCAGATCATCCTCCTAATGAACGACCCAGATTGAATATGAAATTACAATATTTTACAAGGCAAATTTTCATCTATTTTTAGCTTCAAGGGCACTTCCCTTGAACCCCCACCAAGGGGGATCATAAAAGTCATCGTCAACCCCTGGACCCCCCTGATGGTAATTAAATGGGCAATGTTGCTGCCCCATTAGGAATAGGGATCCAACGCAGTTCAAACAAAAAACCTCTGAACAATTAGGAAGATAATTAGGCTCCACACCCAACATTAGGTTCTTAAACAATCTAAAAAGTTCTCAACTAAGCATGGAAAAAGAGTCACACAGGTTTGGAGAAGGAAGCATATTGAACTATAAAAAGAACATGTTGAATGTGCCTTGAATGTTCAAGGCATCAATCCTTGTTGCTGATAAAAAAATTGGTTTTGCCTATTAAGAGGAAGATCATGCATATTGTTGGGAGGAACACAAGTCAAACATTGGCTACCTAAATATTGCCTAACAAAATCAGCACTATGAAAACAAGAGCGGCATGATGTTAGAAGGTGCAACATACTATCAGGGGGGTTTTTCCTTGATGAAGATAGGGGGAGAAAATTTATGACAAGAAGAAGAACACTATGGCAGGGAAGGCAACATGATGACAAGGGGAGAAGCATAAAGACATGGAGAGTAAATGACAGGGGGAGCACTTGATGGGAAAACACTGTTAACAAAAGCACCATATTTGCCATTGATGTCAAACGAGGGGAGAGTATTTCCATCAATGTCAAAGGGGGAGGTTGTTGGATAAAGTTATCATTGATATCAATAATAAACACCTATCATTGTTGAAGAAGCCCTAAGCATTGTTGAAGACCTTGCACTGTTGAATCCCTAGCAATGTATGAATCCTTTTCAATGTGATTTCAAGCTCTAGAATTGTTGATGCAAGCACTAGATGTTTGATGACTACATGATGCCCTTGCCCTAGAATTGTTTATGTTTATATGATGCCCTAATTTTGTTGAAGCGTGACCTAATGGATGAAGATGTCCTAATCCTAATAGATGAAGAACATATGTGAAGAAGCCCTTATCTTGAAAACCATAAACTAGAATCCCTAGCATGGAAGAAGCCCTAGGTGCATTGAAAAATCCCTAATGGCTATCTATTTCCTTCAATAAGGGTTAGACATTCCAATTATACCTAATATTGGAACAAATGTTGTTATTGTCATGGATATGTCAACAAATGCAATAAATCGTCTTTGGAGGATCATGGAACAAATAAAAATTTCATATCCACACAAGTCAAATGTCTTTGGAGGATCATGGAAAGAATAAAAATTTACTATTTTCATAGGTCAAATGTCTTGGAGGATCATGGAAAGAATAAAAATTTAATATATACAGAGGTCAAATGGTTAAGTCAGCTCCTATACAACAGAATTTTTTTAAAACAATATTTATACACAGGTTAGCCTACCTGGTCATGTGAACCCCTTAACCAAAAGTTGTGTCTCTTCACAAAAGTTCAACAAGTATAAATATAAAGTCGAACCCCCCATTTCAACCAATGCAATATGGTCAAGCAAGAAGGTAAAATTTGGATCTGAGATAAAGAAGAATAGAAGAGAATGTGTGAACCAACTGAGGTACTCCTGTAGTAGCTTGAATCTAGAATTGAAGCTCGGACCTATCTGTAGATGCTCCTATAGCAACTCAGATCTAGATAGAAGGACCTGTGCCTGCAAATATAAAAAAAATTCTCATACTTGTGGTGATTTCATAGAACTCCGACCCTAATTTATAGGATTTCAGACCTTTGTTCAGGCCTACAATTTCAACCTTAACAGGCTTGCAACCTTAGCCCTAACTGACCTATGGGCTTGTGCAGACCTGTAGCATTTTAAAAAGAATCTCAAACTTGTCATTTTTGTTCGAGTTCATACTTGAGGTTATATTATATAAGACCTATATTTAGAGCAGGCTTCTAGCAGTTTTAATGAACCTATGGTTGTTTTTAGCATCATTTGAGAGCAGTTTCTTCGGCATTGTTTGGAGCAGTCTTCAAGTCTTTAAGTCAAGAGTTTTGGGCATCATTTGAGAGAAGAATTGAAATCTTGAAATGTGGGTGTTTTGGAACCTTTTCGGGACAAACCTATTGAAGCTTGAATAAGACCATTATTTTGGACTTATTATACTTAGAAATGTGGTCATTCTACACTCTAAATCGTGGCTTGATCAAACCTCTGAGTAGAAAGGACAAACACTCTAACTTCAAGTAGAACAAAGCTCTAAAATGAGGTCTCTTTGTGGCTCAAACCAGAGACAAATCCTCTAGCACAGAAGTCAAAATTTTGAAGTTATCTTGAGGCAACCTTACTTGGAGGCTCGAAGGGAAGCAGTCAAAGATTGATGTTTACTTTTGGTGAGATGATACATTTTTTAAGTAGTCCTTAGAGTGACCTTAGACCATTATTTGGAGTACTTTTTGAAGAATTTTTTGGTGCATTTGGGAGCAGTTCTTTTAGCAAATATTGGCCTGATTTGGAAGCGGAAATTGAAGATACTTTTGTGACAATCACCTTAAGCAGATTATTGAATACTTTTGGAGTAGAATCAAAGGCAATTTGGAACTAATTGGATAGACCTTATAGTCTTCCTTTGTAGTGTACTTGTATATAACCTTTGGAGCAACATTGTTGAAGCCATGATGAAGTGGTTTTTGAGACATAAAGAGGGGATAATTTGCTAGCTGGTGATAAGGCAAACTTGGAGACACTTTCACATAGCCATATTAAAAAGGACTTAAGGAGGACATATTGAAGACATCTTGGAAACCCTTTAAATCTAAATTTGAGGAACACATTGAAGACTTTGGATACCCTTTGAAGTTTATTGTAGACATCTTGGAGACTCTTTGAAGTTGATGTTGTAGGCCTCTTGAAGAAATATTTGGAGCCTTCTTAGAGAAGATCATTCAAGATTTGTTGAAGAATATATTGTAAGTTTTGAAGAAGTGTTATAACCATTTTGAATAATTGAAGCAGAGGGTTGAAGCCCTATAGGATTGGATTCCTTACACAAGGTTGGAGCCTTATGGAAAACTAGGTTGAAGCTTAAATTTATTGACACGATTCGAGTCCTCAAGTAGACCAAGTTGGAGCTTGGTGAGGTATAGGTTGGAGCCTGGTTTGTTTTTGAATCTTGGAGTCTTCATCTAGGGTTGGATCCCTAAATATATTATAAGTACTATCATACAAATTGATTGATGTAAAAAGAGGATTGGAGTCCTCGTCATTCTTGTTAATAAAGTTAATATTTTGTTGTTCATTTTGTGTTTTGTTTTTAACTGATCTTAACTGGTATAAAATAACAATTGTAAAAGGAAATAA
This sequence comes from Pinus tabuliformis, assembly GCA_031772625.1. Taxonomy (NCBI): domain Eukaryota; kingdom Viridiplantae; phylum Streptophyta; class Pinopsida; order Pinales; family Pinaceae; genus Pinus; species Pinus tabuliformis. Next base: position 1,870,929,222 of record CM062817.1, read on the forward strand.
TGATTCAGACCCCCTCTCAGTATTTCCAACACATGTGGAGGACGAATCTCCACACAATTGTAGGCACATCTATAATAAGTATTTCTATAGCTAGCCACCCCAAGCCCTAGATCTATTATTATCTATATATTCATAGCCTTGTCCTCTAATTTCCCTTCGTGAAAGATATCATTTTCTCCTTCTTCTATTTTCTTACATAAAATCCATCAATGATAAATAACCTAATCCTTTTTTTAACACATTCGGTTATATTAATTCGAAAAAAGAGAGGTTAACACCTTGATACAATGCTTTTAACCAGATAAGGAGAGGAACCAGAGCAAAACTCCTTGATTTGTATTTTCCTCGTTTTATGTGAGATTGATTATCACCTATTTTACCTACGACATTTAACTTGTAGATTCTAACATATTGTTCCAATAGGAGAATGCATTTACTATTCATAGTTCACTAGGATGAAAAACAAAACACTAGAAGATGCACAACTAAATCTGGACAAATTATCATGGAGTCTGATGCAAAGTTGAATCTGTCTACTCCTTCTACTCTTGATTGATTGATTTCTCCTCCTTATGTAAGTGCATGCTACTTTGGTCATTAGAGCTAGAGTTATCTGCAAATCTCTTTCTGACCATGTCATGCAAAGAGTACAATGCTTGTTCAATATGGGAGAAGCATTGTTCGATCTTGTCAAGAGATATTCTGAGGGAGGTGCATCCGTAATATAAGAACCCCAATTCTGAGGAGCAACGCTCCTTCCATAGAATCTACAGAGCTTTAACTTGTTCAAGCTCTACTTTGAGGGATCTACATTGGGGGCAGTCATGTTTCGAAGCCATTGAGCGAAGGTAGGAAGGGGCAGAGGGGTGCACTGGGAGTTCTAAAGATTCTTAAGGTGTTGTGTGCAATGGGACGAAGGCCACGAAGTGAGCAAGAGGAGCACAACACTGCCACAAAAAAGAGACTGCAACTGGGCAAGAGGAGATGCACAAAGAGAGCAATGAAATGGAAAGCACCATTGGGTTGGGAGGACGAAGGAGAGAATGATAAAGAACCTGATCCTTATGATCCACTTGCCATTTATAATTTTTCTTTGTCTTGACTTTTCACTTTCCCAATATTTTTAACATTTTTCTCTGGTTCTTATTTATTATTAATATTATTATATTAATTATTAGGGTAGTATGGGGCATTACATACTTTCCCCTTCCAAGGAACTTTATCTCGAAGTTAACTTTAATCATATAACCTATAACTTATTTATTCATTTTTCCGTATCTTCTACACAACTTCCATTGTTGTAACTAGTATAAGGGTCACCCCAAGTGACCACAACAAGAATTGAAAGTTACATCACAACGTTGAGAAAGTGCAAGTACTCTTAAGCTCTTCTTCCTCAACTTTTGGAATTATTTGACCACAAGGGGAGCATATATGGAGTCAAATGTATATGATATGGCCCCAGGGGGGGGCATATATGGGGTTAAATTTACATTTAACTTTTAAATGTATGTGTAATACTTGGTCATCCTAATAAGGAATGGATCACATGTTCAATGTGTCAATAGATATATATAGGAATCATGTAGTCATTATTGGAGACATCTCATTTGGGATGTATGAATGTATTTGGGCATTTGGCACAATTTCTCCTATCATTTTCTATATTAGACTTGTGCTTCCCACTCATATTGGTGTACATGGCGTGTACTTCTGATTTTTTATGTAATTAGATCATAACATTTGGTATCAAAGCATATGAACCTAGGGTTTTGCTGCATCATCTTGCAATTTTCCCTATACATTATTTGCTCAGAAGCTTTACACTATGAGTTTTTTTATAATATTGGGAATAGATATCAAAGTAAAATTTGTAAAAATGTCAAATTTTGATTCACTATACTTTCAAAGGTATAATATATGGAAGTCAAGGTTTGTGAATGGTCTTAAAATTAGCTTCAAATGAGTGATCTTGAAATTTTCTGTATGTTTTTTTTTTGGAGAAACTTCAAACCATGAAAGTTTGACATTATTTAGGAGAGATATTTGATTACATATGGTAAAAAAATTAGATTTGTATTCACTATACTTTTGGAGATATAACCCATGGAAGTTAGGGTTTGTGAATGGTGCCCCAAAATTATCCTCAAACAAATGGTCTTGGAATTTTCACTATAATTATTTTTCTCATGCGCTTCAAAAATGAAATTTTTAGATAATTGAGGACATATATCAATTTATATTTGGTCAAAATTTCATATTTAGATTCATTACATTTTTAGAGATATACCCTATGAAAGCTAGGTTTGTGATTGGTACTGAAATCATCATTTAAATGAGTCATCCTGGTATGTTCATTATAACTTATTACTAGTGAAGTTTTAGAGTATGAAATTTCCAGCATCCTTAGGAGACATATAAAAGCACTGCAAGTAGAAATATCATAAGCATGTTTGATAAAAGGCCAAACAATCTACAAGTTTTGGGAAAGTTATGATAACTTTCAATTGGCACATCAAATTTTGATAAGTCTTATGGAAATGCATAGAAGACATATCAAAGCGCTATAGTCCAAAATTTTAGACAAAAAAATGTTGAAATTGCATTAATACACTAGAAGAAAACTTGGGCAAAAGGACAAACTCTAGAACAAGGTTTTAAAAAGTATGTTAACTTCAAACTATCATATATTTTGATTGGGGTGTGTGATTGGAATGATTCAAAAGTTGTTGGAAAGAGAAGATATAACAGATTATATTAGAAAAATGCTAATATCTATATTGAATCATCGTTGATTAAATATTGAGTTGTAATTTTAGGGTTTAAGTTAGACCATAAGTGAGAATTAATGGCAATACCTGAGTCCTCGAGAGATTAAGATAAAATGAAAAATTACAAGGCTCATTTTGGGACAAGTATTTATTTGAATGGTGAAGTTGGAGAGTATTAATAATTATAGTTGACATAACTTTACATGGGAAGCATTTGAAGGAATCTTCTCAAATAAATGGATCAAGGACATAAAAATGGAGACATTATATAAAATTCAAGATGAATTGTAAGAAACTAAATAATCGATCAGGAAGAAGGTGATTTTCTATCTAAGAGACAAAAAATTAATTAAACACTCATTAAGGAATTTAATAGTTGAAACAGGGAAAGAGTAGCAAGTGGAATTGGAAAAGGGATTATTCAGAGGAAGAATTTAAAAAGAAAGATGAAGAACTATGCAAATTGTGAAATCATATCAAAAAACTAATGGATGAAGTGAAGAGATTGAAAGAAGAAAACGTGCATTCTCAAACTAAATAAGAAATAAGTATCTTAGATGAAGATACTATCAAAATAATTGAATAGGAAATTTCCAATAAGAATGAACAAGCCCTACATACAAATGAAGCAAAATCAAAAATTCATTCTTAAATTGAATAAGGATAGTATAATTTGATAGATGGGTTGACATTGTAGCTCCAAAGGGAGAAAGAATGCAAGATTCAAGAAGGTCACCATAAGATATTTGAAGAAGTTGAACTCCATCTAGAGGATATGCATGTCAAATTGATATGATCCCAAAGGGGGAATATATGGGGTTAAATGTTCATGTAATGTGTATATTATGCATAATAAGGTTGTTTTAATAATGAAGAGAACAAATGTGCAATGTGTGAATAGGTATATATAGGATCATGTAGTCATTATTGAATACATGTGATTTGGGATGTATCAATGCATTTAGGTATATGGAGGAGTTTCTTCTATTATTATCTATATTGGACCTAAGCTAACATTGGTGCAAATGGTGTGTATTTCAGGGATGTTTTGTAATTGGATCGTAACATGGAACCCAACTTAAATTCTATTGTCTATGAAATTCCCCGAGACTTGAGACCTCATCTACCCCCATAGCATGCATCATGTAGCCTCGACATCTCATCTACTCCCAAGGAAAGCATCTCATCTACTCGCATGGTAAGCATATATTCTTGTACATCGCATACTCCGTACATATCATTTTCCCCAAGGTAAGCAAATCGTCTAGTACATCATGTCCCCAAGGCACTTCATCTACCCTAAGGTAGGCTATGGTTTGGTATATTCCATACCTTAGACAACTCATCTATCCCCAAAGTAAGCATCTAATCTAGTGCATCACATACCCTAGTCATATCATCTTCCCAAAGGCAGACATTTGGTGTGGTACATGATGTGCCCTATTAAAATCATCTACCTCTAAGGAAAACATTTGGTCTGGTACATCACATACCCCAACCATCTCATCTACCCTTAAGGTAAACATCTGGTTTGGTACATGGTGTACCCCAAGCATCTCATTCGCCCCCAAGTTAGGCATTTTGTCTAGCAAATCATGTACCCTAGGCATTTCAACTGCCCCCATGGTAGGTATTTGGTATGGTACATCATGTACCATAGGAATCTTATTTGACCCCGAGGTAGGTATCTAGTCTAGTACATCACATACCCATGCATCTCAACTACCCCCAAGGTAACTAGTAACCATTTGGTTTGGTACGTCATGTACCCAAGGGATCTCATCTTCCCCCAAGGTAAGCATCTAGTATGGAACGTCACATAACCCAAGCGTCTCATCTATCCCCAACGTAGACAACTGGTTTGGTACATCATGTATAAGTATCTCATTTTATCCTAAGGTAGACATACAATCTAGTATGTCATGTACCCCAACATCTCAATTACCCCTAAAGTATGAATCCAATATGGTACATCTCGTACCCCAGGCATCATGAAGGGTGACCTAAACTCCACAATTCCTACCAGGTATAACCCTAGGCATCGAAGTTTCACATGCAACTCCATCATTTCTTATAGACTTTGACATCACAAAAATAATATAAGACATAAAAAATACTAGCATAAACAGTAGATTGAGTTGTCCCCAACCCATAAGATAATACTTGTAGTTTTTATCCCTCATATGTATGGGCTCCCATGATATCATTAAATAAACCGACCCTCTCAACCCACTTGTGGATTTCTTGGCGTCACCTCTGTTGTACCTCAGGAGACAGTTCCTAGCTGTGGGGGAACGAGTGCCTGAAGCATTTTGAGATTGGATAAAAAGATTGAATTTAATGGCCGGAAGTACAGGTCATTAAAGCTTGTAACCAAAAGTTATGGTTTTGAAACCCTAGCCTTCTACAGCAGAATGGATAGAGACTATGACAGTTGCAGGGTGGAGATGTAAAGTAGAAAATGAAGGAGACGGAGTTTTGGCACAGGCAATTAAGAATCTGTGCTTCGACTTTGTAGAAATAATGATGGATGAAAAAGAAAAATATGAATGAGATTCCCAGATGTGGAGCGCTTCATTAAGAGCTTCAAGATTATTTTTAGTGATTATAATGAAATTTTAATGAGTACAATGAAATAAAATCATTAAAAACATATCCTAAAGAGTCAGTGGCATCTTACACTGTCCAAGAGAGGAAAAACATATATGAATGTTGAGACACATGAAAAAAACAATCACTGCAACACCAATGCTAGAATCAAACTGCATATTATTTAGGCTTCAAAAAGATTCTAGTTTACAATCCCCATCCCTCAGAACTTAACTCTAAACCCCTCAAAATATAATTTTTGGACTTTGAAACAGTTTCGGGCACATGTTTCTTGCTTTTCTTTTCCTGTCTTTTTTAAGTTGAAATAAATATCATTTTAATATTATATATATATTTTTAAAACAAGACTTCGGCCCTTACAAATTTACCATACAAATATTAAAATAATGGTGTTTTTTTTTAATTGAGACACAATAGGTGCGGGCCCCCATGAAAAACCCAATGGTTTCTGAACATGAACAAACTACCTACGGGTCCACCCTTAGTGGTTTCCGGAAACGATGAGAGGTGATGTCGCAAAGATTTTGGATCGTCGATTATTTGATGAGTGGTTTGCACAATCCGCTCTCCAGGAGCACTCCTTACTTTAACCTCCGTGCATTTTATGCCACCGGGGTGTCGTTGGATCTGAGCATGATAAAGTATGGACTATCGATTTTTCTGACTCACGTAAAAGATATAAAAATAAATTCATTAACCTTTGCGCTGGAGAGTAGTAATAATGGAAGGATACCACAAATTTTATCACAGTATTCTGTCTAGCTGAAGGTAATTTGATATTCAAATCTTGGGCAGTATTTTGGTGCTTCTAAAGGTGGACTTACACAAATCCATGATCACATCGAACCTTCCAAGATCTTGTTACACAAACATTGTTTCGACGGATATCAAATTTGCGTACAAATTATTCAACATAGAAAACACAAATTCGTATCTTCCAGCTTTCTCAATCATTCTGGTCAGTTTCAACTGCTCTATATACCTTGCTAATTCCAGGGGCTTGGTTTCTTTGATATTCTATAGCAGAGTCGAAAAATTGGTGGCAATACTACAAATGCAACAGAAGTGCACTTTGATTATCGGCTACCTCCCACTATGGGAACGCCATGCAGAGAAAGTCTTGTTTAGTAATTTTCCGCTATCCTCACTGACGATGATATAGCCACCACCAAACCGCCCAAGTAATTCATCGTCCTCGGCTCCATTGATAGATAGATTGAGATTATCTCCATAATGGCATTCATTCCTTATGTTTTCATTTTTTTGTTGGTGTCAGAGGATGCAGAGCAAACAATAAACTGTGTTCATTCTTGGTGATCGATATAACCGATCCCAGAATTCTCCATGGTCAGTCACTCATAGTTAATTCAGTCAATGTTTTCATTCATCAATTGATTATATAATGAATTTTTTTTCTTCTGGTGAAATAAGCTTGAGCTTCAAGTTTTATCCGAGAAATAAATTTTCATTATACAAATCGAATTCCAACATAAAACCCAATTTGCAAGACGTTTTTTGCAAAAACTAGTGTTGAAAGAACTGGCGAAATCTCTAAAATTATTTTCAATTTTTGGAAATCGTCAGCGATAAAGTCAATTGAGGGTATTTTACAAAAAAAACCCCTGTTGTGGATTTTTAAAATTCAATACCAATTGCCCGGAAATTGATCCCGAAATTTACTTCCTAGAGATGCTGTGCTTTCTCACACTTCAATGCCTTGAACCTTAGTAGAAACTCCAGGAGGTATTTTGTTGTTCCAATCTCCTCAAACCTTCAACCTTTTGGAGAAAAATAATGGATCCACATGTACATTGTAGCCGAAGTTGCATTCAACCAAATAATCGACTTTCAGGGGCTCCAATAGATTAATAATTTTCCTGGGAAATAATTTTATAATCATGCTTTTCTTTTGATGAGGGTCAATACATTTTGATTGGTAAACATAAACTTTGAAAATGTATTAGTTTTCCTTTATTTCTTTTTGACCTAGACATATTAAAATTTGTGAATTCTCCAGCATTTTAAAGAGAGATAGATGACCAACTTATGTTTCAAAAGTACATGCAATAATTTTCTCCCTGCTAAAATTGCTCCCCACAGAATTGCTTTCCTCTTCTATCAAAATGCAATCATGCTCATCAAAACATTGGTTTCCAGTTGATGCCTTGGGAAACTTACTGTTAATATGGGCATTCTCAGTTATATGCTTTACGCTTTGCTTTACAGAATCTGGGCAATTTGCAGAATTAAGACTTGTTTTCAGTTTTATCTCCAATGTCAAAGATGCTTGATAGCAAATTCATGAATGCCCCTTCATCAATATTTTCCAGCACAACAAATCCCATGATCTACTAAACCAAGCCACTTTAAATTGTTTCATCCAATGTGAGTGCCAACAACATACAATGCATTACTTTTATGCCATTGTCATCATCGCTTTACTGAGCCAAATTAAGCTACAACAACCTCCTCACAACATGCATCCAATGCATTAGTTTAAAACATAACATCATAATCTCATAAAAATGCAATCTACGTGCTAACTCTCACACATCATCATTAGAATACAACCTCATTGCTATCATAACACCTTGAATAGTAAGACACCACATGCTCATCAATTCCATCATTAAACATTTCATAAAAAAATATGTGCACTTCCACATGACATTCATGAAATACTATCATAATATTATAAAATCAACATATCTTTGTCAAAGATATGGCAACAACACATGTCTATATCAAATCAGCATATCATCATTATCAGGTACCATAAAACATAGATTTGTTTCCTTTGTTACATGCCTCATTAAGCATCTCATCGTAATAATTTCATGCAATTACCATATGTCATGATATCATGAAATCCCACATCAACATATTTACATGAAGAACATATTACATGACATCCACATAATAAATGGAACCACATGTGCATATAACATGATAAGTATGACAAGCATCTCTAGACCATCACAAAACATCATGTGTGTTCTTATCATGATTCGTAATCAATTTCATTAATATTATAACCAATTATTACATATAATGCAATAATATCGTCTAACATCCATCTAGGATCTAGGCTATGTCAATAATATGGGTGTCATGTTCTCATTTGGATACCAATCACTTTTAAATTATTATTTCTTCTTCCCCCAACAAGGAATTTTAAAATTTAGAGAATAAGTGTAATCGTCCTATCAACATTCTCAAGCTTTCATATATTTTCCTTATGAAGTACTATATTACACTTCAAGTAAGCCTTAGTCCCTAGGGGTTAGCTTGATTGGTGATGGTCATGATACGAAGTCTTGTGGAAAGTATGAGGTTCGAGGTTCAAATCCCCTTGATTTACCATGTGTGTCATTTGTTGGGGAGCATATGGGTTCACCTAAAGGTTATAGTGGTAACGGTCGGAATCGACCCCATGTCACACAAGTAAAAGCCTCGCCTAGTTGTCAATTCCTTTAGATGCAAAAATAAAATATTGAATCAAACCTCATCATCTAGAGGCTTAATCTCTAGCCATGTATTCTTTTTTCACCCAAGATTTTTTGGTGAAAATGAATATTAAGTTATTATTAACCTTACTCTCATTAATATTTAAATTCTCAACCCTGTGTATATTTGATCATCTATACATCTTTTGATTACTCATTCTAGGACTATGATACCCAATGATATGTAAACAATAGATCGTCAATATTTAAGGTTTTTTGTAATGCTTAATCCACTTGCACAAAGGGATAGTTAAGTCCCAACTATTTATCCATAATTTGGTAATCATCATTGTTCATTCTCATAAATTTTGGCTTATCTCATACTGTTTCCAATTCAATACCATTTGATATATTTTATCATAGATGCACCCTTCTTCAAATTGGACTAGGAATCCTTCCTCTTCACCTTTGTGCTTGTCAGATACTCTCTCTCTTTTTTCAACTGTGGTTCACGATCACTAGGTGGCCGCTACATCCAACGGTAATAATCCAAACAGATCCACCTGAAGAGATCTACCCGCCTACTTATCTGGTCGGGCCTAACCCCAAGGGCATTGAGGAGATTTGACCTCGTGACCTCCCAATTGAAAAGGTACTTAGCAACGGGAACTTGACCAATTGAACTATCCCTTGGGGTTGACTTGTCATATACTATATTTGGTTTAGAATTTGAGGCACTTAAATCCATTCATATCATTGTCATCCACTAAAGGTTTTATATGCTTGGAATACTTTGACAATAACTTCTCCCAATAGTTAATGGCACAACCTGATAAGTTACTCTATATTAAGTCTCTCTATATCATTAATACACTCACGAAATAATGAGTACAAATCAGTGAAGTACACCTTCTATTTGTTGATTCTCACTTCTTTCGTCAATTTATGCATAATCCTCCTCAACATGTCATTATAGAATTTCCAACAACATTCCTTCTTACAATTCAGTTGATCTCCTTGATCCTTTAAACCTTTGTCATGAACTATCCATATCTAGTCACGAATATTTGGTTCACATTCCATATCTTGAAACCTTAGAATTATATGGGTCATAAACCCTCACTAGTTGTCCCTAATCATCAATCTTGTTTCTCATCATGTCATTTGTAGGAATTGAACATAGGTGGGGAGGATAATAATATTTCCCTATCCATATCTTTCAAGGTTATAATATGTGTAACAAACAAAGTTCGTACTCTACAATAATCTTCAGAACACTTGGTACACGAAGATATGCATTGAGGATAAAAACATATATTGAATATTATTTAAAAGAATTGATATGAGATTATTACAAATGAGGATGAGGGCATGCTTTTATATCCAAACAGGTAACCCTTCACAAATGGTCATGTCCTTAGAGACATGCCTTTTGAATATTAACTACTAGTTAATTAATCATTATTAATGACTATTATTATTTATATTATTTGTATTTATATATATACATATATATTTTATTCATAACATTGTCTTCCTCTTCAGAAAGATTTTGTCATGAAATATCATTATTGACAAGTTGTATCATTTGTTCTTTGTCTTTGTAATCTATTCGCATCTTTTGGAATTCTTCAATTTGTCATCTTTGTTGATCCAAGATGATAAGATCCTCTAAGTGATAAATAAAATTGTTGGATTGAGAAGGGAACTGACCATCCTAAATCAATATTTTGTGGAATCTTTCGATTATTGGAAACTTGTAATGAATTGTTATCATCATAGAGAACTATGCAAACTTCAGTTTTCTTTGGAACATAAGTTTTTTAATCATGTTCTAAGCAATACAGATACGTAGATTGATTGAGATATTTGTTTATGCGATTCAAACGTAGATAAGGAGTTTTTTTGGTTTTCCTTTTCCTTATCATGTGTGTGGCAATATTCTGATTTACTTTAGGTATTGATGTTGTTGATTCGGTTGTAGAATCTTCACTTGGAATTTTCATGGTCTGGACTTCAACCTTTGAGTGTGTTTTTTCTTCAACAAACTTGTCTCCTTCTTGAGTTGTGATATTCACTAGATCAATATTCATTCCTTTTTCTTCAACTTGAATTTATACATTTGAAGATTTTTACGCTTCTTTCTCAATAACGTGTTGTACCTTGTTTTCCAATGACTTCTTGTCCTTCTTAAACTTCTTAATTTGCATTGGTAATTTTTCACTATGGTCTTTAAGTCGAGAAATCTCTTCATTTTTTTCAGTGGTGATTTTGTCAAGATCTCTTTGCATATTTTATAGTACTTTTTTACCTTCTTAAAAAATTACTTTTGAAAGATCTTGTATGTCTTCTGGTGTTACTGAACTTGGCTTCAATGTAACATCTTGTAGTGTATTTTTTCATTTTCGTATGAAAATGTCAAAAACTTCTTCTTCGTATTTAGGATGAAGGACCCTAGAGTTTCCATCCAAGGAGAACCCAAAATAATGTCACCTTGATTGTTCCATAGGGTTTGAACAGAGAATTGCAATGTAAATGTACAATCCCCAATGTTTAATTGTGAATTAATTATGACATATTGTTTTTTGTTAAGATAGTTTGGTTTTTTTATTATATTTGACTCAAGAATCACTAATTAGTTTGTGATTTTAGGGTTTATATCATTTTTACCTTTAGCTGGTGAAATAGAAATAATGACATTTTTCCCTGCAAGAATCCCCTTAATTTTAAATAGCACTAAAACACAATCAAATATAGTTTCTAAAAATTTCCCACTATTCGTTTCCATTTTTTTCTTTTTACAGAACAAGCCTATAAAGTACCTTATTATAAGTATCTTACTCAATGTTATATCTAACATTTTTTTTTTCGAAATAAGCCTATAAAATACCTTATTATAAATATTTTGCTTAATGTTATACTTAATAATTCTTTTTTACTTTTAAGTTAAACTTGAGTTGAACTTGGGTTATTTCTAGTTACTCTTTTTCTTTTTTAATTTTTTTAAATAACCTTAAAACTTTTTGATAAAATAAAAATAAAAAAATTCAAAATTGCACACATAATTCTCTTTAATAATCCATTTTTAAAATTTATTTATTTTAATTTTCATTGATCGACCTTTTTTTCCACAATTATAATAAAGCTTGAACACTTCTATTTCACCTAATATATATCAAGAAATTTTAAATAACCCTTTTATATGAGTTTGAGAATATAAAAATGTATTCTCCTTTTACCTTTTCTCAAATAACTTTTTTACACTCTTAGATTAACCTTTTTTTAATAATGGATGAATTTAAAATATAATAAAATACATATATCTTTTAACTAATTATATACTTAGCATATAGATTCTAATCTTTCTTAAAAGTTGTGTCCTTATATTATAATGGGTAATGATGATGTATTCATATTATAATGGGTAATGAATGATGTATTCGCTTTCTATAGTTATTTTACTTTTCAAATGAGTTACCCACCTTGTAAAAGCAATAAGGCTATTGAAATGGCATGTATGAAATATTTATATAGTCGTGGATATTACGAAATTGTATTTTGGGAATTTGTATGATGATGGCAGGGAAGATACTGAGATCGAGCAGTTCGTTGCGACCATCAATATATATAATGTTATATGGTTATTAATTTGCGACTGGGGCTAAGGTTTTGAGGCGACTCCTATTTCAGACCCTATAGCATTTTAAATGCGGCCTGACATGGCTGCTCGATACCCCGATATAACACGCCGCCATGCCACTGCCATTGAAAAAGAAACGGAGATCAATATGTTCTGGGTATCGAGCGGCCATGTCAAGCCGCATTTAAAATGCTATAGGGTCTGAAATAGGAGTCGCCAGGTTTTGGTGGCAGAAGTGTGGACATGCAGAGGATGGATGGGCTCCGGTGATGGTAGCATGGATAAGTTATGGGTGACAACGGTTACGGACGGAAAAGACAGGAAGGCGAAAGACCACGAAAATAGTAATTGTGTTGGCATGTAGTAGGTTATGTTAAGCTGCCGCTATCAGATGCAGCTAAAAATCCCCCCGAACCCGCGCACCCCCCTCTATTATTTTTTTACTTTTATCAAACTCTTTTTTTATTTATTTAATAACTTTTTTTTTAAATATATATTTTTTTCTTTATATAATATTTTTTAAGAATCTTTGATTTTTTTGGTGATTTTTTTTTTAATTTCTTTTTTTGTTTATAATAATTTTTTCCTTTAATAATTTTTCTTTTCTTTCTTTCTTTCTTTCTTTCTTTCTTTTTTCTTCCTTTTTTTTTATTTCTTTCTTTTCTTTTCTTTTTAAATAGTCAACAAGCTAACAACAAAATTGGAGAACCTCCAAAAGTTTGTGCAGCAAAACGCTTGAATCACGACAGCAATGAAGTTGACGACAAGTTTGATGGCCAAAAGTCAGATTAGGTTGGCTCTATGCAGCGACTAAGCAACTAGAAGATCGAACAACTCTAAAACCAATGTAATGAACAAAGTACTTTACAATAATCTTCAAAACACTTGGGACATGAAGACATCCATTAAAGATAAAAAAATGTTTATTAAATATTATTTAAAAGAACTGATATGAGATTATCACAAATAAGGATGAGAATCTATTTATATATCTAAACAGATATCCCTTCACAAACAATCATATCATTAGAAACATACTTTTTCAATACTAAGTATTAATTAATTAATCATTATTAATAACTATTATTATTTTTATTATTTTTATTTAGATTTTATTCATAACCATATGACTACAATTTTTACAATTTTAATTTATATATATAAAAGATCTTTATCCGTTTTTGATTAATTCTTAATTTGCACTATTTTTTTCTCTTTGAGAAGCAATGTCCTCAAAATAAAAGGCAACATCCTCAAAATAAGGAAACCTAATAATCATACATTATGGCTTAAGCTCATAAATCACCCTAAATTGATCTTATACCAATATCTATCATTCACATTTCATTTTTAAATCATGTCATTATAGTATTTTTAAATCATGTCATTATTACTATGCACCATTTTCAAATCAATTTTAAGTTTCTAGGAATTAATAAAGATATGTGGATTCTAGTATGCTAGGAAAAATAAAAGCCACATATCCGCTTCTTAGGCCATGAATTACTTATTTGTCACTCTTTATTAGGCTAACAAGAAGGTTATCTTTAAGGATACAATATATCAAATAAAAATGTCAAGACCAAAAAGTTAAACATCGTCATTACTTTATTATGTCTCTATAAATTAATTGTCATTGTTAGCTTATTCACCCTTCAAAATACCTATTCAAATCTAATAATATGATATCATCTAAATCACTCAATAAAAATATTCATTTATATTTTGTATTAGATGACACAACTCAAAAACATACTTTAACTTATGAACGACAATATATGTACTAATTGACCTGCAATGTAGTGACAATATCTATTATAAGTAAATTCATTGATATAAAGCACGGTTGTCATTATATAAAAACAAAAATTAAATTAAATGAAAATAGAATTTTATTTTTTTTACAAATAGAATAATATTTTTGTTGAGTAGTGAGAAAATTTGTTATAATTTTGTTGTTAAATTAATAAGGGAACATCTCGGATGCGGGTGCTTGACAGGTCATACAGTATGATGGAGGCGCATGGAATGGGCAGGTGTCAGCCCAAGCGCGCCACGGGTTATAGTTCTGGACGGGCGAGCTGGTCTCGCACAGGTATATTAATGGTCGCATTAACTTCCTCCTATTGTCTCCTGGTTATCTGCGCTATGGCGTTCAATAAGTCCATCATTCCCGCGGCTTCGTCGCAGACTACTGTTGCCTTATGGGTTGCTGCTCTGAGTGTATCCCTGAGCCACTCTGTTAGCGAGCTTCTGCCTGTCATACCTTCCCTCGGCTCTAGAGCATTCTCTACTCGTTTTGCTCTGGTTCCAGGTTCTCACGGTCGTGTCGGGGTTCAGTCTCTGCTTTTCTCTGGGCATTGGGTTCCTGGTCTTTCCTCTCTGTGTATCAGCTCCTTGGACAAGCCTCTGCTCGTTACCATGCCGCGTGAAAGGCCCAGAATGGGGAGCAGGCGAGGCGGTTCTCGCGGTCGCGCCACCTCTCAGCGGTCCACCCCCATCTCGCACCCTTCCTCGGAAGCATTAGATTCTGGTCGTAGCAATCCTCCAGTCACCAGAAGTGGCAGGGGCAGGGGTCGAGGACGCGTCCGGAATGAAGAATGTGAGCATAATGCTCACCCCACTGTCCGCTACCGCATCCCGTGTTCGTTAGCCAATTCTTCCTTCATAGTTTCAGTTACAATTGAAAAATGTGAAGCTGTCCGGGGTTCAGGAGCGGCCCATCCTGGGGTTCTTGCAGACCAGAGGACGGCAAATCCGATTGATAATCAGCGCCAGGTCATGGGAGGTCTCTCTGAGGTGAATCCTGAAGCCACTGCAGGTCCAAGCGCGCCAGCACGAGGAGAGCCTACAGGCTCAGAGGTTCATCAATCTGACTCTGAGGACTCACTTCAATTCGGGTGCAGGGTCGTTGAGGAGCCTTATACCTCCGAGGACGACTGATCCAGCCCGTGCCTCCGCTCTTTGCAGTTTCTGAAGTAGGAGCTAGCCTCCTTTTTTGAGTCTCAATGTCAATGCATGTATCAGGTCTCAGTCAGTCACTGTTTCGTTTATGTTTAGCGATGTCTAGTCATTTTGAGTTTTATGCGAAGTCAAAAATACTGCTGTAGGTCTTCTGGGTACTGAGGTCAAGCATAGTTCTGTAAAATGCCAACTTCATGGCAAGACTTTTCAAGGCAGCTGCCTTGCTGTAACTTTTTTGTATAATTAATAGAAGTAGTCTGATTGAGAAAAAATAAAAAATTAATAACGGAACAATTATTTATGGTTGTTATCCACAAAATGTAAGCTAACTCATCACTATTATTTATGGAAAATGATACTCTTTGAAATTACACGTTGGTGGTTTCTAAAGGGCAAGTTTTCACTCCTGCTAGATGCCTCTACGTCCTAGGTCGTTAACCTTTTTCCTTACGTCCAAGGAAGATGAACTCTTATGCAGGTAGAAACAGTGTTAAAGCATACTCCAAACCCAATAGACAAATAGAAGAATATTCAAATAATCAAATATTTTTTTCATTTTCTTATTAATTCCAATCCATTTATAATTTATTTTATATTAATTAACCTTTTAAAAATATATTTTTACATTTATTGTATTTCCATTAGCAAACTATGAATCTACTACTTTCTTATATCATAAATTGCTTGTTACCAACAACAAGGTTATCTTTCAAATAAAAATGTCAGTGACCAAAATGTTAAACATCACCAATACTTTATAATGACTCTATACACTAATTGCACTTATTAACTTATTTATCATCCAAAATATCTTCTTTTTTTCCCAATGAAAAATCGTAATCTTCTATTATATATGGAAAATTACATGTTGTATATGTATGTGGCATATGCCATACGTGTGACCGTAGTCATCAACTTGTATAAGTCTATACATATAACCCAAGTAGGGTGGACCTTCAGAGATCAGTAAGTGTTTACAAAGAGTAAAATTTCAAAAAAAAAATCTGTGAATTTTCTGTTTGTTGGTGCCTCAAAAATCTATGATAAATTAGGGCCTATTGGCCCTTTGCTGCATCTGTTCTATATAAGTCTTGTGATAGTACTGGTATGCATGTCCCTGTCTTTGTTCATGTATCAGTCATTCACCCCTAGGTTGATGTGTCGCCTCTTTTGAAAGCTGATCTGCAGATTTGTTGCCCTCCCCAGGCCCATACGAATGCGGAAGAAATGGGAAACAGATAGGTGGAGTAGGAGTCCCCCCCACATCCCTGTTCTTGGGTTGAACCATCAAAGTAGGCCTAGGGACGAGCATGATCTATTGCTTCAAGGGTGATAGTTTGAGTCGAGGTGGGTAGGTCCTCGTCCGAGATTTCATTATAATTTTGAAAATTCTCGAGGTAATCAAAAGCCACCTGATTTTCTTACTTTTGATAATAATATTGTTCCTGCATAACTAGATATTCCAGCACAGGATCAAAGGGAGGTTTCGGATTTTCATGGTGGGGGCTGCATTCCACCAACTGTTCCATGCTTCCATAATTCAGTTCCCTTCCCATCATTGGTTGATGTTTAGCATGGACAAAACCTGTTCCCATATTTGTTGTGTGATAGTGCAAGACAGAAATAAATGCTCATTTGATTCCTCCTCCTGACGGCATAAAACACACCAAGATGGACCCTGAAAATATCTTTTCATGAGATTAGTGCCTGTGGGTGTCTTATTCATGATCATATTCCACATGAAGAGGCGCATACGGGGCGGTGCCTTGAGTTTCCAGATCATTCGCCACCAACTTTCCAGTACATTGGGCTTATGAGCAACGTGGATGATGGGGTATCCATCTTTAGGTGTGTATGCCCCATGCACTGTCGGAGCCCAAATCAATTCATCCTCGTCGTCCCTTATTCACACATGTGATTCTGTTAATGCATTTGTATAATGCCTCCACTCCTGACTCCATAGATCGGGGATACCAAGATCAGCTGCAGACATCCAAGCTTGTTGAAAAATAGTAGTATTCATCCGATCCACGATATGAGCTATGGTGACGATGCCTCTGATGTTAGAAATGCATTCAGTTCCGGGGGAAGGTTGTACATATTGCCGCATCCAATCCATGGATCAATCCCAATGCGAACTGTTGTACCATTTCCAATTCGCCATGTTAGCCCACTCCTGATAGTGGGGAGAGTTTGTATGACTGCTTTCCAGATAACATATATTCCATGTTTGTTCCACGATAGAAGCCAGACCTAATCCATGATATTCTAAGGCTAGATATATTTATAAGTGACATCTTTTGTCCAAAAAATTTTGGTCTTCAAGAGGAGCCAAGCCAGCTTGGCCACTAATGCATGACCGAAAACTGGGAGATCCCTGAGGCCCCAACCGCTCCCCCCACACCCCACACTTTTTAGGTACAACAATTCATCTCCATTTAACCCAAGCAAAGGGTTTACCTTCCTTATGCCCCTTCCATAAGAAATTACAGCAGATCCTTTGTATTCTAGATAGAATTCCTTGAGGAATCCGGGGTGGCTTCAAGAACAGATTTAATAAGCACTAGACGCCCTGCCCTGGACAAGAGTCGATGGATCCAGTTGTTCAACCTTTTTTCTACCTTAGCTACCAACCAGGTCCAGTCAACAATTTTGTATCCATGAGATTTTATGCAGAAGCCCAGGTATTTCAATCCATCCTCCAGCTATAGACTTTGGAAGGGGAATTTTTGATATGCATGACGGTGTTCCTGTGGAGAGCAAGCCGTTAAGGTAATGGTGGATTTTGGTAGGTTGATTTCCATCTCCGTGGCTGTACAAAATAATCGCAAAACCTCAGAAAGAGTGTTGAAGTCATGTATGCCTCCATTGAGGAATATAAGTACATCATCCACGAACAGGAGGTGAGTAAGTATGCATTGGTCTGTGATCTTGAGTCCCTATAGCCTCCCTACCCTTTTTTCAAATGAGATTAGCTTGCTTAAACCTTCCATGACAATCAGGAAGAGAAGAGGGGAGAGTGGGCATCCCTGTCTGAGTCCCCTCTCTGCATGGAAGAAGTAGGAAGCATATCCATTTATGAGGACACTGAAAGAGACAGATGTAATGCAACACATAATCCATTGAATGAAGGGAATAGGGAATCCAAGGTGAGTTAATATCATCCTGATGTATAGCCAACTAACACGGTCAAAGGCCTTTGAGAGATCAGTTTTGAGAATGGATCCTTTCAGATTCTTTAGCTTGATGGAGTGGAAGGCTTCCTGGGCAGTGGAAATGGCTTCACGTATCTGTCGATTGTGGAGAAAGGAAAATTGTTCAGAGGATATGTTATTCGATAGTATCGGCTTGATACGATTTGCAATGATCTTATCAATAATCTTGTACAGGCAGTTACAAAGGGATATGGACCGAAAATCACTAAAGGATTGAGGGGAGTCCACCTTAGGAATAAGGGCTATGAAAGTAGTGTTAATGGCCTCATACAATCTCCCAGAATTTATGCATTCCTCGATTACCTTGAGAAGATCCGAACCAATGATATCGAAGAAGAATAGATAGAATTCCACCGACCAGCCATCCGACCCCGAACTTTTATCCTTCTTGAACCATTTCAATGTGCTCTCCAATTCTCCCATTGATACAGGTTTGATAAGATCCTCCACTGAGTCTGGATCCACAAATCTAGGGAAATGCCCAGCAATTTAAATAATTTCTGCAAGTGTTGCTCCAAGGGGAGCTTTGAAGAGCTGCCTAAAGTGAGTATTCCCCAAATGTGCCAGCTGATGAAAAGTGTGAGCCGACTGCCCCTGTTCAGTTGGCATCTGCCATATAGTATTGTTGGCCCTCCTCCCTTTGGCAAAGTTATGAAATAACTTTGTGTTGTCATCCCCTGCTTGAAGCCAGATAGCTCGGCTTCTGAGTCTCCATGTCTCTTCCCGTTCCAGCAGAATCTTAGATCTCTGGGCCTCCAAACCCGTCAATGTGGCCTTTGCTTCAATAGTGGTGTACCCTCTGCCTTGGTCATCAGTCAGATCATCAATATGGCGCTCAATGTCACAGAGAGTCTGTTCATCCCTGAACTTTTTGTCTTTTCCCAGATTATGGAGAGTCTTTTAAGATTCATTAGATTACTACAGAATCCCTCTACCACACAGTGATCATTTGATAGTGGGTGGTCTCTCCAATACTCAGTAACTAATCTATGATAATAAGGGTCCTTTAACCAGGTCGCATTTAATTAAAAGGACACCCGGGCTTTTGTGATGGGCTAGCCAGCTCTAAATAGATGGGGGAATGATCCGAGATCCTGCCAAACCCCGCCTATTGCTTGTAATTTGTGATGGATGCCAACAAATCTTCATGAATGAGAAAATGGTCCAATCTTCTGCCTAATGTCGCATATCCAATCCTTCTGTTATGCTAAGTCGGCATATTTTGTTCATAGGGATATCTATAAGATGATGTTGCTCCAATAGTAGTTCCAATTGGTCAGAGAGGGGATCCAACTGTGAGTGATGACCCTAGGATTCTTCATGGCCAATGGTGAAATTTAGGTCTCCTCCTAATATGGTAGTGTTGTTGATCAGAGAGAGCCCTAATAGATTGTCCTAGAAATCTAGTCTATTATGATTAGGAGCATATATATTAACAATGTGAAGATTCTTGCCCAGCTCCGCGGAGAAAATGTCCAACCCAAGGTACCCATGGCCACCCCATGCAGAGATAGGTTTAATGGTACAGGAGTTTACACCTAGAGCGATACCCCCCAATCGCCCCATGACATCCAAGGCTTGAAAGCTCCAACCAAGCTTCAAAGAGTGTAGGATCCAGGTAATCTGCTCTTCCATACCTAGGGTCTCTTGTAGAAAAATAATATTGCAAGGCTCGGAATCCAAAAGCCTCTTCAAAGCTAGTTTTTTGGAGGGACTAGCTAAACCCCTACAATTAAAAGATATCCACTTCATGGGGGAACCATAGCTAGGGTTTCATGTGCTCTAAGTACCCTTTCGATGGTGTTCTGTTTGCCAAGGGCCACATCAACCCCTACAAGATTAATGGCTTTAGAAATCTTAGAGGGACGCCCCGGGAAGGTTTGGTCTCCATAATCGAAGATGAAATACCTAATCCAATCGATTCTGGAAGTGCAGGGATACGGGAACGGAGGTTATATGAATGCGATCGGGAGGAAGTGGATGACACAGATGGATCAGACTGGCCCGAAGAAAAAGCAATAGGGGGAGTGGTGGAAAAGATAGCCGAAGGTGGGTCAAGCGAACAGGTGATAGGAGTGGAGATCATACAAGGGATGGATGCAAATGCAGACAAAGAATGCATGAAATTACTAAATTTCAAAACAGAGGAGTAGAGAGGAGGAGTTGTACCCATGGATGGAGCAGCCGCCGCAGCAGTCTGGGATCTTGTCATGGGTGGGGATATAGGTGGAACTTGGACAGAACAAGTTGGCCGAGTAGTGTCCCCAACCGCATCCATTGGACTAGTAGGTTGTGAAGGTTGATCTTCCACTTGTGGTTCATCAGGCTGCATATGCTTTTTTCCCTTTGCAGATGGAGGAGATGATGGTGAAACGAGAGGACATTCCTTATACAGGTGCCCTACCTTGTGACATCTCCAGCACTGGAAGGGGACCCCTTCGTAATCAAGGATTTGCTTGTGAGAAAAATGTCTCCAGTGGAGGGTGATCTTCTCCTCCAATCCTTCCCTTGTATCTAGATGGACCAGGATTCGTGCCATGGACATGTTGCCTAAAGATTCGTATGTCTTTTCATGTTCCAGATAAGTCCCCAGGGCATTTCCTATGCGAATGAACACATCCTCCAACCAAAAATGCATTGGTAGCCCTAGAAGACAAACCCAAATTGGCCCTGCACCAAGTTGTTCCCTTTCTGGGTCAAATAGGGGGCTCCATCATTTAAGCAGCACCGGGGAAAGTTCAATGTGCCAATATCGCGAGAGGATCCAATCTGTATACTCCTCCCTGTGGAATCTGAGAGAAAACCACCCGCGGGTGAGAACAGTAATCAAGGGTAGTTCTTTAAGAAGTGAACCCCAAATTTCCATGGTCCAGAGACGTAGACGCTCCACAGAGTAGTTTCTCCCTCTGACTCGACCCACCAGAACCCTGTTGGCCGTATCCACCACCTCTCCCATCATGAGATCTTCCCCCAGTGTGAGGTTGATGTCCTTGTATGTCGCCTTTACGCACTTCCCATTCTTTAATTTGTTGGATCTTGGAGCCGTCGGGTAGTCCCAGAAAGGGCCGCAGCTACCCTGATGCGCTGCCTGTGGGGAATGAGGGGTGCATTTAGGGTTAGGGACAGGTTTTCTTAAGCATCCTGAGGGAATGGGGAAATAGAGCATAGGACAGTTAGGGATAGGGTTAGAGATGCTAGCTGGAGAGGAGAAATGGGGGGGGAAGCCCAGGTTGAGTGATTCTGTGAGATGAGGGGGTGCCGAGAGAGCGGTAGGGAGAGTAAGGTCAGGGAGCGGGGAGTCGAAAGAAGGAGAAGGAGAGATGCAAGCCGCAATGAGCTTGAGGGTTGCAGGGGAAAGCAGAGGACAATCCAAGCCAGAAGATGCGTCCAAAGCAACTGAATATGGCAGGTGGGGCACAGATGGCCCAGGGCAGTTTGTGACAGGTATCTGTGCAGACAGCGGATGAAGCGGCAAGCAAAAGGAGCCAGACCCCGACACGGTGTGTGGGCACGTCCAAATCTCCTCGTAGAGGTTTGGGTTCACTGAATAGTCGATGGCTTCCGAGTCCATTCCGACAATCGCGAAAGAAGTCAATGGAGCGGTAACGATTGAGTGAAAGGGAAGGAGCCTAACCGCACACCGTAACGGAGGGGAAATTTGCATGTAAGAGTCGGATGAAGAGTGATAGCGGCTGCAGAGAGTCCACGAAAGCTTACCCTAAACCATGAGGCGCTACATCACGGAGGATCGGAGCCATCATTCCTAAATTTAATTTCATAGGTATCATCCAAAATATCTTATACTAAAATGATATACAAATATGATAGTATGATATTTTATAAATCGCAAAAAAATTATTTCATTTTTACCAATCCACATGCAATATAGTGATAAAATATCAACTATAAATAGATTCAAATATAAAGTAAGGTTATCATCTTATAAAAACAAAATGAAGTTATAATCCAAAAATCAAAGACCCTGGAGAAATGAACTTTATATATGTTTATTTGTTTTTAATTTTCTTATTAATCTCTGCATAAGGTGACAATTCACAATCCATTTATAATTTGACTTTATATTAATTAATATTTTTGTTTATGAATTTTTTTATTTATTATATTGTTTTATAATAGTAAGTATATTATTCTTTTTAATGATTGAATTATATTTATTTATTATGACCTACGTAGATAGATTTTGAGTGTTACTGGACAAACGTAAGTAAGACTTCAAATTTTTTTTCGAGTTTTTGATGAATTTTGGTTGAGCCTCTTAGTTTTTCTTTATGACTTTATAAAGGTAGATTACTTAATTTTTTAAGTCAAAATTACTTTAATTTTTGCTTACTAGTTGTTGATTAACTATTTTTTAAAGCTAAAAAAAATATAAAAACTTTTGATTTATAAAAAAATCTAATTAACTTAAATTGATAATATATATTTATAATATGATGTAATATATCAATAACCATATATTAACTAATAATTATATATATATATATATATATATATATATAAGTTAATTAAGATTATTATATATATATATATATATATATTAAGTTTGTGACTAATCATAATAAATACTCAAGAAATTTTACATTTTGGTATTTCCATTTCATGTCTTTATGTTTAATATTGTCTACTATTACTTTTGAAGACATATATATTGTCTCAAAATATGTGACAATTGGTGGTGTACAATCTACAAAATTACTTAACAAAAAACAAAATTTATAGTCATACACACACTTCAATTGAGATTATTTGATGCTTCCATTAGTGACTTGTTAAGATCCACACCTTGGCCACACTGGCTGTAATTCTCATTGCCATAGTCATTGATTTTGGCAGCCAACATATCAAAATGTTCTTGATATTCCACTATCTGTCGCCAAAGTGTATCAATTTCATCCTCCTACATGGTTGTCTTTACTATCAGGACTTGGAATTTCTCCATCTCTTGTACAATTGTCATCAATCGTTCCTTGAGCTTCAAATCGATCACAATTATATCAAGTTGAAGGACATCCATTTTCTTCATTAGTTGGGTAACTTTTTCCTTGTAATTGCATCTAGAATACTAAGCACAACTGCTATTACCCCATGTGATTACCTTATTACAATCCCTAATTAGATATTCATTCTAATTGTGCATCCTTGTTGTCAAGCGTCCTCCCCCCCCCATTCTAGGACTGGTTCATTAAGCGTTGTAGGGCCCACTAAACGGTGCTCTCCATAAGTCTTGGCCTGCACCATCACCTTTCTCCCAGGGCAACGTGGTGGACCCAAAGACACATAGTCCGTCAAAAGCTACAGCGCTTTCATATGATAATATAATGCTTGCACGGGGTTGAAACAAATCAGTTAACAGGTTGGAGCCCAAGTTTGCTTGAGTGACTATAAAGCCACCAAACAATACCACCCATAAATGCTCATGTCTTGCCAAGGAATTATTAATGTTTGGGACAAAATTGGACTTATGTTGTCTTGATTCTTGAGCAAGCCTTTTGTAACAACCCCTGGTTGATTTTCCATGTAAATAAAATAAGACCAAGGTCATGGGATGTGTATTCCAAGTTGAATGATGGGAAAAACATTATAGTGGGTGTCACTTGTGGTTTATTAATGGCTATGGAAATTGACAAAGGCAAACTGGAAATAATTGACATTTAATTATGAAAATAAAGGAAAATAGGAGAAAAGGAAGGTGAAGAGACACGAATTTGCATGCAAGGGAAATTAGAGGAAAATGAAGAAAATGGGACATCAATAATAAAAAGGCATCAGGGAATCAATTCACAACTTTGATCAACTTATGGTTTTTTTTAGTGTAGCATTTGGCTCTTTTACACTCTTGCACACTTGGAACATTCTTTGAGCACTTTGGCATTCACTTGGATTTGGAAGAAGACAAGCAAGAAAGCAAAGGGAAAGCAAAGGAAAGCAAGGACACGCAAGGACACAATTGGATCAACATCTACGGTAACAGATTGCATGTGTGATATCCTTGCTAGTTTTTGGATGCATGGTATATGCATGTGGTTCCTTGGTTATGTATTTTCTTTGGCATTGATATTTTCTTGGATTGACAATGGTTTCAACTTTTCCTTGCCATTTCCTGGATAGCCATGGTGTAGTGGGTTCCCCATTTTTATTTTTTTTATTGGGTCTCAGAGTTCATATGGTTGTGGGTTGGAACAAATTCTTTGGAGACCTGAAACAACTTGGGTTCCCTGGAGGCTGTGGGTTGAGTTACTAGTCCTTGGAGCCTATGGGTTGGGACAAATTCTTTGGAATCTGAAATAGGTCAGGTTCCCTAGAGGTTGTGGGTTGAGTTACTAATTCCTGGAGCCCTGGACAACTTGGGTAGAGACTTTTCTGGTTGATGTTAGTGATTTATAGATTGTATAGGTGAGATCACTGTGCTTAAGGGTTGAGGTGGTTTCACCTATGGAAGCCCTAGTTGGTATTATTTTGGTTTAACCCATATGATCCCACATTCATGCTTAGAATATGACGCAAGGGTGATTGGCTGAAAGAGAGATTCGGTTTAGCCCAACCTATGGTCAAGTGGTATGGGGAAGTCCCTGACTTGGTTGGAATTTTCATATGTTAATACAAGTTATTTTCCTATTGTGATCCATGAACACTTTTACTGGTTATTATGGTGATCTTATGGTTGATTTGCCATAGTTTCTATTTTGGTTATATGCTAGTTATATGTAAGGTTTTATGATGTGCTCTAATTATGAATCTTGTTCATGGTTTGATAAGTTACTAGATGGTTGATGAATGCATGGGCTAACAAGTGTTGTTGCGGCTAGATTAAAAGGGCATAGAGCCTTCTTGGTGATTCTCATATGAAGTTCAGAAGTTTATGATCAGATATGCATTCATGACCTGCAGCTTATATGTTTACTATATGTTTCATGAAATGTCTATCTTGCATTAGGCATGTATAAGTCAATATATTTATCAAGCTTTAATTGTTTAACATTGTTATCATCATTGTCATGATTTTGGAAAGTTACAAGCAATTCTTGGTAGTGGTCTAGAGGCTAGCCTGAAAAAGTAGCATAAATCTCGCAACCACATGCTCTGAACTGAAGATTTTGGGTCATAACCACATGCAAACAAGCTTATAAGGGTGGTTGGAGCCTCATAACCGCATGCACAGTGCGTCAAGACTGCGGTTGGGGAGTAAACCTAGTGAAAAAAAGTTCTTTCTTAGGGATTGGTCACCTGGGGTGGTTGGTAGGCTCCTGAGTGATCTATAGTCTCTAAGGGATGTAAGTTTTCTTTTGCTTTATAGGCCCCACTTCCATAACTGAAACTTGGAGGTTCGGTCATATCATAGTGACACTCAACTCATGTTTACCCTAGAGAGCTTGTAAAAGTGGGTAAATGTGGGATGGGTTGTTACAAATTGGTATCAGAGGGAGGTTGTAGCAGTAGACCTTAGGCTAGATGTGATTTTTATACATGCATGTCAGTTGTTTATGAGTTTATCATGTATGCATGTTAGTTAATTATTGTTATGGATATCGTGACCTTATTTATGTGTGAATTGATATGTTTGTGAAGTTATATCGCGATAATTTGGATTGACTATGCAAATGAGATAGCCTCAACTAAAATACACTAAGGTATGATTTTGATTGCCTTTATTTGGTTTATCTAACATGACATGCTTACAGGAGATAGAATATCAAAGATGAAGAGAAGAATTGTGGACTACAGTTCACATGCCTACCCTTACAGGCCTGATGTAAATTTAATGGAATGGGATAGGTCAGTTGAGCAACAAGGAAAAGAGTACTCTCCTGATTTAGCAGATACACCGAGAAGTTTCAAGTCATAAATCAAAATTTGTAAGGCAAATAATAGCAGGTTGATTAAGGCATGGGAAATACATGCCAGAGCTCAATAAAAGCAAGCAGAATTTAATGTAGTCATCCTTCATAGTCTTTCAAATTTGCAAAAGTAGGGACCACTGAGGATAAGTCATGGACAGGAAGAAAAGACAAATGGCACATATGGTAGCAGGTCTCAATCAGCATATAGGTTGGACAGGGATGACAGATTCAGAGGTGGCAGATCTTTGGATACACCTAATAGGCGGACTAGCACTCATGGATTTTATTTTAGTTTCGGTTCTGAGAGACATCATGGTAATTACCGCTAGCATCCTTATAGGAGAAGTGAGAAGCAGTATTTTCTAGAGGAGTTCAAGAAATCCAAGCCTCCTACTTTTTAAAGGGATGTGAAGAAGTCATAAGATGCAGAGGCATAACTACTTGGTGTTGGGTCTTGAAATTGTCATTCATTTCCATTACACTTTCACTATCATGTCCATATATCACCTCCATTTCACTACCATGTCACTACATTCATCCCACTTTCATTATCATTGTGTCACATTTATGTTTTTCCAAACTTTATTAATTCTTAGCCTTTTTAAGTGAATTTGTGGTTAAAAATTAGAAAATAATGTGCATATGCTTATACCTAACAAGTGGGTTGAGATTGTTGACATGTGTAGGTCAAAAGGAGGCTTCTAGAAGACCTTTATGTGGCACCCTAAGGCCAAATTCGAATTTGAGTGGAGAGGATCATCGGATCATGAGGATATGTGTCACATTTCCTAATTATATTGAAATTCTAAAACGACATGTGTCTTATTAGTTCCTATTTTGATTAGGACTCTAGAGGTAGAGGGAGAGATTCATGGACTCTCATTAATGAGATGACTTCTCATCTTTTTGTATAAATAGGAGATCTCTCTCCTTCATTTGTTAGCATTTTGGTAGCTTTTTGGATAGCTTGGAGCTTGTAGTTTTTCCTTGATGGCTTTGGAAAGCTTTGGAGAGCTTTGGAGAGCTTTGTTGTACTTTGTAATTTTGAAGAATTTGAATAAAGCTTTGATGTTCTCAACATGGAAGGAGACGTGAAGTAGATGTCATGGAGCATATTAGAATGTAAGGTAGAGTAGATTTTGTTTTGTAGTTTTGCTTTGATTTCATTCAAGTGTGTCATTTTATTGCTTTAAGTTTGATAGTTTAGATTTGCCATTCATACAATTTTAATTCATGCAAGTGTGTTCAACCGGTTGATTGTAGATTTATCTAACTGTGTAGTCTATGCTTAACAAAATAGTCCAAGAAAGTAGTCCTCTTATTTTCCAATTGGTGCTTGGAGCATTAGAGCACACAGTAGATTAGTTTTTCTTTACATGTTTCTTGTATTTGCTTATTAGATTAGTCACTCATTACATAAATGGTTATTTCCGGAGCCTTTAGTTGATGAATTCAAGCTAATTGGCGAAATATTGAGTTTATGAATGAGATTTTCT
Source organism: Pinus tabuliformis (assembly GCA_031772625.1). NCBI lineage: Eukaryota > Viridiplantae > Streptophyta > Pinopsida > Pinales > Pinaceae > Pinus > Pinus tabuliformis. The sequence goes on from CM062817.1 coordinate 1,870,957,223, forward strand.
TGTTGTTTAGTACCTTTTCTTTCTTAATATAGTCACTCATGTTATAAGCTAATATTTCCGGAGCCTTTAGCTGATGACTAATCTTCAAGACTAATTGGTGAAGTGTTATGTTTATGAGTTTAATTGTTATTCATTAGTTTAGAGTTAGAAAGCATTTTCTCATGTTATAAGCTAATATTTCCGAAGCCTTTAGCTGATGACTGATCTTCAAGACTAATTGGACAAGTTATGTTTATGATAAGATTACTTGTTGATCATTAGTTGCCTTTAGTTTAATTGTAGTAGTTTTATTTTTTCTTTCTTGGATTTCATTTAGCTATTATCATTTTTGCTTTTATTTCATAGATATTTTGCCGGCTTAGATTAATCTAACTATTCAAAGTTTTGATTTGTTTCATTTTCTCCTTTCTTTAGAAATTAGATTCTAACATTAGAAGTTATTAGTTTTAATTGTCCATTGACATTTAGAGAATTCACCTAGAAGCATAGCTTTTCTTTCTTAGATTAATTTCCTTAAGCATAAGAAACAAAACCCCCAAAAACCATAAAACAACGAAGTAAGAAAAATGGTTAACCAAGCACATATAGTGCACCACACTTCATCAATTTACGATACCCGAATTGATAATTTATGTAGAGCAATTTAGGACACTAAATTGACTAGACATTTTGGCGTAGTTGCCGAAGAAGTGTAATTAGGAGACCTTATTTCTTACATCTAAAAAATACATTTAATGATTTCTTGAGTATGCTCTCCTCTTGCACTTTGTGTGACCTGGAGGAAAAAAAAAAGGAACAAAATAAACTTCATCATTTCATTTGATTAAAAAAAAAAAAAGCCAGTTGTTTTGATAGGTTCAGTTGTCCAAGATTGACTGGTCATGGTTTGTAGTGACCCTCAAAACACTTTGTCTTGTTTTAATAAGATTATGCAAATTCGTTGCGGAATGCAGCCTGATTCCGCAGCTAACTGTCAATTCCACAGCTATTTTCAAGGTTTAACAGGTTATAGGCATCCAATGAAGAAACCGACCCACATGGGCATCTCCGGAATCGTCCCAACATAGATCCTATCCTAGTCACCTAGCCCATATTGATAAAAAAAAACCAGCTTAAGACCTTAGTCAAAGTCCTGTTTTTAGCATATTTACCTTGAAGCCTTTGCTGCCTGAAATTGAAAACCATTAATCATTTTTATAAAATTTCACAATTTCAGTAAAAAAGAAAAGAAAAGAAAAGAAAAACAAAACCAAGAACAAAAAAACAAAAAAAAACCAATGGCTATCTCCAATCCTAGTTTTTATTGTGCCCTCAATAGAAAATCTGCATTCCTGTTCAAGCTTTGGCCTTAAAATGAACCTACAAAAACATTTAAAAAATAAATAAAAATAAAACCTGCAATAACCTCCTCTAGTTGTTTGCCTGACTCTTGTAATCAGCAGCAACAGGCCAATGTTAGTGAAAATCTTCAACACTCATTAAAAAAAAAGAGGCGATTCTGTATAAAAATGTCGAGGACGAATCCTTTATTAATCATATGGGTATGAATATGTCTGCCCTCTACAAATCTTCTGGCATCGAGGCGTAATTGTTAGTTTATGGGAATCCGTCTGTTGTCCATTAAGGCCAAAACTCCTTACGTAGTTCAATGATGTCCACACCATAAGATTCATTTTCGTTTTCTGTCGCGAGCAAATCGTTGAGGAGACCAACAAACGTTGCATGTATGATTTCTTTAGTATGTTGTTGGGATAAAATAGAGGTCTGAGATCTGAGGTTTAGATCACCATTCATTCGCCATTCTCTGTGCTAAAAATTGCAAATCAAACCAAAAAGCCGAATGCAACAATTCATAAAAATGCGGAACAGTAAAAACGTTAATCCACAAAAACAAAAAACAAAACAAAAACAAAACAAAAAAAAACAAGAAAAAAAATCAAACTCCAACTACACGATACGGCCAAACTATGATGAATTAGGGAAAAATAAAACATGGGTTTTTTCGGCAATAGGGTCAATTAGATAACCTAGAAATCGTTTTAAGAAATTTGAAGTGGTTTGGGAGATTTTTTCAGTTCTTTGAAGCCCATTTTTGCATGCCGCGAGAGAGAAAAACAGAAATTAAATTGATGAACAGTCTGTTGTTTATGCCACGCCTCAATCTTGTGTGTTGGCATTTCATTTTTGTTTTCACTGCACCTCAATCTTGTGTGTTGGCATTCAATTTTGTTACGCCACGCTTCTTACTAACGGTCTCTCCCCGTGACCTGTACATCAGTTTACGGCTAATTACAATACAAAATCACACGACTCTTCTCTTGAATTATTTTTACATTGCAGAGATTGGATCAGGTCCAACTGTGTTGTTCCATTTTTAACTCAGACTTCGTTATGCTCCCACCATGCCTCACGACTTAAATACCTTCCGTATGTAACTCATACTTCATTTATGCCAAGGTGGATGCCATGATCTATTGGGTTGAATCGGCGGATAAAGAAAGATTTGCAGATGCCTTAATTCTTTTGTTTTAACCTTTTAATCGTAGATGGGATCCGGTTGCCTGGTTTCTATTCAACCAAATGTTGTGGCTGCCTCCAGTGCTTAAGGAAGGCCGGGTCACACCATTGTCGATCTGAAGGGATAACTTTGATTCAAAAGAATCAGGCATTCAAAGGAGATATATGATGCAATTTCTATTGTCTGGTAGTCTATAAAGTTGCAGGAAAGGATGATAATTTGTGTTGCAGTAGTTGGTCTGCAGAATAATCCTTTGTACATACAAAAAAATTCAAAACTGATGGTTGGTTGTCTTTTAGCTGCGGAATGCAACCCTGTTCTGCAGCTAACCGGCAATTCCGCAGCCATTTTCATACTTTTGTAGGTTACAGGTGTCGAGAGACGAAACGAGCCACATGGGTAGCTGGGAAAATGTCAGTACATGGATGGTGTCCTATCCATTTGATCCAAGTCGATGAAAAAGACCCCGGTCAAAGGGAAGTCAAGGTGTGTGTTATCACTAAGTCGCCACACTAAGTCGCTGCTTGTCATGAAAAAAAAACAATTTTGAATCAATGAAATGAATAAGTTATTTGCTCACTTTTTTGAAGGTATTGATTAATTTTGGACTGATGATGAAATGTGAATAGCTAACTTTCTGTTTAAGATTTTTAGCTATAGAAACTGTGTTACATTCCGCAGCTGTTTTCCAATTCCGCAACTGTTCTAATTCCGCAGCTAAAACCATTCCGTAGCTAAACATCAATTTGCAGCTGAAAAACCTCACTATTCAAATCAGTGTAACTTTCTCATACAAAATTAGATTTTGATGATTCAAGTGTCGTTGGAAAGATCTCGACAAGATCTACACAATAAGAAATTCATCATCAGAGTTTGAAACACTAAATAATGAAAGAAGTAACATTCAACTTGAGGCACTAATTCCAAAGTAGGTATAAATTCTTTTGATTTTCCTTAGAGAACTTGTTTCATTAATACAAATTCTCAGTTTTGTGTGTAAATATCATAACTAGAGAGATTGGCCACCTCTCTCCTTTGATAATCTTACATTCCATTGTAGAAGAAGTATTAGTTTTTTTGCAGGTTCCAAGAGGAAGGACAAATTACTACAAGTGAATGGTGTCTCTCTTAAGAGACCAATTTGTTTCACAAGAGGATGATTAGCAACAAAGAGGAAATATGCTAATGCAAAACTTTCAGATACCATTGTCTCCATCACATCCATACTTCATAATAAGCCATTCACCTCATTTCCCTTCATATTTTCCATTTACATTCACATACACTTTCCATTACTTTTTGTCCATTCATAACCCACAAAAAAAAGCAAGAGGCTCATTCACATGCTTATTTCCCATTGCCATTTCTACTCTCCATTGCCATCTTCCATTTTCATCTTCTCTTTCCTGTCATTTTCATTTCGCAAATAAGCCCTGCTTCAATGCAAATTATCGAGTCCATAGTCCTTTGAGTCTAAGTTCCTTGCAAAAACACCTTGAGACTTGCATGCCTTAATGGCAAGTCCTCATGCCGACAAACAATGGGAATACATTAATGTTCCTTGTTCATTGGATATTCTAGGTGACTCAACATCGGCAAATTCATTCGTACCTAGCAAGATGTGTTTGGGCATCTTGACTCTCATTGTCATCAATGGTGAGAGCTCTCATGTTGACCAGTGGCATTCATTAATGGCCACTAAGTCAACAATTTATTGCTATGTTTGACATCGAGACATCTTTTCACATAGTAGGAATTGTGCCAATGAGTTTTAAAGACATGAAGACTATTATTTTCAGCATTTTGGAGCAGATATAAAACAGATTAACACTATTCAGCAGTAGATTCAATAAGTTTTAGTAGAAGCAATAAAAATTCATCTTGAATCTTTTATCCATGAATATTTTTGTCCAACCACTTGAAGAAGAATATGATCAGAATTTTGTAGCCACCACAAATACAACTCATCCATTTCAAAGGGTAAGTTAAGGTACGTCATTTTCTAACTTTTGACCACGAAACTCCATAAAAAGCTAGAATGATAATTGTTGGAAAAACATTTCTCTTCCTCATTTCATAAAATTGCCAATACCATCAGTTGGGGGGGGAATACATTCATATTCATATCTTGCCATGTTCATATCATATTCAGAAGCCCACATACTTCAAAAATATATTAACTATTACATTGTTATTATGAGCATACAATGGCTTTTAAAAAAGTGCTTAAAGGATAATTGGATACAAACACAATCATACTTGTCACACAAGAACCAACCATCACGCAATCCAATAAAGATATAGTTTGCAACAACAAAAAGAAAAAATCAAAATATCATTATGCAAAGTTCAAATATCAAAATAGAATGTTGCAACAAAATATGGTTGTAACACAAGAACCAACCATGTTGCAATTCAAGTAAAACACTTTGCAGATGTACGAAGTTATCAAATGATATCATGCAAAGTTAAGCCAAAGCTCAAGGATCAAACGAATTAATGTAATATATATTGCATGAGGACATGTAATAGCTTCAGTTGGGGGGTATGTTGGGTCTGAAATTTGTCATTCATTTCCATTACACTTTCACTATTATGTCCATTATATCACCTCCATTTCACTACCATGTCACTACATTCATCCCACTTTTCTTATCATTGGGTCACATTTATGTTTTTCCAAACTTTATTAATTCTTAGCCTTTTTAAGTGAATTTGTGGTTAAAAATTAGAAAATAATGTGCATATGCTTATACCTAACAAGTGGGTTGAGATTGTTGACATGTGTAGGTCAAAAGGAGGCTTCTAGAAGACCTTTATGTGGCACCCTAAGGCCAAATTCGAATTTTAGTGGAGGGGATCATGAGGATATGTGTCACATTTCCTAATTGTATTGAAACTCTAAGAAGACATGTGTCTTATTAGTTCTTATTTTGATTAGGACTCTATAGGTAGAGGGAGAGATTCATGGACTATCATTAATGAGATGACTTCTCATCTTTTTGTATAAATAGGAGATCTCTCTCCTTCATTTGTTAGCATTTTGGTAGCTTTTTGGATAGCTTGTAGTTTTTCCTTGATGGCTTTGGAAAGCTTTGGAGAGCTTTGTTGTACTTTGTAATTTTGAAGAATTTGAATAAAGCTTTGATGTTCTCAACATGGAAGGAGATGTGAAGTAGATGTCATGGAGCATATTAGGATGTAAGGTAGAGTAGATTTTGTTTTGTAATTTTGCTTTGATTTCGTTCAAGTATGTCATTTTATTGCTTTCAAGTTTGATAGTTAAGATTTTCCATTCATGCAATTTTAATTCATGCAAGTGTGTTCAACCAGTTGATTGTAGATTTATCTAACTGTGTAATCTATGCTTAACAAAATAGTCCAAGAAAGTAGTCCTCCTATTTTCCAATTAGTGCTTGGAGCATTAGAGCACACAGTAGATTAGTTTTTCTTTACATGTTTCTTGTATTTTCTTATTAGATTAGTCACTCATTACATAAATGGATATTTCCGGAGCCTTTAGTTGATGAATTCAAGCTAATTGGCGAAATATTGAGTTTATGAATGAGATTTTCTTGTTGTTCAATACCTTTTCTTTCTTAATATAGTCACTCATGTTATAAGCAAATATTTTCGGAGCCTTTAGCTAATGACTGATCTTCAAGCCTAATTGGCGAAGTGTTATGTTTATAAATGAGTTTACTTGTTGTTCATTAGTTTAGAGTTAGATAGCATTTTCTCATGTTATAAGCTAATATTTCCGGAGCCTTTAGCTGATGACTGATCTTCAAGACTAATTGGTGAAGTGTTATGTTTATAGATGAGATTACTTGTTGATCATTAGTTGCCTTTAGTTTAATTGCAATAGTTTTATTTTTGCTTTCTTGGATTTCATTTAGCTGTTATCATTTTTGCTTTCATTTCATAGATATTTTGTCGGCTTAGATTAATCTAACTGTTCAAAGTTTTGATTTGTTTCATTTTCTCCTTTCTTTAGAAATTAGATTCTAACATTAGAAGTCATTAGATTTAATTGTCCATTAACATTTAGAGATTTCACCTAGAAGCATAGCTTTTCTTTCTTATATTAATTTCCTTAAGCATAAGAAACAAAACCCCCAAAAACTATAAAACAACGAAGTAAGAAAAAGGATTAACTAAGCACATATAGTGCACCACACTTCATCAGTTTACGATACCCAAATTGATAATTTATGTAGAGCAATTTAGGACATTAAATTGACTAGACACTTGAGATGAAGAAGTTCTTCATATTGCATGATTATTCAGAGAATATGAAAGCCAAGATAGCAATCTTCAGTCTCAAGGAAAAAATAGATATCTGGTGGGAAGATGTGAAGTGTGTCAGAGGCATCGTGGTAGAGAAGCTTAGTTGGCAAGAGTTTAAAATACTCTTGAGGAAGAAGTACTTGTTTAAGAGATATTATAGTGGAAAGGCCAAGGAATTCTATGAGTTGAAGATGGGTTCCACGACAAATGAAGAGTACACAACCAAGTTCCTGCAGTTTTGAGGTATGTACCCTACCTTAAGGATGAGAAGAAAAAGTTCCAAAGGTTTGTCAGTGGATTGCCAGTAGCATTTAAAGATTGAATTGAGTATGATGAGCCTCGGTCATTGGAGGAAGTCATCAGGAAGCTGAAGCATTGTTATGAGCAGTTTAAGTGCAAGTCTGAGCCTAAGCGGGATTGGAAAAGTAATGAGAATACTAAAGGAAAGTGGGCTAAGAAGCAAGGAACACCTCAAGATGTAGGTGACAAGGAGAATGTAGCGTCATACAAGAAGTTCAATTTCATTGATAGAAGACATGGATTCAACCTAAGGAGAAGAATAAGGGTAATGATTGGAGTCCTTTGAGGTGTTGGACTTGTTAGTGTCAGTATTTTCATACTGCCATCAGTTCTCAAAATCCTCTTTTCATATCATATTAGGGTCCCATTCTGAATTTTTTTTCATTCCACTAGGTCATCATGCAAAAATTTGGTCATTGAAAGTTGAATTAGGGTTTCCTTTACTCCTTTTAGAAATTTACCCCTTGTTGGCTCATTTCACCTTTTGCTGAAGTATACCATTAGTCATGACTTGTCTTCATCATGACAGTCATTTTCATCATGGTCACGACCACTCAAAGTCTCCATTAGGTCTTAGGGTTTCCAAGCTCCACTAAAACACCATTTCCTGCATAAAAGACTAGTAAGTGAAGGAGTAAGAATAAACAAGATTTCATCAGCAAAATAGTTTGTAATTTAAATATTCAAGCAAAAATGTAATTTTATGGTTTTAATATGTAATATTTCTCATGGTTCCAAGTGTTGTAAGTTCAAAGTTCCATCAGCCAAAAGGGTAAATTTTCAAAAGTTAACTGAATGCCAAAGGGAGTTGTCTTTTCCCAAGGGTGTCCAAATCATCATTTTCCACAAGCACTAAACCCTAATTTCCTCTCCAACAGAGCTAGGGTTGGCTCTGGAATCAAATACATCTGAGAAGAGGAGGCCTAAGGGAGGTAATTTTAGAAAATATGAGGCCATTCCAATTCATAAACAGCATGCCTCCATCATTTTTCAACAAGTCATTCCAAGGGACAAATCATTTTCCACACATGGGGCCAGTTTTTCTTCCAAGTATGTTTCCAACCAAAAAGAGATGATTTTTACAAAAGTGAGAGAGGTTTTTGTCCATCATAGGAAAATCATGAAAAACCTCCTTCAGTTTTTACACAGGTGTTATGGTTTTGGATAAATGTCAAAAATACAGTTGCTACAAGAGAGTTGTTTCACTTCTGGAGTGACCTTGGGAAAATCAATTTTTATCCTAGATGGAGTGTCCAAATGACTTTTTGGATGAGTCAAATGATAACTAGGTAGAAATATCTTTCCCATGAGCTATCATGAGCTCAATTGGGAGTTGAGTAAGGCCTCCAAAAGTTTCCTTTAGGAAAACATTTCATTTTTGCACCCTCATTCTGCACTTTTTTACCAGCCTTGGGAGAATCAACTTTTTGAGGGTCCAATCATGTCCATTTTGGAAACTAAAGGTAGATTTACAAACTAGACAGGACAATCTTTCCAATGAGCTATCCTAGGATCAATGTGGGCACCGGGAAGGTAGTCAAAATCAACCTGCAAGTTGGAGGGCGCGTTTGACCAGAGTGTTGCGTGTTTGCCTGGAATTTCTATGCATTTCCTAAGGGTGTTGCGCGCCTGTAAAGAGAGGGCATGTTTGCCCAAAAACTTCCAGAGGTTTCCCAAAATGCACTACATTTCTCCAAGCATCGAAATTTGCCACCAAGGTGCTCCAGCAAGCAATTAGGATAGAATTGCATTATTCCTCTCCTTCAATTGATTTATATGGTGTTTCATTTTGTTTGGAGTCATACTAAGTTCAAAACCCTAGTAACATAGTACCACTCCTAAATATCATTTCCTAGATGCCCACTACCATTCCTACATTTCAAAACTACCCCTTGCCACCTCCCTCATATTACACATCCCCATTTCCATCTCCTCAATTTCCTCACACCATTCCATACTCTCTACACCTACATTCCATTTCATCACCTCCCTAGGGTTTGACTCCAAAAACTCAAAGCTGCAAAAGAGAAGATTGAAGCCTTGACCAAGCACAAGGAGAAATGGAGGCTAGACATTCTTGCTGAGGTGTCACTCGATGCCTCAAACACATGATCAGCTATCATCCCACCAATTTTGACAAGTTTTGAAGCAAATTTTGTAACTTGTGAATTACTGTGTTTTTTGAGGCATTTTTAGCACAGTCAAAAGGTCAAACGTGCAGCACCTAGGGTGTTGCGCTCTTTTTTGGGGCATCTGATGAGAAAAAGGTCAACATATTTGGATTCAGAGTGATGAGGACATGCACCCTATGCATTTTCTAAGCATTTGGAGACAAACGGGTCAGCCAAAAAGGTCAAAAACCACCAAAAAACCACATTTCTGCCTCATTTCTGGCTTGGGCGCTGCACGTTTACCAGTATTGGGAGATTGAGTTTTTGACAGGGAAAATTAGCTCCAAATTGAAAATTGAAGACATATCTGGAAAGTAGACTTGAATGGAGTTCCAACAAGCTATCTTGGAACAAATTTGGACACCGGGAACGCACCCAAAAGCGGTCCTAAACTTCGAGGGCGAGTTTGACACTGAAAGGGCGCGTTTAACAGCCTTCTCCAATTTTCACTGTTTCTCTCCAAGTTGATTTTCGCTTATGGGAAATTGATGTTTTACTGATTTAATTGATAAGGATGATGTAATTATTATGTTTCTTACTGTTATCTAGGGTAAATACATTAGTTAAATGGCCTACATGACTTGTAATGAATCAGTTTTCTTAAGTTAGGGATGAGTCACTTTGACCACCCTATACTCTAGCTATCAGTTCAGTTTTTCTTGCAATTGCTCCTCCTCTCATGGATTTGACCCTTGAGGCTAGGATGAGTTGGTTTGAGGCCTATATTATGTATTTTCTTAGTCATTTTACAGGTTGGACTCTCTTGGATGTTGTAATAGCTTTCAGACTTTGGCATGGAATATATTGGATGAAGTTGCAGCTATTTTGGTGGGATTCCTGTGGCATGGTATTTTGATCTTGTTTCTTCTTCAGTTTCATATGTGTGAATGTTTTGTTCCTTTCATGATCCATTTCACTCTAATTATGTTTGATTTTCAAGGTGTGATCAAATAAATTCATCTTTGTATGCTCTGTTTTGGGAAAATCATCATAGATTGTTTCATTTCTTCAGTTTAAAAAGAATTCATGACCCTCATGCTCTTTTTAGCATCTCACTAGTCTAAACCATCTCATCACTATACTATTAAGTTTAAAGTACCTTGCCCCATCAGATGTCTGCAATTCATATTCACTTTGCCCTAACCTAGTTCATTCTCTGACCTAATTCACTCATCCTTTTGACTACCCAACCAAAATCAAATCAAACAACCCTCTGCACTTTACATCTAGCCTAAAACCCTAATCTACTCAACCCTCTTGGCTGTGATCCTTTGGAGAGATCCCTCTCTGGTTTAGTAGGGCTAGCTACCAAGTCAAAACACTAGCCTATGGTTACCTTAGTTGGACTCTTCCTCAACCTTGGAGATCCAGAGGAGTGATAACAGGACTTGTGGTGGAGAGCATTGCACCAAGGTGGCAAGTCTCATATTTAAAGTGCTAAGGAGGCACATAGAGTTGGACATTTTGCGTAGCGTATTCCTCATATTTATGCAATAGTGGATAACAGGCAGGCTAATCATCAGACATCCATTATTGAGATGGAAGGTAAGCTTCATGATCAAGTTGTTTCCATTTTGATTGACCTTAGACCAAATTAGAGTTATATCAGTCCTAACCTAGTGGATAAGTGTTGCTTGAATTTGAATAAATAAGTGCATGCAAAATCTTGGTTGGTGTAATTGGATACAAGGACCAAGAGAAGAGTTCATCATTGGGTGAGATATTGTGCATTTAAGTTGAATGGTATGGGTCCATATAGTATGTCATTGGGCATGGATTGGTTGTTCATTCACAAGACTAAAGTGGACTTCTATGACAAGGTTATTGATTGTCTGGATGATGATGGCGAAAGGAGAATTTTGCAGGGTAAGAAGAATCCTACATTAGTGAGAATCGTTATAGCTATGGAAGCAAAGCACAGCTGCAGAAATGGATGTGTATTGTTTATAGTTCATATTTCGAGTGATAAAGGGAACGATGTTGAGGATGACAAAGTCTTGAAGAAGTATCATGTTTTGAAGTACTTTCAGGATGTCTTTCCTGCGGATATTTTAGAGTTCCATCCTCATAGAGAGATGTACTTTTCTATTAATTTAATATCAAGAGCATCAACGAAATCTAAGGAACCATACAGGATGAGCATTCTAGAGTTGGTGGAATTCAAGATGCAGCTTAAGGAAATGGTTGATAAAGGATGTATAAGGCCAAGTGTGTCACCTTGGGGTGCACCAGTATTGTTTTTAAAGAAGAAGGACAATACTCTTAGATTGTGCATTGATTACAGGCAACTGAACAAAGTGATTGTCAAGAACAGGTGTCCATTGTCAAGGATTGATGACTTGTTTTATCAGTTGAAGGGAGTAGTAATGTTTTCAAATATTGATTTGAGATCAGGATATCGTTAGGTGCGCATCAAAGAAGAAGACATCTACAAGACTGTATTTCATACAAGGTATGGAAATTATGACTTTATGGTGGTCCCTTTCGGTCTTACTAATGTTCCAGCCACCTTTATGTATTTAATGAACAATGTGTTGTGTCCTTACCTAAACAAGTTTGTGATAGTGTTTATTTATGATATATTGATATACTCCAAGAATGAGGAAGAGAATGTAGAGCACTAACAGTTGTGTTGAGATTGTTGAGAGAGCATCAGTTGTATGTCGAGCTCAACAAGTGCAATTTATTTCAGTCTCAAATTCACTACTTAGGACATGTTGTTTCCAAGGAAGGGGTAATAGTGGACCCAGAAAAGATTAAAGTTATCATGGGGTGGCCAAATCCTAGGAATGTGGATGAGGTCATATCATTCTTAGGACTAGCAGGTTATTACAGGCAGTTCATCAGTAACTTCTCAAAGATTGGCTATCCCATCACATCCTTGTAGAGAAAAGGGAAGAAGTTTGAATGGAAGGAGGATCTAGTTTTGAGCAGTTGAAGCATTTGCTTACAAATGCTCCAATATTAAAGATTGCAAATCCTGACAAGACTTTTGTGGTTTGTATAGATGCTTGCAAAGAAGGACTTGGTGGTGTCCTGATGTAGGAAGGGTAGGGGGTATACTATGAATCAAGGAAGTTGAATGACCATGAGTGCAACTATGTGACTTGTGATCTTGAGTTGGAAACTATCATTCATGTATTGAAGATGTGGAGACATTATCTTCATGGTAGGAGGCTCATCTTGATGAGTGATCATAGTGGGTTGAGGTACTTGTTTGACCAACCAAATTTGAATTCCAGGCAAGCTAGATGGTTGGCTACCCTCACTGAGTTTGACTTTGAGATCAGATACAAGGGCAAGGAGAACAAGATTGTAGATGCTCTCAGTAGGAGAGCGTGGGTGAATCATATTTCAGTTATGAGCTCTTATGGGACTCTTGTAGCAGCTGCAACACCCTCCAAAATTTTGGCTTGCACTCAAATTTTGAAGCCTTCCTTGGTCTTTCCCTTGATTGTTGCAAACACTTAAGCTCATTTCATGAGCTTTCCTAGAGTCCTTTGACCCTTTTTCTTGTTGGATCAGTTATCATCTTTTGGCATGTTTGACTATTTTTCCATGCTTGCAGACCTTTTCTGGTGGTTTTGAAGGTTGGTATTTGTCTATCTCAAGTGTCACACTTGTCGCTTCTTGTTATGAGACAATCACGCAGAGGGAAATTCTTTCTTGTTGTTCCAGTGGTCTATGTTTTCATGTCGACGAAGTATGTTAAGTGTGATCACAAGTTCAGGTTCATCACAAGTCTATCTTCCTCCCACACTTAGCCACTTTTAAGCAAATCTTCCTGATTGGGAATCTCAACTTCACTGGATCCTGACTGAATGCGCACTGTGCAGTCTCAGCCCTCAGCGATGTCACCTTGGTACCTAGAACTATGTCGTGCGCAGTCACTGTCCTCTAGGGCAGTTGTAGTGCGTAATTTCAGAGCTCAACAACCTTCCTTGACCGCCAGAATTGTGCAGCAGTTCCTCCCAGTCTGACTTGAACTACGCACTTAGCACTTTCAATCCTCAAGCTTTACCCTTGCTTGCTAGAACCCCACAATGCTAGAGAACCCAGCCTCCCTTGGCCTCTAGAATTGTGTAGAGGTGTCCCCCAGCATCCTCCCTCAACCAAAGCTCACTGATCTCAAGAACTACATAAATTTGTTCTCCATGTCTCTTTATTGCCGAGTCCCCCTTGCCTTTGAAAATTGTGCATATCTGTCTCCCAGGGTCCCATCCTGCATCAACCACTATCTGACTAAAATGTGCAATCCTCACTCCCAATGGCCACTGCGCAATTTTTCTCCTCGGTGAGGATTGTGCTCAAAAGTTCCTCAATCAAGCTTAAGTTGCACTTTGTGTAGTCTTAGTGATCAACCCCTCTCCCTATCACCTGTAATTGCACAATGTGCACTTACTTAGCCCTCTCTCCCAGCTTGTCACTGGTCTCAAGCTCATTTCATGGATAATAATGCATCATCTTAGACTAGGGAGTTTTCAAATAGATGTCGTCCCGTCATGAGTGAATTGCAGGAACAAGTACACTGTCAAATTCTGGTGAGATGATCAAGATGGAGAAGAAGGAGGTAGCATGCCTAAAGACTCAGTTGTAGGTGAACAGATGAATGAACCTTCCAAAGGAAAGAAAAAGGAACACAAGTGTGCAACCACCTTCCAAGACTGAATATCATTGAATACCCCACATCATTAAGCTATGTGGAGGTGAAGAGAAAGCATATCCAAGAACACGTCCATCACTAAGTAACAATAGTGGCTTGACATTGCCACATCATCAAGCCAGTCCATGTCAGCAGTGTCATTTTAAGTCATGTCATGAGTTTCCATATGCCACATATCTATTGTGTGCCATGTATATTGTAAATCAAATGTACTGTAAAGTGGAATTCCAATGGACACACATGAATATGAAGAGTCATGTAAGTTAAAAATTCATAGGAAGTTGAACATTCATGAGGGTAGTCAAAGAGTCGCAAGGGGTAATCATCACCCCTTGGTTATATATACCCCCTCATTGTATGAGCAAAGGACTTTCACCTTGGCTCCTCTCGCAAGGCATTAGAGAGATCAGCTAGTTATTTGAGGAGCAAGGAGTGGCTCCAATGTCCCACTATTGGGTCTAGTGATGTACAATGTAAATATATGTCTAGGAACTTTTGCCTAATTACTAAATCCTTTTAAGGCCAGCTCGTTCTTCATGCATGACTTATGAATGTTTGTAAGACTATTCTGTGAAAGTTTGTATTTCATGTTTGCTTTCACATATACTAATACGGTTGAACTATTTCAGTTATTTTAGTGCTTATCTTGTTGGGAATGTGTTGTAATGGTTTTCACTATTGTCTCATCCTTGTGGACTATTCTGCAGCATACTAGATAAACCTTCCTTTACTTATCGGTTATAATGACCGTCACATTCGCTATGGACTATTCTGTTGGATGTTAGATGAGTCTTCCCTTATTCATTGGTTGTAACAACCATCACATCCACTATGGACTATTACGTTGGATGTTGGACAAGTCCTTCTGGTTCATGTGTGTCTCTTCCTGGGTGGTATTATTACCTCTCACTTGTAGGCTTACTTTCTCCTCCCTTTTGTAGCAAGAGAATCTAGACACAGTTGCGCTGCACACTCAGCTTGCTTTTTGGAGATACCATTGCATCACTCTCTTTTGCTGACAGATAGAGCTAAGGAAAATATTTAACTATTTCGAAACCAGGCCTTTATATTAGATGGGACTCCTACACCAAATGGTGTGAGGTTTGATTGGGACTTCATATCGGGGAGATCCCCTGAATGTTGGCAGGTCTAGCACCGTCAACATTTCTGGCGCTAGAAGGAGGGAAACGAGTATTTTATGGTTGATTTTCCAACCAACCCCACTAATCCATATTCTGGTCAAGGAAGTAACGTTCATTCCCTCTCCCCTACTCGTAATTCTGAAGTTGGTAACTCTTCACTGCCCAAGCCCGAATGTAAAATCTCATACCATCAACTTCAGGTTGTCCGCCCCATCACCCGTCATGAAAAAGTTGTTGGATTGATTCTGAGAGTAATTGAAGAAGCAATTCTCACCACTCTTGAAGAACTAGCAGAAGTTGTGGAAAGGGAAGAAGAACCTACACTCTTTCAAGGAGGAGAAGGAGGCAACTCCTTACTCTCGGGTTCAAATTCCAGCGGGGAAGGCAGAGAGGAAGGAAACGAAGGAGAAGAAGAGGAGGAGGAGGACAACGAAGAAGAAGACATGGCATATCAAAATATGTATTGGATGAATAAGGGCCCACTGGCACTTCCAGGTGTCCTGCACAATATGCCGAGACACGCAGAGAAGCTCTTGACGAAATATGACCCTGGCAAGATGTTGGAAATACTAAGAGGGGGGTGAATCAATATTTCTTTTCAATTTTTATGATTACCAATTAAGATTCTTCACAAATATAATAAGAAAAATAAATAATAATAATTTTATTTGGAACAAGTGAGGACACCAATCCTCTTTTTTACAAACGTTTGAGTACAATGATGATGAGGGCTCCAACCTGTTGCCAAGCTCCAACTTGGGCTTTTATGAGGATCCAACCTCTAGGGATCTGACATTATCTCCTCAAGGCTCCAACCTTGTTTTATAGGCTCCAACCCTTCAAATTTTTAATAAATAGAATGTATAAGTAACTTACAGCAATTTCTCCAAAAATTTGTTCCGGACCTGCAATTTGTCCACTGAATTCTCTTCATTGTCTAATACTTCACTTATCAAAAACTCCAAATTCTCCATTATCCAGGGTCTTCAAATGCTTGACTCTACAAGGTGTAACTACTAACCTTCCACATGTGATTGGTTCCAAAATTATCATAGGTTTAAGGCTTTAGGCATTGACTATTTGAGCCTTCACAGAATTGTAACCAAACTTCTCCACAGTTATGTAAGCCTTCATCGAGCCTTCCACAAGATTATTATATCATAAATCCTTTACTATTCTATCTGATCTCCAAGGAAAGGTCGATAGTCTGTTGTCTGAGCTTCCAAGATAACATAGGTACAAAAAATTTCTCCACAGGTTCAAGCTTTCTTAACCCTGGTCTGAGGCTTTAACATAGGTCTGAGGTATTAACATAGGTCACAGGTCATAGGCATTATATTACTAATCCAAATACTGTGGATGATCATGTGCCAATTATCCTCCCAACTGTGCGAGATATGAGGTCTTCACTTCAACAAATTCAAGCCATAGATCTTAGATTTTTGTCCTCCAATCTGAGCCACAGGTTCGATCTAACAATATTGACTATTCTAATAGATATGAACCCTGAAGCTTATTCAGCTTTCTAAGCATTTCCTTATCGGCCTCCACAGTTGTACCATAGTTGAATTTCTAACAGAATTTCAATGTATAAGATTATTGTTCCGAGGCATAATTCAACTAGTCTGAGGCTTTTATTTGACTGCAATCTAAAATAGAGGCCCGAAGGGAAATATTTTTTTCTTGTCCGAGCTACAGAGATGACCCACCACTGAATTAGACCAAATATTTTTTTCTCAACATCCTTAGTTCACGAGTTGTGAACTCTATTTGTTGTTATGTATCTTTGTAATGATCTTCACCGAATTGATAATCTGAATAGACGAGTTTTTACTTGTATTTATAGTGATTTTCGACTATAAATGAAGGGACATATCTCATGGTGGTCAAGCTGACTTAGACCTGTAAGGATAGGTCAGCTAGGGAAAATTACGATATATTATCTTAAAAATTAATTGTCTCTTAGAATAACGGGAGTTAGAGGGCGAGTGAGGGCTCATTAGAAAGGGAAAAGAGTCCTCTATAAGTTGGTGAAGGAGTCATTGTAATACGATGTCCTCAAGATGTCAACAAATAATTTTCTTTATGATTGTTCAGGAATTATAGTACAGACCTTGGGGTTTTTTAGGATTCTTCAAGCATAAGGTCATTGAGACTAGGATAAGGGTTAGGGCATATTCATTAGGGCTCCAAGTGTGGCCTCCAACAACCATCCATGTCATAATGACCTTTAATAGTGCTCATATTGACATCAATGACACATATTGAACAATATAAGACATTGAAGGTTGAAGATCACCTAGGCAACTCCTACCTACATCTGCAAACACTAGAGGTACATTACGATGATGTTGCATGCAGACTTTTCCATGTACCTTGGATGGTAGAATAGTTTTATGGTACCACATCCTTCCTCCAAAGTCCATCCAGAATTGGTGGGCATTCAAAAGAATATTTCTTGAGAAATTTACTAAAGATAAGACCCTTTCCATGTTGCTGAAGGAATTGGGTAGTCTCAAGATGGAGCAAAAGGAAAAGGTTAAATATTTTAATCATAGGTTTAATCGCATCTTGAACAAGTTTTTGGATGACAAAAAACCTCATGACTCCATCACCATCGACTACTACACTTCTTCCTTTCCAGCAAACTACGAAACCAACATTAACATAAAACTATGAAGAGGCTATTTCCATAGAGAAGAAGCTCCGTGCTATTGGAGTCATCACAAATAATGAACCCATAAAGGACTCCAAGGACATAGGTAAGAGTTCTCAAGCTTCTATGAGAAATTCTAAGGAAAAGGAACTGAATGATGTTGAAAACCTTACTCTTCTAGTAAAGTTCCTGACCACCGAAATGGCTAAACTTAAACAAAGGACAAGTGAGACTATTGTGAGCAACAGGACCCCCAAGTACATGATGAGAAGGAATGCATCTTTTGGAAGTAGTAGCAATCAGTCGAAAAAATCTGCGTAGAGTTCCAATGTGGTGTTGAACATTGAAAAATTTGGCACGGATTCATAATGAGCATCATTCGAAAAAGACGTGCCCACAGTGGAACGAGCTCGCAAGAAGAATAGTTGTGCAAGTTGTAGACACAGTCATGGTTAAGGAACAGGCTGACCCTAATGAAGAGGAGGAAGAAGTTCCTGCAACTGATGAAGCTCCAAGAACTGGGCATGTAGTAAACATGTATCATTGTGTTCTTGCAACCCATAAAATTATTGCCAATAAGGAACCTCTGAGTGATGGTCTGACCCAGAAGCAGGGTAACCAATACAACTTGATAACTCAAGGGCCGAATACTATGATTGAGGTGCCGAAACATAAATTCAAAGAAAATTTGTTAGGAAAATTAAATCCTCTGGCTAACTTAGTGTAGAACACTCAAAGAAAGTTCGAGAAAACAATTCCAACAAAAATTGTTTCCACCAACAATAAAGACAAAACCATTCCACCGGAAACCATAAACCCAGTTACATCCCAGGACACCTCGGTCAACAACATTGCAGAAGATATGAAGAAGGTTCATGCAAACATCTCCCTATTTGAACTTACTAAGATCACGAGCCAGCAAGACATCTTTCTACGGGCACTTGGACAAACTTATACTAGTAATGCTACCTCTTTTGACAAGGGATCTAGTAAGTCTCCTAACACTCTCGCATATGTACTTAATGCACTTCCCTTGGAGGCAAACACACTTTTCCCATCGTTCTTGTTAACATTTTAAATCTTCAAATTCAATGTACGTATTTTCTTGAATGATTTCGATGCATCAGTTAATGTCATGCCACTATCTGTGGCCAAGAAGATCAATGCTCAATGGAACAAGAAAAATGCATAGATCATTCAGCTAGACAGAACTTGTGTTCCATTAATTGGTAGACTCGGGGATGTCATCATCTGGTTATCAGCTAACAGACGAGTTCATCAGTGCATCAACATTGTATTGTGGACATTCCGGAAGCATATTGGGTATTAATGAGCAGAGACTGGTCAAGCAATATGCAAGGATACTTTGCCACACACTGGTCACACTTATGGCTTCCATACAAAGGCAGGAACAATCAGATCCGGGTAGAGTCAGAGAGATACACAAAGCACATAGTAACTCCCTTGAATGGTCATAACGAACCATTTGCTTTCGCAGAACTTGTTTTTGGAAATTGTTTTCTGGAAACACAATTGGGGTGTTATATTGCAGAGCCCTCTCCAATTCCACTAGACACAAAGTTAGACCTCCTTCCATAACCAACTGGCAATAATGAACTTTGTATAGTTAGCAGTAGTAGCAGTTTCACTACTAGTACTAGTGGAGTGTTTGGTCATTGTACATATGATATTTGTATATGTACTTCTACGGATCCAAGGCATAGGAGGGCTCTGGAGATGGTTGTGTTTTAGTATACTCGCTACAGAGAAAACACTTAAGTTCTAGTCGCTTGGAGTTCAGGTGCAAGAACAACACTGTAGAGTATGAAGCACTTGTCTTGGGCTTACAGAAGGTCATTGACCTCAATGTTGTTGTCCTAAAAGTGTTAGGTGACTCTGAAATCGTGGCACGTCAGGCAACACCATACATTGTGTGCCACCTCATCTTAAGAGTTATCAGTAAGATGTATGGCGACTCATCTCTCACTTCCAAGCTTTTAATATTATTTCAATACCAAGAATGCATAACGCAGCTCCAGATGCCTTAGAAAACACAATTGTTAGGATGTTACCTTTAAGGCACGACTTTTCTATTGAAATTTTGTATAAACCATATGTCCCAAATAACATAACTAACTTACGTGTTTTTGATGACGATCAACAAATATTGTACTTTATGGCCAACATTGATGTATTCAAAGACGCAACGATTGATGAGGACGAGTACAAGTAAACACTGCAGGACACAGCTAGCACAAGTAAAGGCAACCTCATCCCTAAGGGTGTGGTATCATTGGAAAAGATGTATGATTTTCAGAACTGCTTTCGGGGACTTGCAAATGCTAAGACTCACAGTTCTACATTGTTGCATGAGAAAATCAACTTAGGAATTAAGAAATATCTGAAGTATGTTAATCTCCGTACTTGTTGCACACCATAAGAGCGGCAAGCTTTCATCTGCTTATTCAAGCAGTACTGTGATGTCTTCACGTTAACTTACAATGATCTCAAGGCATATGACACTCGAATAATCTAGCATCTGATACCAATCAAGGAATGGGCCAAGCCGTTTCAACATAAATTAAGGAAAGTACACCCAACACTTGAGCCCCTCATATAGAAGGAATTGAGAACTATTGGATGATCGAATCATTTACAAGGTGCGAAATTCAACATGTGTATCCAACTTAATCCCTGTGAGAAAGAATTATGGGGAAATCCGCCTGTGCATATATTTTTGTAATCTCAACCGCGCCTTGGAAAAGGACAATTTCCCAGTGTCGTCCAAGGAGCATATATTGCAAACAATATCTAGGGCCGAAATGTTTTCTTTGCTTGATGGATTTTCAGGTTACAACCAGATTCTGGTAGTAGAGCCTGACAGATTAAAAACTACATTCTGAACAAAGTGGGGCACGTTCGCATTTCGATGAATGTCATTTGGGTTGGTCAATGCTGGTGCAACATTCCAACGTGCAATGGACATCACCTTCCGTGGGCTTATTGGATAGAGCGTAGTGGTCTACCTTGATGACTTGATAGTATTTTCGAAATAATGGTTAAACCACCTGTGCCGCCTGAAGAAGATTTTTGAGTGATGTCGAAAATACGGGATATCCTTGAATCCCAAGAAGAGCATCTTTGCAGTGTCCAAGGGTAACCTTCTTCGACACATCATTGCTAAATCTGGGATAATGGTAGATCCGTACAGGGTTCAGACTATCATGCATATTCCCCACCCAGTGAACAAGAAAGCTATGTCATCTTTCTTGGGGAATATCAACTTCCTTAGAAAGTTCATCTCTGACTATGCTGAAATTGTTAAACCAATACAGGAGATGATCAAGAACGGCACAGTCTATAAATGGGATAAAAGGGAAAATGACACATTCATCTGTATTAAGAAAGCTATAGTATAAGCACCAACATTGTACAACCTAGACTTCAACAAAGACTTCTTGCTTTACACTTCCACTTCTGACATCTCTCTTGTTGTTGTACTCACTCGGAAGGATGAGTTGAACAACGAATGACCTATCTCCTTCGTGATTGCAAGCCTACAAGAACCAGAGCTCAATTATCCTGTCATGGACAAACAAACTTATGTAGTGTATAAGGAGGTAAAGCATTTCAGACCCTATCTATTGAAAAATCATTGTATTATCTTTGTTCCACACCCAACATTCAGGTCATTGCTTGCTTAACAAGAGTTGGGTGAGAGAAGGGAGAATTGGATGACCGGATTACTCGAACATGCTCTTGGAATCAAGCTAGTCCACACCATCAAGGGTCATGGTCTTTGCAAGTTAGTAGAAGAAGCAGTCAACGCAAAAGAGGAAGAAGAAGAACTCGCGGGATGGGAGAAAGAGATCGAAATGTACAACATTGAGCGAGCCACCCCCACTTTAGAAAAAAACTCCTGGTACGTAGATGTGTGCCAATACCTTGAGGATGGCACCGTGCCCTCTCACTTCTCTATGCAATAGAAGAGGGCACTCTAACTCAAAGCACTATCATATCAGTTGGTGCATGGGGTGTTGTTTAGGAAGCACCACAATGGGATATTGCTCAAGTATATGGAGGCACATGATTCAGAAAAGTTGTTACATGATCTCCACGACAGACTAGTCGGGGGACACTCCGCAGGAAACACTACAATGCACAAGGTCATGCGGGCCAATTTTTACTAGCCTAAATTATTAAAGGATGCTCATGCCTATGCTCACAAGTGTCGGTCTGTCAAAGGTGTGTCGATATAAATAAGAGGTCAGCAACCCCGCTACAGCTCGTTGTAGTAGAAGAACCTTTCCAACAGTGGGGATTGGAAATCATTGGGGAAATTTTCCCTCACTCATCGAAGCAACACCGCTATATTTCAGATGTTACATACTATTTCAAACGGTGGGCAGAGGTGGTTCCACTAAAACAGGTGAAAGATCAGGAAGTCATCAACTTTCTGCAACAGAATATCATCTCTTGGTTCGGCGTTCCTACATCACTTTTTTTTACAATGCAACATACTTTTCCTCGTTAAAGCTTTATGATTTTGCATTGGAAAATGGTATTATCTTAAACATTTTGCTAATATCCACAGGAGAATCAGGTCTTGCTGAATCCATGAATAAGAACCTCATTTGTATCATCAAAAAGATTGTATTCTCTGAACAGTGAAACTGGCACTTCACTTTGGTGAATGCCTTATGAGTTGACCAAGTCACGCCTTAGCCTTCTTTGAACACCTCCCCTTACTCCCTGGTGTATGGAAAAGAAGCCATCCTCCTGCCAAAAATCTACTTGGTTGCTCTCCAATTGTCCCAAGAATCCGAAGGCAAGCCATGTCTTTTAGTCCAACGTAGGATGGACACTTTGCACAAGCTACAGGAAGAAAGGTTGAAAGCAAATGAATTTTTTTTCACTTCACCAAAGTTGAATCAAGAGATGATTTGATAGAAAGTCTACAGGGAAGAATAGATTTAGTGTGGTTGACTTAGTCTTGAAGTGGGACAAAGCCCAAGAGGAAAAAGGAAAACACACTAAGTTTTAGTCCCTATGGATTTGTCCTTACACAATCCACGAAAAGCTTGGACAACACACTTATCATCTTCAATCACTTTACAGGAAGATTGACTCTCTCCCTGTACACGGCCAAGACTTATAGCAATATTTTCAGTGAAGATCTAGGGCTACTACCCGCACTATTTACATAGTCTTTTGTTGTTTGTTGTTTATTTCTTTGCTTTATTTTTGTGTTGTTTTGTCATGTAAATAAGTGTTGTGCCTTACTGCATTGTGGCTTCTAAGTGTGTGTGTGGTTGAAGTTCAAAGAGTCTTGTGACACTGTAGCGCTTGGCTTGCCTCCTATTTGTCTTCCTTGTGTTGGTTGTATCTTTTGGCCAATGAAGTTTTGACGGAAAATACGATCCGTCCATAAGGAGAGTTTTGGTCTAACCACGAACCCATGTCTAATATAGAAACTTCAAGACTATACTCAATTTTTCTTTGGTGCTTTCAAGCTTATCCAACTAATAGAAATGGAGAGAGGGAAAAACTAAATGAGCAAACCTAAATCAAAGGTCTTTTTATGCTTCTCTGAAGGAACAACCTCTCCTACTCTCAATAAGTCAGGATCCCCCTTCCGACCCAAAATAAATAAGTGTTGATGCACAAATCTCTTTAAATAAATAAATAAAAGCGAAAGAAGAGAAAGACGTCCTCCACAGAGAGGTGAAGAAAGAACCTCCACCAGGGTACTGTCCAGGATCACTAGCATTGGAGCAATGCTTGTGTTCCTGCGTGACTCCGCCAGGGTACTATCTAGGCCTTCTTGCAGCGGAGCAACACCAGAGATGAAAAATCATACTGTGACAATCTTAAGCTTGTAGGCTTAAACTACCCTTCCTAATTTGAAACATTATGATTACGTTGAATCTTATATTGTGTTCAACTGAGAAGGTACAGAGGGGACTGTGTTTGCTCATGGGTTAAGTGGGGAAGCCAAAGTAATCTACATGATGAATCAATACACCTTGAAGGACCAAGGCCCTGCACAAAAGAAACTAACCAAGATAGAGAAGTTGAAATTCAACCAATGTGTCGCCAAGTGTTGTAGTGGCTGCAACACCCTCCAAATTTTGGCTTGCACTCAAATTCTAGAGCCTTCCTTGGTCTTTCCCCTTATTGCTGCAAACACTTCAGCTCGTTTCATGAGCTTTCCTAGAGTCCTTTGACCCTTTTTACTTGTTGGATCAGCTATCATCTTTTGGCATATGTTAACTGTTTTTCCATGCTTGTGGACCTTTTCTAGCAGTTTCGAAGGTTGGTCTTCGTGTATATGAGTTTTCCCAGCTATGTAAACACCTATCGCACTCATACACAAAATTTTGAGCATTGTCGCAAAAGTGTCATCACAGTCGTCCTAAAGTCTATCTCAAGTGTCGCACCTGTTGCTTTTTGTTATGAGACGGTCACACAAAGGGAAATGTTTTCTTGTTGTTCTAGTGGTCTATGTTATCATGTTGACAAAGTATGTAAGTGTGGTCACAATTTCAGGTTCATCACAAGTCTACCTTCTTCCCGCACTTAGCCACTTTTCCGAAAATCTTACCAACTAACAAACTTAGCTTCACCGGATCCTGACTAAACTATGCACTGCGAAGTCTCAACCCTCAGTGATGTAACCTTGCTACCTGGAACTGAGCAGTGCGCAGTCATCATCCTCTAGGGTAGTTGCACTACGTAGTTCCATAGTTCAGCAACCTTCCTTGACCCTGATAATTGTGAAGCAGTTCCTCCCAGTCTAACTTGAACTACGCACTTTGCACTTTCAGTCCTCAAGCTTTCCCCTTTCCTACTAGAACCCCACAATGAGCAGAGAACCCAACCTCCCTTGGTCTCCAAAATTGCATAGAGGTGTCCCCTAGTGTCCTCCCTCACTTGGAGCTCACTGATCTCAAGAACTATGCAAATTTGTCCTCTAGGTATCTCTACTTCCCAATCCCCCTTTCCTCTGAAACTGCAGAGATATGTCTCCTAGGGTCCCATCCTGCATCAACCATTGTCTTCCTGAACTGCACAATCCTGACTCCCAGTGGCCACTATGCAATTTTTCTCTTTAGTGAGGACTGTGCTCAGAAGTTCTTCAGTCAAGCCTAAGATGCGCTTTACGCAGTCTCGGTGATCAACCCCTCTTCCTGTCACTTGGAACTGTGCAATGTACAGTTACTAGGCCCTCACTCTCAACTTGTCATTGGTCCTAGGCTTAGTTCATAGATAATAATGCATCATCTTAGACTAGGGAGTTTTCGGATTAATGTCGCCCCGTCATGAGTGAATTGCTGGAACAGGTACACTGTCAAATCACATCAAGATGATCAAGTTGGAGAATAAGGAGGAAGCATGCCTAAAGACTCACTTATAACTAAACAGACGAATGAACCTACCAAGGGAAAGCTAAAGGAATACAAGTGTGAAACCACCTTCCAAGATCGAAGATCATTGAAGATCCTTCATCATCAAGCTATGGAGAGCAGAAAAGAAAGCATATACAATAACACATCCATCACTCAGCAGAAATAGAGGCTTGACATTGCCACATCATCAAGCCATTCCATGTCAACAGTGTCATGTCAAGTCGTGTCATGATTTTTCATACACCACATCATTATTGTGGGCCATGTATGTTGTAAATCGAATGTATTGTAAAGTGGAAGTCCAATGGACACACATGAATATGAAGATCATGTAAGTTGAAAATTCATAGGAAGTTGAACAGTCATGAGGGTAGTCAAAGAGTCACAAGGGGCATTACCCCTTGGTTATATATACCCCTCTTTATATAAGCAAAGGACTTTTCACCTTGGCTCCTCCCGTAAGGCGTTAGAGAGATCAACTAGTTCTTTGAGGAGCAAGGAGTGGCTCCAATGTCCCACTACTGGGGCTAATGATGTACAATGTAAATATGTGTCTTGGAATTTTTTCTTAATTACAGAAGCCTTTTAAGGCCAACACATTCTTCATGCATGACTTATGAATGTTTATAAAACTATTCTGTGAAAGTCTGTATTTCATGTTTGCTTTCACATGTACTAAGATAGTTGATCTATTTTGGTTATTTTAGTGCTTATCTTGTTGGGAATGTGTTGTAATGGTTATCACTGCTATCTCATCCTTGTGGACTATTCTGCGAGATACTATACATAACTTTCTTTACTTATCAATTATAACAATTGTCACATCTGTTGTGGACTATTCTGCTAGATGTTAGACGAATCTTCCTTTGTTCATTGGTTGTAACGATTATCGCATCCGTTGTGGACTATTCCACTAGATGTTGGACAAGTCCTTCTGGTTAATGTGTGTATGTTCGTGGGTGGTACTATTGCCTCTCACTTAGAGCCTCACTTTTCTCCCCCCTTTTGCAGTAAAAGAACCTAGGCACAGTTACGTTGCACACTCACCAAACACACTCACCGTGCTTTTCAAAGATACCATTGCATCACTCTCTTGTGATGACAGCTAAAGCCAAGGAAAATATTTAAGTATTTGGCAACCGGACCTTTATACCAGATGGGACATCTACACCAAATAGTGTGAGGTATGATTAGGACTTCATATCGGGGATATCCCCTAGATGTTGGCAGGTCCAACACCATCAACAAGGACATATTTAATAGAGAAAATCTTGCATGTCGGGTAGCATGATGAGAGGCATCAACAGCTAAAGTAGAGATTGCAATAGCAAGGTGAAGGTGATAGAGATTAGAAGTATCAACTCATTGCAGATCAATTGATGAGATTCAGGAACATGATTTATGTGTCAGATAACAATGAGCTCAAGAGGCTTATCTTGAGGGGGATTCATGTCAACCCATATTTAAGCCACCCAGGATGACAACAGTCAAGAAGTTCTATCATTCGCTGAACTTGAAGAAAGAGGTGGATGAGTTTGTTGCAAGATGTTTGGACTGTCATCAAGTCAAAGCAGAGTGTAAGCATTCAGCTGGTCTATTGTACCCTATTCTAATTCTGGAATGGAAATGTGATGTCATTTCCATGGACTTCATTATAGGTTTTCTAAGGACATCAAGACAACATGATTCCATCATGGTTATGGTTGACAGGTTGAGCAAGGTAGCTTACTTCATTGGAGTGAAGTATTTTTTACGGTGCTGGAAATCTATCAACCAAGGGGGTCCTCCTGATGTGAAGTCCCAATTCGACCTCACACAATTTGGAATAGGATCCCGATCTAGGATATCAGACTAACTGCCATGTATTCTTATAGGTTTTCCTTGGCTACAAAGTTCAACACAAGAGAGTTATGCACAGGTAATATCGGATCAAAAAGTGAGTATGCATGGTGAGTGTGTGGTAGCATGTGTGCCAAGATTCTTCTACTGCGGAGGGGAAGGAAAGTGAGCCTCTAGGAGAGAGGTAATAGTACCACCCTAGTACACACACACACACACACACATAAAAAATATATGTCTAACAGCCAGTGGAATAATCCACAAGGTGCGATGATCATTACTACCATCATAAACAAGAAAGATATGTCTAACATCCAACAGAATAGTCAACAAGGATGTGACAATTATAGCAACCATTACAACACATTCTCATTATGATAAGTACTAAAATAACCGAAATACTTCAACTACTTTAGCACAGATTAAAGAAAACATGAATTACAAACATCCACATAACAGTCTTACAGATATTCATTATCCATGCGAGAAGAATGTGCTGGCCATGAGGCTTCTGATATTACGTAAAAGTCCCAAAACAAATGTATACAACAAACACCACTAGCTCCAACAGTGGAGTGTTGGAGCCACTCCTTGCTCCCCAAAATAAATAGCTTGTCTATCTAATGCCTTGTAGGAGGAGCCAAGGTGAAAAGTCCTTTGCTCATACAATGAGGGTGTATATATAACCAATTGGGTAATGCTTCACCTCCCTTGTGACTCTTTGACTACCCTCATGATTGTTTTACTTCCTATGAATTTTCAACTTTACATGACTCTTGATTTTTTGTACATGTCCTTTAGACTTCCACTTTACAATACATTTTCGAATAAGAAATTACATAATCCACAAGAATGATGTGTCATATAACAACTCATGACATGACGGGGCATGCCACCGCCGATAAAGATTTCTTGATGATGTGGCAATGTCAATCCATTCTTGTTGCTCCTTTGTCTTTAGCAAGAGATGTGTAATGCTTCATATTCATGAGAGATATGCTTTTTCTTCATATCCACCCTTCAAAGGGTTTTGAATCAAATGGAGTCTTCATGTGATCCTTACCTTTAATATTATGTTGTAATCTAGTGTTCCTTCATATTCTCGCCTGATGATCATCTTATCTCTTCAGCTCCATATGTGTCTTCTACTATGTCCTCCCTCTCCATATAATTCTTCATCATCTTGCCATAGCAAGATAGAGTACCTACATCTGCAATCCACTCATGACAAGACAACATTAGTCTGATAAACCCCTAATCTCAGATGATGCGTGTTGATCCACTGACTGAGCCAAAACTGGGTTGCAAGCTGAGGAAGAGACTTAGTGATTGTGTGATTACATAGCTCAGCGAGTCAAGGGTTAATCTTGAGCCTTGCAACTACGCAATGCGTAATTTAGGCTGGACTAGGTAGGAAGATTGTGCAGTTTTGGGACTCAATGAGCCGGGCTGAGGGGTTTTGCAATGTTTCAGCCAACTGCGTAGTTCTGGAAGGAAGGTCAGACTTGGTTATTGTGCAATTATGTAGATCAGGAGCTCAAGAGCTGGACTTGAGCTCAATGACTGTGCAATGTGCAATTGGGGCCAGGTTGGAGGGCTGAATTGTTCAGTTTTGGAGGCCAAGGCCCGACCTTGAGCACTAAAATTATGAAATGCACAGTATTGGAAGGATTAGAGACCAAGTGATTGTGTAGTTGTGTATTTCAGGAGCTTAGGACTAAGGCTTGATGACTGAGACTACGCAATGCATAATGTTGGCTTGGCTAGAGAGAAAGACTGTGCATAGGAGGCAGAGACTGCGCATTGCATAGTGCCAAGAGACAAGGTTGTTGCTTCATGACTGAGACTACACTTTGCATAGTTCAGGAGGGTCAGATGAAGCTGAGTGGCCCGGTCGGGAGTTTTTTCCAATTTTGACTAAGTGTTGGATCAATGAGAGGAAGTTGAATAAAAGCGAGACTTGAACATGATCACACACTTAGTTCACTTGACGACTCAATAAGGAATACTCATAAACATGAACAACATACTTTCTTCAATGCAACAACATTGCGACAGTCCATTACAAGTGCAACACTAAAGGTACACTTTGCAATGATAATGACAACACTTGGTGACAGTGTGTGAAACTTTGGAAATGAGAGCGGAACATTTCTACATGATAATAACAACTCATTATCACAAATATTTCCCCTTGAAACAAACCAAAACTCCAATTTACACGATAAGCGATATTTCTCACACCAAAAGAAAACACTTGCTATATGAAAATAAAAGTGCGAATGACACTTACGAAAACAAAAGTGCGCGAAAGCGAAAGTTTGCAAAACTTGCCGAAATAGGAGTACAAATGCAACTAGAAGTGAGAAATCGTCGATGTCAGTGTGCATTGACTGTCGAAATGCATTGGACATGGAACAAGCACAATATTGACGGATCGTGCTATCTTGTTCAAGCTTGCGTAAAATAATGCGCCCATGCACTTGTTACAGATGCTATATGAAAATAAAAGTGCGAACGACACTTAAGAAAACAAAAGTGCGTGAAGCGACAGTTTGAAAAACTCACCGAAATAGGAGTACAAATGTAGCAAGAAGTGAGAAATTTTCGATGTCAATGTGCGCTGACTTTCGACATGCATTGGAAATGGAACAAACACAGTATCGATGGACCATGCTATGCTTGTTCAAGCTTGCATAAAAGAATGCGCTCATGCACTTGTTATAGACGGAGCATGTGTGAGCAAGTGACTTGAACACTTCCAATCCAAAAAGGAAGCTCAAAAGCATCAACTGACCGAGAAGTAAATACAAAACAATCGATCCAAGATCCATAGTAGGCTCCAAAATTCGAGTGTAAGCAAAATTTTGGAGGGTGTTGTTGCAACAACAACACTTGGCGACTCACTGGTAGAACTCCAACTTCTCTACCTTGATCAATTATTTCATGTAGGGTCTAGTTCTTCAGTGAGTATTGATTCATCATTGAGATTACCATGGCTTCCCCATTTACCCCATGCATAAACATAGTCCCCTTCATTCCTTTACTTGGTTAAACACAAACATAAGGTCAATGATCACACAATGTTTCGAATCAAGAAAGGGTAATGAAGTTTGTGAGATTTAGATTTTCAGAGTATAGTTTTTCATCTCTAGTGTTACTCCTTTGCCAGTAGGCCTAAATAGTACTCCAACGGAGTCACTTCAGGAACACAAACATTGCTCCGCTTCTAGTGAGCCTGGATAGTACCCCGACGGAGTTGCTTGCTTCACCTCTCTGTGTAGGAAGCCTTTGTCTTCTTTCACCTTTATTTATTTATTTATATAAAACTATGCAAAATCACTTATTTATTTCATGGGTGGAAGAGGGATCCTGACTTATTGAGAGTAGGAGAGGTTGTCCCTTCAGAGAAGCATATATAATACCTCTGATATTGGTTTGCTTATTTATATTTTCCCCTTGTCCTTCTCTACTTGATTGGATCAGCTTGAAAACAATGAAACATAAAAACCCGAGTGTAGGCATGAGGTTTCCATAATAGACATGGAGATCATGGTTTGACACAAGGATTTCTTAACACAAGGATCATATTTTTCGTCAGAACATCATCAACCAAAAGATGTAACCAAGACAAGGAAGAAGGACAGAGAGTTAGCCAAATGTTGCAATGTCACAAAGTCCTTTTCTATTTTTCCACATTCCCTTTTGAGCCAACAAAGCATCACAAAATGAAAGGAAAGACAACACACAACAAGGAAACAAAACCAGAAGACAAGACAGAAAGTGGCTAAACCAAAACATGATGCAAAACCAAAACCAGAAAACACAAGATAAACTACAGGAAATGAATGCAGGATGAATGTGCAAGTAAACTAAAATGAAACTAGACCTACTCCTAATCTAACCAACTAGAAGGTCGGGGTCACGTATAATGGAATTTCCAATGTTGCCATCGTAACTATTCACGACCTGCAATCACAAAGATGCGATTGATTAAATTTGATATAAAATAACGTGCAAGTGAAAAAATGAGAGCTTGGAGAACTTACACAACAAAAGGAAGGTCTTGCCAATGGGCGGAAAGATGTCTCACAACCACTACTTTTATCCAGTTCACATTCTTACATTTTGTACATAAACCATAATCAGACAAACCTCGAAGACTTGTTGTGAGTGCACCTTCTTCTATTTCATTCCTTTTAGCAAGCATGAGAAAAGACCAAAAACTATTATTAGCAAAAGGGATTTCTAAATAAGATTTTTCCAAGAAATGGTAGATTGGATCACGAAACTCGAAACAAACCTCTTGAGGACCCCAAAATCCTTGAAAAGATAAATTTTCAATTAGGAGCATAGGGTGGGGATGAGAATCGTGTGAGATACAATTGATCTTATCACATTCAACCAGCATGTCAAGACAGTGAGGACCCGACATGGCCATTATTGAAGGCTGAAGTGCCTCAACTGCTTGGCAAGTATCCGAATAGTGAGATGTTGAACCGTGAGGATCAAAGGATGTAAAAAAATTGTCATTCGATATACTGGTGGAAAAATGATAAAACGAGTGACAACCAAGAGAAATAGAATGATGATCAGATGGCTTGATTAAAGCATCAGAGCTAGCATGATTCCATCATAGTTATTGTTAACAGGTTGAGAAAGGTATCTCACTTCATTATAGCGAAGTATATAAATTCGGCTAGCAAGGTAGCTCATATCTTCATTAGGGAGATAGTGAGGTCGCATGGTGTTCCCAAGGAGATTATATCAGACATAGATTCCAAGTTTACTTCCAGGTTTTGGAAGGAGTTGTTTGAAAGCTTGGGGACAAAGTTAGCTTTCAGTGCAACTTGTCATCTGCAGATAGATGGAAAGATAGAGAGGGTGAACAAGATTCTTGAGGATATGCTCATGATGTATGTCATGCATAAACATAGGAAGTGGGAGGAGTATCTTCCACTAGTAGAGTTTGAATATAATAATGGATGTCAGGAATCCTTGAAGATGAGTCCATCTATGGGTGGAGTTGCAATACTCCTATTAGCTGGAGTGATCCAGTGAACAAGGTGTTGATTGGACTGAATATGTTGGTTGATATGGAGTATGAGATGCAGGTTATCAGAAGGAATTTAAAGGTAACACAAGAAAGGCATAACAGTTATGCAGATAAACATAGAGCATTCAAAGAGTTTCAGGTTGAAGAGCATGTGTACTTATGAATCAATCCCAAGAGGAGCTCCTTGAGGATTGGGTCATGATCCAAGATGGCACCTCGATATTGTGGGCCTTTTGAGATCCTTGAGAGGATTGTGTTGATCATGTAATTGTTCGGTCAGTATTATATGTGGAACCAGAGGGAGAGTTCCAGCCAGATCCATAGTGCATTTTGCATCGAAAACAACTCATTCTCTGGAACCAAGCAATAGAGCAAGTTAAAGTGCAGTGGAAGCACTTTAGGCTTGATGAAGCTACATGGGAGATGGCTGATCAAATGTCAGCTTTGTATCCTTCCTTATTTGTTGGTTGAGAAGATGTGTTTGGTTTATATTTATATATGCATATGTGTATTGTAAATACAACAACGAGTTGTGTTATCAAGCTCTAATAAGTAATATGTTGTAAACACCGCATCGAGTTGTGCTATAAAGCTCCAATAAGTAGTATGGTGTTCATGGTTTCAACAACTTGGTATGATGTAAATGTTGCATCGATTTGTGTTATAAAGCACCATGGGAAACATTTTTTGTTGGTTATAAGTGTCATTGAACACCGAGGACAGTGTCCCCCAAAGGGGGAGGGATTTGTAACAACCCCTTGTTGATTTTCATATAAATAAAATAAGACCAAGGTCGTGGGACATGTAATCCAAGCTGAATGGTGGGAAAAAATTATAGTGGGAATCACTTGTGTTTTATTAATGGCTATGGAACTTGGCAAAGGAAAAGAGACAATAATTGGAATTTAATTATGAAAATAAAGGAAAATAGGAGAAGAGGAAGATGAAGAGACACAAATTTTCATGCAAGGGAAATTAGAGGAAAATGAAGAAAAAAGGAGACATCAATAATAAAAAGGCATCAAAGAATCAATTCAACACTTTTGATCAATTGATGGCTTTTGTCAGTTTAGCATTTGGCTCTCTTACACTCTTTCACACTTAGAGCATTATTGCAACACTCCATCATTCTCTTAGATTTGGAAGAAGACAAGTAAGAAAGTAAAGGGAAAGCAAATGAAAGCAAGGAAGCACAAGGACACAGTTGGATCAACAACTACAACACACTTACTTTGTAGGTAACAAGTTGCATGTGTGATCTCTATGCTGGTTTTTGGATGCATGATATATGCATGTAGTTTCTTCATTATGTACTTTCATTGACATGTAGATTTTCCTAGATTGATAGTGGCTTTAACCTTGCCTTGCCATTTCCTAGATAGCCATGGTGTAGTGGGTTCCCCATTTGGTTTTTCTGATTGGTTCTCAGGTTTCATATGGTTGTGGGTTGGAACAAATTCTTTGGAGCCCTGAAATTGCTTAGGTTCCCTAGAGGCTGTGGGTTGAGCTATTAGTTCATGGAGCCATGAAAAACTTGGGTAGAGACCAATCTCGTTGATGTTAATGATTTATGGACCATATAGGTGAGATGATTGTGCTTGAGGGTTGAGGTGGTTTGGCCTTTGGAAGCCCTGATTGGTTTTATTTTGGTTTAACCCTTATGATCCCACATTCATGCTTGGAATATGGCACAGGGGTGATTGGCTGAAAGAGAGATTTGGTTCAACCCAATTTATGGTCAGGTGGTACATGAAAGTCCCTAATTTGGTTGGCATTTTCATATGTTAATATGAGCTATTTTACTATTGTGATCTATGAGCACTTGTATTGGTTATTATGGTGATCTTATGGTTGATTTGTCATAGTTTCTATTCTAGTTATATGTTGATTATATGCATGGTTTTATGATGTGCTCTAGCTATGTCTCTTGTTCATGATTTGATAAGTTATTGGATGGTTGATGAATGCATGGGCCAAAAAGTATTGTTGTAGATAGCTTAAGAGGGCATAGAGCCTTCTTGGTGATTCTCAGATGAATTTCAAAAGTTTATGATCAAATAAGCTTTCATGACCTGTAGCTTATATGTTTTCTATCTATTCGATGAAATGTGTATCTTGCATTAGCCATGTCTAGGTCAAGATCTCACTCAAGCTTTGATTGTTTAACGTTGTTATCACCATTGCCATGATTTTGGAAATTTATATGCAATTATGGGAAGTGGTCTGGCGGCTAGCTTGAAAAAAGTGGCATAGAACTCGTGACCGCATGCTCTAAACTGAGGAATTTGGGTCATAACTGCATGCAGATAGGCTTATGAGTGTGGTTGGAGCCTCATAACTGCATGCATAGTGTGTTAAGGGTGCAGTTGGGGACTAAACCTAGTGAAAAAGAGTTCCAACTCAGGGATTGATCACCTGGGGTGGTTGGTAGGCTCCTGCGTGATCTCTAGTCTCTGAGGGATTTTAGTATACTTTTGGTTTGTAGGCCCCACTTCCATAACTGAAACTTGGAGGTCGGGTCATATCATAGTGACACTCAGCTCATGTTTACCTTGGAGATCTTATAAAAGTGGGTAAATGTGGGAGGGGTTGTTACACCTTTGTCTAATTGTAGAACAGAGCTTTCCTTTCAGAAGATAACACAAACACAGAGGAGAATTTGCTATTCATTGATTATTAATTGACTATTAGTCAAATGTTCTGTAATCACCCGCCATAACTTGTAGTTACCAAATTTAATCATTGAATAAGGATGAGGCACACTAGGTTGACGATTGCACCATCAAACTAGCCAAATCCTTCACCTTAGTACTTTTCCCCCTAGTAAAAATCCAAATTAGGAAGCAATCCTGACCTATGGTGTGGTTTCAACCATAAACAATGCCTCTTTCCCTGAATCCCATATGCATTTTGCAGTACCTCTATGTTGATTTTTGTTAGCATCGGATGTGTTATAGCCTTGAAATTTGGAGGAGAGGCTAAGGCACATGAGATCTCCAAGACCTAGAAATTGTTTTGAGAAATTCCACGCAGATGAGGAGTTATTAAAATAATTAATTTTTTAATGGGTTTCTAAGTCTAAACTTAAGAAAATAAAAATATTAATGAGTATTAATAAAGATAAGGGTGAGAAACTTCTAAGAGACGAGGACCAAGTCTATCTTAATCTTAGCCGTTGATTAGAGACTTAATCTCGGCTGTTGATTCATCAACATGAAAATTTTAAGAGAAGACTTGAGGATCATCTGGAGACACACTGACAGATACTTAATATCTCAAGGAAAATCGATTCTCAAGAGAAGGAGATCGATTTCAGAGGGAGAATTGCAGGCTGGAGGAAGAGGAGGGCATAAGAAATAGTCCATGACTAAGGAGGAGGTGACACAAGGACAGAGAAAGACGCAGTATAGAGGAGAGATGTAGCCCTCACGTAGGTTGACACAGAGGGACACAGAGCCACGCAAAGTGACGCATGAGTGAGAGAAGGGTCTCCAAAGTGTGAGAAAGTAAGAAAGGGAAAGTCTTAGGTGTTTTCTTTCAGTTTCTCTATAAAACCATTCATTGTAAAAGTGATTCTTGCTTAATATTAATAAAACCCTCATCTACTGCACCAGTTTTCCCGCATTGGGTTTTTCGGGGGACAATTGTCCAAAAACAACTGTGTTGATGTGATTGGTTCTTGTGCATGTATTTTCTTGTGTAATTATGTGATAATTGCAGTAGAATTTATTTTAATATTTGTTGAAGGGATTTTGTAAATAACTTATTGTGAAGAATAAATAGGCGAAATAAATCAGTTGTTGCAACAGAATTTCAGTTTAGAAATTTTCACTGTACATTATTCCTCATAATCACCAATCCTCTGAGATCAGTCATCGATGAAGGCATATGTCCTATGCAAGGACTATACTTCGGCTGCCGAATTGAGCTATGATCTTGAGGGGATTGTTGGATTATGTCATCTACATGTTGTGAACCTACCTGAGGTCCCACGACACCCATCGGCCCTCCTCCCCATTTCATATTATTATTCCCTTGGCCAATGTTGGGTTTAATAACACGGGCCTTGCAATGTTTGAAAATTCTTTTTAGGGCCATGAGTTCTTTCATAAACATTAATTGAGACTTTGTTGTTAGGGTAGGTTCCACCACCTAATCTTCTAATTATGTCTAATTTACCTGCTTGGAGTTGGCATACGATATTGGCACACCTATAAACTTCCTCATTTTCCTTCTTAAAATGTGGAATTTCTTTTTGTGAAATTTATTCTAGGAGCCCTTTGATTCACATCAAAATATTATCTAAGTGTTTGTCTCTCAACAAGGTTCCTTTGTGTAGGTGTTGAATAATGATGAGGGATCCCCCAAGACGTTAATGTTTAGTACCTGTGTAGTTTTTGCCAATATCAGACTTTACAACAAACCATGCATTTCTGCTTGTTTCTAGTCATTTGGCCCAATCCCCATGCATAGCTTTTAACAATGATTCCTTCAGGGCAATACAATATCCCTCCCCCTCCTACCACCCCTAAAACATCACTACATATTATAATATTAGTTCTAATATTATTAATTTATAATTAAAAAAAACATATAGTTAATATAATATTTATTTATTTATTTTATTTTGTACCAAAGGAATTGACAACTAGGTTGGGCTCATACTTGCGTGACATGGGGTCGATTCCAATAGTTACCACTACACCTCTAGAGCCTCTGACAATCCTCCTCTCTGTGGAGATTTGAACCTTGGATCTCTTAGTTTACACAATACTTCATATCATAACGATCGCTAATAGAGCTACCCCCTGCGACATTATATATATATATATATATCCAAAATTGAATCCAAAATTGAAAGATAATAAAATTAAAGAAAAAAGATTATAACTAATAGAAAAAGCGTTTTCAATTGTTCTTTTTCTCTCTTAAGTCTAATGATCTTGTAAAGATTTTTTGACAACATTATATACATTATTGTATTGGTATATATTACTTATTTTTAGTTACACAATATTAATAACTAGTATATATGTGATAGTATGAATAGATCCAATTATATCAATGGTGTCAATACCTAATTTGCAATTAATAATCATTCACGTGAATTTGTCTTTCATAAGATTTAAACCTTATTTTGCTTTAAGTATGAGTAAATAATTATCTTTTGACAAAGTTTACTTAGTTATATTAACTTCTACTATTCATTATTGTTTTTTCTTTCTTTCTAATTTTAGTCTTGCTATACAAGACTTGTTACTCTTTAGCTATCCTAGAATTTTATATATATCCATATATTTCTTATTACTTTTTGTCATGCAAGTATGACACTAGTTTAACCCATCCATATATATATATATATATAAAGAAGTGAACTATCCATAAAATATGTTAAAAGGAAAAAAATTATTCTAATTCAAACATATTTAAAAATAAAAATAAAATTATCTCTAAAATACTTCTTATGAATAAAATACTTTTTTTTTTTACAAAAGTAAGAAAATAATACCCGTGCTAATTAAAAGTGTTTTTTAATTGTATCTTTAATTATGCCAATTATGGAGGGTAGTCTTTCACCCTAGAGGAAGGCAAGTTTCTTGGAAATTAGGTGTCATGTCTAATAATCTTGTTGAAGGTTATGCTCTCTAACAAGGTATACTCATATCTCACTCTCTTTGTCCTCGCCACCTCATTGTCTTTAGAGAATATCTAATTCTCATTCATTATATGCAAAACAAAGACCCATGCAAGGGACCTTCGAATGTAAGTTATCCTCTCTAGAATTAGAGACTTGTTAGCTTTGATGGAGTGTCACATCGAGCATTAAGCCCTATATAAGCCTTATGTTAACCCTAAAACCCATTATTAAAACCTAGATATTGATTGATTACATTTCTATTGTTATATTGTTCTGTAGGCTAGAACTTCTCATGCTCCCATTTTATTATAATTGTAGTCCTTTCTCTCTTTCTCTCTTATATATATACACACACTAAGAAGACCTGGCCTTATAATTATCAAATATTGTCTTATATATTGTATTCATTATAAAAGGAGGTTTCCCTCTCGAAGAGGATTTTAGTTATTGGTTTCTTAACATGTTTAAGGCACATGATCCATAAAATTGGGTGGTTTCATATTCAAATAAACACCAATAATTCGGTGGACATTCAAGCCAACATGGCCATCCACCTTGTAGCAATAGGGGCCTTTGTTTTTAATGTCCAATGTGATAATGTACCATTTTCATGACAAGATTTCAACTACATGTCACCCTTGAAGGATCCATTGAATGGCAACAAGTCACATTAAGTTCACATGAGAAGCACACCTTACAACACACCCCCACTCCCTTGGCATTCACGTTGTTCCTCCATAACATCATGGGAAATAAACTTCCCCATCCGATCACCCATAACTCAGGTGGGATTTCTCCTATCACTGTGTCCTAACAAAGATTGTTTGTAAAGCAGGTTTATGACTCTCTCATTCGTCCCTTTTTAGGCATTGATTGCTCTGTCTTTGGCTTCATGCCCCAATTCCCTCTCCACTCTCAATGTTGTATTGGCTACACTTGTTGGAAATAATGGATTTTAATGAACTCTGGTCTACTTATTCTCAACTCCAGTGACATGGTGACACTCTGCAAGAAATTCAATTCGAAATGGAAACAATCGATTAAAGGATTGAGGCTTTGGATGTGATAGGTGGCGCGAGAGGCCTTAGTGAAGAAATTTGATTCTCAACACACCTCCATCTGAAACAACAAGTAGACCTCCTAGAAGCGGTTGTGCTCAAACTTGTCAACATTGGTAATGTTCTTCTATATGGTTCAAAGGCCAACGGTTCCACTTCAATCCAACATTATTTTTCTGTAGTTGCTCCCCTCTTTGGTCCTCCATTTGCCTCAAATTCATTTGAGTCTCTTAGGGATCACTTTGTGCCTACCTAGAATTGGCGAACTCCTTTACCCCCGTAGTCCAAGTAAAATGTTTCAACTTGCATCCATTATGATAATATATATGATAATGGTTACAATCTTTGTTTTTATTGTCTATCAAGGCCTCTGAGTCCAAATATGGTTATCTAGTTCTATGAATTTTAACTCTGCATCTTCAAAAACTTTGTGTCCTCATTCTCTTACATCATTATACTAGTTAGGTAATTACAATCACTCATTTTAGAGTAACTAGGAAGAAATTAATCTCAACCTAAGTGAGATGCCACATAAAGAAACTTAAAGAACCACCGTACAAAAGTTATGACCATCATAAATTCCATGAATATGAAATAGCAATTTCAAGGACTGTGAAAATAAATTTTAAAAAGATAATTCAATCTTAAATTTACCTTTTACACTATAATGATTCAAGACCTCGTGGGGAATAACACATTTTCATTATAATATCTCTATATTACTTTATAATAATTACTATTTAAAATATTAGTGAATAAGTTTAGTATTTATATATTACGATGAAAT
Organism: Pinus tabuliformis; assembly: GCA_031772625.1. Taxonomy (NCBI): domain Eukaryota; kingdom Viridiplantae; phylum Streptophyta; class Pinopsida; order Pinales; family Pinaceae; genus Pinus; species Pinus tabuliformis. The sequence goes on from CM062817.1 coordinate 1,870,996,750, forward strand.
TCCATACAATAACTATAATAAGAATCAAATAAAAGGAATTTTGGTTTTAAAGTGTAGTGAAAGCTTAAACTCGATGCACGTGAGTGCATGATGTAATGGTCGGGGCGGTCGGTTTACACGCCCCACGGCCAGTATCGAGTCCTGCGAAGCTGCGCTGCAGCGTAGAATGTATTTGACAATATATAGCTTCTTCAGTGGGCCCCGCCCCCCGAGAAAAAAACAAAAACAAAAACAAAAACAAAAACAAAAAAAAAACACGACATTTCACAAAATTATGTAACCTTTTCTTTCCCTTAAAAAAAATCCATTACATTACACATTTTTCTTCATTCTTTCTTTTATTTTTATACCTTAACAGTAAAATTAAATAACGTTTATTAATCCAAATAAATAATGAATCTTTCTTACATCAAATATTCTATTAGAATATAAATTCGAATATATAATACCATATATCATATTGTTACAATGATGACTTAATATGTCTCGATGTGTCTATTCTGACACACATTTGTAATATATGTATAAAAAAAACCGCTTCTATAGGGAACTAGCCCCTCTCATTTCTAAAAAAAAATATCATATATTATTTCACTTAGATTTGATCTTCAATTTTATTCATAACCTTTCCATAGAAAAATTTCATACCATAATCATAATCGCACTAAGAATCAAAGAAAGAGATTTTTTTTTTAAAACTACCTAATGAGAGCAAACCTCAACAATCAAACATTCCACACAAAATTATGCAATAGTCTCCCTTTACTTTAAAAATACATTACACGTTATTTTCTTTCATTATTTTAATATTATATCTCAATACTATTTCAAACTTAAATAATATTACTCGACCCAGATAAGTAGTTCCCGCATCAAGCTTTTAGTGATTATAAACTAAGTATATAATAACATATATCCCATATTAGTGTAATTATATTAATATTCAATTCAATTCTTTATTTATTACTTCTTAATAAGTCTCATATATAAATACACACTTTCTACTGTGTATATTCCAACCGTATTTAAAATGCTTTTTGGAATTATAACAGGTAAGATACAATTTTAAAATAATAATAATATATTATTTTTAGAGTTTTTTTTTTTCTTTTTTCTGTTTGTTAGAAATCAAATATAAAAAAATTTAAAATTTTTCTCATGCGATTTTTTTTTTATTTTTTTGGCTTAATTCATTATGGACCACAGAAACTTGAATACAGAAAATATATTATTTTTTTAAATTAAAATTTTTTGTCATAATTTTTTTTAAATAATTTAATGTTTATTTAAAATTGAATAAATCTATTTTTATTATAAATTTTTCTTTTCCAAAAAATATTATCTAAGATCCTACTTTATTTCAAGAATGGTTTTTTACTTCAATGATAATGAATTGAAATCAATCATGTGTAATATTACCAGATAATATAATTACATTTAAGAAAATAAGTGTTAGATATTACCTAATTCACTCATCCCGCTTCAAATTTAAAAGCAGGCTTAACAAGCCAATTATCTCAGCTATTATTACTGTCATCTTCTCGGAGGAAGAAGATGAGCTCACAGGCTCTGTTGAAACCTCCAAGGAAAAGTCTCTTTCTCAAAATTCCAGTGACTCTCAGGGCAGCTTGGCGGGTGATGTCCTCAATAATCCCGCTGCGTTGCAGGAAGAAGGTCAACAAGAAGATTCTCGCCATCAGCAAGACTCTTCTCAAGAGGATATCATTGCTTGTGCGCCGGCGCAATTCTCTGGCAGCGTTCTGCACCTTGTGACTCCTCCAGGCTGCAACATGATGGAAGTCGAAGATAATGTGATGGTTCATTGGGTAAGCTCTCCCAGCAAGGCAAATGAAGAAGACACAGACTTGCCACCTCAGGCATAACTACCTCTGCCTCAGCAAGTCATCTCAGGATTGCTGGTTTTTTTGGATGTAATTCTCAGTGGGTATGGCTTCTGATATTATCAGTATGGTTTTTTCTCATCTTCCAGGTTATGATTTTGGCTTTCTAGCTTTTTTGTAATAGTTGCATAGAACTGCATTTTGTAATAGGGCGGCTCACACTAAAGTGTCGATCCTATCTAGCTCTATTGAGTTTTGGGTCTATGATTTTCATCTATGTAAACAGAAGGCCAAGTGTTAACTGCAACAGTTTTTCTGACAGAGGGCAGGCTACAGCCCCCTCAGAGGTTCAAACCTCTTTGTAAATATTTTTCTTTTTTATTCATAATAGAATAGTCTTTATACAGAAAAAAAAAAGAAAAGAAAAGAAAAAGAAATAAAAAAAAAATTGATTGCCCAAATATCTAAAAACATGGCATAAATATTCTAATTGCATTCATAAATAACTACAAAAAAAATTTGACGCATTGATGTACATGGCATTGTATTGTGAAAATTAATTGCCCAAATATCTAAAAACATGGCATAAATATTGTAATTGCGTTCAAAAATAACTACAGAAAAAATTGAGGCAGTGATGTGCATGTCATTGTATTGTGCAAAGGTTACGATAAGGCCTTCAAGTTATGGTTGAAGGCTGTGATGTGCATGGCAGTGTATTGTGCAAAGGTTACCATAAGGCCTTCAAGTTATGGTTGAATTAAATGTTTGAAAAATAAAATTTTCAATAATGTTGAAAAATAAATATTAGTTTTCAATATTAAATATTATAATTTGCATTGGTAAAATCTAAACTAAAAATAAATAAATTGCTAGAATCCTACCTTAACAAAAATTAATAATATATTGAAAATAATTATAAATAAATAAATAAAATAATTATGTATTTACTATATTATAGTATTTTGATTCACATTTATTTTTTAAAATACAAAATCACTGTTAGTTGTTTAGATATTATTATATTAATGGTGATATAAATATATTATTTAAATTCAAAATATTTTTATATAATAATAAGATTTTAAATTTTGTTTAATTGGGTAGATCTTGTTATATTTGTGAGATATTATTATACTAATGGTGATAGGACTATATTATTTAAATTCAAAATATTTTTGTATAATAATAAGATTTAAAATTTCATTTAATTGAGTAGATCTTATTATATTTGTGGGATGGTGTATATAACAATTAATTTAACAGTGATGAGTCAACCCAGCATTCGCGGATAGCAGCCAGAGATGGCTGTCCTCACTGTTGGTTTGACCCCTGAGTTGATAGGTTTTACCACCTTCGGAAAAAAAAAAAAAAAAAAAAAACAATTAATTTAATTTTAATGATTTATCTTTCCAAAAAATAAATTGTTCTCGTAATTGTACAATGCTTCCTAGGGCTTGGTGTGGGGTGTGGGTTTGATTGGAGGAGCGTACCATTTACTTAGCATGTGAGAGAAGATTAAATCTACCTCATAAAACTTCTATTAAATTAATCGCAACGCGTATATGAATTCAATGGCATTCATAATCGATATAGAATGACATGACACCTATACTTATATTACAGAGAGGAGAGTGGGTTGTACAATAGTCATTGTTTTTTTATTAATTACATTAGTACATAAGTAATGATGACAAAATAAGAGTTATAAGAATTGAACCAATTACATTTTAAATAAATAAATTTAAATATTATGAAAAAATAATAAAATTCAATTGTTAATGTTAAACTATGGAGGACTTGCAATTTTTTTTTTGGTCAAACACAACTAATAGCTAGTCAATGCAAAATTGAATGTGTTATATACTCCATGCGGTAGGTATAATAAGATGCATTCCACCTCCTAAATAGCATGCATGCACATGCTACCTGTAATAGGAATGCATTCCTGCACTAAAATAACATGCATATTTAGTGTAATAAGAATTCATAACAATTTGTTTGACACTATGAAAATAGAGTAAACAATTTAAATTGCAATATAAATATGTAAATTTATTTTTTGAAATAAATATCATGTTTTTTTTTGTCTTTTTTTTTTAATCTAGTGGAATTGGCAACTAGGCCAGTCTTTTTCTCGCATAACATGTGGTCAATTCTAGTCGCTACCACTATACCTCTAGGGGCCTACAATCTGTCCTCCTCTCCATAGATCGAGTCACGACTGCGACATTGAACCTTGGATCTCTTAGTTTGTACAATTTCACAACACTTCAATCACCAATTGAGTTTCCCCCCAGGACAATATCATGTCTCATTTTACCCAAACTTCTATGTACATTACAATAACAAAACATTTTAAATTCTTTCGAACCAAGTTTCTTTTAAAGAATGCATATTGGATCTTATGGTCTAGTGGCAACTTGAAGTAGTTGTTGTGACAATAATCAAGGTTGTAATGTATATCAATCAATTAGGTTATGGTCTAGTGACAACTTGAAGTTTTTGTTGTGACAATAATCAATGTTCAAATATCAATGGACATGTGGGTTGTGGACATGGGGTTGTGGTTTACTGGCAACCTGGAGTGGTTGATGTGACAATGACCTCGATTCAAATCTCGATGGACATGCAATACTAGGCTTAATACTAGGTCAACAATTAAAAATGGTTCACAAAGAGAGAAAGTATGTCACAAAATGGGATTTGAACCTAGGAGAGGGAGGATAGCAACTTTCATCTTAGTAATTAGAGCTACACACACACACACACAAAATAATTAACACAAGTAAGGAGGATACTACTTTTCCTCTTAACAGCTTGGATAGACCTAATTGACAAGTGCATGTGTGTTGTGTGTGTATGTGAGCGATCTTGGTCTTAGCAGGCATGCACCTTCCTTGTGTGGGGTTCACTAAAAGTGGCTATTAATAATGTTGCAGTTGTCTGTGAATAATTGAGTTCGCAAAATGTGTCATTCTTAAGTTAAGTGATGAAGGGTGTGATGTTTATTTCTTATTTACTATCAATTTAAAAAATGGATTCCATTTTAAATCATACACATCAAGGTCATACACTTAAGGAAATTGATCAAATAAATGATATTTCTATAATCATTCAGTAATTTGATCATATTAGTAGTACACTCATGTAGTATAGATTCAACTATGATTTTTCATTCAAAAAATAAAGTTGCACAATAAGATTGGACACCATTAAATTTTACAACAACTAAGAATCAACTCATCCATCAACAATTAACCAACCAATTTATAATTCAAGGTTCAATTATAAATAATGTATAGGATTACTTAATTTAAGTGTTTATGTCATAACACTAATAAATTATTTAATACTATATATATATATACATATATATATATATATATATATATATATATATAGTGATGGTTCTCAACTTGCAACAGACACTTTGTAATGTCAGCCCCCCTCACACTTGTCCTCTCGGTGTAATGGCATAACAGTGGGCAGTTAATGTAGCAATGTTTGATATGTGGGCAAGTTGTGACTCTAAATGTCGAAACATGAGGAGGGGTTGGTTGGTGTACGTGCTCTATGTGAAAGGAGGCAAGGACTTCTCCTTGCTCTCTAATTTGGGCTTCTTCCTGGTAGCATATTCCTTCATTCCTTATTTGTAACGGTGGTATTCATGGGCCTTTAGTCTCGCACGGACTTGGTTCTTCCATTATATGTTGGTGAGTTACTTATGGAGTGTCATGGGCCTAAAGTTTTTTGTATTGGGTCTACGTTCTAAATGTGATTAGTCTATCTTTTTGATTCCTAAGTTCTTAAGCAAATATCTCTTACCTTGGTGGCATTTGTGGTTAATGGTATTATTATGTTTCAAAAGAACTTTGTGTTTGAAGCTTTGACCCTTGTCTCTCTGTGTCTTTTTCATTTTGCACAAAAGCTTCAGTGGTAGGGGTTTGATAATGAATTTCAAGTTTTAATTTGAGGTTCGAGCTTGGTTTATAGTGTCACTATGTCAAGTCTCATTCTTAGGATCTCTTGTTGGTTGTCTTTGCCTTCCAGTATGTCATTGCAATGTGGTAGTTTTGACTATTTGCTGGCTTTGGGTCCTGAAGTGTGTTGTTTGGGTGACGACATAGTGTTTTCAGATCTAGGTTTAGCGGCCCTTTGTCTCGTCCTTTCTACTATAGTCTTCTCGATAGATGTTCTTCTTGACTCTGTCCACATTGTTCTTTGGCATCATTCCTAAGGCCTCCTAAGCAAAGAATGAATTGCAAAAGGTTTGGTGGTAGTAATATTGGGCACAAAAGGGCTTACCCTTTTGCCTATGACTCAGTTGCAACATTTTTCAATGATGTTCCTTTGGAGGTACAAAAGGAAATATTGTTGCTGGAGACGAAAGAGTCTAGGGAATGACCATATCATACAAACTCTAAATTGGCAGAGGAGGATATGAAATAGGTCCCTGACCCTAGTAGGTTTCAAAAAAGGAGACTTTGTTTTTTGAGTTCTTTGTTGCTTCATCAACAAATGCTGACTCTCTTGTGCCTTATTTTTTAGGACAAACAAATGGAGAGCTATAATGTTTTCTCTTCTTTTGAGGACATTAAGTGTATGTTGAGAAACCAATACTTTTTTCTAGATAATGTAGATCAACATATTTCTCACGTGGAAAGTTTTTGGTAAGTGACTATGCTTATGGTGATCTTACGCATCCTTCAGATGATAATGCTCAAACACCTGCCTTAATTTTTGTAGATCATGACTAGTAATAGAGGTTTAAGGTATTTTTGTCCTCAATTTTCATATATGTTCTACAGCTTGGTTTCTTTGGGGCAGTCTACATCTTATCTCTATTCTAGAGCATGGAGCAATGGTATGTTTTTGTTTGCATTTTTTCTCAATATCTTTTGCATTCATTGGAAGCCATGTATCTCTAAATTTTCTTATGGGATGTCTCTGGAGGGTTTTCAGTCCTTGTATCTACTAGTTTCTCCTAGTAGATGAATAATTTGATTTTTCTATCTTTTAGCAACAAATTATACTAGCTCTCTTTGGCAAACTGGGTACAATGCTTTTGGTGTGAATTTTGGTTTAGTTGTAGTGCATGGACTTACTTTCATTTACAAAATTATGTGTCCTATATGGAGGTTGTTTTATTTGAGCTACTTGGCAGAAAGGTCAAAGCTTTTCAAGGAGAGTCGTCTTCTCCCTTGAGATTGTGCGACTAGCCGTATCTTGTGAACACTCTTCAGGACTTGGGTCTAGTTTTAGGTGCCCTTTGACTACTATGGGGGATAGACTATTGCATCTTTTCATATTCTATTTGATGGTGTCGATGTGCCCACTGTGCAATTTATTTGGCTATAAATTTTGTGGTAATGTTGAATCTTCTTTTGTAGATCAACTGATTATTTGTTGGTCTTGAGCTTTTGGTCTAATATTATTTGTTTAGATTAGCTTCTCTAGTCGTCAACAATCTTACTCTGTTATTGTTTTTAGGTTAATAGATCTTATGTGAACTCTGAAAATTAATGTAAATTATGAATACAATTTCTATATTAAATTAAGATAATTTGTATATGATTTGAATACCATTAAGATATTTTTTTAATTAAATTTGTATATTAAAAAGTATATTAATAACAAAATTAATATGGAATCCCCACTACTCTTTTCACAGCTGCCAGGGGCCTCCGGCAAGGCTGCTCCCTTTCGCCCCTTCTATTTATTCTAGTAATGGATACTCTCAACCTACATATAAAAAGAGTTGTCTCCATGGGTAATTGCCATCCACTTTCTATAAACAGGGGTAACAACTTCTCGCATAATCTTTTCGTGGATGACATATTACTTTTTGCTATGCTCTGTAGACAGTCTTGGCAAATTTTGCATGAAATTTTAAGATCCTTTCAAAGGGCGACTGGTTTGTGTATCAATGAAGGCAAATCATCTTTTCACTATGGAGAGGTCAATATGGAAGATATGGAATATATTTCTCAACTCTTCAAGATACAAGCAATATCAATCAAAGAGGGCATGAAATATTTGGGCTATCATTTGAAGCCTTCGGGCTATTCCATATCCGACTGGTCTTGGATCCTCAATAGATTTTACAAAAGGATATCAGGTTGGGAATTCAAATGCCTATCTTTGGCTGGTAGGATGATTCTCACTCAATCAGTGCTTGCACAACTTATTGTCTATTGGGCACACCTTTTTTACATTCCAACAAGCATCATTAAAAAATTAAATAGTTTAATGACAATCTTCATATGGGGGGGCTGTAAGGAAAAAAGAAAATTCCATCTTACTAAATTGACAAATATTTCCCTCCCAAAAAAGATGGGGGGTTGGGGCATTATCAACCTTCGCTGCTTTGGAATGGCCCTTTTATGTAAATCACTATGGATAGCGGTACTAGGAGATAGCTTATGGAGCTGTGCTATTAGGATTAAATATCTGGGGAATAGAGATTTTACATATTGGTACAGGAACAGATCATTGGAACCCACTCATGGATCGGCAATATGGAGGAGTTTCCAAAAGATTCAACACATCTTTTTCAAGAATCTGGTCTGGAAATTTCAATCTGGCCACAAAATTCTCATCGGCCTTGATTCTATCATGGGTGTAGAGGTGGGTTACCCTATCCCACAACAACTTCTACTGTTCCTACAACAAAAAGGTATATTTTTCTGGGCTCAGGGTGCAATTCCTAGATGGAAATCTACTTTCGATCTGGGCCTTCATGATCAAATGGCTGCCCAATGGGATAAGGTTATCTGGGATATGAAGAATGGTGGGATAATCAAGACAAAGGAAAAAGACAACATAGTTTGGCGGGGTATGAGAGGCAGGACCAATGTTTTGGTCAAAGATATATATCTCTCCTTAATTGAAGAACATCATGATAATTCCCGGAAAATATTTCCAAATACATTCTGGAAATCTGGATGCCCATTAAAAATTATACTTTTCTCGTGGCTTGTATTCCATAACAAAAACCTTACATGGACTAATCTACAAAAAAGGAATTGGCACGGCCCAGCTATCTGCTCAATCTGTCTATCTGAGATAGAGGACAATATGCACATATTTCTTAACTACCCCCACACACAGGACCTTTGGAAAAAGTTGGCTTCACACTTTGGTTTCATCGTCATATCACATTCATCCATTATGGACGCTTTTGAATGGTGGGGCTCCCAAAAAGTTATTTGGCAGCCTATTCCCCTTATAGTGTGCTGGTATGTATGGAAATGACGGAATAGAGTGATTTTTCAAAACAAAAAATAGGATTTCAAGCACACATATGATAATATTACCCCCTATTATCTTTCTATCCTCCCTTATATTCCTCAACCAATGAAACAACAATCTAATGTAGATGCCCCTCCTCAGTTAATTTACCCGCGGGCCCACTTTGATGGAGCTGCAAAAGACGGTTTATGTGCATGTGGAATTTACATCAACATACTCAAAGACTAGCACTTTTCGATCTACTGGAATGGTGGCCCAGGGACTAGCAACAAAGCAGAGGCCATGGCATTATATGGTCTCCTTATTTTTTGCTCTTTTTGAACATTGGGCCAATCTAGATTTTCGGTGACGCAAAAATCATCATTGAGCATGTGACTGGAAAACATTCAATAAAAAACGCCAATCTATCTGGATGGATGCGTAGGATTTCATCAATCTGGAAGACTTCTCTTTTCTCCATATCACATGTAAAACGCTCATAGAATATGATGGCTGACGCGCTTTCGAAGAGGGGCTTACAAACTCAATGCGACAGTTGGTATCTGAGCATCACTGTGGGATCTACCACACACCAAATTCAACCATTCTCCATGCCGGGTATATAGGAAAACTTATCTATCCTGGTATGTATCATGAACCCGTCTTTAAATCATTGTCTTATGCACAGGTATTATGTATTTGGCTCCTTATTCTCTGTATTAGGGTCTAATCTTTCTATCAGTCAAGATATTTTGATCTATCAACAAATGCAGTCATGTTTCTGTAGATGCATATGGTCCCTTTTTGTAATTTGGCTGGAAATATTGTCAATATTCCCTCTTCACCATTCTGTACATGATGAATTATCATAATATGAAAATATGCAGCTTTTTCTTCTAAATATATATATATATATATATCTTAATTTTTAGAAGTAAAATTAATTTTTATTTTTATTTTTAAATTACACATTATTAAAAATAACTATTTATTTAATTTGGATTTCACATATACTATCTACTTCGACAATGAGATCTATTTGTTAAATTCAAAATATTAAATATAGTTTTATGATAATTATTACACAATATATGATCATTGACCATATATATATAATATCTTAATTTTTAGAAGTAAAATTATTTTTTATTTTTATTTTTATTTTTAAATTACACATCATTAAAAATAACTATCTATTTAATTTGGACTTTGACAATGAGATCTATTTGCTAAATTCAAGATATTAGATATAGTTTTATGATAATTATTACACAATATATGGTCGTGGTCATGGCCATGGCACATACTTACTTTTGTTGATTTTAACAAGGTTTTTGGTGGCCCAACGTAAGGAAAAATAATGGAATAAATGTGGAATGGGGTCCATTTGGTTGACCTATTTTTTTTCCATAAGAGGAGTATCTTTTTGTGTAAAGTGATTAGTTTATACTAATATATTTTAAAAACAAAAAATACATTTAACAATGGTTGTAATTGTGCAATGATACATATAAATATTTATAAATTAATTATTTATATTAATTATAATAAATTATAAATTATGAAAAAATTAAATGTATTAAAATTAAAAATATACCAAGTGTGACATATGATTTATTTGGTTGACATGGTTTCTTTTTCTTAAGCGGGTAAATTTTTGTGTAAAGTAATCTGATTGATTGATTGATTGATTGATTGATTTTTAGATATAAATATTAAATATGGACTTCTATTATAGACAATTATATTATTTATTTAAAATTAAAAGACACATAAAAAATGGTTGTGATTGTGTAACATAGATATATATAAGTGAATGGATTAATTGTGATAAAATGTAAATAATGATGATGATTAATGTTTATTAAGACCAATGTGGTTTATCGGATCTTAAGAAGAAGAATCTAATTGTAATTCTTTAGGATCTTATATCTCCCCTCAAAAAGAAGGGAAAGAAGTGTACCGTGATCACTATAGTTGGGTTGACTTAGTAAGTCAAGAAGATTGGAAGTGTGACAGATGTTAGAGAAATGAGAGCTGATGTGAGTAAAGGCCAAATAATCTAAAAAAAAAAGTGTTTTTCATCTTCCACTTTTTTAGTAAGTCAAGAAGATCGGAAGTGTGACAGATGTTAGAGAAATGAGAGAAAAAAGGGCTTTTCATCCTCCACTTTTTTAGTATCGCAAAGCTAACAAATTCTATCATCCCAAAGAATCTTGGGAGCAGACCGCCACCTAGTTTCACTTTAAAATTCATGAGAATTAGTTCTAATCTTAACAATGTTCATATTAATAAAACTATAACATATAATGATATAATAAAATATTATTTGTGTTAAATTTTAATTTTAATTTTGAATTTTAATATAAAGTTTTAATTTGATATTATAATATTATTTTTTTATAATATTAATATTATATTTTATGAATATTTGTTTATTAATTTATAATAATATTATTTTTTAAGTAAATTTTGTTTTATTTTAATAATTAATTTAATTTATTTAATAAACAAGAATGTATTCATTAATGAATTGCAAAATTTATATGTACTATTTGTATGGTTTCGTAGCTTGATTACAATTGTTTATTTAATGAACTTGATAAAAAAATTTAAAATGATTTTGCCTTTGTTAATACAATAATTTTTATTAGAGATTTTGCCCGTGGTTTGTAAAAGGGATTTTACTTTATATTAATATGATTGCCTTTATGACTTTGGAGATTTTTGAATGATTGTCTTTGTAATGATGAATGGTAAATGTAGCTTAAGAGTATTTTAAGTTGAGTATTTTTAAAAGAGGATGAATTCACTTTTGTATAGGGATGTTGGGTAGGTCACAATACATATATTTTAAATTAATGGTAATTTATTTTTCATTTATAATATTGTTAAATGTTTTAAATTTATATTTTGGTTTGTAGTTGGTGAAACTTGGGTTTTGAATATATCTTTTTGCTTATTAGGCACCCATATATCCATTGTAGCTTAAGATATTTGCAACCACTATGTACAAGGTTTTAATTATCATGGTTTACCTAGTTGATAGTAGTAATAGTAACCTATAACACAATTTAAATTTGGCACAATATAAGCATGATTTTGACAATATCACAACTTATCCACACATCGTTATGTCTAGGATTTGTGTAGGTTATCCCAACCCACTTAGTAAGACCTTTCAATATATTGTTTTCTTCCCCTCAAACTAAAGAACCAACAAAATCCTTATGACTATATTTGTCACCCAAACCTTTCAATGAGCCTTATGTTTATTCCCCTCAAAATTTGAGCTCTTTGAGGGGAATAAAACATAGTGCTTTTCATGTTTTGGTTGACACAGGACCTTACTCTCAAAGTATTGGCCTTTTAGAACATTATATTTCTTCTCCTCAATTCAAATCAAACTTAGAGGGTTTACGATGACCTCACTAGGTAAAATCTTACTTGGCATTTCAAGAATATCTATCCAATGAATTAGGAAGGACCATGATTATATATTTGTCGTTGCGTATGTGTGCATTCTTGTTTTTGGCCATTGGTTTTATATATACAAAATTTATATTGTAACACTAATTAGTAGATCAAGGTTAAATGATGCTACAAAAGAACCATTTGTATTGTGCACGTTTTTGTTAATACAATGAAAAAGGCGTGGTCATTGTCCGAGTTCCCCATTTTAGGTTTATAGGATAAATTTCGTGTTTACAATGAAGTTAGTATTGCTTCTCTTGCATAAGCTTATCAATCTTTATATCTCTTCATTAATCAACAAATTAGTGGTCCAACAAAAAACAATGATCCAAATTAATGATCACATCAAAAGATATACGTAACCAATAATACAACTCACAAGAAACACACCTTTCTATTGATAAAACAATAACACTTGACATATGTAGATATTTCAATTATCTTGGGAGATCTTGACTCCCCTACTCTCCTCACCATTCTCTCTTTGATAATGTTAACTTGGCTAACTCTCCCAATGCGTATTCAAACTATTTAATACTATGACTCTTTATTTTTCAATTGTATGTTAACTTGACAATTTCTTCTTTACCCTTTTATCACTTCAATTTAACATCTAATTATTTCAACGTCCATTTGAAATATCTATTTCTGCATTGTTCCTTCTACACTTTGCTTTATGATTCTAGGATGAACTACTTGTGTGTTCTTTACATTGCCTTCATAGTTTCTCCACTTGGGACATCTCTAGCACCCATCTATCCTCAATACTTGTATTCTCAACACACCTTGTTCAAATATATGGTGTGTTAGCTTTCCTATTTTAATTTGAAATTACATACACCTTAATGGTGTGCTAGTTTTCATTTTTTAAACTAGAATCGCACACTCAAATTGTGCATTAGTTCTATCTGCTTATGGGCATACAAGTTGTATGGCATTGACACTATTTCCTCTTCATTTCTTTTATCCTTCACACATACTTCTTGTGCTTATACAACTTAGAAATTCTATCTACTTATGCATGTATATGTTGTATGACACTTGTTTTATTTCTTCCACACTTCTTTTATGAGTTGGCTTCTTTTCTCCTTCACACACACTTCTTACACTTACGTAATTTAGAAAGCCCATTGATTTGCCTACATCTGAGAAGGTTGCATGTACTCATTTATATATTGATGATTAAGTAACAACATGCATGGGTACACATTCCAACTCTCTTAAGGCCTTTGATTCTCTTTTTCTATTTCCCTAGTACCATCTAATTCGATTGGTTTGGCGAACTCTTCCAATGCCTATTCAAACTATTTATCACTTTGATTCTCCACTTGCCAACTCTTTGCCTACTTGTTAGTCTTTTGGGTACACATTGGTCACTTCAATGTAGTGCTTCATTGCTTAGCATGTCTATATACACTATCTCATCTCGGTTTCCTTCTATGTGTTACTCTTCAGTGCTAATTTGAACTATTTACATACTATTAACTTGGCTTCACACTTGTTCCACATGGTCCATCTCTAAGCACCTTTCCTTCTCGACTTAACTTCTCACCCCACCTTGTCCAAATATTTGGTGCACTTTCTTATTATGAGTCAAACTACATATTAACATTGTGCTCCTCAAATTGTACATTACCACTCTTTGCATTTGTGCATTCATGCTATGTCATGCTTGTGTTATTTCATCTATGCTTATTTTTCTCTAGCATATTTTCTCTTTCATGTGCACTTTTAAGTGCTTATACTTTGAAAATTTCATGTGGTCCTACATTTAAATCACCACCCTCCAAACAAGTGAATGATAACAATATTAATTCCTTTATGTGTGCTTTGAAAAAAATGCAAAGCCTACATTTATAAGATTGACCCATTGGTTGCCTTTCACACCTTTGAAAAAGAAAACAAGCCTTATTAGACCCATTAGCCATCTCTATGTAATCTAAGTTAAAAAACACATACCACACGAGCTATAAGAGCAGTGAAAGGCACAAAAATCATGTGTTTGAAACACATCGTAAACTTTTTCCTTATCGACGTCTTCATTATCCTTTTGATGCTTCAATAAGTAATCAACATTTCACAATGTAATTCCCATCAATGTTGTTTCATCTAACTCTATCTGCTTTTGCATTATTTCCTTCAATATAATTTCACATGCTTATTTACACTATTTCTGTTTCCCTACATGTTCTCTTTAATTATCGCCAAACACCCTTCTTTTCTCAACAACTTGCTTTCTTATCTTTTGTCCAACTCTCTTATACACTTTGCTTTTTCCAATCACTTGTACACTCTTCTAACTCCATGGCTCTTTATCAAATTTATACATTTTTTATACACATATACACACTTTGCTATTACATCTGCATATACATATGCTATTATATCACATTTACACTACTTTCTTTTCAATTCCTTTCTAATTTAACATTTACTTAATAAACTTCGTATGTTCATATATGAAAAACACCTACATATCATAAGGGTCATGAATAAAAATCCATTGCTAGCTTATATTTGTTTTGGAAAAAAAAAGCAAACCCTTTAGAGGGATTCATAAGGAATCACCCTTACGTATCATTTAAAAAGAGACAAAACCTCACTGTTGCATTCCTTCGTCATCCTACAGGGAAACATTATCCACCATGAGGAGGCTTGCATGTAACCATGAAACATAATCCTCATCCACCATGAGGGGAGCCTTTGCCCATAACGATGAATTGATAAAACATTCCTACCGGTATTCCAAATTAGTAATAACAGTACACGATGCTTTCTGTCCCTGCGCGAGGAAACGCAACGCCCGAGGCAATACAAAGTCTACTCGCTATTAGACTGGGCTAAAAATCACAAGCTCAAAAATCAGCCACGTGGCATCCCATGGAGGGCTGGAAGAGATCGGACCGGCAAAAAGCACGGTGACATCATTTGGCAATTCAGACAACGGGATGGTGAAATATAATGCGGGACGGCTTCCTGTATCCACTTTCTTTCTTTATTTTCTTTCTGTCTTACTGTTAAATGTTGTTCAGCAGAGGGGAGAGAAGAAGGGTTAGGGTTTGATGGCGAAATCGAAATCGGTAGCGAAGAAGGTCTTGCAATCTTACAGCATCAAGGGTACGAACAAGCTCGTTAAAGGTAAGCAGATTCCGCACAGCGATGGCTGCCTTGTCTTTGGCTTTGAGTATCGTTGAAGGTTAGGTTGAATTTGAATTTGAATTTGAATTTGATTTGCATTATTATTATCAGCCGGGGACTGCGTATTGATGCGCGCCCAGGATCCCGAGAAACCTCCATACGTAGCGAGAATAGAGAGCATCGAGATCGATGGCAAGAAGAAGAACGTAAACGTGAACGTACGGTGGTATTATCGTCCCGAGGAATCGATCGGTGGGCGGCGTCAGTTCCATGGCGTTAAAGAACTCTTCCTGTCGGATCACTATGATGTCCAGAGCGCGGACACGATCGAGGGTAAATGCACCGTGCACAGCTTTAAGAATTACACGAAGCTGGAGTCGGTAGGGTCGGAGGATTATTTCTGTCGTTTTGAGTACAAGGCTGCCACGGGAGGGTTCACGCCTGATAGGGTTGCCGTGTGAGTTAATAATGATCTCTGTGGGATTTGAACCGTCGTCGTCCAACCGCCGGTGAAATTCGTCGGAAACTAGCTTTAGATTTCTTATGCGTGGATGTTAATGAAAATTTCATTTCATCTCGTTTCGTTTTTAGCTGCCTTGCTTATTTTGTTGACATTTGCGTCGTCTCGGGCACAGATATTGTAAATGCGAAATGCCCTACAATCCCGACGATTTGATGGTGCAGTGTGAAGCGTGTAAAGACTGGTAAGATGTCTAGCCTGCCTGGGAAAAACTAATTATCTAGCAAATTAGCTGATATTCTCTGAAAATATATTTTTTTTTCAACCTTCTGAAATGAAATGAATACAATGACAATTTTACAAAGCATTTTCTCATCTCTAACTAATTATTTAGCAAATTATCCGTTATTCTCTGAAAACATATTTTGTTTTCAACATTCTGAAATGAAATGAATACAATGACAATTTTACAAAGCATTTTCTCATCTCTAACTGTGTGCTTAAAGTATACGCAGTTGCAGTTTTACAAGGCCTTTCTCTAATTTTTTATTACAATCTGTTAGGTGCTAAAAATATATCCAGTTACAGTTTTACAAGGCCTCTCTCTTATCTTTAAGTGCAATCTATTAGGTGCTAAAAATATATGCCGTTTAACAAAGCCTTTTTCTTATTTTTAACTGCAGTCTATTCGGCGCTAAAAAGATATCAGTTACAGTTATATAGAACCCTTCTCTTATCTTTTACAGTATATCCAGTTTTACAAAGCCTTTTTCTTATCTTTAAGCACAATCTATTAGGTGCTAAAAATATTTCCAGTTACAGTTGTACAAAGCGGTTGCCTTATCTTTAACGGCTATCTGTTAGGTGCTATAGCATATCCAGTTTTATAAAGCTTTTCGTATCTTTAACCGCATTGCATCAGGTCCTAGGTGCTATAGCATATCCAGTTTTATAAAGCTTTTCGTATCTTTAACCGCATTGCATTAGGTCCTGTTGTAGTATTATGAGGAGTTTGCCTTACCTTCAACTGCAATCTGTTAGGTGCTAAAAATGGATCCAGTTTTACAAAGCCTTTTTCTTATCTTCAACCGCAATCTATAGGTGCTAAAATTATATCCTGTTACAATTTCACAAAGCCTATCTTATAGCTTTAAATCCAATCTGTCAGGGAATAAATATATATCCGGTTATAGTTCTAAAAACCATTCCTCCCATCTTTAACTACAATCGATTATGTGCCATATCCTGTTACAGTTTTAAGAAGCCTTTCTCTTATCTTTAATTGAAATTTATTAGGTGTACAGTGTTGATTCGTCCAGTATAAACTACCTGGACATGTCCTCCGATATTCCAAGACATCTGTAATATAGGATTAATTTTAAGTGCAATTCATATAGGCGCAAATAATATATCCAGTACACTGTAGACTTTTGTAGTCGTATTAAGTCTAAATCACCTAGACACGTTCTCCAATATTCCAAGGCATCATGAATGTACAGTTAATTCTAACTGCAATAAATGTCACTGCATGTGTTGAATTTTTCGTGTTGTCCTCAAGCTAGGGCGAGTTTAGTCTGTGCGTCCAGATTTTTTTGGTTCAGTTTTGGTCCAGTTTCAAAAACATAAAATGATTTATCTTGGACACTTATAAATTATAAAAAATAAACTATATTTTATATATATGCGTGCAATTTAAAAAGGACAAATATATGGATTATGTTTATATGTATGTTTGTAGTTCAAAAAAACAGAATACTTATATCTATGTATTCACATTTGATATTGAATTTGAAATATTTTAGATTAAATTTCAAGTTTTATATATATATTTATGTTGGCGTAACTAAGAAATTTAAATTTTGAATTTTTTGGTTTACACAATATTTCTTAACATGACAATAGTTAATTTTGTTGCTCTCTTTATTTATATATATATTGGTCTCAGAAAAAATTAAATATATATTTTGGATAAATTTATTAGATATTTTTTTTTTCATTTTAAAGATGATATGTAAGGTAAATTAGGCTCCATAAAGGGTTGAGGTTTTGTTAACACAATGTTCAATATTATTATAACAATATATTTATTAAGAGCTCATCATGTTACTTGCAGGAGTTGAACTCAGGTAGGAAGAATAACACTCCTCGCAACCACTCGAACTAGATCTAGTTGACAATATACAAGCATAGATCCATCTTAACTTCACATCTATCATGTTCTAAGAAGATCAAATTTCTGGAGGTGCAAACATTTTCTCAAGTTGTTTCAAATAAAAAAGGTTTTCACCTTGAGGGGCTTGATCTCTCTCCACACATTACGTCCCAAGTTAAGATGACTTTTAAGTTTTTATTGGTTTTATATACAGCTTGAGAGATCCTAATGGTTAAGAGCACGTGTTTCCTCATAAGAGGTCACATATTCAAATCCAGAGGGGGGTAAAGCATGTACACCTTTGTAGCTTTAGCAGTCACGTCCCAAGTTAAGATGACTTTTTATTGGTTTTATATACAGCTTGAGAGATCCTAATGGTTAAGAGCATGTGTTTCCTCCTAAGAGGTCACATATTCAAATCCAGAGGGGGGTAAAGTATGTACACCTTTGTAGACTTTAGCAGTCAAATCGCTGTGAGGAGGTGGGTCCCTTTGCCCCATAAACAAGATGGTCTCTTACACCAATTTTGTTTCTGGCTTGGCTGTGACTTAAAAGATAGATTATATATGACTTAAAAGAGAGATTATATATATAATCTATCTTTTAAGTCACAACCAAGCTAGACACCAAATTATGTGCCATGTGTCAAGTTTGGATCTATCTTAAATCCGAATTTATCATGTATCAACTTTCTCTCTCTCTCTCTCTCTATATATATATATAGTTGATATGTATGAGAGGGAACTAATATTAAACATGAAATGGAATGAATACACATCTCATTCATACTTATTTTTAAGCATAAGAACTTTTTTACTTTCAGTGGCTTCTCGCTCAATATATATATATATATATATATATATATATATATAGGCCTAGTCTAACATATAGACAAAATATATTTTTTCACCAAAATTCGGTAAAACAATTTCAAGAAAGAATGTGATTTTTTGTTGTTTAAAATGCATTTTTGAATGCATAAATGGATTTAGCACCTTGAAAAACCTCCTAGGGCACTCGAATTCTATAGATTAAACAACTTAAACTCAAGTTTATAAAAATATTTGCCGGATTTTGGTTAAAATTAATAAAAAAAATGTTGTAAAAGGCCATTTCGTCTATATATATATTAAGTTGATATTAAGATATTTATTAAAGGTGCACATTGAAATATTTTATATATAGTTGACATTGAATTATTAATTTTAAATGCCATGTGTCAAGCTAATATCAAGCACTGAAAGAATTACACATTCATTTTGTTGGATTGTCAAAAATATCTAACAATATAATAATTTCTTTTAACTTTTAATATATATATATATATCATTTTTTAACTTTTAATATATATATATATATATATATCATTTTTAACTTTTAATATATATATATATATATATATATATATATATATATATCATTTTTTAACTTTTAATATATATATATATATATAGAAGTTGTTTGTGTTCTACAGAGATGACTACAGGCTTAACTTTTGGCTTGAGAAACTGTGACCTAGGGGCATCTAAGCTGTCAAAATCACTAAGGGATCGAACCTAGCTTGGTCTCCACTAGTCCTTAACATGACTAGACTTTTGCCCCATGAAATTTCGAACCAGTGACCTTCACATCACAGAGTGACTTAAAAAGACACCCATCACTGTTATTCCAGTGTTCATAATATCGGTATCGGCAAAATATCAGCGAGGGTCCAGAAAACATCTTATTCGACAATATCGGCAAATATCAGCAAGCATACAAAATGCATGCATAATATATTCATTTTTTTTCTTCAGATTTTTAAACATATAAAGAACAACATGAAATAAACACATTGGCACATAAATATGAAGAAAGCACTGATATATATGATGTTAAATAGAAATGAATCATCAAAGGCTATACCAAATCCTGCTGATCCCTAATAATTGTCCAATCAAGGACTCAAATGTGGAGAACCAATACAAAATAACATCACATATATAAAAGTATCTTATTATCATGAGTTATATGTAGCAAAACAAATAAAACTAGCAACTATCTATCTGAAATCACTGCCCTCTCCCCATTTTATGGGAAAACATGATGGATTGTTTGGCAGGCCTGCCCCTAGTAGTAGAAGGCCCTGGCCCTACCTCTGCACCTAATGTTAAATAATGAGTGCTAGGTATGGAGTTGTGCTCTCTTATATCTATAGCAGATGGTGTTGATGTTGATGCTCCCATAGTGTCCTCCTCCTCCTCCTTGTGTTGCTCCTCTTTCGAGTCCTCTTCTCGCTACCCCTGTTTTAATGGATCATCTGGCTCTAACCATGAAGGTGACTCCTCCAAGATGGGCTCCTCAGGCTCTTCCCTCCACTGAGACAATACATCAATATTGTCTAAGGAAATGGCATCTGTATCCATTGGTGCTTCTATTTGCTTCACTCGAAGTCGGATATTGCAATGCACATACATTAAATCATTGAGGCGTGCGAACTCCAACCTGTAAGAGTGTTAAAAAAAACTAATGAGTCTTGACTCTTGACACTTGAAGGTCATAAATTAAAAATTAAAAATTACAATAAGTGTAATTGCTCAACTGAAGGTTGGAGCTCAAAGTTATACCTGTTGTGCTTTTTTGCATGTATCTTCTCAAATACACTCCAATTGCACCCACACTCTGAAGAGCTACATGTTTGACTCAAGATTTTTATGGCCAATTTCTGCAAATTTGGTGCCCTTGCACCATAACTTCGCGACAAAATATATACAACAAAATAAAGAAATAAAAAATTCAAAAACTTAAAACATAATTAAACTTTCAAATAAAAGTTACATAATTGAATTTTAAAAAACTAGAATTATAAGTAAGGAAGTTCTAAATTGAAAATTCTAATTTCTAATGAGTGATGACTTCTCACTTATGCGGCATGAAGAGGGTCCTTTCCCTAATAGCATCATCAAATCCAAATAGGCCATCACAATCCTGATAAAACTGTATCTCGCGATTGATTAGCTACGAAGCTCAGTATTAGGTACCATCTTATGAATACAGGAATGGAGCCCTTCCATCACTTCGCCATCAAAATCAAAGCCACATTTGTATGAAAATGCGGGGTTGAGGAAGAGTGTTGCTGCATGAATGGGTCGATGAAGCATCCCTTTCCACTGACTATCAATCACATCCCATGACATCATATGCCTATCAAGGCTATCAAAACCCTTGTCTGCATAATAAGAATGAATGGCCTTCTTGGCCCTATCCATGGCCACATACAAATAAGCCATTGCAGGCTTCTCCCCATCTACCAATCTCAAAACCTTTACTATAGGTTCACTAACTGAGCATGCTTCTTCTACTCTCTGCCAAAACGTGTCAGAGTACATTTTTGCAATGGCTCTCCCGTCCTATCTCCTGCTGTATCTATAATTATGCCAGTCATCAGAAACAAACATTTGCTTCAACTCGAACTGACATCGAAGCAAAGACTGAAGAGTAATAAAGTTTGTGGCAAAACGTGTGATCGCAGGACGTCGCAACTCCTTGTTTCTAGTGAACCTCCTCATGAGGCTAAGAACAAAAGCATGGTTATAAATAAACTTGGGGACGCTCCTAGCCATATCAACCACCTCCTTGATGAAGGAGAGTTTCCCCATATCCTCAAGCAGCAAATCGATACAATGTGCTGCACACGGAGTCCAGAACAATGTGCGATGTCTCTCCATAAGCATCTTGTCGGCAGACACATAATTCGCTGCATTGTCTATTATGACTTGCACCACATTCTGCACACGAATCTCCCGAATGAACCCATCCAAAAATTCACATATCATTGCTGCATCTTTGATATGTGATGATGCATCCACTGATTTAATAAACATGGTACCCTTAGGACAATGTACCAAGAAATTTAGAAGGGTCCTACCCTTCCTATCTGTCCAACCATCAGACATCACTGTGCATCTAGAAACTTCCCATGTTTTTTTGAACTCCGCCAATCTAGAGATGATGTCCTGCTTTTTTGCTTGAAGAATTGGCCCCCGCAACTCCTCATATGTAGCACTTTTGTACCCTGGGCCCACAACAACAATAGCATCACACATTGGCTGCCAAAATGGATTGGTTTTGGTGATGTTGAGAGGTAAGTTGCTCCAGAAAAGACACCTCCCCATGACTCTATCTACTTCTTGCTTCTCCTTTTTTTTTTAACAATTGATTTTAAGCCAGGGTGTGCTCCATGTCCTGTTCGTGGAACAAAAAATGATGGCCTTGCACTAGCAGTAGCGTGATGTTGTGGAGCCCCTCCCACTACCCTCAGCATCAAAATCAGAAGAAGATATCCCAAAATATCTACCTGCACGTTCAGTCTTGTTTTTTTCGTCTCTTCCTTCTTTCTGTCTTTTTCATCAATTGCTTCAAGAGCTTTTTGTATAAGCTCTGAACTAGAAACTATACAAATCCCAACATCATGTCCAGTGAGTCTAGCCAGATGGTATTTCAATCGCGTAACCCCTCCTGTCATCTTGCTCCCACACAATTTGCATGATAGATAACCGGATTTGTCCCACCATCAGGCTCCCCATACTGCGAAAATGGGTCCAAGGCTTTCGGCATATTTGAATTTTGTAGTGAGCTAACTCAAACCTAAGGCACCAAAAAAAATGGAATTAATAAGTAATAACCACCTCATTTTACAAAATAATTTTTTTGCTACATTATTTGCAATGTGAATTCAATGAAAAATCATAAATGACAATAAGAGGGTGCATTTGAAAGTTAAAAAAAAAGGAGTTTGCTGTCCAAATATGGAGAAAACCCTTGCATTTGCTCATGGGCATGAAAATCATAGCAAATGGAAAAAAAAAGAAGCAAAATGTTTGTAGGCAAATAGGCAAGCAAGAATAACCCTAAAACTATCAAAAAAATCATTAACATAGGGGTTTATTAGAACATACCTGTTAATGGAAGAAATGAAGATTGTCTCATTGTTCTTCAATCTTTGATCAACAAAATATTCGTTGTTGGTGGCGATAATGGCTATTCAACCCTCGAATCCTCCTTGACAGCAAGCACAATGCTCTCCCCTTCCTTCTCCAGCAATCAGAAAACAAAATGAGGGAAAAAAACGAATTCGGCCTTTTCTAGCTGCGGCGGCAAATTTTTCTCCATGCCCGACGATGTTTTCCATCGTAGTGCGATATTTTCTCGAAATATCGCCGTCGGCGATATTTCGGAAATATCGCGATATTTTCGGGGGAGACAAAATATTGTGATATTTCCTTGGTGATATCTTGTCTCCCCGAAAATATCACGATATTTTCGAATATCAGCGATATTGTCTTCACTAGTTTATTCTATACCCGGTGGGCTATATATATTATAATTGATTAAAAAATATTTAATTTAAAATAAACATTAAATATACTATTTTCTTTATTATAAATATTTTTTTAATATAATATATTAAATTCATGTTAAACCAATGTTGATAATATCGGTATCAGCAAAATATCTGTGAGGGTCCACAAAACATCTTATCGGCAATATTGGCGAAAATATCGTCAAGCATAAAAAATAAGTTTTTCGAATTTTTAAACATAGCCAATATTTTCAAAACATCGCCATATTTCGCCGATATTTACTCGGCGATATATTGTTTTGCCAAAAATATCGCAATATTTTCGAATATCGCCTATATTATCAATAGTGTGTTAAACACACCAAAAAAATTTACATTATTGATAAATTTTATCATATATTTCCATAATTTCTATGTATTGATAAATTTTATCACATATTTTCTTTGTATTGATAAATTTCATCATATATATATATTTAATTTCACTGACTTTTTTTTTCATTACATTTACTAACCAAACGCACTATACAATATTATGATATTTCAAGATATTCCTAGAGCAGCACCGATATTGTTTGTTTCAGATATTATTATCTCAACATTAACTGATTTGTTTAATCATTATTAACTTTTTAATACCCTTAAAGTATATATTTAATTTCACTGACTTTTTTTTCATTACATTTACTAACCAAACGCACTATACAATATTATGATATTTCAAGATATTCCTAGAGCAGCACCGATATTGTTGTTTCAGATGTTATTATCTCAACATTAACTGATTTGTTTAATCATTATTAACTTTTTAATACCCTTAAAGGAGAAACTTGGTTTATGAGATCTATTCTCGAGACACTACCTGGTTATCACTCACAAATTCTTGAACTGATAAACTCCATGCAAGGAAAAACAGATGAAAAAGCAAGACCTGATAAATACCAAGTGAACGAACCCAACACAAAAAGGAAGAAACGAATTGGATATAGATATGAAATGAAATGAATTTTAGTAATAAACATGAAAGGCCCTGAGAATATATGGGATGAACAAAATGGTTACTAATTTATAGAGACTCTCATATGGATTTTAACTGCAATCTATAGAGGCACTTTAAATATATCCAATAAGCTGTAGTTATGTCAAGTCTAAACTATCTAGACACCGTCTCTGATATTACAAGACATCTTTAGTGTAGCTGTCTCCTTGCTTAGCAGGCAGGCTCAGCAAAGCTTATGTACTTCTAAAAACTTCTTTCTTTGTTAAATGCTTCGATCTTATATTCTCATTATTATACCAAAATTATAGCTTCCTATAGGTTACAGCAACTGATTCTTTTATTAACCTTTTATTAACCTATCTCAAGAAGCCTACAAAATTAGAGACTAGTTCTCAGGTGAGCATTCTCTTAAAATTACTAACTTTTTAATACCCCTAAAAGGCAAAACTTGGTTTGTGAGATCTATTCTCCAGACCCTACCTGGTTATCACTGACAGATTTCTGAACTGATAAACACCATGCAAGTGAAAACAGTGAAAAAGCAAGACATGATAAACACCAAGAGAACGAAACCAGTGTTGTGAACATCTTGATAACATCCCGATTTTATTTCAAAATCACGATTTTTTGGCCTAGCCGATGTTTGCAGATTTTTAAAAATATTTTTATGGTATCTTAATTTGGCCGATGTTTGCCGATTTTTACTAATATTTTCCCGATTTTTACTATTTTTTGGTTTTCCGGACCCTTGCCAATTTTATCTTGATGCCGATGTTTCCAACATTGAATGAAACCAATGCAAAAAAGAAGAAGTGAATTGGATATAGATACGAAATGAAATGAATTTTATTAATAAACATGGAAGGCCCTGAGAATATAAGGGATGGACAAAATGGTTACTAATTTACAAAGATTCTCATTCGGATTTAACTGCAATCTGTAGTGGCACTGAAAATATATCCAATAAGCTGTAGTTTTGTCAAATCTAAACTATCTAGACACAGTCTCCGATATTACAAGACATCTTTAATATAGCTGTCTCCTTGCTTAGCAGGCAGGCTGAGCAAAGTTTGTGTACTACTAAAAACTTCTTTCTTGGTTAAATGTTTTGATTTTCTATTCTCATTATTATACGAATAATTATAGCTTCCTTAGAGATTGGCAACCACTACATCCATGAAATATTTGTATTAGGCAGATCCACTCGAAGGGATCACTTCCGGTCGACTCAACCATGAAGCCTGACTCATGAGTGTCGAGAGAATTGAACCCGTGAGTTCTCAATAAAAAAATGCTTTAATGATGAAGACTCGACCTAGCTAATCCTTGGGGCTATAGCTCCATCTAGTTTACAGGAACTGATTCCTTGAAAAATAGAAACTAGTTCTCAGGTGAGAATTCTCAGAACAAAACCTCTTAGTTTGAGTAAACACTACCGGAAGTATTTAAATCCAATACAAAAAGAAAGAAGCAAATTGGATATAAATATGAAATGAAATAAATTTTATTAATGAACGTGGAAGTCCCTGAAAAATTGCAAATATATGGGATAAACAAAACAGCTACTATTTTACAAAGATTCTCACTTGGGTTTAACTGCAATCTATAGAGGCACTGAAAATATATCCAATATGCTGTAGTTATGTCAAGTCTAAACTATCTAGACACATTCTCTGATATTAGACATCTTTTGTGTAGCTGTCTCCTTGTGTAGCAGGCAGGCGCAGCAAAGTTTGTGTACTCTTAAAAACTTCATTCTTTATGAAGTGCTTCGATTTTCTATGCTCATTATGATACCAACGATTACAGCAACTGATTCTATTATTTAATATTATCCTAGCTCAGGAAATGCCTAGAAAATTAAAGACTAACTCTTAGGTAAGAATTCTGTAAACGAAAACTTTTACATTGATTGAACACTACAGGAAGTATTGAAATGTGCCCTCAGTCTATGGTAATGACATCAAGTAGAAAGCAGCATTTTATGACAAGACTAAAATGAGACTGGAATCAGCACTGGTCCGAGAAAATAAGAGACTAGACCTTAGGTTAGAATTATGTAACATGAAACTTGGAGATTTGAGTGAATATTACAAGACTCGAGCACTTTTATGTGCCCTCAATCTATATATCAACTAGAAATCAGTAATTGACGACAACTTAGACTAAAATATTTATTATTTGATTTTTTAATGCTTTATAATTGCATGGCAATTGACGAATGGCTAAGTACATGAAATCTCCGGGAATTTTTCGTCGCGTTTTTGTATTTGAGCATTCTTTAATCTGTAAAATCATTGCAGCAAAAGGGATGCATGAAATATTTTCAAAGTCTCAGCTCAAAGAATGCATAGAAAAGTGGAGACTAACTCTTACGTTAGATTTCTCTAGGACAAGACTTGTAGATTGAAGAAACAGTACAGGTGTCAAATATTTATATGTGTCCACAGTCCATGTCAACCAAATCAAATTTGAAGCCACATTGGAATTCGACTTAGACTAAACTAAAATGCAAATCTGCATGCTTTAGAACAGAATGGCTACATGTCCTAACAACTGATAATCTTTGGGAGGGTTGTCCTTTGAATGCATTTTTGTTCAAATGGATCTTCTCATTTACCGGAATGTCTCAACATAGTATTTTATGCGATGCTTTGAAATTAGTCTTGACAACGTCACTATCCTTTGTCTAATTTTGGATATCTTTACATGTTATACGCTAAAGCTGAATTGACGCTGGTATAGGAAAATGACCATTTTTCTTTAGAAATCATAATAGCTTACTAAGTAAAGGCTAAGTCTTTCGTGTTTTGAATGATAGTCAATGGTTATACACCCTCCTGTACTAACTGTCTTTAGTTTAGTTCAAATGGATGGGATTTGTTCTTATCTAGAAATTCAATTGTTTCCATCATTTATTGAACATGAACGTATTCTCAAAGGACCAATACCTTCTCATCTATGAGAGGAGAACGTTTATTCATATCGTTTTTTTTCCTTCTTATATAAAGGGGATTATTTATTTCATGGATATCTTGCTTTTTTATGATAGAAAAGGGAGATTTAAGATACTTACAATATTGTTATTGTTGGCGTTGTTATTTAAATTTGGAGAATTTAACACCCTTTTCTGTATTTTCTCAAAACATATTTTCATATTTGAGAGTACTTATTGTTATTAGGGCAACTTTTTTATTTTAGGAAGTTGTATCCTGTTTGTTTGTTTGTTTTTTTTGTCAAGAAAAAATATGTATATTTGATATTTCAAGGAGAATTGCAAATATACATATCATTGTGCCATGGCACTCTAGAGGATTAGATCACTCTGTTTTTTTCAAAGGAATTGAATCCTATCTACTATCCAAAACAGACTGTCAAGACAGACTTCCAGTTTGACCTTGGCTACAGGTGCCCGTCATAAAATTACTGAGAATCACGACAACGATTCATTCCATTCTGATTATACAGTCTTCTTAAAAAGTCTTGGCTTAAAATGCCATAATACAATACTAACAAACAGTGAAAACAGACATTCGTATTTCCTTGAATCAGAAGGTTCAAAAAAGTCTTGAGGGAATTAGCTTCTTCTCAGTAAAGAGACATTACCTCATCAGGAAGAGGTTCTCTCTGGTTGATTTCATTTAGCGCCAGCAGGCCTTCTTGTAGGGCTAAATCTTCTTTTGAAATCTTATCAGGTTTCTCATTAATCTCTCTGCAAACATGATGAAAAGAGACCTCTTTAAACCTGTTATCTCCTCAACTTTTTCCATGTCTGTAGTAAGAATTAAATTTTCCAGTTTCACGATGCCATTCGCCCAGTATATAATTAGTTTTGAATCCCCCCATAATATGAAGATTATCTATTCTTCTGTCTGCTGCTAATTTTAAGAGTACCGACAGAGGACATAGCTCAGCTCTGTTGTTGGATCCTTGCCCAAAAGCTGCTTTAAAGGAGATGTAATGATTCTGACTAAAGAATGGGGTACCACCAGATCCACAGCAACTTAGAGTGCCTTGGCTTGCTCTGTCAAAATATCCCCGAGCTTTAGTGAAATCTAGTTCTGGAACTTTTAAGAATCCGGGGGACTTGCAAATTCTTTCGTATGAATATCTTACCTGTTGACTTACCTGAAATGAAATTAATCCCTTCCCTTGAAAAATCAATTCATTTCTGGCAACGGAAATTGCCTGTATAACTGTACCTGGTAAAGCTGTGTTTATGCACATTTCTGTCTATTCACCAATCCTTAAAACAGTCAGTGATAGTTCTGTGATTACACTTTCTTTTGCCTTCTGTTACTTGTCAAGCGTTGCACCATACCTCGTTTGAAAAACTGCAACGCACAAATAGATAGTCTACTGAATCTTCATTGATTTTACAGAGAACACGCTTTCCAGGCCCTTTCCATGTCCTCTTTATGCAATTATTCCAGGTTAGTACCTTATTAGAAAAGGCCTGCCATGAAAGGCCATGAAAGTATTCTGGATTTTAGGGACTGCTCAATTTCCAGTTTACCATCCACAAGTTGTATTTTGTTATTTTTATTTTGTAGGTAACATATCTCGGGGAAACCTCCTAGGCACTTCCCCTCATTCTATCAATGGTACCCAGGGTAAACTCTAGATTCTTCAGGACACAATGCCAAGTCAACAACTTATAAATAAATTACACATAACTCATCAAGGTTCAACAGTTAACTCATTAAGAGGATACATTCACAAAGTTGGATTTCACCTCCGATGAGAAGGACAATAACCTAATCTCACAACCGCTCAAGCTACACCCAATTGACAGATTGTATCTAGCTGTTATACACGACAGCACAGCAACTATTTTCTTCCTGCAATGGAAGCATGGACCAACCAGTTTTATTTTGTGTTTCATTTACCAGAAGTCGGATGTTTCCTGCATTTTATTTATCTATTCATTTATTTATATACACTTACATCTGTTCATTTATGTACATGACTTACCTTCAAATTGTCTATTACGTGGTATCAAAATGTATAAGCACTGTGAGCACGATAACCTCGTTATTCTTATTCTTATTATGTTTATTCAATTGGCTTTGTAAATTGTTCGTAGGTTCCATCCTACTTGCCTCAACATGACCACAAATCAACTCAAAACAATTGAGCATTTTATATGCCAAGATTGCTCAGATGATTCTAAAAGGAAGCCACGAAATGGTGCAAAAGATTCCTCATCTCTTGAAACAAAGGTGGGAAATATTTTCTCTTTTATTTATTTTCTTGCAGGGGATTGGTATTTTTCAGAATATAGGTTGAGTTTTGGCATAGTACACGTGATTTCAATAAAAGTTGCCCACAAGTTGAACGAGCAGAATTATCAATGTGGAACCATATGGAAGCATATTAAACTCTCTCGTGGTGTATATATATATAGTTAGTTAGTTTGTTTTTTTTGTTAATTTCTATTTTTTTCCAATGAAAGTTTTGTGGTGTAACTCAAGCATGCTTTGCCACATTTGCGGATGGAATTTCTAATAAATCCATTGGTGTAGATTAGTGCACCTAACCCAAGGGAATCTGAACCGAGCCCATGCTGAGACGAAACTAGCCAAATGCCCAATAATATTGGTATGATTTGTTGAGCTAACTCCTTAAACCATTAAGAAATATTTATCCAAATATAATAATCAACAAAGATTAACGAGGATAATTTTAAAGATAATATGAAACATATTTACAAACCATAATATGAGGTAGGACTCAAAATTATATAAAATGGCTACATTATCTAGGTTTGGAATGAGGTGTAGGTGAGAGTGAATTCATGAATTCTCTTCATAGTAAACCAATGTAATGCCTTGCTTTATCTTCTAAAATTATGATTGTAATACTGTTCAATGATAGTTGTTTACACATTGCAAATGAGCTTTATCTTCATATGGTAGTGATTGTTTTTTAATCCCTTATGTTGGCAATCCCTTGAGGTATTGAGAAAAGAAGCTATTGGCACTCGAAGAAGAAATATAAGATATTTTTGTAGAAATGGGAATACAATTTGATTGATGAATTGGAATATGCAGGATATATTTCACGGGTCAGGGAAATGTGCTTTTTATAGTCAACTTGTATTATGGAAGCATTAAAAAATTGAAGACATAATCTCCCATAGCAGGACATAGTTCTGGAGGGTTAAGATCTAGCTAGCTTTTATTATCAGGTTGGTTTTCAGTGATAGGAGCATCTGATTTCTTAGGGATTAGAGTTCATTTCAAAATTCAGAGGCATTTTCACAAAATTTCGAGAAGATTGCTAATTTTAGCAGTTTTTCTATTTTTTAGGAGTCAAATTATTGTTAGAGTTGATCAGATATTATTGGTCCTTGAGAGCTCATAATGCCAATGAGCTCTTTCAGGTAAATATGAGCATTTTCACAGCACTGCCAATTTTAGCTGCTACAGTTTTAGAAGTCCCATGTCGATTTTGAGCATTCATTTGGGTTCCCTGCAAAAAGGCTAGTCTGATGACATTGCTTTCATTGACATGTGAGATGCTGCCACTTTTAGCAATGCTTATTTTAAGACGTGTTGTAGTTGGCAGCAGTCACATAGCAGTTCCCTTCATTTTTTGTCTTTCCTATTTTTAGGAGCCGGGATGGTACTTTTGGCATGGCTATGCTTAGCAGTTCTATTTGTGGTAGGTATGGGGTCTAGTTTTATGGTTCAGATGCGCAGTAATGAGTAAATGGAGGTGTTGTCATTGTGGCATGTGGTAGCCATTGGCATGGTTGTCACTTGAGGCAAACCCTAGGTCGAATTTGTGCTGGCTATGCCAACCTCCAAATCCTAATCCAACCTCCTTCAATATATTTTGCATTTTGCTAAGTTTGGTTACTTGGTACAGTCTAATGCATATGTCCTTCTCGTGGCATGAGTTTTAAATACCAGTAGATGATCCTTTACCAATTTTAGAGATCCTAATTTGTCTTGGTATTTGTGCTATCTTTGGCCAACAAAAACCCTATTTCGACTCGTACTATTTTTGATCAACTAAAAACCTAGTTGCTTTTGCTATGATAAAAAAACCTAAGTTGGCCTCCTTTTAAATCAGAGTTTTGGCTGAAGGTCTGTATGAGCCACAGTCATTCAAGGGAAGTCTATGGCTGTTTTATTCTCGGTGGCATGGACTTTGAGGATGAATTATCTCTTGAGTTGTGTGCAAATATGTTTTTTAAAGGTGAGATTCAAGGTTGGACTGTGAGAATGGCCATATATGTGGCTGTAGCAATGCTGCAGTGAGAGTTTATTGGCAAACTACTGAGCTAGAAGTGAAATGACAACAGTTTTGAGTTTTGACCCACTCAACTTTCGCAGTTTGAGTGCTTAGGTTTCTTTTAAGAGGTTTCTCTTCACAGGTGGCAGCTTAGTGACAGTTTTTGGGCAGGTTCACGTCTTATCAGCCAGCTGCCAGCATATGTATGCACAAAATTTGCCCTGAAACAGCCTTTTATTTGTTTATTTGGTGTGATTTGACAGCAACTTGAGTTCACTGTTGACAGTAGTTCCATTTAGAAAATGACTGCCTGATATCCAGTGTACATGGAGCGTGGATCTTCAGTTTCTATTAATGCACAGTTGGGGCGTGTCATGCCCTAGATCCTCTGCAGTGTACGGTACAAATTTTTGCTGGATCAAGTGTAGAAGTGTTGGTTATCAGGTATCTTATATTCCACACGTGGAATACTCATGCCTAGTCCTTTTAGTCCCCATTGTTAAGGTGCTTGGTTTTATTTCCTTTATGGCTGACTATCACTTGGTGGGAGTAACTCCCTGCCATGTTGGGTATCTATGTTTTGGGTAGGTATGCAGGCATTCTTGGGATGGATCTACTTGGACAGATGATTTAGGGGAGCCCTTAGTTACTCACTTATGTTATTGCTATGTAAAGGTGATCTCACTATGTAAGGGTGGAAACACACATGTTTAGTGCACCTATGTTTGTTCCTCACATGGACCATTCTATCTTATTTATGCACTTCTTTCGCCTTGGTTATTTTATATCATCATTTTTACATGGCAGTCTCACAGTTCATGATGCATTTACACTTCTTGGGGGACCTATCATGTTTCCCAATGCAAGGAAAGATGTCCATTGCACTTTATAATGTGAGCCAAGTCATCTTCAAGTCAAAGCATTTTTCTGTAATGACAGTCTCCAAGCCTTTTGTGGATGACAAATCAATCTTTCTTGAAGTTCCACAAACATTTCTAGGAAGCAAAAGGGGGAGAGATCTTGAGAGCCTCATCTATATAATGAGAGCCCCCTCTCCTACCAAACCGTTGTAAATTGTTGAGATCATTATGTGACAATATAATATTTTCATAAAGCGTTGGTGTCAACTATTGACATCTCTCTTTCTTGTTTATTCTACATATTTTTTCTAAGGCATTATTTTGATGATTCAAAAGTACTATAAGGCTACATAGATCGATCCATTGAAGGGAAACATTGTCACTTGGACGGAGGCGTCAAGGATTTGTTCTTTCACTTCTCATTTGTTGGTGTGAGGTAAGTATTGAATCTTCTTGTTAGGCCATTGCCTCAAGGGGTCCTTAACAAGGGTTTTGATTTTATTTCATTCCATAGTTGATCTTGTGGTTGAAGGCTTTCCCCTAGAGGGATACCTTTATTCAAGGCTTTGTTTTCATAACTTGTCTTGATTAGACAAGAGGCTAATTTAATTTCTAGGGTCCTAACCTCTTTCCCTAATCTACAAGCATTAGATAACCAACTTTAAGAGGGGCATTCATCTTGATTCTTATTGATTTAGTGGAGATAAGGCACTTAAGCCCTAATCCAACAACCAATCACTTATCACGAGACTCCAAAATTATTGTCTTTTATTTTTCTACAAGTTAAAAGATACAAAAAAAAAGAAAAAATAAGAAATAGAAAAATCTAACTGTCAAAATATACTATTGAAAATTATTTATTTATTGTCCATAATAAATCCATGGATTGCATTTTTGAGCTAGATGTTTTTCTTGGGATTTGTGCCATAATTGCTTATCTAATGGGGTCCAAGTACAAGGTGATCCTCTTATTTTGTGCTTTCAAGGTTTTATCTAACATCATTTTAAGGGTTTGAAGGTGTCCTTAAAATTCTAGAATTTTATTACAGCAATGTCTTTGCAAGAATCAATAAGAGTGGTCTTAGGGCTTTGTGAAAAAGGTTGTTTCGAATGCTCATAATTCCTAATTTCATTTCTAAAATGTTTCAGGTGCGTGTCTTTTTTCCCAAGAAAAAGCGCAATTTTCATTAATTATAAGAAAATTACATGTTGTATCTTCAGCATGTGTGAGATGCAGTCACCAGTAAATGGAAAAACCATTCAGATCAGTACAGTGTCATAGTTCAATATTTACAATATCAACATAATATTTACATAAAAAGTTAAAATCATAACAGTCTTGTGAACACAAGGTTGATCAAAAAGCAAAATAAAAGACGAATGATCTTTATAAAGATCATTCCGAAATATTCCCATCCATCTTGATGAATGGTCGATGAAAAAACTGGTAGAACACCCGATCTCTGAATTCCTATATCAACCACTACCCCTTGTTTTGCTGCGCGGCCTCTTTGGAAAGAAAATCAGCGACTGCATTCCTTTCCCTGTATATATGAGAGCATACAATAAAATCAAATTGTGATTTTCGAGTGACGACTTCATCCAGTAAACCCCCGAGTGTGTGCTTCATCCAGTAAACCCCTGAGTGTGTGCAAGTGGCAATGATATGCAAAGTTGATCCAATTTATAACTAGCTGTGAGTCCCCAAAGATTTGTATCTTGTGGCAATTTTGTTCGAGAGCAAATATGAGAAGGTATCTTAGGCAATTAAGTTCAACATAGTTGTTGGTGCCTCTCCCTAAGCCCACTTTGATCTTGAAGAAGTGAAAGTCATTTATATGAAGTACAACCCCCCCCACAACCAGCGGCCTGAGCCGACCCATTGAAGTATGCCTAGGGTATGCTCTTGTCTATTACTTTCGGGATGATGACCCAAGCATGGTGGTGTTTAGAGTCTTCAAGAATCAGATTATAGATAGTAGCGATATAATTGCATGTGGCTGGCCAATGAGTCGGAGCATCCTGGAAAATACTGCTATTCTTGGTCAGCCAGATACCCCAATAGACAATTAGAGGGAGGTTTCTGACTTTTTGTGAGGCTGCCTCATTCCACCAAAGTTGCCAGGCATCAGATATATGCGGGCTTTCCCATCTGTGCATAATATTGAGGGAGGCAGTGATATGAATCCACACTTGACTAGCAACCGGGCAGTGAAGGAATAAGTGGTCGATATCCTCTATGTTTTCCTTGCAGAGACAACATCTAGACAGACCATGAAAGGCCCGTCGCATAAGGTTGACCTCCATGGGTACTTTGTTCGATAGTATACACCACATAAACAACCGAGATTTGTGAGGTGCCTTAAGCTTCCATAGTGGGCACCACCACCAGCACCTTCTACCGGGTCTAGAGCATTCATAAGAGCAGTGTACCCATCCTTTGGAGTATATCGGATATGAGGTGCTCTCACCCATATGATTTCATCTTCCTGTAGAGTAATTCTGATATTTGCTTCCTCCAATGCACTGATAAATCTATGTCATACCCTTCTCCATCTGCCCGATATTCTGAGGTCCAGTGCATCCATCCATTTCTGAGACCTGTTTGGATGTCTGCCATCAGCTATATGAGAGATCTGGGTGATGCCAGCCGTTCAAAGGATTTGTCGTAATGCCAGTGGTAGTATGTGTGCGTTCCCACATCCAGACTAGGCATCAATAACCAGTTGTGACTCGTACCTTCTCTCCATTCTCGATTCACTAAGCCAGTCCATCCTTGATGATACTAATAGACTGCGAGATAGTCTTCCATATGATAGATCCATCGGATATGCATTGTGTTGGCCTACGAATCCATTCAATGATAGATAGAGGGTGAATATATTTAAAGTAGACCACCTCTTTCCATAGGCTATCTGATGTGATAATTTGCCATCCCATCTTGGTAGCCAGTGCCTTTGCAAAACCATGTAGGTCCTTTATACCCAATGTGGAAAAATTCGAAGTCGGGATTAATTCGGCAAGGGTCCAAAAGTTGAAAAACTCGTCAAAGTCAGGAGTTTTTTGAAAAAGTTGGCAAAATTAAAAAACCACAAAATTATTCATTTTTTATTTATTTTTTTAACATCTAGAGTATCCACAACATCAAATAAATGCATTTCCAGATAAACATGTAAAGAAAGCTAATATATAATATGTATATGAAATCTAATGCTACATCACATATCAAAATAGTGAATCAACTCCTGAATTTTGAGTCCTGTCCGAGTCTCAACTCTCAAGAGTCAAAATATCAACAAAAAATATAATAAATGTATATCCAAGTAATCAGTCACTGAGATCCTCTTCCCCTTTTAATTTTTGTTTCTGCTAATTGTATTAAGAAATAAGTCATGCATTTATTCAGTAGATTGTAATCTGCTTGGGTAATAAGGTGTCAGGTGGTAGGTCCAATGAAAATTAACAGTGAGTATCACAGTAGATGTGAAAATTAACGCTTGGTGAATCCACGCTGCTTATTTTCTGAGAAAACAATAGATGTCAGATTATTAACCTAGCCTTGGCATCTATTGCTCAAAAACTCTTGGAGGTAAAATCCACTTCTGATACATAACCTTTCCCCACATTTATAGGGAATTCACCACTAAAGAAGATTCCCTTTCAAAACGTGCTCTCATTGCAGGAAGGATCTTTGTTGTCACAAGATTTCACAGGTACTTTGTTCCTGTCTGATAAATGGGTTCTTTTTTGAGGCACTGGTTTTGTTTTTTTTGGACAGATTGTTGCTATTTGATCTTCATTACCTCCTCTTTGTTGTTTCTTCTGGAAGCATTCAACAACTGTAACAATGTTTTTGATGGTGTGGGGTTCTTTCTACGGAAGACTATTGTATGCATGTCCTTTTGGTACTTTTGTAATCTTTTGAAGGGGCAGTGGTTGTTAGAGTCTGGATCACTGAAAGTCTAGAGGCTTAGCCAATGTATACTTTGCTTTCTAACTAGAAATATGAAGTATAAAGATTTGTTTTTCCTTGGAAAACAAAAACATATCTTAACCTCAAAACTAACAGATTACAAATGAGATTGCTATGCTCGCAAGAAGTATGACAAACAATACAATGCAATAACTTGAAAATGCATGGATGAAAGCTTCAATTTATAGTTTTTTCACTTTTGCGGCCTCTTTATCCGCGACCTGGGAAGGGAGGAAGACTTTTTGGGTCGACTCCCAATTAAATCGGGAGTATAAGGAAAAAATCGCGTTTTTTTTCGTTTGTGAAAAAGTCACCAAAAAGTCGGGGGATTAAATCGTTTAGTTCAAAAAATCGCGTTTTTAGGATTAAATTGGGATTTTTTGCAAGACTTTTTCCACACTGTTTATACCCCAACCTCCCCATATTTTAGGTTTCCTTATCCTGTCCCAGTGGACCCAAGCAAATGTCCTCCCCACATTTTTCCCTCGCCATAGGAATCAACAACATATTTGTTGAACTTTGTTGATGATACCTTTTGGAATCCAGGCAAGGGTCATCCACTATACCGGGATGGCCTCCAACACATATTTGATCAGAGTGAGTCTGCCAGCTTTGGATAGCCATCTATATTGCCATATGTTTATACGACCATCGATTTTTGCAATGAGCCATGTCCAATCAGCAATACGATAACCGTTGGGTTTGAGCTTGAATCCAAGGTATTTGTGTCCCGTCTCCAGCTCTTTCCTGACAAATTGAAATTGTTGTAAATCATGTCTTTGTTCATTTTGTAAGAAAGACACCAGTAAGATGGTGGATTTGTTGAAGTTGGGCTCCATACCTGTAGCTTTACAAAACAGGGATAGTATTTTCTTGAAGCATGTGGTATCACAGATTGAACCATTTAAAAAAATTAGAACATCGCATACAAACAATAGATGTGAGGGATAAGACACTTCAGATATCTTTACACCACCCAATGACCCTTCAGCACGAGCTTTAATTAACAATCTACTTAATCCCTCCATGATCAAAAGAAATAACAATGGTGATAATGGACATCCTTGTCTCAGACCACGTTCAGCATGGAAAAACCCCAATGCAGCCCCATTGATGAGAATACTATAGGATGTGGATGTGAAACAACACATGATCCATTTTATGAACGAGTGAGGAAACTTGATATGGGTAAGAATAAGCTGAAGATAAGACCAACTGGCACGATCAAAGGCTTTTGATAGATCAATTTTAAGGATGATACTCTTGGTGTTCTTTTTTTTGATCGAGTGGAGCCCTTCTTGAGCGGTCCCTATGGCTTCATGGATATGGCGCTGGTTAAGGAAAGCAAATTGTTCCTTGGAAATCATCTTGGATAAGAAAGGTTTGATGCGATTAGCAATAATTTTAGAGATTATTTTGTATATACAATTACAAAGGGAGATGGGTCGATAGTCGTCAAAGGATAGAGGGTTATCAACTTTGGGGATGAGGGCAAGAAATGTCGAGTTGAAACCTTCATACATCGGCTAGAAAGTCTGCATTCCTCAATAGCCAATAGAAGGTCTGGCCCAATATGATAAAAAAAGTGAGGTAGAATTCCATAGGCCAACCATCAAGTCTTTGGCTCTTATCTCTTTTGAACCATTTCAGGATAGCTTCTATTTCCCCCAGCGTCACTAGTACATTTAGGGTCTTTGCATCTTCATCCTCCACAAATCTAGGAAAAACTTCAGCAATGCGAAATATCTCAGCTATGGAAGCTTCCCTAGGCACTTTGAATATATGTGAGAAATGTCTAATGCCCATATCAGCAAGTTGGTTGAAAGTGCTGGCCTCCCTACTAGTCTGATCCCTCAGTGACCAGATAGTGTTAATAATTTTTCTCCCCTTGGCATATTGTTGGAAAAACTTTGAGTTTTCGTCCCCGACCTTTAACCATATCGCTCTGCTCTTTAATCTCCAAGTCTCCTCTTTCTATCTCAGGAGGCGAATCTTTTCAGTTTCCAATCTGATTAGATGATCCTTTGATTCAGTGTTTGTGTAACTTGTAATCCACGAAATTTCCAGTTCCTTAATGTCAGATTCAATCCTCTGTAAAGTGGCCTCATCCTTTTGTTTCTTTTCTTTGGCCCAACTAATGGTTTTGAATTTGATGTGAGTCAAGTTGCAGGCAATCACCTCTGCCGGTGAGTTGCTGTTGTCTAGACCACAATGAGTCTAGGACTCCATGACCAACTTATGGAATTCAGCTTCAGCAAGCCAAGTGGCGTTAAATTTGAAAGGGGAGTTTGGTTTATGGTTGGAGTCCATAATCTCCATAAAAATCGGGGAGTGGTCGGATATACCCCCTGATCCCACCCATTGACGAATTCGGTCCAAGCTAGCCAACAAAGGAGTTTTAATCAAGAAGCGGTCCAGTCTTCTGGCCAGAGCATCCTCGCCTGTTCTTCTATTCCTCCAAGTTGGCAGAATCTTGGTCGAGTCTATGTTCATGAGATTATAGGAGTCCATCATATATTCAAAATAATCCGTCAGGGGGTCAGTCTGTGCCCTATTGCCCCAGGATTCTGCATGCCCCAAAGAGAAGTTTAGGTCACCCCCAATGATCAAATTGTTCACCTGCATGAAATTTGCACTTAGCAGCTTGTCCTAGTAAGCCTCCTTGTTGTGGTATGGTCCATAGATATTAATCAATCTTAAAAGTAAATCGATATTAGTGGGGCTTTGAGATCAGCCCCTAGAAATCCTCCGCGCCCCCAAATATTGTCTACCTTAATAGTCTTGTTATTGAAACCCAAAGCGCAGCCCCCAGATCTCCCTCTTACATCCAGTGAGTGGAAATCCCAATCCGGGAGCATCTTTAGCAAGATCTTGTTAATGGAGATCCCTTCTCCCAGAGTCTCCTGCAATAATATTACATCTATCCTATCTGTTCCAATCAGCCTCCTGAGAGCTAGTTTCTTATCCAGGCTGGCCAAACCCCTGCAATTGAAGGAGAGGCATTTCATGGGGTAACCCTGTCAAGGTTTCCTTTTGCTCTAAGTATCGGTCAATAGGAGTCTGTATGCCCGTCACCACCGCAATACCTGCCCTCTGGATGGCTTTGGATAAATGAGATTGTTTGCCCCTAGGTAGTTTGAGGGTTTTAGAGGGTATAAGGTCCTCGCCAAAGCCGAAAGAGAGGGTTCGAGGATGGCGTAGCGATCTCAGGTTATATCTATGGGATCCACAACAGCTCGAGCCTTCCCTAGAGGTGTTTGGTAGAGGGTCCAAATGAGTGGCCGAAGTAGCAATTAGAGGAGAGGGGGAGTGGACACCACATGACAATTTATATAGCTCAATTTGCTTGCCCCAATACCCGAACCCGAAACGATAAAAGATGATAATGCATTTTCAGATATCATAAAATTTTGAGTAGAGAGGGGAGAGGATTGAAGAGTACCTAGAAATAAATCAGGGCCCCTTGATCGAGAGCGGGTGACTGGAGCATTGGGAGTCCAGGAGTTTGTCTGGTGTGCCACCTCCACTTCCCCTCTCCGACTCATCTGGGGTTAGTTTGTGTGCACAACTGGAGTTGTATCTGCCTCCGCTTTTGTCTGCGTACTCACTGATACATAGCTTCTTGGGGGTTCCAGCTGTTTCCCAGTGATAAATGGGCAGTGTTTGTATAGGTGATCGACCTCATGGCACCTCCTATAGCGGAAGGGTATCCCCTCGTAGTCCAGTATCTGCCACCACACAATTTCCCCCATCTGAAGCAGATAACTCTCCACCAAACCCTCACGGGTGTCCAAATGCACCAGTATTCTGGCTATGTCTAGGCACCCTGTTTCATTATAAGATTTGTTGTGGTCCAGATAAACGCCTAGATCATCCCCAATGCACTTAAAGATCTCCTCTGACTAGAATTGCAGTGGCAACCCTGGGAGCCGCACCCAAATCGGCCCTGCCCCCATTTTTTCCTTCTCCGGGTCGAAGAGGGGCGACCATCTCTTAAGGAGCACTGGCGTCATCTCAATGTGCCAATATCTTGTTAAAACCCAGTTAACAGGTTTCGGTTGCGGGAAAATAAGAGCGAACCATCCCCTGGACATGGTGATTACCGCAGGCAACTGTTCCATTAGATGACCCCATATCTCCGCTGTACACCGCTTTAGCGGCGCCGGTGTATAGTTTCGGCCCTAGGCCCTTCCCACCAACAAAGTGCTCTCAGTGAGCGTCACTTGAGCCATGCTTATACCATAACCAAATACCAGTAGATGCCCCCTTTCGCGCACCTTTGAGCACTTGGTTTTTTTATGCCCTCCCGACCTGTGTTCCTGTGTTATTGATTGCTGCTCCTCTCCCGCTTGATGATTTTCGTCCGAGTCTGAGGCCTTGTTTTCCTCAGGACCCAAGTCTTGTCGGGTAATACCATCGAAGCACCTAGATGTTCGGGCCGCTGGAGCAAGACCCGAAGATGGAAGATCAGCAACGATAGCCCCAGGAGTGCAGTAAGCTTGATTTAAACCCCCATTCTTGTCCACAACCGTTCTGCTCTCACTTCCCGCAGCCACACACGAGATCTCCTGTACATTATGCTCAATACCTTGTTGTTTGTGTGCCTAGTACAACAGCTTTGAAGGCAAAGGAATATTCAGAAAGGGTTGTTCCTGTTCCACCCCCAGGTTGAGTAATCCCTTGGTCACCACTAAGTCCGGTTGTGTAAACCCTAACCCTTGTAGGGTTACTTCCATGTCCTCCATTACCGAGGAGTAAACAACAACTTGGGCGTCCGGTGGCAGGTTCGGGTCCGGTGAAATCCCTCCCCTCGACAGATGTTTATCTTCGACCCATATTTGGGATGAGTCCATGGTATCGGATGAATAATTTATTAACTCTTCATCCATGCATAAACGCCATTTCTATCCACCGGTTGCTGTTTCGAGCAAAGGTTCACGAGCCACGACAAGCGCTGACTTGGGTTCAGTATCCGCCAAAAGACCACCATTATTTCTTGTTGTTGACCTTAACACCCTCAGGTAAAACACCACTGACAAACCTCCGCAGCAGGGAAACCTAAAGGGACCGACCCTCCAACTGTTGCCGACTAAAACACTACCCGATAACAATTACCGTAGCATATGATAATGGTGTATACTCTCCCCATAGCGTCCAGGTATAAACTAGTCACGACTAAGCTGCACCGCCATAACCACCGACTGAGGATTTCCTCCCTGAGCTTAAACCCTAATTTCGCCATTTTCGCCGCAGAGCCCATTCTAACTATGCTCTAAATATAATTTTATTATTATCATCATTTTTGTTTCAGGTGCATGTTATTAACATTTGGAAGTCATTTAAGTTACCCTAAGTGCTGCAAAAATTTTCATTCTTGTTTAGGGCATTTTTCAATTTTGACCCTAGTGGAATTGACTCCCCTATTTCATGCAAGTTTGGATCAGATTGCTGTAGTTTACTGTTTACTTGCATTTTATTGTTGTTGGGCTGTATTTTCTTTTTTCAATGCCCAGGCTCAAGGATCCATCATTCTAGTGTGTTTATACACCTTCGGGTTGCTTGAGAGACACTCCAAATTTGGGATTAATTTTGCAGGTCTGGATGTGTAGGGCAGCAGCAAACTAGTCCAGATCAGGTAACAAAATCAAGTGGCAACCAAAGGCAAATCGTCTCATTTGATATATGCATCCTTCCCTCTTTATGTGAGCTTTCACATGCTGGTTTGAATTTTCTGCATTCTTATTCATATATCAGACCTATCATTTTCTTCCAATCAATTCCTAACGTTCATCATCTATAGGCACTAGTCTCTAGAATTGTTGGTGAAGTGTGTGTAGATTGGAATACCCCTTGTGGTTTTTTAGGAGTTGGCCTAAGGTGATAGGCAATCATGCTAAATTAACTATGGACATATATTTTGTGTGCTTACCCCCTAGCACCTTGACTGTGACCTTACTAAGGCTGCTAATTTGGATGGTAACAGCTTGCACTTATCCTTTGACCTTTTACTCCTATAAAGATACTGTGGAGGAGACTTGAACTAGGGAGACAAAAGTTCCAGCAAACAGTCTATATAATACAGTCCCTTCATTCTTTCATTTGTAGTCTTCTTTCATTGCTGCTTCTTGAAAAGTGGGGCAGCTATGGGATGGATTTCCCATAGAAATCCTAAGTCTCCAAGAACAACCGCTTGAGCCCCAAAGAAGATTTATATTGGCAATAAGGAAAAATTCGATTGGATTAAAATGAATTATTATTATTATTAATTTAATAACAATGTGAAAAAAATTATGTAGAAAAATTTCGAATTTGAGATCCCTTCCATAAGCTGGCCTCAAACATCAAGATGGCTCATCCTAAGATGTGATAAAACTTCTATATATTGGCTTTCCTATTCATCTATTTCACAAGCACAATTTGATAATATTCTATGGTGATTTCTGAGGCAGAAACAACTCGTATAGATGGCTCTTCTTGGTTGAAGTTCTAGGCGTCTAAGGATGAATTATCTCTATGAATTAATCAGCATTATTATGGTTCCTCTTCTGCGAAATATGAGAAGCCCTAATCTTTTGTGATGCGAAAAACTAACCCTAGCTTGTGTGACGTGAAGGCTACAAGTTCAATGATCTCTGTAGTTTGCTTTATTTTCCATGACTTCTTGACCTTCTTTGCGG
Source organism: Pinus tabuliformis (assembly GCA_031772625.1). Lineage (NCBI taxonomy): Eukaryota > Viridiplantae > Streptophyta > Pinopsida > Pinales > Pinaceae > Pinus > Pinus tabuliformis. Next base: position 1,871,040,141 of record CM062817.1, read on the forward strand.
CACATTGGACGGCTCGAATATTATATTTTGTTTTTGATTCGTTGACTATTTTCATATATATGTTTGAGAGATGTAGTCTTTGGCTCGCAACATGTCTACACGTCTCGCATTCTGTATGTTACAGTGGCATGCTGTCCACTCCTTGTAGCTCGCACTCTACATGAACAGTAGCTTGTTCTATTCATCACAGTGGCTCGTAATACAATATGTGGTTTGCATTCTCCATGTGGCATTGCTATGCTCAAAGAAATTACTGTGACTCGCTCCTATCTCTCTGAGGTTTGCTTTAATATCTGTGACTCACTTTATGGTTCGTAATTATGTCTTTAAGGTTTGCATTTGCATAGCCCGTGGCTCATGTTATCTATGCTACGCATTATGCATCGTGGTTTAAATTGCTTCCACTGAGGCTCGTTTTAGCTATGACACATATTATTCACTATGATTCCTATTGCAGAAGATATATGTTAGTAATACCTTCGACTATGAAAGTAGGACTATGATCATGATATATGGCAATACTAGCTACAATGTATTTATGACAACGTAAGCATGGCTTGGGTGAAAATTTCAAAGATGCATGGTTATATGAGAGAGACTTTGATGTGATTATTGTAACAATGATATGTGATATCGTGCAGTAACAGTGACCTTGTGAGTCTGTGACAACATACTCTTGTTGACAATAACCCACGTGAGACAATGACTTATGTTACAGTGAGACAATGACCTATCTAACATTGAAACAATAAGCTTTGATATGATAGATTATTTGTGATGTGCGGGTTATCTCATGAACAATGACATAGATGTATGTGACTGTAATACCTTGATGTATAACTGTAACCCTAACATTTCAGTGACCTCTAGAGCATTGCAGTAACACTGATATGACAACAACTTTGATGACGATAACTATAATACAGGATGGCAGTCACACTCTGATGTATGGTACGTTCCTTTTATGATGTCTTGACAGTTAAGATATTCTTTGACAACGATATGGTAGCAACTCTCTAGAGATCAATTCACAAAGAAAGTTATGAACTGTCTTGAGTTGGCTCTTGGAAGCCTAATGTAATTGTTCTCATTGTACTTTGTGTCTCAGCTGAACAATCAATGAATATCTAATAGAAGAAGATTCAGATGGGTTTTCCCCTTTGTGGGGTTTTGCCCTGGTCTCTGACCTAAATCATGGTGTCTCTATTGTGCATGTTTTTCTTCTGTTGTTCTTTGTTGTTCTGTTGCGCTGCTGATGTTATTGTTTTTTCTATATAATTGCTGATGATTTTTTGATATTATGGGGTGAGTGCAATATATGAATTTTTTTGCAAAATGCAATTATCTAAAGCAAAGAACAATCTAGCCCAATGAAAATTTAACACTTCCCTCACTGTGCCCACTGCTTGTTATGCAATCAGTCTCGTGTTCATCATTGTGTTGAAAACATTTTTTGATTACTATACAAATAGGGTTCAATTATGTCGTGTCTTAGCATCTCTTTAAATCTCATGGTTGAATAATTGTCTTTTGTTATAGTGATGCGCATGGCCTTGGTACCCTTATTTTGATTCCATATCCACTTAAAGTGCATATCTGTTAATTTTTGGTAACAATGGTATGTTCTATGCTTTAGAGCAATTTTACTTCAATTTCTGTATTAGTCCAATATCAATATCCAATTTAGCAATCACATCAACTTGATAGTAAAATGCAGATAGAACATAAACATAAACAGTAGAAGACAAGCCAAGACAAGAGGACACAAGATGTGGCACCAGCCAGGGACAAACCTCAATGTGGGGAAACCCTTGATCAATTCTTCTTATATTCTTTGATAGTTCAGCACAGAGAGAGATAGTACAATTTACAACTTTGATAATTTATGACAACAGTAAAAAAAGCCCTAACCAGAAAAGTCAATGTTGATCAGTAGGGCAAAATTCTTCCTCAATTCAGCTTGGTCAAACCCAATCAACTTCAGCCTCCAACAACAAGTCTAATCAGCCCAAAACAATCCGAAAAAGTCTAGTAAAAACTGGTCAATAAAAGTCAACCCTACGACCAACCCTAGTACAGTCAACGTTGGTCAAAGGAGAGGTCAGATTGCCTCGGTTTTTGTGCCCAGATCTGCGGCCTGCTAGGACAGAGATACCTCACCCAAACCGAATTAAAAAAATTTCAACGTAGTCAAACAACCTCCCTGCAGCTTGGTCAATGCAGTCAACAAAATTCTGTCTTCCTTTCCTTCGCACGTGTGAGACAGAAGATTGCCTAGAAATGCATACCCAATCACAAGAGGAGAGAGAGATGTGAGATGAGATGATGATCAAATGACTTGAGGTCTCCTTCTTTTTATATGCAACGTTGAGGATGAATTGGGGGTTTGAATGCTTGTTTTGCTTGCTAGACGACCTTGACAAATTGTCCATAATATAAATAAATTCATATCTTCATTTGTACATGTCGGAATCGGATGATCTTTAGATCAATCCTACACTTTTCGTAGAGAGGAATCCAAGAAAAATATCAACGGCCATAAATAAGATGACCCATGTGGAGTTTGGCCCTAATTGCCAATTTTAACAATATCCATTTTTTTTTTTTATCATTAATAGCTCTAGTTGGTTAATGAAATTAAATCTCTCTTTTATTAATTTGGCTAAAAGTTTACTTTCATCCTCAGTTGTTTACACACATCTCGAGGACAAATATTTTGTATGCTAATCACTTGTGCTATTTAGACAGATTTGTTAGGTTGTTGACAATGTCTGATCACTAAGGACACCCCCTTGTGATTGGAAAGGCATTGGTTCAAATAGAGGAGTAATTAGCAATGACCATAGACTAGTTGCTCATAATTATTTTGTAGACTCGCTAGTGCAGATTTGAGAGATGATAAATTGCAATTGTTTTTTTTTGTGAATAAGATAAAATATATTACTGTAGGAACCAACAAATTACATATTTTGGGTTGTGTGGGAGAGAGAGCCTGACACAAGACCCAACAAAAATCCTTGAAATGGCCATGGATTTATCTTTTTTACAATGCAACCTTGACAACAATGGGTTCTGAGTCCATAGGTGGAAACAGAGAAGAACCCTCTTTACAACATTCTCAAAACTCAAAGTATAGAAACAGAGAGAGTAGAAGTGTTGTTTTGGGGTAGCATAGGATGTGCTCTAGCCATGAAAATTGGTGGAGAGGCTAAATCACATGAGATTTCCAAGACTCAGAAATGGTTTGGGCAGATTCTACCCGGTTTAGGAGATATTAAAATAATTAATATTTTTAATGGAGTTCCAAAGTCTAAACTTAGGAAAAATAAAATATTAATGGGTATTAATATAAAACTGGGTTAGAAGGTTTTAAAGGACATGGATCAAGCCAAATCTAATCTTAGCTGTTGGTTAGAGATGTAATCTCGGCCGTTGAAGGACCAACATGAAAAGTATAAGAGGAGGCTTGAGGGTTAGTTGGAGAACACACTAGAGTGATCAGTCATTCGATTGTCTAGAGTGGGGTTTGCTAAGAGAAATCGAATCAGTGTTCAGTTGCAGTGAGGGGCAGTGAGTATGAGGCAGAGATAGTGTCGAGAGACCAACGCAGAAGCAGAGAGAGGCAGACACTGAGCTAGAGGGAGCCACACAGAGGCAGAAGGGACTGCGCAGAGGCCAGAAGGGCTTGCGTCATCCACACAGAGGCTGCAGGAGTGACGCAGAGGGCCGTAGAGGTTGTGTAGAGCCTCATAGCGCTGACGCAGAGGGCCGTAGAGGTTGTGTAGAGCCTCATAGCGCTGACGCAGAGGCTAGGAGGGCTGACGTTGACCTTCAGATTGTGCTGGAGAGGGTTTCACGGGGCAGACTTTCCGAATATATGCTTCCGAATAGAGAGGTATTACTGCCGGACTATTTTCTCTGTCGGGTGAGCCGGTTTGGCACCCAGTTGTACTCAGAAGGATTGCATAATAAAATAACCCTCAGAATTGTTGCATCGGTTTTCCCAAGTTGGGTTTTTCTGGGGATGAGTTGTCCAAAAATAACGGTGTCACTTGTGTGTTTGTCTATTTCTTTCAGCTGTTGATCTGTAGATGGTTGAGACTGTATTGTGTTTATTTCAGTATTTATATGGTTAAATAACTTGTTCGTAATTAACAAGTAGGAGAAATAAACTAGAGAATCCAGATAAAATTTTTAACGAGTAATACTTAGAAATTTCAACAAGAAGAAAGCCATAGCGAGGCAGACAAGGCGAGAGTCGTTTTCCTCCACGACAGACAGTCCTCCGCGGAGGAAGAGAGACAAAAAGGAGGTTGTCGAAGTCAATCCTGGTTGGTGGTTACCAGATCTTCGTCCAGACGAATGGGAGTCTCCTGAGAGCTTCCCTCCTGTTGCGCGGTGGTGTTCGGACGACTGGTAGAGGCCCCAACGGCCTCTTTCTTGATGCTTGGGGATCCTTCAGCAGTCGAATGGACCTTCGTCATCGACTTCTTCCTGATAACAATGTATTGCGGTGCGTCCCGAGTTATAAATCGGCAGTGGTGGATGGCTTCGACATAAATCACAAACTTCTCAGTCAGACTGTCAATCTTTGTTTCGAGTGCCTTGGTGCGCTCCTCCTGCTCCTGCATCGCTAGCCCCATGATGGTTTTCATTTGCCACCATGTTTCGATAGTTTGCGTGTAGAGGTTTTCGCGCGCTCGAGTGAGGGTAGGATCCAGAATCCAGGCAAAGTCGGTGTCGACTTCCTCAGTCGTGACCTCTCTTCGAAGATCATTTGCTTGGGCTTCTAATTCGACAATGCGCTGTTGAGTTTCAGGATTAACCGCTGCCGCGTAGCACAAAGCTGCGCACCTTGCGGAGGTCTCCACATGAGTAGTGGGGGGCAAACCTAGAGACTGCCAATGGGAGGCTGCACGACTGCGTGCACCTCCCCCATTGGAACCAAGGGTCGAGCATTTCTTCGGAGCCATGAGAGGAGCAGAAGGGCTTTGCGTGTGAGAGGAACCAAGGAGCGAAGGACCAATGGAGAGGGATGAAGGCAGAGAGGAGAATGAGGGGGAGAAGGGGGAGGGGGAAATATATAGAGGCCGGGGGATGGAGGGAGGCCGGGAGCAGGGAATAGGGGTGGGAAGGGGAAGCATGCGAAGATTTGATGTGAGGCGGTGGAAGAATAACCAAGCAGAGAGGATGTGACTGGGAGGCGGGGGTCGCACAAGGGAGAGGGAAGGTGGCAATGAGGGCTCTAGAATCAGGCAAGCCAAGGATGAGTCTGGGCACGTGCGCCATACTTCTGTCCTTCCTATGGAACTGAGAATCGACCTTGAAATGATGAAGGGGACATAGACAATTATTGTTCAGTGGAGTGGTTATCTTCGACATTGATTGATGCACAGTGCTAACAGAGTTCACTCTCCTCCAAATCTTGCCAAGCTACTTCATGGTTTATGGTTGGATATATCTTATTGTCATCTTGTAAGTGCTTTTTGTTGAATATTTTATCTTGAAATAATGTCTAATGTATGGAATTTTGCAACTAATTAATGCCCTTGTGCCCTAATTTGTTGAATATCATTGTAAAAGACTATTTGGTTGGAAATTGCATATGTTACTCATTACATGATAATAGATAAATATTCCTAGTGGATGATTTTGTCTTTCTTCCATGAAAATCCATAATTCTTGAGTGGGTAAATGTTAAAGGTTGGTTGCTAGGGCATCAATCTTTAGCCTCCTTCAGCACGGTTTTGGCCAATTTTAAATCATCTTAGACTCCATAGCCCAAGGGACTAGCACCGGCTCGAAAAGTTTGGTGATCAATCCCTCTTTTATCCCACTTTACTTTCCTCCAAAATTTCAGCCCCTCTTTCCTTGGACGACTAGCTAGGGCATCAAGTGAATTCTTTTAGAGAAGGAATTTTTGAAATCTATTCAGATAAAACTCTTCCTTCAGACCTTGTCTTGAGGATCTCCAAATTTGGTTGAATTCTCACGGTTAAATCTCCATAAATCCTTGTGCCCTAGGTGTGCCCTAGAAGGGAGACTTAGTTGGTTTTCCTTAGATAGGTAGCTTTCTTGAGGGTTGTATGAGCCTTGTATTCAATATGATAAATCATAAGAGACCCCTTCCTTCCTCTCTCTTACCTTGACCTACAGAATACCTTGGAGGAATTTCTTCCCACGGTTATGTCTAAAAACCCTAGGTCTAGAAAAAGTCCTTAGTAGGTCTCTCAAGAAGAGTGAAGAGCCTATCTGAAGTGTCAAATCATCTTATAAAGCTTCCTGGGAGGTCCTACCTCACCTTTGGAGTCTTGATCTTAGGTATACATGTTATCATTGCAAACTTCAAGCCCTAAGTCTTGATCTCCATCCTAGGGTTTTCTTGGAGAGCCTTTAGCTTCTTTGAAGCATTGAACCATTATTATGCCTCCCCTTGAATGGGCTTAGTGGAATCACTTCACACATAAATCACTAATCTTCCCTTTTCAAGTGATTCCTTTCCTACTGGGGCTCCTCAAATCGGTGAAAGTTTGTAAAGAGAAAGGGCCATTGACTAAGGTGACAATGGGTCTTTCCCCATTGTTGTCACTTGGTGTAGTAGGCATCCCATAGGTTCCCCTCACCTGAACTTGTTCATTGCCCCACATTATATGCGAGATGATGCACTTGGACCAACAGTGCCCCTAGCCGGCTTAACAATATATACAAGGTTTGGTTGCTGATTCGAGGCCCAAAGGAGGTTTGTCTCATTTGGAGCAGTCTACAGGCTTATTTTTCATCAGGATACCCATGAGACCACTATTTGTGCTCCAGAGACACTTGGAGCACCACATGATGTTTTTCTTAGATATTAAAGCGCCATCCCCTTGTCAATCATTCATGGAGCCCTCACCCTCATTGTGGCACCTTGAGGACTTAGCGAGGCCCTCCAATGGCCCTTCTACACCATGATTTCATCATTTCGGTTCACTTTGGATGGCTTATTCTTCACTTTATGAGCTACTTGGTGGGCTTGTCACCAAGGACATATTATTTGCACATTATTTTATGATTTTAGGCGATATTAGGCTAATTTGAATTAGATAGAGGATCGTATAAATTTACATCTCTCCCATTGTGAGAGATCATCATCATCACACTTGGATATATTCTCTTGAAGAATTTCGCACTTTTTCTTGGGTAACTATTGGAGACTTCTATTGATGCATTTCGATATCTTTGGAGGCTGAAATTTTCTTTCTTTCTTGGAGCCACTTCTTGTTCTATGGATGGATATATCTCTTGTCATCTTGTAAGTGTTATTTTGTTGAAGATATCTCTTGAATAATGTCTAATGTTTGGGATTGTTGCAATTAATTAATGCTTTTGTGTCCTAGTTTTGTTCAATATCATTATAAAAGGTTATTTGCTTGGCAATTGCACATGTAATTGTATAGCAATAGATGAATGTTCCTAGTGGACGGGAATCATCTTTCTTCCATGAAAATCTATAAAAACTTGGGTGGGTAATTGTTGAAGAGTGCTTGCTAGGGCATCACTCTTTGGCCTCCTTGAAGACGATTTTGGCAAAATTTTAAATCATCATAGACTCCATAGCCCAAGGATTAGGCACTAGTCCAAGCAAAATTGGTGGTCACCTTTCCTTTCCTTCTCTTTTCTCTCCAAACTTTTTGGCCTCTTTTCCTAGACGACCAACTAGGGCTTTTGCGAAATCTTATAGAAGGGAGATCTTTCAAAACCATTTGGATAGGTATCTATGTTGGTATCTCCTCTACAAGATCTCCAAGTTTGAGTGAATTCCCATAGAAAAATCTCTGGAAATTTGATGCCCTAGCTGTGCCTTTGGATTGAAACCTAGTTATTTCTTCCCTTGGATAAGGTGGTCTTCTTCGGTGTTGCAAAACTTGGTATTTGTTGGAATAAATCATTCAAGACCCCAATCCTTCTCTCACCTTGACCTAGTGAGCACATTAGAGGGGCTCCTCCCATGATAATTTGTAAACCCTAGGTCTTGTGTGGGCTTCTTTCCGTGTCTCTCTCATGTATAGCAAGATCATATTTCAAAAAGTAAACCATCTGAATTAGCTTCTTGAGAGGTCCTATGACATCTTGGAATCTTGACTCTAGGCACACCTAGCCTCATTGTGTTATCTCAACCCTTAGTCTTGATTTCAATCCTAGGTCTTTCTTGGAGAGCCTTCCTTGCATTAGGCCTTTAATTGAGCCTTTTTCCTTGAATGGGCCTTGGGAATCACTTTATACCTTATCATTGATCCCATCATTACAAGTGATTTCCTTTGTATTGGGACTCCTGCCATTGGTGAAAGTCCATAAAGAGAAGGGGACATTGACTGAGGTGATAGTGGGTCTTTTTCCCATTGTTGTCACTTGGTCTAGTAGTTGTGCCTTAGGTACCCCTCCTTGGACGCCTGCTAGATTGTGTGGCAACAGAACCCCCAAAATTATAAAATAATGTGCAAATAACAAGCCTTGGTCACAAGCCGACCAAGTAGCTTTCACAAGTTATGAAAAAACCATCCATAAGTGAGCTGAAATGATGATGTCATGATGAAGAAGGGTCGTTGGAGGGCCTCATTGAGTCCTTTTAAGTGCCACGATGAGAGAGAGGGCTCCAATAAAGATGAATTAGGGGATGGCCCCTAATTTTCCATGCAAGTCATCATGTGGTGCCCCATAATGGTTTTGGGGCATAAATGTTGGTCTCGTGGGTCTCTTGATGAAAGATAAGCCTATAGATTGCTCCAAATGAGGGCTTTGATGATGGTACTCTCCCTCCCATGTCTCAAGAGTGAGACTAACCTCCTCTGGGCCTTGGATCAACTACCCTGATTATGCTGGTCCAAGTGCATCATCTCACGAATAATGTGGGGCAATGAACAAATTGCTGGAGGTGCTGAGAGTGCCCATGGCATGAAATGATGCTCTAACACACTATGGAGTTCCATGGCTCTCAACACATCCCCTATAAATGTCAATATGATCCTATGGTTGGCTTGGGCCCCAGTTAAGTTTCCCAGCCCATGATGAAACCACCTGCCAATTACATATAAGATCCAATGTGCTTCCTCACCATCAGGTACAATAATTCATTAGTGCATATATGTGAACCAAGCTTGTTAGTCAAGGGCACAAATGAGACTTCATAATGGGCTTCCCTTCCAAATTTGGGGCTTTATGCATGTAATAGTGTTACCTCCCTAGGTATGAGTGGCTAATAAACAACTCTATTAGGTGTTCCCAGACCCTAAAGGGAAACACATGTCTAAGGTACACCCATCAAGTGATAGTTGTCATGTGAATGATTATGCAATGGATGGGGACACAGGGGTCTCAAGGCCAAATGTCATGGGCTCAAGGGTGGTAATGATGAGGGATGTCCACATACTTAGGTGTATAGATGTAGGAGGAAGCAATCATGGTACATGAGTTACCTTTGTTTTCCACCCTTTTTCATTTTCCTTTTGCCTTTCCTTGATTTTTCTTTGTATTTCTGCTCGGGGCTCTAGGAGATGAGAGCACGCTGTGTATGATATAAGATATAAGTACCCCCTTAAGGTGGGGCACTTCATTGCTCGCCAGGGGTTGGGACATGCATGGGTTCCTTAATGATGTGGGGGCACTCATGGGGCCCTAGGAACTAGGGTGATGGCTATAATGAGGGGTAGAGCTCATGTTTGGGTTTTGCCCACGTGCTAATATAATGCCCCAACCATCTTTTGCATTTTATAATATTCTTTTCTTTTGTTTCTTGCTTGTGGCCATGATATGCTTTTAATTTTGTTTTGGCTACATCAACCTGTAGGGAAACATTTCCAAGTTCGACCCAAACATGTTGACAAGGGGAGGGGGTGTAGCAGAGCCGTGTGGACCCAGTGGTCATGTGGACCTAAATAGGGAAGATGATAAAATAGGGCTTGTGATGTGCAGAAGGGAGCAACAAATGTGAAACAGGAAAATGGGACTGCGCTACCAAAATCGGGGTTTCCTTGTTGATTTTTGGTAGCATCGGATGTGCTTTAACCATAAAAATTGGTGGAGAGGCTAAGGCACATGAGCTCTCCAAGACCCACAAATCGTTTGGGGAAATTCCACCTGGATAATGAGACCCTAAGTCTAAACTTAGGAAAATTAAAATATTAATGTGTATTAATATAATATGGGTGAGAAAGTTCTAAATAACGAGGATCAAGCAAAATCTAATCTTAGCTGTTGATTAGGGAATTAATCTCGATCGTTGATTCGTCAACAGGAAAAGTATAAGAGGAGGCTTGACGGTCAGTTGGAGACACACCAAAAGAGATCAAGAATTCGATTTTCTGGGGCTGGGTTTGCTGAGGAAATCGAGTTAGAGATCAGTTGCAGTGAGGGGCAGTTCAACAAGGGATTTCGATCCAAGGCTAAAGAATACATATCAGAGAGGCAACGAAGTGCTGGAAGAGGCAACGTAGAGCCTAGGAGGGTTGACGCAGAGGCTAAGGAGGCCAGCGCAGAGGAAGCAGAAGTCGAAGAGGCAGACGAAGAGGATACAGAGGTAGACGCAGAAAGCCGCAGAGGCTGACACAGAAACATAAAGGGCTGTAAACGCTGACGTTAGGCTGAAGAGGTTGCGCTGAGGAGGTTTTGTGGGGTAGACTGAGAGCAAATTAGTCGGGAGAGGTTGACGCAACTCCAGAGAGGGTGACACAGTTCTGGAGGAGTGCTTGGAGTAGCTTTCGTTGTCTAGCACAAGGAACAATCAGAGTCACTATGGGATTGTTCATCCGATTGTTGGTTTGCTGGTATATTTGTCTCCGGATAGAGGTACTACTGCTGAGGATATTCTCTGAAGTGTGAGCCATTTCTGGCACCCTAGTTGTATTCAGAAATTTGCTTAATAATAAAACCCTTATATATGCTGCACCGATTTTCCTGAGTTGGGTTTTTCCGGGGACGATTGTCCAAAAATAACGGTGTCCCTTGTGTTGTCTCAGTTTATTTCAGTTGCTGATCTGTATATTTGTGAAGGCTGCAATTGTGTTTAGTTTGATGTTTATGTTATTAAATAACTTGTTAATGTAAAGAACAAGTAGTAGATAGTAAACTAGATATTGCAGTAGGGGTTTTTGATGTGTTAGATTAAGAAATTTTCACATGGTAACAGAGCGATTGCATATCAAAGAGGACTGAAGACACCAGTCGAAGAAATCTGAGAATTTGCAGCAGAGAAACCGCTGTCCTGAGAGACAACGCTATTCCAGAGCTGAAGAGGCAAGAGGAGTGACGCCGTGCAAAAAGGGTGATGCAGAGGCTCATGCAGAGCTTGTGTCAGCATTCTAAGCCAGGAAAAGGGCCAATGCAGAGGCAGAATAGGCTCATGTAGAGCCACGTCATCTTTCTCAGCCAGGAAAGATTGACGCAGGTGGCCGGGAAGGGCAGATTCTGCCCAAGACGTGATTGCGCAGAGCTTGAAGGGCTCAGATTCTTCAGTTTTCAAGGCTAAGGGAGCTATGCAGATTGTGATTTGAGGAGCTGGTGAGATGTTGTTTCTGTCTGTGCAGGACAATGTCTAAGGAGACAGAACGAAGGTAGAGGGAAGCACTACCTCGACAGATTTCTAGCTAAGAAATTTAGATTCGAGTTGCAGCGGGAAAGGAGGATTGGAGAGGAGTGATTCGACAGTTGGCTGAAAGATTTCTAGGAGGGGGAAGTTGAGACTCAGAGGGAGTCTAGAAGAGAAGCAGAGATGGCAGTCAACGGATTGAGGGATCAAGACAAATTGGACAAGGCTTCCAATTTTGTCATTTGGAAGGCGAAGATCCTGACAATCCTAGATAAACATCGCATCAAGGACTATGCCTTGAAAACCATAACTGTCCTAGTTGACCCGAATGCAAATGAGAAGTATGAGGAGGCCGAGGCGAAAGCGAAATGCATGATTCTAGATGGGGTCAAGGATCATATCATACCACATATTGTTGAGAAGAACACAGTAAGGGAGATGTGGTAGACGCTGACCACCTTATACCAAGGCTCTTCTATGCTGCGGAAGATGTTATTAGAGAATCAACTAAGGTCATATCAGATGCAGAAAGGAGAGGAGATAGATCACTTCCTTCTCAAGTTGCAAGGAATTCGCGACCAGCTTACTTTCGTGGGGTCTACACCGGATCCAGAGTTTATGGTCAGGACTGCTCTGAATGCAGTCTCCGAGGACTGGGAGACGTTTGTCCAAAGCATTTTGGGCAGAGCGACTCTCCCCAGTTGGGAGGAGATGTGGGCAGCTCTTCGACAAGAAGAGATCAGGAGGTTGACCAAGGCGGGGAGTAGCGGTAAGGGAGTTTCAAGTCAAGAAAGAGGAGGAGGAGGATGCAGCTCTAGCATTGCAGGACAACAGGGGGTTCAAAAGTGGAAGAAGAAAGATATCTCCAAGGTCAAGTGCTTCAATTGTGGGGAGCTGGGACATTATGCATCTCAGTGCACCAGGAAGAAAGGCAAGGGAGAAGCTTCCGACTCAAAGGCAGCTCCAACAAAGGCAGAGAAGGATGTTGAGACTAATGACGATTGTGCCATGAGTGCTCATGCACCTCTAGAGAAGAGGTGGGGAGACATTGAGTTGTAGTCAGGAGGACTACATGCAGGGGCAGGATCCTTGAGGTTCCCAAACTCTTGGATCACATCCGGCTACGGGAGCCCTTAACGACAGTAGCATGATGATAGGTGTCGGGTGGAGCAAAGTGTGGTGGAGTAGCAAGGTAGGGATAGAGTGCAGAGTTTTGTAGCAGCGTAGTAGAGGTTGCAACAGTGTGAGAGGCACAAAAGAGGTTGCAGCAATGCAGTGGCAGCAAAGGGAGCACAGGATAGCAACAGAAGCTTCAGCATCACGAGGCTTCGAGACTGACCGAGATGTCAGTATTTGGGTGAAGTCGGTTACTTACTTCTCGGTGACTGATTTGCAACGCAGCAGTTAGCAGTGGCAGTGCTATGGGCATCATGATGCAACATGTTGAGAGGGAGATGCAATACAGATGTAGTAGTGGCAGTGGTAGTGTCATGGGCAGTAGTATAGGAAGCAACAGTGCAGGGGATGTGAGGCAGCAGGCCAAGCATTAGCACAGGTACCAATGGGGAGGATCAGTGTGATGTTTCTATGGTGAAGCATTACTAGAGCACATTCCTTGCTAAGAGGGCGTGTTGATTTTGGGTAGCATTGGATATGCTTTAGCCATAAAAATTGGTGGAGAGGCTAAGGCACATGAAATTTCCAAGACCCAGAAATCGTTTGGGGAAATTCCACCCAGATGGAGAGATATTAAAATAATTAATATTTTTAATGAGACCCTAAGTCTAAACTTAGGAAAATTAGAATATTAATGTGTATAAATATAATATGGGTGAGAAAGTTCTAAATAACGAGGATTAAGCCAGATCTAATCTTAACCGTTGATTAGGGACTTAGTCTCGGTCGTTGATTCGTCAGTAGGAAAAGTATAAGAGGAGGCTTGAGGGTCAGTTAGAGACACACCAAAAGAGATCAAGAATTCGATTTTTTGGGGCTGGGTTTGCTGAGGAAATCGAGTTAGAGATTAGTTGCAGCAAGGGGCAGTGCAACAAGGGATTTCGATCCAAGGCTGAAGAATACATATCAGAGAGGCAACAAAGTGCCGAAAGAGGCAGCAAGAGCCTAGGAGGGCTGACGCAGAGGCCAAGGAGGCTAGCGCAAAGGACGCAAAAGCCGAAGAGGCAGACGCAGAGGACGCAAAAAGCTGTAGAGGTTGACGCAAACAGCGCAAAGGGCTGTAAAGGCTGACGCTGGGCTAAAGAGGCTGCGTTGAGGAGGTTCTGTGGGGTAGACGGAGAGCAGATCAACCGGGAGAGGGTGACGCAGTTCTAGAGAGGGTGACGTAGTTCTAGAGGAGTGCTTGGAGCAACTTTCGTTGTGTAGCACAGGGAACAGTCAGAGTCACTGTGGGGTTGTTCATCCGGTTGCTGATTTGCCGGTATCAGTGAAGGACGACCCTTATAAGACCCACGAGTACCCGCGGGTCTTGATGGGTTCTATAGCGAGATGGTTTCCTCGCATAGGACCCGCGGTCTCTACTTGTACTCGTCCAAACCCTCATAGAACCCGCCTACTTGTATTGAACCCGTGAAGACCCAAATGTGACCCGCATAGGACCCGTGGACCCACTCAAAATTCATATTTTTTTAATATCTTTTTTTGGGAGATAATTTTTTTTTTGGTCCGTCTTTTGGTTGACTCTTATACGAGTTTTATATGGGTCATTCTCTAGTCTTATACGGGTCGTCGAGTCAAAAGCCAGACGAGTCTTATACAAGTACAAGTCGTGCAACATTTGCTGGTATATGTGTCTCCGAATAGAGGTACTACTGCCGAGGATATTCTCTAAAGGGTGAGCCATTTCTGGCAACCTAGTTGTATTCAAAAATCTGCTTAATAATAAAACCCTCTTATATGCTGCACTGATTTTCTCGAATTAGGTTTTTCCGGGGACGATTGTCCAAAAATAACGATGTCCCTTGTGTTGTCTCAGTGTATTTCAGTTGCTGATTTGTATATTTGTGAAGGTTTTACTTTGATGTCTATGTTACTAAATAACTTGTTAATGTAAAGAACAAGTAGGCGATAGTAAACTAGATATTACAGTAGGGGTTTCTGATGTGTTAGATTCAAAATTTTTCACATTCCCAAGTAGGGTCATTCTTGAAGCTATAAGCTAATAGGGGAGATCCCACGCGACTAGGATTGAGGATCAATGCCCCCCCGGATTAGGTGAGGGAACGATACTACAGTCAAAAGCATTCCTTCTTCCAGGTTAGCCAATAATTCATGTCCAAAGTGCCCAAGGAAAAACAAGCATAAGCACTCAATTGCACAATGAAGAACATACCTTTAGGATTGGATGGCCCACCTTCAAAGATATGCTCTCGACAAATGGGCTAGGGGATATATGACTGGCTCAGGGAACGAAGATCAAATGACACAACATATCGAGTCTCGACTACATTGGTGGATGTCACGGGTTGCTGGCTGCCGACTAAAGACAACTCCAAGAGAAAAATTCTCTTATGGGGTCACCCACTTATGGTGGGAAACAAGACCCATGGTATTTTGATAACCCATGGTATAGGTCCATAGTATTGCACCCTTTGGAAAAGTATAAGTACAAGGGTGAGTGATTCATCTTGTGGGTTACCAGAGAGCATCTTGTGGAGGAGAGGCTATGTAGGCCTTACACCCCTCAAGGGCCTATAGAGTGTGGTCAACAAAGAGAGGTGTCTTATGCAGCTTGGAGGGTCGAGAGGGCTTTTTGTCAACAAAGAGAGTGGAGAGGGTCTGTTGTTGGAAAGAGGGCTGAGAGGGCTTGTTGATAGCAAGAGGGCCTGTTGAGAGAGAGATTCTCCCAGGTAAGCAAGAGATTTGCATGAGTAATATTGCAAGTTTGTTGTGAGTGAGATACTTAGTTGTGCCAGGTCAGAGGAAAGAGCACGAAGCAGCAAAGGAGATCCACATTAGCTAGTGCGAGGATGGATCTAGAGCTTGATCTGTTGGACCACATTGAGAGTAATCGTTGATATGTAATTTCCTCAACGACCATTATCCCAATAAGGGATCTCAAGTAGGTTTCGAGGAGAATTTAGTGAAGAACTATTGATTGGGCAAAACTTGTGTGTAATATGTTATTGTGCATGATCTGATTGTTGGTGTTATAAGTTCCACTGTGCAATTTTTTTTCCTAGTTAGGCACATCATTGTGTTTCAGTTAATTAATTAATTTGAGATTGCTACCAGATCTGGTGTGTGTGTGCATTGAGTCTAGTGCCTAAAAATCTAACATATTGAAAGTGCCTGCCAAAATTTGGAGGAAACAACGTAGTTTCGGATGATGAACACTTAATTGCTTTCTTGAAATTTGTTGATGATTCAGAGGTGGAGTATGAGGATGGGGTGATGAAGATGTTCGCATAGACCTTAGAAGGGGATGCAAGAATGTGGTAAAGGTCTCCATTAATGGTTGGGATGTGTTTAAATGGAAATTTATAGAAAAATGGGGTTACAAACAAATGACAATTCTTTTGTATTAATATAGTTTACCTCTATTTGCAAGGATGAAAATGAGATTATGTTTGAACTTGATAATAATTTTTGTAAACTTTATATGAGAATTCCTCAATCCATGTATCTTAATGATGAATTTGCTTTAGTTTATTATTTTAAGGCAATTGATGAATCTATTGGTTTCTTGCTCAAAGAAAAGTGAAAAGGACTTCTAGAATTCAAACACTGCCTTGGCGACTACTTGTAAGTTAGGGAAAAAGATCATTGCAACCTAGAAGGTCTAATCAAGTCCTTCCATATTGTTTCATACACAAGGCCGAACATCTTAAAAGGTGAAGAAGGAAGGGGCCTGTTAGAACAAGGAGATACTTGTGAGCTTTGTTGATTTGTTGTAGGATTTGAGCAATGAGATAATTAGGTTAGAGAAGAATTTGCAAATCAATAGGCTGTCTTGATTAATCAATGAACATTCCAGCCAAGGCAAACCCCTCACTAGAGACCTTTCTAGTAGGAAAAGAAGGAAAAGATTTGTAGGGGTCTTGTGGCCATGAATGGAAACAATTTCATGGTTATCTTTCTTCCAATCATTACTATAGAGCTTGTGAGCTACCTCATAATGAAGAAGGCTATGGGGTATTTTCTTACTCAATCTATTTGTTTCTTTCAAACCATCCCGAAGATGTTTTTGAACAACTAGAGGACAATTTGAATATGTTGTCTTTCATTGAAGATGATAGCATCCCACATGTACCAATTTTTCAATAGTAAGGAGGGAAATTGGCCAAAGGTTTTTCCTTTCAGTTCAAGATAGTTTGATGCATGCAAGAGCACTGTGGTAACCACTAGTATGGTTGTTACTAGAGGGAAAATGACAACCTCCAAGGTTAGCAATGCACAATCTAAAGCAACAACCATGGTGGCTGAAATAACTACAACATGCTAGAAGGAAGAGGGTGCTAAGTGACCAACCAATGAAGGTTATCAAAAGAATGATATTCAATTGTTAAGTGTTGCAAAACACCATGATCCTTTACTTATGCTTAATTTGAATTTCTATTTGGTGTTTGAATTGTCAAAGATAAAAATTCCAATGCTTCTTAAGGAAGCTATTAGCAAATTATTGGGTTTGGGTGGTTACATTAATGCATCAAACGATCATCTATAGATATATTTGGGTATGACTAAGGTGGATGGACCTCTTCCCTTTTACATTTCTTTGCTGGTTAATGTTTTATTACTTAGAAATTGCTTGTTCGATTTAGGAGCCTCGACTACTTAAGATTAACAAGACCATATAGAAAAGTGCAAGCCATGGATTCATGTGAAATGTAGGTTCGTGGGGTGATTAAAGGTGTTGGGGTCCAATAACAAAAGTATCTAGATAAACTTTTGACTATGGATTTGGTGGTCATTGATTTCCTTGTTAAGTGGGGCTTGCTTTTGTCTAGGAAATGGGTGGTTTATGCAGAGGGCAGTGTCTAGATGGATTGGTCATATGTCTACATTTTTGTGACTCTAGGATATAGTTTGAGGTTGTTATGAGAGAAGATGTTACACAATGTAGAATATCCCCATAAGATGAATAACAAACCTTTATACCTTGAGGCTTCAGGTTTTTGAACTTGACTTAGAGACATGGCAGTGAATGATCATGATGAACCACTATCACCCGAGTCTGTCATTTAGAGTTGACCATAGAGTTTGTGGACTATGCACTTTGATAGTGTACGATTTTGATTTGGAGTTGTTGTGGAGGTTGTTTTAACATCCCATTTAGGTAACATCTTTCCATTTTAGTTTCATTTGGAGTTTGATTTCTCTAACTAGTAACAATATGGCCAAGTGTGAGGCTTTGTTGTTAGGTCTTCAATAGGAGAAAAATGAGCATAAATTTGTTGAAGTTTTGTGGGGATCGAGAATGGGTGGTCAATCATGTAAGGGCTTTATGTGGCATAAGAAAAAACATGGCTCAAGAAGTATCAAGATGCAATTTAGGATGAGATCGTATGTTTTTAGGCATTTTCTTTTGTTGTTGTTCCAAAGGCTTAGAATCACTATGTAGATTCCATGGCGTCATCTGATGTTTGTTTCCAACCATGAATGACTATTCTTCAAAATTGTTATTTGGTTAACGTGATATTCAGAGTTTCTATCCTTGATAACATAAGTTGTTGCAAGGTATTTAAAAACGTTAGAAACATTTATAATTTTTTAAATTGCATAAATGAATTCATGTCTCATTTGGTTGATGAAGTGTAAGAGGGTGATCTCCCCCACAGTTCCAATTGTGGACTAACATGACACTAGGAGCTTTAGTTTCTTTAGAAAAGTTATTTGATAAATTTGAACTTTTTAAAGGAATCAATAAATCTAACTCGGATGAATAGGTGATTGAGGTGAACATTGGCTCTAGGGAGTCCCCCAAAATTATCAAAGTTGGTGAGGTTGCACTGAAGCAGAAAGGATGAAGATGGAAGTTTTGGTACATGAATATAACAATGTATTTGCATTGTCTTACGATTTATTGAAGATATGATCCAAAGGTAATAGAGCATGCAGTTCCATTAAAGAAAGATGCCAAACCATTGAGACATTGTCAACATCACATGAACTCAAGGTAGTGCTCGTTATACAAGGAAAGTTATCGAAGCTCCTTGAGATCCATGTCATTAGGTTGATTGGGTATTCGAACGAGGTGGCTAATGTTGTTCTATTTAGGAAGAAGAATGATGAGATTTGCATTTACATTGATTTCAAGGACATTAATCTCACTTCTTCCCAAGGATAATTATCCTTTTCCTAATATGGAACATGTGGTGCGATTAGTAACTAGATTGAGAATGATGTCTATGTTAGATGGATTCTTAGCTTTAGAGGGTGATAGGTATAGAATTGCTTTTACTACCCCTTGGGGGTTTTATGTTAATGCTAGGATTCCTTTTGGTTTGACGAATTTTAGAGCTACTTTCTAGTGTGCTATGGACTGTTTTTTTTAGATTTCTTATATAAGTTCATAGTAGTATATTGAGATGATATAACTGTGTTTTCAAAGAACTTGGATGCCTATGTTGTGTGCTTATGCAAAATTTTTGATAGGTGTAGGTCTTTGGGTATATTGCCAAATTCGAAAAAGTTTGTTCTGAGGGTTTTGAAGACAAGCTGTTGGGGTATATTGTCTTAAAGGAGGTTGTAAAAATTGGCCTTTAAATGGTGAAGGGTATTTAGGAATCTCCCTTTACCTAAAACTAGTTAAGCTATTTAATCTTTCTTTGGTCGCATTAATTTTGTTAGGTTTTTTTTCATTATTTTGCAAAGATCATGTGGCATATATCTAACATGTTGAAAAATGGTCACTTTTTGAAATGGAGTGATGAAGCAAAGAAAGCATTTATGGATATCAAACAAGCTTTGTGTTAGGCTTATTACCGCTCAATCTAGCAGGGGCCCTCTAGGTCAAGTGGCAACAATGGAGCGATAGCTCATTGTCACCTCAGCGAAAGCTCCATGCTCTTTACAGAATTTCACCGATGGGAGGAGTCCTGGTATTAAGGAAACCACTAAGAATAATATATCAATGGTGCGAAGGAAGTGATTTCAAAAGCCTATTCAAAGGAGAGACTCTATTGATGAGGTTTACTTGCTCAAGAAGCAAGAGGAATGACTCTCCAAGAAGAGCTAGAGGGAGACCTAGACTTATGGTTGAGGAGTATTTCTTGATATGAAGTTCCCTAGACCTATGAATCCTAGGAGAATAGGGTCTTCTAAGTAATCCTTGTGAAATTGGAGTGACAAGGTTGCAGGACCACAAAGAAACCCTAGTGGACCCAAACGAGGTCAAGGGTTTGGGATGAAACTTCAAACAATAGGTCTTGACCAAGTAAGGGGAGAGGAAAAAGGATCAAAGAGATAAGATTTATCTTGAATTTTTTAATGCAATGATCCTTGATGAAACCACTAACCAAAGGAAACCTAGGGAGAAACGATCTTTGAGCTAGGGCTTGGGAAAATTTGAGATTCAATTGTCGGAATGGCTTCAAAATTGGAGGACATCTCAAGGACACACAAACGTAGTTCTAGACCAAGTTTCAACAATTTTGGATGGCTGCAATTAATTTCACATGATGCCCTAGGGAGCCTACTAGGGTCAGGGCCTTATTTGGAAGAAAATATGAAGAGACAAGATTATAGTGACCACCAAAGGAATTTGAGGATCAGTGCCTTGTCTTTTGGGCTTAATGGAGTCAAGATACACCAAGATATCAAATTTTGATATGCTAAGGAGCCCTATATGACTTTCGTTAGCCTTCCCAAGTGCAACAACTAGGTCATAGGGATTTACACTTCGATTTGCAAGATAGATGAAGTTTCAAGGTTTGTTAAGCTCTTAGGCCACCCCTAGGAACATTCGCTCTTCCTCCCAATGAGTAACACATGCAATATATCAATCATTCAAGATTCAATAAAATTTCACATTAATTCATGGCATGTACAAGAACAATGATAAATATCCCATGCGTTAGACAAGTAATAAGACAAAATATCGTTAAAGTGCACTTACAAGAGAGAGACAAGTATATCCTTTCATCATATTCGCAAAAATAGAAGCTCCAAAGACAATAGCGAAAATCCAAACATCGTAATGCATCAAGATACTCCAATTTCGTCCAAAAAGAACAAGTGCGGAAATCTTTTTACAGATACTAATCCAAATCCAAGTGATGATCAAATGAAATGATCATCACATCAATATATATCCTCATCGAAGGGGTTCAATTTGCCTAATTAGGCCTAATGATGCCCCAACTAATAAAATAATGTGCACAAATAACATTACTTGGTGACAAGCCCACCAAGATAGCTCCATATACAAAAATAGGTCTCTCAAGAGGGAAAAATGACAGAGAAAATAGGTCGAGGGGCCATTGAAGAGGCCTAGTGGAGTCCAATATGTGCCAACATGAATAAATGGGCTCCAAACATAGTGATAAATGAGGTAGCTCCAAGCAAATGACCTGTGGTGACCCAAAGTGGCTGTGGGGGGTCGGGGGGCCAAAAAACATCCTCATGGGTCTCCAAATGGATCAAACATGCCTGTATCCCATTTGTAAGGGCTAGAAGGATGATGCAAGTTCTCCCTTTGTCTCCCATGTTGAGACACATCCTCATCTAGGCCCTGGATCAACTGCCAAGTGTGTGGTGCAAGCGTGTAGCTGGCTGGGTAAGGTGGTCCAGGTGCATCACCATTGTCAAATAAATGGAACACGAGCAAGAAATGAGTGGAATTGTAGGATCCCATGATGTAGTAATCTGCGTGCTACTGTGGTGGAGGCCCATGTCTCTCAACGCTCACCTTAAAAATGCCCGTATGACCCTTTGGAGGGCTTGGACCCCATATAGGGAGACCAAACCCATGATGAAGACCCACCCGCAATATTGTATAAGATCCAATGAGTTCCCTCATCTTTGAGTACAACAAATCATTAGTGCAATCGAGTAAATAAGCTTACAAATCATGGAACCCAGTGGACACTTCATAGTGGCATGCCCTTCCATAATTGGCTTTAGAATGTACAAGTGTCTCCAAGCTCAAAAAGAAGGTTAACCAAGGCACGTGGCATGTGATAAATGATGGAATAGAATGGGGCATCAGGGGAAGGCTCCAAGCCACATGCCACAGTACAAGGGTAGCCATAATGAGGGAAGCCCACACTTCAGTGTATGAATGCAAGAGGGAGCAATCGTGGTATATAAGTTACCCCGACCTTTGTTTTTCCACCCTTCTTCATATGCCTTTTTCCTTTTATTGGTTTTTCTCTTCATAACTGCTCGGGGATCCAGGGGATGAGAGCATGATGTATAAGATGTAGCAGTGAATACCCCTGTAAGGTGGGCAGTTCATCACCCACCAGGGGTTGGGACAATCATGGGTTCCTTAGTGAGGTAGGGGCCAAATATGAGGGGCCCTAGGAACTAGGGTGATGGCCATGCTGATAGGGGTAGAGATCGTGATGGCTTTTTCCCATGTGCTAAATTTGTATGTCCTGGCCATCTTTTGTATTTTGTGGTACTTTTCTTATTGAGAGTGACCAAATTATGCTTTTAACTTTATTTTCAGCTGCCTCAACCTCTGGCGCATCGTTCTAGGCCTGACCCAAAGTGTGTAGAATGGGATAGCGAGGCTAACTCCTTGTGGACCCAGTGGACAAATGTGGACTCAGATGGGAACTATGTGAAAAGGGGTTATAATGAGCAGAGGAGAATGATGTGTGTGGTGTCAGGAAGCGGGACCACGCAACCAAAATAGGGATTCACCATGTAGTGGCACCCCTAGAGCTAGTAGTCAATAAAAGAGATCCCACAGGACTAGGATACAAGGTTAACCACCAAATTGGACAACGGGACGAGTACAAACCAAGCCCATTATTTCCGCCAAATCCTCCCACTAATCCATGTTCAAAAGTGTCCATGACAACAAGTAAGCAAAAATACACAACTACATAATGAAAGCCATACCTTTGGGGTTGGAAGGCCCACCCTCAAACATACAATCATAACAAATGGGCGAGGAATCATAATGGCTAGCTCAGGTGGTGGAGATGGTGGCACATCGAGCTGTCTAGTGGTTGCAAGGGGCTGCCGACCGAGGATTATCTAAGAGAAAATTTCTCCCATGGGTGTCACCCACAGGTGGTGGGTAACAAGGCTCTAGTTTTAATCAATGTAGATTATGTTAAGGAGATTTGATTATTTTCCTTTGCTTCTAACTTTACCATGGTTCCAGTGTTATTGCAGAAGAACCAACAGGGAAGTGAGCAACAAATTGTCTTTATGAGCAAGATATTTCAAGGAGCAGAGTGGGCTTATGCCTCATTAAGAACTGGGTTTATGCCTTGGTCAAGGACTTAAATATTTTCGTGATTACTTCTAGAATGTTGAGATTGTAGCCTTTGTTCCTGATTCCATGGTGAAGGATAGATTGTTGTAGGAGTGCAGTGGGATGTAGGTTAGGTGGATTACTATGATTCAAGAATATGACCTTGGGATAAATCCACATTGGTTTGTAGTCAAGGGTTGGCTATGTTGATGTTTGAGAGTAGCATTGGCGCATTAGGATTTGCAATTTGACAATCAAGTAAATTCATTGTTATCTTTGTTATAGTAGGACTGGTATTTTAATATTATGTATTATTTAAAAATTGTCATGTCTATCTAGTTTAAGACACAAAAGGCAGTTAAGTATTGTTTGATGCAGGGTGGACTTTGATGGGGAAACCAAATAGGGTTACCCTTTGATTTGTTTATCCATTTGAGTCGAAGGATCTTTTGCAATAGTACATGCAAGTGTTTGTGGAGGACATCTCTTTGGTAGAACCACTATGCATAAGATCATGTGCGTTGGGTATAACTAGTCCACCTTGTTTGTAGATACACATGTTTTTATCTGTGCTTGTGACGTTTGCCAAAGATTTAAGGGAAAGCATATGTTGTTGGCTTTACCTCTTGATCCTGTCATAGTGCAGGCTCCTTTCCAATAATGGGGCTTGATTTTATTTTTTAGTTGCATCCATGGTTTCAAATGTTGCTCGGTTTGAACCAATAACTAGTCAAAGTGGCCGATCAACAACCCTCAACCAATGAATCAACAAAAAAAATCTAGTTTGGGGTTTGGTTAGTACTACTAATCAGTTTGTTACCTAACTAATACCAACTGGATTGAATTGGCTGGTTACACTCCAAACCTGACCAGTTCATATAATGACATGTATGGTAAATTGTGGGAACTGTATGCGTTTTTTGGAGGGATTTCTAAGGAAACCAGGGGTTGTTTCTAGTTCTACTAGGCCTATTTTTCTTGCTACTACTACTGAGGTTGAAGAGGAGTCCTCATACTCTGAGCTAGATGATGTTTTTGTAGCTCCTAGTGATGATCTCATGTCTAGTAGTGGTGATGAGTTTGATGAGTGATCATGTTGATCAATGATTTGTAGTAGGCGAGTGGTCTAGTAGCTTGAAGCATTGTTTTTGGACTCTAGAAGCCATTTAAAGCCTCACTGATTAGGTATTTTTTGATGATATGTTTAGCACTTGGTGTCATTTTTATATATGCAGCCTTACATGGTATGCAGATGAGCAAATTTTGTATATTTTGTTCTAATGGTTTGGAATCATGGTTTGAAATCTTAAAAATATTTTTTTCCTTAGAAATTAATTATTTTATGTATTTTTTCAATTCCGATTCATTGAATCTATTTTGATCCAAATCTGGTTTGATAGGTGACATGGTTCAAAACTTCGTTCCTGTTTTTAAAACTATGGTTGCGTCAAAACCACATCAGTGGGTTTAGTTGGATTGTTATAGTTTCGTACTACTTTACTAGATGGGCAGAGACAATATCATTGAAGACTTTTTTCAAATGCTAATATTATTAAGTTTCTGTAGGAGAACGTTGTTACACGATTTGGAGTATTGACCATGATTACCATAGATAATGTATGTGTCTTTCAATCAACAAAAATGATGGCTTTCTGTTGCCAATACAACATTACTTTGGTTCATTTAGCCAATTATTATCCTTAGGGAAATGTATTGGCATATTTTAGTACTAAGAACCTCATTCGGATCATCGAGAATGTCATTAGGAGAACAAGAGAGTGTTGGATGGTTGCCTTGAATTTGCACCATTGGAAGATCATAGTACAAACGAAATGTGCCATTGGGAAAAGTCCCTTCAAGTTGGTGTACAGTCTAGATATGGTGTTAGTCGTCAATTTGAGGTTGCTAGTTTATAAACTTTTCGAGGAGTTTACTACCAATAAATAGGCGTGGTAGGTTCATGTTGATCACCTAGCCCAACTTGATAAGGACCAAAGCATAACTTACAATCATTTTGTTGATTATCAGGGTCAGGTAAATACGGTATTTGATTGAAAAGCAAGGGGTAAGTTATTATAGGTGGGGAATTTGGTGTTGTTGTGGGGCAAGAAGAGTGAGAAAGTAGGAGACTGTAATGTTCTCTCCAAATTTATGGACTAATAGAGGATGAATTAGCCTATCTGACTGCATAGGTTATAGTCTTGATAAAAGGGTAAAAACCCAATTTTTCCTATGTTGGGGCAACATTGGGAAAAAGTTGGGTCGACTGGGGCAAAATAACCCAAAATTAGCGACTGCACCCACAACCCCTCACATTTTGGAGCCCATGGAAAAATCTGTAAATACAGAAGAGTTGAGATGAAATGAATCATCATAGATATTGGATCAAATCATCTACTTTCTTGAGTTGTGGCTTTGAGGGTTTTAAGACCCTTTTTTCTCCTTATAATTTCGGTGGTGAAAGATTCCACCCTAGTTAGTAATTCTACTTTTTTGTTTGTTTGTTTTGGCAAGCAGGGAGAGTTTCTGTCTAGAGAATATCAAGGTTTTGGTGGACAAAGGCTAAGGCAAGGCATTCACATTCCTTCTGAAGCTAGATAAATCGTCTAAGGCAAAACATAGATTGAAGTTTGACGCAGATCGAAGTTGTGAGGATGAAGACATGCAGATCCTTTATGAAATGAATTGATTTGAGGTTGGTCGAAGTGCTTCCTGAGGCTGGACGTCACCTTTCTTCTTTGTTTTGAGACCATTCGAAAGGCTAGCCCTAACTTGTAGTAGATCCGAAGACACCCATAAATAATTTAATTTGTTCTAAGATAAGGCATAGGTCTTGTGAGGTATTACTGCTCTGAATTTTGGGGGAGAATTTGTGTTGTTGTACGAAGTTAAGAGTGGATAGCTGAGGCCATGTGAAGTTCTAGTCAAAGGCTGTAAATCGATCAAAATTCTCTGAGGAAATACAAAAGCATTGAAGCAATTTTGGAAGAGTTCCTGAAGGAAGTTGTATTCAGAAAACATACGATTATCAATCCTAAAGCTAGCTGGATATTCTCTGAACAATACTTGCAAATGTGTTTTCCCAAGATTGCAGAGTAGTTTAGAATAGCTCAGGTTTGGTTTAATATAGTAGTTTAAGTCTGTTGAATTCAGATTACACTGAACTATACTGGAATTGTTGAATCTGGGTTATATTGGCACTGTTGGATTTGCTACAATGTTTTGTTGAATGTTTATTGTGTGGTTGAAGAAAACAATACTGCTTTGCTGAAGACTACATTACTTGAAATTTCTATGTCATTATCTGAATAAGGAAAAGAGGAATTTGTTGGCAACCCTAGTTACTTAAGAAGACCCCGGGGCAAAATTTTCCTCGGATATCACAGTGGTATTAGAGCAAAAGCATCCTGCTGACTTTTGAGTGCATGAGCCTTGTATTCTTCCTGAAGATACGAACAATGCCATTATAAGAAGAAAGAGAAAAACCTATGAGCCAACTATGGGGCACAAAACAGGGTATAAGGGGAATAGGATCCTGGTGCCCTACTAAATGCAATACTCCAACAAGAACAACAAATGAAAAGCATACTAATGGAAGGGTAGCAACAAAGGGCTTAGGTTATTGTCCAAGCCATAAATAATCTTGGTAACAGTGGATTGAACGTAGGTAACAGGGCTGGTACGGAAGTAAGAAACAACCATAACCCTGGCTCCTCTAGTGCTGTTGCTCAAACAAACACAAGTCAACCAATGGAAGGAGTCACAAACCTTTACTTCCTCAATTTTTAAACCATCAATAGACAACAACCCAAGAAGCAGCTGAGTCGAATAGACTCTCTGACGAATACTTTCGGGAGTATGCAGCGCTAGAAGAGAACACTCAAGCAACCATGACTTTCCAAGAATACAGTAGCGCTAGATACAAAAATAGACCTAGGGGAAAGCCTAATTCTGATGGTAAGCACATGGTAAGTAAACTTTCCCTCCCCTCATTTGATGGATTATCTATATGTTCAGCTTGAGCTTGGGTGCAAAAGTTGGACACATACTTTAGGCTCAACCCTATGTTAGAAGTGAAAGCTATCCAATTCACCACACTTCATCTAGAAGGAGAAGCGCATGATTTGTGGTACCATGGTCTGGTTATGTGGAGGCATGCAAACATCAATTCTTATGTAGACTTTACGCAAAGATTGATAGATAGATTTGATCGAAAGAACTCGGACATACATTTCAGAGAATTGGCACAACTAAAATGGATAGGATCACACTACGAATACATCTCATAATTTGAACGAATTGTTGTCATGGCAACAGACATATCTGGAGAAGACTAGTCATGCTCTTCATGGAAGGACTACGAACCCCTACAAGGTTGGGTTAAGGCATTCGATCTTGTAACTCTATAAGACGCCATCAAGAAGACTCGTGATATGTGGAATGCATCAACCAAATCTAAGGCCTCGTTCAAGCCTTTTGTCCCTCAAAAAGATAAGGAGAAGAAACCCTTTCAATATGATTGGCCCAAAAGGGACAGGTTGGATGAGGAAACCTGAAGTGAACTAAGGCAGAAGAAGCTTTGTTTCACTTGCAAGGAGCCATGGGAGCCAAGACATCGTTGTTTAGGCAAAGGAAAGATCCACTACATCAAAGTGGTCTCCAACAATGAGGATGAAGAAGGAGAACCCACCCCAAATGATGAGCCTAACAACCCAAAGAAAGAACAAACCCATGAGGAAGCTAAAGAAGAGGAAATGCCCTGCGAAGAGAAGAAACCCCGACCACAAGTTAAGATTGAATCTATATCAGGGAACCCCATATATTACCCCTTCAGAATTAGGGGAGTCATCAAGGGACAATGCATCACAACATTGGTTGATGGAGGAGCTACACACAACTTCATTGATGCAACATTAGTAGCAAAGAGAGGGCTTCCCATAGAAGAGTTCGAAGGCCTTGATGTGATAGTAGCGGATGGGTACAACTTGGATTGCACATGGTTGATCTGAGGTTTGAGCATAACACTTGGTAATTATACTTTCACCAGTGATTTTTATGTAATAGATCTTGCAAATCTCAATATGTATTGGGGGTTCAATGGTTGTATTCGTTGGGAATGCACACTATGGACTACCAAGTAATGGAGATGGAATTTAAAGCCCCCAATGGAAATAAAGTAGTATTGAGGGGCATGTCTAGTGGTAGTCCTCAAGTTGTTTTTGCCAGAAGAATGGAGGCCATATTTAGGCATGGAGATGTAGCATATGCGACAGAGTGCATGATTACTAGCCAGAAGGCGCCCAACCATAACAAGCCATAGTATAAAGCAAACATTCAACAAGTGTGAGACAAGCATGGTCAGGTATTTGGTGATATTCCCCTAGGATTACCTCCAAAAAGAAGATTTGACCATACTATAGAGTTGGAAGAAGGGGCCAAGGTTGTAGTCAGTACACCATATTGACACCCAAAGAAATTTAAGGATGAAATAGAAAAGGTTGTACAAGAATTGCTAGCGATGGGCCACACCAGACCCAACTCGAGTCTGTTCGCCTCTTCAGTGGTTTTAGTGAAAAAGAAGTATGGCATGTGGAGGATTTGTATTGATTATTGAGCAGCCAACAAAAATACCATCGAGAACAGGTATCCTATTCTCAGTATCATTGAGTTAGATGGAGCAATTTACTTTTCAAAGATTGACCTATGGTTAGGATATCATCAAATTTAGGTTCGAGAGCAAGATGTGCCAAAGACAACATTCTGATGCCACTATGGACACTTTGAATTTTTGGTCATGCCATTTGGTCTAACCAATACTCCCACCACATTCCAATCTTGCATGAATAACATCTTTAATAGACAGTTGAGGAAATTCTTAGTAGTAATTTTTGATGACCTTCTCATATACAATAAGACATGGGAAGATCAGTTGGGGCACCTGAATGAAATTTTGGGCGTAATGCAACAACAATCACTCTATGCTAAAGCATCAAAATGCGAATTTGGAATAACAAAGATTCTCTATTTGGGACACATAATTAGTGCGAAAGGAGTGCAGGTACATCAAGAGAAGATTCAGGCAATATTGGACTAGCCAACAACCAAGAATTTGACGATTGGCCAACACCCAAGAATTTGACCGAGTTGTGAGGATTTTCAAAATTTGTAGCTATTACCGACAATTTGTCAAGGGATTCTCTCAACTAAGCACACCATTAATATATTTGACAAAGAAAGGAGTGTTCAGGTCGATGATGGAATCATACAAGACATTCAATAAGCTCGCTAGTACTTCCCGACTTCAGTCAACTTTTTGTATTAGAATATTGTGATACATCAGGAGAAGGAATAAGAGTAATGTTAATGCAAAAGGGCTTGTTACCCACCACCAATGGGTGACCCCACAGGCGAAATTCCCCCCTAGATTTGTCTTTAGCCGACAACTAGCAACCCCTTGGCAGCCACTTGATAGCTTAGATGTGCTAGTTTTCTCCGCCATTTGAGCCAACTGTTGTGTATCCTCACTCATTTGTCATGATCGCATGTTTGAATGTGGACCATCCAATCCTAAAGGTGTGATTTTTCATTATGTAATTGGGTGTTTATGTTTGTTTTCCTTGGGCACACTTGAGTATGGATTACTGGGAGACTTGGAAGAAGGAAGGGCTTTGACTGTACTCTTATTCCCTTACCCTAATTCGGGGGTTAATCTTGAATCCTAGTCCCGTGGGATCTCCTTTATTGGTTGTTGGCTTTAGGAATGACACTACATGGGAAACCTTGATTTTGGTTGTGTGGCCTCGCTTCCCGATACCATATATCTCACGCCCCTCTGCTCATTACAAACCCTTTTCACATTTTCCTATTGTTGATTTTGGGTAGTATCGGATGTGCTCTAGCTCCGAAATTTTGTGGAGGGGCTAGAACACATGAGATCTCCAAGACCTAGAAATCATTTGGAGAAATTCCACCCGGATGAGGAGTTATTAAAATAATTAATATTTTTAATTAGTTTCTAAGTCTAAACTTAGGAAAATAAAAATATTAATGTGTATTAATAAGATATGGGTGAACGAGTTTTAAGTGATGAGGATCAAGCTAGTTCTAATCTTAGCCGTTGATTAGGGACTTAATCTCGGTCGTTGATTCGTCAACAGGTAAAGTATAAGAGGAGGCTTGAGGGTCAATTGAAGATACACCAAGTGATCAAAGAATTCGATTTTCTAGGGCGAGATTCGCTGAGGAAATCAAGCTAGTGATCAGAGTTGCGGTGAGGGGCAGTTCAACAAGGGATTTTCATCCGAGGCTAAAGAATACATAGCAGAGAGGCAGCGCAGTGCCGGGAGATACAACGCAGGCCCTAGAGGGCTCACGCAGTGAGACGAAGAGGCTGACGCTGGGCCTTAGAGGCAGCGCTGGGGAGGTTCTGTGGGGCAGACTGGGAGCAGATCAACAGATTTTGAGCCGGAAGAGGGTGATGCAGTTCCATAGTAGTGCTTGGAGCAGCTTTTGCTATCTAGCATAGGGAACAATCATAGTCATTGTGGGGTTTGATCATCCAATTGCTGATTTGCTGGAATATCTGTCTCCAGATAGAGGTACTACTGCCGAGGATATTCTCTGTTGGGTGAGCCATTTCTGGCACCCTAGTTGTATTCATGAAATCTGCTTCATAATACAAACCCTCTATATGCTGCATTGGTTTTCCCAAATTGGGTTTTTCTGGGGATGATTATCCAAAAATAATGGTGTCCCTTGTGTTATTGTCTCACTATATTTTAGTGCATGATCTAGATATTTGTGAAGGTTGCAATAGTGTTTACTTCGATGTTTATGCAATTAAATAACTTGTTAATGTAAAGAACAAGTAGGAGATTGTAAAGCAATAATTGCAGTAGGGTTTCTTATGTGTTAGATTCATGAATTTTCACACCTATCTGGGTCCACATTTGTCCATTGGGTCCACGAGATGTTAGCATCCCCTTCCCCTTGTCCACTCCTTGGGTTGGGCCTAGAACGATGCCTCGAATGTTGATGCAGCTTAAAAAAATGATAAAAGCATAATATGGCCACATGCAACAGGAAATGTACCACAAAATGCAAAAGATGACTGAGACAATTAAAATTAGCACATGGGAAAAAACCAAACATGAGCTCTACCCCCTATCATTATGGCCATCTCCCTGGTTCCTAGGGCTCTATGAGTGTTCCCTGCATCATTAAGGAACCCATGAATGTCCCAACCCTTGGTGGGCGATGAAATGCCCCACCTTAAGGGGGTAATCACTGTTATATCTTACACATCATGCTCTCATCCCCTGGAGCCCCGAGCAGTAAAATAAAGAAAAATCAATAAAAGGCAAAAGGCAAATGAAGAAGGGGCGAAAACAAAGGCCGAGGTAACACATGTACCATGATTGCTTCTCCCTACATTCATATACCCAAGTTGTGGGCACTCCTTATCATAGCTGCCCTTGTACCATGACATGTGTCTTGGAGCCTTCACTTTGTCCCCACTCTGTTCCATCATTATTTCACATGACACCTGCCATTTGAAGGGTGTACCTTGGACATGACATTCCCTTAGAGGTTGAAACTTGAAACCACATAATAAAGTCCTTCATTAACCACTCCTACCTAGGAAGGTAACACTATTACATCTCGAAGCCCTAAATTTGGAAGGGAAACCCACTATGAAGTTTCACTTCTGTACTTGATTAACAAGCTTATTCACTTAATTGCACTAATGAATTATTGTATTTGAAGGTGAGGAGACGCATTGGATATTATACATGATTGCGGGTGAATTTTCATTTTGGATTTAGCCTCCCTATATGGGATCCAAGCCCTCCAGAGGATCACAATGGCATTTGTAGGGTGAGCGTTGAGAGCCATGAGCCTCCATTCATGCAGAGCATTGATTGTGACACCATGGGCTGCTTCAGCACCATCATTTGCATGTTCGAGCCCCAATTATTCGAGATGATGATACACTTGGACCAAGATGCCGTAGTCGACTACACATTGCACTTGACACTTGACAGCTAATCCAAGGCCCAGAGGAGGTTGTGTCTGTCCTAGGGAGACATGGAGGGCATGTGACATCTTCTAGCCCTCATTGATGGAACATTGACATGATTTTGAGCCACTTGGAGACCCATGAGACCGATTTTGGAGCCCCAAACCCAAATAGGGGTCCTAGAGATGTTTTGCAGCATAAGGTATCACCTTCTTCATCATCATGTTTGAGGCCCTCTCCCACATTTATAGCAGAAGAGGCCTCAACGCTGCCTCTCTAGGCCTCCACGCGTGCATGATGTCAACCTTGCCTAGACTTTGGAGAGAAAAGAATTTTAAAAGCTATCATGGTTGGCTTGTAACCATGGGTGGGTTGCTTAGCACATTATACATGTTAGAGGGGCTTCTTTCATTTGTTATTCGAACTACTTAGTCTTGTATTGATTGGAAGGCTCTCTCCCATTTCAAACCATGAAATTTTGGATTTTCGGCCTCATTGGCAAATTCAAACCTGCAATTTGTGGATGATTTTGGAAGATTATGGATGAATTTTGATGTTTGAATGATCTTCTCTCTTGTAAGTGCTCTTTATTGTTGAATTTTTGATTTTCGCTAATTTCTAATGCATGGAATAATGTCTCATGGTTATTAATGTGCCCTAGTTATTGAATATTGTTTAAATTTGTAACTATTGGGAATTTTTTATTGTTGAATTTTTGATTTTCGCTAATTTCTAATGCATGGAATAATGTCTCATGGTTATTAATGTGCCCTAGTTATTGAATATTGTTTAAATTTGTAACTATTGGGAATTTTTGCATGTGTTATCATTGGATAGTGAATGAATGAATGTTCCTAGGGGATTGTTGCATTTTATCCGCGAAACTCCATTAACAAGTATCTAAGAAGTGTAAATATGTAAACGGGTAGTGGAAGCCTTAACCTTTATGTCTCCTTGAAGAGTGAGTTACCTATATCAAGATCATTCATGACTCCAAACCTCCCAATGGCCAGACGCTGATCCTAAATCCTTGGTGGTCATCATAATTCAAAATTTCTTTAAACCTATATTTTTCACCCCTTTAAGGATAAGAAGACTTATCTAAGACTTGGTGTGAATTCTATTAGAGGAGGAATTTTTGAATTTGGTTTGGATAGAAATCTTCCTTTGTGTTTCCTCTAAAGTTGCTCAAGTTTTGGTGGAATTCCCATGGTGGATTCTCCATAAATTTTGATGCCCTTTAGTACTTGGTGAAGTAAATTATTCATTGCCTTTTCTGTCTCCTACCTTGACCTTGGGTGCGTATACATATCGTGTCAAATTTCAACCCTAGGTCTCGTGTAGTTTCTTTTCCAAGGGGTTTTTCATGGAAAGTCTTAATAACTTGCATATTTGTTGAACCTTTCCATTGAATGAGCTACCTTGCCTCGCTTCAAGCTTATCATAGAGACATATATCACAAGTTAGTAATACTGGGACTCCTCCCGTGGGTGAAAATATAAGAAGAGTAGGTGACTTAGGCTGTGGTGACAATGGGCCTCTGTCCTAGGTGTTGTTATGCCCTCTAGTTTTTGCCTATTTACAAGGCCTGCTAGTTTGTGTAGCAACATGGCCATGCAGTGGCATTCAAAAGTCGAAAACTCCAGAACACAAAGAGATTTTACTCCATATATGAAATGTTGGCTATTATGCACGCCTTCGCAAAGTTCAAGCAATACTTGGTGGGGAACAAGTTTGTAGTGAAGACAAACCACAACAACTTGTGCCATTTCTTGGACCAAAAGACTCGAATGAACAACAACAAAAGTGGGTAAGCAAGGTCTAGGCTTATGATTTTGATATTGAATACATAAAAGGAAAAAATAATATTGTGGCCGATGCACTCTCCATGAAACCAATAGCATGTTCCCTCATGGAGCTCAGAGAAGATTGGAAGGCTCACCTCTTGGTGGAATATTCCAAGAACAAATTTTCCTCTACTCTGATGGATAGATTCATTCAAGATGACAAGTACAAGATACTTAATGGTATTATTTACTATAAAGATAGGATATACTTGGTTTTTGAATCTACACTTAAGGAGAAAATCATGAAGGCTGCACATGACATACCATCAACTGGGAACCAAGTATTCTTCAAAATTTATTGACAAATAAGGGAGCGATTTTCATGGAAAGATCTTGTTACCCACAAAAAGTGGGTGACCCCATATGGGAATTTTCCTCCTAGATTTGTCTTCAGCCCTTAGCCAGCAACCCTTGACAACTACCAATGTAGCTGAAATATTGTGCCATTTGATCTCTGCTCCCTGAACCAGTCATATTTCCCCTCCCCCATTTGTCGAGAGCATATGTTTGAAGGTGGGCAATCCAATCCTAAAGATATGTTTTTCATTGTGTAATTGGGTGCTTATGCTTGTTTTTCCTTGGGCACTTTGGGCATGGATTATTGGGTGACTTGGAAGAAGGAAGGGTTTTGACTATAGTTTTGTTCCCTCACCTTAAATGGGGGGTTAATCCTCAACCCTAGTCTTGTGGGATCTTCCATATTGACTTATGGCTTGCTGAAGTGCACTACTTGGGAAACCTTGATTTTGCTAGCATGGTCTCTTTTTCTCGTTTCACATTTTTCACCCCCATCCACACATTACAAGCCCTATTACACCATCTTCCCTCTCCGGTTCCACAAAACCATTGGGTCCACAAAGCACTAATACACACCCCCTCCCCTTGTCCACATGTTTGGGTCAGCCTGGAAATGTTGCCCAAAGGTTTATGCAACTAAAATAAAGTTAAAAGCATATCATGGCCACAAGCAAGAAACAAAAGAAAAGAATATTATAAAATGCAAAAGATGGCCAGGACATTATATTAGCACGTGGGAGAAAGCCAAACATGAGCTCTACCCCTTCATTATGGTCATCACCCTGGTTCCTAGGGCCCCCATGAGTGCCCTCACATCATTAAGGAAACCATGCATGTCCCAACCATTGGTGGAAAATGAATTGCCCCACCTTGAGGGGGTAATAACTACTTATATCATACACAAGATGCTCTCATCTCTTGGAGCCCTAAGTAGTAATACAAAGGAAAATCACGAAAAGGCAAAAGGAAAATGAAGAAGGGTGGAAAAAGAAAGGTCGGGCCACAATTGCTCTCTCCTACATCTATACACCTAAATATGTGAATATCCCTCATCATCACCACCCTTGAACCCATGGCATTTGGCTTTGAGACCCTTGTGTTCCTATCATCTCATCATTATTCACATGTCCCCTATCAATTGAAGGATGTGCCTTGGACTTGTCTTTCCCTTTAGGGGCTGGGAACACCTAATAGGGCTATTCATTAGCCACTCCTACTTAGGGAGGCAACACTATTAGAAGCTTAAAGCCCCAAATTTGGAAGGGAAGCCCATTATGAAGTCCCAATGTGCCCTTGATTAACAAGCTTGGTTCACTTAGATGCACTAATAAATTATTGTACTTGATGGTGAGGAGCACATTAGATCTTATATATAATTGGTAGGTGGTTTCATCATTGGATGGGCAATTTAACTGTGGCCCAAGCCCACCAGAGGATCATATTGACACCCCTAGGCGATGCATTGAGAGCCATGGGACTCCATGTGTTAGAGCATCATTTCATGCCATGGGCACCCTCAACACCTTCAACCATTTGTTAATTGCCCCACATAATTCGCAAGATGATGCATTTGGACCAATGTGCCTCGACCAACCTAGCATGATAATGGTAGCTGATCCAAGCCCAGATGAGGTTTGTCTCACCTTTTAGACTTGGGAGGGCAGGCACCATCGTTAGAGCCCTCGCTTGGAGCATTTTACAAGCTTATCTTTTGATGCAGGAGCATCCCACTTCCATGTCAAAATGTATTTTGACTAGTATAGGGGTTTTTCATTTACCAAGGGAGTTGGTTCCCTAAATGTGTGAAATTATTTGATTTAATGTATTTTCCTATGTTTCTTAGAATAATTGTATATAATTGACTAAAGTGAGGATTGATGTAATCAGATCTCTTCTAAATGAGAGATCTCGAGAGTATTTGGGAGTGTTAGAGAGATTTTAGAGTTAGTTTGATTTATGAAAGAATTTTGTGGATTTAGAGATCTAGAGATAGGATTTTTGAGAAGGTTGTGGATCTGAGCTAATTTAGGTTCAGAATCCTATTATTATATGAATGTAATCAAATTTTTGTAATTAGAGGAACAAAGATCCATCATAGAGAGTATAAGACGAATAGAGTGGATAGGAGAAGGAAAGAGGATTTGAGGGTTGAGTAGGGCAAAAAAGGCCGAGGGGTCCAAATGTTGTATTCAGGCCAAGGGTCTTTTGTAATTATTTGTATATAATATATGGGGACACTCTATTTGAGTGTATGGATCCAGAATACCTAGTCATTGTTTATTATTTGCAAGCCTAGTATATATATGCATGGTTATTTTGGTGTCTGCAGGTGTTAAATCTTATGAGGGACTTGCGTTGTGCATGATTAGAATGTCATAGCAGAAGAGCTAATCGAGAGGGAAGATTATCACAGAGGAAGAGTAACGCTAATTGATGACTTTATCAGAGTTGCGCAATAGAGATGTAATAGAGGGCGCAACAGAAGTGCATAAGCTGAGTGTAAATATACATCGAGGGAGTCACAGAGCTTAGTTAACAGAAGTAACACAGACAATGCCGAGGAATGCAAAGCTACAGTAGAGGAAGTAAACAGAGGAAGGATGAATGGCAAAATACACAGAGGAGCCATAGAGGAGCGGAGCCAGCAAAACACTTAGTGTTTTTAAGTCATGATGAGAGTCCGCCATTCAA
Source organism: Pinus tabuliformis (assembly GCA_031772625.1). Lineage (NCBI taxonomy): Eukaryota > Viridiplantae > Streptophyta > Pinopsida > Pinales > Pinaceae > Pinus > Pinus tabuliformis. The sequence goes on from CM062817.1 coordinate 1,871,076,947, forward strand.
CAATACTGGGAGATAGAAGTTAGAGTTTTGTCTGGAGGAAGACCGTCAGTTAACAGTGTCGGGCCGGAGGTATGTTTGTTAGTTAATAGCGTCGAGCTGAAGGTATCATCTCGGAAGTAGAAGCTTTGAGTTCACCTTTGGAGAGATTGAGCTGAGCCAGGGTGTTAATTTTAATCCCTTTACCCCAACAACCTTTTGGTAATCCCTTTACCCATGAGCCAGGCTATTGTGAACGGGCTAGAGGCTTTATAGCCAGGGTGTTAATTTTAATTGCAAGTGGGTATGGAATTGGTCGAGCCGAACTTTTATATGCGAGTGGACCATACTTGGAAAGTTAAGGCTGGGAATTATTTTAATTGATGAGCGAATTTATAAAGTGGCTCATGTGCAGTTAGTGGCGCAACGAAAGTGTGAGGAAAAGCCATATAGAAATAGAAATTGGGCCAACTCGGAAGGGTGAAAGCCCAGATACTTCGAGGAATTGCATATAAAGAAAGGTCGGGCTCGGGCTTTTATAAAGCCTTGGTCATAACAGATGGTCATAAGGCATAGTCACAAAGGAGGCAGAGGAGCTAAACAGTGGGGCACATTGCGGAATCATTCAGGCATGCACAGACACACACACATTGTGTGTGCGCATGCCTGCATGATTCATATATCTAACAATGGTATAAAGAAGAGTCGGGCGCATATATCAAACATAAGCTCTCATACATAGGTAAAGGCGGCTGAGTTATAGTTTAATATTAGGGCATATGTTTGTTAAGTGTGCGCCTGTATTGAGTTTGCATAAGGGATGAGACAATATAAAGGGACCTGCATTGATAGTTTGAATGTGTAACCCTTTCGGATCCTCCCACTGGTGATTTTATATAAAGGGATTTATATCTAGGAAGAAATTTGTTCAAACAAGGATGACGAGGAAGTGCTTATTTGAGATAAGTTTGGGAACTATGGGTTCTTGATATGGGCAAATGATTTGGCAAGTCTCAATTTGGGCCTGCATCGTCTTTCATCAGGAGATCCACGAGACCAACATTTGTGCCCCAAACCCACTATGGGGAACCATATGATGACTTGCTTTGAAAATTAGGGGCCATCCCCTAATTCATATTTATTGGAACCCTCTCTCTCATCATGGCACTTGGAGGACTCAACATGGCCCTCCATCGACCCTACATCATCATGACGTCATTGATTCAACTTGCATATGGATGGCTAGTTCATAACTTGTGATAACTACTTGGTCGGCTTGTGACCAAGACTTGTTTCTAGCACATTATTTTATAATTTTGGGGGCTCATTAGGGTAATTAGATTTAGTGAGACATATAAATAGAAGCGGATTTCATTTGTGAGAACTCATCATCACACTTGGATTAGTTCTCTTGTAAAAGAATTGACACTTTTCTTTGGAGTTATTGGAGATTTTTTGATGCATTTTGATGTGTGGAAGATAATTCACATTTCTTCTTTGGAGCTTCTTCTTGAATGATGGATGGATATATTCCATGCCTCTTTGTAAGTGCTTCTTGTTGATGGAATTTTTCTTTGAAAGTTGTTTAATATATGGAATTGCTGCTCTAGAATATGCAAATTTGTGCCCTAATTGTTGAAGATTAAATTTGGAAAGCTTTTCTAGTAGAGTATTGCATATGTTATCCAATGCAAGGCATGTAATGAATGTTCCTAGTGAATGAATGTCTTTGAATTCTTCATGAAACTCCATTATATCTTGAAGAGGGTAAATGTTTGAAATTGGTACCTAATGCATCGATTATGAGCCTCCTTAGAAGACATTTTATCTTGAGCATCTCAAGACTCCATTGCACAAAGGACAAGGCACTAGTCCAAGGATTTCGGTGATCAAATTCCTCTTTCTCCATATTTTGTCCTCCTAATTTCGGTCCCCTAAAGGTAAGGAGGAAATCTAGGGCTTGCAACAAAATTTTAGGGAGGTGATTTTTTGGGAATCTGAAGGTTCAAACATCTAGCTTGGGGTCTAGGCTACCTATGCTCCAAGTTTGGTGGGCATCCCCTCGAGTTTAATCCATAAAATCTCTTTCCCTAGGTGCTACTCCAAGAGGGAAAAATTAGGTGTTTCTCTCTCACCTTGGGGACTTCTTTGATGGTTGCATGAGCATAGTATTGGTTGGAATAAATCATAAGAAACCCTTTCTCCTCCCTTGCTTTGACCTAGTGAATGCCTTGGAAGTATTTCTTCCCACGATTATTCATAAAACCCTAGGTGTAGCGCAAGTCTTTCTTAAGTCTCTTAAAGGGAGTGAAAGAACCTCTTGGAATTGTTAAAGCATCACACATAGCACTTTTGAGAGGTCCTACCCATCACCTAGTGCCTTGATCTTAGGAATACCTATTATCATATGCATATTTCAAAACCCTAAGTCTTGATCTCCTTCTAAGCCTTTCTTGGAGAGCATTTAGCTCCCTTGAAGCATTGATCCGTTGTTGTGTCTCTCCTCGAATGGGATTTGTGGAAACACTTCACACCTAATCATTAGTCTATTCATTTTTGGTGATTCACCTCTTACCGAGACTCCCATTGGTGAAAGTCCATAAAGAGCAGGGGACCTTGACTGAAGTGACAATGGGTCATCGTCCCATTGTTGTCACCTAGTCTAGTAGTTGTCCCTTAGGTTTTTCCCTTCCTTAAGGCCTTGCTAGATTGTGTGGTAGCATTTTTGGCATCGTTGCTGGGGAGGAAGCAGGTCTTCCTCGGTCAAACATTTGAAGAGATGATTCCTTTAATGACAAATTAAATCCTTGTGCTTTGTGGAATCACTTCACACCTAATCATTAGTCTATTCATTCTTGGTTATTCCCCTCTTACTGAGACTCCTCCCATCGGTGAAAGTCCGTAAAGAGCAGGGGACCTTGATTGAAGTGATAATGGGTCATCGTCCCATTGTTGTCACCTAGTCTAGCAGTTGTCCCTTAGGTTTTTCCCTTCCTGAAGGCCTTGCTAGATTGCGTGGTAACATTTTTGGAAACATTGTTGGGGAGGAAGCAAGTCTTCCTCATTGGTCAAACATTTGAAGAGGTTATTCCAATAACAATAATGTAGATCCTCTTCGGGTGACTCCATTGGAAGAACGAAGCCCTTGTTCTTCATTCAACCTCAAAGTCAATGCTTGTAGGGTGAAGCAAGCATCTCTCAAGGCATCTTTGAATTCACCCTGGCGACTCCTACATGATTGATATGTGTAACCTAATAGGATGTCTTACCTTGATGAAATCCCCGCCTTGGACATCGCTAGCATTCCTGGGTACCCGAACTGTGTCACCTTACGCACAATACTCAGGGTGCCCAAGTTTGATGGTGATCCATCTTCTACTATTGATCATGTGACAAGATTTGCTACATATACCACAAAAGTTGATGTGGTTCATCATGATGTGCTCATAATGTTGTTCATAAGGTCCCTTCAAGGTCATGACTCATGGTTGTATAATTGCAAGCCTAGGAGTATTTCATCAATTGAAGCATTCTTTGATAACTTTCTGGAGCATTATCAAACTAAGGACCAAGCTTGCCCAACCTCAGATATTGATTTTCAAAAGGAAGCCTTCATTGAACATAATGAGGATCATGAGGAAGAAGAGGATCCCTTTCTAGATCATCAACATGAGATCATTGATGAAGACATTAAGGGAGATCTTGAATGGAAGCAAGATAAGGAGTTTGAAGGATGTTATCTCTGACATTGTACATATCAAAGACCTTGAGAAAGACAACCCCATTAACCCCTTGGACATTAGTGATTTCTTGCATATTGAAGAAGGGAAGTGGGAGATCATAGGCCATCATTTCGACAAAGATCCTATCTATGACATCGATGAAGAAGGGGAATTTGTGGAAAGTGAAGTTGAGGCTAGCCCTGTTTCTGTCAAGGATATTATTCTTAATGATACGCATTTTGAGCCCCTTGAAGAGAAAGGTGATCCCATGGCTCCTTTGAGAATTGACATTGAAGACTACTTGCATGTTGTAGAAGGGAAATGGGAGATTATTAGCTATCGCTTTGACAAAGACCCCATTTATGATGTTGATGATGAACTTGATAAGGATCTTGATTTACCTTGTATTCCATGTCATCAAGAAACATTGATCACTTTTGAGCAATCCTTGGGCATTAGTATTAAAAATGATGAACACATGGTGGTCTCCCCTTTTCAACATGATCCTTGCAATAGGAAACCTGATTGGTGTAATTCCCCTTGCCTACCTTATTTTCCCTTCTATCCTTCTGAGTCAGAGCATGAGGATATAAAAGGGAACTTCATGAATAAAAAAATCTTTGAGAAAGAGTTATGGATTTTGATCATTGATTTCTCCATATTCTTGATTAAAGAAAAGACCCAATGTTGCATGCTTGACTCATGTTCCCCTCCTTTGTCTGTTTTTCCTTTACATGATTCATGGTCGCTTTATTTTCCCACCTCCCACCCTTGTGACCTTGCATATGAGTGTCATGATTGTCATGTTTGCTTTCAAGTGTATATCATAATTGATCATAGGGATAGGAAATATAATCTTTGATTATACTTAGCATTTGCATAGTGTAGCATTCTTGTTACAGTAGGATGCATTGCATATTGATTTTGCATAGCTACTATTATCATATCATGTTCTCATGCTAGAATAGGTGCATTTAGATTAGATTTGCATCATAGAATAAATTTTATTTTTTGTATGTTTTTATTATTTGATGAAAACAGGGGCAAGAAAGTGTGCCTAAGATAGATGCTTCCAACATTGTTTGTGATGCGGAGGAGACGAATCTAGGGTCCCAAAGGAATACTGGTGTTCTCATGACCTCCTGTTCGAGTACATGGTTTGTGCATTCTCAAGTGAGCTCATGTCCCAGTTAGAGCTAGATGTTACTGTTGGAATTTCTAAGTCTATCCGTTAGAAATTCTTCCTGTACTATTTGATTTATTTCTTCCTACTTGTTCAGTTACTTAACAAGTTATTTACCATGTAAACACTGAAAATAAATACAAGTACAATATCAACACATACAAATCATCCACTAAAAGAAACAAGCACACAAGTGACACCGTTGTTTTTGGACTAATGTCCTCAGAAAAACCCAATGCGGGAAAATCGGTGCAACTATTCAGAGGGTTTTATTATTATGTAGTTTTCAGAATACAAACTGGGTGCCAGAAATGGCTCACCCAACAAAGAATGCCTTCGGCAGTAGTACCTCTTAGTTGGAGACAGGTATTCTGGCTAAATCACCGGATGAACGATCCCACAACAACAATGTAGCTTCTGTTTCTCTGCGTCACTTTGATAGGGACTACGTCACCCTATCCAGCTCTCCAGCTCCAATCTGTCCCACGAAAATCTCCCAGCGCTGCCTCTAGGGTTTGCATCAGCCTCTATGGCCTAGGGTCAGCCTCTCGGGGCTCTGCGTCAACCTCCCGAGGCTCTGCATCAGCCTCTGGAGCCTTTGTGTCTTACACGCTGGCCCTCTCTGGCTTTGCGCAGCTCCTGGCTGCCTCTGCGTGGACTTTGGCTGCCTCTATGTGGCCTCTTGTTGGCTCTGCGTCAACCTCTCCTAGCTTCTGCACTGATCCTCCCGGTACTAACTCTGCCTCTCTGCTATGTATTCACTGTCCCTCAGCAGCAACTCAGATCACTTCCCTCAATTTCCTCAACAAACCCTGCCCCGGAAAATAGAGTTCTTGATCTCTCTCTTGGTGTGTTCTCCAATTGACCCTCAAGCCTCCTCTTATACTTTTCTCGTTGGAACATCAACTTCCGAAATTAAATCTCTAATCAATGGCTAATATTAGATTTGGCTTGATCCATGACTTTTGGACCATTTTAACCCAGTTTTATATTAATACCCATTAATATTTTATTTTTCCTAAGTTTAGACTTAGGAACTCCATTAAAAATATTAATTATTTTAAGATCTCCCAAACTGGTTAGAATCTGCCCGAACCATTTCTAGGTCTTGGAGATCTCATGTGCTTTAGCCTCTCCACCAATTTTCATGGTTAGAGCACATCCGATGCTACCCCAAATCAACAGTTACCCACCAAAAGTGGGTGACCGCATAAGAGAATTTTTCTCCTAGATTTGTCTTTAGTCGACAACCAACAACCCTTGATAGCCACCAGTGTAGCCGATATATTGTGCTATTTGATCTTCGCTACCTAAGCAACTCATGTTATTTTTGGTAGCATTGGATGTGTTCTAGCCATGGAATTTGGTGGAGAAGCTAGAATACATGAGTTCTCCAAAACCCAGAAATCGTTTCTGGAAATTCCACCTAGAAGTGTCTCAATTAGATTATTAACCGTTTTTAAATATTTTCTAAGTCTAAACTTAGGGAATATGGTTAATTAATCAATATTAATTGAGATAAGGTGAGAATTATCTAGAAACTCATATAGATTGACTCCGAGATGATCCTAGCCATTGATTAAGTTTTAATCTTGGCGTTGGTGCTCCAACAGTGGATTATAAGAGGAAGTCAATGGGCACTTGGAGAAGACACTTTTGTAGTTCGATTTTCTTGGCAGATCGATGTCCAGAGAGCAACAACAGTTGCCGGAGAGCCAAAGATCGAAGCAGGTTAGTGAGGGGTAGAAACAATGATCCTGAGGAATTTTTCCAGATCCAGAGAGGCAGTAGCAAGGGGGCAGAGGGTCTAGAGTGCCGCAAAAGCGATTCCCTCAGTAGAGATAGACAGAACGACTTCATCAGAGGCAGTTCAGAGGCTTGACATCATAGGGTCTGCATAGAGGGTCCAGAAGGACGAGTTTCCGAAGAGAATTCATGCCGGGGTTGGTTGTGAAAGAAGGGTAATTCCCTTAAGATAATTTTGGTCAAATTTACTTGCTGTTTGGATTGCTAGTTGGGCATCCATAGATTGTACTTAGATTTCACTGTTGTATAATAAAATAAAACCTTCATCTGTTGCACTGGTTTTCCTGCATTGGGTTTTTCCAGGGACATTTGTCCAAAAATAACGGTGTCATTTTTATTGTGTGTGCTAGTATTTTCTCAGTTTCTAGCGCTATTTTCTTTTGCAGTTTATTTGTGAAAATCATAATGTGAATTATTTGATATTTGTCGTAGCAGGCAACAAATAAATTGTTAAATAAATTAACAATTAGAAAAATAATTTCTAGTTGCTGTGATAGATTAAATTTTCACATGGTATGAGAGTGTGACTGATCAAACGGGAAGATCAAAAGGGAGAAAGAATTTCGCTGCTCAGAGGGAGCAGTAGGCCGAAATTCTTGAGGCAGTGCAGTGCTTAGACAGGAAGGCCGAATTGCTGATTTTTAGTTGCAGGGGTGCAAAAAATTTAATTTGCTGAGGAGAGTGATTCCAACATTCAGAGGGAGCAGTTGCAGCTTAGATTTTCTCTGAGTAGATTTTTGGTTGGACGCAGAGGGTTTGTGCAGCAGCAGAACCAACGTTGGGTTGAAAAAAAAAGCACACACAACAAAGGGAAAATTTCTCTCTGGGAACTTAGAGTCTCAGAAGTTCAACGTTTCCTTGTAGATTGGCAGTAGTTGTGAGCAGATCTTCTCACTCCAGAAGGGCGTGCGAGTAGCAGCCAAGCAGAAGGAAAGAGGGGATTTTCAACAATTTTCGAGATGGCCATTGTAGGGCTTAGAGATTAGGATAGGTTGGATGGAACTTCCAACTATGTCATCTGAAAGGCTAGGATGTTCTTCCTTCTAGATGAATATGGCTTGAAAGCCTACATTGATAATGTAGTGGCAGTTCCTGAGGATGCAAACTAACTCAAGGAATCTAGGAAGGAGATGACGTGGGCGGAGCTTTTGATCTTGGATGGAGTCTGGGACCATATAGTCTCACATATAGCGGCCAAGGGGACAACCAAAGAAATGTGGGATGCTCTCTCCACGCTCTGCCAGGGTACTTCCGAGCAACGAAAGATGTCGTTGGACGAGAAGCTGAGATGCATTAGGATGTAGAAGAGGGAAGGAATAGATCCCTCCCTCAACAGGATTTAGGAAGTCCAAGACCTGCTTTCAATTGTTGGGGCAGTGCCTCAACTTTTAAAGATAGTATGATTGGCACTCAACAGTGTCTTAGAGGATTGGTAGGTCTTTGTCCAAAGCATATTGGGCAGGGACATGCTACTAGGATGGGACAAAATGTGGGCCAATTCGCAGCAGGAGGAATTGATATGAGCTTTGCTAAAGAGCTCCATCAGTGGCAGCACTGAGCAGTAGTAGTGGATCGAAGGTGGTGAAGGAGGAGGAGAATGTGGCCCTCGCATCAAAGGGTCCCAGTCAGGGGTAAGGGGAGCAGAGAAAGACGAAGGAGGACTTGTCAAAGGTCAAGTGCATCAGATGTGGTGAGCTTAGTGACTACAACACGTAGTGTCTTCTCAGGAAGGACAAGTCGAAGAAGCAGGACCACCACTGAGCGTCCATTGAGATCGACAAGTTGTCCTCTAGGGTAGAGGAAGATTTCACGATGATGGAAGCCATACCTCCAAGATTGAGGTGGGGTGACCTGGAGTTGTAGCCCCAGGGATCTACAGAGATTGGGGAGTCCACCTCATGGATCATTACCTTGCTATAGGGGCCCGGATTAGTGGCAGTTGATGCTGTCAGAACTAGAGTGATAGTTGCAGACTAGTAGTAGTTAGCTACTGAGGAGCGCAGTGCAGAGTTGGGAACAGTGCAGAGTCAGCATCAACGTAGATACTTCAGTGACAGTGCAGAGACTAGTAGCAGTCGGGACTTGGGAGACAGATGCATCATACTGAACACAGTTGATTCAATATTTTGGATGCTTTTCAGTTGCAGTAGTTGCAGTTGCAGCAACAACAGATGAGAGGAAGTTGCAGTGATGGCAACAGTATGGCAGTGTCAGCAGCACCACAAATGCAGCATCAGAGTTGTGCAGTGGTTGGTGGGTAGTATAGCTAGATGTCATCAATGTGACAGAGGTGATATTGAAACAAGGTGTTGTAGTAGCAGGATGCAACAGATTGCAACATGAGTTATTGAGCACTAGTTGGAGAGAAGACAGTCCTCTCTAAGAGGGAGTGTTAGTGTCTGTAGCATCGGATGTGTTCTAGCCACGAAATTTGGAGAGGCTAGAATACACGAGTTCTCCAAAGCCAAGAAATCGTTTATGGAAATTCCACCTAGAAGTGTCTCAATTAGATTATTAGCCGTTTTTTAAATATTTCCTAAGTCGAAACTTATGGAATATGGTTAATTAATCAACATTAACTGAGATAAGGTGAGAATCATCTGGAAACTCACACAGATCGACTCTGTGATGATCCTAGCCATTGTTTCAGTTTTAATTTTGGTCGTTGGTGCTCCAACAATGGATTATAAGAGGAAGTCGGTGGGCACTTGGAGAAGACACTTTTGTAGTTCGATTTTCTTGGCAGATCGATTTCCAGAGAGCAACAGTAGTTGCCGGAGAGCCAGAGATCGAAGTAGAGTCAATGAGGGGCAGAGACATTGAATCAAAGGAATTTTTCCAGATTGGGAGAGGCAACAACAAGGGGGCCGGGTTATTCCCAGTGAGGCAACACAGAGGACTACGTAGTTGCTTTAGTAGGAATTTGTCTTTGCTGGAGAGAAATTCGTTTTCAGTTCCAGAGGCTGGGTAGATGGTTGAGAGTGCCAGAGAAGGGATTTCCTCAGCAGAGACATGCATAACGACTTCACCAGAGGCAGTTTAGAGGCTTTACATGATAGGGTCTGTGCAGAGCAGTGCAGAGGCTGACGCAGAGGGTCGAGAAGGATGAGTTTCTGAAGAGAATTCGTGTCGGGGTTGCTTGTGGAAGAAAGGTAATTCCCTTAAGATAATTTTGGTTAGATTTACTTGTTGTTTGGATTGCTAGTTGGGCATCTATAGATTGTACTCAGGTTTCACTACTGCATAATAAAATAAAACCCTCATTTGTTACACTGGTTTTCCCGCACTGGGTTTTTTCCGTGGACATTTGGCCAAAAATAATGGTGTCATTTGTATTGTGTGTGTTAGTATTTTCTCAGTTTCCAGCGCTATTTTTCTTCCGCAGTTTATTTGTGAAAATCACAATGTGAATTATTTGATATTTGTCGTAGCAAACAATAGATAAATTCTTAAATAAATTAATAGAAAATAATTTCCATTTGCTGTGATAGATGAACTTTTCACAAGTTATATGTACCCTTGCCCATTTGTCGAGAACATTATGTTTGAAGGTGGGAAATCCAATCCTAAAGGTATATTTTTCATTTTGCAATCGGGTGCTTATGCTTGTTTTTCCTTGGGCGCTTTTTTTATAGATTATTGGGTCACTACCCTAGAGGGCAATGAACTACCCTACCTTAAAGGGGTAATAACTGCTTATATCATACACAACATGCTCTCATCTCCTAGAGTCCCGAGCAGTAATAGAAAGAAAAATCAAGAAAATGCAAAAGGAATATGAATAAGGTTGGAAAAATAAAGGCCAGGGTAACTCATGTATCCACAGTTTCTCCCTCCTACATCTATACACCTAGATATGTGGATATCCCTCATCGTGAGTACTCTTGAACCCATGACATTTGGCTTCAAGACCCCTGTGTCTCTATCCATCTCATCATTATTCACATGACGCCTATAAATTGAAGGATGTGCCTTGGATCTGTTTTTCCCTTTAGGGGTTGGGAACACCTAATAGGGTTATTCATTAGCCACTCCTACCTAGGGTGGCAACACTATTACAAGCCTAAAGCCCCAAGTTTGGAATGGACACCCATTATGAAGTCCTAATGTGCCCTTGATTAACAAGCTTGGTTCACTTAGATGCTCTAATGAATTATTGTGTTAGGATATTCCGACACATAGGAAATATTTAAGTACACCTTGGTCTAGTGTATAGTTAGGTAGAGCGTGTTTCTTTAGTATGTACTTTTTGTAACTTACAATCCGAAGGTCATGATATGTTCTAGACATGAAGTGATCTGACAATTCATTCTCTCCTCTGTATTACCGACACTTGATCCGTGGCTTAACACCCGATTGGTCCATGATCTCTATTTAAAGAGCATGGTGGGTCATTTGTTAGTTGACTGTTCATGAGAGAAGCTTATGTAAATTTTTTTTCTTTTACATTAATAAATTGCCTGAAGTGGCCGCGTTGGCTTAGGTCGTGGACTGTTTTCCTCTTTAAGGGTTTTAACCACGTCAAGGATACTGGTGTACTGATCTGTGATCTGTTTGTGAGCGGTGTCCTTTGGTGTTCAATCTAAGGAACTTACCTTGAAATTCGTACATGGTATCAGAGCTATTCGAGGGCCGCATCCGTTGGTGATCTAAATACGAAGTCGGTGCAATTGCATCCGACTGTTGTTTCGTAGATTTACTATTTCTGGCCGCTTTTGGGCTTAGAGGACTGCTCTATTGTGTTGGGAGCATCTGTTCCAGTGAGGAACCCCTTTCATTTCATGCTAAAAGGTTTCAGGTAGTCCTAACTACGTCATTTTTAAGATCTGGAGGTATACATTCTTTATTTGCAGTTATAGTTATTTATCTCTCTGTTTATTTCGGTTTCTCTATATTTTTGTTTTAATTACCAGATCTATACCTTTCATTTCTGCGTATGCTTCTTGCCCTGCGACTCTGTGCGATCTGGGCAAATTAGAAACAAAAAGAAATGATTTTTCTCATGCTTATGCGCTTTTCTGCTGTGCCTTAGTGTGATCTCGGAAAACCAGAAACGTTGAGGAAAATCTATAGTTTCTGGCCAAATCTAAGTTTATGCCGTAAGGCTTGGATTTCTTTTGCGTGTTTGTTTTGGTTTGTGTGGTTGTTTTTTGTTTTCTAAGCAAAAAGGGGTTTTTCAAGTAAGCATGCACTCCAAAGCTTCAGTGAGCAAAAAAAAAAACCCTTCCTCATTTCCAAAAATTACTAAATTTTTGAACTAGCTCACTTGGTCCAAAGTTACTTTTGAGAATAGAGGTCTTAGGTTCAAGTCTTTCTTTTTGTTGAGTTACTTTTTCAAAAAGCACATGTAACTTATGTTTTAAAGTTACTTTATGTAAAAGTGTTTTCACCCATTATAAAAAGTGAGTCACCTATAATTCTAAAGTCACTTTATCTTTTATTTAAGTTACAATTTAGTGGATAGTTCATAAAATACCATTGTAAAATTGACTTTCACTTATTTATAAAAGTGGGTCACATAAAGTAATCTTTTTTTAAAAGTGAGCTAATTAGATTAAGTTTGGAAACGGGGAAGTATTTTTTATAACATCATCATTCAGTTCCCAACATTCACATAGTTCGTCGGCATCTTCAACAACTTTTCTTAAAAAAAAGCCATAACTTCTTCATTTGGAAGCCGTTTTCAGAGCTGTTTTTTTGAATCGGCCTAATTTTTCGAGATCTTTCCATTGGAACACTTAGTTTCAGCATCTATAGTTTCATTTTCTTTTAAAATGGAAAGTCCATGCGTAGTTATTCTTGACAGCACCAACTACTTCCAATGGTTATCCTACATTGTGGATTCACTTAAAAGTAAAGGTTTTTTTAGAATAACCTCATGCCAAGAGTCTAAACCTAAAGATGAAGATAAGCAAGCTAAATGGGAAAATAAGCAAGATCAAACACGTGGGTTGATATGGATGTCTATTTCTCCAGACCTTAGATTCCATATCCCAGAAATTGATACCCTCGATGAAGCAATGAAACAACATAATAAAGTTTTTGGAATTAAAAATGAAATTAGAGCCCATCAACTTGAAAATGAGTTGCTTACGTTGGACCCCAATAATTTTTCTTCCATTGAAATTTTTTTGTCTAAGTTCAAGACCTTTAGACTTCTCTTGGAAGGTGTTAAGGTTAAGAAAGAAGATGGTAGCCTTATCTATTCTATTCTTACTAAGTTAAGACCAGCCTGCTCTGTGTTTGTTTCCAACTTCCATTCTACTAGAGAAGACTTTATTTCTCGGACAAGACTACAAGTCCCCCTCTTTTGATGCCTTTTGTGATTCTTTAATAAGAGAGCGAGAAAAACTCTTACATCTTTGTCTTCTTAATACTGGAAACTCTTCTAAGAAAGTCTTAGTAGCCCAACAACAACCAAGTTCAAAGAATCCTAAAAAGCAGCATCCTAAAAAGAATGGTCCTAAACCAAACAAGGGTCATAAGACATTTCAGTCTCACAATGAAAAATCAACTCAACAAAATGATAAGGCAACTAAAAACAAAGGGAAGACTGATAGACATTGCAACTTTTGTAATCGTGATGGCCACATAGAATCCAAATGCTTTAAGAAGATGGAAGCCTTGGAAGCAACAATGGAGAAACATAACATCCATTTGGACCACTCTTCAACTTCAACTTCAACTTCAGGAATAACACTTTCTGCATGTGGTTGTCAAGCATCTTGGTCTAGTTATGCACTATATGTATCTTCTTCTTCTCATTCTCATGAGTGGCTCATTGATTCTGGAGCTTCTTATCACATGGCCAAAAACAAAGCCATGTTGTCATTTTTAAATGATTGTAACACCAAAAATATATATGTTGGTGATGATAGATCTCTTAGTGTTGTAGGGACTGGAACTGTTCATCTAGACGATGGTCAATTTAATGATATATTATGTGTTCCTACCTTATCCTACAACTGTCTATCTGTATATCAGATAACTCATTCAGGTGAAGGTAAAACCGTTGAATTTTCACCTCATAATGTTGTAATTAAGGACCTAAGAGATCCTAGACTGATTTTAGCTATTGGCATTGTTGATGATTCTACAAGGTTGTATAAGTTTAACAACTTTGGGTCATCAACTCTTCCCTCGGTGTTTGTTGCTCATAATGATGAAGTGAGCAAACTTGGGCATGAGCGATTTGGTCACTTAAAATATCGCTCACTTCAAAATCTATGTAAAAAAAATATGGTGACAGGTCTTCCTATTGTATCTTGCAGAGATGGTGTTTGTTCTAGATGCGTGCTCGGAAAAGATCACCAGGATAGTTTTGAAAAACGTGCCTCTTTGCATGACTTAGCCCCTTGCAACTTGTGCATAATGATTTATGTGGTCCACTTCCAGTTTTTTCATTCTCTAGCTACAAGTATTTCTTAACTTTCATTGATGATTTCTCAGACGCACTTGGGTATACTTCTTAAAACTCAAGAGTGAAGTCTTTAACATGTTCTTGGCCTTTGTTGAGAAACAATTTGGACATCAAATTCTTAAGCTAAGATTTGATAATGGCGGAGAATATGTTAACAACAAATTCATCAACTTTTGCACTGAGCATTGAATTCAATTGCAACATACTGTTCCATATACTCCACAACAAAATGGTGTAGCTGAAAGGAAGAATCACACCTTAAATGAAATGGCTAATTGTATGCTTCAATCTAAAGGACTTAGTCTTAATTTTTGGGCAGAAGCAATTAACTGTGCAAATTACATAGTAAATCGCACTCCTGCTAAGGTTTTAAAGAATATCACTCCAGAAGAAGCATGGAGCTCAATTAAACCAGATCTAAGTCACTTTCGTGTTTTTGGAAGTGAAGCATGGGCCCATATTCCAGATGAGAAACATAAAGCCTTAGAATCTAAGAGTGAAAAATGTATTTTTGTTGGATATTCTGAAGATGTCAAAGGATATAGACTTTTTCAACCTAAATCCAAAAATGTTATGATTAGAAGAGATGTAAAGTTTGCTGAAAATATATCAACCTACGAGCCTAGTTCGGCGGATGTGCCACCTCTCTCTATCCCTTCTACTTTTGAAAGTATTTCTTCTTCAAATGATGGCAGCAAGGATGACAATCCTCCCCCACCTTCTCAGGATACTCCTTCAGCTCCTCAACTTCCAAAATGGGTCCGTGCTACTCGGGATGCAGCAGGTGCTCTTGCAGGTGATCCTACAGATCAACGTTGTACACGTTCTCAGTTTGATAGAGCCTCTTCTTCACTGGCTTAAGCTTCAGTGAATTATGATCCTAACACTTTTGTAGAAGCTTCAGGCCATCTAGATTGGGACATAGCTATGAATGAAGAATATCGTTCATTATTGACAAAGATATATGTGACCTTGTTCCTCTTCCAAAGGGACGAAAATTGGTTAGATGCAAATGGGTTTACAGAACCAAGTTTGGATCAGATGGAAAAGTTGATAAACATAATGCTCGTCTTGTTGCTAAGGGTTTTTTCACAAGTTGAAGGCATTGAGTATACTGAAACCTTCTCCCCTGTTGCCAAAATTAACTCTATTCGCCTTGTTCTTTCCCTTGCTACCTTTTCAAATGGGAAGTCCATCAGATGGATGTTAAATCCACCTTCTTGCATGGGGACTTGAATGAAGAAATCTATATGTAACAACCTCCTGGCTTTATACAAACAGACTCCAGCCTTGTATGTCGGCTTAAGAAATCTGTTTATGTTCTCAAGCAAGCCCGTCGGGCTTAGTATGCCAAAATGGATAGCTTTCTTTTAGATACTCACTTTTCTAGGTGTCATTCTGACAATATTGTCTATACCAAGAAAGTGGGTGAGTCTCTTATCATTCTTGGTCTTTATGTTATGATCTTATCCTTATTGGTAGTGATTCCAACCTTATCAACCATGTAAAGTCCAGCCTTAAAAAGCATTTTGAAATGATTGAAATGATAGCAATCCAAAGAAGGTATTTTCCTTTCCCAGTCCAAGTATGCCTGTGATATTCTACGCCACTTTCACATGGAAGACTGTAAACTAACCCCTTCTCCCTTTCAGTTTGGAGCCAAACTTTCAGTCACTTGTACTGCCCCTGAAGTTCATGCTACCGTATACCGTCAGCGTGTTGGAAAACTTTTGTATCTGACCTATTCCCGTCTTGACCTTTCCTTTGTTGTTGGCCTTGTTGCTTGGTTTATGCAAAACCCACATGAAAGTGTCATTGGAAAGCAGCTAAAAGAATACTTCGTTACGTTCGAGGTACAATTCAGTTTGGGATTCATTATAGTGCAGAAGCATCTCCTCTATTGGTTGGTTTCATTGATTTTGATTGGGTTGGTGACCTTGATGATCGGAAGTCTACTGCATGTTATGTCTTCACTCTTGGTTCTGGATCTATTACATGGGCTTGCAAGAAACAGAGTGCCATTTTTCTTTCTTCAGTAGAAACAGAGTATCGTGGTGTCGTTGAAGCTAGTAAGGAAGCCCTGTGGTTTCATCAGATCCTGTCAGAGTTTGGTTTTCAGCAGCAACATCTGACTACACTTTGGTGTGATAATCAAAGAGCCATTCAACTATGCAAAGATCCAGTCCAACATCATCACAACAAACACATTGAGCTACACATGCACTTCACTAGAAATCTCATTCATGACCATGTTCTTGAAGTGCAATATTGTTCAACTAATGATCAAGTTGCAGACATTTTTACAAAGGCTTTCACAGAGGCAAAGTTTATTAAACTTCGATTTATGGTTGGAGTTCAGGAAGGTGTCACTAAGGGGGATAAGCTCTAATGCCTCTTTCATTCTCCTATTCTTTCATCTTTGTACATCCTTCAATCCTATCCCAAGTTGTTCTTAAGGGGGGATGTTAGGATATTCCAACACATAGGAAATAATTAAGTACGACTTGGTCTAGTGTATAGTTAGGTAAGGTGTGTTTCTTTAGTATGTACGTTTTGTAACTTACAATCCGACGGTCACAATATGTTCTAGACATGAAGTGATCTGACGGTTCATTCTCTCAGTATTATTGACACTTGATTCGAGGCTTAACACCCGATTGGTCCATGATCTCTATTTAAAGAGCATGGAGGTTTATTTGTTAGGTGACCATTCATGAGAGAAGCTTATGTAAATTTTCTTTCTTTTACATTAATAAATTGCCTGAAGTGGCCACGTTGGCTCAGGCCGCAGACTGTTTCCCACTTTGAGGATTTTAACCACGTCAAGAATACTAGTGTACTGATCTATGATCTGTTTGTGAGCGGTGTCCTTTGGTGTTCAATCTAAGGAACTTACCTTGTAAATTCCTACATATTGTACCTGATGGTGAGGAAGTGCATTGGATCTTATATGTAATTGGCAGGTGGTTTCATCATGGGCTGGGCAACTTATCTAGGGCCAAAGCCCACCAGAGGATCATATTGACATTTATATGGTATGCTGCGTTGAGATCCATGGGACTCCATCATGTTTTAGAGCATCATTTCATGCCATGGGCACTCTCAGCACCTTCAACAGTTTGTTTATTGCCTCGCATTATTCGCGAGATGATGCACTTGGACCAATGTGCCTTGGTTGGCATAGCATGATCATGGCAGTTGATCCTAGGCCCATACGAGGTTTGTCTCACCTTTGAGACTTGGGAGGGCAGGCACCATCATTAGAGCCATGATTTGGAGCATTCTACAAGCTTATTTTTCATCAGGAGATCCATGAGACCAACATTTGTGCCCCAAATCCACTATGGGGCACAACATGATGACTTACGTGGAAAATTAGGGGCCATCCGCTAATTCATCTTTATTGGAGCCCTCTCTCTCATCATTGCACTTAGAAGACTAAATGTGGCCCTCCGTTGGCCCTAAATCATCATGATGTCATCAACTCAGCTCGCATATGGATGGCTAATTCATAACTTGTGATAGCTACTTGGTCGACTTACGACCAAGACTTGTTTCTAGCACATTATTTTATTATTTTAGGGGCTCATCTGGCCAATTCAATTTAGAGAGACTCATATAATAGAAGTGAGTCTCATTTGTTGTTGATTTGGGGTAGCATCAGATGTGCTCTAGCCATGAAATTTGGTGGAGAGGTTGGGGCACATGAGATCTCCAATACCAAGAAAGGGTTTGGGAAGATTCTAAACAGTTCAGGAGATATTAAAATAATTAATATTTTTAATGGAGTCCGTCAGTCTAAACTTAGGGAAATTAAAATATTAATGTGTATTAATATGAAACTGTGTTAGAATGGTCCAAAAGACATGGATGAAGCCAGATCTAATCTTAGCCGTTGATTAGGGATTTAATCTCGGCCGTTGATATGTCAACATGAAAATTATAAGAGGAGGCTTGAGGGTCACTTGGAGAATACAACAGAGTGATCAATCATTCTATTCTCTAGAGCGGGGTTTGCTAAGAGAGATAGAATTAGTGATCGGGAGTTGCAGCTGAGGGGCATTGAGTACAGAGAGACAGAGATAGTGCTGGGAGAGCAGCGCAGTAGCCGCGGAGAGTGAC
The DNA here is from genome assembly GCA_031772625.1 of Pinus tabuliformis. Lineage (NCBI taxonomy): Eukaryota > Viridiplantae > Streptophyta > Pinopsida > Pinales > Pinaceae > Pinus > Pinus tabuliformis. Next base: position 1,871,095,176 of record CM062817.1, read on the forward strand.
GCAGAGCCAACTAGGGTTCACGCAGGGCCACACAGACGCAGTCAGGAACTGCGCAGAGCCTCAGAGAGGCCAGCGTTGCTGACGTAGAGGGCCAGAAGGCTGACGCAGACCCATTCGGGGTGATGCAGGGCTAACGCTGGGCAGAGAGGGGCTGATGCAGTCCAGAAAGGCTAACGTTGGGGTTTCTGGGGCAGATTGGTGCAGAGGAGCTGCCAGAATGATTATACGGGGTTTCAGCCAATTGATTTGTCTCAAACTGAGAGGTATTACTGCCAAGGAAATTCTGTGTTGGGTAGGCCAGTTTCGGCACCCAAATTGTACTATGATATTGCTTAATAAAAAAACCCTCAGATAGATGCACCGAGTTTCCCACATTGGGTTTTTATAGGGACATTGGTCCAAAAATAATGGTGTCATATGGTGTGATTGTTTTTGTTTCCTTGAGTTGTTGATCTGTAATATGTTGAGCATGCATTAGTGTTTATTTTCAGTGTTTACATTGTAAATAAATTGTTAAGTAACATAACAAGTAGGTAGGAATAAATTAGATAAAGTGCATGGAGGGTTTTTAACTAAGTAGACTTAGAAACTTCAACATTTGTGAGAACTCTTCAACACACTTAGATTAGTTCTCTTGTAAAAGTATTCACACTTTTTCTTTGGAGCTATTGGAGATTCTTTGATGCATTTTGAGGTGTGGAAGATAATTCACATCTCTTCTTTGCAACTTCTTCATGAATGATGGATGTATATATTGCATGTCTCTTTGTGAGTGCTTCTTGTTGATGGAATTTTTCTTTGAAAGTTGTTTAATGTATGGAATTGCTGCTCTAGAATATGCAAATTTGTGCCCTAATTGTTGAAGATTAAATTTGGAAAGCTTTTCTAGTAGAGGATTGCACATGTTATGCAATAAGGCATGTAATGAATGTTCCTAGTGAATGAATGTCTTTGAATTCTTCATTAAACTCCATTATATCTTGAAGAGGGTAAATGTTTGAAATTGGTACCTAGTGCATCGATTTTGAGCCTCCTTATAAGACGTTTTATCTTAAGCATCTCAAGACTCCATTGCCCAAAGGACTAGGCACTAGTCCAAGGATTTTGGTGATCAAATTCCTCTTTCCCCATATTTTATCCTTCTAAATTCCGGTCCCCTAAAGGTAGGGCAGAAATCTAGTGCTTGCAACGAAATTTTAGCGAGATGATTTTTTGGGAATTCGAAGGTCCAATCATCAAGTTTGGTGGGCATTTGCCCGAGTTTATCCATAAAATCTCTTGCCCTAAGTGCTACTCCAAGAGGGAAAACTTAGGTCCATCTCTCTCACCTTGGGGAGTTCTTTGAGGGTTGCATGAGCATAGTATTGGTTGGAATAAATCATAAGAAATCCTTTCTCCTTCCTTGCCTTGACATAGTAAATACCTTGAACGTATTTCTTCTCACGATTATTGATAAAACCCTAGGTCCAACGCAAGCCTTTCTTAAGTCTCTTAAAGGGAGCGAAGAGCCTCTTGGAAGTGTTAAAGCATCACACAAAGCTCTATTGAGAGGTCCTACCCATCACCTAGAGTCTTGATCTTAGGAATACCTATTATCATATGCATATTTAAAAACCCTATGTCTTGATATCCTCCTAAGCCTTTCTTGGAGAGCGTTTAGCTTCCTTGAAGCATTGAGCCATTACTGTATCTCTCCTCGAATGGGCTTTGTGGAATCACTTCACACCTAATCATTAGTCTATTCATTCTTGGCGATTCCCCTCTCATTGAGACTCCTCCCATCTGTGAAAGTCTGTAAAGGAGAGGGGGCCTTTATTGAAGTGACAGTGGGTCATCGTCCCATTGTTGTCACTTAGTCTAGTAGTTGCCCCTTAGGTTTTTTCCTTCCTTAGGGCCCTACTGGATCGTGTTGTAACAGGGCTCAAAGATGACGTATTAAAATATGTCAAGGAGTGCATGACATGTCAACAAAATAAGGTCAAGCACACACATCCTGTAGGTTTATGCCAACCTTTACCAATTGCAGAGCAAAAACGGGAAATCATCTCAATGGGCTTCATTATTAGACTACCCAAAGCACAAGGATGAAATATCCTATCCAACCCCATAGGCTATATTATTGATAAAGCGATAAAATCCCAATTTTTCCTATGTTGGGGCAACATTGGGACTTAGTTGGGTTGGTTGGGGCAAAATAACCCAAAATTAGGGGTTGCACCCACAACCCCTCACATTTTGGGGCTGATGTAAAATATATAAATAGAGAAGAGTTGAGATCAAATGAATAGTCATAAAATGTGGATCAAATCATCTGTTTTGTTGAGTTGTGGCTTTGAGGGTTTTAACACCGCTTTTTCTCTCTACTAATTTCAGTGGTGAAAGATTCCACCCTAGTTAGTAAATCTACTTTTACCTTTTTGTTTGTTCGGAGAAGCTAGGTAAGTTTTTGTCTGGATAATATCGACGTTTTAGTGGAAAAAGGCTAAGGCAAGTCATCCACATTCCTTCTAAAGCTAGATAAAGTCTAAAGCAAAACAAAGACTTGAGTTTGAGGTAGATCAAAGCTCTGACGCTGAATACATGTTGATTCTCTATGAAATGAATTGATATGAGGTAGGCCAAAGTTCTTCCTGAGGCTAGACGTCACCTTTTTTCTCTGTTCAAAGACCATTCAAAAGGCTAGCCCTAACATGCAGTAGATCCGAAGTCACTCATAAATCATTCAATTTGTTTTGAGGTATTACTATGCGAAATTTCGGGGGGGAATTTGTGTTCCTGTACAAAGTTCAGAGTGGATTATTGAGGCCATGCGAAGCTTTGGTCAAGGGCTATAAATCAATCAAATTTCTCTGAGGAAATCCAGAAGCATTGAAGTGGTTTTGGAAGAGTTCTTGAAGGAGACTGTATTAAAAAAAGAGATAACTATCAGTCCTAAAGCTAGTCGGATATTCTTTGAACAATACTCATAGAAGGGTTTTCCCAAGACTGTGGAGTAGTTTAGAATAGCTCGGGTTTGGTTTAATACAGTAGTTTAAGTCTGTTGAATTCAAATTATATTGAACTATACTAGAGTTGTTGAGTCTTGGTTATACTGACCCTGTTGGATTTGCTACAACATCGTGTTGAATGTTTATTATGTTGTTGAAGAAAACATCACTGTTTTGCTAAAGACTACATTACTTGAAATTTCTGTTATTTTTTGAATAAGGAAAAGAGGAATTTGTTGGAAACCCTAGTTACTTAAGAAAACCCTAGGGAAAAATTTCCCTAGGATATCACAGAGACCACAGCAAGTTTGATAGTTTATGTTTGGGACCTTATCTTACTGATGCAATAGTCAGTCCCAACACATTCTAGCTCATGGACCTAGATGGAGAGAGTGTTGTTGCTAGTGCATGGGCTATGTTTGATGGTCTTGGGAAACAAAAAGAAAAAGAATAAAAGAAAAAAAATGGATAAAAGGGAAAAGAAAGACGAAAAAGAAGAAGTGAAGGAAAAGATAAAAGAAAAAAAGAAAAAAAGCAATGAAAGAAAAGAAAAAGGTGAATTGTGGGTTTTGCAGGGCAACCACCTTTTTTTCTTGTTATGGTCCTTTGGTTGATTTCCCTTCTAGTTTGTTGCTTTGTTTCCAGATAACTGTTTTGACAAATTTTATTCTTTAGGTTAGTTTACTTCATAATAAATCCTTCGCATAAATGTAGGTTTTTGTTTTCCTTACCTTTAATTTTTAGCTAAAATTGTCATTTTTGAGTCAAACCCTTGAGCGTTATAACATATTATTATTAGCATTTGCTTGAAGGTTAGTCTAGTTTGAGCCTTGATGAGGATGTCATTCTTTCCATTGTGTGAGTATGATGTCTAGTAGGTGTGGGTAGTGTTGAAGAGACAATAGGAGACTTGGGTGACTTGATTATTTAGTCATTGTATTTCTTTGTTGCTTGGTCGAATTCTCATCCATTTTGATAGATATGGTGCCATCTCTTCGTACTTTCTAATTTCCATTTCATGCTAGCAGAAAGGCTTTTATCATTGCCTTCCTATCGACAGATCATTCCTCATCAACTTTAACACACCATTTGAGGGGCGATTTAGAAGCTAGAGCACCTTAGCGGTTGTTAGCCTGATTGGTGCTTGTGTCACTCTCAACAAGACTAATCATCATTAGTCTTTGGTTGGTGTTTTACTTCAAATAATTATTCACATTGATATGCTATGCTTGTACATTAGGACCCATTAGCATCATTGGTTGGTTCCTTTATGCTTGGGTGGTGTTTTTCATATTGACATCTAACCATATGGCTTTCTCTCATTTGTTGACTTTAGCTCATTTTATAATAGGAGGAGCATACATGATAGGTGGGTTGTAGCTAGCAATTGTAGATGGGTATAGATGGTTCGGTTCTTATTCCACTAGATCAATTGAGGCATCATGCATATGATTCCATTACCAAGTGGATAGGCACATTGGTCTACAAGCTAAGTCTTCTAAAGATTAGTGTTATTCAAGGTTGAAAATGATAGAAATCTTGAGGTTTATGACATCCCATAGGGGAATGCTACCCCCTTGTGTTGCTATTGAAAACCCCTAGATTCACTTGGGAATTTGGAGGGTTAAGATTTAGCTAGCTTTCATTAGGCTTGTTTTTAGTGACAAGTGCATTTGATTTCATAATGATCAAAGTGCATTTCAGATGCATTTTCACTAGATTTTGAGGAAATTGTGTTTTTTAGTAGCATTCCTATTTTCTAGGTGCTAGAGTTCAGAGTTCCACATATCGGAGTTGATCACATGTTATTGGTCCTTATGAGCTCATGATACCAATGAGTGTTTTTGTGTGATATGCAAGCATTTTCATGACATTGCTATTTTTAAAAATTAGGGTTTTAGGGTTTGCATGTCAATCTTGAGCATTTATTTGGGTACCTTATAGAAAGGTAAGTTTGATGAGACCACTTTCATTAACATGCAAGATATTGCTATCCTTAGTAGTGCCTATTTTTAAACATGTTGTAGTTGGTAACACTCAACAGATCCCTTCATTTTATGTCTTTTTCTATTTTTTAGGAGTTGGGTTGCTATTTTGGCATGCCTCTATTTAGCAGTTCTATTTGTGGCAGGTAGAAGGTTTAGTCTCATGATCCAGGGGTGTAGTAATGAATTGGTTCCAAATTGAGTGAATGTAGGTGTTCTCATTGTGACATGTGGCAATCATCGACAAATTGTCATGCGAGACTAAACCCTCTACCTACCACAAATAACATTGCTAAATATGTGCAGGAGTGTAGTGATGAATTGGTTCCAACTTGAGTAAATGGAAGTGTTCTCAATGTGAGATGTGGCCATCATTGGCAAATTGTCACTTGAGGCAAACCTGAGGTTGAATTTGTGCTAGGTATGTCAACTTCAAAAACCTAATTCAACCTCATTTGGTATATTTGACATTTTTTTGAGTTTGTCTAGCCTTTACCCATATGCCCTTCTTATGGCATGAGTTTTAAATTTACCAATGGATGATCCTTTACTATTTTTGGAGACCCTAATTCACCTTGGTATTGTGCTATATTTGACCAACTATAACCCTAGTTTGACTTGTGCTTTCCTTGTTAAGCTACAATCCTAATTGCTTTTGCTATATTAGAAAATCGAAGTCAATTTCCTTTTTAAATTGAAATTTTGGCTGAAGCTTTGCATAAGCCACAACCATTCAAGGGAAGTCGATGGTTTTATAATTTATTCTTGGTGGCGTGGATTTTAATGGCGAATCATCTCTTGAATGCATGGAAGTTTATTTTTTAGAGGGGAAGTTGGATTGCGAGGACAACCATATTTGTGGTTGTCCTAGTGTTGTAGTGAGATTTTACTAGCAAGCCATTGAGCTAACAATGAAATGATAACAATTTTGACCCTATAAACTCGCATATGTTCAATCTTGAGGTTTTTTCAAGAGGCTTCTCTTCACAAGTGGCAATTTAGTGATAGTTTGTGAGTAGTTCATCTCATATTGGTCAATTGCTAGCATATCGATGCACATAATTTCTTTTTTTTTGTGACTAGAGGAATCAATAACTGCGCTGGTTTTGTACTGACGTGACATGGGGTTGATTTTCGCTGCTACCACTATAACCTTTAGGTGCCTATGTATGGCCCTTCCGCAGACACAGGTAAGTTGGGGGATTTGAACCTCAAATCTCTTGGCACATAAAACTTCATTTTTCGGTTGCGTGCCAATTGAGCTGCCCCCAACAGCGATGTCAATGTACTTAATTCACCCTAAAACAACTTTTTAGTTGTTTTTTTTGGTATGATGTGATAGTAGGTTGAGTTCACTATTGACAATAGCATTATTTAGCAAATGAATGTTTGATATCCAACAAGCATGGAAGGCGGATCTTCAGTTTGTCTCCATGCATAACTAGGGTGCACTTATTCTTTGTTCTCTTGCTCCTATAAACATAGTGTGGAGGGGGCTTGGACATGAGAGGAAAAAAAATCCGCCAAACAGTTTGTAGTGCAACTTCTTCATTCTTTCATTTGCAATCTTATTTCATTGTTTCCCTCATCACATCCATTCCTTGTTATGTAGCCAGTCTTTTAGTCATTATCATGATGAAAACAATCTTTTGATTAATATACAAATAGGGTTCAATTATGTGTCTTTGCAACTTTTTCAATCTTCTAGTTGAATAATCGTGTTTTATTACATGGTGTTGGTGGCCTTTGACCTTATTTTGATTACATATTCACTTAAGGTGTATATCCATTTTTTTCATTCATAAATTGTAGTTGGTTAATGAAAGTAAATATCCATCTTATTATTTTGACCAAAAGTTTACTGTTGTCCTTAATTGCTTATATGCAACTTGAGGACAGATTTGGTATACCTAAGAGGTAATGATCCAAGTGGATATTGGTGGCCATCCGCCTATTCCACTTGGACCCCCACCATTGTTTCTTTTAGTTTCCTTAATCACAACACAATTTATTATTTTTGGCAGTTTTTCGGCTCCTAAACTTCCAGAGATGTTTTGAGGCCCTAAACGATGTTTTTTTTGGAAAATGGGCAAACATAAATCTTTGACTAACATTTGTAGTCGAAAGTTGTAGCCCTCGGATAGATCTTTCTAACGAGGTATCATGTGCGTCAAACAGAGAGTGTATGTCAAAGTTACGACACCAGGAAGTTGATGTACCAATTTACCCCAACGGGGCCCACAGTTTTGTTACTTTATCTCCTAGGGTTAGTTTTTTTTGATGTTTAGGGTTTCCCATTGTTTCTTAATAATAAATAGGCCTTCAAGCGTCATTGTAACACAGTTTTGAGCAATGTTGCATGAGGCGGGGACGAAACGGGGACATTTTTTGGAAGCGGGGATGCGGAAGCGTCATTTTCCAAAAATCTAGGAAGCGAAGCGTCTGCTATATATATATATTTTATTTTTTTTGCATTTATACTCAAAACAAACATCCCAAATACCAAATTAGTTGTAGAAGACATGAAAACATGCATATATTTGCATAAATCAAGATAGATATGGCATCCATGACTCCATTGTAGTTACTAGTATGTACATCAATGATTAATTATTCGAACATCAAACATCTATATTCTAGCAATTACAAACATACATCAAATTTTTAAGCATATTATAAAACATAAAACATTTAAGCATATTATAAAACATAAAACATAGAGCATATTATGATAAATCTAGCAAGTGAGCAACTGTCAACATTTGTCATGTCCAAAATTCAAATAATAATGTTTACAAAATAGGTCACTTGGTCACTGCCAAGACAAAAAGGTTCAAATTCACAAGCCTACAAGTCTAATGATTAATCTATGACAAAAGTAGTAAATTGTGAATATATCTACTAATCTCTCCTCGTTGCACCACGAAGAGAACGTGGTGGCGGGCCTCCACGTGGTGGCAATGAAGAAGATGGTGCCTGTGGAAGTTGTGGCACTGAAACGGATGAAGATGAACCCGCTGTTGTTGGTGTTGAACCATGGAACCTAGGAACCAAGGGACCAGAGGCGGGTGACATCTCAACACGATCATCATCATCCTGGAATTGCTCAAAAAATTCATACAAAAAAAAACACTAGTTAACAAAAAAAATTAAAAGCATGAATTAGAGAAATGCTTTATAAGCAAAATTCATACCACAATGGACATACTTGGATAAGAGCATCCTCTAATTTCTCTAATCGCAACACTCCATCCTCCAAATTGGGCTCCTCTGGATTCCTGTCCCAAATCTTAAGGTCTTTATTAGTCTTTGCATCATCACAGTAATGGGACAACAATCACAAGTTGTAATGAACATAAACCAAGCTCTCTGCCCGGTCTAAACTCAACTTGTTCCTTTTAACACTGTGGATGAAAGAATAAGAGCTCCAACACCTCTCTGCAGAAGAAGTGTTTACCACCTGTGATAGCACCCGCAATGCCAAAGTCTGTAGAAGTGGAGTAGCCCCTCCATGCATGTTCCACCACTCAAGAGAAGAAAAAGTCTCTCGATCTCTAATTGCATGCATGCTCCCAAATGGACCAGTGTTAAGTGTATAGTTGCTCAACTGTCTCTGTACCATGGCAGCCTCCTCCTCATCAGGGACTAATTTACTTGATGCAATCATATATTTTTTGTGAACCTCTTGATCTTGGTGTGGTTTTCTCCTGCTCCCCCCCTAGGTGCTGGTGTTGAAAGCCATGATGGATGATAGTATTTAGGTGTCAAAACATATGCTAATGCATGCAATGGAACATTTAGCATTTCCCATCGGTTTTCCACCTCTGCACGAATATAATTGTACAAGGTGATATCTCTAGGCTCAGCAATGTCTTTAATCTGCCCCAACATGCTATCCATTTGCTCATACACCTCCCCAATTATTGGTCGATCTGAATCTCCAAGCTTGATCATGTAATAAATTGGTTTGGTGAATTGCAAAACATATTTAACCTGTGACCAAAAGTACATGTCAAGAATAGTGTCCTTGGCTGCATTAGCACCATCTCTATTAGTGTTAATTTCATCCCATGTTTCAGCACACACAATATTAGTTAAAGCTTGTCTCACCTTCACTAGCCGCCTAAAGGTGAGGTAATAACTGGCAAATCTTGTCTTTGCAAGTTTAAGCAACTGCAACTTGGAGTAAGTGCCATAGAAGTAGTTTACCCTTGTATGCCCTGTGATGAATTTAATGAGTTGCTTCCCTCTCCTGTAAAGCTCATTAATCCACCCACATTCTTTATGCTTCACAATATCATGCATCAAAAGGTTCAATGTGTGAACCAGGCACCCAGACCAAAAGATGTGTGGATGAGTACGCTCAATAATTTTTCTTGTTGCCTTACAATTTGCTGCATTATCTGTGATCACTTGAACCACATTATTCGGACCAACATCTTTGATTGATTGCAATAGGAGATCTGCAATGTTTTGGGAAGATGCACTGATGGAGGAGGAGTCATGACATGTAATAAACACTGCACCACTAGCAGAAACGCCAAGAACATTTATCAAATGTTGGTTTCTAATATTTGTCCACCCATCTGATGTAAAATGTGTCAAAGCTCTTTGAACCATTGATTTTTCTCTTTCTAATAACACTGTTCTAGCTTTCTCATAGTTGGGGGACTTGTATCCTTTTGGGGCTTCATTGATGGCCTTTACCATTTCATGCCAATAGGGAGAGCGAAGCAAATTGAATGGTACACTGCAAACACAAAGAAATCATACTATCTTTCCATCCACATCATCCCTCCCAGCAACATTAAGGAAATCCACTATTGTTCTTTTACCTCCATAGCTTCCAGAAGTACCATGAGGAGATGAGCTACCAAATCTAGAGGTTGCACTTGATTCATAATGAGTTTTTTGTTTCTTGCTTTTTTGTTGTGCAACCTCTTCTATTTGGATGTATTTTCTTCTTTGTTCAGTTGAAATGTTTGGGCAAATTTGTATCCCCACAAAACCCTTTTTATCATCACTGTCCATCACCCCACAAAGATGCCTCCTCACACAGGTATATGAACCACTAAATGGTTTTCCTCCATGACAACCACGAGGGCACAAAAATTTGTAGCTGCCACCACCCTTTCCCCCTTCAAGTTTGGCCACATAGGTCCACAAGGGTGTTAAGGCAGTGTTCCCCTCTAGCGTTTTAGTTTCCCCTTTAGGTTTAACTTTATCCCCTTCCTCTTCAAACCCTTCCTCCTCATCATACATTGGGTCACTCATATTGGGACCACTATCCTCTTGTGCTTCTTCCCTTCTATTCTTACTTCCCCTTGCCATCATTAAAACCAAAAGTGGAATGATACATAGAAGCCAAAAGAACACCATCTTGGAATATGGATATAGGTGGTGGACAATCTGCAACTAAATGAGCAAGTAGAAACAATGGGAAAGAGTAGAAGAGGGAGGAGAAAAAAGCAAGAAAAAATGTCAAAAAAATAAGGGAGTTTGGGGTGTGCACTTACCTCTTTAGCTCTTGTAGATGGAAGTCCTCCAAGCTCTCCTCTCTTCTCCTCTCTTCTCTTCTCCAAGCTCTCATAAACTCAAAGTGAGAAAATGAGAGATGAATGGGGGGTTAAATCCCTTCATTCCTCACCCTAACCTAAGGTCGACCCACCCCCAACAAAGCAAAATGCCAAAAAAAAACCGCTTTTTTGGCTGCGTGGCGGAAACGGAGGAAGCTGTACAGAATCACTCGCGATCCTTCGTTTCGTACTCCGAAGCATGATGCTTCATATGGTAGAAGTGCCGTACGAAGCGTGTTTCAGAAAAACCGAAACACGTTTCAGAAAAACTGAAAAGCGTTTCGGTCACACGCTTTCGAAATTTCCAGGAAGCGTGTTTATGAGCTCGAAATACGTTTCAGTTTTTCCAAAACGCGCTTCGTACGATGCTCCCCCCACACATTTGTATGGATCACGGATCGGGGTTTTGATCCGGGGGGGGGACGTTTCCTGCGACACTAGTTTAGAGGCATGTAGCCACCACATCTCTTCTCAGATATAAGCTACCATTGCCTGAGCTAGTTTATTTCCATTCTGTATGTAAACATATTTTTGTTCTTTGATGTTATTGAACTGAAGTTTTATTTTTGCTGCATCTCTGTGTTTATGTTTATACCTGTGTTTTGTTGCGTTCCTGCATAAGTCTGGTTCAGTGGTATTAGAGTAGTCTGCGCTTTCTCTATTTTTCTTTGCATGTCCCCAACGAGGTTAGGGTATAAAGAGTTAGGGCTTGAACCTTTGCAAGACCAACCTCACAAACCCTGATCGAGCATAAATTTAAACAAAAGAAGTGAGACTTTGGATTTGCGAATCCGAAGCAAGGGAAAGGCACCCCCAAACCGCAGAACAAAGGACAAAGCCAAGGCAGGGCGACCCAGGACAACCCGCTGAACCCGCAAGCAAAGAACAACACCACGAAGACAAAGGACACAGGAAAATGGTGTGAGTTCCATAAGAGCCCCACTCACAACACAACTTTTCCTGGTGTGAGTTCCATAAGAGCCCCACTCACAACACAACTAAGTGTCTAGCCAAACAATCACTAATGGACGAGTTGAAGGCTTCTGAATCAGATTCATGTTCCGACTCTGAGTCAGAACTTGACAAGGGGAATGACAAATGGAAGCAAATTATTGATGCGAAGCCTAGTGCCACTGTTGCCACCACCAAGATCCAAAAGATTGAGCCCGAAGATCTAGAGGAGGGGGAGCGACTCTTCCACTCACAATTGTGGGTGAACGGTTCTTTGTTGCAGTGCATTGTTGATAGTGGAAGTCACAAGAACCTCATTTCAATAGAGGTCGTGAAGCGGTTGGGCCTACCGACCACATCACACCCACAATCATACACCATCGGGTGGTTTCACAAAGGACGAGATCTTCGTGTTAGCCAACAGTGTTGCCTTCCCTACATCATCAAGCCCTTCACAGATGAGGTACTATGTGATGTTTCTCCTCTTGAAGTTTGTGATGTATTATTAGGCCAACCATACTTGTGGAAGCGTCATGCTGTGTATGAATCTAGGCTTTACACTGTTATTATTACTTTGGGCAATAAGTTATACAAGATACTTGAGGTAGCACTGCCTACTACCATCTCTTTGATCTTTGTGAAGCAATGCAGTAAGGTCATTTCCCAGGCCGAAAAATTTGTCTTCTTTATGATTCGCCCTCAGGGAAAGAAGAAGATTGTGGCCACATCCACAACCTTCAAACAAGGCTCCTCCACATGACAACAACAAATGGACAAGGTCATGGAGGAGTATAGGGACATCTTCACCTCACCCACAGGAGTACCCCTACACTGTCCGGTCAAACACTCCATTGATCTGACCTTGGGCGTGCCGCTACCCAATAGACTGATCTATTGACTTTCTGTTTTGGAGAACGATGAAATCAAGAGGTAGATTCCAAAGTTGTTGCAGAAAGGGCAAATAAGGCCAAGTTCATCACCTAGTGGGAGTCCGATCGTGTTGGTACAAAAGAAGGATGGGACCTGGAGACTCTGTATTGACTATTGGACACTGAATAAGATTATGGTCTGGAATAGGTATATAATCCCACATATTGATGACCTCTTGGACGAACTCAAGGGGGCCAAATATTTCAGCAAGATTCACTTGAAGTTTGGTTATCACCAGGTACCAATCGAACCCTCCGATGTATGGAAGATCGTGTTCAAATCCAAAGAGGGCCTTTTCGAATGGTTGGTCATGCCTTTTGGGTTGACGGATGCCCCCACAACCTTCATGAGGCTGATGGACGACATCTTGCAACCCTTCACCAACTCCTTCGTTGTAGTGTATTTGGACGACATCCTGATCTTCAACTAGAGTTGGGAAAAGCACCTTCACCATATTCGACATGTCCTCTAAACCCTGGGTCAACACAAATTGTGTGCTAATTTGGAGAAATGCACTTTTGGTATGACCCATGTTCAATATCTGGGGTACACCGTTGACGAATGGGGTTTACATGTGGACCCAACCAAGATACAAGTTATTTGGGATTGGCCAACCCCAACCACTCTAATAGAGCTCTGCAACTTTCTGGGTCTTGCCAATTTCTACCGCAGTTTTGTGTTGGGTTTCTCTCATATCACTTGGCCTTAGAGTCAAGTCACAAAGGGGAGAGCGAAAACAAAGTTCTTGTGATGTGAATCCCAACAGAAGGCATTTGCCGAGTTGAAGCGTTGCCTTTGCTTTGCACCATTGCCAACATTACCATACCTGGAACAACCATTTGAGATTGAGACAGATGTCTCTGACTATGCTATTGGTGCAATTCTTAGTCAGCATGGGCATCCAGTGGCATATCACAGTGAGACACTTTTAGACATAGTTTGAAAGTATCCCACCTATGACAAAGAGATATATTCCATTGTGCAGGCTTGCTGACAATGGAAACATTACATTCTGGGGAAGGAAACGATCATCTACACAGACCACAGACCTCTGCAATGCGTACTAACACAAGGAAAGTTGCAGAATAATTGCCATTAGAAGTGGTCCACATACCTGCAACAGTTCCATTTGAACGTTAAGTACAAGAAGGGAAGCACCAATAATGTTCCAAACTGCCTCAGCGGATCGCTGGTCATGGCGCTGGCTACTGTGCCTGACTCTTGTGGACATGAGACTTCATAGTGGCCACATCGTTACAAGAGTGATTTGGAATTCGATACCACATACCAGATGCTCCTGGAGCAGGTTCCAGACTTTCACCTCCAGGACGCACTATTATGCCACTTGGGAGACCTCTGTGTACTGTCAAGCGAACGTGCCAAGATGATTTGGGAGGCGCACTACAGTGGAGTCACTGAACATTTTGGGGTAGAAAAGACAGTGGTGGTACTACAAAAATATTTTAATTGGCTAATCCTTCGACAAGATGTTGGGAAGTACATCAGATTTTGCACTGTCTGCGTTATTGCCAAACCTACAATCAAGAAGCAAGACCTATATACTCCTCTTCCTACTCCTAACTGGCCTTGGGAATCCATCTCCATGGATTACATGTCGGGCCTTCTTTCTACCAAGCATGGCAACGACTGTGTTTTCATGGTCGTCGACAGATTCTCTAAGATGGCCATTCTGGTGGCCTGCAAGAAGACTATTTCAACAGAAGCCACTGCCAAACTCTTCTTTGAACGAGTATGGTTACACTTTGGGATCCCACAATACATTATCTCAGATCGGGACAACTGGTTCCTAAGTGCATTCTAGTCAAGCCTCTGGTCATTGTTGGATAACAAGCTCATGAAGTCCATGGCTTTTCACCCCCAAATTGATGGCCAAATAGAGGTCGTCAATAGGATGATCGTGCATATCTTGCGCATGTACAACTTGAAGCACCCACACACATGGGATGAGAGCATCCCCTATGTCCAACACCACTACAACAAGGCTCTTCACAGCTCTATTGGCCACAACCCTTTTTCGGTGGGACTGTGATTCCAACCACTATGTACCATTGATGTTGCCATACCATTTGTAGCTACTCAGGCAAATTTGGTTCATGTCCAGTCCAACGCTGACAGGGCTAACAACTTCATTGAGCACATCAAGCACATTCGCTAGCAAGTCCATAACATATTGGACAGAGCAAATGCAAAGTACAACCAGCGTCATGATCAACATCGGATGTCACACAAGTTCCAGGTGGGTGACAAAGTTTGGTTACATTTGCAGAAGGAGTGCCTCGTTGTGGCCCACCACAAGCTTCGCCTGCTCCGATATGGGCCTTACACCATAACTAAGGCTATAGGAGCCAATGCTTTCGAGCTCAACATTCCACTGTTCCTTGGCCTGCACCCAGTGTTCAATGTGTAATGTCTTCGACCATACTTTCCACCATTACTGGACACATAAGACATTGCAGAACAACTCACACCAACAAAGTTAAACCCAAACTGCATGGAACATGCCACAACTGATCAGATCATGGACATGCAGATCAAGACCACTTGTCAGCAGAATATCCCATTGTATCGGGTTATCAAAGCTGGCAACTTTTGCACCAAGGCAAGTGGCTCACCAGGGACCAAGTTCAACAGAAGTTTCCCCATCTTATGGAGGCACTCAACGCAATGGGGACCATTACTTCTTGAGGGGGGAGGATTGATCCAGGTGGATATTGGTGGCCACTGCCTATTCCACTTGGACTCCCACCATTGTTTCTTTCAGTTTCCTTAACTACAACACAATTTACTATTTTTGGCAATTTTTCGGGTCTTGAACTTCCGGAGCTGTTTTGAAAACATTCAAATGTGAATCTTTCGCTGACGTTTGCATTTGAAAGTTTTAGTCCTTGGATAGATCTTTCTAACGAGGTATCGTGCGCATCAAATGGAGTGTATGCCAAAGTTACGACCTCTGGAAGTTGATGTACCAATTTACCCAGACGGGGCCCACAATTTTTGTGGAAGAAAGCGTAACTAGGTTCGGTCTCCATAAATGTACTTTTGATATTTGTGTTTATACAAGAAAATAAATATTATTTTTGTTATATTTATCAATGAGTTTCTTGCTCATTGAAATAGGTCTAGCACATGTCAAAGTGCTATAGGTAAGTCAAAGAGTCAAAAGAAAATGTTGAAGACCCTTAAGGGCATGTTACACTATGTATACATTTGTATAAGAGTCAAAGATATCCCTCCAAGCAAAGTCACAAGTCCTCCATACAACGACATCACCAAATGAGGCAAAAACGAAGTGAAAAAGTCAAGTCGGCCTTAAGTCTTCAAGTCGGCCTCAAGTCGACCTAAAGGAGGGACAAACCTCTATATATAGAGGTTGTCCACTCCTCCAATGACAAGCAATCAAGTCTCTGAAATCAGTGAGATAAGAAGCTGAGAAAAGGGTGAAGAGAGACGAGCATAAGGAGCCTCTAGTGGAACGAAGGAGGAGACAAAACCAAAGCGTAAAGGGCTGTTCTAAGGGTAGATTACAGTCAAACATGCGAGGAAAGGAGGGCTGTCTACGGTCACTACAACAGCAATATCGTAGTTGCATATTTATCTTTCTTTGGGCTAGAAACTTAGGCCTATAAGGCCTCCCACTAGAGCGAAGAAGAGGCTCTCCCAAGCGAAGGAAAAATGAGTCTCAATAGACATCCCTATCAACCCACGTGCTTGATCTTGCCTATTTTCCCATTTGGCTGCCTTATCTTCATCTTTCGGTTTGGTTTCTTAGCCTGAGGCTATTCTATAAATACCTTTACTTCTAAGTAAATCCACAATGTAGGACCACCATTGGAAGTAGTTGGTGCTGTCAAGAATAACTTGGCATGGACTTTCCATTTTAATAGAAACTAAAGCTTTATATGCTGAAAATAAGTGTTCTAATGGAAAGATCTCGAAAAAATAGGCTGATTAAAAAAAACAGTTTTGAAAATGACTTCCGGATGAAGAAGTTATGGCTTTTTGAAGAAAAGTTGTTGAAGATGCCGACAAAGTGCGGGAATGTGCAGAAATGAATGATAATGTTATATTTAAAAAATTCTGCCCCCTTTCCAAACTTAATGTGCGGAAATGAATGATAACATGTAGGAATTTACAGGGTAAGTTCCTCAGACAGAACACCAAGGGACACCGCTCACAAACAGATCACAGATCAATACACCAATATTGTTGACGTGGTTAAAACCCTCTAAGAGGGAAACAGTCCACGACCTGAGCCAACATGGCCATAAAAGAATGAAACAACTAGAAGTGGACCACATAAATCACTATGCACAAGCTGTGAAAGGTTTGAGGCGTGCCAAGAGGCACGCCTCAACCCCTTCACAACTTGTGCATAGTGATTTATGTGCTCCACTTCTAGTTGTTTCATTCTCTGGCTACAAGTATTTCTTAACTTTCATTGATGATTTCTCTAGACGCACTTGGGTATACTTCTTAAAACTCAAGAGTGAAGTATTTAACATGTTTTTGGCCTTTAAGGCCTTTGTTGAAAAACAATCTAGACATCAAATTTTTAAGCTAAGATCTGATTTGCAAGATTAAGAAGACCAAGGTGTAAGAGTTTTTCTTGTTCTCTTATTAAAGAATCACAAAAGGAATCAAAGGAAGGGGACTTATAGTCTTGTCCTTGAGAAATGAAGGCTTCTCTTGTAGAATGGAAGGTGGAAACAAACACAGAGTAGGCTGGTCCCAACTTAGTAAGAATGGAATAGATAAGGTTACCATCTTCTTTCTTAACCTTAACACATTCCAAGAGAGTTTTAAGGGTTTTGAACTTGGACAGAAAATCTTCAATGGAAGAAAAATTATTGGGGTCCAATGTAAGCAATTCATTTTCGAGTTGATGGGCTCTAAGTTCATTTTTAATTCCAAAACTTTTAGTGATCTGTTTCATTTCTTCATCGGGAGTATCAAGTTCTGCGATATGGAATCGAAGGTCTGGAGAAATAGACATCCCTATCAACCCACGTGCCTGATCTTGCCTATTTTCCCATTTGGCTGCACTATCTTCATCTTTCGGTTTGGTTTCTTGGCCTGAAGCTATTCTGTAAAGACCTCTACTTCTAAGTAAATCTACAATGTAAGACCACCATTGGAAGTAGTTGGTGCTGTCAAAAATAACTTGGCATGGACTTTCCATTTTAATAGAAATTGAAGCTGTATATGTTGAAAATAAATGTTCCAATGGAAAGATCTCGAAAAAATGGGCTGATTAAAAAAAAATGGCTCTGAAAACGGCTTCCGAATGAAGAAGTTATGGCTTTTTAAAGAAAAGTTGTTGAAGATGTTGACGAAGTGCGGGAATGTGCGGAAATGAATGATAATGTTATATTTAAAAAAATCCGCCCCCTTTCCAAACTTAATGTGAGGAAATGAATGATACCATGTAGGAATTTATAGGGTAAGTTCCTCAGACAGAACACCAAAGGACACTGCTCACAAACAGATCACGGATCAATACACCAGTGTTGTTGACGTGGTTAAAACCCTCTAAGAGGGAAACAGTCCACGGCCTGAGCCAACGCGGCCACTTCAGGCAATTTATTAATAAAAGAATGAAACAACTGGAAGTGGACCACATAAATCACGTAAAACTCAAGAGTGAAGTATTTAACATGTTCTTGGCCTTTAAGGCCTTTGTTGAAAAACAATCTGGACATCAAATTCTTAAGCTAAGATTTGATAATGGCGGAGAATATGTTAACAACAAATTCATCAACTTTTTCACTGAGAATGGAATTCAAATGCAACATACTGTTCCATATACTCCACAACAAAATGGTGTAGCTGAAAGGAAGAATCGCACCTTAAAGGAAATGGCTAATTGTATGCTTCAATCTAAAGGACTTAGTCTTAATTTTTGGGCAGAAGCAATTAACTGTGCAAATTACATAATAAATCGCACTCCTACTAAGGTTTTAAAGAATATTACTCCAGAAGAAGCACGAAGCTCAATTAAACCAGCTGTAAGTCACTTTCGTATTTTTGGAAGTGAAGCATGGGCCCATATTCCAGATGAGAAACATAAAGCCTTAGAACCTAAAAGTGAAAAATGTATTTTTGTTGGATATTCTGAAGATGTCAAAGGATATAGACTTATTCCACTTAAGTCCAAAAATGTTATCATTAGAAGAGATGTAAAGTTTGCTGAAAATATATCGGCCTACGAGCCTAGTTCGGCGGATGTGCCACCTCTCTCTATCTATTCTACTTTTGAAAATATTTTTTCTTCAGATGTTAAAGCGAGGATGACAATCCTCCCCCACCTTCTTAAGATCCTCCTTCAGCTCCTCAACTTCCAAAATGGGTCCGTGCTACTTGGGATGCAGCAGGCGCTCTTGCCGGTGATCCTACAGATCAACGACGTACACGTTCTCAGTTCGATAGAGTCTCTTCTTTACTGGCTCAAGCTTTAGCGAATTATGATCCTGACACCTTTGCAGAAGCTTCAGGCCATCTAGATTGGGACGCAACTGTGAATGAAGAATATCGTTCATTATTGACAAACGATACATGGGATCTTGTTCCTCTACCAAAAGGACGAAAACTTGTTAGATGCAAATGGGTTTATAGAACCAAGTATGGACCAGATGGAAAAGTTGATAAACATAAAGCTCATATTGTTGCTAAGGGTTTTTCACGAGTTCAAGGCATTGACTATACTAAAGCCTTCTCCCTTGTTGCCAAAATCAACTCCCTTGTTGCCAAAATCAACTCTATCTGCCTTGTTCTTTCCCTTGCTGCCTCTTTCAAATGGGAAGTCCATCATATGGATGTTAAATCTGCCTTCTTGCATGGGGACTTGCATGAAGAAATCTATATGGAACAACCTACTGGCTTTATACAAACAAACTCCGGCCTTGTATGTCGACTTAAAAAATCCTTTTATGATCTCAAGCATGCTCCTCGGACTTGGTATGCCAAAATGGATAGCTTTCTTTTAGAAACTGGCTATTCTAGGTGTCATTCTGACAATACTGTCTACACCAAGAAAGTGGGCAAGTCTCTTATCATTCTTGTTCTTTATGTTGATGATCTTATCCTTACTAGTAGTGATCCCAACCTTATAAACCATGTGAAGTCCAGCCTTAAAAAGAAGTTTGAAATGACAGACTTAGCACACTTGCATTATTTTCTTGGTCTTCAAGTCTTGCAATCCAAGGAAGGTATTTCCCTTTCCCAGTCCAGGTATGCCTGTGATCTTCTACGCCATTTTCACATGGAAGACTATGAGCTAGCCCCTTCTCCCTTTCAGTATGGAGCCAAACTTTCAGTCACTTGTACTTCCCCTGAAGTTGATGCTACCCGATACTGTCAACTTGTAGGAAAACTTTTGTATCTGACCCATACTTGTCCTGACCTTTCCTTGACTATTGGCCTTATTGCTCGGTTTATGCAAAACCCACATGAAAGTAATTGGAAAGCAGCTAAAAGAATACTTCATTATGTTCGAGGTACAATTTAGTTTGGGATTCATTACAGTGCAGAAGCATCCCTCTATTGGTTGGTTTCACTGATTCTGATGGGCCGGTGACCCTGATGATCGGAAGTCTATTGCAGGTTATGTGTTCACTCTTGGTTCAGGACCTATTACATGGCCTTGTAAGAAACAAAGTGCCATTTCTCTTTCTTCCGCAGAAGCAAAGTATCGTGGTGCCGTAGAAGCTAGTAAGGAAGCCTTGTGGCTTCGTCAGATCCTGTCAGAGTTTCGCTTTCAGCAGCAGCATCCAACTACACTTTGGTGTGATAATCAAAGTGCCATTCAACTATGCAAAGATCCAATCCAACATCAGCGCAACAAACACATTGAACTGCACATGCACTTCATTAGAAAGCTCATTCACAACCATGTTTTTGAAGTGCTATATTGTTCAACAGATGATCAAGTTGGAGACATCTTTACAAAGGCTCTCACAGAGGCGAAGTTTACTAAACTTCGATTTATGGTTGAAGTTCAGGAAGTTGTCACTAAGGGGGGATAGGCTCTAGTGCCTCCTTCCTTCTCCTATTGTGTCATATTTATACATCCTTCAATCCTATCCCAAGTTGTTCTTAAGGGGGGATGTTAGGATATTCCGACACATAGGAAATAGTTAAGTATAACTTGGTCTAGTGTAGAGTTAGGTAAAGTGTGTTTCTTTACTATGTACTTTTGTAAGTTACAATCCGACAGTCACGATATGTAGTGATCCGACAGTTCATTCTCTCCTTGGTATTATCGACACTTGATCCATGGCTTAACACCCGATTGGTCCATGATCTCTATTTAAAGAGCATGGATGGTCATTTGTAGGGTAATCGTTCATGAGAGAAGCTTATGTGAATTTTCATTCTTTTATTAATAAATTGCCTGAAGTGGCCGCGTTGGCTCAGGCCGTGGATTGTTTCCCTCCTAGGGTTTTAACCACGTCAACAACACTGGTGTATTGATCTGTGATCTGTTTGTGAGCGATGTCCTTTGGTGTTCTGTCTGAGGAACTTACCCTGTAAATTCCTACAAAAAATGAGTCAAATATACAAGGAAGCCTCCCACACATGCAAGAAACTAGGGCTGCAATGCTGTCATATTAACTCTGCAACTACACATCAAGAAGAAGCTCGGTTGGACGAGAGAAGGAAGATATCTTCATAGGTGGAGGATCTCACTAAGTATCAAAGATAAGTATATCTTTTAGAGCTCACATAAACAAGGTCTATCACCAGTTGCCAAAGGAAGAAGGAGGATGAATTGCCGGAAGGAGGACGAAGTGTCGGGAAACAAATTGCCAGAAGAAGGAAGGACTTGACTTGTGCTTGGAGGACGTTCTTGTCAAGGGTCTAGGGTTTGGCATTAATCAATAAGAAGCTTTAATAAGAGAAATTTACGAAAGGGTTTTCCTCTTTAAGAGAGATAGGTTTTGCCCTGGCAGAGAGCCAATATCTTGTGTTCTTGTTTCTTGTGTTTTAGTAGCAGTTTGATGAAGTAAACACATATTCAATAATAATAAGAGAAGAAGATCAAGCTAACAAGTTAAATTGAAAAAGTGCTTCACAAATTGTTATCAAGTATAGAAGAATCCTACTATATCTTATTTTCTTAGATTCTTCAATAGTTTTGGTGCTTCATCTCCTCGGGTTAGGTTTTGGATGTTTAGGATTTTCCATTGATTCGCAATAATAAATAGGCCTTTGAGCTTCATTGTAACACAGTTCAGAGGCATGTAGCTGCCACATCTCTTCTTAGAGATAAACTACCATTGCCCAAGCTAGTTTATTTCCATTCTGTATGTAAGCATATTTCAGTTCTTTGATGTTAATGAAATGAAGTTTTATTTCAGCTGCATCTATGTGTTATGTTTATATCTGTGTTCTGTTACGTTCTTGCATAGGTCCAGATCATGTAATATGGGGTATCCATGGAGGTAACTAAGGGAATAACAATAGTTAGTTGCTTATGTATTGTTATGTATGGAGAACATTTCTAGTAAATAAGGTCCATAATGTGGAAGTAATAAATGTAAGAAAGTTCACTAGAAGGTTCCGCCTACTAGAAAGTTCTTTAGAATGTTCCTACGAGGTAGATGGTATAATTAAAGAAGTATAGGCAATGTAACGAGGTATGGTGAAATATATTGTAATTGTAGCTAACAAATATTGTTTGTTTGAGAAGTGTTTCTTTTCTTAAGAAATATTACATGTTGTTACACTACCTCGGGGGTTTTGATATTAATAAAGTGTGGAGAATTTCTATCTTATCATTGAATATTTTATATGTGATTCTATTTCTAGATTTATTGAGTACATAACATTTGGTATTTGAGCTCTTTTTTCGGCCACAAAAAGATCTCTCTCTCTCTCTCTCTCTCTATATATATATATATATATATTTTAAATTCTACTTTGCAAAATTTTCAAGAGAAAAAAAGGCCAGTGAACTTTAGATTAATATCTGAAACTTTTGAGAAGAATTTGAATAAACTTTCTGGATGTTGAGATCCCTTTGGAAAAATAACCATTTCAAAAGAAAAAATGTTCAAAACAAAGCCCGGGAAGTGGAGATATTGCTGATTTAAAATAAGCTATTTTAGGGTTTTTCCTATGACTCCCATAAGTGATTTTCTTTAAAACCTAGTTCTCTTTTTCGGGTCTCAGAGCATGTTGTTTTTTATTGGAAAAGAGGATGGTCCTAGTATTGAAGAATACTTAAAGTCCTAACAATCACTATGGAAAAAGAATTGGAGAGTTTTGTTCCACTATAGTTTCAAAGAAAATGTTGCCATATAGTAGAGATCGTTGGATTTTTGTAAGATTAGGGCCATTTCTGAGCAATCGTGGAGGCATGAGTTACTCTTTTCCTCATTCTGCTTTTCCCACCCCTCTGGTGTACCTTTTAATTTAATGATTTTTTCTTTTTTGCATAACCTAGGAGACTAAGGTTGCTTTATGCTTTCCCAATACCCCTTACAAATGTAGCAATTTCTTGCTCATCGGCGTTGGGACATTCAAAAATTCCTTTTAGATGTAGCATGAAATGCTAAGGAACTGGGTGATGGCTATTAGGGGAAATGCTAAGGAACTGGGTGATGGCTAATGAGGGGTTGGAGCTCATGCTAGGTTTTTTCCCATGTGTTTATTATGTCCCAACCATCTTTTGTATTTTTCTTTTCTTTTATTTTGGCTTCATACGTTTTTATCATTCTTTCTTATTGGGGATTTTTTTTGGACCCTGACTTAGAGATGAGGATATAAGGTGCTATTCCCAATGAAAAATGATGATCAAAGCCAAGAATGGATGTGGTCAGAATGGATTACCTTGGGCATGCTACCTCAGTCAGTGCCTCCTATTAGTATGAAAGAAGGACCTTAGGGGAGGTCACATTGGGTGACTGGAAAGGGGCAAAGGATATCATCCCAGGCGAAGCATGGGAAAAAGGGTACAATTCCAATGAAAAATGATGATCAACCCCAAGAATGGATGTGGTCAGAATGGATTACCTTGGGCATGCTACTTCAGTCAGTGCCTCCTATTAGTATGAAAGAAGGACCTTAGGGGAGGTCACATTGGGTGACTGGAAAGGGGCAAAGGATATCATCCCAGGCGAAGCATGGGAAAAAGGGTACAATCAGTAGTGGTCAATCTTCTAGCTTGGTTTGTGATCCACATTAGTATGCCCCCAAAACATTAAATGAAGATACATGATTACACGAGTGGTTAATGTACCTTCCGATAGACGATCCACCTTTCTTCAAGAAGGATGCTAGATGGGAGAGAGTATTGACTAGAGCATAAGTGGAGCATTGTGATGTAAAGCTATTTGTGGGACATCATAGGGTTGTTGACTGGATGGTTGACAAATGAGGTCAATTTTTTCTCTTACGAGTTACCCACTTTTGGTGGGTAATAGGAATGTTGAGATTAGTAGCTTGGGAGGTACTCCAAACCCCAGGGTTCAGGGTAGTGGAGGAATTGGTACCACAAAAGGGCTTTGTGTGTTACGAACCCAACATGTGGGCTTCACACCGACGCTGGTAGGTGTGAATCCATGAGGAGATTTGGACATTTGGCTTTTGGAGATTGTAGGGCACCCTTAAAGGAGTAAGGGGCCACTTGAAGTACCAAGAGAGGCCTTGTAGAAGTTCTGAAAATAATTTATTTATGTTTCATGTGGGCTTGCAACAAAGAATTCAAGTCGGCTTAGACTTAGTGATGCCCCCAATGGTTAGTTGTTGCATGGCGACACTAAATGATAGCAGAAGTGATAAACAGTGCATGCAAAACATGAATGGAGGATTGAGCAAACAGATCAACATGCATGTGGGTGAGGTCATTCGCCGGTTGGGCGAACGTCCATGCAAAACAATTTCATTTATGCGATAGCAGTGAGATAGCAACGAAAATTGAAACAGAGCTAGGACAAGCTAGAATATATGTAAATGACAGCAAGCGTTCAAAGAAATCAAGCAAATAACACTCACGCAAGTGAATACACAAAAAGCGACAGAAATTTTGAAAAAGACAAGTTGAGGCCACTTACCCGTGAATAACTGAGCCAGATGTGTTGAAGAGTCCTAGATGTGTTGTGGGATGTTAGAGCTCCAATATTGATGTGAATGAATGAACTCTGATGCGTCGAATAGCTAAGTTTGGTCTCAAGACGCGCATGCCACAAATCTAGGAAAAAGCGACACTTGGAGGAAAACTTCTAAAACAATTTTGCATGTAACTCTCAGCTGCTAAAAATAGCTCCCTGAATCATCGGATGTCTTTTGCATGTTGCCTCTTGCTATTCCGGAAAGATCAAGTCATGCATGCATGCAAGTCAAGTTTCCTCGGTCTCGGGTGGAACTGGTCAACTGGATTGTTCATGCATGCCAGTGCTTAACTGCTTGGGAAAAATGCGCATTCCTGATTGTAAGCTGGGCTGACTGCCCAAGGGGATTGTGCAATTTTCGGGTCCTACAGTTGACTGCTGCCCAGATTTGCGCAAATCCTGGGCTGAACTGCCTATTGATAGGAAAAATTGCGCAATTCTTGCTAGGAGGGTTGGCTGGCAGGATTGCACAATCCTGGAGCCCAGCAGCTTGTCAGAGGGAATTGCACAATTCCTGAAGGGAAAGGCTGGTTGCCCTCTAGAAATGCGCAAATTTCACTGGGAAGCTGCTCAGCCTGCAGCTGGACCAAGTCTGGGTGAGCAGCCTGTGAAGGGAAAAGATCAAACTGTGATCAACAGGCTGCCTTTGAGCAAGAAAGACACTGAAGCTTGAGGACTTGATGAAGCAAGGCAAGTTGTTGTGTAAGGTTGGTAGGGAGGCTCCAAACAGGCCAAGGAAAATTTTTGGAGGGTGGTTGTAGCCGCTACAACACTTAGCGACACACTGGTAGAACTCCAACTCTCTGTATAGACCTTGTTCGTGAAAAGAAAGTCTAACACCTCCGGAATTATTGTTCAGTTCTTAGCTCATCTTGGTTTCACACTAGCTTGATTGTAAGATGTAGCATCTGCGAAGCCCTTCGTCGATTGACACACATTCCAAGCCAAGGCAACACAGTTGTTTCGATTTGGGTTGAGAGGTATATAAGTGCATAAGAAGTATAGTCGTCAGAGTCTTAGTTTCATCTCTGGTGTTGCTCCACTGCCAGCAGGCTTCGACAGTACCTCGGTGGAGTCACATAAGAACACAAGCATGGCTCTGCTGCCAACGAGCCTGGTCAATACCTTGACGAAGTTACTTGCATCACCTCCCTGCGCAGGAAACCTTTCTCTTCTTTCGCCTTATTCATTTTTCATTTTGAATTTTTGACTTTTTATTTTTTCATTTTTTATTTTCATTGTGCATAACACTTATTCATTTCAGAGGTGGAAGAGGGAACCCGACTTATTGAGAGCAGATGAGGTTGTTCTAGCAGAGAAGTAGTTTATTATGTCTCTGATGTGCTTGTTAAGGTTTTCCCCCTCACCTTACTCTACTTGACTGAGCTGACAAGGGTTAACCCAAAAAAAACAATTGACTAGAGAAGGTGACAATAATGTTAATTTTTGGTATGTTCTATGCTAGAGCAATTTATTTGAATTTTCACAGTTAGCAATCACATCAGCATTACGATAAACTGCAGATAGAACATAAATATAATATGCAGAAGACAAGCCAAGACAAGAGGACACAAGATATGGCGCAAGCCAGGGACAAACCCCACAATGCGTGGGGAAACCCTTGATCAATTCTTCTTTTATTTTCTTCAAAGTTCAGCAGAGAAAGAGAGAGAGAGAGATAGTACATTTACAACATAAGTCGACACTTTGACTTATCTAGATCTAGCATTAGATCATTTCGTATAACGATGAGATCAGTTGAAGACATTTTGCTTCAACTGATTCTCAAGATGATGGCTTCTATCCATTTCATTCATTTGTTGCACCTTACCGTGTAGCATGTATCATCATGCTGCTCATGATCTCATCACTATGCTGCCCATACATCATGCTGTACTCCAAGTCACTACTACATGTCACAGAGATCCATATAACAGATCTCTAATCCTCTTTTTCATCACTGCGGAGATCCTCCTTATTTCAGCACCATTGGAGCCATTATTACGAAGATCTTCACTCTAGCTTCATATCAACGTGTTCCACTCATTGTGATATCTATGCTGTCATTGATGCACTAAGACAGTTATTATTGAAGTCATCATTATGTGGACTGTTGCAATATATCTTTGTCATCACTGTATATTTGTTGAGACAGTGAGTCTCATTACAACTTTATTATGCAACCCTTGTCACTGTTATACATCCTCAAAGACCAAGACATCAATCCTCTTTCTTGAGCACTGCTGAGATCATCATCTTGCTGCTCCTCTAACATCATTGCATCACCAAGAACTTCATTGTTGTCGCAATATCATTTAGTGTATCATTGTTACGCCATGGTTGCCCTTAGGATCTCTGCACCATAAAGACCACGACAACACTTCACTGTACTGCTTCTTTCATTATACTTAAACTGTAATAATCATGTTACTACTTCTTGTGATCCTTGTCATTGTGACTGCTTCTGAGATCATATTCATGTTGAGATCATTAGATCCGAATACAATGGAGACTATTGATATGGTATATCTCCTTTTTCAGGGATGCCGAGAATCAATGTCATCACCGAAACATACTTCATTAATCTGGTTATGCTGAGACAGTAATATATATGAAATAGAGATAACATTCAACATGACCTTCGTTGATCCGAGAGAGTAGATCCATCATTGCTCCCTTTGAGTATACCGAGACTGCAGCTCTTGATTTGATTGTCACTGCTTAGATTGCAGTAGACACAGTCATCATTGAAATTCTCTTCAACGAGATTATATGCCGAGTCTGAGACAGTATCTTCAGGATCACTGTGATCTCTATTAGGCCGTGAATATGATTAGCCTAGACTTCATGCCAAAACTGCATCCTCATCTGAGATCTTCTCTGGTCCATCTATCCGAGATTTGCACTTGCAATTTGAGAATGTATTTAGCCCAGAACTTGCCTCACTGCTGCGTCCTCATCAAAGTCATTACTGCTCCATACAACCGAGATCATAACTGCACCTAAAACCGAAACAAGGTGCAGTCAAACCCTACTGCGGCTCTGCTCCTATATGCGAAATTTCAGAGGCAAACGAAATTTTTGTTGGTCTTCATGATCAGCGTATTTCATAATCTGACCAGCGTGTAGATGTCTTCATAATCTGCGTGTAGGTCTTAATGACTAGCGCTATGACTGTGGCTCTTCCATTATGACTGCGGCTCTTCCAGGAGCAGATTCTCACGTTGACTGTGGCTTAGGGCAACATACAACAGCTAGGGCATCAGGGCATCACTTGAAGACTAGCGTATCACTCTTGGTGTCTCACTCCTCCCAAAACCCAAGACGTGGAGAGGAAGAGATCACTCAAGAATGAGTGTGTAAATGATATCAAATCCTCATCTATTTATACCACAACGAGGATGATGAATAGACACGTCGGTTGGGCTTCTAGAGCCTACATAAGAGCTGGTCGGCTTGGTAATAATTACATAAACAAAATAAATTCATATCTCCATAAATACTTATCGGAATCGGATGATCTTTGGATCAATCCTACACCTCTCGACGAGAGGGATCCAATAAAATTATCAGCTGCCATAAATAAGCTGACCCACATGGAGTTTTGCCCTAGTTGCCAATTTAACACTCCCTCTCAACTAGGGGGAACTCCATCTGCTGATCCATATGTCCGACTGTACTATCTCTGCCATCAGTGCCCTGCACTGCTCTGCCCATCTTTGCTCAGCTCTGCTGGCTCTGCTCTACTCTACTCAACTCTGCTGGCTTTGCTTAGCTCTGCTCAGCTCTGCTGGCTCTGCTAGCTCTGCTCTGCTCAGCTCTGTTGGCTCTGCTAGCTCTGCTCTGCTGGCTCTGCTAGCTCTACTCTGCTGAACTATGAAGAAGAAGAATTGATCGAGAATGTCTCATACCATTCTCCACTGACTCGAAGTCAGACTCAGAGTGCGTACCACTGGTCCCAGACCAGTCTCAACTGACCCAAAGTCAGCGTCATAGTAGGTAGCACTCGCACTGGTTCCATACCAGTCCTGCACTTACACGAAGTCAGTCTCGGAGTATGTACCACTGGTCCCAGACCAGTCTCAGCCGACCCGAAGTCAGCGTCATAGTATGTACAACTCCTACCACTGGTCCCAGACCAGTACTATTGATCCCAGATCAATGGAGGACATCCTAGCGTAGGGAGTACGGTATATACAACGATGCGTCCATCGGTAGTACTATGGTCCCTAACTTCATTTCCCTACTCATTGATCAGATGAGAGGTACTTCCCATGAGTCCCGGACTTCATGGGTAGGATGCCTCGACGGGAGAACTTAATCAATCCTGTCCTCATAGGAGAACACATCAATCCTGCTACAATCGCCATGGAGAACACATCAATCCAGGCCGCCATGGAGAACACATCAATCCAGGCCTCACAGGAGAACACATCAATCCTGCTACACAGGAGAGCGAATCATCCTGTTCCACAAGAGAGCGAATCATCTTGTCCCACAAGAGAGCGAATCATCTTGTTCCAGTGCGCACCACCAGGGGAGGGTGAGTCACCCTGTGGTCGTATGTTGCTCCAGTAGATTCTGTAAGCCCCACAGAGCTCCCAGAGCTCAATGTATGCAACATGCAGGACCCTTTTACAAAGGTCTCTTGATGACTCCAAGTCATTCGGGAAAATCACAAATTTGATCTTTCCCCCGGGGCTTTAGCGACCTGTATATCATCTCAGTGCGATGGAGCCTCCTTGCTCATCGACTTTCCATATCCTAGATATGGCAGTATCTGATGTCTGTCCGCTGGAGCAATTGTTGAATACAGGATTCCTCAATAATCGAAAACAGCTAAGAAATTTCGCAACCATGCAGCTTCATACAAGATCATACTCGTAGCCATGTATTCGGTCTTGGCGGTGCTTATAGTGACCGACTTCTGCTTCCTGCATCGAAGTAGAATCCAAAGAGAACCAACACT
This sequence comes from Pinus tabuliformis, assembly GCA_031772625.1. Taxonomy (NCBI): domain Eukaryota; kingdom Viridiplantae; phylum Streptophyta; class Pinopsida; order Pinales; family Pinaceae; genus Pinus; species Pinus tabuliformis. The sequence continues at coordinate 1,871,124,705 of CM062817.1, forward strand.
AAAAAGTGCTCTAATGATCCTCCACACTGCCTGCCCACTCATCATTCGAATAATCATGTGGTTTCATATTTTCGGCAGTGTATCTCAATCCATGAGAGATTGTGCCCCTGAAGATATCTCAGAAGATTCTTGGTACCAATCCAGTGAGGCTCAACCAAATATGAGCTCACCATGCTAACTGCAACACATATGTTCGAACGGAGGTTGTCCAAGAACATCAATGCGAATGAGTTTATGAAACTCAAAGGCATTTCCCAAATCTGGTCCGACATCATTACCATATAACTTCTGAAAGTTAAGATCCTCGAGGCAGTCACAAGCTTGCAGCTTATCTTCCCACATTCCGAATCCAACTCCCTTTGTCTCCTATAAATGAGAGGGCTTGCACCTGTCAGACATAGGCGCTGGTACGAGAGGTTTATCATCCACAACCTTCGAGTAATGGTTTGGATCGGTTTCACTCCTAGTGAATCTTAGCTGCATTAGACAGCTATCAATCCTCTCATACTATGCCCGAGGTGTTTTTCTTCAAGCCATAGAGGGCTTTCTTCGTCCTGTATACATGAGATTCCCGATCATGAGTCTCAAACTCCTCGGGTTGTTCCAAGCCTGTGGACCTGCTGCATGAGGGGAATGATACTCTTATAATATTTTCCTTCGGTACATTTCAAACATGTACCTTCATGCTCCTTTTTGAATTCAGGCATCCTAGTCACCATCTGACTCACAAACCTCTGGTGCTAAGTCAATGGACATGGTCCCTAGTGAACTTCCTGCAACTTGATACAACCCTGAACTCAAAAACATCTTTGAAATATCTATTTTCAAACACGTACCTTTCCATCGATAAGTGCCACCCTGTAACCTTTGACTTCCATTTCCGAGATGGACATCAGGTTATTCTTGCGATCAGGTACATAAAAGAGATTCCGGGGTTTCTTTCTTTCATGGAAGAGTCGACCATTCCCTTGATGACCTGCATTACCAGTCATTCCTCTGATTATTGAAGATGTCCCAGGAATCATTGATATCAAGAGATGTGTCTCTGCCATTCAGACACTCCTTTGCATAACGACCAAACTTATTTCAACAAGGCATCTGCCTTTCCTTCCACCTGTAGGTTTTAACCCTGTACAGAAATTACCTGCATACGAATTCTTAAACAAAGAAAATAAACAATGCGAGAGCATAACCCATAAAACACATATGCACAGAGATTTTTCCCTGGATCCCAAAACCGGGACTACCAGCTTGATTTTTCATTATGTTCCTTTCAATGTTACAATACATATTTATACATGCCGAAGCATCCAATACCATGGACCGAAAACCATCGCGTCCAATACCATGGACCGAAAACCATCGCGTCCAAAAAACATGTGTGAAAATCATGCACAAAACCATAGGTGGGTCCGCCCAACTTAACATATGGTCCAAAACCAAAATTTTCCGGGGCGCTGCCCCGGACCCCATAAAGTGGGGTTACGGGTCCCCTTCAAACCCCCTATTAACTACGTGGAAAGAATATAACACAACCCAACAATCTCCCACTTGTTGTTTTCTTTCTACAGGGGGCCACAAGAGAGCTTAGACATTTTTTCAGCCCTGAGATTCCCATTGCTTCTCTACACCAAGAGAACTTCTCAGAGCTCACAGATTTTGTCAATGCATCTGCAGTATTCTTCAAAGTGTCCACCTTTACCAGCAACACCTTTTTGTCTTCTATCATATCCCTCACAAAGTGATATTGAACATCAATGTGCTTTGTCTTTGAATGATAAGCAGGGTTCTTTGCCAAGAAAATTGCACTTTGGCTGTCACAGTCTATTCTTATAGCTCCCTGTACTAACCCCATACTTGAACACAATCTCTGCAACCAAACTGCTTCCTTGCTTGCATGAGTGGCTGCCATGTATTCTGCCTCTGTAGTTGATAGTGCCACTACAGATTGTTTCTTACTCATCCAACTGACTGCACCTCCAAATAGGTTAAACACATACCCACTTGTAGATCTTCTCTGATCCAGATCTCCAGCCCAGTCTGCATCAACAAAGCCATGAATATCCAACACTCTGCCCAATCCTGGTCTTCCTTGGTAGCACAAACCATAATCACTAGTGCCACACAAATACCTGAAAACCCACTTCACTGCTGTCCAGTGCTCCTTCCCAGGTTTTGAGATAAACCTGCTCAATACTCCCACTGCATGTGCAATGTCTGGTCTAGTACAGACCATTTCATACATCAGGCTACCCACTGCACTTGCATATGGAACACGGGACATGTCCTCTTCTTCTTCTTGTGTCTTGGGACACTGTTCAGCAGATAACCTCACAACTTTAGGAATAGGAACCTTCACCGGTTTACTATCCTGCATATTAAACCTCTGGAGTATTGTCTCGACATACTTCCTCTGGTTTAACCAGAGCTTCCTCTTTGACCAATCTCTTTTAATTTCCATGCCCAAAATATAGTTTGCAGCACCAAGATCTTTCATGTCGAATTTGGAGGACAATTGGGTCTTCAAATCCTGGATAATTTCTTTGTCATTTCCAACTAGCAACATATCATCCACATACAAGACCAGATAAATAATACGGTCACCAATTAATTTAAAATACACACGATCTGCTTTGCTTCTGGTGAAGCCAAGTCCCTGTATAAATGTATCAAATTTCTCATACCACATCCTTGGTGACTGTTTTAACCCATACAGAGACTTCTTTAACTTGCATACCAGTTCTTTCTTACCCTTCACGCAAAGCCTTCAGGTTGCTTCATGTAGATTTCCTCTTCCAAATCCCCGTGAAGAAATGCTGTTTTCATATCCATCTGTTCTACCTCAAAATCAAAAGCAACAGCAACAGATGAAAGTAATCTAATAGAAGTTACCTTGGCAACAGGAAAAAAAATATCACCAAAATCAATTCCCGGCACCTGGGAATAACCTTTTGCTACCAACCGAGCTTTGTATTTCTCCACCTTTCCTTCAGCATTTGTCTTCTTCTTGAACACCCATTTGCTGCCAATGGGTTTCCTTCCAGCCGGCAACTCCACCAGATCCCAAGCCTCATTTTTGTGCAAAGATGCCATTTCATCGACCATGGCCTCTTTCTAGAGTTTTCCATCCTCTGAATCCACTGCTTCCTTCACAGTTCTGGGATCATTATCAGTAACAGACAAAGCAAAATTTGAACTGAAAGCAGATGGACTATACCTTTCTGGCTGCCTTCTTTCTCGAACTGATCTTCTCACAGCCAGAGTTTGTGGCTCTTCATCTTCTGATTCCTCCTCTGCTGCAGAGTCTGATTCTTTCTCCTTTGGCTAAACTCTATCTTCTCAGGTTCCTTTGGTTGGACTTCATGTTGAATAACATCTTTTACCTCTCTGAACAACACATCTCGGTTGTACACAACCTTCCGTGTGACTGGGTTCCAAAGCTTATAACCCTTTAAACCATCCTTATACCCAATAAAGATGCACTTTTCAGATTTACTATCCAACTTGGTTTGTTTCTCCTTTGGAACATGTACATATGCATCACATCCAAATACCCTTAGATGTGAAAGAGAGGGTTTCTTACCAGTCCATACTTCTTGTGGAGTCTTATCCTCCAACGCTGATGAAGGTGATTTGTTGATCAGGGAACATGCAGTATCCACCGCCTCTGCCCAGAATTCCTGTCCTAACCCGGCACCACTGAGCATGCTTCTTGCCCTTTCCATCAACGTCTTGTTCATTCTTTCTACGACTCCATTTTGCTGAGGTGTATATGGAGTAGTCTTCTGCCATGCTATACCACACTTCTTACAAAATTCTTCAAATTCCTTGCTGCAAAATTCTCCACCATTATCTGTGCTCAGCACCTTTATCTTCTTCTCTGTCTGATTTTCCACCAGAGCCTTAAATTCTTTAAACCTGTCAAAGACTTTAGATTTCTTCTTAAGAAAATATATCCATGTATTCCTTGAGAAGTCATCTATGAATGATACATAGTACACAGACTTACTCAGTGATGGAACCGTCACAGGTCCAAACACATCACTGTGCACAAGCTCTAATATCTGTTTCGTCCTCTTACCACCAGAGGGGAAACTCACTCGATTTTGCTTCCCATATACACAATTTTCACGGAAATCAAAATCCAAAGAACTATTATTCATACCTTCTACCATACCTTTACCATGAAGTATTCGAAGGCCCTTCTCTCCAATATGTCCAAGCCTTTGATGTCACAACATGGTCTTCTCTCCAGAGACCACTAGATTCTCTACTCCATTTTCAGGAACAATAGAACTATGGCACCCATCAACAACAGTGCTACCTTGCAGCTTGTACAGAGTTCCAATCTGAACTCCCCGCATTAATATCAGTGCTCCTCGAACCATCTTGCAGGTATCTTTCTCGAACACCGTCTTTACACCTGCATCATCCAACTTGCTTACAGAAATCAGATTTCTGGCCAATGCAGGAATATGTAGAACACCTGGTAGTGTTCTAACCCTTCCACCTTGCAACTTCAACTTTACTTTTCCCCGACCAATGATTCTAGCTTTCTTATCATCTTCTAAGAAGACATCACCACCATCGTATTTCTCATACTCGCAGAACCACTCTCTATGGGGAGTGAAGTGAAAAGATGCACTTGAGTCAATCAACCATGCCTCATGATCTACATGTGTACTTGAAGAAGCCAAGTACACATCCCCACCTTCATCTGAGGTGGTTTTTGTCTCTGCAGAAGGAGCATCATCAGATCCCTTTCCTTTATCAGGAGCTTTAGATTTACAATCCCTTCTGAAGTGCCCTTCCTTTCCGCATTTCCAGCACACCACCTTTGTAGGTTTTCCTGGAGATTTAGATCTCCCTCTAGATTTAGATCTCCCACTCGATGACTTATTTTTGTTTCTGTTCTGGGACCGTCCTCGTACAGACAAGGCATCACCATTCTGGTTGTCCATATTTTTCCGTCTCATCTCCTCCGTCAGCAAGGCTGAGACTATTTCATCAAACTGCAAAACAGTTGCATTGCTACCTATTGCAATAACCAGACTATCCCACGAATCTGGTAGAGAACACAACAAACTGATGCACTTATCTTCATCTGAAATTTTAATATCTGATCCAGGTGGATGTTGGTGGCCACCCACCAACCCATTTGGACCCCCAAAACTGTCTCTTTCAGTCTTTTCAGTTTCCTAAATTGCAGCACAGTTTACTATTTTTAGCAGTTTTTCGGGTCCTGAACTTCCGGAGCCATTTTGAGGCCCTAAACGACGTTTTTTTTGGGAATCTGGGGCAACATGGGTCCATGGACCGATGTTGCCTCCCAAAGTGGTAGTACTCGGATAGATCTTTCTAACGAGCTATCGTACGCGTCAAACGGAAATCGTATGCCAAAGTTACGACCCCGGGAAATTGATGTACCAATTTACCCAAACGGGGCCCACAATTTGGCGTTTCATCTTCTAGGGTTAGGTTTCGGGATGTGAAGGGTTTTCCATTGTTTCTCAACAATAAATAGGCCTTCGAGCCTCATTGTAACTCAGTTCGGAATAGTTCAGAGGCATGTAGCCGCCACATCTCTTCTCAGAGATAAGCTACCATCGCCCTAGCTGGTTTCTTTCCATTTCTGTTTGTAAGCATGTTTCAATATTTTACAGTAATGAAATGAAGCATTATTTCCGCTGCATCCTAGTATTTATGGTTATCTCATCTCTGTATTTATGGTTATCTCTGTAATTTATTGCGTTCCTGTTTCAATCCGGATCAGTGGTATCAGAGCGGTCTGCTTTTTCTCTGTTTTTCTTTGCATGTCCCCAACGAGGTCGGGATATAAGGAGTTAGGGCTTGAACTGGTCGAACCTTTGCAAGACCAGCCTCGCAAATCCCGACGGCCTCCCATGGCAGATGAGAAGAAAGACGAGGGAGCAGGAGATCCTATCAAAATCTTGCTCGAAGAAGCGCTCGAGCGGCAAAGGAACGCGATGATGGATAGCTTTGTGCAAATCCTTCAGCGGCTACCCAGAGGCGACGCATCGGCTTCCAACAGCGACTCTGGAAACGCCACACCATTTAAGGTACAAGTTAATTTTGAAATCCCCATCTTCGAGGGTCAAAGATGCCGTAGATAAATGGTTAAATCTGCTAGATGGGTATTTTTCTGTTCATGAATTTTCAAGTCGGGAAAAGATCGTTTTCGCTCTTCTCAAAGCAGCCCCCCACGTCAAGGACTGGTGGGAAACCTATTGCGAATAGAAGGATGAAAGTACAGGCTCACTATTTTCAGCCGCACCCACTTGGAATGACTTCCGAGATGCCATCAAGGAGCAGTACTACCCTGTCGCAAGCTATGAGGACAAATACATCAAATGGACCACACTGCGGCAGGGACGAGACCAAGATGTGCTGGAGTTCACAAACATTTTTCATACCCTTCGCACACAGTTGGGTATCAAAGATACTGAGCGGCATATCGTACTCAAATACCGCGGCTGCCTACACAAGTACATCCAGGAAGAGATGGTGTTCTTGAACATCTCCTCACTCGGCACAGCATACCGATACGCTGTCAAAATCGAACAAAAGTTCAAACAGAAGAAGCGAGACTTTGGATCTGCAAATCCGAAGCCCAAAGGACAAAGCCAAGGTGGGGTGACCCAAGACAACCCGTCCAAGCAACAAGAAAAGAACAATACCACGAAGTCGAAGAAGGACACAGGAAAGTGGTGTGAGTTCCACAAGAGTCCCACTCATAACACAAGTGAGTGTCGGACCAAGCAGTCGCTGGTGGCTGAGTTGAAGGCTTCCGAATCAGATGCATGTTCTGACCCTGAGCCAGAACCTGACAAGGGGAATGGCAAAGGGAAGAAGATCATTGATGCGGATCCTAGCGCCACTGTTGCCACCGCCAAGATCCAGAAAGATGAGCCCGAAAATCCAGAGGAAGGGGAGCGTCTTTTCCACTCACAGATGTGGGTGAAGGGTTCGCCGCTACAATTCATTGTCGACAGTGGCAGCCAAAAGAACCTCATTTCAACAGAGGTCGTGAAGCGGTTGGGCCTACCGACTACACCGCACCCGCAGCCGTACAGTATCGGGTGGCTTCACGAAGGACGAGATCTGAAAGTTCGCCAGCAGTGCCGCCTTCCCTACAGCATCAAGCCCTTCACAGACGAGGTATTGTGTGATGTTACACCTCTGGATGTTTGTGATGTATTATTAGGCGAACCATACTTGTGGAGACGACATGCTGTGTATGAGTCAAGGCCTCGCGCTGTCATTATTTCTTTAAATAATTCATTATACAGGATACCGGAGGTAGCCCCACCTACTGCCACATCTTTGATCACTGCTAAGAAAGGCAGCAAGCTCATCTCCCAGACCAGGAAATTTATCTGTCTGGTTCACTCCCAAAGTAAGGGGAAGATCGTTGCTACATCCATGACCCCTGCAAAGGGTTCCTCCACGCAGCAGCAGCAACAAAGGGATACAGTCATGACAAAACACAGGAACAACTTCTCCTCACCCACAGGGGTACCACACAAGTTTCAGGTGGGCAACAAAGTCTGGTTGCATCGACAGAGAGAACGCCTTACCAGAACCCATCAGAAGCTCAGACCACTCCGACATGGTCCTTACAGCAGTACCAAGGCTGTGGGGAACAATGCTTTGGAGCACATCATTCCTCCATTCCTTTGCCTGCACCAAGTGTTCAATATGGACCATCGTCAACCATGCTTCCCACCATTACTGGACATATCAGAGATTGCAGGACAAGTTCAGCAGATGGAGGAACTCAACGCAATGGGGACCATTGCTTCCTAAGGGGGGAGGAATGATCCAGGTGGATGTTGGTGGCCACCCACCAACCCATTTGGACCCCCAAAACTGTCTCTTTCAGTCTTTTCAGTTTCCTAAATTGCAGCACAGTTTACTATTTTTAGCAGTTTTTCGGGTCCTGAACTTCCGGAGCCATTTTGAGGCCCTAAACGACGTTTTTTTGGGAATCTGGGATAACATGGGTCCATGGACCGATGTTGCCTCCCAAAGTGGTAGTACTCGGATAGATCTTTCTAACGAGCTATCGTACGCGTCAAACAGAGATCGTATGCCAAAGTTACGACCCCGGGAAATTGATGTACCAATTTACCCAAACGGGGCCCACAATTTGGCGTTTCATCTTCTAGGGTTAGGTTTCGGGATGTGAAGGGTTTTCCATTGTTTCTCAACAATAAATAGGCCTTCGAGCCTCATTGTAACTCAGTTCGGAACAGTTCAGAGGCATGTAGCCGCCACATCTCTTCTCAGAGATAAGCTACCCTCGCCCTAGTTGGTTTCTTTCCATTTCTGTTTGTAAGCATGTTTCAATATTTTACAGTAATGAAATGAAGCATTATTTCCGCTGCATCTCAGTATTTATGGTTATCTCATCTCTGTATTTATGGTTATCTCTGTAATTTATTGCGTTCCTGTTTCAATCCGGATCAATATCAACAGATAATAACTGACTTACCACAGTATTAAATGCATTCAGATGCTCTGTCACCGAGTCTCCATCTTTCATCCTTAGGTTATACAGCTTTTTCCGCAGGAACAGTTTATTCACCAGAGACTTAGATTGGTACAAAGTCCCTAACTTGACCCACAAAGCCTTTGCCGTAGCTTCCCCTGATACATTCAACAATACTGAATCCGAGACACACAATCGTATTGTGCTCTTTGCCTTCCGATCCAACTTCTTCCATTCTTCATCAGTCACTCCCGATGGTTTAGTACCCGGATCTACCGCGATCCACTGATCTTTATCCACCAACAGATCCTCCATCTTGAGTTTCCACAACTCAAAATTCTGACCATTGAACTTCTCAATCTCTATCTTTCCACTGCTCGCCATCTTCTTTCACCACCAGAATCGATCTCGCAGATCTCTCACTGAACAGGGTCTACCACAGGCCCGAGCGAAACCCCTCAGCAACAAAGGCGTCCCTTTGAAGCCAAAACAACTCTGATACCAAATGTAGGTTTTAACCCTGTACAGAAATTACCTGCGTACGAATTCTTAAACAAAGAAAATAAACAATGCGAGAGCATAACCCATAAAACACATATGCACAGAGATTTTTCCCTGGATCCCAAAACCGGGACTACCAGCTTGATTTTTCATTATGTTCCTTTCAATGTTACAATACATATTTATACATGCCGAAGCATCCAATACCATGGACCGAAAACCATCGCGTCCAATACCATGGACCGAAAACCATCGCGTCCAAAAAACATGTGCGAAAATCATGCACAAAACCATAGGTGGGTCCGCCCAACCTAACATATGGTCCAAAACCAAAATTTTCCGGGGCGCTGCCCCGGACCCCATAAAGTGGGGTTACGGGTGCCCTTCAAACCCCCTATTAACTACGTGGAAAGAATATAACACCACCCTTAGATCTGAACTTCCTAATGAAGTGATCTTTAGATGGGTCATCAGAAACTTCCGCTGCGCCATTTTGATAACATTCTCTGCTTCGACTTTACCCTAGGTGAATTATGAGGAATCCATTGATCCTTCTGTCTTGTCCCAACTGTCTTCGGTGATTGCTCTTTCACTCTTGCTTGGGCATTGTCTTCACCTCAGCTCTGATACCATGTTATTTTTTGGTATGTTCTATGCTAGAGCAATTTATTTAAATTTTCACAGTTAGCAATCACATCAGCATTACAATAAACTGCAGATAGAACATAAGTATAATATGCAGAAGACAAGCCAAGACAAGAGGACACAAGATATGGCGCAAGCCAGGGACAAACCCCACAATGCGTGGGGAAACCCTTGATCAATTCTTCTTTTATTTTCTTCAAAGTTCAGCAGAGAAAGAGAGAGAGATATAGTACATTTACAACATAAGTCGACACTTTGACTTATCTAGATCTAGCATTAAATCATTTCGTATAACGATGAGATCAGTTGAAGACATTTTGCTTCAACTGATTCTCAAGATGATGGCTTCTATCCATTTCATTCATTTGTTGCACCTTACCGTATAGCATGTATCATCATGCTGCTCATGATCTCATCACTATGCTGCCCATACATCATGCTGTACTCCAAGTCACTATTGCATGTCACAAAGATCCATATAACAGATCTCTAATCCTCTTTTTCATCGCTGCGGAGATCCTCCTTATTTCAGCACCATTGGAGCCATTATTACGAAGATCTTCACTCTAGCTTCATATCAACGTGTTCCACTCATTGTGATATCTATGCTGTCATTGATGCACTAAGACAGTTATTATTGAAGTCATCATTATGTGGACTGTTGCAATATATCTTTGTCATCACTATTCATTACTGCTTTATTATGCAACCCTTGTCACTGTTATACATCCTCAAAGACCAAGACATCAATCCTCTTTCTTGAGCACTGCTGAGATCATCATCTTGCTGCTCCTCTAACATCATTGCATCACCAAGAACTTCATTGTTGTCGCAATATCATTTAGTGTATCATTGTTACGCCATGGTTGCCCTTAGGATCTCTGCACCATAAAGACCACGACAACACTTCACTGTACTGCTTCTTTCATTATACTTAAACTGTAATAATCATGTTACTACTTCTTGTGATGTCGAGATCGTTAGATCCGAATACAATGGAGACTATTGATATGGTATATCTCCTTTTTCAGGGATGTCGAGAATCAATGTCATCACCGAAACATACTTCATTAATCTGGTTATGCTGAGACAGTAATATATATGAAATAGAGATAACATTCAACATGACCTTCGTTGATCCGAGAGAGTAGATCCATCACTGCTCCCTTTGAGTATACCTAGACTGCAGCTCTTGATTTGATTTTCACTGCTTAGATTGCAGTAGACATAGTCATCATTGAAATTCTCTTCAACAAGATTATATGCCGAGACTGAGACAGTATCTTCAGGATCATTGTGATCTCTATTAGGCCGTGAATATGATTAGCCCAGACTTCATGCCAAAACTGCATCCTCATCTGAGATCTTCTCTGGTCCATCTATCCGAGATTTGCACCTGCAATTTGAGAATGTATTTAGCCCAGAACTTGCCTCACTGTTGCGTCCTCATCGAAGTCATTACTGCTCCTTACAGCCGAGATCATAACTGCACCTAAAACCGAAACAAGGTGCAGTCAAACCCTATTGCGGCTCTGCTCCCATATGCGAAATTTCAGAGGCAAACAAAATTTTTGTTGGTCTTCATGATCAGCGTATTTCATAATCTAACCAGCGTGTAGATGTCTTCATAATCTGCGTGTAGGTCTTAATGACTAGCGCTATGATTGCGGCTCTTCCATTATGACTGCGGCTCTTCCAAGAGCAGATTCTCACGTTGACTGTGGCTTAGGGCAACATACAACAGCTAGGGCATCAGGGCATCACTTGAAGACTAGCGTATCACTCTTGGTGTCTCACTCCTCCCAAAACCCAAGACGTGGAGAGGAAGAGATCACTCAAGAATGAGTGTGTAAATGATATCAAATCCTCATCTATTTATACCACAACGAGGATGATGAATAGACATGTCGGTTGGGCTTCTAGAGCCTACATAAGAGCTGGTCGGCTTGGTAATAATTACATAAACAAAATAAATTCATATCTCCATAAATACTTATCGGAATCGGATGATCTTTGGATCAATCCTACACCTCTCGACGAGAGGGATCCAATAAAATTATCAGCTGCCATAAATAAGCTGACCCACATGGAGTTTTGCCCTAGTTGCTAATTTAACAACTAATTAGCGCGCAAGCATTGTGTTTACACCAAGGTTCACTTCAAAGAGTACGTATTTTCCTTCGACGTATCATGGACTAAGAGTAACAAATTCATCATACAGAGGCAAGATGACAGATAACCAAGTAGCAATAGCTGTACAAACCCTCTTGTACTTTACCCAGCTCGTTTCATGAGTCACACATGGTTTCATGCAAACTAACCTACGAACGAACGAAACAAACAACAAAGCAAAGCAAGAGCAGAAGTAAAAGTTTAAGCAAAACAAGCAAACAAGCAAGCAAAGCATGAAAGTTAACAAGCATGCAAGCAAACAATTGAAAGCAAACAATACTCCTACTCCTACACTAACAGTGCATAGCCCTGATCAAGTGAAGTGATACTTCCAATGTAGCCACCGGCGCATTGGTAGACCCATATGGTGAAGGCTTGGTCCGCTAGTAACCTAGTTATGCAGAGCAGCGTACAAGAAATATATAACAGTGAAGACAACCACATTTCGTGTTTCAAAGTGCCCACGAGACATAAGTGAGTGCATGTGCATGACGAACAGTCCATGGACTTATCATGGTGCTGTGTGACACTATGTGCAAATTTGAAGCAAAAGCACACTCTTGACTGAGACATGCAAGCAAACGAAAGAAACAAAGATAACTTGCATCGCGCACGAGTGCTTGCAATGTAAGACTCCTCCAATGCATGAGCAATGGGATCGTGCAGTTCGAGTGGAGGAAGTGTGATCTGTGTGTGAGATGGATCTTCAATGCATACAGATGAGTGATGAGGAGCCTTGGGTGATTGAACAATTTCATGATCGGAAGTGAGACTAACCCTAAGAGAGCGAGGACTTGACATAACCATCAGCTCGGGCTGAAGTGCCTCGACAGTCTTGGGTGTCTCAACTTCATCATCAGGTAGATCATCATAAACTGGTGGCTTCGAAAGATCAACTACGATAGATTCATGATCGTGATAAAAATGGATGCAAATGGATCACCACTGCCACGATCAGAAAAATCAATGAACTCATCCTCTGCGTTTTCCGAAAAGACAGACAAAGGATCAAGTGGATCTTCAATGAATAGCATATCCTCTCCATTGTCAAATGATGGACTAGCATCTGGTGAGTCCTACGAGTGATCAACAATGGGTGCATTCGTAGATGAAGACACACATACAAAATCATGGATGGCAGGTTCACCAAAGAAGCTAGGAAGGAACGAAGGGGGCTCGGACGGAAGGGAGTCATCCTTCGCCGAGTGTTGATGTTCAAGCTCCCACTCATAATCTTCATGAATGACAGCGCATGTTGTGCAACACCAACTCTTTCAGTGGGTTGTTCCTCGTTCACAACAAGTGAAGAGTCCAGAATGGACGAACATAAGACAACATCATCCCGAGAAACACCTGGGTGCGAAGACCGAGGTCGAAGAAAATAATGCATATGGGAACTCGAAGGAATCACAACCAACTCTACGCGAAAATTAAGTGGAGTGATGTTGGGAGGGTGTGAAGAATGAATAGATGTGCGAACATGATCCTCAACATCACTGGGCGATGGTGGAACTGTTGAATGAAAGGGAGGCGGACAATCCGTTGAGACAGTTCCTGCTCCCACATGGGATTATGCAGTTCCATCAACGAAGAAGGTTGAGTGAGGCTTGACATCAAGCTTTCTCTTGGGATGGGCAGATTTCTTAAGACAATACTTGAACCGGTCCCAAAGATAAGCGAACTTCATCTGGCTCTTCGGAGCTTGAAACTGTAAGTCATAGAAGCGCTGCCAAAAATCAATAATGGATTCATGCAGAGCGCTTCGTTGCTGTAACAGTTTCTGGTCAAGATGGTCTGGATCAAAAGGATGGAACGTGTCTTCAGTAAGATCACAAAAGTGCTCACATGATTGCACGGTGTCAGCGAGTAGGCTAAGCACCCAATGAAATGGGGATTCACGAAGTGTGAATGCAAGCAACAGACCAGCCTGTTCGTCAGTGAACTCATCTTCCTCATAAATCATGGAAAGGAAGTTATGTAAGTGCTCAGGCCAGGCCACTTCGCCTTCACCATCGTACGTGTGAGTGGACAAGAGATTGAAAAGCTTCCCCGAGATGGAGACATCTTCACGATTCGAAAAACACCTCGGGGGAAGAAGAATGCAAGATTCCATGAAAGATATGCAAAGGTTCAAAACTGGATGAGAGGACATTGCTTGTCATCAGGCCCTCCTTCTAGCGCCAGAAATGTTGACGGTGCTGGACCTACCAACATGTCAAGGGGATCTCCTCGGTAAGAAGTCCCAATTAGACCTCAAACCATTTGGTGTAGGAGTCCCAGCAGTGGGTCGTAAGGTAATGCCTTGACCGCGATGTCGCACAGAGGCAAGTAAGATACCTCTGTCAGTAGCAAGGGTGTCACTGATGCAGTGAGTCAAGGAATGAGTGTGAGGTTCCAACACTTCAAAAGGGGAGGAAGCTGAAGGTGAGTTCCAGGTTGAAAGGGCTCAGTCCCGACTCCCAACTCGGCTAGGAACACACAGCACAAAGGACATGCACAGCTTACGACAGAACAGTCGACACGGATGCGGCAGTCCCAACATACAAGGTAAGATAAAACAAACAACACTCACGGATCAGTCCGAGACGAGTGTGATGATTGATATAACAAGGTTCAGAGAAAGGTCTGTCTGGTGTCCGGCAGAGCAGTTGACATGGACGGTGACAACATTAACAACATATGCAACACATTAACAACAAGATTCATATAATTGCATGTGAATCAGTTGATACACAAGTAGGTAAGTTAAACAACATATATCATTAAGGCAACCGGAGCAGTCCAACTACTATAACAACATATGCATGAAAATGTGTTGGCTTTTATTATATAAAGAAGTGTAAGTCACAATCGTACAATACACCATGTAAACTTGCTAGTCTTATCAGTAGAACGTTACAGCCACATCCCCCTGCTCCTCCAAAGAGATGTATTAGCTCCGTGCAGTGGAGAAGCTAAGGTGCGTTACAACACTATCCAAGTGTTCTTCAAGATAGTCTTAGTAGAAGCTTGGCTGACCAAAAGCCTATACATTGAGTTATGAGGGACTATTTATAGCAAAGGGTGGGGTGACCCTTGACATTCCCCTTTGTGACAGTTCAACTACCCTCATGGCTCTTCACCTACTTTATGACTAATACATCCAACTGTGGGCACTTGACTTACACTTGACATGACTCAACATTACAATGCACATGTACTCATGTGAGACAACATGGCTTGAGTAAGCCTTGCAAGACATCACTGACACTCGGTCTGCTGTCATGAGACCAACTCTTTGACATGCTTGTGATGGTGAAGGTGGTGAGCTGATGCCAAGCTTGGTTGTCCGTGATGATGTGCATGCATCTCATGGTGACATCTTGTTGAAGCGAATTCTTTCCTCTGTTGCAACCGGTGCATTGGTTCGACCCCTTCCTCCAACTCGTCTGCTAACATGCGCATGGTCTTCTTGAGTATGGTTGAATCGGAAACACACTAATGCATAGTGTCCGTGCTGATCTCCAAGTGTGTGCTGGTGGTCGTGCACATCAACTTGACGAAGTACATGTTCAACGCCAGTTGGACTTGCTTCTTGTCTTCGCCTTGGTGAGTGTGTTAAACTGGTTGGATTGCATGCGTGTGCTCAACGACATGCATGCTGTTGGATCCTTTGCATGCGATCAACAACACTGCTCACCATGTTTGCTTTGTGTCAACTGCTGGGATAGATCCTTAACTTGCATTGGGTCAGTTTCATCCGTGAGTGCATGTTGTGCTCACAGTTGTTCCTGTTCATGTTCTTCCAGAGTCGCTGCTTCAATACATGCAATTCCTTCTTTGTTCTATTTTCTGCCTTTGCGTGATCTTCATGTCGTGTCGTCACTTCATAGCCTGAGTCTCCAAAGTTGCTTTCATTATTAGTGGATCTGCTTGATCTCGCAACTTTGCTCCGTTTCTATGTTGTTAACAACCTTCCTCTTGCATTCACTACGTTCGCTTCATTTGCTGTATTCGCTACATTCGGTATGGTGCCTTCAGCTGTTGTTCATGATGCTGCTTGCTGTGATGCTGTTGCTTGATGTCCTTCTCCACGAACAACTTGATGTCTTCGTGAGTAGCTAAGCCCATGGACACTTGATCCACTGCATCCCCAAGTGTGCTCTGAACAGTGTCTTCGTCTTTGCTCTCTTGGAAACCATGGTACCTGTACTGCTAAGAGGCATATGAACACTTGTGATACCTGGAGACATGGAAACACTCATAGCAAGCAGTCTGTCAATCGAAAACCAAAATGAACATGAGAATTGACTTGAAACATCCCTGGGTGAATGATCATGAAGGTTGCGCAATTTCCGCTGGGAGGTCAGGAGACTGACTGCCAAGACTGCACAAGGCACAGTCCGGGATGCTGGAAAACTATTGACTGTTGGAACTGCAAAATGCGCAATCCAGTTGGGCAGTTGGCTGCTGGGATTGTAGAATGCGCATTTCCAGTTGGAGAAAACTACTGGCCCAGGGACAAATTTGGGCAAATTTTTGGGCCAAGCAGCCACTGACCTCTAGAAATGTGCAATTCAGTCCAGGAGGCTAGTGCTGGGCTAGAATGTGCAAATCTGGAGAGGTTGGTGAGCCTTCCTTCTCCAGATTGCACAATGCAGCCTGGTGAAGGCAGAGATCGAGCTGTGGTTGGCCCGACTCGCCGACGGGCAACTGAAAACAAGTAAGTCGATGAAATGCATGGCGACACTAAGTGATCCAGAAGTGATAAATAGTGCATGCAAAACATGAATGGAGGATTGAGCAAACAGATCAACATGCATGTGGGTGAGGCCATTCGTCGGTTGGGCAAACGTCCGTGCAAAACAGTTTCATGCATGCGACAACAGTGAGATAGCAACGGAAATTGAAACAGAGCTAGGACAAGCTAGAATATATGTAAACGACAATAGGCGTTCAAAGAAATCAAGCAAACAACACACACAAGCGAATACACAAAAAGCGACAGAAACGCTAAAAAAGACAAGTTGAGGCAACTTACTCGAGAATAGCTGAGCCGGATGTGTCGAAGAGTCTTGGATGTGCTGTGGGATGTCAGAGCTCCAAGACCAATGTGAATGAATGAGCTCTGATGCGTCTAATGGTTAAGAGCATGTGTTTCCTCCTAAGAGGTCACAGGGTCAAAACTAGAGGGGGGTAGAGTATGTATGCCTTCGTAGACTTAGCAGTCAAATCGCTGTGCGGAGGTGGGTCCCTTGTCCCACAAACAAGGGGGTCTCATACACCAATTTGGTGTCTGGCTTGGCTGTGATCTTAAAAATAGATATTATTATTATTATTATTAGCTAAGTTTGGTCTCAAGAAGCGCATGCCAAAAATCTAGGAAAAAGCGACACTTGGAGGGAAACTTCTAAAACAACTTTGCATGTAACCCTCGACTGCTAAAAATAGCTCCCTGAATCATGGGATGCCTTTTGCATGTTGTCTCTTGCTATTCCGGGAAGATCAAGTCATGCATGAATGCAAGTCAAGTTTCCTCGGTCCTGGGTGGAACTGGTCAACCGAACTGTTCATGCATGCCAATGCTCAATTGCTTGGGAAAAATGCACATTCCTGACTATAAGCTGGGTTGACTGCCCAAGGGGATTGCGCAATTTTTGGGCCCAACCACTTGTTGCTGCCTAGATTTGCGCAAATCTTGGGCTGAACTGCTTGTTGATGGGAAAAATTGCGCAATTCCTGTTGGGAGGGTTGGCTGGCAGGATTGCGCAATCTTGGAGCACAGCAGGCTATCAGAGGGAATTGCGTAATTCCTGGAGGGAAAGGATAGTTGCCCTCCAGAAAAGCGCAAATTTCACTGGGAAGTTGCTCAGCTTGCAGCTGGACCAAGTCCGGGTTGTTAGCACTTGAAATTTCACCTCAGGCTGAAAAGGTAAATCTCAAAAGCTACATCAAACCATTCAGCCTCGTAGCTAGCCCTACGGGGCAGGAGAAGGCTCTCTCCGGTCAATCTCGATAAATTTTCAATAGGAAGAGATGACCAATCAAGGTAACACTGATATTAGGCTAGTAAACTGATTTGAAGGTTGATTTGGGGGTTTTTTGGGTTTTTTGGTGGCAAATTGAGGAACTGCAATTTAGGGTGCGGGGATTGGACACAGTTTCTGCAAGGGGGTCTTTGGGGCAAGGTAGGAACCTGTATTGATGTCTTTAGCTGAAGTTGATGATTAAGAAGAAAGAAACGAAGGCTAAAGAGAGCAAACAATGGATTTGAATTCTCTTTAGACAGCAGAAAACATAGAAATTAAACAAATTTAAAAGTAGAGCATGGCAAGCATGAATTCTGACTTTATCACTTCATTTGTTTAATATGCAGCAGTATAGAAAGGAAATGAATCACATAACAAAGCTTACAATAACATGAAGAAACACACCATCAACACCTGAGTCCACATGAATCCCAAAGATGACTGCAAAACCCTGGTCTTCCTTAGCCAAAAATTGCAGAGATACAAGTGAAATATACAATAATAGCTCCTCCCTCAAGAGTCCAACATGAAAATGAGCATGAAAGTACATAATATAGATGATCTAACCTCTTTCCCTGCCTCCATGGGTCGAGCTCACTATCCTAGGAGCTGTTTGAACAACTTCTAAACTAAGCACTACAAAATAGGCAGTCAAAACAACTTGCCTCTATAAACTTGGAAACCAGTTCATACAGTCAAATTTACCTTTTTACATGAGAGAAACTTCTAGAAGAGTAAAACAAGAGTAAAAGTATCCAAAAAGTGCCACAAGTACAGTCAAAAGGACCACCATCGACCTCAGCAAGTCAAACTGGAGCTAAACTGCAAATTCTGGGCTGAACTGGTCAAATCTGGCACAAATTCCTCAACGGGTCACGCACATCCTCCTCAACGGGTCGCGCACTTTGGAGCCCTGTTTGGAGGCCTTCCCGGTGTCAGAATCAGGTGCAGGATAGCTCGTTGGAAAGGTCTCTGAGTCTACTTTCCAACCCAACCAGAATTTTTGGATTTGGATGTCATTTGCCCAGTCAAAAGTCAATTCTCCCAAGACTACTTCTGCAGCTCAAAAAGGGGCAGAAAGTCAAAATTTGGCTATATTTTGACCTTTTGGAGGCCCAAAACTCCATGAAAACTCAAGGTAATGGATGGGCATATGTAACTTTGCATGACAAATCCATCAATGCTGAGTTTTCGCAAAACGGAGCTACGATGACAAAGGGTCTCACCGGGGGTGAGACCCGTTGAGAAGCCAAAACCTGTAAATTTCCCAAAAATGCCAAAAATGAGCCAAAACTTCCAAAATTTTTTGTGCTTGGTGCTGTGAAGAGGCTAGTGAGTGTCATGATGAGTGAGAGAAGCCTCGGCCAAGATGCGGAGTGGGTTGGCCTTCTTCTTCCTCTTAAGTGCCTCGGTCAACCTTCTTTGGAACATTTTCATCTTTGCTTTACAAACGTGCATCCTAGCCCAATAGTGGTTTTTCATGTTCCTCAGCAGCCTCTTGTCTTGGTTGGCCTTAGCCAACAGCCTCTCCAAGTGGGCATTCTCCTGAATAAGCAATGATTCCCGGTCAACAGGCAATGGGTCACCGGGCCTCCTATGGTTTAGGACTCGGTCACTACGAATCCTCCAAATCTCATCAAGTGCCTTCTCCTCCTCCAGCTGTGTGTTCCGCTGCTCTAGATATGTGATGGTCCATTGGGCACCCTCAAGTCTCCGCTGCAAAATATCATTCTCGGCCCTGAGCTGCTGAATGATCTCCTTTGCCTCTTGGCTAGGAGAACTGTCCTCAAGATCGATCACTGGATCCTCATGAACCATGGGCTCTTTGCCCCTCTGCAATACCTGTGCTGACGAAGAAAGCGAGGCCCCTTCCACCTGCTGTGGAGATAACACTCGCTGCTCTGAAGATGAAGGCGAGACCCCTTCCACCTGCTGTGGAGATAGTACTCGCCTAGCTGCTGCAAATAAGGCCCTTGGGCCTTTCTGATAGGTGACCATAGGAGTGGAGCTGACATGTCGGGTGATGGGAGCATCAGGCTGCTGAGATGGTCCTCCCTCCTCATGAATAGCCTCCTGATGTGGCTGAGGTGGCACTGTGAAAAACTCACGGGAGATGAACTCCTCCCATGAGATACCCTGCTGAGTCAACTGATAAGAGACTATAAGCTGGATCAAACCATAGTGACAAAGGCTCCTGTACTGCTGGGCCGGGGTCTTCCTCTGCAACATGGGTACCATCCTCTGAATGTTCTGAAATAGGAAGATCGGGAGGTTCATCATCCTCACCCGGGTGAAATGCATCAACAGGCGAATGTGATATGAATACACCTGTGAAAATCTGCCCTCACATGTAAAATAATGCATGATAAGTCTCATGAGGGGAGCATACTCACTCCGAAGAAATCTGAATGGGAAAACACCTGCCAACAGTTTCACAAATGATGGCCGGACATAAGGCTCAAAGTGAACAAAATCAAGTAATCTGCGCTTAGGCCACACCTCACCCACATTTGGTATCCCTGTAGCCTCTGAGATCACCTCGGGTGTCAATATGAAATTCACCCCTGCAAGAGTGACATGTCCATCATGGAGGTGTAAGACAAACAAGCGGGCCAGCTCTCTATGATGCTGAATCTGAGAGAGCCTCTCACAAAACTGATAGCATGACATGTACCGGAAACAATTCAGTGCCAAAGGACAAGCCTGTAACTCTGCCAAAGAAGTAGGCTCCTCCCTCTTATGATGACCTCCCTTACCCCCTCTACGAGGCCTCCTCTGTTCCTCAATCTCTGTAGATGATGAATGGTCATCACCTTGCTCATAAGTCTCGGTATCTGACATGGTTTTGGAGCAAGGTGGGCAAACTGAAGGACAAATTGAACTGCTGCCTCTGCCTGCAAAAGTACTGAACTCTATGTTGTTTCAAGGGGAAAAAACATGAGGGGAATGTTAGGGGAGGGAAATTCTTAACGAGGAATGGGAATATATGAAAATAACAGGGAATTTTCAAGGGAAACTTTACAAATTGTCATGCATATAGGAACACATTTTAACATTGGGAAATCATTTGCAAAGAACATCTCATATGGGATAAAAACATGTATGATAATGAACATGGAAGGGGCATACATGTATCAATAGGGACATAGGGACACCATACACCAAATTTGCTTATATGAGTTCATGTGTGTCATAAGGCAAATTTTGCTCTTTTTGTTCTTTAAGGAGTACATGCACATTAAGGAGTACATACACATTATTTTCACATAAAGGGAAAGTGTTCATGTACAAGGGGATGTCAAGGGTATATAGGGGTTATGTACATGCCTTTAGATATACAGCAACATTTTAATTTCACATGACTCTTTTCTTTATTTTCAAATGTATCTTTTCTTTTTGTTTTATCTTTTTGCATATGTATGGTTGAGGGAATTAGGGTTTTGTGTGCTTGTGAGAGGGGTAGGGTTTATAGCTTAGAGATGAGGGAAAAAGGCAACATTTTATGTACAAATAGAATGGGACAGAGATGCAAGCATGACTATAAATGAAAGAGGGGAAGAAGGAAGGGACCAAATGGGACAAAAACACTTGAAACAGTCACAAAACCCTAGCATTTTACAAACATTAGCAAATAGCCACATTAATCCATTCATTTGCAAATTTAGAAGATGAAATCATAGCATACATCATTATTTTCACCACCAATATCAACATCCATGGATTAAGAGCCTACCTCGACCAATTGAGCAAACTTGAAGTGGAATAATGGAATTTGTTTGAAGTTTTGATAGCAGGCAGTTGAACGGGTCGCGCACAGCCCAACGGGTCGCGCCCGTTATGATTTTGCACCCCCGGAGACCGCTGGACGGGTCGCGCACGAGCCTGGACGGGTCGCGCACCTGCAAACTGCCCGAAACCCTTGTATTTTCGCCTCCTTCGCCTTCCACTCTCTCACAATCTCTCTTACAAGCTTGAAATGCACAATGAGAGTGAAAGGAAGGAACAATACCTTTATAATCTCATTTTGAAAAAATTTCTTTCAAAAACCCACTTTATAAAGTCTATTTTGTCACTTTTTTAAAACATTGATTTTCTTGGTTTCCTTTATCCTGAAGTTGATATTTTGAGTGCTTTGACCTGATTCTTTTTGCAGGTAGATCATCTGAAGGACTGTGGCAAGGGGACCAGGGTTGTTGCTGCCTTTTTTGAAGATTTTTTGGAAACTTATTCTTTTTTTTTACAAAATTTATCATGACCTTGGATTTAAAAACAGGGTTTTTAAATCCAAGGCTAAAAATGAACTGTACATGATGAAAATTTCAAAGGAACATGTTTACCATCCTCCCTCTGGCTTGCTGGTCACTCAAGGACTTTCAGAGACATGATCTTGCTAAAACAACTGACCAAAACCCTAGACCTAGAATTTTGACATTAAGACCAAACAAGAGCAACTTGACAAACTCAATGACCTGATATGACCTGATCCAGCAAAGCCAAGAGGGGTATGAATAGACCAGCTCCTCCATCAGGATTATGGCATGCCTAACGGGATGCAAATTTTGACACTGATGAGACACCTACCAATGCAAATGCAAAGAGCTTTGATCACTGATGGAGGGCTTTCAAGACCGACACTAACACGGGTGAGCAACCTGTGAAGGGAAAAGATCAAACTGTGATCGACAGGCTGCCTTTGAGCAAGAAAGACACTGAAGCTTGAGGACTTGACAAAGCAAGGCACGCTGCTCTGTAAGGTTGGTAGGGAGGCTCCAAATAGGCTAAGGCAAAATTTCGGATGGTGGTTGTAGCTGTTACAACACCACCATACTCTGCGAGCTGTGCTCCTCCTCCTCCTCCTCATCCTGCTAGTCATCCCAACTGCCAAGTAACTTAACCTGAAATTGAGATACTAGCTGAGGCTCCATCTTGAGAGCTCTATCTTGCTCTTGCTCAACCATCACTTGTCTACTCTATGTACTAGATGCCTTGCTTCTCAAAGCTGCACCTATCTCTATTTGCAACTTGTAGAGATTGTTTGCCCTCACACCTATCTGCTTCTTACATCCAAAAGGTAAGTGTTGGAGGTGCGCCTTACCTTTGCTGAAGATGATATCATATCCCTTGTCCTCATGGGTGGCTACCGAAACAAGATTCTGCCTCAATCCTGGAACTTAAAGAACATCTCTGAGATGAAGGGAATTACCTAACTCCCTTTGAAAGATGACGATACCAACTCCTCTAGCTACATACTGACTCAATGTAAACCTGCATACCATCTCCTAACTCAATCTAAACCTGCATGTCCTTCTCCTTCAGGTGGCTGAAACTATTTTTGTTCCTAGTCGTGTGTAAGGAAGCTCCTGAATCAATATACCGCATAATGCTATGTGCCGAGCTTGCCCTGCAAGCTATCAATGAGAAATCCTTTTCGAACTGGGCAAAAAAGTCATCTACCTCCGTTAATGTAGCAACATGATCCTTCCCAACTGCCTTCTTCTTACCAGGACACTTAGAAGCATAGTGTCCAAACTCATGGCAATGGAAGCACTTGATCTTAGTTAGATCCTTCTTCTTGCCCTTCTCATTGGACTCAACCTCTCCTTGGCCCTTCTTGCCCTTTGCCTTGCTACTCTTGCCTGCCATAGCATAATTCTCCTCGTCCTTTGTCATAACTGATTTCCCTTCTATGGTTCGTCTTCAAATCTCTTACTGTATGCATTCAGTGTGAAAATTCCTTAATTGGAATTCCTATTGCAACAAACTGATGTTACTTCTCCTACTTGTTAATCTGTACAAGTTATTTACTGTGTTCAACGGTAAATATTGAAGTAAATACACGACAACCTTCACTTAATTAAATATTATGCGGAAACAAGAGACTGAGCAAGAAAGAAAATACAACATAAATGACATTGTTATTTTTGGACAAATGTCCTTGGAAAAACCCAATGCGGGAAAACTGGCGCAACAGATATGAGGGTTTTATTTTTATGTAGTAGTAAATCTAAGTTCAATTCTTGGATGCTCAACTAGCAATCCGATACAGAGAGAAACTGGACAAAATGAATGGTGAAGTGTTCTCACCCTGTCACTGGGAGAATCTGAGTCTAATCACACTGGTGACTGAACTAGAGCCCCTGCGTAGCCTTTGCGCAGAACTGCATCACTCCCATGCAGTTCTTGTGTCACCCTTGCTGGGTATCACGTAGCTCCTTCTTTGGATCCTCTGTTGGCTGGAAAATCCGAATCTTTGCCTCCTGGTCTCACACTCCTGCTACTGAAACTCGATTTCCTCAACAGGAATTCGATTTCCCTCTAAGGCTTGTGCTGCCATTGCGTCAGCTCTGCGTGGGCCAGTGTTTTCCTCTCTCTGGATGTCGTTCTACCTCGTACTCTCCGACCCAGGAAAACTTCCTTCTTTTGGATACTCATTGCCCCTCATTGCAAGAAATCTACTCAATCAAAATTTTCTCCTGAGAACTTCTTGTTGAAGAATCTAGGGCAAAGTAGTGTAGTGTGATTCTTTGTTACTTGATAACAATTTGTGGAGCATTTTTACTTTTCCTTATTAGCTTATTCTTCTTCTTCTTCTTATTAGTGCATATGTGTGTACTTCATCAAATTGCTACCAAAACATAAAAACAAGAACACAAGATATTGGCTCTCTGCTAGGGCCCAAACCTCTCTTCTCTTGAGAGGAAAACCATTTAGTGAATTTCTCTTATTGAAGCTTCTATTGATCAATGACAAGCCCTAGACCCTTGACAACAGGATCCTCCAAGCACAAGTCAAGTCTTCCCTCCTCTCTGCACCTTATACTCCGACACTACTTCCGGCACTTCGTTTCTTGATACTTCGTCCTCCTCCTTCCGACACTTCGTTCTTCTTTCAACTTGTTAGTAAACCTTGTTGCACTTGCTCTAGAGAAGAGACCTTTGATGAGACCCTTTTCCTATGATGGTTCCTTTCTTCTTTTCACCAATCAACTAACTTGGATGACTGTAATGGAAGGGCTACTATGACAGTGGAGGCAGCCTCGCACGTGTGATTGTAATGGGCCTTAGAACAACCCTCTTACCTTCGTTTTTCTTCCTTGATCCTTTGCTTCAGAGAGTGGTCTTCTTCTCTTGACTTAGGAGGCCTTGTAGGCCTAGTGAGTAGCCCAAACAAGGAAGAATATATAACTGTGATCTCACTGCTGATATAGCCACAAACTATCCTTCATTTCCTCACATGTGTGACTGTGTATACCCTAGAAAACAGTCCCCCAATCTTTGTTGTTCTTCCTCCTTACTTCGCTGCCCTGGTAGACCCTTTACCTCGGCTTCCTTTGTTCTTCTTGTCCCCTTTCTCTTGCGGATTTCAGAGCTAAATTTGTGCGTTATATTTGGAGTGGATAACCTCTATAAATAGAGGACTATCCCTCCATTTAGGCCAACTAGAAGGCCGACTAGTCAACTGTTTGTAGACCGACTTGTAGAGTGGACTTCAGATGGTTCTTTGGTGGAGTTGTATGCTTGAATGAGCTTCTTGATGATGCCATTGCTTGGAGTAGACTTGACTTTGATTGGAGGTTATCCCTTTGACTTAAATATATATTTATACACGGTGTAACATGCCCTTAAGGCCTTCAACAGTTTCTTTTGACTATTTGACTCACCTATAGCATTTTGACATGTGCTAGACCTTTTTCAGTGAGCAAGAAACTCGTTGACATATATTATAAAAATAATATTTCTTTTCATGAATAAGTACAAATATCAAAAGTACATTTATGAAGACCAAACCTAGTTACACTTCCTTCAACACTCCCTCTTAACTAGGGAGGTATTCATACAACATTACAAGGTGTTTGGCTATTATCAATCTTGAAGAATTCACATAAGAGAGACCGTATAAGCAATCCATCTGTTATAGCATCGTATCCATCAACATTGTCATAGTGCAAGGCCTTGATTAATAGCTCCATCTCTCTACGAGATCATGAGCTACAATGTTGGCGAGACCAATGATTTATAGACACCTTCATCATTGTCTCTCAAGGTACATACCCACCCGGGTGTTCTCCAAGTATGACCTTCTAGGACTATTCTTATCTTGGGTTCCCAACCCTCAAAGAATATCGGTCCTCTTGCCTACTCTTGTCTTGGATGCCCTACACATCCTCAAAGAGTATCAGATGCTAGATGATTATCTAATCCTCCCATTCTTTCTTCTCAAGTGAAGACAAGAATGTTGTGTCTATCTTGTGTCTACATTTCCATTCATGGCCTTCATCTAGACTTATGACTGTTAGTCCTGGTCTAGTGCATGACCCATGAAATGGAAAACACAATTGTCACTCCTTTGTAATCAAGGGTGATTCAAAACTTCCTCTTGATCAGGGCCCTGTCAGAGCTCCCTCTTAACTAGGGACTCTTTCATTCATCAGTAACTTCTTCTTCGGGGGTCCTTTAGCTGACTGATCTCCTTCCTTTCTTTGATGTCTTGAAGTCTTTGCTCGAACTTCTTTTAGGTAGGGCACCATCCATCGACCGCTTTCCTTCTTGGTTTATCATGTTGTTGTTTCCTTCGTGGAAAGTGATTTGCTTGTCATTCATCAAGTTTTCTTGTCATCTTGGCTTCTCCTTTGTCATCTTGTCCATGCTTTGGAATACTCTTCTCATGGATGCTTTATTGTACTTGCTTGGTTACATGCTTCAACCTAGTAGCCCATCATGACTTCAACCTGATATTTCTTCAACATTGCTTTTTCTTTTGTTGGATGGCTTCTTCATCACGACATCTTTGTAGAGTAGAATCAGTTATCTGCACCTTTAGTATCTCCAAGGGCTTCATAGGTGTCAAGGGTTGTTTCTTCCTTTATCAGGGTTGTCTTGCCTTCTTTCGGGGGATGTCTTCAATGTAATATGTCAGATAGTGATTCTTGGTGATCATGGTGTTCTTCCACATGCTTGATCTCTTTCTTCATTTGCTTCTTATCAGATAGATAGGTCAACCATCTAATGCTTCTTGTGAGAGCATTCCTTCATTGCTTGCTTTCTGGATAGTTCAGCATTTCTTTTTGCTTCTTAGCCAGCGATCTTACACTCCTTATGTGAGCATATTCTTTTGTTGACCTTCATAGCATTGTAGCACATGCCTTCGAGCATGTCCTTGGTGAAATAGATTCTTTCATACTTGATCATGTTATAAAACTATTCCCATGACTCAATTATATACAAATGATATCATGACTAAACTTTGATGCATACATACCTCATCTTGATTCTCCTTTGATCATCTTTCGGTGTGGCCCTTCTTGCTTCATCTTAGTTTGCCTACATATCATCCTTTTTCTTGAATCTCATGAATTAGATTCCCAATGAGACATCTACTTTGGTTCATGAACCTTCTTTTGAAGATTCCATTATAGGATCTTAAAGACCCTTACCTTGCAAATGTTTCTTTTCTTTCAATGATGGAGGTCTTCTAAGATTCTTGATCATGATCAAACTTTCTTTCATTGTGGATGAGGTCTTATACTAGGTATGCTTCTTCTACATGAATGTCTTGAGCTATATCTGCCATGCTCCTATATTCTAGAAAATATTTCTACTCATGCGTTTTTGTTCTTATTGTAAATGCTACATCTTTATGAGTATCTAAAACTCTATGTACATCATGCTGCTAGATTCTAGAAGATGTTTCTAGCCATGCAATTTTAATTTATTCCTACATGCTCCTATCCTACTCAAAACTTTGAAAGAAGTCTAGAAGTAAAGATTTTGATTGAGTCATAGTAGAGATCCGAAGGATCTTCCTTCTTTTGCTTCTTTCCTTCTTCTTTCATCTCTTGAGTTATGTGAGCTTCTTCTCTCTTCCTTTTGTTGTTGTTGTCCTTCTTAAGCTTAGGACAATTCCTTTTGTAGTGTCCATATTCTTGGCATCCAAAACATTGGATTTTGGACATGTCTTTGTTGTTTGTTCTTCGTGGACCAAACTTGCCAAATTTACCCTTTCTCTTGGCCATGGTAGCAAATGCTTGCTCCTTTGATCCCACATCTTCCTTTGCCTTAAGTCTGGTTTCCTCTGTTTTGCATAGAGACCACATTTCACTGAGAGTGGTTGCTTCCTTCTTGGCATATATGCTTGATGTGAAGTTTCCCCACTCCTTAGGTAGAACATTGAGTACTACAGTTGTCATCTCTATGTCAGACATGACTTCCCCAAGCTCTTGAAGTTGATCTCTCATTTTAGACATGAAGTAGGGAGCTATTCCTTCCTTTGTTATCTTCATCTTGTATAATTCCTTCCTCAGAGATATTACTTCTCCAGTTGTGGATACCGAGAATAGCTCTACTAGGTTATCATAAATTTCTTTTGATGTCTCAAACTTGGAGACATAAGGGATGAGAGAGTCTTTGATTGATTCTACCAGAATCCTTTGACCGCTTGTCTCATCCTTATTGTACTTGGCTAAGGATTGAATTTGTTCGTTAGCAGGGATAGTGATATTCCCTTTGACATGTTCAAGGAGTTCATTCTCCTTGAGAGGTAGATCAATCCTCTTCTTCCATGCAAGAAAGTTATTGATACCTACCAATTTATTGCTTTCCTTGCAAAAAGACATTGATGTATATTTAGAAGGGGACATGTACTTACTTCGTAGATTTTGAGATGTACTGGATTTGCTTCCTCCTTGAAGACTTGATGGCTTGCCTTCCTAGGATCTTGATGTACTTCAAGTTGCCTTCTTCAAGTAGACTTGCCTGATGATGAGATTTGTTTGATGACTTGGAGCTTGATGTAGGTCCTGCTTCAATGTGCTCTTCTTTGTAGGTGCCTTTATGTAAGGCTCTTCTTGTTTCTATGTAGACCTCCTTGATGAATGATGGATGGTAGACCCTTCTTGTCCTTGAAGTGAGTGGGACTTCTAGGCTTGAAGTTTCAACTTTGTAGGTGCTTCTCCTTAATGAGTGTTCTTGAGTTGCCCTTTCCTTGATGTGTTACCTTTGCTCTGATACCATGTCGAAGAATATAGGGCAAAGTAGTGTAGTTAGATTCTTCGTTACTTGATAACAATTTGTGGAGTATTTTTACTTTTCCTTGTTAGCTTATTCTTCTTCTTATTAGTGCATATGTGTGTACTTCATCAAACTGCTACCAAAACATAAAAACAAGAACACAAGATATTGGCTCTCTGCCAGGGCCAAAACCTCTCTTCTCTTGAGAGGAAAACCCTTAGTGAATTTCTCTTATTGAAGCTTCTATTGATCAACGCCAAGCCCTAGACCCTTGACAAGAAGATCCTTCAAGCACAAGTCAAGTCTTCCCTCCTTTTTGCACCTTATACTCCGACGCTTCTTCCGATGCTTCGTTTCTTGGCACTTCGTCCTCCTTCTTCCGACACTTCGTTCTTGTTCAAATTGTTAGTAAACCTTGTTTCACTTGCTGTAGAGAAGAGAATTTTGATGAGACCCTTTTCCTATGTTGGTTCCTTTCTTCTTTTCACTAATCAACTAACGTGGATCACTGTAATGGGAGGGCTATTATGACAGCAGAGGCATCGTCGCACATGTGACTGTAATGGGCCTTAGAACGACCCTCTTACCTTCGCTTTTCTTCCTTGATCCTTCGCTTGAGAGAGTGGTCTACTTCACTTGACTTAGGAGGCCTTGTAGGCCTAGTGAGTAGCCCAAACAAGGAAGAATATAGAACTGTGATCTCACTGTTGATATAGCCGCAGACTATCCTTTATTTCCTCGAACGTGTGACTGTGTATACCCTAGAAAATTGTCCCTCAATCTTCACTGTTCTTCCTCCTTACTATGCTGCCGTAGTTTAGACCCTTTACCTCGACTTCCTTTGTTCTTCTTGTCCTCTTTCTCTTGCGGATTTCATAGCTAAATTTGTGCGTTGTATTCGGAGTGGACAACCTCTATAAATAGAGGACTTTCCCTCCATTTAGGTCGACTAGTCAACTATTTGTAGGCTGACTTGTAGAGTGGACTTCAGATGGTTATTTGGTCGAGTTGTATGCTTGAATGAGATTCTTGATGATGCTATTGCTTGGAGTAGACTTGACTTTGCTTGGAGGTTATCCCTTTGACTTAAATATATATTTATACACGGTGTAACATGCCCTTAAGGCCTTCAACATTTTCTTTTGACTATTTGACTCACCTATAGCATTTTGACATGTGCTAGACCTATTTCAATGAGAAAGAAACTCATTGACATATATTATAAAAATAATATATTTTTTCCTGAATAAGCACAAATATCAAAAGTACATTTATGAAGACCGAACCTAGTTACACTTCCTTCGACACTTCTCACATCAGAAATTCGATCTCTTGATCTCTCAGCGTAGTTCCCAAATGACCCTCAAGCTCCCTTAAATAATCTTCTCGTTGATATTCAACGGCCCCTAAGATCATTTTAGCTTGATCCTCAACTTCTTCTGGAAGTTACACCCACAATTAGATTAATACCCATTAATATTTTTAATTTCCTAAGTTTAGACATAGGGGCCCATTAATAAATATTAATTATTTTAATAAAATTGTTTTTGGGTGGAATTTCCCAAAACACTTTCTGGGTTCTTTCGAATACATGTGCCCAAGCCTCCCTGCAAAATTTGAGGTCTAGAGCACATCCGATGCTACCCCAAATCAACATTCAGTCCAGAACCTTTCCCAATTTGGAAAGTTCTCGCTCCCACTAAGAACATCTTGGAACCCTTTCCCCGACTTGTGAAGAACAAGGCAAAACTCACAAGATCATTATCAGATACAACCATGCCACCCCACCTAGTTCAGCTCGTACTTGAGTGAACCTTGACAAATATGGGACGATGGGCTCATCCTTGCTCATTCGGATACTCCTCAACTTCTCCTTAAGAGCAAGCTTCCTGGTATCACTGGTACTCTGATACAACTTCAGGATTGTATCGTACATCTCATACGTTGTTTTCTTCTCATGGATGTGAGGCACTATATGATCTTTGATCCCTTCTAGAATGATCCTCTTTGCCTTGATATCATTCTTATTATGCTGGGCCAATTGTTGGGGGTCTTGAGGTGGTGCTATCGCTTGCTTGATGTACTCACCCACCCCATTATCTTCTAGCACTATTGTGATGCTCGCTTTCCAAGCTATGAAGTTCAATGTACCCTCTAGACAATGATCCGCGCTCAACCCTTGGTAAGCCATATTGCTCCCCCTAAGAGCTCTCTAAAACCTGTCCACTAACAATCTTGTAGTCTTCACAAAAAGTATGCTTAGGGCCTCTAAAACTACCTTTCCTTGCAGACCAAACGTTCTTCTCTGATTTGCACTTAGGCCTCCTTTTGACGCCTACTAGAAACCCTCCTCACTGCTCTTAAGATGCCAAACAAATTCTGTCCAACTTGGACTATCACTCTGCAATACACATCAACTTAGAATGGCAAATATACCTCTTGAAGGCTCCTCCTTCCATCTTTCTGAAACCCTCGGCTTGTGCACTATCTTTCTGGGATCTTGGCCCTAGTTAGGACTGCCTGTAGCAATTGCTACAACCCTTCGACTCTGCCTCATATTCACTCTAGAACTGTGCTATCCTCTCTTCTAATCATGCCATCTCATGCGCTGCCTTATGTGGTAATTCGGGCACTATTCCAGTTGTTTGTAAGGCCTAAGACTCTCCAAAAACTCAGGTTTAGGAGCTCGACCTCCTTCCAATCCTTGCACAAAATTGCTGCCTATTTCTTAAGAGATTTAGAACTTCAAAAGCTACACAAAACAACCCTCAAACATCTGCCAGCTCTGCCCTAAGCTTGGTCTACCTCAAGGCACAAAAAAGACCCAGAACTCACATCCTTCTTCTCTTGAACAAACTCCTATAGTGGATGTGACTACCTCAGACAATATGCCCCTTCTCTATGAAGAATTTTCTCTTTTGATGTGCTATCTATATTATGATCCAAGCTCTAATACCATGTAGAATTTCCATGAAACTCTGATATGTTAGTATGAACAATCTGAAAACAATTTTTCTTTTCACACAGTCATAGAATTTCTCTACCAAATAGTAGTAGAATAGAACAGAAATAAAAGCACATTCATACAATAAAACACATTGTTTTTCTAGGGAACCCAACTGGGAAAACCCTCTGCTTGATGAGAATCTTATTGATAGAAAAATTGAGCAATTGATCTCTTACAATACACTATTTCAATAGAGAATACAACCTTCTCTCAACCTTAAACTATGCTTGAAAACACCTGCAAGAATACTGATCTTTGCTTCTCTATCAATCTTGTGCACAAGCTTTTCTTGCACACTCTTCCTCTCACAAGCTCCAAGTAGAAACTTGTGCTTCCTATTGCTTGATCTCACCAACTCGTGCTCACCAAAAAAATGAATAAACTTGTGCCTTCGTTCCTTCTTTTAAAGGCAATTCAAATGGTTAAAATTAGTGAATTTCTAATTAAGGAATTGAACTGGAGCTTTTCTAGTTAACAAAAGTCAACTAAAATAGTTAATTGGAATCACTTCCTCTGCTTCCTTTGCTTGCTGGAATCACTTCCTGGACAAATCGATCCTTCCTGCACACTGCAACTGGAAATTTGACTCCTGTCCAGCAATTCACAATGCCTGGCTAGGCACTGTGCAACCCTTGGGAAATTCGTGCTGGTGCTTCCACTCAACAACGAATTTCTCTCTTTTTGTCTTTGAGCCTCTGATCCTTCAGACTTGCTCTGATACCATGTGAAAATTTCAACTCTACTGCAACAACTGGAAATTAGTCTTCTAATTGGTTAATTAATTAGCAATTTATTTGCTACGACAAATAACGAATAAAATGGCAACTGCAATTTTTACTATAAAAACGTTGTAGAAAATAAAACGCTGGAAATTGAGAAATGCTAGTACACGCAATAATTTTGACACAATTATTTTTGGACAATCGTCCCGGGAAAAGCCCAATGCAAGAAAACCGATGCAGTAAATGAGGGTTTTATTATTATGCAACAACAAAAAATCGAAGTACAATAAAATGGACATCAAATTGGAAATCCACTCTGAGAGAAACACTAGCAAAATTATTGACCACGTCAGACTTCCGGCTACTCCCCACGTCAGACTTCTGCACAGACCTTGTGCATGCCAAACTCACACTCCTTCGGAATTGCTTCTGAATCAGTCGTTCCGCTTATAGCTACTGTTGGAAGTTACTGGCCAGGCCCTCTGGAAATCTTCACGGCCTTTGGCCCCTGAGACGACCTACCTCTCAACCAAATCGGACTACCTCTATTAGGCTCTGCGCAAGCCCCTGCGCAGCCTCCTGGAGACTAAACTCGGACTCCTCTCGCTGTTGAATCACTTGCTGCTGGAAAATTGAACTGCCTAGATCATTTAGTATCTGCAACTGGCGTGTTTCTCCTCAACCCCATTGACCTCCTCTTATAATATTTAGTTGAGTCTTTAACAACCATGATTTAATTCTCATCGATGCTAGAGAATTCTCATGATTTGTTTGAGTTTCTAGAGAATTCTCACCTTTCTCAGTTAATTCCTATTAATTAACCAATTTTCCTAAGTTAGACTTCGGAAAAATTTAAATGATGGTTAATTAATTTATTTGATCTACCTCTAGGTGGAATTTCTAGGAATGAATTTCTGGGCTTTGGAAATTTCCTGTGTTTAAGCCTCTCCACAAAGTTTGAGACTAGAACACCATCCGATGCTACAAAGACTAACAAGCTGTTGCTAGTCTTTTTCCCACATGGTTACTATGTTCCAACCATCTTTTGCAGTTTTCTTTTTCTCTATTTGTGGCTTCATATGCTTTTATCTTTCTCTCACCTGTATCGACCTCCTAGGGCAAATTCATGGGCACTGAATCAGAAATGAGGATAAAGGGTGCCAATCCTAATGACAAATGATATCCAACCCAAAGAATGGATGTGGATAATAAAAGGAACATGAAATGTGGAAATTATGGGTTACCTTGGGTATGCTACTTCAATTAGTGCCTCCTATTAGTGTCCCTCCTAAGGGAAGGACCTTAGGGGAGGTCACACTGGACTAGGGGCAAAGGATGACCTCCTAGGTTAAGCATGGGAACAAGGGTACAATCAAGAGCATTCAATTATCTAGCTTGGCCTAAGA
Source organism: Pinus tabuliformis (assembly GCA_031772625.1). Classification (NCBI taxonomy): domain Eukaryota; kingdom Viridiplantae; phylum Streptophyta; class Pinopsida; order Pinales; family Pinaceae; genus Pinus; species Pinus tabuliformis. The sequence continues at coordinate 1,871,158,684 of CM062817.1, forward strand.
TCCATTTTAGTATCCCCCAAAACATTAAATGCAAGCACATGATTACAAAAATTGTTAATGTACCTTCCAATAGATGACCCACCTTAAAGAACTATGCCAGATGGGGGAGAGCACTGATTAGAGCATAGGTAGAGAGATATGATGCAAAGCTATCCGTGGGCCATTCATAGGGCTACTAATTGGCTGGTTGGCTAATCAATGGAGAGGAAAAATTCCTCTTATGGATTACCTACTGTTGGTGGGTGACAAGCCTGTGGCATTAAAATCTTTGTTTTGATGAGTTGACCATTGGAATATCCAAGGCAATTTATAAATCAAAGTTCCCACATTTCTTGTTCCTTTGTTTTTCAAGGACTTTTTGATCCATCTAGACCTTTTTTTGTCTTTTTCACTTTTTGAAAGTCATCTTGATCTATTTTAGGTGGGGGATTAGATGTCTTTGGTTCTTCCCTTTGTGTGAAGCTCTCTCCTAGGGCAGGTTGTGATTAGATGGGCTGTGTCCTGGCAGATCCCGCACTTAAATGTCTTGTTTGCATTGTCTGAATGTTTGTGTACACTTCATTTCTGTCCATGATTATTTCTCCAATAGCTCTTTACTTTCTTCCATCTCTATGGTTATTATTACATGAGTTAAGATGCCTTCATTATACTTGCTTTTGTCATAAAAGATGAATTTACCCAAAGAATTGCCCATCTCTTCTATTACCTCATCTCGGAAATGAAATGGGATATTTGGAAGTCTCACCTAAATATGGTTTATGGAGATTGTCATTTTATTGTATTGAATTTTGTAAACCATGGCTCTATGAATAGTTGGACCCTAGTGCAAAAGCATGGTCCCTCTTCCAGGATTTGCTTTCTCTTGTTATTGTTCCTGAAAAGCTAAAGACCTGTGAAGAAGCCCTTTGCATAGAAATAGATTGATACCTCTGACCAATTCCTAGGCTTTGAATTTAGCATTGTCAAACAATTTGGCCATAAGTTGTTAAACCTGCAGGTTAAGTTCCTTTTTAAAAGTTGCAATGCTGCTTCTAACATTCTCAAAAGCGATTTGTACAATTGGTTTAGTTTCTTATTTTTCTACTATAAACATATAAAACTTCCAAAAGGTTGTCCCTGACACTATGTGGTCCTTTTCTGTGGGCCCTCTGTGATGTGATCATTACCTTACAACACCTCTAAATGGTAGTGGATTTGAAGAGGAAGTCATTGCCTTCAAAGAGAGTGGCTAAATGTAACCTTTTTGACCTCTTTTGATTTGCAGCTACGTTGGTAGTTACAATGGTTATTGTTGCCTCAAAATCTAGCAAGCCTTGTAATTGTTGATTTATGGTAGCATCACATGTGCTCTAAGCTTCAAAATTTGCAGGGAGGCTAAGACACATGTATTCCACAATACCCATAAATCAATTTGGGAAATTCCACCTAGAGACAATTTTACTAAAATAATTAATTATTTTTAATGGGTGTCTAAGTCTAAACTTAGGAAATTAAAATAATTAAAGGTTATTAATTAAACTGAGGGTGAAACTTCTAGAAGAAGACGAGGATCAAGTCAATATGATGTGAGCCGTTGATTAGAATATAATCTGGGTCGTTGATTACTCAACTGAAGGATTATAAGAAGGACTTCGATGGGCATTTGGGACACACACCAGGTAAATACTCAGTTACCCAAGTAAGATCGATTTTCTCACTGGTCGAAGTTTGGTAAGAGGAAATCGAATCATAGGGAGAGTTGCAGGTAAGAAGGAGAGAGGGCATTAGCATCAGTTGGTAGTGCAGGAGTAGAAAGAAGAAGCAAAGCAGAGGAGGGACAATGCAGATGCAGTGACGTCGGGACTGCGCAGTCCCTATGCAGAAACTGACGAAGTGAGACGCAAAGGGGGCAACAAGTCCTCTCCAGAGTCAGAGTCTCGCTGAGAAGCGTGAGAATATTATCTGTAAAATTTCTCTTAGAAATTCCTCTTCTATTCTGCTGATTGTATCTTGTACATGAGATTTTTGTTAAAGATCAATAAATAAACCCTCATTTGCTGCATCGATTTTCCCACATTGGATTTTTCCAGGGACAATTGTCCAAAAATAACTATGTCATTGTGATTATACTTGTGCTTAGTATTTTCCCTTGCATTTACTTTCTGCAATAGTCTATCGTGAAGGCTGCAGTAGAATTTATTTCGATATTTGCTGTAGAAACACTGTGAATAACTTATTTCTGAATTAATAAGTAGAAGAAATAATATTAGTCATTGTAGTTGGATTTCTATTTAGAAATTTTCACATGGTATCAGAGGAAGGTTAAGCAAGAGTGCAGATCGGAAGAGCCAGCGTTGAAGAGGAGGGAGTTCGAAATTGCGGCATAGGCAGAAAATTGAATCCCCAGAAGGATTGTGCAGTCTAGTCCAGGAGGGCAAAATTTTCATAGGAAAATCTCTCTCTGAGAGAGTCGACAGAGAGAAAGATTTCCAGATCGAAGTTTACCAATGACAAAGGGAGCAATGCAAAAGCTTCAGCGTAGTCTTCAGGTGAAGATGCAATTTTTCTGCAGCAGTTGCTGGGGTAGAAAAGCGTTAGAAATCAATAGGAAAAATAGCACAAAGAAGGATGGAAAATCAAGATGCCTCTAAATTATCTTCCGAATTGAAAAAATTCGCATGCTTGTCAAGTTCAACGGCAACAGATGTTTGGTATATTGATAGCAGGGCTTCAGCCCATATGACTGGAGTACGAGAATATTTATTGAGCTATCAAGAAGAGCAAATGGACTTCCAGATTACTATGGGAAATAGAACGAAGTGTACTCCAGTAGGGAGAGGCACCATAACATTTCTGACGGAAACAAGAACCAACATCCGAGCCATCAATGTTCTCCATGTGCCTGAGTTAGGAAGGAATCTGATTTCAGTGCCCTAGTTATAGGACAAGGGATATGATGTATACTTCATTGGAAGGAAAGTATACATCAAACATCCAAGCTAGAAGAAGAAGAGACAAATTGGAGCTCGAAGCAACAGATTGTATAGATTGCAACTCGAGTCTCCAATGGCACTGATAGGCAACAATCATAATGGTGAAAAGGAACTGAATGAACTGTGGCACAGGTGAATGGGACACTTACACCACGAAGAATTGAGGATGGTCGTAGAGAATTTTATAGGAGTTCTTCTGTTTCCCCTGTTTGGTTCTTCTGTTTCTTCATCTGAATAAATGATTCCTTTGTCAAAACTGACATCATGATCATTATTCTGGGTTTATTGAATTATGAAGAGAACTTCTCTTTCTTCCTCTTCTTTTGTATCACTCGCATTTGAAGAACTACTGTATTTTTTAAAATAAAGATTTTTCTTGTGGAAACTTTTCTTTTTCCCAAAAGGACATCTCTTAGCATAATGACCTATTATGCCACAATTAAAACATTTAAAGGGTAACTTACCTTTGTGTTTACCAGTTACCCTTTTGAGCTTCCCAACGAAATTCACTTCTACTTCATCTGATTCATCGCCTAGTGTTCCTTCTAACTTGAGATTTTTTTTTTCTTGTCTTTTTCATGGCTTTAAAAGCTGCTTCTCTGCTTGATTGTCTAGCTTCTGTATCTGTTCTCATTTCGTATGCTGCAAGGGTGCCATGTAATTCATCCATTATCATTTTGTTCAAATCCCTGGTTTCTTCTATGGCAAATACCTTGGCATCATATCTCAAAGGAAGCGATCTTAGCACTTTTTGTACAATCAAGGATTCTTTGACTTCTTCTCCTAATCCTCTGATGGCGTTGACAACTTCATCTACTTTGAGTAAATAGGTTGCAATATCTTTTGTTTCATTCATTTTCAGATTTTCAAACTGTGCTCTATGTCGTTGAAGTTTAACCTGTTTGACTTTATCATCACCTTCATAAATAATTTTAAGTTTATCCCAACCTCTTTGGCTGTGGTGCATGTCATCACCTTGGTCTTAATGGTTCTTGAAAATCCACTTGTGATGGCATGATGAGCTTTTGAATTACAACTAAACAATTTCTTCTCATCAGGATTAGTTGGAGGATTTTTTTGATTTTGTAGCCATTAACAATGGAGAGCCAAACATCCACTCCTAAAGCCTTCAAGTAGGTTTCCATGCTATTGCTCCATAATGCATAATCATTTCCATCAAATACCTGAATTGTTCTTGAAGAGATGCTTTCCATTTGATCCATATTTATTCACAATCTTCCCTCTAGTGATTAGACTATTTTCTGGGTAACCTGTTTTGATTCCAATTGTTGGAAATATCAGCAATACCAAAAAAAAGGGGGAGGAGGGGGGAGAGGTGAATTAGTATTGAGCTCCTTCAAAACTTTTTACTTCATTAGTAGTCAATAAACTAGTATGCTAGAGATCATCAACAAGACTACATCTATATATTGATAAAAGTACTCAATGATGAGAATATATTGATAAAACCATAATCAATTACATATACATGAGGAGATAACAATCTCCAAAATTTATTAGCAGCAACTCAAAGGAAGCTACAACTGCAGAGGTTTCTGTTAGCTACAACTGACAGGGAGCACCAACCCCGTTGGGTTTTCCTGCACCAATAGGAAATAGGCTACAACCCCTTGAGGCACAAGGTCCAATTTGTGTATGATTTGCTTCTAAGTGGACTGCTTGGGAGGTACCCAGCTTGGGTTTTCCTGCACCAATAGGAAAGAGGCTACAACCCATTGAGGCACAAGCTCCAATTTGTGTATGGTTTGCTTCTAAGTGGACTGCTTGGGAGGTACCCAGCTTGCCTTCAAATCTGTTTTCAACTCTGCTGAATCTGCCCTTAACATGTTATCAATTACCATCCGTACATGGTTACATACCTGATGGATCATACATAATTATGATGCCACAAATCTGTCCCAACGAATACCCACAGTAATTCTGTTCCAATTTGTATGAAGGGGCTGCTTCAAATCTATTCACAACTTCATAAGAATTCTTGGTGAAACATGGTTCTAAAACTGGTATAAAATTAGGTTGAGATTGAGACAAGGAAGCAAGCCGAATCTGAGGCATCGTAACAAGCCGAGTTAACAAACCGAGACTATTCTGCATGTACTCTAATTTTGCTTCAAAATACTCCAAGATATGCTTCTAATTTCGCTCCAAAATCCTTCAAACTTGCTTGGAAAGCTCCTTGCTGTCACAACTTCATGAGGTATGAACCAGATCTTTTTCTCTTTTTTCCTCAGATCCACGAGTTCACCTTGTTTCCTTTTGTTCACTGATTTGTATTTATACACAATCTTGGATGTCAACTTATGGGGGGCCGACCTGCCCATATTATGTCTTATTGTGTTTTTAAGTTTATATTTTTTGAGTCGGCCTTGAAAGTGACCAGATTTCACATAGTCACGAGGGTTATGTGATGATATAGTCATTTCTTGAATTTGCTTTGGCTTTGACCACCTTTTCCTTGATTTTCTTTGGACTGTCAGTTTTGCATTTGAGGGCTTAAACCCTTATGCTCTTTAGGACTTCTAGATTATTATCACATGCTTTGATCACCGAAAAACTAGGGCATCATCCCTAAGATTAGAGCTTTGGCATCAATGACATCTTTACTCGACATAATAATACTTCAAATTGAGATCACCTTCTAATATCTAACTAGACCAAGTCTTGCAAAAGTGTTCCCTATCTTTGTGGAAGTGGTTAGGTAATCAACCCTATTAGGTGCTTGCAACCCTTAAGGGGAGGTGGAATTTCCAAGGTCAACCCTTCAATTCATAGGTGTTAGTGAAAACATATGGAAATGGAGGAGAATGACTTCATAGCTAAGAGCCATGGCCAGGGTATTAGTTGATGGAGGTCCACATCTTGAGTGTATAGATGTAATAAAGGGACCAATCATGGAGGCATCTGTTACCCCTTTCCTCGACCTTCTTTTTCCACCCCTTTGGTGCCCTTTTTACTTCATTTTGATAATGCCTTGATATGGTGCATAATTGAAGGATATAACATTGATTTATCACTTAAGATGATTCAGAGTCTTGCTCATCGGGGTTGGGAATGCAAATGTTCCTTATAATGAGATGGAGCATTAAGTGCATAGGAACTAGGTGATGGCTAATGAGGGGGTAGGGCTCATGCTATACTTTTGCCCACGTGCTAATTATGTCTGGGCCATCTTTTGCATTTTAATTATTTGTTTTCTTTTTGTTGTGGCCATCTTATGCTTTTTCACTTTTGTAGCTGCATCAACCTATAGGGAAAAGTTTTCTAGCCCTACTCAAGGATGTGGATGTATGAGTGCCAAATCCCAATGAACTAATGACAATTAACCTGAAGGATGAATGTGGTATTAAGGGAATGATGAAAGATGTCAAGTATGGAACAATGTTATCAGAACCAGACCAGAACTGGTGGAACCGACCGGTCTGGCAATTTTTGGCCCAAAACCGGTCTGAACCGAAATAGGCTGGGTCGGTACCGAATCAGCTTGTTCGACTAAATTGGACGATTTAGGACCAGTTTTGTGCAGTTTGTACCTTCCCAAGTTAGCGTAAAAAATTTGCCTTTTTGATTTTTTCATTTGGTTGGCCCACTTCTAATTCTCCCATAGGCCAAACTAATATTCAAGCCTATGGTCCTATTATTGCTCTGCGTTTCATGGTAATGTTAAATTCTTAAAGTAAGAGGATGGAAATGGAAGATTAACATTACCATGAAATGACTCAGGATGTTTGAGAGTGGTTCCAACCTCATTGGATTTCATACGGAGAAAGTAGAATTTTAGATTTCACTCAAAACCCAGCAGACTTAACAATTTTTCAGGATATCATGATTGTTGGGATTGCTACGTTTCCATTGGATTTTGTCATGTACAAGGGTAAGGAACTAGCATTTAATAAAGAGCACCAATCCCTCTATGTACTCTGTGTTGATTTGTGTAGCTTGGGAGGTACTCCAAGCCTTAGGGTTCAGGGTTTGGAGGACAAAGCGCCACAAGGACAACTTGTAGGCTTGGAACCCAAGTGTGGGTTTTGGCACCCATTGTGTTTTGGGGCAACCATGATGGATTCACGACATGTGATGGATGGGGGTGATAGTGCTTGAAAAGATGATTCCAACGCATCGAAAATCGTCCAAATTCGAGTTGTCGTTAGGGAGATATGAATTTTTGAAGTTGACATAATTAATTAATTGTCAAGTAGGCCGACTTGATAAGTGTCACTTCAAATGTGACGTTGAGCTTTCATATGTGTATAAATATGAAGCGTATTGAGTCATTTTAAGCATCCATTTTGTGTGCAACACATATACATCAAAGGGAGCTCATTGAAAGAGGGATTACTTTTGAACTTAGCCGCAATAAGAAGACTGGACAACGAGGGTGTTTAAGGGTTGTTTCAGGGGTTCATTTAGAGGGCAGAGCTGCTAGAAGGGAGGCCGAGGCAACTCCCTAGAGGGCCGAGGCAGAGGTAAGTCTTTTCAGGTTTGTTTGGAGGCAGAAACGAGGTAAGGAGAGGCTGTTTGGGTGGGTTGTTAGGTAACAACAAGGACTGTGGTAGGTCGCAACCCTAACCACCTCAAAACAGGGCAGCATGGGAGTTTTTGGGGTTGAAAGGTGCCCAGAACAACAACCCACAATGAGAGCACCTCACCTTGCCTAGGACGCAGTTAAAAGGAGGTTGTTGTGTGGGAATTGAAGGGTTGTTGCAGCATGGACAAAGCCCTAACCAAGGATAGCAGGAACAACAGACTTGGAGAGCAACATTGGCGTGTTTTGGGTCACAGTTTGTTGATCAGTTTACATTGCAGCCTGTTGGTGCCATGTGGATGACATTCTGTGGTGGTGAAATGTCCTCCTAGCAGCAGAATCGACAGTGATTGGATTGGGTGCCTTAAATCTGATTGGAGGGCAGTGCGTTGGCTACCCAAAGTATCCCTAGAGCAGCAGACAAGAAGGACGTTGTTGGTACATGTTTGGGTGAAGGATTGCAACCTTATGTGCAACACTTTGATGGATGAAAGTGACTGTTAGATAGGCAGATTGGAGCTCGGGAATTAGGCCTACCCAGAGGGCAGTTGATGAGCCCGTGTTCATTGTAGCAAACATGACATGCATCAGTGATAGGTGGCAACCCTCCTGGAGTCTCGATGTGTATTGGTCTTGATGGACTAAGGCATTACTAGTGAGCAGTATGGGTGCAACGGGCTGGTAGGACAAGATACGACATAGAATTGCTGCAGCCAAGTTTGTCATTGTATTTTGTAACCATAGACTGTTGTATTTATCAGATTTGGATTAATATAACGAAGATTGGTGATTGTACATTATTGTATGATTTTGTTTAAAACTGTACATATTGTGCATATGTGATTTACTACTTTATATTTCTGTTGTGCAAAGTAGTTTATGGTTGAGATTCTTGGTTTGGTAGCGTCAGTGATTTTAAGACTTTAACCTAGACCCTAGGTTGTGGAAATTCAACACTTCGATGTTAGTGGCAATGTCGAACTCCTTTATCATGACTCTACTAAAAATGTACCTATCACTCAAACAAAGTCTTGACTTGACATGCGACGCTTTTTCTATTGTATTTAATTCTTAGAGGGTTATATTGGTGACCAAGAATCCCAATATAGGCAATGATCACAGACTTGGATGCTACTCGTTCTTCAAATGAGGATGAGGAGGATGATCAGGATGATGATTCTGATGATGACATCGACAATTAGCACTTGTAGGTTGTAGCTGTAGTATTGTTGATTGTAGTATCATACTATCATGTTATTTTGGACTATAAAGGCGTTTTAGAGCCTTCTTCTTGATGTTTTTTGGTTCAACGATGTTTTGCACCACTTTTGCACTAACTGCTATTTTGGTTATATGCACTATTCTTGCTATATAAATGAGAGTTTTTGCATATTTGTATATAAATGGCTTGGATTCATATGGATGCACATGAATATATATATGCTTTTCTTTAAATTATGAATATTTTATGTGTTTTTGGTAAACCGGTTTTTTTTTCTGGTTTTTTACCGGTTCCAGTCTGGTTCCAACCGGTTCCTGGGCCACAAGGTTTTTCGGTTTGATCACCGGTTCGGGTCTGATAACATTGGTATGGAATGGTAATGAACATGCTACTTCAATCCAACTCTCCCAAGTAGTGCCCCTTTTATAACTGTAAGGTCCTAGAGGAGGTCCCATTGGACTAGGGCTAAAGACTAACCCCCATAGTAAGGTGAGAGAACAAGTTTACAGTCAAAATCAATCAGTCATCCAGATCACCCCTTTATCCATGTTGGAATGCTCAAAACATTAAATAAAAACACTTGATTACAAAATGGTTGAAGTACCTACCAAGTGGTAGCCCACCAGCCCACCTTCATTCAAGACTCAAGAGGAATGGAGGATGGTGAGAGGTGCATGACCAATACAAATGGGGGAGGAACATGGCATATCATCACTGAGCAACGTGTAGGGCTGCTGGCTGTCCAAGATAAGAGAAAAGGTTTTCTCCTAAGGGTTCCTAAGGGTTACCCATTTTGGTGGGTGACAGTTATTTACCATCCCCTTGTTCTGCAAACCCATACCTGGTAGAGGGTTGCAACTTGCTAGAATATGGATCTGTAACCGCTACTGTGCTTTGGAGTTACAATTTTACACACCGCTTGCGCTAGCAGAAGCAACAACAGAAGAAACAACAACTGTTGAAGAACCTTGCAACTGCATAAAACGTATTGTTGCAGATGGAGTAGCAGCAGGCTTAAAACCTATTGGTGGAGGATAACCCTCATTTATTGTACCTAAATCTGCTGGTGGCTGCAATTTGCTAGCGGGGACCTGAGATGATGATGTCTCTACATTATTAATTGATGATTGGAGGTTTTATGGTGATCTTCGATCTCTAAGGTTTTTTTTGCTTTTAACATTGAAGCCTGTCTTCAGGTCATCTCTATACGCCACAGAAGCCAGAAAGAACCACACAGGGAACTATTGGTGTGAAACAGCAGCATTCCAGGCCAATTATCATAGCTCAGAAACAGATGGTGATGGCATGAGAAACCCTCGTTTCCATCGTGTTCAGGAAATGCCTTATCCCTCCTCAGTCAGAGATCGATATCAATCTCGCCAAGCTCCATGTTTTCTGCTTTTGAATAATTGGTCCTCTTTTCTGTCAATCATAGAGTGTGAGCCGTTTGGAATAAAAACTGGTTCAATGTCTTTGACGAGGTTTTGTTGGATCTCCACCTTATCTCTCTTTCGGTTATATGTATGCCCTTCAATTGTACCCATTAGTAATTACCCCAATAGCTTGAAATAAATTCTTTGCAGCTCCTTGGTGGCCTGTTGCCGTCATTTTGTTGTTGGCCAAATAGGTAAGCTTCCCAGGAGAGAAGCCATGAAAACCATGAAGTAGCCTATGGTGAAAATCCCCGTACTGTTTTGCAAATGGGAGGACCAACATTAACAGAGAGACTGGCCCATATGTTAATTCATTGCACAACTGAGGACCTGCAATGGAGTGTAGAGACCTGTGGAAAAGGAGGGATCAGTGAATTCAGCCCCAAATCTTACTCAGTCAACAGCTTGCAAGCCTAGTTGCTGTCAACAGTGGCTTGTGTATAGAAACAAAGTTAACTTGTTCTCGAGTCTGAAATCACTGATTTTATTCTTTGAAACCCTTTGAAGCTGGGAATAAGTGGAGAAAACCTTAGCTTGTTTGTTCAATGGTCAAAGATGGCCAAAAGAAATGAAAATCATTGTACCTAGAACAAAGAATCACTTTGCACAGAAAATTAGAACAATACAAGTCCGATAAACCAAAAAAAGGACGACCTTATTAAATCGATTTAGAGGGAATTTTATCATTTATTGTGCACAGGGAGAATGTATAGGAAAAAGAGGGAATTTTATTATTTTGCCTATGAATGGAGCTTTTGGGCAGGGTAGAGGGATGGTTTGGTAAGGGGGGCAAACTTATTTGTCCGGTCTAATAAAGGGTTCATCCGAGATACATAAAACTGAGATATATAAATTCTAATGACACACGTAAAGGTCGGTGGTCCCCTGAGCAGAGTCATTGCACAACGTAGAAGATTCTCTCTTTCAAAACATGCTACAAAGCTTACAAAATAATTGAACAAATTTATGTGGAAATAGCCATGGAGTGACTAAACTGGGATAAAAATTGTGTTATGGAAATTTAAATCCTGATAAATGAATATCTTAATTGTTACAGGTGAGCTGCTAACTCGTATACGGTGTTGTTGAATATATATAGATTTCTAATCCTTCAGATGTTTTTCAAGTTTGTCTCTTCATTTGTAAAATTTGCAGAATACTTACTTTTATTTTATTATTTTATTATCGTAGCAGCCGGAGGCAAAACGGAGGAGGAGGTGAGAATTTATGGGGCAATTTACCATTTCTGAAGAGCAATATCAGATAATGGGGTTTATGAACTGAACTAGATTAAGGTGGCATGACTCCATATATATATATATGTGGATCACAAGGCTTCATGAAGTTGGAATTTCCTGTAGTTGTATGTCATTGGGAAAACTGCTTGAAATATAAGTGCTGCAATGTGTCCCTTGGTGGGCGATATCTATTTGGTGAAGTTTGGCTTTTAAAATTTAAAATTAAACAAAGAGTTGAAACTAATATTTTCAGGTTGAGCTATTGGACATAACAGTGAGGGAAATATGTTGCAACATAGTCTATTGCACTGCACTTGAAGATAGCTGGTTCCACTTCAAAAAGCAACACACATGGACTGTTAGCATTCGTGCATTTCAAGGTCATATGATGCAAACAGGCAACTTTGTTCTTGTATTTATATTGTAAATGGCCAGGCTTACAACTTTTTATTAACTGTGACGTTTGTAAGACATTTGTCGACTCTTTTCCCCTTTTTTTCTTTTCTTTTCAATAATAAAATCATTTATATTAACTAACATACGAAATACTACATAATGACATGTTTAGGCTGCATTCACGACAGCAGTGCCAACTTATTTATTTTATTTAATAAATAAAGTCATTTATATTAATAACATACAAAATAATACATAATGACATATTGAGGCCTGCATTCACGACAGCAGTGCCGTCATACATCATGACATGTGAGATAAAGAGATGGAAGTGATTTTATAATATCCGATTGCCAACAGAGATAAAATCAATGAATGCGACATCTCCAGAAATCTCTCTATCTCTCAATTACGACAGAAAATATTATTACACAGTAATTCAAAAGAGCAACCTGCTGCATAACATATTTGCTGCTGGTCAGGGTAGTTGGAAATGTTGAGGCAGATGTCAAGATGTTTTATTACATACCATGAAATTTGATAATGTATATTGCTAAACTACCACGATATAGATCTGGATCTGGATAGCCAGAGATTCGCAAGATTTTTGAAAAGCAGGATTTGGATACGTCAAGAAATGACAAGTGAAAAAAATATGAAAATGTTTTTATAATAAATAAAAAATAGAGTTAGGAATAAAAAACAATAAGGAATTATAGAATTAGAACTGTAAGTTATAACCAAAGCCAAAAAGAGAGTTCTCGTGCGGATTAGTATTAGCCATCCATGTACCTTAACTGATAATTTGATAAGTTGTAAACGTCCTTGATTGTTGATAGGTTTGAAAGGCCATTTCAGCATGACAATCCAGCAGGTTATGACGACATTTTTGTGAACCACATCCAACTGTCCATGTCAGCTTCGAATAAAGTGGTTTTCTTGAAGTCTATGGCAGGATTAAATAACAGTGTTGGTGAAGTGAGCAACAACGTAGCACATAAGGATAGATCATACATTGACAACAGGCCTTAACCATAATGATAGAGCAAACCTTGATAGAGCACACCTTGATAGGTCAGATCTTGAGAGCAGGTGTTGACACAAGGATAGAGCAAACCTTGACCAGTAATGGTGTTTAGGATTTTATCCGTTTGGAGTAGTGTAGTTTGGCTTGGCCAAGACTCCCAGTCTTGGCAGGGTCTTAGCTGGGTCGAGTACTTGTCTCATACTCATCCCTAAACTCGCCACTTTACCAAGATTTGGCCAAGACTCGCTAGACTTGCCTAGACTGTATTTTGATTGTTTTTTTGTATTTACAAAGTATTTTTTTCCCGGGTCACCTAGTCTTGTTGAGCCCCAAGCCCACTGGCCCTTGGCAGACTTGTCCAGACTGTATTTTTTTTTCTTTTGTATTTACTGAGTCTTTTTTTCCCGATTCACCTAGTCTTGTCGAGCTCCAAGCCCACTGGCCCTTTGCCAAGTCTAAATTTGACAACTTTGTTAAGGAGTTCAGGGTTTTGGAAAATTTTCTTTAAAAAAAATCAAATTTTGGGGATTGGTGGGTCATAAAAGTTCTGCGAGTTTGTGGTGCGGTTCAAAAGTTCAGGATCTGTTTCATTTTCGACAGGATCTGTTTCATGGGTTCAGTATCTGATTCATTCACCAGGGGATCTGCTTCCACGACTCCCCGGTGGATCTCAGGGAATTCAGATTCGGATTGGATCTATGGATCCTGCACATAGAGGTGGCAGATTTGGTAACATAGTTATATTGTCATCTATTTTCATAATGAAACTAGTCTTTTGGGTTCATCATTTCTTTCCATTGAAGACCCCTTATCATCGTTAGTCTTTCATGTTCTGTATCTATTGTCCTAAATCTCTCTAATATTCTAATTTTTTGGGACCCTGTCTTGTCCATGGGCCTTTTAAAACTTGTGTACCACCGTAAGCACTAGTTCATATATGTGTTTTTGTTTTAATGCATGCATATTCCACTGAAAATAATCAAGTTGAGCTGTAAATTTCTGATTTTCTCAATGTCTAATTCTGTAACTTAGGTTAACATTCTCCACTATTCTGAGTTCACATCGCTGGAATTATTAACTGTTTATTGAGCTGAGAGACTCATTCTACAGTCAAGTACAGCCCAGTATGAGGGGATGTGTAAGTTTGTCTGTCCATCCATGCCCCTTTAAAATAGAAATAAAAATAAAAATTATGTTTTAACTAGAAAAATAATGCCGGCTATAATTAAAAAAAATATGTTGTAAAGTAATTAGAAGTAAACAAATGTATAAATCAGATGTTCAAATCTTATACCTTTCAGAAATATTTCAACAAGATATTTAAATAAATTATTTGAAGATCTATGTTAACGAATTTATGTCGATATCAACTTCATATATATCTATATATAGGAAAAATAGTTTTTATAGTTAAATTTTTTATTTGGTCCTATATATACTCTATTTAAAAGTAATTAGAAGTTACTCTGAAGTAAACAAATATGTATAAATCAGGTGTTTAAATCTTATACCTTTCAAAAATATTTCAACAAGAGATTTAAATAAACTATTTGAAGATCTATGTTAACTAATGTATGTTGATATCAACTTGATATATATTTATATATAGAAAAAAAGTTTTAATGGTTAAATTTTTTATTTGGTCTTACATATACTCTATTTAGCATTCAAAAATACAATTTAAACAATGAAAAATAACACATTATATTTTGCAGTTTAAATTTTTTTTTCTACGTGAAGAAATTTGATCTCTCTTAGCTCATGTTAGATCAGTACTTAATATGGATCTATGCTGGTCTTATGCAATAATGTGTATGTGAAGGTTGTAGTTTGTTATTAAGTGTCATTGTGATGTAGAGTTTGTCTCTACTAATTATTCTTTTTGCAAGATTAAGAGTTTGTTAAATTTAATTAGATATGAGAGATTCTCTATATTTTAGTTCTGAGTTAATGCTTATTTGAGATATTGACAAAATAATGTCTATCTTGAAACAAATCTTCATCTATTTGTGTATACTATTACATTGTTGAATCATGTGATCACTTGAGAGAGTTTTAAGGGGGTGAAAACAATGTCTACTCCAGTTTGTCAACCTGGTATCAAAATCAATAGAGACTTGACCTTTTCATGAGAAAGATTCGTAATGAATAATGGCAATGTTCAACATTGCTAATCTTCTATAAATACAGGATTAGTGTAGGAGAGTAAATAGTTTTTGTTGAGACTGGTTTGTTGCGACATTGTGTACATGATAGTGCGTTTGGCCATTATTTGTGCAATGCCATCGTATGTGAGTTGTGCATCTATGGGTGTGACACTGTCTAGAGTGATGCCTATGTGACTCAGCCACGTGACATCCGGAGTCGCTGGATGGAGACTATGCATATCAGTTGAGTGCTCGGTATGTTTCATTTTTGAGCTATTTGAGCGTGGTGCATGTTTTTGTGCATTTTATAGGCAATTGCTATTCATGCTAGTGGTTATGCCATCTGGGCGTGTGGTGTGTGAGCTCGTTGTAACTTGCTTTTGCACATCAATTGAATGTGGATGCCCATATATTGAGTTATACCGTGCTTGATGAATTGACGCTGCCAGTGCATGTTGATTGCTGAGTACTCTTAAGTTTTTAAGAGAGCCAGTGTGTGCGGATGCTCTTGTTTGTTTCCATAAGTTGTTGTTGCGTGGTGCTTTCGTGGACCTGCAAAGGAGGAGTGTGGAAATTCGCACACTTTAAGATTCTCTGTGGAGGGGATTTGTGGCTCTTAAGTTCAGAGCACAGTTGGTAGCGTGGTCGCGGTAGTGCTCAATCCAGAACGCGAGAAGTTTCGGCATGCTTTTAGCCAGTGGGAGATCGTTCTGGATTGCAATAAGATTTACGCTACAATCTGCTGCCCAGAAACTAGATCCACCTCCTATAGATACTTGTGTGAAAATCGAGAAATCAGATCAACTTGATTGGTCTGGGACTCTTCACAGTATCAAAGCATGCATGAGACTCTTCACAGAGTGGAGAGCATAGCCAAGGGAAAAAAGGTATGAGAGCAGGTCTAAGACACTTCACAGAGTGGAGAGCATAACGGGTCATAAGATCCGAGGGCCTGAATTTCAGATCGAGTAGGTCTGTGCGAAAGAGTTGAGCTATTTTCCACCGAACTGTTCATTGTCTTCTCGGTAGTGGATCCTAGAATAAGAGTGCCAAATTCGCTACTGCAACACATAAATCACCCCGCCACGGTATACCGCCGCCATACACCACCACCAGAGCCGTCGCACAATATGACCAACCTCCTTGCACCAGAATCTGTCGATTTTAAGCGGAAGCGGTAAAGGCTTTTTGTTGAGTGCCAATAGTTTTTACTTTGTGTGGTCCACTAATTGGTATGCCCATTAAAAATAATTCATTGAGAATATTTAAGGGACCTTAAAATCAGTGTTTTATTTCTTCATTTGGAGTAATTCTATTTGATAATTTGTTCTCTTAAGTTTTTGGTCAACGATTTAAATTGAAGGTTATGATGCATATATTTAAGCGAAGTTTTAATTTTTAAAGCATTGAGGTTAAGAAAGTTGCAGTCGCTGCTGTTTTGAGCCACCCTATACGCTCCGCGCAGGCTTGGAGTACAAGAGATCAAGGAGTTTCTTTTTTAGAATTTTCCAAAAATTAGTTGAACCGCAATGAGGTATTCGCCGTAGCCGCGAGGACTCAAGTTACAAGGAGAATGTCTTTTTGGGAAGGTCAAAAATGTTTGGACCTCAGAAAGTTATTTTAATTTCAGAAATATTTGAATCACTCATATTTGGTAAGAACGTACCATTTTCTCTTTGAGATGATTAAAAAAATAAATATGGTGGTTTTATTAGTTTAGAGAAGCTAAAAGAGGTTTCCGTATGCGTGAAAATAAATTTTTGGTATTTTACATAATTTTCAAGTGTGGTATAAAATATGATATATAAAGATATTATTTTTAAAAAGAGGTTTTATTTAATTGTGATAAGGAGTGTGTGGCGGTATTGGTAAAAGAGATATTTTCCTGGGCTTATTTTTTGGTTTAAGGAAAGTATAAAAAAAATGTGATTATGAGTTTTTTTGGGAAAAAATATCAGTATGGATTTGTTTTTTTTTTTTTCCGTCATGTTTTATCATTATGAATTTTCTTACTGGTTTTTATCTACGATCACCTATTTTCATTGGTAAAAGTTATGAATTCAGACTATTAGAATGAAAACCAGGCTAGAAATAGATGCTTTATAGAATATTTCCGACCATTAGAATGAGAACCAGGCTAGAAATAGATGCTTTATGGAATATTGTTTTAAATGAGTTTGAGGAACTCTCAAGTCAGGTAGCATATGAGGCGATAGGATAAGGTCCAAAGGATCAGCTCTTTGTGAATAGGAAGGATGATGCAGCAACATTGTTTCTCATTAAAAAAGGTTTGGATGACAAATATTCTTCGCAAGATAGTAATAACAACCACATTCAAAGAAGCTTGGAATATTCTGAAAATGACATATAGTGAAAGGAAAAGCAACATCATTCAATGAGTGTTGCAATTGTTAATGAAATTGCTATCGTAACAGAAGCAAAAGAGTTTTGATATCGCAGAAGTAATAAGAGATGGTATGGAAGTGAAGCCCACCATGTAGGTGACATCGTGGAAGACCGCGCCAAAGTAGAAGAATATAAACAAGACATGGACACTACAATTGGTGTCAACATTGCAAAGACATCTATGATAGGAAGGAAAAAGTGACGATGTACAAGATCCAGATCATGAACATGGTGAAGATACTAAAGTCTAGTATACATATACATGTGTCAAGGATGAAATTGGAATTGTGTTTGCAATAGCAACAACAGGTGGGGATAATCTAGCAGTGAAAGTTGAATTTGCTTATGACACTGAATTGACTTTTATTGAAGAGTGGTTTGCAAAGCCTAAGTAGGGTAAAGACGAAACTGGTTATGGAAAAGCTACAATCACTACAATAGAAAATTCAGCAGGAGAAATCAAGGAAACCATTAGAGTTCTTGAATACTTTGTGACAGTGGAAGAGAAGATGAAAGGTCATGAATATATTGTTTTCTATTATATAGAGGTTGATAGCAAAGTTCAATCAGCAGTGGCTGAGGTACAAGCAGATGCAGAAAATAAATAAGATGAAGACAATGATGATGAGAAGGAAATATTGAAGAAAAGGAAAAGAGATGCAGAGTATAGGGTTTGGAGGAAAAGGAAGAAAAAAATTGTACACATAGAGCTTAGAACAGTTTGTGCCAAAATGCAGAAGTAAAACTAGTTTTTGAATTAATTTCAAGTATTGCAAGCCTAGTTGAGACTTAGACCGATAGTTAGTAGTGGTTGTAATTAAAGGGGAATTGTTAGTGAGTTGTTTTTGAGTTTCATAGATAGCACTTAGGCATTGTTAGTGTTGAATGTAATAGTTGAGATTAAGGGGAGTGATAAAAATAATCTCTCCTATTAGCTGAAGTCGTTGTAGTCAATTGTTAATCCGAGTAATTTTTAGAAAGTTATTTTTAGCAATTGGTAGCAATAACCAAGTGCATTTCCTTATTCTCTCTTCATCTTTGTAAATCTTTTCATGTAGAATGGATTGACATCAGTGCCTCTCTTAGAGTTCTTGCACTTCTAAGGTTGATGTTGTTGTGCATCATTTCCCCAGGAAAGAAATTGATCCTCCCATAGAGCTCCATTGTATTGAGCCATCTTAGAAGCGACTTATTTGTTGTAAGAGGTGAAGTGAACCAATGTGTTAAAAGCCAATGAATGCTTAATTTTTGAAATTCCCGCCATCAGTTAGTTTCAGAAGAAAACAATTCGATTTTTTTGATATGTAGTTGACTCATCAGAAATGAGTAGTGCCGATCTTAGAGTGGCGTGTGCAAAGAATCTACCGATGTACTCATTGCGCTGCTTAATTTTTCAAAGAGAATGTACTTTAAGGACACTTGCACATTGTGTTTATGTTGTTGATGTGTGTTGTAGAGATGTATGTAATGTACTCACCCATGATGCTATAAAATTGCAGAGTAAGATGAGATGTTCATTCATTTTCTCTTTGTGTGGCAATTGGTTGATCAACCTGAGCAAGAAAAGACAGGGATGCTTGGGGGCGTGGAGTATAGATCTATAGTTGTTTTGCAACAGTGGAGAAGGTTGATTCCATGTGATATAGATGACCCAATTTCTAGTTGATGTGTGGTAGCATCTTACAATCATGAGCGAGATAATTTGTGTCCATCTACTCTAGTGTGGATCTTTGCATTCAGTGGACAAGGATGATAGTAATCTACTTCCCATGCTCGTGGTGATCATCATGATCAGTGGCATTGACATTATTACATATAATGTGACATGATAGTTGGAGAAGTTTGCAAGGCTTATGATTGTGGAGAGGCTAGGAAGCCGTACAATCGCGTCATGTCATATGTCAAGTCCAAGCTATGGTAAAAGGTAGAGATTTGGGAATTTCTAGCTTCTTGTCGTGAATCTGTTGGGTGTGACATGGTGGAAGATTGGTGGTGCAAGAAAAGATCCTATGGTCGAGGTTGTTGTTGCAAGGACAATATGTTGGTGGATGTGGTGACAAAGTATAAATTGGCTTTGTTCTACTAGAATTGTTTAAAGTGAAGATTGAGCTACTCATAGAGGTTGTTTTGGATATGCTAATCTATTGGTGATCTAATTTAGTGCGAGTCCCAAACAAACGACGGACACCACGAAGAGCTTCGATTGCCCAAGGAGATAGAGCCCTTTGGGATGCCCCATAGAGGGCGACTATGGAGATCTTGACAAAAGGAAAGTGCTTAGGGTAGATCCCTCATGCCATGGAGAGTCGACAAAAAGGATGTGATCAATCATGAATGTGTTTGAATAATTGAAGAGGTTCACAATGAAGTAAAACATCTATATTTCATGGTACCCAAGTAGATTTGAATCCTTGAATATTGTGTTAGTGATGAGAGCAATGTAAGCTACCGCATATGAAATGCACGCACGAGATTTAACGAGATGTATATTGTGCATATTTGTGGTCATTGGGCATCTATTATGATTGCATATTAGTTGAGGACTCCATATGGTTATGGTTAAATTTGCGTGTCCCTGCTAGAAAAATGTTGTGAATGGTCACGTGATACTTAATGTGATACGTTGAGCACAAGATATGTTAAAACTGTGAAATGGGTGGAAACATTTTATTTTGCAAATCAAATCTTGGCGTATGGGCATTTTTGGTATGTGTAGTTTTTGATAGCATTGACAAACTATAGAATTGGTTGTGCTCTATAGATGTTAGTGTAGATATATGGTGGTGGTGGTGACAAGAAGAAGAAAATCTTCCCTACTATTTAGAGTATATATAATTTTCTTTTAATTGAAGTCTCAGATTCATTGAAGGTAATACACATGGTGAGTTTCACAATTTCGATATGTGAGAGAGAAGTTGTTTTGTTAGAATTTGTGAGACTAATAAATGAATAGTGAAGTATAGAAAATCTAAGATGAAGATTGGACTAAGATGCTAAATGTAAAGGTGAAGACACCAAGTATGTGAATGACACTAGAGAAACATATATGTAGGAGCATTTGGTCATATGCATCATTATTTCTTGGTAATTATTGTAGTCTTGTGTGGCAACACTTTGTAATGTGAAAGTCATTATCAAGTTTGCTTGATAAGGTGGGTTGTAGTTGGAAGAAAAATACAATGACATGTTTTGTCTCTAGTTGTTCCTTGAAGAAAGGATGCTTGTTAAATGTGGCACCATAAGTCCTCAGATTGGTAGAGACATGGAGTGTAGGATTAAAATAAATACATTGTATATCTACATTATTTTCCAGGCAATTGAAGAGAACCATGGTTGGGTACTTCGATGTCTTAGTAAATGGAAATATGTCCATAGGATGACCAATGGTTGAATGTTTATGGTTAAGTTGATGTTAGGCCCTTGGCTACAATAGGTTACTACTTAATCTATGTGGTATGATGTTTGGCTTAAAGGTATGGTTGGTTCCTAGTTAGAATTGTGTTCAAGATGATAATCATTAAAGTGAATGCATAAACATTGACACGTGTTAGAGAGATGGAAGTGAGGTTCTTGGGTGAAAAATCATTGGTTGAGTATTGTGGCAGTGAAAGATGTAGTGAGGTTGCATTGTCAAACTAGATAAGACAATTGTCAATAGTAGAGTTCATTTTGAGTTGGAATGATGGGGTTGCAATAGAGAGACACAATGATGTTTTTTGGATACAAGGGAGAGTGTTTAGGGTCTGGACCAAAGGATGCCGAAGATAGTTCTTGCAGTAGTAGTGGAGATATGTTGATGATGGAAAAATAATGTAAATTTCACATATTGTGTTTAATAAAAAAATAATGGCCATATGGAATGTGAATCATGTCTTGTATTTGTAGCAAAGCCTAGGATGGTATGTGTAGATCCTACGCATTGGTCCTTGACGCTGTTGAGCTTATATCTTGCCAGTGATAGTTCTTGTGGTAGTAGTGGAGATTTGTTGATGATGGACAAACAAGATTAAGTCACATGTTGTGTTTAATAAAAACAATCACCATGTAATGTCCTTGACCACTTAGGAAGCATATGATGGATTTTGATATGGTTCCAATAGGTTAAGGTGGGGAAAATTTTATAAGGGGGCTTAATTCGCATATGGAAACATTATAAAAGTATAAGGGGTGAAAAGGGGGACACTTTCTAGACAAGTGAAAAGTTACTTTAATTTTATAAAGAGAAAAGATTATAAAGTGACTTTATAAAATTTAAAAGGATAAAATGATGACAAAAATGGCCATAAGTTTATAAATGAGAAAAAGTGAGAACACTCTCTTCATTCTTTCACTTGCATTTTGGAGAAAAGAGCTTTTGGGAGAAAAGATTAGGTTTGAGAAACCCTAGTTGCCATCCCTAGTGTTAGTGTTGAAACTAGAAACCCTAGTTGGTTCCAAGAGTCAAATCACTCAGATTTCACCATTGTGCCTACATGGGGAAAATGATTTGAAAGATATTTTGAGCTGGAAGAGGTTTGATCAGTTGATTTATATTTAATATGGTTTCTCATCTCTTGAACAGGGTGTGCAAACCCATTAAAAGGTGAAGATTCCAAGCTCAAGGTGTACGAGTTCTGCAACCATCCAATCCAAGATCACTTTTAGAACAATGGGTCGAAGTTGGGCTGAATAAAGGTTGATTTTCTCATTCATTGGGTCAAGTTGTCTTGATTTATGTTACTGGTCATTTTCCTTAGTAGTTGGTGCAAATTTCTTGTGGGAGGGATGATTTCCCTTGAGTTGAAATGTTGAACATGTGGCTTTTCTGTGCATTGAGAATGGGCATCATTCTTGTTGCTGAGTTATGTTAAATAGGGGGTCGAGTTTCTATCTCTTGAGCGTGGCGTGGGCTTACCAATTAGCAAACTTCACTGTTGAAGGAATACATTGTGTGGGACGAGCTTGTGGTTTAGTAAGAGGGCCATTGGTTCTATCATCTCATGCTGCAAGGATTCCATTTGAAGGGCAATGTATAATCTCTACTCTTAGATGAGTTCCTTGCTGAGGACCACATATTAATTACAACAATGCTGTACGATTGGACAAAGTATGATTGGTGACATTCCCTTACTGGTTTGTTGGAGTTTATGGGAAAAATATGCATCACAACTCTTGCTGAAGTTTGTATGGACGTGTAGGTGGAGTTCTGGTCCTATATATGTATCTACAACTAGTACACTCCCTATTATACACTGGTATTTCGAAATCTCTGTTCTCATTAGGGCTGAAATGTATGCACCAGTGATATGTTTGCCTTAAAAATTTAATATAAGTGGATATTTATTGTCCTCAAATGCTTATCTCATATGTATTTAGCACTGTTCATGATATTTTAATTCTAAACTATGAAAGAGACAATACACCAATTGTAAACTATTTGTAAAAACTTGACAGTGAATTAAAACAATCAAACTCAGAAAATTAGTGGGCATCTTGAAGATATTATGGAAGAGAATCTTATAGTTGTATCAAAGTATGTTCTTGGACAACTGTGGAGTCTAAGGACAACTTGCTAGTGATGAAATGACAAAGGAAGTTCCTTTTAGTGGGATAAATTACAAGAGGAAGCACACACACACAGAGCCCACTCCTATTAGAGAAGAAGATATTCCAGATAGTGAGAGTGAAGAGACACTTGAGAAAGGAAAAGGGGTAGAAGAAACACTTGAAATAGAAGAGGAGGTACAAGCCTTTAATAGTTTGCTTAGTGCAGTAAATGATTTGGCTAGAGGCCAAAAGGAGATGGTGGACCTGATGAGAGGGATGACAAACAAATGGAATTCCACTGGAAAAGAACTAATAAATGGGGAAGGGTCTACTAGTGCAGAGGGCAATCATGCTCGTACTACTACACATAGTCATTCATGCTCATCTAGCAAAACAGGCAGGCCCAACATGCCTCAATTCTTACATGAGACAATAGAGTACCAAACAGAGCAGTCTAGTCAAGGGATTCCTTATGCAAATTATTTGCAGGAGTATAGAGCATTGGGACGGGAGTTCCATGCTGTCATGAGTTTCGTTGATTTTTTCCACCTTTAGTTGAGGAGTAGACCCAAACCATTTCAGAAAGTTTGGACGGAGAATTAGGAGCTACAAAAGACATTGGGGAAGGTGACCATCTCTTGCTTTGATGGGTCATCCAAATGCTCAACTCGGTTGCGGGTACAAAAATTTGATACATATTTCCAGTTGCATCAGATGACAGAGGAGGAGCATTGGATGTCAGGGCCCATGATTGGTTGTACCACGGGTTAGTGACTATGGGTCATAGAAACATCACTTCATATTCGAAGTTCACTCATAGACTCATTAAGCAGTTTGACTGGAAAGTCCCAGAGCTTCACTTTAGAGAGATGGCATAGCTTAGGAAGATAGCAATCTGAAGGCTTACATTTCATAGCTTCAGAGACTAGTAGTTATGTGCGCAGATTTCTTAGAGGCTAGATTGGTGATGCTATTTGTAGATGGGTTGTCAGAGCCCCTACATGGATGGGTCAAACGTTTTGAACCCACTACTCTTCATGCAACAATTAATAAGACCAAGGATATGCAGGATGTCGCTTTTAAAAACAAATTCGCTCCTAAACCCTCTTTCCCTTAGAAGAGTAAAGAGGTCAAGCCTTTCAGAAGGAGTGGATTGGGAAGCCAAGGTGGATGAGGAGACCCGGAAGGAGTTAAGAAAGAAGTAGCCCTGTTTCCGCTGTAAGGAGTCGTGGGCGCCAGGACATAGTTTTGCAGGAAAAGACAAGGTGGGCAAGGCTCACTATATTGAGGTGTACTCAAAGAGAGACAATGATAATGGAGATGAGGAGTTGGTGCAAGAACAGACACATGGATAGATACATATGACAATTGGGGGTGAGACTTCACATGTCATGATTCCCCAGGGATCATACTTTCAGAGTCAGAGGGCTTCTGGCAGGACACAAGGTGACGATATTGATTGATAGTGGAGCCTTCCACAATTTCATAGATGTGGTCATGGTAGAACAAAGAGGGATTCATACTAAGGAGTGTGATGGTTTTATGGTCATCATACTTAGTAACCATCAAATATGGTCATCATAGCTAGTAACCATAAGATGGATTGCAATAGATAAGTGCATAAAGTGCAGCGAACTATGGGGAACTACACAATGATTGAGGACTTTTTCGTGGTGGATGTGCCAAACACTAACATGGTGTTAGAGTGTTAATAGCTCTCCTACATCGGGAAGTATAATACTGACCAGTGGAACTTGGAGATGGAATTCAAAGATCCAGTATATGGCAGAAGGGTAGTTTTGAGGGCCATGCATCAATAGCCACCGAGATTAGTATCATCCAACAACATGGAAGTAGTATTGAGGCAGGGCGATATGGAGTGGGTGGTTGAGTGCCTTATTATAGATAACAAACAACCAGACTAGCCACAAGAACATCCCGACGACATTCAGGTACTACTTCATAAACACCAGAAGTTTTTTCTGGCATTCCTCCAGGTAGACCACTAGATAGGGGTTTTGAACATGTTATAGAATTGGAGGAGGGTGTAGAGACAGTTATGACCAACCCATACCGACATCCAAAGGTTTACAAAGATGAAATTGAGAAGGCCATTAAGGAGTTGTTGAGGTTGGGTCACATTCATCTTAGTTCCAACCCTTTAGCTTCTTCAATGGTCATGGCTAAGAAGAAGGACGGTACCTTGCGAATGTGTAGTAACCATTGGGCTCTCAACAAGAGGACGATTAAAAACTGATATCTTATCCCCAGGACAGATGAGTTGATGGATGAACTAAGGGGAGCTAAATATTTTTCGAAGATTGACCTTCGCTCGGGCTACTATCAGATTCGAGTTTGGGAGCAAGACATCCCGAAGACAACCTTGGGTGCCACCATGGGCACTGTGAGTTCCTGGTTATGCCAGTTGGGCTAACTGACGCCCCGTAACTTTTCGGCCATGCATGAACCACATGTTTAATAAAAAGTTTCAAAATTACTTGCTGGTTTTCTTTGATGATATATTGGTTTACAACAAGACATGGGAAAACCATATGACACACTTGGACGAGGTGTTGGGAATTCTAGAAGAGCATGAACTATGTTTTAAGGAATCTAGGTGTGAGTTCGATATTGTAGAGATGCTCTACTTGGGGCATGTGATTGGAAATGATGGGTTTCAGGTCCATCAGGATAAAATCCAGGTGATCATCGAATGACCTACCCCAAAAAACATAACTGAATTTAAAAAATTCCTTATCCTCTACACTTACTACAAAAGTTTGTTAAGGGGTTCTCACAGTTAACAATGCCTCTTACAGACCTTATGAAAAAGGGGGCATTTAGTTGGACCGAGAAGGAACATGAAACATTTGAAGGTGATGAGTCTGTGTCCTATGCTTGCATTGCTAGATTTCACCCAGCCTTTCGTGCTAGAGTGTGACGCTTTGTGGACCAGGATAGGAGCAGTTTTATGCAGGATCACCATCCCATAGCATTTGAGAGCCACAAACTCAGAGACTATGAGCGACATTACTCAATTTACAACAAGAAGATGTTGGCAATCATGCATGCCTTGGCCAAATTCCAACAATATCTAGTGGGGAATAGGTTCAATGTAAAAATAAACCATAACAACCTAAGATTCCTCATGGAGCAAAAGGAACTGAGTGAGAGATAACAAAATTGGATCAGTAAATTACAGGCTTATGACTTCGAGATTGAGTATGTCAAGGGAAAACATAATGCAGTAGCAAATGCTTTCTCGAGGATGACATCCACTCTCTCACTCATGGAGATAACAGATGACTAGCAGTCACTGTTTCTTGTGGAGTATTCGAAGAATAAATTTTCTCGTGAGATTCTTAAAGGGTTGAATCATGATGACAGGTAACAAGTTGTGGATGATATCATTTACTACAAAAAAAGAATCTATCTAGTGCCAAAATCACAACTCAAGGAGAAAATCTATCTAGTGCCAAAATCACAATTCAAGGAGAAAATTATGCATGTAACTCACAACTCACCCTTAGGGAAAGGTTCACTCTAAAGGGCCTCAAGATGGATGTGTTGAGGTTCGTGAAGGAATGCAACACTTTCCAATAAAACAAAGCAGAACACATTCATCCGACAAGTTTACTACAACCACTCCGTATCTCGGAGCAAAAATGGGAGAGCATTTCCATGGACTTTATCACTAGGCTACTGCTATCATAGGGCAAAGACTTTATCTATGTAGTAATAGATCGACTTAACAATTTCGCTCATTTCTTTGCTATACCATTAAAATATTCAGCAACACAGGTGGCCGAGTTGTTCTTCAAGGAGGTCTTCAGATTACGTGGGTTGCCAAAGACCATCATCAATGACAGGGATGATAGGTTCATGGGCGACTTTTGGCAAGAGCTATTCAGACTTGTGGGGACCGACCTGACATCGAGCACCAACTATCACCCATAGACTGATGGATAGACAAAGATAGTCAACAAATGGTTGGAGGTCTATCTCCGAAATTATGTAACCGGAACAAAAAAGCATGGGTAAAGTGGTTGCA
This sequence comes from Pinus tabuliformis, assembly GCA_031772625.1. Taxonomy (NCBI): domain Eukaryota; kingdom Viridiplantae; phylum Streptophyta; class Pinopsida; order Pinales; family Pinaceae; genus Pinus; species Pinus tabuliformis. Next base: position 1,871,185,645 of record CM062817.1, read on the forward strand.
TATAGGGGAACATTGTGACAACATCACTTTCCACATGTCCATTTGCATGACACCCTTAAAAGCATTAAATGGCTTTGACGCTCCAACTTTTGCAGGTAGGATATTTGGGGATAGTCGGACACCTCTGGCCAATGATTGGATTCAGGAGAGCCAAGACATTTTAAATGTCCTCAAGGACAATTTACAGATGACTTAAAATCAACAAAAATTATATGCAGACACGAATAGAGTGGAGTGCAACTTTGAAGTGGGAGATATGGTGTACCTATATCTTTAACCCTTTTAACGTTCAAACTAGTAGGGGTCCTAGGAGGTGTTCCTATAGAGAAACTAGAAGGTCAAGTGGCAACAATGGAACTATAGCCCATTGTCACCTCAGCGACAACTCCCTCCTCTTTATGTACTTTCACCTATGGGAGGAGTCTCAATATTAGGGAAATCACTAAGGGAAGTATATCAATGGTGTAAAGGTGGTGATTTCAAGAGCCTATTCAAAGGGGAGTCTTTAATGATAGGGATTGCTTGCTTTGGAAGCAAGATGGAAGGCTCTCCAAGAAGGGCTAGAAGGAAACTTAGACCTAGGTTTGAGGGGTATGTATTGATATGAAATGCCCTAAGCCAAAGAATCCTAGAAGAACAAGGTTTCAAAGCAATCCTTGTGAAATTAGAGTGTCGAGGTTGCGGGATCACAAAGAAGCCCTAATGGACCCAAACGAGGTCAAGGATGTGGGGTAAGACTTCAAATAGATGGACTTGACCAAGTGAGGGAGGAGAAAATGATCAAGGAGATAAAATTTGACTTTAATGTTTAATGATATGATCCTTGATGAAGCCACTGACCAAAAGCAAACTAGGGAAATGGTCTCTGAGCTTGGGCTTGGGATATCTCGAGGTTCCACTATTGGAAAAGCCTCAAGTTTGGAACAACTCTTGAGGAATCACCAACTTTCCCTAGACCAAGATTCATCAAATTTTGATGGATACAATAGAATTTGTATGATGCCCTAGGGAGCCTACTAGGGTTAGGGCTTAGAAATACAAGAAAGGAGGTGAGAATGATTTCGTTTTGTGATCACCTGTGAAGCTCTAATTTAGAAAATTAACATATTTCAATCAAATTTATGCTCAAAACCCACACAATGAAATTTTAAAATAGAATTTATTAATTCATTACTGTGTGCTTACCTGGAACTCTTGTTTGAAGGTGTTTCTGGCCCCCTGTGGCTCTTGCTCCCGTTACCAAACCACCATTTTCCTCCTAGCCTATATGGGGTCTACCGTTATGGTCCCCAAATCCATAAGACTTCAAATGGAGATCTTCTGGACCTCGTGCCGAAAACTCCAAGAACAATCAAGGCTCAATCTTCCTCTCTGACTAAGACTCTATCTGTAATTTTTCCTTCGTCTGTGAGACTAGAAAATCAAAACTCCTCTCCCTTCTATGTTGTATTTCCTCTCCTTATATCCCCAAAACCACTGTCTTCCCCCCCCTTTCATTGTCTCAACGTTCGCCGTCTAGTTGTTTTCCCTGCACCTGTCCTGTTAGGTGGAAAGAAAATGATCTTTGGAGATGGTCACACTGTTTCAGGAATAAGTACCCTAAGGCTTTGGGTTAGAACCCCAATAGAGCAGAAGCAAATTACAACAAGAAACACTCATACAACTCAGGAAAAATTCTTATATAATCAAACTACGTAAGAACGATCATACCTAGATTTTCTTTGTTCGAGTAGGTCCCGTAGGGTTCAAACCCTCTGCAACTCCCGATGTTCTTCAAACCTGAAAATCATTCAATTCGAACGTACATAGCAGTATAGAAGTAAAGCATATTCATGAAATTGACTTTCTATCATATAAACAAATGATTGATCATACATCAAAACAACATTCATATATGAATTACAACATAATCTGATGCATAAACATAGTTAATTTCGGAAACAATACAACATTTTTTTTATTGCAGTAAGCTATAAATAACATGGAGAGAATTCGCCCGAGTCTTTTTCCGGCTCCAAGCGGAATCGTCCTCCGGATTCGTCCTATCCAAGCCTTCAACAATCTTCTGTCATAACCAACACCATGATATCTCAAGCAAGAGTGAGAATATCTAAAATCAAGGAAACAAGGGTTTCCTGAAGCTTGGGAAGTGCATGAGGCACAGGGATTCATCAGACTCAGTCAGGGATAATCTCAGTATAATAACTCTATCTCTTTTCTTCATTTAGGCCTTCCCATAGAAGTCTATTTATACTTCTCCCAATTAGTTTTTTAGTTGGGAAACAGTTGGGCCACGGGCAATAGGAGGTAATCAACAGGTAAAACCCGTGAACAATGCCCATAATTAATGAAATTTAATTTTTTTAAGTGTTTTAACACATATACGCGGGTTGGGTATTGACTGACCCACGTGTACATGCTTTTATCTTAGGGCAAAGTGGCGTACAAGGAGTAAAACATTGTTTTTTATATATTTGGACCAAGTCTAGAAGGAGGGGTTGCCTTAGGCCATAAACCAAGCATTACAAATACTAAGGGTGGTAAATGGTGCTATAACACACACCTTTCATTTAAATAACACTATTCGGTTAAATTAAATTGAATTGATTTATTTCACCTTTAACAGATAGGTTTTGTCAACTAGTTTAGTCCATACATTTTATTTAAGAACTTATTCAACGTTTATGTCATATGCCTTTTGATTATATTATTTAGTTCCTTTTCTTGATATAGTTTTATGTATTATATTTCTTTTAGTAAAATAAAATGTATAATTCTTTTAGTTAATATAAAAATGTTATATATTTTAATTTCACTTTTATCTTATACAATCCTTTGTATGTATATATATATATATATTGAATAGTACTTTAATTAGTTTCATATTATAGGGGTGGTATAACAAGTACCCCACTCTACATATTCATTATATTCTAGTGAGTTAGGTATTTACTTAGTACTTCAATAATTAATTCATTACTCTATACTTAGACATTTTCCAATATCAGCTAGTATGTATACTAGTGTGATACATGTGATGCATGCATATGTAGCTATCATATGCATGCTTTGTACGCATGCTAATATTCCTATGTTCCTTGTAATTCAATGAGTCATTACATCATCTAGTACTAGACCATTGCCTAGCCTATTAGTTGAAATGGACTCGATGAAGTTCAATGTTTGGAGACCTTTATATTGATCAAGTAGTTTCCCAACAACTTGGCATGGCCCTAGAGGCAACAACTAGGTCACTAGGAAAATTTACACTTCTTTGATGTTGGAATTGATGACTTATCAAGGTAACTATGAGCATTCATGTATCTCTAAGATATTTGTTCACCATACTTTGCATGAAACATATGAAAAGGCCCTCACAAAGACAAGATTAACAAATTCACATTTCATTAAGGCAACTTCACCAGCTTCATGAGCGAAAATTTCATACATTACATAAGTGACAAAAACATGAGACATAAACCATGAAATTACACTTACAAGTATAGCGAAAATCTTCCAATCATCAATAGACAAGAAAATCGAAGCTCCAAGATCAACAATAAGCTCTTCCAAACATCGAAATGCATCAATATCCAAATTCGTCCATCAATAAGGCTAGCAAAATTTTCAAGAAGAGATACAAGTCCAAATCCAAGTGATGATCAAATGAAATGATCATCACTTCAATATATATCCTCCCTAAGGGGTTCAATTTGTCTAATTAGGCCTAATAATGCCCCAAATAATAAAATAATGTGCAAAAATAACATAACTTGGTGACAATCCCACCAAGATAGCTGCATAATACAACAATAAGCCTCTCAAGAGGAAAAAATAGTAAATACAATAAGTCGAAGGGCCATTGAGGAGGCCTAGTGGAGTCTAATGTGTGCTAAGATGAATGAACGAGCTTTAAACATAGTTATCAAGGGGTTGGCCCCTTGATATCCAAGCAAACAACCTGTGGTGTCCCCAAGTGGCTCTGGGGGCACAAAACATCCTCATGGGTCTCCAAATAGATCAGAAAAGCCTGTATACAATATGGGCCCTGGATCAACTGCCAAGTGTGTGGTGCAAGAGTGGAGCCGGATAGGCAAGGTGGTCCAGGTGCATCATCATCGTCCAATAGGTGGAACATAAGAAAGCCATGAGTGAAACTGAAGGATCTCATGGAGTGACAATCTTCTCTCTGTTATGGCGGAGACATGTGGTAATCAACGCTCACCCTACAAATGCTAATATGATCCTCTTGAGGGCTTGTAGCCTGTATGGGGAGACCAAACCCCTAATAAAGACCCACTTGCAATCCTGTATAAGATTTAATGCGTCCCCTCACCTTCTAGTACAAACAACAATTAGTGCAATTGAGTAAATAAGCATACAAATCATGGGACCAAGTGGACACTTCATAGTGGCATGCCCTTCCATAATGGGATTCAAAACGTACAAGTGTCTACAAGGTCAAGAAGAAGGTTAACCAAGGACCCTATTAGGTGTTTCATCCTCTAAAAGGGGTGACATGTCCATGGTACATCCATCAATTGGCAAGTGGTACATGATATAATGATAAAACAGAGCGAGGCATCAGGGAAAGGCTCAAAGCCACATTCCATAGTACAAGGGTAGCCATAATAAGGGAAGCCCACACATGGGTATACGAATGTAGGAGGGAGAAATCGTGGTAATGAGTTACCCTCACTTTTTTTTCCCACCTTTCTTCATATGCCTTTTTCCTTTTATTGATTTTTCTTATTGTAACTGCTTGGGGCTCCACGAGATGAGAACATGATATGTAAGATATTGTAGTGAATACCCCCATTAAGGTGGGGTGGTTCATTGCCCACCAAGGGTGGGACAATCATGTTCCTTAATGGTGTGAGGGGCCACTAACAGGGGCCCTAGTAGCTAAGGTGATGACCATGATGATAAGGCTAGAGCTCATGTTTGGTTTTTGCCCATGTGCTAAATTTGTAATCTATATGTCTCAGCCATCTTTTGCATTTTATGGTACATTTCCTATTGAGAGTGGCCAACTTATGCTTTTTCTTTTCTTTTAGCTGCATCAACCTTCGTGGCCTCATTCCAAGTCTGACCTAAGGTGTGGACAAGGCGAGGGGGAGGTTAACTCCTTGTGGACCAAATAGAAAAATGTGGACCCAGATGGGAAATATGGTGAATGGGGTTATACTGAGCAGAGGAGAGTGATGTGTATGGTGTTGGGAAGCGGGACCACGCAACCAAAATCAGAGTTTCCCATGTAGTGCCACCTCTAAAGCTAGTAGCCAATTAATGAGATCCCACGGGACTGGGATACAATGTTAATGATCAATTTGGACAGAGGAAACAAGAGTACAAACCAAGCCCACTCTTTCTGCCGAACCCCACCCACTAATCCATGCCCATGATAAGTAAACAAAAATACCCAACTACACAATGAAAAACCACACCTTTGGGTTTGGAAGGCCCACATGTCTTCAAACATACAATCATAACAAATGGGTGAGGGAGCATATGGCTAGCTCAGGTGGTGGAGATAATGGCACATCAAGCTATCTAGTGGCTGCAAGGGGTTGTCGGTTAACGACTGAGGACCATTTAGGAGAAATTTTTTCTCTTATGCATACTACCCACGAGTGGTGGGTAACAAGCCCCATAGGCAGTCATCACTCAAAACAAAGGGGGTGGAAAAGTTGAAACCCAAGTTCTACGAGCCATATAGAATCACGAGACGCGTAGAAGTGGCTTATGAGCTTGAGATTTTAAAAGGATGTAAGATTCACAACATCTTTCATGCCTCATGCCTTGAAAAGGCCCTAGGACAACACGTCACTTCCGCATAACTCCCACCATTGGACGAGGAAGGAGAGTTGATCTTAGTTCTAGAGAAGATCCTCGAAACCAGGGAGAGGAAGTTGTGAAATAGGACAATGAAAGAGTACCTGGTAAAATGGAAGGATTTACCTGTGGAGGATGTGCCACCTGGAAAGGTGAGCAGGAGCTCAAACATCCTGAGTTAAAATTGCTTGAGATCAAACAACCTTGGGCGGGGAGGAATGTAATTTCGTGAACACTTAGGAAGCATTTGATGAATTTCGCTAGCCTAATACGGACTTCATTGGCTAAGACAAGGAAAATTAAACAAGGGGACTTAATTTTCTTAGGAAACATTATAAAAGTCTAAGGGGTGAAAAGGGGGACACTTTTTATGCAAGTGAAAAGTCACTTTAACTTTATAAAGTGAAAATATTATAAAGCGACTTTATAAAAGTGAAAAGATTAAAATGGTGTCAAAAGTGACCACAAGTTTATAAAAGAAAAAAAGTGAGGAGACTCTTTATTCTTTCCTTTGCATTTTGGAGAAAAGAACTCTGGAAGAGTTTTTGGGAGAAAAGCTTAGGGTTTGAGAAATCTTAGCCACCATAGGTAGTTTCGGTGTTGAATCTATGACGTTGAAACTAGACAGCCTAGTCGGTTCCAAGAATGAAATCACTCAAATTTCACCATTGTGCCTTCATGGAGAAAATGATTTGTAGGAGATTTTGAGCTGCAAGAGATTTTATCAGTTGATTTATATTTAATATGGGTTTCTTTTCATCTCTTGAACACGCTGTGCATATCCATCAAAAGGTGAAGATTCCAAGCTCAAGGAGTACGAGTTCTATTGCCATCCAAGCCAAGATTACTCTCAAAACAGTGAGTCTAAGTTATGGGCTGAATAAATGTCAAGTTTCATTCATCGGGCCGAGTTGAATTCATTTATGTTGCTGGTTGTTTTCCTTAGTAGCTGGTGTGAATTTCTTGTGGGAGGGACGATTTCTCTCGAGTTAAAATGTTGAACGTGCGGCTTTTCTATGGGTTGTGAATGGGCATCATTCCTATGGCTGATTTATGTTAAATAAGGTGCCAAGTTTCTATCTCTTGGGCTGGGCGTGGGCTTACCAAGTAGCAGACTTCACTGCTGAAGGAATACAGTGTGTGGGACGAGCTTGTGGGTTTGGGTTAGCAAGAGGGTTGTGGGTTCTATAATCTCATGCTGGAAGGATTTCATTTGAAGGGTAATGTATCATCTCTACTCTTAGACGAGTTCCTTGTGAGGAGGACCATGCATTAATTACAACACTATTGTACTATTGGACTGAGTATGATTGGTGACATTTCCTCGCTGGGTTGTTGAAGTTTATGGGTAGAATATTGTCATAGATCTTGCTGAAGTTTGTATGGCCATGTAGGTGGATTTTGGTCTTATACATGCATCTACAAATAGTACACTCTATTATACACTGGTATTTCAAAATCTTTGTTCTCATTATTGCTTGAATGTATGCAAAAGTGATGTGTTCACTTTAATTTTTTTTATATAAGTGGATATTAACTGTTCTCAAATGTTTCTCTCATACCTGTTTAGCATTGTCCATGAGATTTTAATGGTGAACTATGAAGGAGATACCTATAGTACACCAACTGCAACCTGTTTGTAAAAACCTCTCAGTGAATTAAAACAAACAAACTCTGAAAATTAGTGGGTATCTTAAAGATGTTCTAGAAGGGAATCTTACACACCATATGGAATGTGAATCACATCTTGTATTTGTATGAAGCCTAGGATGGTAGGTGTAGATCCCATGCATTGGTCCTTGAAGCGTTTGAGCTAATATCTTGCTGAAAATTTAGAATCAATACTTGAGAGTATTGTAATGGTATTTTGGCTATTCTATAAAAGCTTGTACTTGGTATCTCTATGACAAATGATACTTACATGGAATATTACTCTAATATTTTTGTAGGCATGCATACCCTTTTGCGTGTGTCCCTGATGATTTGGATAACTTGTTCAATATAGCGTAGAACTTTAACATTTGGAGGAGTAAGTCATGTGTCTGATGAATGCTCTATGAGTGGATTTTGTTGGTTTTGAACCCTAGGAGGTGTGGTAGGTCTTGAAACCTATTGTTTTCTATATATTGAAGGGGACTTCATAAAAGAGATGAATGAACCATATATCTAAAGGACGTACTACTAGATTGGTGCTTCTTGTGGTTAGGCATCTAGTTGTCCCTTTATATGGACATTGATAATTTGATGACATGTACATGATCGAGGTTTGAGATGCAAGTGTTGATTTGGACTAGATATAATATTTTCTAATTAGTAGGTTTTTCAATTCATGGTGAATCATCTTATGCATCAAAACATATGAAAGATGATGGAGAAGACCTAACCTAGTAGAGATTAAGAGAATTACATATTAAAGAGTGTTAGAACTATAAACTCCTAAACTTCTAAAATGTGATAAAAATACGCCCATTAAATTTTTTCAAACAATCACAATGAATGATGCACATTTATGTGCATATTATTTCGACAACCTTTAGAAACCTGTTCAAAATAGGGTGGATCTCTATCGTGACTAAATTTGGTATCGGGACAAGATCTCTCAATAATGGATATTTTAATATTTTCAACAGAGATTCCAAACTCAAGTTTTATCTACTACTCTGTGGCAACCAATATTTAACAGGCCATATGCCCATTAATGCGGTCGGGTTGTATATGCCCACCGCTAATTATGTACTTGTTTAAATAATCTTGATATGAGGGGTAATTATCTTAGCCTGGATCTTGCAACCGGTCTAAATTCACAAGTCATTCATGTGGAAACTTTGAAACTTTGTTGGACGACTCAGAATCTGTTTAATCTTACCAGTGAACCAAGAATCCTATCGGTCACTTTTCACTCGTTTTGAAAACTGAAACCCAATATCCTTTGGCCTGTGAGTTCTCATTGTAGAGATTCTTTCATAGGATGCCCCCTGCAAGTTGGACTTTACCAGTGGTCATATGAATCACGAGTTGGCTAAATCAGGAGTTAACTCATTTTTCATGTTATAGTAGAGATTTTTCATGTTTGTATATATATATAGATGGGATTAATTTGTTTTATATAAATGAGAGATTCAAGTTTCCCATTATCACAATAAATATTATAGCAAAGGGCCCTTTTTAAATTGGAGATTCGAGTGTGTCAACGACACAAGAAATAATTTTATGTTGATTTGTTTGTGGTTTTAATGTCATTGCAAAATATCTTATTTTTGGAAATTTATTAATTGAGCTACTCTTTTGTGGGCTAAGTGATGTTAGTTTTATTTTTTATTAATTTATTTTATTAAACAAATATATCTATATATTTAGATAGAGAGACATTGTTTTTCATTAAACTCTAAATTATACTTATTATCTTTTCATTTTAAATATGAAAATGTATATTGAAATTTAAACCTTATTTATTTTTTCAGTCGGATTTCAACTTTATTTAACTTGTCATTTTAAATATGAAAATGTAAATAGAGGTTTAAACTTTATTTAATTGATTTATTATAAAAATAATAACTTTATTTAATTTGTCATTTTAAATATGAAAATGTAAATAGAGGTGTAAAATTTATTTAATTGATTTATTATAAAAAGAATGATTTGGTATTGGATGATTAATAAACTTTTTCAAATGTATCATATTCTAAACATTTCAATATGATAGAAAATTTGGGAAATATGGAATGGTTTTATTTCACTTTATGTATGTATAGGTGAGAAAGAAGCCTAGTTTTATTTGAATTAATTAAGTTCATTGTTCGACAATTTCAATTCATGATATAGAATATAAGACTCAAAATTTTAATTTAAATCTAAATAAAATTTTATGAAAATAATATTTAAAAAAACAAAAATATGTAAAAGTATAAATCAATCAATCTAAATGAAAATATATTGAAAAATGATAATATTTAAATTATTAGTAATTAAAGACAACATTATTCCCTTCTTATATACAATCTTGTTCTCAATTGAGTTTCACATTATTTATGTTTGGATAAGTTATCCTTACGTTCATTGCTCTATGGTTTAAAACACTGATAGACTTGTCAATATTTTGTTGTGGATGGCCAAGTGTTTCCTTTATTATAGCTTTGATGTGTGGTTATGATAGCTATCATCCATATCATAATGACATTGAAGTGGTTGGTGTTTAGTTTTTAATTTGTTGATTTGCAAGTTTAACTTTTTTTGGTATTGGTAATTATGCTTTCAAACTAAAAAGATAACTATTTTTCTAATAAACTTTCTATCATAAGTTATTTTAAGTGTGATTTATAAGAGTTATGGTATTTTAAGTGTGATTTATAAAATTCTTATATATTGTTGTGTTGACATGGTGAATTTTCGCTATCCCAACAAGGGGAACTAACCCGATCACAGACCCCAATTAGACATGCTTTCGTTTGGAATAGCCAGTTCCAACGGGTTTTAAGGGACCCCGTAAACTGTTAAATGTGTTGAAAGATTTCTTCTCGGAAGAAGACTTCAATTAAATCAACAAAATAAAACAGCTAACCTCTATGTATTGAATCCTATCTACACTTATTCTAACTACTCTAGTCTATGTCCTAACTATCTTAATCTATCCTGCAAGAGCATGATACAAGAGAGGTTAAACATCATATATGAATTCCAAGTCTAAATGAATCAATTATTGATTCACATAAGAACAAGGTTGCATCAATTCTTAATTGCAATCCAATCATTTATACAGGAATATATTTTCCCTTTTATAGAAATAAAGCTTGCAACTGATGTCTAACATAGTTTCAAATCAAGGACTGCTTATGAATTAACTATGATGAAGAATTACATTCAAACAACCAAGGCTAATTATAAGCTGTATTGTTATCAATATGCACAAAAAAAACAAAACACATTTGTATTTATGCCAGCAACAACACCCTATCTCAAAACACATAAAAGCAAAGGATCTTAAATCTGAAACAAAGGGCTCCTCATTGAACCAAATAGTCTCCTTTTATTCACAATAAATCAAAGTTGTTTTCTCCAAACAAAAATCCCTTCTTTCCTATCTGGAAGTAATATTTATGCCTCGGGCCATGACCCTTCGTCTTCCCCTATTCTTTTCAATATACTGATTCGAATACACAGATGTAGAGCCATCGGTGTCACTGTTGACATGTAGAAGGCATTTCCTGTCACTGGAGCGCTTCATTTCCTGGGGAAATGAATAGATGTTGATTGGAAGAGGATGATTGTGTGTCATCTATTCACACATGTATAAAGCGAACGTTATCCCTTATTATTTCCTGAAGGAAACTGAAAACACTGCGCTCATCATCCCACATCTAGCATGATTGAATGTGTGTTTGGAAGTAATGACATCTTGATGGATCAACATTGTCCTTAGTGCTTCTGCTGAACACAAAGAGTTCCTTCATTATGCACTATGGCGGTCCATATTCCCTTTTGTAGAGTGTGTTTTTGCAATATTGACACCGGTGGTGCAGAGGTGTCATCTTGATATAGCTTCCATTTATCCGTCACCGGGTCTACTCGAATTTTCCTGCAGAAATAATTCATATCAGCTATGATTGTGAGAAATATGGCAAACATGCTTACAAAACATGAATCTTGCCTTCATTAAACATTTGTAACATCAAATGTGAAAGAGACGGCCCCTGGTTTTTAATGTATCCATTGATTAAGTCCCGCGAGTGCAAATCCGATTTACATTGAAAATCATGGCATAACACATAACCAGATCCAAAATCTGGACTTGAAAGATTATAGACTGGAGCCTATAACTTATCGGGTCCACCATATGGGATTTTCCATTAAAAATCGCGACCACAACATTTTATCGAACACACAGGGATATACGTGAAAACCCGTAGTCGACCATAAAGCCGGACTTGAAAATTTATGCACACGCATTGATAGTTATCGGCAGGTCCAACATATGGTGTTGCACCTTAGGCATGAGCGCTAGACTCCGCCGATAGTGATTTGCGATGGGGCGGGGGGCGGACCCGATATATATATATATATATATGTTTAATAGGATCGACGAGTTCGCCATATCGCATATCGCAATATGCGCAGGCCTAGGGCTCCAACGATTGCGATATGCGATTAGGTCGGACCATATATGTGTGTGTGTGTGTGTGTGTGTCATATTTAATAACATGGCGGGTTCGCCATATCGCATTGTCTTTTATATATGATTCCCGGGTTCTGCCGATTGCGATAAGCGATTGGGGAGGCGGACCCGAAATACATGTGCTGAGATTAATAGCCCCAGTGGGTCCGCCATATCGGACTGCGCTTTATGTTTATGCCATGGACACTGCTGATTGCGATATGCGACAGGCTCTGGACCCGAAATATATAAATTGTGGTTTATAATGTTGTTGGGTCCAGTGCCTCATGGAACGCGTTGCGCGCCAATGTTGCATGCGATAAGCGAAAAGGGATGTTATGTGTATTTTGCAAAGTAGTCCCATTATAAAGAGTTATGATGGGAATAAAGACACAATGGAAGATTTTGTGGGTTAAACACACAAACGATTATAATAAGGGTGGGGGTGATTATATGTACGGGCATAAATATACCATGAATGTTTATGGAGATTGAAAAGTCCCGATGAAGGGAATGAATGAAGGGTTAGGTTGGGTCATGAATGAACCATGCAACAGAGGTTTATTCAAGGGGCTTAGCCATTAGGCATTGAAAATTTGACTCGACAAAGAGTTAAAATCCCTGAAATAAAACAGATAATTCAGAAAGATGAAAGATCAAACTTCTAGGGAACCCATTCAAAATTTGCTATCAGAGCATGTTTTAATAGGGTGGTGGTTATGGCCACAACAAATGTCGAACCGTTGGGCGAACCAATTATCTCTGTTTCCAAATAAACCTCAGATCAATAAAACATCAGGGAGTTAAGATAAACTTGAAATGCAAACTGTACAGATGAACAGGAATGGGTTCCACTTCAACATTAATTGTTTCAGGCGGGATAAAGACAAATAGCTACTACTTACTGATAGGGTTTTGACAGGCATTCTCCAATTGTAATATTATGGAATTTATTGACCTTCCTTTACCTGTTTCCTACTTTCAAAAATCCTTCCAGGGCCATCACTCGTCTATCAATACCTGTTCAGGTGTGTACTTCAACTCTTTATTTCTCATCAAACTTGATGTAGATATGTTTATCTGCACTTTATATGAGAATTTCAGTGTTGTATTTTCATATGATTGAATGGGGTGAAGTCATGGATCATGCCATATTTTTAAACCCTTAAGCAAGGTTAGGCTTGCTATGCCAACCGATACTCTGAGCCCAGCAACAATCCTTACTCTAACCGGCTTCCCAAACAACCTGTCCTTCCAAATTGGCACAAGGGCTTGACATTTCATTTTCTTTTAATTAAGTCCTTCTAGTTTCAGGCACAAGGACTAGAGCACAATTAGATTTGCCACATGGTATATGACAGTGAGTTTTAGCCTATGAAAGGAGGTTTACTTGTAGATAACAGGTATTGGACAATTTAGTGTGGTCGATGGGACCAATGGAGAATGACTGCAAACCTTACAGGAAATTATAGGCTAGGTCTGAGTGGGATTTATTCAAAATGTTGCATTCCTCCATGCCAGTCCAGCTGTAGTTACACATTTTTTGTTTTATAAAGATGCCCCTACATGCTTTAGATATCCAAGTTATCAATAGATCTTACCCAGTTCCCAACAAATGCCAATGAGTGGCTTTGGTTTCAATTCCACAGCTGATTTTCAAGTTCTCATGGGCTAATTGATTTTTTTTTTTGATTTGCATGGTAACGATGGATTTAGAATCAGCAGACTCATTAGGAGTTAATGAGGAAGGGAAAGGCTAAAGGTGGTGAATGAGGGCAAATCTGAGAAAGTTAAAAACAAGATGGGAGGACTGAAATCAGTTGGCTGAAAAGCGCTGAAATTCAAAACAAAAGGAAAATAAACTTTATAGAAAAACAAGAACGGTAAAGACGAAAATGGAACTAAGCTAACAGAAAAATGAAATGAAACCTAACCTATTCAGGAGGTAAACACCATGTGGTGGCTACATGAAGTATCTTTTTAGATGCTGGCCATTAACAGGGAGTTTTTCAGTTTCCCTGTAAAGTTTTTAATATGTAAGTTTCCTGACCAATTTTTTCCACAACTTGGAATGGGCCCAGCCATAAGTGTTGGAATTTTGTGTGTTTACCTTTTGGCTCATTCAACTTGTCCCATTTTAGGACTAGCTCTCCTACTTGGTAATCTTTATCTCCTGCTAGATGGTGATCAAACCATCTCTTCACGATCATTTGGTGATTTCTGAATTTATTCTTGGCTTTATCTCTCAATTCCTCCAACCTCATCAATTGGTTAATCCTCTCTTGAAGTAAGGTTGAAGGGGTTCCTCTTGAAGCTTGGGAGAGCTGTAGAGAGGGAAGGGTAACGTTGGGAGGCAAGATGGCTTCCTGTCCATAAACGAGGAAGTATGGGGAGTTTCCTAAGGCCACTTTTCGGGTAACCCTATCGGCCCAAAGGGCATTTCTTAGAGCGTTGTGCCAGTTCCTCTGGTTGTTAGTGACAAACTCACGGATTATGCGTATGATGTTCTTATTTGAGGACTCTGCAACTCCATTTCCTGGGGATAATAGCTTGATGCATGCCTTATGCGAATTGATTTATCGATAGCAAATTCGGTCAACTTTAGTGATGAGAAATAAGAAGCGTTATCAAACATGAGAACGTCAGGGATGCCAAACTTGTTGACGATAAATTTCTCCATGAAAGATATTACCTCGTCTTCACTCTCATTCACAGGCCTATCATGCTCTTTTTCCTTAATGAGTGCATTTTTGAATGTCCTCTCGCAATGCAGGAGCTCAAGGATCCGCTCGTCACCTTCGAATGCCTGCCAATTTGAGATGTTATCAGGTACGGAAGGTATGAAAATCAATTCAACATAACATTTATTCTTCTTTAGTCTAAAATCAGGCAAAAGTTTTGCATCCATACCAGCAATTAGGTGGGCATCTTGGTTTTGCTCTCAAGGTATGTATGTGATATTAAAAGAATCAAGACTATCAATTAAGCTCCATAACTCATGCTGGTACTTTACCAGGTGTGGCACATTGCAGTGTATACTTTCCCTTACCTGGTCCACAATTATCTGTGAATCACCAAAAACTTTAAAAAATTTACCTTCAGATCAATGGCTTTTTTTAGGCCCTGCAGCAAGACTTTGTATTCTGCCATGTTGTTGGTGCACGCGATCTCCAACCAGCTCGCCATCAGATGTTGGTTCCCTTGTGGGTCAATAAGAATGCTCCTAGCACCTGCACCTTCAAGGCAGTTAGAGCCATTAAAATAGAGTGTCCAAAATATAGAGTCTAATGTTACATCAACTGAATTGCTTCCTACGAGACTAGTTCTATCATCTACTATATTACAGGGTGGTTCGTCAGTTGGACTATGGGGGAGAGCTTCCAACCATGTGTTTATTGCAGTTTCTTCAATTGTTTCTGCATGGAATTCTCCAAAATAGGTTTCCGTGGCACAAACATTGAAACTATAATTCCCAAGGATAGAGTTGGTAAACATTACAGGTTCATTGGGGCCGTTTAATTCCGTCACCACATCATGTATCTTTCACTATCAACTCTCAGCATAACACCCTTTCCCTTCTGAGGCAGCAAGAGATGGGACCAATCAGTTGAGAAATATCCATTGAGTTTTACTGACCAGTCCCTACTAAGCAGCATTCCATAAGCCTCGGGTATATCGACTACCATTATATCAATGACTTGTGTGTATTGTGGTTTAGCAGCCATCCGAATCAACACATCTTTCAGTTCCCCAATTACTTTCACATTTGTCCTGTCTAATTGCATAATTCGAGTCCCAGTTTTCTCGGGTATCGCATGCAGTCTTTTAGCAACAGCGTAAGGCATCACAATGGACGAGGCACCAGAATCTACTAAGCAATTGTGTACGTTCATGTTGAGGATTTCAAATGTGATAAGGAAAGGTGGAGTCATGGATTTTGATTTTTTCCCTATCATGGCTGCACTGACATCTTGGGGGTTTCGATTCATTTTGGACAGAGTGGCTTCCATAGTTGATGGCATTTGGGCTGTAATGGAGGTGTTGACAGGTTTGGACACCGACTTCTTGGTTTGGCTGCTTGGGATGGTGGGAATTTTGCAGTTCCGCTCATTCATAGCTTTCAAGAGCAAATCTCTTTGCTGCATTAATTTTAGCAAATCAAAGTATGTGATATTAGCCCTAGATTTCTTAAGATCATCCACAATGTTGTAATCAATGTTATAAACAGGGTAGGGCAGAGTAAACATACTGGTTTTGTCATTCTTAGGTGGGGGTTTACCATTTTGAGTTGCCTTCGTTGCAGTCAGAGGTGTATTCTCTTTTTTTAGAAAGTTTGCAACTGGAGTATTCTTGGACTCACCACTAGGTCTTCCCTTCTCAACAGAAACTTTGGGAGCGGATGCTTTCACAGGGGCGAACATCTTTCTTTGTCTGATCTATAGGCTTCATCGCACCTGGAAGTGGCCCTTTACTTTGTGTGTGGATTTCATTAGTGTGGATTTCTGCCTTGCTACCTTCTTCGTCATCATCATTTTCATTTTTATAGAAATCCCACAGTACGTTGACCTGAGATTATTTGTCCAAGGGCTCTTTTACTTGGTACTCTTCCTCATTTTCTTGTTCTGGCTCTAGCTTGGCTATAGGTTCTTCCTGGTTAAGGAGCGATCCGATAAGAGCCAGCTCTTCTGTATTTAAATTCCCTTCATTGGGTAGAGCAGGCAGTGCAAGTGGACCATGACCACCTTCTGTCTTCTTATGATAAAAAGGTTTGAAAGATTTGTTGTTGTTATACTCTCCTCCACTCCTGCTTGTACTCTCTCCAGAATTCCTTTTCATATCGATCACTGTGTTTGTCAGTTTCTTAATGATCCAATGCAAACCTTCCACATCTGTGGTATCCTTTTCTTTGGTTTCAGCACCTTTTTTATCACTTCCATTATTCTTCTTGGAAGCTCGAGAGGCTTTCTTTTCTCTGGTTGTATGATGGCATGCTGTGAGACTGAGCATTTCATTCTCGACTTTTACTGCTTCATCGATAGCACCCTGTAAGGTTTGTGCGTTACTCCTTTTGACCCACATCGCAGTAGGGACAGGGAGAGCAGTGATGTATAATTCCATGATCACCTCCTCAGTAGGTCTAGCATTAGCCAGGATTCTGTTGAACAAGGTGTTGAACCGGATGTTAAAATCCTTGACCTTTTCTTTGGTTTCCATTTTCAAATGGGATAGTTCTAGAACTAAGGCCGCAGGTGTTTTGTCATTGCCATGCTTGTCTAAGAAGGCCTGTTGAAAGGCAGCCCACGAGGTGATCGATCATGTTCTCAAGCTAAAGTACCATGTGGAGGCCGCACCAACCAATGTAAAAGGGAATAGGCGACATACTATATTTTCATCAGCTACCCCCAACATGCGCACGGCCAAGAAGAAAGAGTGAATATGGTTATCAGCGGTGTCTCCCTTCTCAGGGTCGAATTTAGGCAGTACTCTTTCTGCATTCTTGGGTAAGGGATGCTGCTGCCCGGGTACCGCCACGACATCCTGAGTGAGCCAAGGAGGGAGTGCTCCCAGAGGAGGTGGGAGTTGGTTTCCACCCGGTTGGAGCCTATTCCCACCCGGAAGAGGAACGTTAGCCATATTGTGGATAGGGATGTTCTGGTTGAAGGTTTCTTCGAGGTGTTCTTTATTAGGATTTCCCAAATCAGGCCAGGGATTACCTTCAGAGAGTGGATCTTCAGGAATTTCTTCCCAGGGAGTGTCAATACTTTGCAAGGATTCAAGCACAATATCTTCAAGAGACGGGGCTACAGATGTCTCTTCATTTATGGAACGGATCCTTGGCTTTCTTTTAGTTGTCGGAGGTAAAGAGTGAAAGATGGGGAGTTGAGAAAGGGAACGAGCATAAGCCCGAGTGAGTATTCTGACTGGTTGTTTCTAAGTGACAGAATACTCCCACAGTGTCTCTTCGTCGAAATGATGCTTTTCCGAATGAGAGGAAGGGTCTTTTCGACCTTCACGATCCATGCATTAACCTTTTCGAGTCCATGCGCGACATTTATAGATAAAATCATAAAAAGCTGTGGACGGCGGTTCAGGCCCTCCTTCTAGCACCAATTTGTTGACATTGTGAATTTTCGCTATACCAACAAGGGGAACTAACCCAATCACAGACCCCAATTAGACTTGTTTTCGTTTGGAATGGCTAGTCCCAACGAGTTTTAAGGGACCCCGTAAACTGTTAAATGCGTTGAAAGATTTCTTCTCGGAAGAAGACTTCAATTAAATCAACAAAATAAAACAGCTAACCTCTCTGTATTGAATCCTATCTACACTTCTTCTAACTATTCTAGTCTATGTCCTAACTATCTTAATCTATCCTGTAGGAGCATGACACAAGAGAGGTTAAACATCATATATGAATTCCAAGTCTAAATGAATCAATTACTGATTCACATAAGAACAAGGCTACATCAATTCTTAATTGCAATCCAATCATTCATACAAGAATACACATTCCCTTTTATAGAAATAAAGCTTGCAACTGATGTCTAACATAGTTTCAAATCAGGGACTGCTTATGAATTAACTATGATGAAGAATTACATTCAAACAACCAAGGCTAATTATAAGCTGTATTGTTAGCAATATGCACAAAAAAAACAAAACACATATGTATTTATGCCAGCAACAACACCCTGTCTCAAAACAGATAAAAGCAAAGGATCTTAAATCTGAAACAAAAGGCTCCTCATTGAACCAAACAGTCTCCTTTTATTCACAATAAATCAAAGTTGTTTTCTCCAAACAAAAAGCCCTTCTCTCCTATCTAGAAGTAATATTTATGCCTTAGGCCATGACCCTTCATCTTCCCCTGTTCTTTTCAATATACCAATCCGAATACACAGATGTAGAGCCATCGATGTCACTGCTGACATGTAGAAGGCGTTTCTTGTCACTGGAGCGCTTCATTTCCTAGGGAAATGAATAGTTGTTGATTAGAAGAGGATGACTGTGTGTCATCTCTTCACACCTGTATAAAGCGGACGTTATCCCTTATTATTTCCTGAAGGAAACTAAAAACATTGCGCTCATCATCCCACATCTGGCATGATTGAATGTGTGTTTGGAAGTAATGACATTTTGATGGATCAGCATTGTCCTTAGTGCTTCTGATGAACACAGAGAGTTCCTTCATTATGCACTATGGCGGTCCGTATTTCCTTTTGCAGTGTGTTTTTGCAATATTGACACCAGTGGTGCAGAGCTGTCATCTTGATATAGCTTCCATTTATCCGTCACTGGGTTTACTCGAATTTACCTGCAGAAATAATTCATATCAGCTATGATTGTGAGAAATATGGCAAACATGCTTACAAAACATGAATCTTGCCTTCATTAAATGTTTATAACATCAAATGTGAAAGAGTCGGCCCTTGGTTTTTAATTTATGCATTGATTAAGTCCCGCGAGTGCGAATCCAATTTACATTGAAAATCATGGCATAACACATAACCGGATCCGAAATCCAAACTTGAAAGATTATAGACTAGAGCCTATAACCTATCGGGTCCGCCATATGGGATTTTCCATTAAAAATCGCGACCACAACATTTTATCGAATACACAGGGATATACGTGAAAACCCGCAGCCGACCATAGGGTCGGACTTGAAAATTTATGCACCCGCATTGATAGTTATCGGTGGGTCTGGCATATGGTGTCGCACCTTATGCATGAGCAATAGACTCCGTCGATGGCGATTTGCGATGGGGCGGGGGGCAGACTTGATAATATATATATATATATATATATATATATATATATATATATATATATATATATATATATATATAGGATCGGTGGATTTGCCATATCGCATATCGCAATATGCGCAGGCCCAGGGCTCCGCCGATTGCGATGTGCGATTAGGCCTCCCCAATCGCTTATCGCAATCGGCGAAACCCGGGAATCATATATAAAATACAATGCGATATGGCGGACCCGCCGTGTTATTAAATATGACACACACACACACACACATGTATGTATATATACATATATGTATATATGTATGTATACATATACATACATATGTATGTATATGTATACATACATATATACATATATGTATATATACATATACATACATATACATACATATATATCTATACATACATACATGTGTGTGTGTGTGTGTATATAAATATGTGTGTCATATTTAATAACATGGCGGGTCCGCCATATCGCATTGTATTTTATATATGATTCGCGGGTTCCGCCGATTGCAATAAGCGATTGGGGAGGCAAACCCGAAATATATATGTGCTAAGATTAATAGCCCGGCGGGTCCGCCATATGGGACTGCGCTTTATGTTTATGCCATGAACACCGCCAATTGCGATATGCGACGGGCTCCGGACCCGAAGTATATAAATTGTGGTTTATAATGCCATTGGGTCCAGTGCCTCATGGTACGCGCTGCACGCCAATGTTGCATGCGATAAGCGAAAAGGGATGTTATGTGTATTTTGCAAAGTAGTCCCATTATAAAGAGTTATGATGGGAATAAAGATGCGATGGAAGATTTTGTGGGTTAAGCACACAAATGATTATAATAAGGGTGGGGGTGATTATATGTGCGGGCATAAATGTACCATGAATGTTTATGAAGATTGAAAAGTCCCGATGAAGGGAATGAATGAAGGGTTAGGCTGGGTCATGAATGAACCATGCAACAGAGGTTTATTCAAGGGGCTTAGCCATTAGGCATTGAAAATTTGACTCGGCAAAGAGTTAAAATCCCTGGGATAAAACAGATCATTTGGAAAGATGAAATATCAAACTTCTAGGGGACCCATTCAAAATTTGCTATTAGAGCATGTTTTAATAGGGTCGTGGTTGTGGCCACAACATGTTGTTCATAATATTATAAAATTACTTCTTACAATAAACATAAATGTATGTCTAATTAATTATTAAAATTGAATATGGTTTTAGTTTTTCCATTTTAATGATAAAATAAAATTTATAAAATAAAATCATATAAAGAAGAAAATTTCATAACTCTTAATTTTAAGCAATTAAGCTAGATGGATAATTCTAATTTCTTAATCTGAATTTGATCTAATTGTTTAGTCTAAATCTAATTTAGTTATTTTATTAAATAATATAAGGAATATTCGTGGCCTATAAAAAATTGCAAATTGGATGGAAAGTTCTAGCTACCATTTTTAAGAGCAAGAATGAATCGATAACAAAATATGAAATATTATGGTTTAACAATAATGTTGTACTTCAGACTTACTAGTTTCATTTTTTTTCTCTGGGGTTTGAGCATGCTCCGCGACCTCCCTTCGCGCCTCTGGTTCAAGCCTTCGGTGCCCTGCCAGTCATGGCGGATCCACAATAGCATACTGGCACCCTCTCCTTCAAGGATATGGTCTGTGGTCGACCGTCATACCAAGCTTCATTCTTCACAAAGTTTGCCTCCAGCTCCGCCTTTTGTTCGACATCAGGAGGAAACTCTGACAAAGAAGAAATCACACATCAACAACAAAACGAGATGCCAAAGAGGAACGAAGATATAGTGAAAAGGATAACCAAGGATACTCAGGCAGAAAAAGGCAAGGCCGTAGACTTGCCCTTCCCTGCTAACGTCAATCCTTCAAAATATTAGGAGTCATCGCAGGATCAGGGAAAAAGACTAAGAATAACTGCAACCCCAAAGCCAAGAAAATCCCAGCACTGGAATCCAGGACCCCGAGGCAGCTGAATATAGAGAATACATGCTGGAACACACATTTATATGTAAGTTCATGGGCATTTGGCCAACTGAAAGAGCCCTGAACTGGTGGATTCAAAGAAAATGGACACCCAAAGGGGAGATCAGACTTCAGTTGGGCTCCAAAGGATTTTTCATAGTCATCTTTGACCTCCTAGAAGATAGAGACAAAATATTTGAAGGAGGACCTTATTTCTACAATTCAGTTGGTTTATACATGAGATTCTGGAGGGAGAAATTCACAACAGAAAAAGAGGATTTTACTAGGGTTCCAGTCTGGGTATGCCTCTATTCCTTACCAACTGATTATTGGGATCCTTCAATCTTAAAAGGAATAGGAGATCAGCTGGGGGAGTACATCAAAATGTCTGAAGGCACCAGAACGGGTCACTATGTTTCCTACGCTCGAATTTGCGTATATATAGACATCTCTGGTGCCCTGCCAGAAGCAATTAAATTAATCTTCAGGGACAAAGTCTGGCTACAAAGTATAGACTATGAACATATTCCCTTCCGACGCAGAACGTATCATGAGCATGGGCATCTGTTCCAATATTGCCCAGTGAATAAAAATCCTCAAATGCAAGAGCAAGCAAGTAAACGAAAAGATAGCGAAGGATTTACTAAAGTCATCTCCAAGAACAAGAACAACAGGAAAAGGGCTATCCCCAAGAAGAACCTATTTAAAGAAGCATGCCAAAACAAGTTCAATGTACTGAACAGTACCCAAGAGAAAATGGATCCTAACAAACTGATAGCAGATGAAGTAGGAGAGGAAGAAATGAACCCAGTAGACATCAAACACGATGAGAGGGAAAGAAGTAATACCAACAGAGGAAAGGAGCATGCACAAGAGGATACAAAATGGAGAAAATAGAAACAGAGGAAACACTAGAGGAAAACGCTATAGAGGAAGCTCTGCAGGGGGTAGACCTTGCAACAATTGCAGAGGAATGGAAACAAAAAGGAATAAATGCCATATCAAAACTAAAGCTACAAAAAAACGAAGGAGATTATCTCCATGAAGAATTAAAACTCAAAGCTCACCATCCAGTACAAGAAAGCACGGTTTCAAAGGGCATATTAGCCAATATTCTAGTAGAAGGACTCAACCTCAAAGGCTCCAGCAAAAAGCAAGGTCGAAAGACCACCAGTCAGCTCCTTCAACAATTGGGTGCCAAGTTAATCAGTGAAGGAAAGGTAAAGGCTTTGGCTCTATACCCATCTCCATGTCAATGAGTTGCATCTCTTGGAATATTAGGGGACTTAACAACCCTAGGAAGAAACGCATCCTAAAAAATAGAATCCTGTCTGACCATCCTGACATCCTGCTAATTCAAGAAACAAAACTTGATTCGACTCACCCCCCCCCTTCTCAACTCATGCTTCATGCCATACAACTCCTTGGCCAACATGACTACAAGTACGACGGGGGCATAATGACATTTTGGAAAAACTCTAAATTCAACGGCATTTCCTCTCTGCCCACTCATCATTCCATAACAGTGATCCTGAGAATCATAGGTACCAATGAGAGCATCTGCATAACTAATATTTATGCCCCGCATAAGGTGACAGGCCGTATCAAAATGCTCCAAAAAGTCTCCAATCTCCTTGACCCTCATCAACACCCTCTCAAAATCATAGCTGGTGATTTTAATATGATAACTAACTTGTTTGAGAAGAAAGGAGGTATCAGGGAGTTAGATAAGGACTCTAAGGCTTTCCGCAAAACCATTGAAAACCTCAACCTCATCGACATTCCCACTAGCAATGGCATATTCACTTGGAATAATAGAAGAGGAGGAGATCATCAAATAGCCTCCCATTTAGACCACTTCCTTCTATCCGAGGCAACTTATCTTACCTCCTAGGAAATGGAAGTGAGAATCCTACTGCAAGCAGGCTCTAACCACTGGCCTATCTCTCTCAAGATTCATATTTCCAATGGTCCGAAAAATAAGCCTTTTAGATTCGAGGCCTTCTGGTTGGATCACCAGGACTTCATGGAAAAAATGAAACAATGGTGGAGTTACACTCCCATTAGAACTGGAAACAAAATGTATACTTTCCAACAAAAGTTAAAACATATCAAAGAGGAAATAAAAAAATGGAACAGAGAAACATTTGGTCACATCATCACGGATAATTTTTTTTTGGAACACCAACTAGAACTTCTCCAACAAAACATAATTGAAGAGGGGTTAACTGAGAACAATAAGCAGGAGGAACAATGACTACAACAAATTTGGGAGGAAAGAGCCATTCAGGAAGAAAATTTGTGGCAACAAAAATCTAGAATAAATTGGCTGAAATGTGGGGAAAGGAACATGAACTTTTTCCATAAAACAATGATACATCACAGGAGGAACAACATAATTCTGGCTTTGAAGAACCAAGATGGTCATCTCATTCACTCTCAAGAGGAGTTGGAAACAAAGCTCAACCACTATTTCAGCTCTCTTCTCAAAGAGCCAAGGAATGACCAGGATCAAGACATCAAAAAGATCACCAAGAATATCCCCAAAATCCTCACGGAGGACCATAACAAAATGCTCCTAAGGAAAGTCTCCCTCTAGGAAGTGGAAGATGTGGTCATGGGAATGCCCAATGACAAAGCTCCAGGTCCGGATAGTTTCACTATTGATTTCTACAAAGCTTGTTGGCCTATCATAAATTTGGAAGTACATGCCCTGGTGGAGGAATCTTGAATTCAAAAATTTGTCCTCAAAGCCCTTAACTCTATTTTCCTAACTCTGATTCCCAAGGGCACCTCCGCGGATTCCTCGAACAAATTTAGGCCCATAACCCTCTGCAATGTTCTCGCCAATCGAATTAAAGTAATCCTCCCTCTCCTCATCTCCCACCAACCGATTGGCTATGTGGAAGGAAGGCAAATTATGGATAGTATCATCCTCTCTCATGAGCTTATCCACTATCTTAAATCCAAAAAAAACCTGGAATGATGTTTCAGCTAGATATGTCCAAATCCTTTGACAAAATTAGTTGGAACTATATGAGATAGGTCTTGGATGTGTTTGTGTTCCACAAAGAAAGCATCAAGAGGATCATGGCTACGGTGTCGGGATATTTTTTCTCCATCCTCGTGAATGGATCACCTTCGCAACCCTTTAGTCGTTCCAGGGGTATCAAGCAAGGGGATCCAATCTCTCCCTTCCTCTTTGTTATAATGGCAGAAGGGCTAAGCCACTCTATCTCTATTGCCCTGCATGAAAATAAGCTCTCTGGTTTCCAGCCCCATACCTCTACCTCACCTTCAATGCACCAACAATTTGTGGATGATACCCTTCTCATGGGCCTCCCATCTATCAAAGAGGTCCCCTGTTTCATGTCCATTCTGTCGGACTTATCTGCTACTTCGGGTACCTCCATCAACCCCCTGAAATCCAAGTTGTTCTTCTTTAACACTCCGTGCCCATTTAGAAGAACATCGCCAGACTTCTGGCCATTCCCATTAGTTCCCTCCCCTCCACTTACCTTGGTGTTCCCCTTATAGACAGACCTCTCTCCCCGGCCACTTGGGATAACCTGATTAGCAAAATGGAGAAAAGAATTGCCAACTGGACCTTCAGATCTCTCAATTTGGCAGGTTGTCTTATCCTGGTTAAATCTATTTTACAAGTCATCCCGCTTTACTTGTACTCGGCTCTGGTAGCCCCAAAAGTGATTTCAAACAAAATCAGAAACCTTCAAAGGAACTTCTGATGGATAGGTGCAGAGATCAAACAGAAATGGGTTCTAGTAGCATGGTAAAAAATTTGCAAGCCAAGAAAAGATGGTGACCTTGGTCTTAGAGACATAGACCTCCTGGGAAAGGCCCTAGGAGCCAAAAACTTATGGAGATGGATTGCAAACCTCAATTCCCCTTGGGGAATCCTTTGGAAAGAAAAGTACACCTCCTCCCTAATGCAAGAGCAAATCATCAGGCTCAATGGAAATATCAAAGGTTCAGCCATTTGGAATCAAGCGTGGGAGAATAGGGACATCATTCAAAATCATAGTTTCTGGGAAATAGGCAACGGGAACAATGCTCTTTTCTAGGAGGATGCCTAGCAACAAAGGCCAGAACTTGATCAAGATCATTATCACCAAATCAAGGTTGAAATGCAAAATAGAGGGAAGATCAAAGTCAGCCAGTACTGGAAAAAGAGTGAAGAAAATGACAGATGGAGAATTTGGATGAAACAAGAGGAATGAACTCCCAATATGAACCCCTAAGCCTGGTCAAACCTCTCATCAGAATTACAAGAAAGAAAAATCTTCCTTGACTTTGCCGAGGATAAACTTAGATGGGGGAAAAACTCAACTGGACACTTCATATTAAGAGAAGCCTATAGATACATAGCCAAGCACGATCAACTTCAACCAGAACCGAAGTGGAATGCAATTTGGGACAAGAAGCATTGGTCGAAAATTTCTATCTTTCTATAGTTAGTCATGCATATAAAGGTTTTAACGTGGGACAATCTAAGAAGAAAAGGCTTTATTGGCCCATCGAGATGCCCTCTCTGCCAGCAAGAAGAAGAAACCCCAATCATCTGTTAAATGTCTGCCCTTTCGCGTCCAATTTATGGGATTGGATTTCTCTAGTCTTTAACAGCTTTGATCGGGACCCCTCTTCTATTCAAGGTACCATCGTGAATTGGAGATCCGTCTTCTCCCCACATCCTCTGGTTAACCGCTCATGGAATTTAATTCCTAGTCTTATCTGCTGGGCTCTGTGGAAGGAATGCAATGCAAGAATCTTTCGTGGCATCTCCACCCAGGAGGAAATCATTATCTCGAAGATCAAAAGTGTGCTCTAGGAAATAGTGACCTCTTTACCCACTTAGATTGTCAAAGCCCCTCCCACCTTCTTCGAAGTGAGAATTATCTCAATGTTGGATCTCATTAAGATCAAGGTCCGCGAAGTCTCCCCCCTCCCCAAGCCTGAAAATAAAAAATAACACCTGGCGGCTGCCAGAGATGGGGACCTTCAATCTCAACTACGACGATGCAACTAAAGGGAATCCGGGCCCAACCGGTTTTGGAGGAGTCTTCAAAAACTCTAAAGGAGAGATAATTTAGATATATGAAGGCAATATAGTTTCAACCACAAACAATGTCACAGAACTTCATGCCCTCGAAAATGGAATCACCACAGTGCACAACCTAAAGCTCAGTCCTCTGGTTGTTGAAGGAGATTCCACGCCGGCCACCCAGATTGGAAAGAAACTTCCGCAGGACCTCGATGTGGACAAAATCTCGGAAAACTGGTGCCTAAACAAAATAATACAACGGATTAAGGAGGGAATTGACAGCATGGCAGGCCTCCAATTTTAAGTAATTAGAAGGAAGGGAAATAAACTCGCGAACAGATTGGCGAATGAGAGTACGGCTAGTACCGTACGCCTGAAGTCCGGAGCGTGGAAGGAATTGGAGGAAGGTGAACTTTGTCAATAATTCGCATCAATCAATGATGAAGATAACCACTCTACCGAACAATAATTGTTCACGTACCAATCGTCATTTCAAGGTCGATTCTATACTCAGCTGGAAGGACAAGTGGATGGCGCACGAGTACGAACTCTTCCTTGGCTTGCTTGATTCTAGAGCCCGCGATACCACCTCCCCTCTCCCTTGTGTGACTACCGCCTCTCAGTCACATCCTCTCTGCCCAATCATTCCTCCACCACCCTGCATCAAATCTTCGCATGCTTCCCCTCCTTGCCCCCTCACCCTAATTCCAACCTCCCTCCATCACCCGACTTCTATATATTTACCCCTCCCCCTTCTCCCCCTCATTCTTCTCTCTGCCTTTATCCCTCTCCGTTGGTCCTTCACTCTCTAGTTCCCCTCTCTCCCCAGCCCTTCTGCTTCTCTCATGGCCCTAAAGAATTGCTCCACCCTTGGTTCCAGTCGGGGAGGTGCGTGCAGTTGCGCCACCTCCCGCTTGTAGTCCCTGGGCTCGACCCCTACCACTCGCGCGGAGACATTTTCTAGGCACAACTTTGTGCTACGCGACGATGATTAAACCGGAAACTCAGCAGCGAATCTCAGAATTAGAAGCCCAAGCAAATGTTCTCCACAGAGAGGTCACTACTTAGGAGGTTGATGTCAACTTTGCCTGGATTTCGGACCCTGCCTTCACCCAGGTGCACGAAAACCTCTACGCGCGCACTATTGAAACATGGTGGTAAATGAAAACCATCATGGGGCTAGCAATGCAAGAGAAAGAGGATCGCACCAAGGCTTTGGAAACAAAGATTGACTGACTGACTGAGAAGTTTGTGATGTATGTCGAAGCCATCCACCATTGAAGATTCATCACTCGAGACACACCACATTACACTGTCATCAAGAAGAATTTGAAGACAAAGGTCCATTCGACTGCTGAAGGATCCCCTAACATCAAGAAAGAGGACGTTGGGGCTTCCACGAGTCGACAGATCACCACCGCACATCAGGAGGGAAGCTCTCAGGAGACTCCCATTCGTCTGGATGAGGATCTGGTCACCATCAACCAGGAGTGATGTTGTCAGCTTCCTTCTTTGTTTTTATTCCTTTGTTTATGTTTTTCTTCCTTTGCGAAAGGCTTTCGGTCGCAGAGAAAAACGCCATTTGCTTGGTCGGACGCGATAAGGCTTTCTTCTCTTTTCTCGGCTTCTATACTCTCAATTTTGAGAATGTTGTAAAGAGGGTACCTCTCGGTTTCCACCTTTGTACTCAGAACCCTCTTTTGTCATGGTCGTACTGTAAAAAAGACAATTCTATGGCCATTACAAGGATCTCGGTTGGGTCTTGTGTCGGGCTCTCTCTCCCACACAACCCAAATTTTGTGATGTATCAATTTACCCAATAATATATTTTATCTTATTCACAAATATATATATATATATATTTATTAATTATTAATTATATAATTTTTGATATAAAAATAATTATTTTAATTTTAATAAATATTTTTCTATAATCATAATATATGATTTTATCTTAAAATTTAAATATCATTTCAAAGGATGGAAGAAATTAGATCTTCAAAAATACATAAGTGCCCATAAATGTAACAAATATTTACAACTAAGCTTAGCTAATCAAAACATATTTGAAATATATATTGTACTCCCACTTAAACATCTTTGACTGTTATATCACTTATCATTTATATTTATATTTATATTTTCGTTTCTTTTCATTTTATTTATTTATTTTTAATATCCTTAAATCACAAATATATTGTTTTCTATGTAATACAAATACACGTTAATGTATTTATATAACATATTTAATTAGAAAAATAAAATATATGGCATTTCTTTCTTAAATTTTTTGTTTTCTAGAGATATGAAATATTATTTAAAAGGTTTTATATTTGAATTATTATTTAGAGGTTATATGTGGTTCATTGCAAAGGAATTCTACAATAGTAACATTAATCTTTTTTGTAGTTATGTTTCCTTCAAAAAAGATTTTGATAATATTTCTGAGATAGAGTTGTGGAAGAGGCTAAAAGAGATGATGGTTCCTCTTGAGTTGAGGGTTGTTGTAACAACACTATATGAAAGTGTTATTCCAAGCTTAGGACTATTGAGCATTGGTCTAAATAAATTAAATGTAATCTCAGAGGTAAGCAAGGGTGCCATTTATCGCCTACTTGCTTTGGCATATACATTGATAAGCTAGAGAAGTGTTTGGAAGGTGTTGGTTGTGTTGGCCCCACACAAACTATATAGTCATAACTCTTCTCCTTTATGCAGATGATATTGTTCTTTGAGCAAGGGTCCATTACGATCTTGGCAAAGCAATTAGGAATCCTCCAAGATTTTTGCTCCAAGATGGGTATACGACTATTAATACAGACAAAACTAAAGTCATGCTAATTAAATCCAGAAATATCACATATCTATTTGGAGGATGTTACTTCATACAAATATTTTGGGACTGACATCCATCACAAGCTCAATTGGAATTATAACATTGATAAAAGGATAAATAAAAGATGGAAAGCTTATTATGGGCTTGCAAACAATTGTAAATTAACATATCTTTGGAAATGAGAATAAAAAAACTCGTCTTTGAGACTCTTATCACTCTTGTTATGTTACATGGATGTGAGGTTTGGGGTTGCAATATCTTTTGAGAGTCGTGGAGGAAGATTGAACATATGGAAAAATAATCTATAACCTGAAATCTCAAACTTAAAGGAAATACTCCCTACCATATCCTCTTGATTGAATTAAACCTTCCCACATTGAAAACATGGGTATGACTAGGTATCTTATGTATAAGAAGAAGTATACAACATGAAAGCCAAGGTGTTTCCTAAAAGTGCTTCTAACTCTAGCCAAAACCCCCACCTTTGGCTCAAGTGAGGATGTCACAAGGATGCATAGTTTTGGATAGACCATACGGGGGTAAAGGAGATCATTTTGCAGAATTCAAATAATATTAAAATTACTATTATTTCAAAATTTAAAGAGAAATTGTGGGGCAATAAAAGGTTATAAGGAAAAAGGAAACAAAGATATTATAAGGAGGTGATCAACCCCAATCTCAAAAATAAAAAATTATTTATTTGTCTTGAATCGTGTTAAGAAGAAAATGAACATTGCTAAGATGCAATGGTTTCTGCGGTTATAAATCTCTCTCAACCTGTAAAATGTGATTGCACTCAATTCTATCCTTAGTCTGCACAAGTGCGAAGTATATATAGAAATTTTTACTCATGACTTAGGGTTGCAATATATATTTTTAAAATAATAAAAACATAAAGAGATTATAAATTTTAAAACATTATTTGACTAATTTGAATTTGAGTAATTTAGATTTAAATTTGTGAATGTAATTATTTTTAAAATAATAATATTATAATTTAGTTTAGTTTAGTTTGTCGTTTTTATTTATCTATTTATTATAATTTGAGTTGTTTTTATTGAAATTTTCCACATAAATTTTTTTATAAAATGATTAAGTATAAAAATCTGTTATATTTAAAATCAAAACTTCCCTTCAAGACAAGTATTAAGAGGCTTCATTTTTTTTAGATAATTATGATAGCTCGATCAAGGGTTTCTTAAACCCTCGATCTGTTGAAGGAAAGGTAACTAGGTTCGGTCTTCATAAATGTATTTTTGATATTTGTACTTATTCAAGAAAAGAAATATTATTTTTATAATACATGTCAATGAGTTTCTTGCTCATTGAAATAGGTCTAGCACTATTTAAAGTGTTATAGGTGAGTCAAATAGTCAAAAGAATAAGTTGAAGACCTTAAGGGCAGGTTATACCTTGTATGTATATGTATTATGGTCAAGAGAACACCTCCAAGCAAAGTCACAAGTCTCCTCCTAGCAATGGCACCATCAAGAAGCTCATTCAAGCTCACAACTCCACCAAAGAACCATCTGAAGTCCACTCTACAAGTCGGCCTACAAGCAACCAGACAAGTTGGCCTAAGGGACAGTCAAGTTGGCCTAAAGAGGAGGGACAAACCTCTATTTATAGAGGTTTTCCACTCCTCATACAATGCACAACAAGAGCTCTGAAATCAGTGAAGGAGAAAGCAAGTAAGACGAAGTAAGAAGGTCTCCAAAGACAACGAAGAGAAAGGGTACACCACCGAAGTCTTGAAGGCTGTTCCAAGGGCTGCTACAGTCACACGTGCAGAAATCTGAGAGTTGTCCCTGTGGCTAGGACAGAAGTAAACCACAATCACTTATCTACCTTCAGTTGGGGCTAAAACTAGGCCTACAAGGCCTACTACTCTAGCGTAGAAGAAAGACCCTCAAGCGAAGAGGAAGGGCACTCAAGCGAGGAAGGAAAGAGGCTACAACAGCAAATAAACAGTCACACGTGCGAGAATTTAGGGTTGCTGGACAATCACATCCAATCTGCACCTACACTTTGAAGAAGAAGCTCATTTGGTTAAGAAGGTGAAGGAATCATCATTTGGAAGGGTTCTCATCAAAGGCTTGTTCTCTAGAGCAAGTGCAACAAGGTTTACTAACAAGTTAAAAGAAGAAAGAAGTGTCGGAAGTAGGAGGACAAAGTGCTCAGAAACAAAGTGCCGGAAGAAGTGTCAGAAGAAGTGTCGAGGTATATGTTGCAGAAAGGAGTGGAGACTTGACTTGTGCTTGGAGGATCTCATTGTCAGGGTCTAGGGTTTGGCATTGATCAAAAGAAGCTTCAATAAGAGAAATTCACTAAAGGGTTTTCCTCTCAAGAGTAGAGAGGTTTTGGCCCTGGCAGAGAGCCAACATCTTGTGTTCTTGTTTTATGTTTTGGTATCATTTTGATGAAGTACACACATATGAACTAACAAGAAGAAGAAGAAGAATAAGATAACAAGAAAAAGTTTAAAAGACTCCACAAATTGTGATCAAGTAACGAAGAATCTCACTACACTACTTTGCCATAGATTCTTCAACATGGTATTAGAGGTAAGGTGACACATCAAGAAAAGGGAAACTCAAGAACACTCATCAAGGAGAAGCATCCTACAAAGTTGAAGTATCAAGCCTAGAAGTTTCAATCACTTCAAGGACAAGAAGGGTATACAATCCATCAATCATTAAGGAGGTCTACAAAGCTAGAAGAAGAACCTTACACAAAGGAACCTACAAAGAAGAGTAGATTGAAGTAGGACCTGCATCAAGATACAAGTCTTCAAGCAAAAATCATCACCAAGTAAGTCCACTTGGATAAGGCAACTTGAAGAACATTAAGATCCATGGAATACAAGCCATCAAGCCTTCAAGGAGGAAACAAATCCATTACATCTCAAAATCTATCAAGTAAGTACATGTCCCGTTCTAAATATACACCAATGTCTTTTTGCAAGGAAAGCAATAAACTGGTAGGTACCAATAACTTTCTTGCATGGAAGAATAGGATTGATCTACTACTCAAGGAGAATAAACTCCTAGAGCATGTCAAAGGGAATATCACTATCCTTACTAAGGAACAGACTCAAGCCTTAGCCAAGTACAATAAGAATGAGACAAGAGCTCAAAGGATTCTGATAGAATCAATCAAAGACTCTCTCATTCCTTATGTCTCCAAGTTTGAGACATCAAAAGAAATTTATGATAAGCTAGTAGAGATATTCTCGGTATCCACAACCGGAGAAGTAATATCTCTGAGGAATGAATTATACAAGATGAAGATAAAAAAGGAAGGAATAGCTCTCAACTTCATGAAAATATCTGAAATGAGAGATCAAGTTCAAAAGCTTGGGGAAGTCATGTATGACAGAGAAATGACAACTGTAGTACTCAATGCTCTACCTGAGGAGTGGGGAAACTTCACATCTAACATATATGCCAAGAAGGAAGCAACCACTCTCAGTGAAATGTGGTCTCTATGCAGAACAAAGGAAACTAGACTTAAGGCAAAAGAAGATGTGGGATCAAAGGAGCAAGCATTTGCTACCATGGCCAAAAGAAAGGGTAAATTTGGCAAGTTTGGTCCATGAAGAACAAAAAACAAAGACATGTCCAAGATCCAATGCTTTGGATGCCAAGAATATGGACACTACAAAAGGAATTGTCCTAAGCTTAAAAAGGACAACAACAACAAAAGAAAGAGGGAAGAAGCTCACATAACTCAAGAGATGAAAGAAGAAGGAAAGAAGCAAAAGAAGGAAGATCCTCTGGATCTCTACTATGACTAGGTCAAATTCTTTACTTCTAGACTTCTTTCAAAGTTTTGAGTAGAATAGGAGCATGTAGGAATAAATTAAAATTGCATGACTAGAAACATCCTCTAGAATCTAGCAGCATAATGTACATAGAGTTCTAGATACTCATGTAGATGTAGCATTTATGATAAGAACAAAAATACATAAGTAGAAATATCTTCTAGAATATAGGAGCATGATAGATATAGCTCAAGATATTCATGTAGAAGAAGCATACCTAGTATAGGACCTCATACATGATGAAAGAAAATTGATCATGATAAGAATCTTAGAAGACCTACATCATCAAAAGAAAGGAAACATTTGCAAGGCAAGGATATTTAAGATCCTATGATGGAATCTTCAAAAGAAGGTTCATGGACCAAAGCAGATGTCTCATTGGGAATCCCATTCATGGGTTTCAAGAAAATAATGATATGTAGGCAAGCTAAGATGAAGTAAGAAGGGCCACACCAAAGGATGATCAAGGGAGAATCAAGATGAGATATGTATGCATTAAAGTTTAATCATGTTATCATTTGTATATTATTAAGTCATGGGTATAGTTCTATAACATGATCAAGCATGAAAGAATCTCTTTCACCAAGAACATGCTCGAAGGCATGTACCACAATGCAATGAAGGTCAACAAAAGAATATGCTCACATAAGGAGCATAAGATTGCTGACTAAGAAGCAAGAAGAAATGCTGACAAGTCCAGAAAGCAAGCAATGAAGGAATTCTCTCACAAGAAGCATTAGACAATTAACCTATCTATTTGAGAAGAAGCAAATGAAGAAAGAGATCAAGCATGTGAAGAACACCATGATCACCAAGAATCACTATCTGACAAAATGTCTTGAGAGATATCTCCCAAAAGAAGGCAGGACAACTTTGATAAAGGAAGAAAGGACCCTTGACACATATGAAAGCCTTGGAGATATAAAGGTGCAGATAACTGATTTTACTCTACAGAGATGTCATGATGAAGAAGTCATCCAACAAAAGAAAAGGCAATGTTGAAGCAATATTAGGATGAAGTCATGATGGGCTACTAGGTCAAAACATGTAATCAAGCAAGTACAATGAAGCATCCATGAGAAGAGTATTCCAAAGCATGGACAAGATGACAAAGGAGTAGCCAAGATGACATGAAAAACATAATAGTCACTTTCCACGAAGCAATGACATGACAAACCAAGAAGGAAAGTGATCGATGGATGAAGCCCTACCTAGACTTCATGACATCAAGAAAGGAAGGAGATCAAGCAGTTGAAGGACCCACGAAGAAGAAGTTGCTAATGAAGGAAAGAGTCCCCATTTAAGAGGGAGCTCTAACAAGTCCTTGATCAAGAGGGAGTTTTGAATCACCCTTGATTACAAATGAGTGACAATTGTGTTTTCCATTTCATGGGTCATGCACTAGACCAGGACTAACGACCGTAAGTCTAGATGAAGGCCATGAATGGAAATGTAGACACAAGATAGACACAACATTCTTGTATTCAATTGAGAAGTAATAATGGGAGGATTAGGTAATCATCTTGCATCTGATACTCTTTGAGGATGTGTAGGGCATCCAAGACAAGAGTAGGCAAGAGGACTGATATTCTTTGAGGGTTGGGAACCCAAGATAAGAATAGTCCTAGAAAGTCATACTCAGATAACACCCGGGTGGGTATGTACCTTTAAAGACAATGATGAAGGTGTTTATAAATCATTGGTCTCCCCAGCATTGTAGCTCATGGTCTCATAAAGAGATGGAGTTGTTAGTCAAGGCCTTGCACTATGACAATGTTGATGGATATGATGCTATAACAGATGGATTTCTAATCCAGTTTCTCTTATGTGAATTCTTCAAGATTGATAATAGCCAAAAACCTTGTAATGTTGTATGAATACCTCCCTAGTTAAGAGGTAGTGTTGAAGGAAAGGTAACTATGTTCGGTGTTCATAAATGTATTTTTGATATTTGTACTTATTCAAGAAAAGAAATATTATTTTTATATTACATGTCAATGAGTTTCTTGCTCATTGAAATAGGTCTAGCACTATTTAAAGTGCTATAGGTGACTCAAATAGTCAAAAGAATAAGTTGAAGACATTAAGGTCAGGTTATACCTTGTATGTATATGTATTATGGTCAAGAGAACACCTCCAAGGAAAGTCACAAGTCTCCTCCTAGCAATGGCACCATCAAGAAGCTCATTTAAGCTCACAACTCCACCAAAGAACCATCCGAAGTTCATTCTACAAGTCAGCCTACAAACAACCAGACAATTCCGCCTAAGAGACAGTCAAATCGACCTAAAGAGAAGGGACAAACCTCTATTTATAGAGGCTATCCACTCCTCATACAACACACAACAAGAGCTCTAAAATCAGCATAGTAGAAAGCAAATAAGATGAAGTAAGAAGGTCTCCAAATACATCGAAGAGAAAGGGTACACCACCGAAGTCTTGAAGGCTATTAGAAGGGATGTTATAGTCACACGTGCAGAAATCTGCGAGTTGTCCCTGCTGCTAGGACAACAGTAAACCATAATCACTTATCTACCTTCGGTTGGGGCTAAAACTAGGCCTACAAGGCCCACTACTCTAGCTTAGAAGAAAGACCCTCAAGCGAAGAAGAAGGGCACTCAAGCGAGGAAGGAAAGAGGCTACAACAACAAATAAACAATCACATGTGCAAGAATTTAGGGTTGTTGGACAGTCACATCCAGTCTGCACCTACACTTTGAAGAAGAAGCTTAATTGGTTAAGAAGGTGAAGGAATCATCATTTGGAAGGGTTCTCATCAAAGGCTTGTTCTCTAGAGCAAGTGTGACAAGGTTTACCAATACGTTAAAATAAGAAAGAAGTGTCGGAAGTAGGAGAACAAAGTGCCAGAAGAAGTGTCAGAAGAAGTGTCGAGGTATATGTTGCAGAAAGGAGTGGAGACTTGACTTGTGGTTGGAGGATCTCATTGTCAGGGTCTAGAGTTTGGTATTTATCAAAAGAAGCTTCAATAAGAGAAATTCACTAAAGGGTTTTCCTCTCAAGAATAGAGAGTTTTTGGCCCTGTCAGAGAGCCAACATCTTGTGTTCTTGTTTTATGTTTTGGTAGTAGTTTGATGAAGTACACACTTATGCACTAATAAGAAGAAGAATAATGAGCTAACAAGAAAAAGTAAAAAATACTCCACAAATTGTTATCAAGTACCGAAGAATTCTCACTACACTACTTTGCCCTAGATTCTTCAACATGATCGAGCGTTTTAAGTGCTCAATCAAGCTGTTGAGGGTCTAAAAAACAAAGTTTTAGCTCATCTTTTGTAGATTTATTTGCAACACCATTTTGTACCTTAGTAGACGCCAAGCAAAATTTGTCCTTAAGTGGTGGAGTTGATCATGTTGGATTCGGGAAAGAATCCTCTATCCAATGGCATATTAGTTCTACAATTTCGAATTCATATGATATTTTTTTTATCTAATTTCCTTTAAACATAATGCTTGAAACATTTTTGAACAGTTTCAAAACTTGGTTGAATAAAAAATGAATAACATAAAATATACACAACGAATTTTTTTTAAAAAATACCAGTATCTTCGTTTACAAGTCCTCTTCAAATGGGTATCTTGATTTTCAATTTATTTAAAGAATTGGAAAACGTTTGTCCAAAATGCAATTGAAATATTACTTTTCCAACTTCGAAAAGTGATAAAAAAATATAGTTTTGCATAAAAAAAAATTTAATATGAAAAACTTAGTTATCTTCATGTAGATCATGCTCATATATATGTTTTTTTTAAATTACACATTTATACAACACTAATTTTTTTGCAAAAAATATCATTAGGACAACAACATAATTTCCACATATTGTTTGTTTACTCCAAATCGAAATTCATAATTCTTATATGAATTTTGAGGGTTGCGACTCTATAAAAGAGGAAAATTTTGAAATTTCATCGCCACATTTGGCCCAAAAGTGTAATCCATCTTCATGCTTTCAACCCAAGGCGAAGCAGGGAACAAGCTCTCATGGACACCCTCCTTGGGGGATATTAACATATTAATATGTATTTATCTTATATGAAAAATAAAATATGTATAATATATATATGGAAGGGGAACACACTCTCTTGGGCGCCGTCTTTGGGATATATATATAAAAGATGTTGCTATAATATCCCCCAAGGAGGGTGACCGGGAGAGCGTGTTCCCCCCTCCGCTTTGATATGATGCCAACTCACATAAAAGGGAGTTGTGGCTCCCACTATACTTGGTATATTGCATATGCTCTGGTCACTTCATCGATCATCGCATGAAGCTAACACAAAATTAAACATCATTTGGATATTGCGGGTGGCATAGGGAGGTACAAGAGGAATCAACAAGATAATTCTATTAGATCGACAGAGTTGGAAAAAACAATTGAAAATATTGATCGCAAGCTGACCAATCTTACTAGGAGATCAACCAACATCTATTTCTCCTTGGATGATGGTAGTTACCAACCAACACAGATGCATGAAGATTCTGCTCAATAGTTGTTTTGATTCATTAGTTTTTTGCTTGCATTACTAGTAGTCATTTTTTTCTTTTCATGTTGATGTATGTCAAATTCTAGTATAACTAACCCATTTTTATAAGTTTCTTTTTACAAGATGGTCTAGTTACATGTGGTTTTAGCAACTTCAAGACTTTGAACTTATGCTTTTGGTCTGGTTTCCCTTCATAAAAACTAGTAATGGGAAATGTTTGATCTATGTAATCCTCATTTAACGCAATGCAGAATCCCTAACTTCAAAACAAAAAAAATCATATA
Source organism: Pinus tabuliformis (assembly GCA_031772625.1). Classification (NCBI taxonomy): domain Eukaryota; kingdom Viridiplantae; phylum Streptophyta; class Pinopsida; order Pinales; family Pinaceae; genus Pinus; species Pinus tabuliformis. Next base: position 1,871,223,894 of record CM062817.1, read on the forward strand.
ATATGATTTAATTGAAGATGTGAATTATTCATTAAAAGTTTGTATGAAAGGAAAAATTTATAGTATTTCTAAAGTATCTTGCAAATGATTTGATTATTGACACATATTCTTATAAAAAAATTAGTGATTTGATTATTAACTATTTATGCATCTTCATAACTTTAATAAAATTTAATTAAAATATAAGTTTTTCATTATTTTAATGATTTTTTTAATTTATATATTAATTTTAATTATATACTTAAATAATTTAATCATTTTAAATTATGTTAACATTAATTAAATCATAATTATAATAATATATTTTTATTATGCAAGATTTAAAATAATTTTTTAAAATATAAAATAATAATTTTAATGGTTTTTTCCATATATATTATTTTTTTCTTTATTTTATTTTTATACTATGTATTTAAAGTTAAAATTTAATTATGTTTTCAAAAAATTTAAAAAATTTTAAAAAATATATTTTTATTAATATTAATCAAATCATAATTATAATATTAAATAAGAAGTGTAAAATATTCATGAATAGCATTTATTGTATAATGGTTATTAATTCAAAACTTGAAAAATGCCTTACTTTTCTAACCCCTACCCTAAACATGAGTACAAAGACCCACTTAATTGCCTACTCTTCTCATCACACCTAAAAAACATAATAAATTTTTATTAAAAAAATTAAATAACTTCTTAAAATATCAAATATTTAAAAATAAAATATTATTTGGCTTTCATTTATATTATTAATAAAAAACCAAATACTGATTCATTATATACAGTTTTACTATTTTTTTTTACCATTCTTTATTTTATAAGTTTTTAGCTAGCATAAATAATTTCCAAATATATTTTTAAATAATTTCCAAATATATTTTTAATATAATTTAAATTATAGATAATAACTTTTTTTAATAATGTGTTTGGCCCAAGTTATCACACGAGGCACCCAGGGGGTTGACGTGGCAATACACCCCTTCAACACCACCAAATAATCACGGACCATTTATTCCCCATATCTGGCGTATAATGACCATCAACTATTCTGTGACGGTTCACTTTGTCACTAGTTTTAATGCATAGCGTTATGTGGAGATTTATCAAATATTGGATGAGATTGTTAAACCTAGACTCCTAGACATCTAGTCAGGCTTAGTTTTATGCGGAGATTTATCAAATATTGGATGAGATTGTTAAACCTGGACTCCTAGACATCTAGTCTGGCTTGGCCTTCCTATGCGTAGCAGTCATTTCGAGAGATGGCAAGGACTCATGGCTTACGGTGCTACCACCTTGCATGAGAGAAACATGAGAGTTACAATTAGTTTTATGATTCTTCATGGCAAGGTTCAGTGCTCTGTAGCTGCTACCACATCGATTAGCAACTTGGTTTTCCTTAATATTTTTAGTTCTATTTTTTGCTAGGTTGTTTAACGAGTTTTTGGGTGAGTTTTTTTTGCCAGCTTTGATGAATGGATTTAGCGAATTTCTATTTTTTTTTTCAGCCATGGTTTTCTCATAACTGTGTTAAGTAAGATTTAACCTCCATGGGTCCTCGTTGGCAATATTCCAGAGATTTTTGGCTCTACGGAAAAGATCCGAGAGCGCTGCGCTGAGCCGACCCTACTTCGAGCTGTGACTCTCGGCCCTGCGGCCCCCTGAGGGTTTCCGAGCAGCGAACCTCAACTCTCTTGTTGGTCTGGCAGGCTAGTTCGATCTGCAGGCTGAGATTATGCCCGGTGAGAACTGGAGGAGCTCGATCCGTCCGAGCTGAGATCTCCTTCATGGAGTCTTCTTCACCCTCTCGCGCCGAAGCAGAGGCCTTCTCAAATCTGCTGAAATCTCTGCCAAAAAAGAAAACTTCAGAGGTTTCGAAATTTGTGAAACGTCTTAATGATATCCCGGAGATCTCACTCCCGCCTGAGAAACCGATCCAGGTTGCCCTTTCTTTGTCTGAACGTGCCTTGGTGGGACAGTTCACTGAAAGCTGGGTCTCAAGGAACTGGGCGCCCTTGATATCGGGCAAAGTCACTTCTTACTTTCTGGGGAAGGGTTTCTTCCTATTCGAATTTTCAGAAAAGGAAGATAAGGATCTGATCTTTCGAAATGGACCCTATTTCATGGGCCCCCAAGGACAGTATCTCAATAAGTGGACACCAGACTTTGATCCAGCAGTCGACGTGCCCACTGCCGTGCCTGTGTGGGTTAGATTGCCTAATCTGCCAATGCATTGTTGGAACTACGAATCCCTCAAGCATATCGGAAATACCCTGGGTAAATTCATAGATCGAGCTAACAGCAACGATCAATATGACTGCACGAGAATTTGTGTTGAAGTTGATCTTGAGGTCGGTCTCCCTGAGGCAATAAAGATCAGAGTTCGCAGTTGGACGCATCTCCAAAAGCTGGATTATGAGCAGTTGTCGTTCAAATGCAGGAAGTGCCAGGTCTATGGCCACTTCGCCAGAGGATGTCCCAAAAACGCAAAAACAGAGAAAGGCAAAGAGGACGGGTGGATGCAGGTCAAAAGGACAAAAAACAAAGCCCCAAAAACAGAAAATATCAACGGGAAAACTCTTCAAATGGGGTCTCAAAACCCACATAGGGAAGAGCAAGGAAACAAATTTATACAACTCAGTTCAACATCAGAGGAAGTCCACGATCTAGAGACACAAAAGAAGGAATCGGCCCAAAAAGAACCGCCCCAGGAACCAGAGCAAACAGATAGCAAAACAGACAGAATGGAGGACTCACCCTCAGAAGAGGCTGAGGAAGTTCAAGGCTCAGAAGATTCAGAAGAAGAAGGTGAGATAGGAGAAACACAAACCTCGGCAGGAAGATCTTTGAGGGGCCGAAAATCAGCCCGTGAGAAAAGAGAGCAGGAGACATACAAAGACAAACTGCAAGGAAGTCAACCCACTCTTGAGAAACTCCTGGTTAAGACTCCGAAGATGAATAGAAATCCGCCCCAAAGCTCTAAAGGAGCTCCCTACTCCAAAAATAAGTAATGAGAATCGTCTCCTGGAATTGTAGGGGTATGGGGAGCAAAATCAAGGAAGAAGCAGTTAAAAATTTGATAAGATCGGAATATCCTGACATACTCCTCATCCAGGAGACTAAAATGGAGGACAAGGCCTTCCTCCAAATAGGCAAAATCTCTGGAAAAAAAGTGAAGGGCAAGTTGTCTCAGCCAGAGGTGCCTCAGGAGGCCTGGGCACCCTTTGGAATCCAAGCAAGATCACAAAGGTGAAAGAGATCGCCAACACCCACTGGTTATTCTCAAAACTAAAGCACGTTGATACAGATGAGACCCTTTGTCTCTTTAATGTGTATATCCCGGTCAGCGCAGGAGAAAAAAAGAATTGCTGGGATTCTATCAGAGAGCTGGCAGACTCTGAAGATCTAGCAAATATTATCATCGCTGGAGATCTTAACCTCACACTATCTACGGCTGAAAAACGTGGTGGAAGCATAGTAAGGGATCCAGCGAGAGAGTGGGTTGAAGACCTACTCCAGGATTGGGACATGATCGACATCAAACCCTCGTCGGGCAAATATACCTGGTCCAATAAAAGGCTTGGCCCAGGCCACATCGCTGCAAGGTTAGATCGATTTCTTGTTCAAATTTCTTTTTTACTTCTTGGTCTAGATACTAGAATGCATATTCTTCCATGCAGTGTCTCTGATCACAGGCCCATTAAGCTAGAACTCTCGGCTCACTGGGATAAAGGCCCCACTCCTTTTAAATTCAATCCTCTCTAGATCAAGGAGCAATCCTTCTTGCAATTAGTAAAGGACATGTGGAAGCAACCTGTGAATGGCTCTCCGTTCTTTGTGTGGGAGGAAAAACTCAGGAGAGTGAAGGCAGCGCTTAAAGTTTGGGCGAAATCTCTCCCAAATCCTGCAGTGGAAAGAAAGAAGTTACAAGAGCAGCTAGAGATCCACCAGCATAATTCAGAAAATGAGGAGATCACAAAAGAAATTCTCGAAAAAGAAGCAGATCTCCAGCAAAAGCTGCTTAAAGCAAGCCTGGCCGAGGAAGAATATTGGAGGACCAAATCTCGCAGACTCTGGATCAAGGCAGGTGACAGAAACACATCCTTCTTTCATAAACAAGCCCAAGCTCGAAAAAACTCCAACAACATCATCGAAATCAGGAAAGAGAACACTATTCACAGAGACACTCAAAGCATAAAAAATGTGGCCTTTCAGCATTTTAAAAAGTTGTATAGCGAAAAAGAGGGACAGGCTCAAATTCCATTGACTGTAAATGAGGTTCCCAAGCAGATATCTAACAGAAAGAATCAGTCCTTGGAAGCAGAAGTCACAAATAATGAAATCAAAGCAGCCCTCTTCTCTATGGAGCCGGACAAGGCTCCAGGGCCTGATGGCTTTACAGCAAGATTCTTACAGCACTGTTGGCAGATTATCGAAAAAGATTTGTGCAGGATGGTCCGGAAGTCTCAAAATTGTCAGAAGATAGGGGGAAGCACTAACTCGGCTTTCTTGGCCCTCATCCCCAAGGAAAGAGGTGCAAACTCCTTCTCTAGATTCCGCCCTATCTCTCTTTGTAATATAGGCTATAAGCTGATAACAAAAGTGATAGCGAACAGGTTGAAAACAATACTCCCGGACATTATCCCTGAGAATCAGGGGGGTTTCATTCAGGGAAGACAGATAGCAGACAATTACACTCTGGTTCAAGAAGCAATCCACTCAAGTTTATCCCGGAAGGAGAAAGGAATGGTTATCAAACTTGATCTTGAAAGTGCCTTTGATAGGGTTAGACACAGATTCTCGATGGAGGTCCTTCATAAATTCGGGTTCAGGCATAAGTTCATCAATTGGATCAAGGCTTGCATTAGTGAGCCATGGATTGCCCCACTGGTGAACGGGAGAGCCACGGACTTCTTCAAAGCCTCAAGAGGGTTGAGGCAAGGGTGTCCCCTCTCCCCCTTGCTCTTTGTCCTCCAAGCATCAGTATTAAGCTTCCTCTTGAACAGAAAACAGTCAGAGCAAGAAATAATGGGAATAAACATTGCAAGAGGAGTAAAAAGCATAAATCATGCGTTGTTTGCAGATGACACTCTGTTGATGGGAGCCGCCTCAGTGGTCTTGGCAAACCGATTTAAAGAGGTAGTGGATGATTACTGTGCAGACTCAGGAAGCAATCTTAACAAAGGCAAATGCCAAGTTTACTGTTGGAACACCTCTGCCAGATTGACTCAAGCAATTTCTATTTGTCTTGGTTTCACAGCCTCCTCTACTTGGACTTCTTTCAAATACCTGGGGCTCCCTGTCTTCCAAAAAAAGATCTTCAGCAGAGAATGGATGCCACTGCTGGATAAATTCAAGCTCAAAATTCAGTCCTGGGGATATAATTGGCTCAACCTAGCAGGCAAGACAGTACTGATAAAGTCTGTATTGAATAGTCTGCCTATCTTCCAGGGAACAGTTATGATGGCGCCCATGGGTATAATGAGGAAGATGGAGGAGTATATAAAAAAAAAAATCTGGAAAGGGGGCAAAGGCAACGAGAGAAAAATCCCATTACTAAACTGGAAAACGATCTCTCTGCCCAGATTAGAAGGCGGCTTAAACTTTAAAAATTTCAGTATCCAAAACACAGCGATGGGTGCCAAATTGGCTTGGAGAATCATCGCTCCAAACCCGGGTTGGACACAACGGGCTTTGTGGAAAAAATATTTCGGAGGGCAGAGAATGCGCTGCCTGAGTAATCCAAAGGGAAGAGCAGGTGCGCCTGAGTAATCCAAAGGGAAGAGCAGGTGCGTTGATCCACAAACTATGTCAAAATTCTGCAGCTCTGATCAGACAACACGCCCATTGGATCCTAGGAACAGACAGCGAATATGCATTTGGGATGATAACATTATGGGAAGTGATCCGTTGGCAGAAGATCATTCCTTAGCCGCTCTGAGAGAATGGATGAACACAGAAAATATCAAAACTCTGTGGGATCTGTCCCTTTGGGATAATGACGATTGGTGGCGGTGGAAGCATCTAGAGGTGCCTGCGAATCTTGCTCAGGATTATGTTGTTCTCCTTTCCCATTTAAAAGGCAAAGCTCCGTTAAACAGAAGGATAGCTGACAGCAGAGGTTGGGGATCGATTCCAGGCAATTACACTGTGTCGAAGGGATATGCCCAGCTTACCCGAATCCCCAGCGCACCGCCTAATCCGAGGCCATGGCAGGGGGTATGGACTTCTGTAACGTTGCCCAAAGTGGATACGTTCTGCTGGCTTCTATGTCACCATAGAATTCTGACAGAAGATAGGCTTAAAAAAATAGGGTATTCAGGGCCATCCCGCTGCTCTCTGTGTGAGAATCATGAGGAAAACGCATCTCACATGATGTTAACCTGCAACTTCGCTTCAGAATTGTGGAAGGAGGCTTTAGATGCATGGAACATGAAATTTGGTCCATTCAATCACTGCTCAGAGCTCTTTTCTAATTGGAAACGAATATATCCAGGTGGAGCCGCCCAGAACTCACAAATCAGAGATGCTTGGCTCGCCCTGCCCAAGCTAATTTGCTGGCATATCTGGTTAGAAAGAAACCAAAGGATCTTCAAGAATAAGAAGAGAGTTTCTAAGCTAATCTGGGTTAAAATTAAAAGTCATCTTAAAGAATGTATGGGAGACCAGCTAAGCATAAAGGACCTCACTAAACAAGATATAGCCTGGGGTGCCTCCCTGGATCTTCACTTCTCAGATATTGTAAAGAACCCCCCTCCCCCCTTAAAGTCTTGGCAAATTCGCTTAAATGACACAGAGTTTGCCGAATTCTGCAACAAAAAGGCGAGGAAAGCTCTCTTTTTTTACGGTGCAGCTAAAGGAAATCCTGGCAGTTCTGGAGCTGGTGGGGTCATTAAAAGTGCAGAAGGTATAACGGAAGCTAGATATGCTTGGGGAGTAGGCGTCAACACCAGTATTCAAGCCGAAGCACTAGCTCTCCTACAGGGACTCAAGGTGATTAAGAATTTGGGAATCAGAGAGGCAGTAGTGTTTGGGGATTCTCAGATCATTATAAACGCCATGGTGAACAAATCCTCTCCCTCTGATTTAAGACTTTCTAGATTGCTGAGCAGAATCAACACCCTCACATCCTCCTTCCAGAAGCTGGAATTTCTTCACATAAAGAGGGAAAACAACAAAGAAGCAGATGTTGAAGCCAATATAGCAGTTCTTCTCCCTCTCGGAAAATATATAAGAGATGGAGAAGAAGGTTGGGACCCCATCCCCTAGCAGCCCAATAAGAATGTATTACTGTGTACTTCTGAAGCAGTTTGTTTGTATTTTTAAATTAGGACAGATTGAAAATTCTGCAAGAAGAACAAAATGTAAAATCAGCAAAATCTTTAAGAGGACAGCTATATGGATACTGGATGAGGCAAAAGCTGAGCCTCCCCTCCCATTTTGTAATTTGAATTGAGGCATTTCAGCCAAGAAGGAATATATCAGTCTAATCGTTTCTTTAAAAAAAAAAAAGATTTAACCTCCATGAAATATTCTTAATTATATTCACAAATCAAACGCTGAAGTTTATTTCTAAATTAGTTATACTTTTTTTATCTTTTTAAATTCTATTTACAAATAAAGAATCTTCATAATAAAGTGGGGTGAATGTTCATAAAAATCTCTATAACAAAGTGGGGTGAATGTTAATGATTAAAAATGTTATTACAAGTTTTTTTTTAAATATATTTAGGTTTAACTTATATATTAATTCTTTTATTAATAATAATAATAATAATAAAAGTTATAGTTTAGTTAATTTGTTTATTTTGTAAGAGGGGTATTAAAATTTCAATTTAATTGTAAATACTTATTAAATAAATAGTAGAGATTTAAACTTTTATCATGGTAATAAACACAAATTAGTTGAGATTTATCTTCAAAGTAGTTATGTTTTTTAATTTTTTTAATTAAATTGATTAATTAAAAAAAATGTTCTATGAAAAAGTGAATTATCTTTTTTTTGTCATGTGATATTGATACAACTATGGTATTGGCACATTGTATTGTAACAAACTCTATTTACAAATTAAGAACCTTTGTGATAAAGTGGAGATAAATATTTATAGTTAAGAATCTTGTTCCCTGATTTTTAAATATACATATGTTTAACTCATAATAATAATAGTATTTGAAAATAAATTTTTAATTTTTTAAAATATACATGTTTAATTACTACCACTAATAATAATAATATTTTAAAATAAATTTATAATTTATTTAGTTTTTAGTTTTTTATTTTTATTTTAATAATATATGTATCAAGTAGATAGTGTTTTGATGTTCTTTAGCTCTTGATTTTTATCTCTATTTGCTAAACATTTAATTTATATAACTGTACTAGTTTTATCATTAAAAAATGTATCATTTAGATAGTGTTTTGATGTGTTTTAACTATTGAATTTTATATTTATTGGCTAAACATTTAATTTATATAATCATACTAGTTTTACCAATAAAAATAGATCATAAAATATTTTCATGATTTAATTTAATATATATATATATATATATATATATATATATATATATATATAATTTAATTTAAAAAACTATGAAAACTATATAAATCAAATAATAATATCTAACATCAAAGTTAAAGATCAAACAATTGTGAATCGGGGAGCAGATAAAGTGAAGTAGGGAATTGTGCAATTAGAACCGTGAACAGATCAAACAGATTTTTGAGGTGCATTTCTCACAGATCTGCTAAATCGAGAGGATTATGCGATCAGACATGAACAAATCGAAAACAAGTTATAGATAAGAAGAGGCGCAGCCAAGACATCCGGATAGGAGCGCGTGCGTCAGGACGGAGAAGCCAATAACAAAAGCCATGGTTGCCTGTGTCCAATAGCCATCAGTCCAGAAGAACAACTCTCTTTCGAAGTCATTCTAGCTGATGATCTCTCGCCAATAGTATATCGCCCTGTTTCGAACGTGGCGTTTGCATGTGCTTTGCCCACAGGCGGACTCTGCAGCATCAGTTGATTATTGGCGCCCTGCATGAAAGCGATTATCAGGTGGATACATCTGGCTTCTCTCTGCATGGTATCCGTCACCTTTCTCACATAGCCCCCACGTCGAGCTGGGAACGTGGCACAACGTTGTCTCCTGGTCATGCATGGTTCAGGACACTTGGTGTTCAGCTCTTCCTCCGCTCTTTCTATTTTAACCTCTCCTTAGGGGTCTTTCCGGTTTCCTCCTCCAGCCTTGTGGGCTGGAGGCTCATTTTCTGGCTCTCAGCTCTGCTTCTCCTCCTTCTTTGCTTACATGGCGATTCTGGTTCTCTCTGTATGGTTTCGGCTCTCCGTCCCTGGCGTCTGCGCGGCTCCTTTCACAGGTTAGTGAGCTTTCATCTTGCACCTCTTTTCAATTATAGATGATTTTTGTTAAAAAAGGGTAGGTTTTATGCTTATTTGAGGATAAGTTATTCCAAAAAGATTATCTATTACTACTTTTCTCTGGTTCAAATTAATTCTTTCAACTGATAACTTCCTCAGCCGTTATTGGTATCCTTTGGTTTCATTTCCATTCCTGGCTTTGGGGACTCTCGGTCTGCTGCGTAGCTATCCTTTATCTAATCTAGGGGGGAGTTTGGTCCTGTAACTGTCATTTTCCTGAGCGGTTTCCCTTTCTGCTTAAGGTATAAAATGTTAAAAGCTCTCCTTAACAGAATTAGAGCCTCCTTTTACATATACAGTCCATGTCAAGATATTCGATTTCGTGTAGGAAAATGGTGGTGTGTCTTTCAGTTTTACTGTTGCTGTTTCGACTGCAACAGTCGATCTGAAGCGCAATAGTTTCTCTACACCCGCTTTCGAATCTCTTTGGGGCTCCTGGGATTTCCGGCAACTTTCCCGGCATCTAAATTCAAATCCCATTTCCGGCGACTCTTAATTGAGCCTCTGAATCCATCAGGGTTTTCCAGGCTTTTCTCTCCTGCACCATTAATGAACCAACCTCCAATTTGTTCGAACATGGCCTTTCGGCGGCTGGCTATCGTCACTGATCCCACCAAAGTACAATTCTAGAGTCTTCCCTATCAAGTGACTGTCCTTCTCGCCTGCCAGGATCTCTGGAGAATGATCTATCTCTAGTTCTTTTCCAGCAGAAGTCTTATTGTCCAGGTATCATTCTCCGTCGGTGACATTCCTTGGGATCTTCCAAAAGCTCGGGTGGTACGGGGGATCCCCTTTTGGGATTTTCCTTCTGACTATGATGGCAGAAGATAGTGACTCCCCGGCCACGAAGGCTCTATTCGCCGCGGCCATTGAATCTGAATCAGCACGTAATCTTGCCAGTGGGAATCCTCGCTGGCACAACACGTTGTCTGATTCGCTTCCTTCCGGGTTACGGGACCCTCCCCTTCTTGGGAACCTTGCCTCTCACAAACATCTGAAGGGTCGTTACAAGCATAAAGCCCCTGTCAAAACGGTTCCTCCCCCTAAGGCGATTTCAGTTTCCAGCTCTTCTTTGGTGGAGCGCATTGAGAGTCTTCAAAAGTATGCTTTGGTTGGGAAATGGTATTTCCCGGAAATGGACGAGGATCAAATGAGGAGCTGGATTACAAAATCTTGGTCCCCCATCATAGGATACACTCCAATTATCTCTCGACTTATGAAAGATTGGTTCTCTTTCCATTTTCAAAAGGAGTCCGACCTGGAGCTGGTATTGAACAGACCTTGGGTCTCGGGCAGAAGCTTCCTCTCCCTGTCAAGATGGTACCTCGGTTTCGACCCCCTCAAAAATACTCCCTCCCACAGTATGATTTGGGTAAAGCTCCCAAATCTTCCGCTTGAACTATGGACGCCGGAGATCCTGGCCTTAATCGGAGACGCGATTGGCAAGTTCATCTATGTCGATCCATGGGTTAGAGGGAAAAGGACAAAAGAATCGCCTGGATTCTCATTGAAAAACCATACAAGGGAGGCTATCCTGACCAAATTGAAATTTCTTGGGATGGTTCAAAGATTTGTCAAAGGCTCGACTTTTGGGGTATCCCGTTCCGTTGCTCCTCCTGCCATCGAACGGGACACCTCATCAGAGACTGCAGATTCCGTCGCCACAGGCAAATCTCTCTTCCCTCGGAAAAGGTGAGGCAAATGGACTCTGATCCCCGCTCTGATAACGCCAGTCCCTCGGGGAATCATTTCTCTTTCAAATCTACAGAGATTCGAAGTTCACAGGAAAATTCTCAGAATAGGCCAGAGTCGCCTAACTTTGCAGATTTCAAGAGTCCCCCATTATCGGCTGGGTTTAAAGAAGCAGCTCCCTCCTCCCCTCCGCTCATGAACATGGCTGATTTCTCTAGCCCTCCAGTCCTGGAGCAGTTCGAAGAGGACGCGGTTCCTCCCCCTCCGGCGATGAATGCAGCTGACTTTGTAGTAGGATCGCATCCCATCCTTATTTCCTCTTCCTCGCCCTCTCCAATTAAATCGCCCTCTGCCATGCAAAAAGGGAAAGAGCCACAGCTGACCCCGACCCCATTCAATTCTCCAACAGATTCCCCGGTCAACAATTATGATAGCGATATAGACCTTCTTCTTAATCGACACCCTTCGATCCTCGAACCGCTGACCATCCACAAGCCGTCCTTCCCTATCATTAGTCCCAACTCTGCTAAAAATATCACTGTAAGGAAAAAGCATAGAGGTGGGAGTCGACATTTCAGAGGCAGGACGATTGCCTCCGATCTGGGTGTCACAAATCTCCCCCTGATAGATGTTCCTATTCTGGAGTCATCACCGCCTCAGCCCCTTAGAGCAAGCACGGCTGGTCAGCCCTCAAAATGACCTTCCTAATTTCATACAACATCAGGGGCCTGGGAGCCGCCCCAAAATTTTTGGCTCTGAAGGAGACTCTCGTTTCTGCTCGATCCCATATCATATTTATCCAAGAGACAATGCACTCCAGCTCGGTGTCTTTGGCTTTTTTCAGAAAAATGTTTCCAACATGGCACATGGCTGCTACAAATGCAGAAGGCCTGTCTGGTGGACTGGTGGCTATGTGGGACCCGCTCATGGTCAAAGCAAAGGCCTTCAAGTGCAGTGCTGGAATTCTTATTTCGGCCTCCATCAGAGGAAGACCACAAATTCTTAACATGTTGAACATTTATGCGCCCTACAGGAACAGACTCCCTTTTTGGGATTCTCTTTTTAACTCGGAAATTCTAGACATTAATTCTTTGCTAATTGCAGGTGACCTAAATCTGACTCTTAGTTCGGAAGAATGCTGGGGTCAATGCAGAACTGTGGATAGATTGGCTGATAGAATGAGAAGGGAGCTTTTAAAAAGGGATCTCGTCGATATCATTCCAGAAAAAATGACTCCTACATGGGACAATGGTAGGCTGGGCTCTGCCTACATAGCAAAAAGAATTGATCGCTTTCTGTTAAACTCTAGCATCATCGAAAAATGGGGAATGCCGACTGCAAAAACTGGTGGGGACTTTTCCTCGGATCACAAGCCCATCCTCCTGGACTGGGTGCACACCGAGCGTAGGATGGGCTACTCTTTCAAATTCAACAGTATCCATCTACAGGATGAATCATTCAACGAGCACATCAAGTCCTGCTGGAGAGACATCAACCAAGCCGAGGACGCATTCCTACATACTTTTCGCGATAAAATCCAATTGCTGAGGGAGAAAGCAAAGACATGGCAGATAAAAAAGAAGCGAAAAGATTCACAAGATCTTCATGACATCAACCAAGAAATAAGTCTGCTTGCTTCTACAATTCATCTTAGTGGCCTGTCGTTTGACAAGAAAATTCATATCAGATCCCTGGAAAGAAAGAAACAAGATCTGCTTAAAAAAGAGGAAGCAACTTGGAGGTTAAAAAGTCGAGCAATTTGGCTCAAGGAGGGGGATAGAAACACTAGATTTTTTCACAACTTCGCCAATGCCCGCAGAACAAAGAACGCAATCTGGAAAATTGAGAATGGTAATGGAGATCTCCTTTTCTCCCAACAGGAAATATCCGCAGAAGCCACAAGATTCTTCAAGGAGCAATACAAAAGACAACACAGTGATCTAAATGACATGCTATGGGCAGTGGACCTTTTACCGGTCATGTTTGATGAAGCTGCCAATGATGATTTCTACAGGCCTATCACGGAGGAGGAGCTTTCGGAGACTATCAAGAGTTTCAAAAAAGATAAAAGCCCAGGGCCAGATGGTTGGCCGGTGGAATTTTTTGTTCATTTTTATGATCTCTTCAAAAATGATTTGCTGGGCATGGTGGACGCCTCTCGCCTCTCTGGAAGCATAAATAGTGCTCTTTCGGCCACCTTCATTGCATTAATTCCCAAAAAAGACAAATCTACATCTTTTGGGGACTACAGGCCGATCGCTTTGTGCAATTCGCTTTACAAGATCATCTCCAAAATTATTGCAGAAAGAATGAAGAAAGCCCTTAGCTCATTCATAACAAAGGATCAGCACACATTCCTAAAGGATAGACTCATCCTGGATGCTGTCGCCATGGCTCAGGAATGCCTTTTCTCTATCTGCACCAAGAATATTGATGCTGCAGCTCTCAAGATTGATCTAAAAAAGGCTTTTGACTGCGTGGATTGGAGCTTCCTCAGAATCCTCCTTGCAAAAATTGGGTTAAGGCCTCTGGCAATAAGCTGGATCATGGCGTGCATCGAAAGTGTTCACTTCTCTGTTATTATTAATGGAATACCATCTACATTCTTTCAAGCCGAGAGAGGGCTCCGCCAGGGATGCCCTCTCTCCCCCCTCCTTTTTATTTTGGTGATGAATTGTCTTAGTACTCAGATCAATCATGCTGTTGCTGAAGGAAGATGCAAACCAGTCAAGATTTGCAGAGACATCTCTCTCTCCCACAATCTTTTCGTCGATGATATTTTAATCTTTGCAATGTTGTGCAAATCCACTTGGGTGTGTCTTTTTGTGCTCTTTCAGAAGTTTCAATCCGCCACAGGCCTCAAGATTAATAACGGGAAATCAGTGCTATATCACAATGATACAAACCATGTAATAGCATAGTGGATTGCAGATCGTTTTGGGATTAATCTTGCTCTGATAAAGTACGGTTTCACATATTTGGGGTTCCGCCTAAAAGCGAAGGGATATCGCTGCCAGGACTGGCTTTGGTTGATAGACCGTTTCTACAATAAGATCTCAAGATGGGAAATGTGTTTTTCGTCCCTCGCTAGCAAATTCATTTTGGTACAGGCGGTGCTCTCCCAACTTGCGGTGTATTGGGGCCACCTTTTCCTTCTTCCGGCTACCGTCATGAAGAAAATGAAGTCCATTGCAGCTAATTTCATGTGGGGTGGTCGATCGTATCAGACTAAATTTCACCTTGTGAAGATGGATTTAATCACAAGACCGAAAAAGAAAGGTGGATGGGGCCTTCTAAACATGAATTTTTTTGGCAAAGCGCTTATCTGCAAATCTCTTCACAGGGGCATATATGGGAACAGTCCGTGGAGCACTCTCATCAATCAAAAGTATCTTAAAGGCAGAAATATGGCATACTGGCACAGAAGGTCTTCTCTCGGCATCAGAAATGGCTCCCCCATATGGCTCAGTTTCAGAAAGATCCAATCTTTTTTCTTGAAGAATTTAAAATGGACAATTTTCTCTGGCTCATGTGTCTTTATTGGTATAGATCCTACCCTATACAACTTAGAATCCATGGTCCCACCGGCTTTACTTTCCTTTTTCCACTCTAGGGGCCTTTTTACCTAGAACAAACTTATAGATTCTTGGTCCTCTCTAGAACCTATCTGGAAAAATGACCTTCAATTAGCCATCCCTCCCCCTCTCCGCCCTCTATGGCTCTCATTCACTAATAGATTCTCTCACCGTGGGATCCTTCAATTGGGCACAAAGGATGAACTGATCTGGTCCCCTGATAATTCAATCCACCCCATCTCTGTCCGGAACCTCTACTCAGTCCTATCATCTGATTTTCCTCCTTCCCCCTCTATCTTTCCCGTCAAGCTCTGGAAAGCCCCCTGCCCTCTCAAATCTATCCTTTTTTCTTGGCTTCTTTTCTCCAACAAGAACCTCTCCTGGGAAGTTCTTCAAAAGAAAGGATGGCACGGTCCAGGCAGATGTCATCTTTGCCTAGCTGAGGCGGAAACGAACATTCATATGTTCTTTCAATGTGCCGCCTCCTCTGCTATCTGGTATGAGCTCTCCTTGATTTATGGTTTTCCTCACCGGTTGTTTTCTTCTGTACAGGAAGCTTTCTCATGGTGGGGCACCCAATGCCCCAACTGGCATGCTCTCTTCATTCTAACTTGCTGGCATATCTGGAAGTGGAGAAATGGTCGTATTTTCCAGGACTGCCGTTTGCCGCTTGACTCCATTTTGTCTACAATTTCGGGGTCCATGCCTACTCTGGTCTAAGCAGGCCCCCTCATGTTTTTTCTTATAAGTCTCTCTTTTTATTCAGCATATGTTCCAGCCATTTAGAGTCATTCAGCGCATGTGTCTATATGCTACTTTATAGAACTTTTTTGCTACATTCTGAACAGCATCCACAGAACTTTTGGGGACCTTTTCTCCCCATACACAAATGATTTTGCTCAAATGTTTTGCTCTATTGGCTGAGGCCTTTCTCTCTCTATGTATACTTGATCATTTTATGCTCTTAATATAATCTATAATGCTTTTTCTCTCTGAAAAACAAGTTATAGATAAGAATGTGCCTTCACTGATTTCACTTCCACTATGATCAATTAAATGGGCCAGTTAAGGCCCTTGACAGTAATCTCGAAAACTGGCTCCCGGACATGGTGAAGTTTGTTTGCAAAGATAAGGTGCACTTAAAAAGGTGAGACAATTGTTTGATAAATGGAAATGTCAACCAACAATGTATCAATAGCCTGGTTGCAACTCTCCAGACAAATTGGGGAGCTATTTGACTAACTTCAGAAGAGACTTGGTGGCTTGCAATTCTAAACAAATTTTGGTTTCTCCTTTGTATTTTGGTTTGAATAATTTCACTAGTTACGGACCAGAATTTGGATTTGAATTCAAATTCGATAGAGTTTAATTGAATTAAAATTAGAAAGATACAGAGAAATTAACATAGTCCCTGCCCAAAGATAAACGAATTAAAAAAAAATAAAAAAAATTAACATGGCCCTGCCCAAAGATAACACAAATTAAAAAATTCAAGATAGATGTGGAGGGATCTGGTGCTGAGGTAGGTCTTCTTGATGGCGAGAGTTTGTAGAAGCGATAGCATGTAGAGTTGTGGTGCTCGCTACAGAGTCCAACTTCATCGGATCGATTTCCTGGGGGACAGCATGAGGAAGCTCGAACGTAGAGAAGCAATAGTTTAGTTATTTACTAGCATTACTGCGGTTTATATTTGATGCGGTCGAAACATGTAGTAGATGGGAGGACGGAAAACTGCTAAGCAGAAAAGGCCTGCTGGGGGTGCAGCAGAGGGGATGGCCTTAAATTTGATTCTCGACATTGCATCATTAGGGAAGAAATCTTAGTATGTAGAAAAAATGAATTTAATATGATTGGTGATTTTAGAAATAATTTTTTATGGTAAAATTTGAAAATGTTTTGAATTTTGATGGAAAAATTTGAGTTCTATCAAATTTGGAAATATTTCTAAAATCTAAATTTACAAACAAAAAAATTAATATGTAAAAAAAATAAATTTAATTTGATTACCCATTATAAAAATTAGTTAAAAGAGGCAATGGCATGGACTTGGGATATGTCTTATTTGTAAAGAGGAATCTGAAAACAACAACCTTATCTTTCTCACTTGTCCTCTCACTACTTAGGTTTTGAAAGGACTATTTTCTCATTTTGGCTTTCCATATATCCAACATATTTGCATTGAGGACCGTCTACAATGGTGGAGATCTCAAAACGCTGATTGGAGGAACATTCCACCTATACTTTTTTGGGAAATTTCGAAGTGGATAAACAACCACATCTTCTAGAATTGCACTGAGAATTTTTACAAGGTTATTGAAAATATTATCATTTGCTACACTCTATATTCCACAAATGACATTTGCTAGAATATCATCTGCTACACTCTATATTCCACAAATGACATTTGCTAGAAGGCCCTTAGACACAAGAGGACTGAAGTTCAGCTGATATACCCTATGGGATTTTTTGATGGGGCTGCACAACAGCACATATGTGGTTGTGGTTTTTGGCTTGCCATCTCGAAGGAACTGATTTTCAGAGCTTTCTTGCAAGGAGGCAGGGGCACTAACACTAAAGTTGAGGTAATGGCCTTATGGGGCCTTCTATGGTTCACAATTTTACTGGATATTCCTCTCATTCACATCCATGGAGATTCAAAAGTTATAATTAATCATATTATGGGATCAACAAAAATCACAAATCCTTTAGTACTTGGATGGCTGACGAGGATAGAATTGTTATGGATGGAACTCAACAATTCCACTATCAGGCATGTTGACAGGGAACATAATATGGATGCAGATGAATTATCAAAGAGGGCTTAATTGGCACCACTGGAAAAATGCACTTAACTATTTCCCTGGGCCAGAAGGACATTGATGTTGAGGACTTCCCCTTCCCTGGCTAAGTTTCCACCACCCTCCTTTTATTTTTGCAAAATTTTTGATATTGTGCTTGTCTTTTAACTTTTTTATCTGCTTCTTAACATCTGCTAGCGAAGAAATGCTGCTTATTCGCATTGTACAGGCAATTTTGATGGAGGGATTATGTTTTGAGGGTATCTTTTGTTTTTGTTGTTTCGGGCATGTATTTGATCATGCTTATTTCACCTGAATATGTATATGGACTATGGACTATATATTTCTCTTTACATGCCATTTTAACATTGCCAACTCTCGACGGGCATGTGGTTGGCATTTTTGATGGAGCTCATATATTGTGAACTTATGAAGGCATCTGTTATCCTCAATATCTGATATTAATATAAAATTATGCTTTTTTCGTACTAACAAAAAAAAAAAAATAGTTATTTAATTATAGGTTTTGAAAAAAATTGATTAAAATACCTTGATCTCCATTAAATTTTGTAATATTGTTAAAATCTAAAATTGAAACAAAAATATACATAACTCTTGTAAAATCCTTCCAAATTTAAAAAGAGATAATGTGATCAAAAGAACTTCCATAATTATTCACAATGTCATAATTTACACTTCACATATCTATATCTAATCTAAGTTAAGTGAGAGTTAAATATATTACTCTATTTGTTAAGTGAGAGTTAAATATATTACTCTATTTGTTAAGTGAGAGTTAAATATTTTAGTCTATCAAGTAGAATTAAAAAAAAAGTATAAATATGTGTTGTGGTTAAATGTATTACTCTATTAAGTAGAATCAAAGAAAGTATCAATAAATATACAGACGGAGAGGTGATATAATGCACTTTGTTTATTTACATGGTTTACCATTAGATTTAGATAATATTACTATTGAATTTTGGAATATCTTCAAAACTTGTAATTCAAATAAATTACCACTACTATTTTGTAAAAACAAATAAATTTTAATCAATAATGTAGGGATTTACAAGGTAAGTTCCTCAAATAGAACACCAGAGGACACCGCTCACAAACAAATCACAGATCAATACACCAGTATTCTTGACGTGGTTAAAACCCTCAAAGAGGGAAACAGTCCACGGTCGGATCTAACGTGGTCACTTCAGGCAATTTATTAATAAAAGAATGAAAATTTACATAAGCTTCTCTCATGAACGGTTACCCTACAAATGACCCTCCATGCTCTTCAAATAGAGATCATGGACCAATCGGGTGTTAAGCCTCGAATCAAGTGTCAATAATACCTAGGAGAGAATGAACCGTCAAATCACTTCATGTCTAGAACATATTGCGACCGTCGGATTGTAAGTTACAAAACGTACATACTAAAGAAACACACCTTACCTAACTATACACTAGACCAAGTCGTACTTAATTATTTCCTATGTGTTGGAATATCCTAACATCCCCCCTTAAGGACAAGTTGAGATAGGATTGAAGGATGTAAAAATATGACACAATAGGAGAAGGAATGAGGCATTAGAGCCTATCCCCCCTTAGTGACAACTTCCTAAACTCCAACCATAAATCGAAGTTTAGTAAACTTCGCTTCTGTGAGAGCCTTTGTAAAGATGTCTGCAACTTGATCATCGGTTGAACAATATTGCACTTCAAGAACATGGTCATGAATGAGCTTTCTGTTGAAGTGCATGTGGAATTCAATGTGTTTGTTGTGCTAATGTTGGACTGGATCTTTACATAATTGAATGGCACTTTGATTATCACACCAAAGTGTAGTCGGATGCTACTGCTGAAAGCCAAACTCTGACAGGATTTGACGAAACCACGAGGCTTCCTTACTAGCTTCTACGGCACCACGATACTCTGCTTCTGTTGAAGAAAGAGAAATGGAACTTTGTTTCTTGTAAGCCCATGTAACAAGTCCAAAACCAAGAGCGAATACATAACCTGCAATAGACTTCTGATCATCAGGGTCACTAGCCAAATCAGAATCAGTGAAACCAACCAATAAAGGAGATGCTTCTGCACTGTAATAAATCCCAAACTGAATTGTACCTCAAACATAACGAAGTATTATTTTAGCTACTTTCCAATGACTTTCATGTGGGTTTTGTATAAACTGAGCAATAAGGCCAACAACAAAGGAGAGGTCAGGATGGGTATGGGTCAGATACAAAAGTTCTCCTACAAGCTGACAGTGTTAGGTAGAATCAACTTCAGGGGAAGTACAAGTGACTGAAAGTTTGGCTCTAGACTGAAAGGGAGAAGGGGCTGGCTTACAGTCTTCCATGTGAAAGTGGCGTAGAAGATCACAGGCATAATTGGATTGGGAAAGGGAAATACCTTCCTTGAATTGCAAGACTTAAAGACCAAGAAAATAATGCAAGTGTCATAAGTCTGTCATTTCAAACTTCTTTCTAAGGCTGGACTTCACATGGTTTATAAGGTTGGGATCACTACCATTAAGGATAAGATCATCAACATAAAGAAGAAGAATGATAAGAGACTTACCCACTTTCTTGGTGTAGACAATATTGTCAGAATGACACCTAGAAAAGCCAGTATCTAAAAGAAAGCTATCCATTTTGGCATACCAAGCCTGAGGGGATTGCTTGAGACCATAAAGGGATTTTTTAAGCCGACATACAAGGCTGGAGTCTGTTTGTATAAAGCTAATATGTTGTTCCATGTATATTTCTTCATGCAAGTCCCCATGCAAGAAGGCATATTTAACATCCATCTGATGGACTTCCCATTTGAAAGAGGTAGCAAGGGAAAGAACAAGGAGGATAGAGTATGTTTTGGCAACAGGGGAGAAGGTTTCAGTATAGTCAATGCCTTCAACTTTGATGCAGGGGTCCCCCAGCATATAACCATACTTAGCAAAATGATGCTAGGGTTACCCAGCATATACCCACAGTATGCATTTAACAATGCATCCACACTTCTGTCCCAGGTATTTGACTCTACAATGGAGTCAAATCTTCAACCATCATTGGTTACAGCCCATTTATCAGTACCTATGCATAGGAACTTAATCACCCTGCCTAAACCCTCCTATCGGGATTATATGAACCCTCAAACCTTTGATTATGACTTGGATTAAAGTCTTTCCTCAAATCCTTCTTATCGGGAATTTAAATCCTTCACAACCTGCAATCGATGCTTTTAATTTCCTGCGTAATCCTTACACAAAGGATTTTCACACAATACGCCTTTTCCTCCCTTATACGGGTTCTACACAGAAACCGAGGTTAAAACCTCATCGTAATCGCTATCGGCGATCTTCCTCGGCCTTACCACATATGTGGTTCATCACCCCTCCAACTCCGATATTCAACCATCATAACATATTATATATGTTTTAGTCTTGGCAGACTCAACCCACACTTTACGCCAATACATAGGAAAATCACTCTAAAACACATATAGTGGATCTCAAAGGTTATAGATGCGCCATTATAACCTCTGTCGAGTCCGTGTCTTTATCACTCCATAGCACTGCTCCGACCTCTGCCTTCTCCGAACGTCGATAACTTTTACCTCCAATCGCTGACACCTCCGACTCCGCTTATCGGATATCGCTCTTCTCCTCACTCTAATGCGATCATATCTTCAGACCCGATAGGGATTTAAATCCATTGTTATGGGGCTTCGGGTCCATTTATATCGCTTTATCGGAGTTCGGCAGTTCCATAGGCCGGTTCCTCTTCCACTTGAACTTTTGCGATGCGATATTTTGGTGTCGATTCGATCTCAGCCGTTGATATGCCCAGATCTAACGGTTCCTGAGCATCGATATTTGTTCCTCCGTTCATTCCTTTACTTAGTTTTTTGCCATTTCAATGGTTCCTACGGTTCTTTTGGGTTCTTCAAAAGTTCTTCCCCCTTCTTTGTTCTGTTGCGCCACTATGATCTGAGCTTAACTCCTCACTCTCCTTTGATCTCTATCCTTGCAGAGCTCTTCAACTCCGCCTTCTGCTTCCACTTGGGTTCTGTTTGGCCCAATTTCCCTTCATTGTTCTGTTGAACAGTACTCAATTTCTCCTTTGTGTGTCCTCTGAAATTTGCCTGCAATCTCCTGTAACAGAACCTACGAGTTCAAACCATAATTAATCACAAACACACAATTCACACTCTCTTGAGACAGTCAGGAATAAATTTGAATGTTATTAATGTAAAAACACACGATTACATTCGAGACTCATCAGTCTCGCACACACACAGAGGCATGGTTTCTACTATTCGTGGCCTCCTCCTTTATTGAACGCGCAGGTTCACTATTTATAAGAATACATTGGATTGGATCATTGAAGGATCTGATCAATCCTCTAATAAAATCCCTAAAGCTTGCTATGTGCATACATATGTGGCAGATAAATAAGTCTCCTCGAGACTTTATCCCTTCCATTCTTTTTCTCTGTTTTAAAACAGAAAAGTCCCCTGTTTTTCTCAATGGTCCACATCTATTCTCCATTTAATGCCTAAAAACTCTCTCTTGCTCCTAGAGAGTTGGATTTGACTTCTACCACTCATGTTCTCATTTATTTATTTTGAGAGAATTTACATATTCTCCCATTATCTAATTAAATCACTTAAAAGCCTGAATATTACATTGACTTGAGACTTATGAAACTAATTTATCTAAAACACATGACCCCGTATGTCTACTAATTATAAATATTTTCTCTTGGGTTGAATGCTCCTGCATCAGACTCCTAAAGTAGAAAATATTCATGATCTCCTGATCATGTGCCTTCTGATCTTGGTCTTCATGTATCCCACACTTTGTTTTGTAACTTTCCAGATGCCTTGTACCTTTGCCGCTGCTATATGTCTGTTGTATTCTTCTTCTTGTCAATCAAGTTCAAGTTCTGATTGATCTTGATTCCTGTTGCTAACATTTTCCTCCATTTGGATTGTTTCATCATCAGCTCCCACATTTCTTCAATTTCTATGTCCAGCATATCTTTGGGCTGGTCCATATTCTGCTCCTTACTTCTTGCTCTTTCTTTTTGTTTCAGGTTACTATTGTTGTCTTCTATGCTGACTCCTATGCTGAATCTTGCTTTGGTTGCTTCAACTTTTTGTTTGCTTGCTCTTGCTTCAATGCTTGTTGTGACTCCTATGCTGACTTCTCTTTTACTTGCTTCATCCTTTGGTTTACTTGCTGCCTCCCTATCATCCTTACCCTCTTTCATGATTGAATCATGACTGTTCAGCACTCTTTCTAGCAAATTAATTTCTCCATTCCATGGATTGAGTTCTTCCATAGAATTCTCTTCTTTCACTTTTATTTGGTTGTTCACTTGTGCCAAATCTCCTCCAGCATATGCAACAAAACTTGCATTCATAAAACACTTGTTAAAATTAAAAACATAAGGTTGTTGTGCCTTATCTTCCTTTGGCAACAATTTAGTTTGTTGCTCTGTTTTCTCCTTCTCCTCTGTTAGTACATCAGTATGCTGATTCGAATTCTCAACAAAATTCATGAGACTGTCAGTTAGTCTCTTTTCTACACCATTTGTTCTATTGATGTCTTCTTGCTTGGGTTCACAGTAGTGAACTTCTCCTCCTTTAACCTGTTGCTGGTTATCTTCACTTTGAAATTGTTTGATTCCTACTGCCTCCTTATCGTCTTCAAACAATCTCTACTCAATCTCTTTGATCACATGCTCATACTCATTCATGGTTTTTAATGAACCTGCAAACAAATAATTACATATTCCTGTCTCCATGGCTACTTGAGACACCATTCTTCTTCAGAAACTGTAACTGTAGCTTCTGTTCTACCGTCAGGTGCTCTCATTAATTTCTCAAGCAGTGTAATCTCCTCTTCACACTTAGCAAGAACTTCATCACAGTGCTCTTTTCTTCTAGCTTCATCCTTTACATGTTGTGTTACAATATTAAAAACCTGTCTTCTTCTGACCCTTGTAATCTGAAGGCCTTTCTGCAGTAGAAAATCACTACTTCCCTCATTCAAGAGGTCTTCTCCATTATACTCTGTTCTCCTAGAGTACTCCGCCAGACTTTCGACATCTTCAAAATATTGTCCATCCTCTTCAAAACACTTCTTTGTTAGTGTTCCTTTTCCCAAGGTTAAATCCTTTGCATAGGGTTCCTCCTTCTTAACATCTTTCAGTAGATGTCCTTCTTCCTGTTGTGGTCAGCAACAACCCCCCCTTTTTATTTAGTATTAGTAATAACACTAAATAAATGGGGAACTTCTAAAAATAAAAACTAGCACTTAGAATTCCCTTTTAATAAAACACACTATCATAAACTTAGGAAAAAACATCCGCAAACGCAAAATCTTAAGTGTTATGATAAGTCTCAAATAAAATTGTTCTCTTAATAATGAACATCGCATCGCAAAAGGGTTAAGGAGGATATCGTATAAAGAAACTTTCGAAATTGCGAAAATGCGATGACACGAGATCGCGCGCCATACAGACTTATCGCATATTGTAGACTTCATATGTCGCAGTGCCACCTAAGATAAAACGTCCTGGTCCTACGATATTGCGATCTGCGATATTGCGAAGCAAATCGCAAAATTGCTTTATCACAGATCAACAGGGCATATCGTTCAATAAGATATTTCTCGTAAACCGATACCGAGTTATGGGCATTAATGTCAACTTAGTGCTTTATTGATGGTTATTTATGAGAAAAGATTTAGATCTGAGCGAAAGGTTATTTCACGTAGGGTGATATATTTGATATGATTTTGAAATTAAGAGCTTTCCCATCACCTTATTACTTACCATCATTCGTTATCTTTCTCATTATATCTTAGTTCTCTATTTTGTGAACTTACAGGAGCGGTACGCAGAACAATATACAGAGCAGTGTGCAGAACGTAATGGGAAAGAAGGGAAAAGCTCCAGTTACTGAGAAAACAGAGATGACGCCCTTATTCACAGACACCACCTGTACCAGAGAAGCAGGCATATCTACTTGGGAGGGCATGTACAGTCTGTTGGAGGAAGAAAACCCGAGAGTTATGGAGGTTACAGTCACAGCAGATGCACGCGGGTCATCCGAAGCATCACTTATAGAGCTTGCATGCTCATTCCTACACCGCATAGCAGCAAGGCCTAAAATACTTCCCTATACAGATATGGTCAAATGGGTAATAGATGACGCTGATATAACAGACAGGCAATTCAAGTCTCGGAACCAAGAGCTTATTGGGTCATTTACCCCACAGGATTTAAGATGAATGTATCATTTACCAGAGCCGCGGGCTAGCTACAACAAGCAGTTCGTGGAGAAATTCGCCAAGGAGAACGAAGATTTGGCGGAATGAACCAGAAGATAGTCAACAAAGGAAGAGCCATTAAAAAAGGACAAATATGGTATGTATAGTATTGGTTCCCTCTCCTCTCCGTATTGTTTCGCTGCTGCAATGTTATGTAGGCTATTTGGAAGACCTGATATCAACAAATTTTCATCCAAGTGGCTACCCCTATTAGATGTGGCCACCAACACCACTATTATGGATTGGGCCCAGATATTGTCTGATAACTTAGCCTCTGCTATTATATAACTAACAACAAGGCTGAGGCCTATAGTCTTCTTCTAGGTACTTGTATCCTAAAAAATCTTCAAGATAAAAATCCAGTTATAATAGGCGACTCAGCAATATTGATCGTAGCTTTGGAATCAGGGGGTGATTTCAAAAACCAGGCCCTCAACAGAATCAAGCAAAGGATCATGGAAAACACAAATCAGTTGGGGATCATCCAATTTAAACATGTCATGAGAAATTATAATACCAAGGCTGACTCTCTAGCCAATAACGCAGTAACCAGATCTATTGGGCAGGTTCAAGAGAACAATAATTCATATGAAAAACCAATTCCTTAAGTCGTCTCGCCTCTCAGTCGGGCACGTGATCCATGGTTCCATCAGTCATCTCAACAAAAAGATCGCCTCTCCCCTCAAACAAAGCAGTAGGATGTCCGATCCCCTCAGCACTGACTTTTTCCTATTCCATATCGTCAGAACAGTCAGGAAAATCTGCAGGCATAAAGGAAATCTGTATTGGATAACGGAGCGTGAAGAGTCTCATGGGAAGAATACTTAGAGTTTAGGCAACAGTCATTTTGTAATCCACAGAGGCTACTCAAGAAAAATTCGACTTGACGTTTGGGTCAGGAGCAATCCAGTGCGGTTTGATCTGCCTTTTGAGGCTCTGAGGAAAGAGCGGGCTTATAAGCAACCCCGGGCGCATTGGTCCAGCCAGAATCCCCTCGCCTGCATGATGAAAGAGCTCTATTTGTTTGGCGAAGGCTCTTGTTCTTGTCGTTCCTACTCCAGGTCGCCCCCTACGCGCTTCAGCTGCTGGTGCTCCTCTTCGACAAATCTGCTAGGTATCGATTCCGTTTGCTGAGACGGTGTTTTCTTATTTTTCACTAACGTTTGGTCTGTAGTTGTGAATCAGCCCCATCCGATTCTGCTGGCTTTTGTCTCACTTCACACTGTCTCTCATCCACTCTGTATTCATCCCCTCACTCTCTCCTCTGCTCCTTATCCTCCTCTCAGAAGCCGCTTCCTCCCCCCCTCTGTGATCTTTTGCTCCCCGCTCTTACATTTTTCTGGAGCTCTGCTCCTTTTCTTCTCCCTCCTGAACTGCCCCTCTGTCATCAATTCTCTGGCCCGCCTGCCTTCATCTACCAAAATCTCTGTTAATCTTCATTCTCTCTTCTGGAGTAAGTTAATCAAACTCCGCATCAAGAACAACAAGCATACTCAAGGCACTTCAACAATGTCAGAAAACCCATTGGACCGTGTCATTACCAACAGCGGTTGCACCCTCTGCAAGGCACAGTGGCACACTGCTTCATGATAGCCCGTTTCATAAAGCATTTCAATGAACTCAAAGAAGAAGTCCAGTCAGAGAACAAATCTAAGAAGAAAAAACTTGAAAAACAGAAGGCGGAAATCGAAGGCCTTAAAGAGAAATGCAATCACTTGGAAGAAGCAATCAACCACATAAGATCGCTGAATCAAAGCCTGCAAGGGGAGGCATCCACCAAGAACAGCGATAAAAAAGAACAGCCGCCTAATGACTCGGTCAACCAGTTCTGGTGATAATTTCACATGCATTGTAAATATTGTTTGCTCCTAGGTCAGTTCTTACAGCAATATAGTTGTTATGTCTTTCAAAATTTAAAAAAACAAGAACAACGAATTGGATCAAGGGATTGCATGCCCATTCTGTACCAATTCCACCAAGCTACCTCAAGCACTTGTAATGGGACTTGTCCCTTTTCTGAAAGTTTTATAATATAACAATATTCGACCGTGTTAAAAAAAAAAAAACTTAGCCTCTGCTATTTGGAATTATCGGTCTAGAACTCCCTCTCAAAGAATTTATCCTCCTTTCTTTTTAGCTGCCTATGTCATGGATGCTATCTGTTCTGTTTCTAAATTTCCTCTCATGGGTTGGAAATGGACGGTACAGAATCCCTTGCCCATTCAAGTCTACCATAAGGAACTGTGGGATTTTAAGTTTACCCCATATTTTTATAGAATCTTCCATGGAGTTATGCTACCCATTCACAAAATGTTGTATAATAAAGATGCCCCAAGATTTTCTCCCGAAGCTAAAATTGGTATTCTCCTTGTCGGAAGATGGTTTGGAGAAGAATTCTTCACTTATATCAGAGTATTCGGAAGCATTGCTTCCCCTCATGTACTTCTCTTGTATGTTCCTAACAAGTTAATGGCCCGTGAAATAGCCTACCAAACCTTTGGGATTGGAGGAATGAGCAGAGAACTAAAAGACAAGAAAAAGGCAATCTGACCGCAATTCTCTGTGGCCTGTGGAGCTTTTGCATTGTTTGATTTAGGTCATGCTTTCAGAGAAGTAGACAACATGTTGAGTCTACGATTGTTTAAATTCCCAGGGAGACAGTTTGACCCCTTTGATGTAATAAAGAATTTTACTACAGCTGTTAAAATAAAGGTGTTCACTAAAGAAATGATCTCTTTGACGACATCTTCCAATAGAAGAGCACACTTAGAGACATTTTGCACATGGCCCAAATCTAGTTTGGCCCAGTAAAATTCCAAGAGTTCAAACTCTACAAAGAACAGAGATTGGCAAACGTCCTCTTAGGCAAGTTGCGCTTAGAACCAATAAGGGAACCCACTCCCAACATCAGTATAAGTGGAAGCTCAGGGCCAGACAAGTCTAAATCTAAGTCTGGGAGAGAATCACCAGAATGGTCTAGACAGTCAGAGAGAAACCACAATAAAAGTGTTGGATCAGTGAGGGATTTGCCCAATCTAAAGAGAATCCAGAACAGCAAGTGTTGTCGCCAACACAAGTGAAAATTCCCACTCCCCTCATCTAGCCAACAAAGCCATTAAGAACAGAGTTGGAGAAAGAGTGGGAAACATTTAATGAATTGATCAACACTGAGGAGAAAAATATGGAGACACCAAAGAATCAAACACAGACAATGACAGAAATGGTCATTGAAACAGTTTTCAATGCTCCAGAAAATGAGCACATTCCCATAGCTCCATCATCTGAAATCATGCTGAAGATAGAGGAAATTCCTCCCCTAGATGTGTTTTATAGTCCGCAGCACAAAGCAATGGTCAGGAGACAGAGAAAGAAATGAAAATTAGACAGCGTGCTCTCACCTGAGGCGGAGCAGCTGGATTTCCTTTGGCGAGACCCTGCCACTGACCAACAGAGAACCTGACTAAGTTATCCCAGATCGCAGGAGCTTATTCTTCTACTACTATTGATAAATCATTTGAGGTATAGCTATTGCATAAGGATAAAGAGGATAAAATCCTATTTTTACAGCAACAGTTATAGCAAACCAGCGCTAGCCGGGAAGCGGAAGAAAAATTGGAAAAGTTACAACAGAACTTTCAACAGATGCAGCTGGGTTATCAAAGCAGTCTGACCGAAAAAGAGCAGCAATTACAGGCCACATTAGAAAATCACAAAGATGACCCCAAAGTCATGAAATTTGTCTCAAAAGCCCTTTTCGTGAATGACCAAATCTTGCAACAGCAAGAGACACTCTGCCAAAGAATATCGCAATGGAGCTCTCACTGCGAGATGAGCGACAAAATCACAAGTCAAGTCGTGGATTTGCGACTTGATTATGATTTAATTGACAAGAAAGTTTCTGATTATTTGAATTGGCAAGAATCAGACGAAGGCAAGAAAGCAGGGTTGCTCAAAATCAATGAATCCCACAAAGAAATGTTATTTAATAAGTGGGATGCAAAGATCAAAAAGGCAGAACAGGCAACAGAAGAAGTAGCGACAGCAGCAAGCAATGTCATTGATTTTGTCAATGAAAATCTACATAGAGAAAACCTGATATCAAAAACCACTCCAAGATTTCTCCCAAAATCACAGCAACTGCAGACAAGCTAGAGACAGAAAGCTAAAGAAAAGGCAGAGTCAATCAAGAAGTTAACTAAGTTGAATTGGGACACTTATTAGCAATACTTGGTTAAACCGCACAGTCAATGTATGACTTTGAAATGCCTTACAAATTCCGCCGAAAAGATAGCGCCAGCGCTCGCTGATTTTGTTTTCACAGGACAACTAAAATCGGAGGTCGGCCAACCGACGCTCCTGAAGCCGATGCTGAATGCTTGCGATCTAAGAGAACATATGCATAGTTAATTTTCACATGCAGTTTCAGTTTTATTTTGATTTATTTTTGCCTTAGATGATGACGGTCATTTAAACCTCCTCCTATATTTTTATAATAAACTATTTTTAGTCTTTAGTTAGTAGTATTTAAACCCCTCTCATGCATTTAGAGAGGGGTCCAGAAATTTGTCAAAAACAGTTCTTCAGAACATGCACTTCTGCACCCTCTAAGGAGGTTTTGATGAATGGATGGAACGAGATTTATTGATATCTTCGTTGAATGTCTGCTACTAAAATGCACTTTTGTACTCTTAGTAGATGTTGAATTATGAGAAGATAAATCTATATTGTTGAATCTCATGAGTAGGACTCGTTATCAATGGTACTTTTATCTCTTAATGATTTCTGCTTGTGCGTCAAGTAATATGTTATGTCCAGTTGTTTATATATGAAAGCTTGAATGTTTAAGTTATCATTTAGCACTTTTGTACAGTGGTAACTATTCTATTTATGCTGAGTGTATGAAGAACTTATTATGCGATATGCTTATCACAATTGTTTCGGCTAATTTCTTATACGAAACAATTTATTTTTAATGGATTCTTTTCTCGTAGCAATTGAATGATCTTTATTACCAATTGCTATTAGAAACTATTTTAGATCGCATAAGTGAAGAGTTAATCCCGGGATAGTTTTTAGAATTAGATGTTTCCGTTTATTAGAATAAAATTGCATGTTTTAGATTAGACTTAGATTAAAAGCATCCTATTTAGAAATATTTAGAAAGGAAAACATCAACCCTTAGCATCATCACAAAGAAATTGGGAGACTGGTCCCATTATCCCCAGTCAGACCCACCATCCCAAACGAAAAAGGAGTTGCTTTCAAATTCTGGACCGAGTGGGTATCCCCCTTGTTTTAGACCCGATTTTCGGGGTTTCAACATATTTGGCGCTAGAAGGAGGTCCCAAACTGTGAATGGCTAGTAAATCTAAATCTAAAAACCATTCTGAGAGTAAATCACCCTCAAAATCTCCCCCGACTTCTCCATCGCATTGTGAGTCTTGAAATATTAAGCGAGAAGTTGAGAAAACAACAACCACTGCCACAAACCCAAACATTTTAGATAGATCTACTATTGAACCCCCTGAAGTTGAGTCTTTGATCCATAAACTTCAAGGATTGTCCATATCACCGCAGAAATCTGAATTATCTCAAGGTAGTGTGACTTTGCAATATAATCCTTCTCATTCTCTTACTAGATTACAAAGTGAAAAATTTGGTATCGAACCAACTGAATTACCTCTGCCTAAAATTAAAAGAGCAAGGAAGACACCTCAAGGGTCTGATAGTGAGACTCTTTCATCATCAACATCCATTCCATCTTCTCCATTGCAAAGTCAACCATCCACCCCTCCACTTCATATTGTTGTTCATCAGAGTACTGGAACTTTGACATCCTCATCCTCACCACAAGGAACTTCATCTACGCTTTCCTCTGTTAGTAGTCCAACGATGGCTCAAAACCCATGGAACAATCCAGGGGCAGTCTCAATGCCTGCGCCCTTGAGTCAATTACCAGCCCATCCTGAGAAATGGCTGCCCAAGTTTAACCCTGAAGCAGGCATGCTAGCAGAAGAACACATAAATAACTTTATGTTATCGATAAATTTAAATGGAGTTACAAATGAAGACGTTGTTGTTAGACTTTTTCCTTATACTTTACAAGCAGCAACTGGGTCCTGGTATTTTTCATTACCATCAGGATCCATTACTAGTTGGGACATTTTTCAAGAACAATTCTTGACAAAGTTCGGTGACGATAGGTCTATGGCAACATTGATCAATGATCTATTGAATCTTAAGACTGAATCGAGAGAACCTATCACAGATTTCAACTCGTGTTTCAACAAACTTTTGAATAAAATTCCAACTGCTTCCAAGCCTAGCGAAGAAGTTCGAAGTGAATGGTACATATCTGCTCTACCATCGAACATAAAAATCTTTGTTGATAGGGCTGCCAAGACAACAATGGCCGAAAACATGAAGGAAGCGATAGCAGTAGAAAAACGTATCTTAGCTTTAGAAAGAAAAACGTTGTTGATGAGAGAAAGTATAATAAGGTTACTTTTAGAGATGATCCTAAGAAAAAGCAATTGAAGGACCCATTTGATTTAGAAGGATTGCAGAAAGTTTTAAAAACCATGTCTAACAAAATGGTCGACATTAAAAGACAAGTAGCAGAGACTTCTTCTAAGAAACCCTACAAGCCTTATAGGAAAAATCCTTCAACTGATTCAAAGCCTCCCAATGTTGTAACAAATGTTGAATTTGAAGGAGAAGAAGAAGAAGTGTCCAGTGAAGAACCTATTGATGAAGATGAAGTTGAAGAACTACAGGGAATGTGGGACTTCATTCTTCCAGACGAAGAGGATCAAGAGGCATCACCAATCAGTACCAGAAGTAGAAATCAACTCGATCCTCCACAACCTAGTTCTAAATAGAAGAGCGCAAGCTCGGTATCCAAGGATAAAGTCGCAGGTAAGAAATCATCACCAAAAGTGACTCAAACAAGCCCAGTCCAATCCGATTCATCAACTCCAGCTAAAACACTGATTGTTTCTGATGAGATGGAGTATAATATCATTGAAGACATGAAGAAGACTAGGGCCAACATTACTTTTCATGAACTGAGCAAATTAAAACATCAACAGAAACTACTTTTGAAAGAGTTACATGCAATACCTGTTGCACCTCTTCCTGCCGCTATAATCTCGCAAGCTTCTCATGAGATGGGAAGACCTCCAACTAGTATGGCAAATAAAGTTGACCCAAATGATATTGCTTTAATTGGAGGTAGGTCAAAATCCCATACTCCTCCATTCCTTCTTACTTACGAAATTTTCAATAAAAATTTGCATAATTGTTTGGTAGATTCAGGTGCTTCATCTAATATTTTGCCTAAAACAATTTGTGCAAAGTTAAACGTCCAACCTCAAAAATCTGCAGTACGCATAGTTCAGCTAGATCGATCACAGGTTGAAGTAATTGGTGAACTAAATCAAGTAACCATAAGGCTCTCATCGAATCCAAAGGTATGTCAAGTCATTGATATTTTAGTCGCAGACATTCCTGAATTTTATGGTTTAATTCTTAGCAGGGATTGGTCTGAAAAGCTTCATGGATACTTTGCGACTGATTGGTCACACATGTGGCTCCCTTACAATGGTAAACCAAATCAGATAAAGATTGAGTGAGAAATACATCAAAAATACATAGTGACGGAATTGGAAGGAGAAAATGAACCTATCGCATACAGCAACAATGTAATTGGCAACTATTCTGTTGACTCTTTCTTAGGAAATTTTAATGCTCATACTTTGCCTTATTTAGAACGTTCTGTTTTGTCTCAAGTAGAAAACTTTTCTCAAATAGACAGTTCTAAATGCGTTAATTTTGTAGATAGTCCTGTAAATAACTCTGTGTTTTGGAAATTATTTTTTGATGGTTCTAAGTCTAATGATGGAGCAGGAGCAGGATGTGTATTAGTTAGTCCAGAAGGGAATAAAACCATGCTAACCTATAGACTCGAATTCGATTGCACAAACAACACTGCAGAATACGAAGCTTTATTGCAAGGGTTATACAAAGAAATCGGACTAGACATCAAGTATCTACAAGTCTTTGGAGATTCTGATATTGTTATTAAACAGGTACGAAATACTATACATT
The DNA here is from genome assembly GCA_031772625.1 of Pinus tabuliformis. Lineage (NCBI taxonomy): Eukaryota > Viridiplantae > Streptophyta > Pinopsida > Pinales > Pinaceae > Pinus > Pinus tabuliformis. The sequence goes on from CM062817.1 coordinate 1,871,256,841, forward strand.
GTCTATCAAGTCATTTAAAGCATTACCAATATTTAGTACAAGACCTGACTAAACATTTTATAGCATTCAATATTTCATCCATTCCCAGGCTTCAAAATGCTAGTCCTGACCTCCTGGCTAACGTAGCTTCCAAGCTCATTCCCTCATAAGACTATAGCCAAATAGATTCTCAATCGAATTGATCTTTAGGCCCTCCATCCCTGATAATGTTACCAACTGGAGAATTTTTAACGATGACCCTGATATTGTTAGTTTCCTGACTTTAGAAGGATCTTACACTAATCAGATAATTGATGAGGAACACCAGTTATAATAAGAGAGCACCAATAATGCCATACCAAAATCTGTAGTCAAGTTGGAAGACTTATACGATTTAAAAGACAGATTCAAAAGGTCTACCAATTCAAAACTTCAGAGTTCAACTCTGAACTATGAATTAGTAAATCTAGGAACGGATACTAAGCCACAAAATATCAATTTAGGTCTTGGTCTAGCCCCAGAAGAAAAATTAGCCTTTGTTCGACTCCTAAAATAGTATAAAAGTGTCTTTGCCTGGAATTACGATGACCTTAAGACTTACGACACTTCAATCATTCAGCATACTATCCCGATGATAGCTGATGAAAAACCAGTCCAGCAAAAGCTGAGGAAAATCCATCCTAATCTAGAAAGTCAGATTAAATCTGAGCTCAATAAATTATTGAAAGCCAAAATTATTTTTCCCGTTCGACATTCTAGATGGGTTTCCAATTTGGTTCCAATCAGAAAGAAAAACGGAGACATTCGAATTTGTATTGACTTTCGAAATCTTAACAAAGCCTGCCAAAAGGATAATTTTCCTCTACCTCCTATGGAACAAATATTACAAGCAGTTGCGGGATCAGAATTGATGTCCTTTTTAGATGGTTTTTCCGGCTACAACCAAGTCTTAGTCCATCCGGATGATCAACTAAAAACCACATTCAGAACCAAATGGGGTACATATGCATATCAAAAGATGCCTTTTGGGCTGATTAACACTGGCGCCACATTTCAAAGGGCCATGGATATTGCATTTAAGGGATTAGTAAACAAATCAGTGGTGATTTACTTGGATGACATAACAGTATATTCTAAAAAACGTAGTAATCACCTCAAAGACTTAAAACAGATCTTCCAACGTTGTCAAAGGTATGGGATTTCACTTAATCCAAAAAAGTCCTTTTTTGCATTAAGTGAAGGAAAACTTCTTGGATTTATAGTGTCTAAATTTGGAATCCATATTGATCCAGATAGGATTAAGGAAATTTCCGAAATATCCTTACCGCATAATAAGAAAGCAATGCAATCTTTCCTTGGCCAAATTAATTTTGTTAAAAGATTTGTCCTGGACTTCTCAAGAATTGTGTCACCATTACAAGCAATGATCAAGAAAAATTCACTCTTTAAATGGGGCCAGGAAGAATATGAAGCGTTCAATCTGATTAAGCAAGCGATTGATAATACCCCATCCCTAGCGACTCTGAATTTTTCCGATCCTTTCATTTTGTATACATTTGCCTCTGAGAAGTCATATGCTGCAATACTCACGCAAGTCAATCAAGACAAGGCGGAAGCCCCAATTGCCTTCTTTAGTTCAAATTTGCAAGGGGCTCAATTAAATTATTCAGACGTTGAGAAACAAGCTTATGCTATTTTCAAAGCGATCAAATACATTGGACCCTTTCTTCTTAAGACCCATACAAAGATAATAGTGCCATTTCCAGCGGTAAGAAATCTCTTGGTGCATAAAGACGTGGGTGAAAAGAGAGGAAATTGGATCACTGCCCTACAAGAATACGACACTGAGATCAAGCCAATAAATATTGTAAAAGGTCAAGGCTTTTGTAGAATGTTGGCTGGAGCATCGCTTATATCAGAAATACCATTTCCTAATCAAGAGGTACAAATGTATGAGGTAAGCCTAAACGATATTGAATCAAGATATGTTGATATCATGTTTTATTTAAAAAATGGATATGCTCCTTCAAATCTGAATCATACAAAGAAAAGAGCCCTAAGATTGAAAGCTAAGCAATATCAACTTGTTAACGATGTACTCTTTAGAATGAATTATGATTATGTTCTTCTTCGATGTCTTGAGAAATCTGAAGCTGAAAAAGTGTTGCAGGAACTTCATGGCGGACCAGCAGGTGGACATTATGCAGAAGATGCAACGGCACACAAAATCTTGCGCGCAGGATACTATTGGCCTACACTATTTAAAGATGCACATACCTATGTAAGGAAATGTCAAGTTTGTCAAACTGCTGCTGGAAGACAGAAGAAACCATCATTGCCATTGCAACCAGTCAATATCGACCAACCATTTGAGCAGTGGGGATTGGATATAATAGGTGAGATCATTCCTCACTCTTCTAAATAGAATAGGTACATCCTTACAGCCACAGATTATTTTACTAAATGGGTAGAAGCAGTTCCTCTCAAGACAGCTAATGCCGAACACATAATCGATTTCATAGATCAGTTCATAATTACCAGGTTTGGCTTACCTTCTGCTTTAATGTTTGATAATGCATCATATTTTTCCGACAATGCTATGACAGAATTTGCACTTAAAATAGGTTTTAAACTTAAATATTCCGCCAATTATTACAGGGAACAAGTTGGTCGAATCAACAAATAAAAACCTAATCAGAATCATTAAGCGAACCATTGATCAGAATCATAAAAATTGGCACAAATCTTTGATGTATGCTCTGTGGGTAGACCGAATAGCTCAAAAGGCTTCCATTGGTACTTCTCCCTTTAATTTAGTTTATGGGAAAGAAGTAGTTCTCCCAACTCATCTAGCAATTCCTTCTTTAGCCTTAGCTCAATTTATTGAAGAAACACCATCTTCATCTTTACAACTAAGATAACTACAGATACTTAAGCTAGAAGAACAATGAGAACAGGCTAAAATTACCCATGCTCATCATCAAGCATTAGTAAATACTTCTTTCGATTCAAACATGGTATCTAGAAAGAATTTTCAAATTGGAGATTTAGTGTTGAAATGGGATAAGGCTCGCGAAGAAAAAGGAAAACATTCTAAATTCCAACAGATGTGGCTTGGACCATTCCAAATTGTTGAAATCATAGGTCCATCAACTTTCATGTTGGAAGATTTAGCAGGGAAAAGAGAATCTTTACCTGTTAATGGGCAGATCCTTAAGAAATAATTTCCATAGAAGATGACCTCTTCTATTTTTGTAAATTATTGTTTATAGCTTTATTTTGATAATAAAACAGGTTGTAAATGGTTCCCTTTGGATTTCACGAAAAATATTAGTGTTTCTTTTAAATTTTGTTTTTCACTTGTATAAATAGGACTAATTTGGAAAACTAATCATTATTATTGAGAGATATAGTCAAGTACTACAAGCCTGAAAATTTTACTAGTTTCAGCCTTACGAATTTTGATAAAAACAACCTTTAGTGGGAATTTTTTTTATCGGTCATGAAAAGCATCAATAACAAAACGAAGGTTCTCTGTAGAAAAGTTGTCTTCAAAAAACTCTATAATTGCATCCAGAGCTATTCTTAAGGAACCAATGACTTCCTCCCCACTTAGGGAATTACAAGTTTCAAAGAGTAATCCAACTTTGCACTATAAACTTAAAGAATAAGAGGTCTCATCAAGAGCCGGCTTATCATGATCATAAAGATTATAACTAGCTGACATTGCCAACTGCATACCAAAACAGGGCAATGACTCAAGATTATTGCAATCAAAAGACAAGGGGTCTCATCACGAGCCAGCTTGTTCAGTAAAGTTATAAATCAAGTGAATGGCACTGTCAAAATTTGGCCACCAAACCAAGACATTGTTCTTTAAGAATTAAAAGAAAATGAAAGCAATAAGTGTGAATATGGATTTATCTTTGAAAATTGTATACTTCTCGAAGTAGGATACAGGATCATTGTTGGGTAACAGGTAACCCTGTCGAGGCTATGAACGCTTGCTGGCAGCAGAGGCTCTACCTACGACAAATGAGCATACTTAAAACTGATCTACAGAGATGTCTTTGTTTTTATCTTTATAAACCAAGTAATGATTGATGTAAATGCAATGACTAACTTTGGGAAGAAAATAATCAGAATTAGCACGGAAGAAACAAACTATCGTTAATAGCTAAGAGCATGATGCACTTTATATTTCTATAATAAAGTTTGATTTTCCAGAAAACTTTTCTATTTTGGAAGTTTTAAAAAATTCAAAAGATAATTTGAGATAACTGGTTCTTCCTAATGAATCGCCAATTGTTGTGGCCAGCAACAACCCCCCCTTTTTATTTAGTATTAGTAATAACACTAAATAAATGGGGACCCTTCTAAAAATAAAAACTAGCACTTAGAATTCCCTTTTAATAAAACACACTATCATAAACTTAGGAAAAAACATCCACAAATAAAATTGTTCTCTTAATAAGTGTTATGATAAGTCTCAAATAAAATTGTTCTCTTAATAATGAACATCGCATCGCAAAAGGGTTACGGAGGATATCGTATAAAGAAACTTTCAGAATTGCGAAAACGCGATGACACAAAATCGCGCGCCATACAAACTTATTGCATATTGCAGACTTCATATGTCGCAGCGCCACCTAAGATAAAACGTCATGGTCCTGCAATATTGCGAAGCAAAACGCAAAATCGCTTTATCGCAGATCAACAGGGCACATCGTTCAATAAGATATTTATCGTAAATTGATACCGAGTTATGGGCATTAATGTCAACTTAGTGCTTTATTTATGGCTATTTATGAGAAAAGATTTAGATCTGAGCGAAAGGTTATTTCACGTAGGATGATATGTTTGATATGATTTTGAAATTAAGAGCTTTCCCATCACCTTATTACTTACCATCATTCATTATCTTTCTCATTATATCTTAGTTCTCTATTTTGTGAACTTACAAGAGCGGTATGCAGAACAATATACAGAGCAGTGTGCGGAATGTAATGGGAAAGAAGGGAAAATCTCCAGTTAGTGAGAAAATAGAAATGACGCCCTTATTCACAGACACCACCTGTACTAGAGAAGTAGGCATATCTACTTGGGAGGGCATGTAAAGTCTTCTGGAGGAAGAAAACCCTAGAGTTATGGAGGTTACAGTCACAGCAAATGCACGCGGGTCATTCGAAGCATCACTTACAGAGCTTGCATGCTCATTCCTACACCGCATAGCAGCAAGGCCTAAAATACTTCCCTATACAGATCTGGTCAAATGGGTAATAGATGACGCTGATATAACAAACAAGCAATTCAAGTCTCGGAACCAGGATTTTATTGGGTCATTTACCCCACAGGATTTAAGACGAATGTATCATTTGCCAGAGCCGCAGGCTAGGTACAACAAGCAGTTTGTGGAGAAATTCACCAAGGAGAACAAAGATTTGGCGGAATGCACCAGAAGCTGGTCAACAAAGGAAAAGCCATTAAAAAGGGACAAATATGGTATGTACAGTACCGGTTCCCTCTACTCTCCGTATTGTTTCACTGCTGCAATGTTATGTAGGCTATTTGGAAGACCTGATATCAACAAGTTTTCATCCGAGTGGCTACCCCTATTAGATGCGGCCACCAACGCCACTATTATGGATTGGGCCTAGATATTTTCTAATAACTTACCCTCTGCTATTTGGAATTATCGGTCTAGAAGAACTCCCTCTCAAAGAATTTATCCTCCTTTCTTTTTAGCTGCCTATGTCATGGATGCTATCTGTTCTGTTTCTAGATTTCCTCTCATGGGTTGGAAATGGACGGTATAGAATCCCTTGCCCATTCAAGTCTACCATAAGGAACTGTGGGATTTTAAGTTTACCCCATATTTTTATAGAATCTTCCATGGAGTTATGCTACCCATTCACAAAATGTTGTATAATAAAGATGCCCCAAGATTTTCTCCCGAAGCTAAAATTGGTATTCTCCCTGTTGAAAGATGGTTCGGAGAAGAATTCTTCACTTATATCAGAGTATTCGAAAGCATTACTTCCCCTCATGTAATTCTCTTGTATGTTCTTGACAAGTTAATGGCCCGTGAAATAGCCTACCAAACCTGCGGGATTGGAGGAATGAGAAAAGAACTAAAAGACAAGAAAAAGGAAATCTGGCCGCAATTCTCTGTGGCATGTGGAGCTTTTGCATTGTTTCATTTAGGTCATGCTTTCAGAGAAGTAGACAACATGTTGAGTCTACGATTGTTTAAATTCCCAGGGAGACAGTTTGACCCCTTTGATGTAATAAAGAATTTTACTACGGCTGTTAAAATAAAGGTGTTCACTAAAGAAGATGATCTCTTTGACGACATCTTCCAACAGAAGAGCACACTTAGAGACATTTTTCACATGGCCCAAATCCAGTTTGGCCCAGCAGAATTCCAAGAGTTCAAACTCTACAAAGAACGGAGATTGGCAAACCTCCCCTTGGACAAGTTGCACTTAGAACCAATAAGGGAAACCACTCCCAGCATCAGTATAAGTGGAAGCTCAGGGCCAGACAAGTCTAAATCTAAGTCTGGGAGAGAATCACCATAACGGTCTAGACAGTCAGAGAGCGACCACAATAAAAGTGAAGGATCAGTCAGGGATACTACCCAATCTAAAGAGAATCTAAAACAGCAAGTGTTATCGCCAACACAGGTGAAAGTTCCCGCTCCCCTCATCCAGCCAACAAAGCCATTAAGAACAGAGCTGGAGAAAGAGTGGGAAACATTTAATGAATTGATCAACACCGAGGAGAAAAATATGGAGACACCAAAGAATCAAACACAGACAATGACAGAAATGGTCATTGAAACAGTTGTCAATGCTCTAGAAACTGAGCACATTCCCATAGCTCCATCATCTGAAATCATGCTGAAGATAGAGGAAATTCCTCCTCTAGATGTGTTTTACAGTCCGCAGCACAAAGCAGTGGTCAGGAGATAGAGAAAGAAACAAAAATTAGACAGCGTGCTCTCACCTGAGGTAGAGCAGCTGGATGTCCTTTGGCGAGACCCTTCCACTGACCCGACAGAGAACCTGACTAAGCTATCCCAGATCGCAGGAGCTTATGCTTCTGATACTATTGATAAAGCATCTGAAGTAAAGCTATTGCTTAAGGGTAAAGAGGATAAAATCCTATTTTTGTAGCAACAGTTATAGCAGGCCAGTGCTAGCCGGGAAGTGGAAGAAAAATTGGAAAAGTTACAACAGAACTTTCAACAGATGTAGCTGGGTTATCAAAGCAGTCTGGCCGAAAAAGAGCAGCAATTACAGGCCACATTAGAAAAGCACAAAGATGACCCCAAAGTCACGAAATTTGTCTCAGAAGCCCTTGTCGTGAATGACCAACTCTTGCAACAGCAAGAGACACTCTACCAAAGAATATCGCAATGGAGCTCTCACTGCGAGATGAGTGACAAAATCACAAGTCAAGTCGTGGATTTGTGACTTGATTATGATTTAATTGACAAGAAAGTTTCTGATTATTTGAATTGGCAGGAATTAGAGGAAGGCAAGAAAGCAGGGTTGCTCAAGATCAATGAATCCCACAAAGAAATGTTATTTAATAAGTGGGATGCACAGATCAAAAAGGCAGAACAGGCAGCGGAAGAAGCAGCGACAGCAGCAAGCAATGTCATTGACTGTGTCAATGAAAATCTGCATAGAGAAAACCTGATATTAGAAACCACTCCAGGATTTCTCCCAAAAGCACAGCAACTGCAGACAAGTTGGAGACAGAAAGCTGAAGAAAAGGCAGAGTCAATCAAGAAGTTAACTAAGTTGAATTGGGACACTTATTGGCAATACTTGGTTAAACTGCACAGTCAATGTATGACTCTGAAATGCCTTACAAATTCCGCTGAAAAAATAGCGCCAGCGCTTGCTGATTATGTTTTCGCAGGACAACTAAAATCGGAGGTCGGCCAACCGACGCTCCTGAAGCCGATGCTGAATGCTTGCGATCTAAGAGAACAGATGCATAGTTAATTTTCACATGCAGTTTCACATGCAGTTTCAGTTTTATTTTGATTTATTTTTTCCTTAGATGAGGATGGTCATTTAAACCTCCTCCTATATTTTTGTAATAAACTATTTTTAGTCTTTAGTTAGTAGTATTTAAACCCCTCTCATGCATTTAGAGAGGGGTCCAGAAATTTGTCAAAAACAGTTCTTCAGAACATGCACTTCTGCACCCTCTGAGGAGGTTTTGATGAATGGATGGAACGAGATTTATTGATATCTGTGTTGAATGTCTGCTACTGAAATGCACTTTTGTACTCTTAGTAGATGTTGAATTATGAGAAGATAAATCTATATTGTTGAAGCTCATTAGTAGGACTCATTATCAATGGTACTTTTATCTCTTAATGATTTCTTCTTGTGCGTCAAGTAATATGTTATGTCTAGTTGTTTATATATGAAAGCTTGAATGTTTAAGTTATCATTTGACACTTTTGTACGATCATTTAAACCTCCTCCTATATTTTTATAATAAACTATTTTTAGTCTTTAGTTAGTAGTATTTAAACCCCTCTCATGCATTTAGAGAGGGGTCCAGAAATTTGTCAAAAACAGTTCTTCAGAACATGCACTTCTGCACCCTCTAAGGAGGTTTTGATGAATGGATGGAACGAGATTTATTGATATCTTCGTTGAATGTCTGCTACTAAAATGCACTTTTGTACTCTTAGTAGATGTTGAATTATGAGAAGATAAATCTATATTGTTGAATCTCATGAGTAGGACTCGTTATCAATGGTACTTTTATCTCTTAATGATTTCTGCTTGTGCGTCAAGTAATATGTTATGTCCAGTTGTTTATATATGAAAGCTTGAATGTTTAAGTTATCATTTAGCACTTTTGTATAGTGGTAACTATTCTATTTATGCTGAGTGTATGAAGAACTTATTATGTGATATGCTTATCACAATTGTTGCGACTAATTTCTTATACGAAACAATTTATTTTTAATGGATTCTTTTCTCGTAGCAATTGAATGATCTTTATTACCAATTGCTATTAGAAACTATTTTAGATCGCATAAGTGAAGAGTTAATCCCATGATAGTTTTTTAGAATTAGATGTTTCCGTTTATTAGAATAAAATTGCATGTTTTAGATTAGACTTAGATTAAAAGCATCCTATTTAGAAATATTTAGAAAGGAAAACATCACCCCTTAGCATCATCACAAAGAAATTGGGAGACTGGTCCCATTATCCCCAGTCAGACCCACCATCCCAAACGAAAAAGGAGTTGCTTTCAAATTCTGGACCGAGTGGGTATCCCCCTTGTTTTAGACCCGATTTTCGGGGTTTCAACATATTTGGCGCTAGAAGGAGGTCCCAAACTGTGAATGGCTAGTAAATCTAAATCTAAAAACCATTCTGAGAGTAAATCGCCCTCAAAATCTCCCCCGACTTCTCCATCGCATTGTGAGTCTTGAAATATTAAGCGAGAAGTTGAGAAAACAACAACCACTGCCACAAACCCAAACATTTTAGATAGATCTACTATTGAACCCCCTGAAGTTGAGTCTTTGATCCATAAACTTCAAGGATTGTCCATATCACCGCAGAAATCTGAATTATCTCAAGGTAGTGTGACTTTGCAATATAATCCTTCTCATTCTCTTACTAGATTACAAAGTGAAAAATTTGGTATCGAACCAACTGAATTACCTCTGCCTAAAATTAAAAGAGCAAGGAAGACACCTCAAGGGTCTGATAGTGAGACTCTTTCATCATCAACATCCATTCCATCTTCTCCATTGCAAAGTCAACCATCCACCCCTCCACTTCATATTGTTGTTCATCATAGTACTGGAACTTTGACATCCTCATCCTCACCACAAGGAATTTCATCTACGCTTTCCTCTGTTAGTAGTCCAACAATGGCTCAAAACCCATGGAACAATCCAGGGGCAGTCTCAATGCCTGCGCCCTTGAGTCAATTACCAGCCCATCCTGAGAAATGGCTGCCCAAGTTTAACCCTGAAGCAGGCATGCTAGCAGAAGAACACATAAATAACTTTATGTTATCGATAAATTTAAATGGAGTTACAAATGAAGACGTTGTTGTTAGACTTTTTCCTTAAACTTTACAATCAGCAACTGGGTCCTGGTATTTTTCATTACCATCAGGATCCATTACTAGTTGGGACATTTTTCAAGAACAATTTTTGACAAAGTTCGGTGACGATAGGTCTATGGCAACATTGATCAATGATCTATTGAATCTTAAGACTGAATCGAGAGAACCTATCACAGATTTCAACTCGCGTTTCAACAAACTTTTGAATAAAATTCCAACTGCTTCCAAGCCTAGCAAAGAAGTTCGAAGTGAATGGTACATATCTGCTCTACCATCGAACATAAAAATCTTTGTTGATAGGGCTGCCAAGACAACAATGGCCGAAAACATGAAGGAAGCGATAGCAGTAGAAAAACGTATCTTAGCTTTAGAAAGAAAAACGTTGTTGATGAGAGAAAGTATAATAAGGTTACTTTTAGAGATGATCCTAAGAAAAAGCAATTGAAGGACCCATTTGATTTAGAAGGATTGCAGAAAGTTTTAAAAACCATGTCTAACAAAATGGTCGACATTAAAAGACAAGTAGCAGAGACTTCTTCTAAGAAACCCTACAAGCCTTATAGGAAAAATCCTTCAATTGATTCAAAGCCTCCCTTGTAACAAATGTTGAATTTGAAGGAGAAGAAGAAGAAGTGTCCAGTGAAGAACCTATTGATGAAGACGAAGTTGAAGAACTACAAGGAATGTGGGACTTCATTCTTCCAAACGAAGAGGATCATGAGGCATCACCAATCAGTACCAGAAGTAGAAATCAACTCGATCCTCCACAACCTAGTTCTAAATAGAAGAGCGCAAGCTCGGTATCCAAGGATAAAGTCGCAGGTAAGAAATCATCACCAAAAGTGACTCAAACAAGCCCAGTCTAATCCGATTCATCAACTCGAGCTAAAACACTGATTATTTCTGATGAGATGGAGTATAATATCATTGAAGACATGAAGAAGACTAGGGCCAACATTACTTTTCATGAATTGAGCAAATTAAAACATCAACAGAAACTACTTTTGAAAGAGTTACATGCAATACCTGTTGCACCTCTTCCTGCCACTATAATCTCGCAAGCTTCTCATGAGATGGGAAGACCTCCAACTAGTATGGCAAATAAAGTTGACCCAAATGATATTGCTTTAATTGGAGGTAGGTCAAAATCCCATACTCCTCCATTCCTTCTTACTTACGAAATTTTCAATAAAAATTTGCATAATTGTTTGGTAGATTCAGGTGCTTCATCTAATACTTTTCCTAAAACAATTTGTGCGAAGCTAAACGTCCAACCTCAAAAATCTGCAGTACGCATAGTTCAGCTAGATCGATCACAGGTTGAAGTAATTGGTGAACTAAATCAAGTAACCATAAGGCTCTCATCGAATCCAAAGGTATGTCAAGTCATTGATATTTTAGTCGCAGACATTCCTGAATTTTATGGTTTAATTCTTAACAGGGATTGGTCTGAAAAGCTTCATGGATACTTTGCGACTGATTGGTCACACATGTGGCTCCCTTACAATGGTAAACCAAATCAGATAAAGGTTGAGTGAGAAAGACATCAAAAATACATAGTGACGGAACTGGAAGGAGAAAATGAACCTATAGCATACAGCAACAATATAATTGGCAACTATTCTGTTGACTCTTTCTTAGGAAATTTTAATGCTCATACTTTGCCTTATTTAGAACATTCTGTTTTGTCTCAAGTAGAAAACTTTTCTCAAATAGACAGTTCTAAATGCGTTAATTTTGTAGATAGTCCTGTAAATAACTCTGTGTTTTGGAAATTATTTTTTGATGGTTCTAAGTCTAATGATGGAGCAGGAGCAGGATGTGTATTAGTTAGTCCAGAAGGGAATAAAACCATGCTAACCTATAGACTCGAATTCGATTGCACAAACAACACTGCAGAATACGAAGCTTTATTGCAAGGGTTGTACAAAGCAATCGGACTAGACATCAAGTATCTACAAGTCTTTGGAGATTCTGAGATTGTTATTAAACAGGTACGAAATACTATACATTGTCTATCAGGTCATTTAAAGCATTACCAATCTTTAGTACAAGACCTGACTGAACATTTTATAGCATTCAATATTTCATCCATTCCCAGGCTTCAAAATGCTAGTGCTGACCTCCTGGCTAACGTAGCTTCCAAGCTCATTCCCTCAGAAGACTATAGCCCAGATAGATTCTCAATCGAATTGATCTTTAGGCCCTCCATCCCTGATAATGTTACCAACTGGAGAATTTTTAACGATGACCCTGATATTGTTAGTTTCCTGACTTTAGAAGGATCTTACACTAATCAGATAATTGATGAGGAACACCAGTTATAATAAGAGAGCACCAATAATGCCATACCAAAATCTGTAGTCAAGTTGGAAGACTTATACGATTTAAAAGACAGATTCGAAAGGTCTACCAATTCAAAACTTCAGAGTTCAACTCTGAACTGTGAATTAGTAAATCTAGGAACGGATACTAAGCCACAAAATATCAATTTAGGTCTTGATCTAGCCCCAGAAGAAAAATTAGCCTTTGTTCGACTCCTAAAATAGTATAAAAGTGTCTTTTCCTGGAATTACGATGACCTTAAGACTTACGACACTTCAATCATTCAGCATACTATCCCGATGATAGCTGATGAAAAACCAGTCCAGCAAAAGTTGAGGAAAATCCATCCTAATCTAGAAAGTCAGATTAAATCTGAGCTCAATAAATTATTAAAAGCCAAAATTATTTTTCCCGTTCGACATTCTAGATGGGTTTCCAATATGGTTCCAATCAGAAAGAAAAACGGAGACATTCGAATTTGTATTGACTTTCGAAATCTTAACAAAGCCTGCCAAAAGGATAATTTTCCTCTACCTCCTATGGAACAAATATTACAAGCAGTTGCGGGATCAGAATTGATGTCCTTTTTAGATGGTTTTTCCGGTTACAACCAAGTCTTGGTCCATCCGGATGATCAACTAAAAACCACATTCAGAACCAAATGGGGTACATATGCATATCAAAAGATGCCTTTTGGGCTGATTAACGCTGGCGCCACATTTCAAAGGGCCATGGATATTGCATTTAAGGGATTAGTAAACAAATCAGTGGTGATTTACTTGGATGATATAACAGTATATTCTAAAAAACGTAGTAATCACCTCAGAGACTTAAAGCAGATCTTCCAACGTTGTCAAAGGTATGGGATTTCACTTAATCCAAAAAAGTCCTTTTTTGCATTAAGTGAAGGAAAACTTCTTGGATTTATAGTGTCTAAATTTGGAATCCATATTGATCCAGATAGGATTAAGGAAATTTCCGAAATATCCTTACCGCATAATAAGAAAGCAATGCAATCTTTCCTTGGCCAAATTCATTTTGTTAAAAGATTTGTCCTGGACTTGTTAAGAATTGTGTCACCATTACAAGCAATGATCAAGAAAAATTCACTCTTTAAATGGGGCCAGGAAAAATATGAAGCGTTCAATCTGATTAAGCAAGCGATTGATAATACCCCATCCCTAGCGACTCTGAATTTTTCCGATCCTTTCATTTTGTATACATTTGCCTCTGAGAAGTCATATGCTGCAATACTCACGCAAGTCAATCAAGACAAGGCGGAAGCCCCAATTGCCTTCTTTAGTTCAAATTTGCAAGGGGCTCAATTAAATTATTCAGACGTTGAGAAACAAGCTTATGCTATTTTCAAAGCGATCAAATACATTGGACCCTTTCTTCTTAAGACCCATACAAAGATAATAGTGCCATTTCCAGCGGTAAGAAATCTCTTGGTGCATAAAGACGTGGGTGAAAAGAGAGGAAATTGGATCACTGCCCTACAAGAATACGACACTGAGATCAAGCCAATAAATATTGTAAAAGGTCAAGGCTTTTGTAGAATGTTGGCTGGAGCATCGCTTATATCAGAAATACCATTTCCTAATCAAGAGGTACAAATGTATGAGGTAAGCCTAAACGATATTGAATCAAGATATGTTGATATCATGTTTTATTTAAAAAATGGATATGCTCCTTCAAATCTGAATCATACAAAGAAAAGAGCCCTAAGATTGAAAGCTAAGCAATATCAACTTGTTAACGATGTACTCTTTAGAATGAATTATGATTATGTTCTTCTTCGATGTCTTGAGAAATCTGAAGCTGAAAAAGTGTTGCAGGAACTTCATGGCGGACCAGCAGGTGGACATTATGCAGAAGATGCAACGGCACACAAAATCTTGCGCGCAGGATACTATTGGCCTACACTATTTAAAGATGCACATACCTATGTAAGGAAATGTCAAGTTTGTCAAACTGCTGCTGGAAGACAGAAGAAACCATCATTGCCATTGCAACCAGTCAATATCGACCAACCATTTGAGCAGTGGGGATTGGATATAATAGGTGAGATCATTCCTCACTCTTCTAAATAGAATAGGTACATCCTTACAGCCACAGATTATTTTACTAAATGGGTAGAAGCAGTTCCTCTCAAGACAGCTAATGCCGAACACATAATCGATTTCATAGATCAGTTCATAATTACCAGGTTTGGCTTACCTTCTGCTTTAATGTTTGATAATGCATCATATTTTTCCGACAATGCTATGACAGAATTTGCACTTAAAATAGGTTTTAAACTTAAATATTCCGCCAATTATTACAGGGAACAAGTTGGTCGAATCAACAAATAAAAACCTAATCAGAATCATTAAGCGAACCATTGATCAGAATCATAAAAATTGGCACAAATCTTTGATGTATGCTCTGTGGGTAGACCGAATAGCTCAAAAGGCTTCCATTGGTACTTCTCCCTTTAATTTAGTTTATGGGAAAGAAGTAGTTCTCCCAACTCATCTAGCAATTCCTTCTTTAGCCTTAGCTCAATTTATTGAAGAAACACCATCTTCATCTTTACAACTAAGATAACTACAGATACTTAAGCTAGAAGAACAATGAGAACAGGCTAAAATTACCCATGCTCATCATCAAGCATTAGTAAATACTTCTTTCGATTCAAACATGGTATCTAGAAAGAATTTTCAAATTGGAGATTTAGTGTTGAAATGGGATAAGGCTCGCGAAGAAAAAGGAAAACATTCTAAATTCCAACAGATGTGGCTTGGACCATTCCAAATTGTTGAAATCATAGGTCCATCAACTTTCATGTTGGAAGATTTAGCAGGGAAAAGAGAATCTTTACCTGTTAATGGGCAGATCCTTAAGAAATAATTTCCATAGAAGATGACCTCTTCTATTTTTGTAAATTATTGTTTATAGCTTTATTTTGATAATAAAACAGGTTGTAAATGGTTCCCTTTGGATTTCACGAAAAATATTAGTGTTTCTTTTAAATTTTGTTTTTCACTTGTATAAATAGGACTAATTTGGAAAACTAATCATTATTATTGAGAGATATAGTCAAGTACTACAAGCCTGAAAATTTTACTAGTTTCAGCCTTACGAATTTTGATAAAAACAACCTTTAGTGGGAATTTTTTTTATCGGTCATGAAAAGCATCAATAACAAAACGAAGGTTCTCTGTAGAAAAGTTGTCTTCAAAAAACTCTATAATTGCATCCAGAGCTATTCTTAAGGAACCAATGACTTCCTCCCCACTTATGGAATTACAAGTTTCAAAGAGTAATCCAACTTTTCACTATAAACTTAAAGAATAAGAGGTCTCATCAAGAGTCGGCTTATCATGATCATAAAGATTATAACTAGCTGAAATTGCCAACTGCATACCAAAACAGGGCAATGACTCAAGATTATTGCAATCAAAAGACAAGAGGTCTCATCACGAACCAGCTTGTTCAGTAAAATTATAAATCAAGTGAATGGCACTGTCAAAATTTGGCCACCAAACCAAGACATTGTTCTTTAAGAATTAAAAGAAAATGAAAGCAATAAGTTTGAATATGGATTTATCTTTGAAAATTGTACACTTCTCGAAGTAGGATACATGATCATTGTTGGCTAACAGGTAACCCTGTCGAGGCTATGAACGCTTGCTGGCAGCAGAGGCTCTACCTACGACAAATGAGCATACTTAAAACTGATCTACAGAGATGTCTTTCTTTTTATCTTTATAAACCAAGTAATGATTGATGTAAAT
Source organism: Pinus tabuliformis (assembly GCA_031772625.1). Taxonomy (NCBI): domain Eukaryota; kingdom Viridiplantae; phylum Streptophyta; class Pinopsida; order Pinales; family Pinaceae; genus Pinus; species Pinus tabuliformis. Next base: position 1,871,273,047 of record CM062817.1, read on the forward strand.
GCAATGACTAACTTTGGGAAGAAAATAATCAGAATTAGCACGGAAGAAACAAACTATCGTTAATAGCTAAGAGCATGATGCACTTTATATTTCTATAATAAAGTTTGATTTTCCATAAAACTTTTCTATTTTGGAAGTTTTAAAAAATTCAAAAGATAATTTGAGATAACTGGTTCTTCCTAATGAATCGCCAATTGTTGTGGTCAGCAACAACCCCCCCTTTTTATTTAGTATTAGTAATAACACTAAATAAATGGGGACCCTTCTAAAAAGAAAAACTAGCACTTAGAATTCCCTTTTAATAAAACACACTATCATAAACTTAGGAAAAAACATCCACAAATAAAATTGTTCTCTTAATAAGTGTTATGATAAGTCTCAAATAAAATTGTTCTCTTAATAATGAACATCGCATCGCAAAAGGGTTACGGAGGATATCGTATAAAGAAACTTTCAGAATTGCGAAAACGCGATGACACAAAATCGCGCGCCATACAAACTTATTGCATATTGCAGACTTCATATGTCGCAGCGCCACCTAAGATAAAACGTCATGGTCCTGCAATATTGCGAAGCAAAACGCAAAATCGCTTTATCGCAGATCAACAGGGCACATCGTTCAATAAGATATTTATCGTAAATTGATACCGAGTTATGGGCATTAATGTCAACTTAGTGCTTTATTTATGGCTATTTATGAGAAAAGATTTAGATCTGAGCGAAAGGTTATTTCACGTAGGATGATATATTTGATATGATTTTGAAATTAAGAGCTTTCCCATCACCTTATTACTTACCATCATTCATTATCTTTCTCATTATATCTTAGTTCTCTATTTTGTGAACTTACAAGAGCGGTATGCAGAACAATATACAGAGCAGTGTGCGGAATGTAATGGGAAAGAAGGGAAAATCTCCAGTTAGTGAGAAAATAGAAATGACGCCCTTATTCACAGACACCACCTGTACTAGAGAAGTAGGCATATCTACTTGGGAGGGCATGTAAAGTCTTCTGGAGGAAGAAAACCCTAGAGTTATGGAGGTTACAGTCACAGCAAATGCACGCGGGTCATTCGAAGCATCACTTACAGAGCTTGCATGCTCATTCCTACACCGCATAGCAGCAAGGCCTAAAATACTTCCCTATACAGATCTGGTCAAATGGGTAATAGATGACGCTGATATAACAAACAAGCAATTCAAGTCTCGGAACCAAGATTTTATTGGGTCATTTACCCCACAGGATTTAAGACGAATGTATCATTTGCCAGAGCCGCAGGCTAATAACAACAAGCAGTTTGTGGAGAAATTCACCAAGGAGAACAAAGATTTGGCGGAATGCACCAGAAGCTGGTCAACAAAGGAAAAGCCATTAAAAAGGGACAAATATGGTATGTACAGTACCGGTTCCCTCTACTCTCCGTATTGTTTCACTGCTGCAATGTTATGTAGGCTATTTGGAAGACCTGATATCAACAAGTTTTCATCCGAGTGGCTACCCCTATTAGATGCGGCCACCAACGCCACTATTATGGATTGGGCCTAGATATTGTCTGATAACTTAGCCTCTGCTATTTGGAATTATCGGTCTAAAAGAACTCCCTCTCAAAGAATTTATCCTCCTTTCTTTTTAGCTGCCTATGTCATGGATGCTATCTGTTCTGTTTCTAGATTTCCTCTCATGGGTTGGAAATGGACGGTATAGAATCCCTTGCCCATTCAAGTCTACCATAAGGAACTGTGGGATTCTAAGTTTACCCCATATTTTTATAGAATCTTCCATGGAGTTATGCTACCCATTCACAAAATGTTGTATAATAAAGATGCCCCAAGATTTTCTCCCGAAGCTAAAATTGGTATTCTCCCTGTTGAAAGATGGTTCGGAGAAGAATTCTTCACTTATATCAGAGTATTCGGAAGCATTACTTCCCCTCATGTAATTCTCTTGTATGTTCTTGACAAGTTAATGGCCCGTGAAATAGCCTACCAAACCTGCGGGATTGGAGGAATGAGAAAAGAACTAAAAGACAAGAAAAAGGAAATCTGGCCGCAATTCTCTGTGGCATGTGGAGCTTTTGCATTGTTTCATTTAGGTCATGCTTTCAGAGAAGTAGACAACATGTTGAGTCTACGATTGTTTAAATTCCCAGGGAGACAGTTTGACCCCTTTGATGTAATAAAGAATTTTACTACGGCTGTTAAAATAAAGGTGTTCACTAAAGAAGATGATCTCTTTGACGACATCTTCCAACAGAAGAGCACACTTAGAGACATTTTTCACATGGCCCAAATCCAGTTTGGCCCAGCAGAATTCCAAGAGTTCAAACTCTACAGAGAACGGAGATTGGCAAACCTCCCCTTGGACAAGTTGCACTTAGAACCAATAAGGGAAACCACTCCCAGCATCAGTATAAGTGGAAGCTCAGGGCCAGACAAGTCTAAATCTAAGTCTGGGAGAGAATCACCATAACGGTCTAGACAGTCAGAGAGCGACCACAATAAAAGTGAAGGATCAGTCAGGGATACTACCCAATCTAAAGAGAATCTAAAACAGCAAGTGTTATCGCCAACACAGGTGAAAGTTCCCGCTCCCCTCATCCAGCCAACAAAGCCATTAAGAACAGAGCTGGAGAAAGAGTGGGAAACATTTAATGAATTGATCAACACCGAGGAGAAAAATATGGAGACACCAAAGAATCAAACACAGACAATGACAGAAATGGTCATTGAAACAGTTGTCAATGCTCTAGAAACTGAGCACATTCCCATAGCTCCATCATCTGAAATCATGCTGAAGATAGAGGAAATTCCTCCTCTAGATGTGTTTTACAGTCCGCAGCACAAAGTAGTGGTCAGGAGACAGAGAAAGAAACAAAAATTAGACAGCGTGCTCTCACCTGAGGTAGAGCAGCTGGATGTCCTTTGGCGAGACCCTGCCACTGACCCGACAGAGAACCTGACTAAGCTATCCCAGATCGCAGGAGCTTATGCTTCTGATACTATTGATAAAGCATCTGAAGTAAAGCTATTGCTTAAGGGTAAAGAGGATAAAATCCTATTTTTGTAGCAACAATTATAGCAGGCCAGTGCTATCCGGGAAGTGGAAGAAAAATTGCAAAAGTTACAACAGAACTTTCAACAGATGTAGCGGGGTTATCAAAGCAATCTGGCCGAAAAAGAGCAGCAATTACAGGCCACATTAGAAAAGCACAAAGATGACCCCAAAGTCACGAAATTTGTCTCAGAAGCCCTTGTTGTGAATGACCAACTCTTGCAACACCAAGAGACACTCTACCAAAGAATATCGCAATGGAGCTCTCACTGCAAGATGAGTGACAAAATCACAAGTCAAGTCGTGGATTTGTGACTTGATTATGATTTAATTGACTAGAAAGTTTCTAACTATTTGAATTGGCAGGAATTAGAGGAAGGCAAGAAAGCAGGGTTGCTCAAGATCAATGAATCCCACAAAGAAATGTTATTTAATAAGTGGGATTCACAGATCAAAAAGGCAGAACAGGCAGCGGAAGAAGCAGCGACAGCAGCAAGCAATGTCATTGACTGTGTCAAAGAAAATCTGCATAGAGAAAACCTGATATTAGAAACCACTCCAGGATTTCTCCTAAAAGCACGGCAACTGCAGACAAGTTGGAGACGGAAAGCTGAAGATAAGGCAGAGTCAATCAAGAAGTTAACTAAGTTGAATTGGGACACTTATTGGCAATACTTGGTTAAACTGCACAGTCAATGTATGACTCTGAAATGCCTTACAAATTCCGCTGAAAAAATAACGCTAGCGCTTGCTGATTATTTTTTCGCAGGACAACTAAAATCGGAGGTCGGCCAACCGACGCTCCTGAAGCCGATGCTGAATGCTTGCGATCTAAGAGAACAGATGCATAGTTAATTTTCACATGCAGTTTCAGTTTTATTTTGATTTATTTTTTCCTTAGATGAGGATGGTCATTTAAACCTCCTCCTATATTTTTGTAATAAACTATTTTTAGTCTTTAGTTAGTAGTATTTAAACCCCTCTCATGCATTTAGAAAGGGGTCCAGAAATTTGTCAAAAACAGTTCTTCAGAACATGCACTTCTGCACCCTCTGAGGAGGTTTTGATGAATGGATAGAACGAGATTTATTGATATCTGTGTTGAATGTCTGCTACTGAAATGCACTTTTGTACTCTTAGTAGATGTTGAATTATGAGAAGATAAATCTATATTGTTGAAGCTCATTAGTAGGACTCATTATCAATGGTACTTTTATCTCTTAATGATTTCTTCTTGTGCGTCAAGTAATATGTTATGTCTAGTTGTTTATATATGAAAGCTTGAATGTTTAAGTTATCATTTGACACTTTTGTACGATCATTTAAACCTCCTCCTATATTTTTATAATAAACTATTTTTAGTCTTTAGTTAGTAGTATTTAAACCCCTCTCATGCATTTAGAGAGGGGTCCAGAAATTTGTCAAAAACAGTTCTTCAGAACATGCACTTCTGCACCCTCTAAGGAGGTTTTGATGAATGGATGGAACGAGATTTATTGATATCTTCGTTGAATGTCTGCTACTAAAATGCACTTTTGTACTCTTAGTAGATGTTGAATTATGAGAAGATGAATCTATATTGTTGAATCTCATGAGTAGGACTCGTTATCAATGGTACTTTTATCTCTTAATGATTTCTGCTTGTGCGTCAAGTAATATGTTATGTCCAGTTGTTTATATATGAAAGCTTGAATGTTTAAGTTATCATTTAGCACTTTTGTATAGTGGTAACTATTCTATTTATGCTGAGTGTATGAAGAACTTATTATGTGATATGCTTATCACAATTGTTGCGACTAATTTCTTATACGAAACAATTTATTTTTAATGGATTCTTTTCTCGTAGCAATTGAATGATCTTTATTACCAATTGCTATTAGAAACTATTTTAGATCGCATAAGTGAAGAGTTAATCCCATGATAGTTTTTTAGAATTAGATGTTTCCGTTTATTAGAATAAAATTGCATGTTTTAGATTAGACTTAGATTAAAAGCATCCTATTTAGAAATATTTAGAAAGGAAAACATCACCCCTTAGCATCATCACAAAGAAATTGGGAGACTGGTCCCATTATCCCCAGTCAGACCCACCATCCCAAACGAAAAAGGAGTTGCTTTCAAATTCTGGACCGAGTGGGTATCCCCCTTGTTTTAGACCCGATTTTCGGGGTTTCAACATATTTGGCGCTAGAAGGAGGTCCCAAACTGTGAATGGCTAGTAAATCTAAATCTAAAAACCATTCTGAGAGTAAATCGCCCTCAACATCTCCCCCGACTTCTCCATCGCATTGTGAGTCTTTAAATATTAAGCGAGAAGTTGAGAAAACAACAACCACTGCCACAAACCCAAACATTTTAGATAGATCTACTATTGAACCCCCTGAAGTTGAGTCTTTGATCCATAAACTTCAAGGATTTTCCATATCACCGCAGAAATCTGAATTATCTCAAGGTAGTGTGACTTTGCAATATAATCCTTCTCATCCTCTTACTAGATTACAAAGTGAAAAATTTGGTATCGAACCAACTGAATTACCTCTGCCTAAAAGGAAAAGAGCAAGGAAGACACCTCAAGGGTCTGATAGTGAGACTCTTTCATCATCAACATCCATTCCATCTTCTCCATTGCAAAGTCAACCATCCACCCCTCCACTTCATATTGTTGTTCATCAGAGTACTGGAACTTTGACATCCTCATCCTCACCACAAGGAATTTCATCTACGCTTTCCTCTGTTAGTAGTCCAACAATGGCTCAAAACCCATGGAACAATCCAGTGGCAGTCTCAATGCCTGCGCCCTTGAGTCAATTACCAGCCCATCCTGAGAAATGGCTGCCCAAGTTTAACCCTGAAGCAGGCATGCTAGCAGAAGAACACATAAATAACTTTATGTTATCGATAAATTTAAATGGAGTTACAAATGAAGACGTTGTTGTTAGACTTTTTCCTTAAACTTTACAATCAGCAACTGGGTCTTGGTATTTTTCATTACCATCAGGATCCATTACTAGTTGGGACATTTTTCAAGAACAATTTTTGACAAAGTTCGGTGACGATAGGTCTATGGCAACATTGATCAATGATCTATTGAATCTTAAGACTGAATCGAGAGAACCTATCACAGATTTCAACTCGCGTTTCAACAAACTTTTGAATAAAATTCCAACTGCTTCCAAGCCTAGCAAAGAAGTTCGAAGTGAATGGTACATATCTGCTCTACCATCGAACATAAAAATCTTTGTTGATAGGGCTGCCAAGACAACAATGGCCGAAAACATGAAGGAAGCGATAGCAGTAGAAAAACGTATCTTAGCTTTAGAAAGAAAAACGTTGTTGATGAGAGAAAGTATAATAAGGTTACTTTTAGAGATGATCCTAAGAAAAAGCAATTGAAGGACCCATTTGATTTAGAAGGATTGCAGAAAGTTTTAAAAACCATGTCTAACAAAATGGTCGACATTAAAAGACAAGTAGCAGAGACTTCTTCTAAGAAACCCTACAAGCCTTATAGGAAAAATCCTTCAATTGATTCAAAGCCTCCCTTGTAACAAATGTTGAATTTGAAGGAGAAGAAGAAGAAGTGTCCAGTGAAGAACCTATTGATGAAGACGAAGTTGAAGAACTACAAGGAATGTGGGACTTCATTCTTCCAAACGAAGAGGATCATGAGGCATCACCAATCAGTACCAGAAGTAGAAATCAACTCGATCCTCCACAACCTAGTTCTAAATAGAAGAGCGCAAGCTCGGTATCCAAGGATAAAGTCGCAGGTAAGAAATCATCACCAAAAGTGACTCAAACAAGCCCAGTCTAATCCGATTCATCAACTCGAGCTAAAACACTGATTATTTCTGATGAGATGGAGTATAATATCATTGAAGACATGAAGAAGACTAGGGCCAACATTACTTTTCATGAATTGAGCAAATTAAAACATCAACAGAAACTACTTTTGAAAGAGTTACATGCAATACATGTTGCACCTCTTCCTGCCGATATAATCTCGCAAGCTTCTCATGAGATGGGAAGACCTCCAACTAGTATGGCAAATAAAGTTGACCCAAATGATATTGCTTTAATTGGAGGTATGTCAAAATCCCATACTCCTCCATTCCTTCTTACTTACGAAATTTTCAATAAAAATTTGCATAATTGTTTGGTAGATTCAGGTGCTTCATCTAATACTTTTCCTAAAACAATTTGTGCGAAGCTAAACGTCCAACCTCAAAAATCTGCAGTACGCATAGTTCAGCTAGATCGATCACAGGTTGAAGTAATTGGTGAACTAAATCAAGTAACCATAAGGCTCTCATCGAATCCAAAGGTATGTCAAGTCATTGATATTTTAGTCGCAGACATTCCTGAATTTTATGGTTTAATTCTTAACAGGGATTGGTCTGAAAAGCTTCATGGATACTTTGCGACTGATTGGTCACACATGTGGCTCCCTTACAATGGTAAACCAAATCAGATAAAGATTGAGTGAGAAATACATCAAAAATACATAGTGACGGAATTGGAAGGAGAAAATGAACCTATAGCATACAGCAACAATATAATTGGCAACTATTCTGTTGACTCTTTCTTAGGAAATTTTAATGCTCATACTTTGCCTTATTTAGAACATTCTGTTTTGTCTCAAGTAGAAAACTTTTCTCAAATAGACAGTTCTAAATGCGTTAATTTTGTAGATAGTCCTGTAAATAACTCTTTGTTTTGGAAATTATTTTTTGATGGTTCTAAGTCTAATGATGGAGCAGGAGCAGGATGTGTATTAGTTAGTCCAGAAGGGAATAAAACCATGCTAACCTATAGACTCGAGTTCGATTGCACAAACAACACTGCAGAATATGAAGCTTTAGTGCAAGGGTTATACAAAGAAATCGGACTAGACATCAAGTATCTACAAGTCTTTGGAGATTCTGAGATTGTTATTAAACAGGTACGAAATACTATACATTGTCTATCAAGTCATTTAAAGCATTACCAATATTTAGTACAAGACCTGACTAAACATTTTATAGCATTCAATATTTCATCCATTCCCAGGCTTCAAAATGCTAGTCCTGACCTCCTGGCTAACGTAGCTTCCAAGCTCATTCCCTCATAAGACTATAGCCAAATAGATTCTCAATCGAATTGATCTTTAGGCCCTCCATCCCTGATAATGTTACCAACTGGAGAATTTTTAACGATGACCCTGATATTGTTAGTTTCCTGACTTTAGAAGGATCTTACACTAATCAGATAATTGATGAGGAACACCAGTTATAATAAGAGAGCACCAATAATGCCATACCAAAATCTGTAGTCAAGTTGGAAGACTTATACGATTTAAAAGACAGATTCGAAAGGTCTACCAATTCAAAACTTCAGAGTTCAACTCTGAACTGTGAATTAGTAAATCTAGGAACGGATACTAAGCCACAAAATATCAATTTAGGTCTTGATCTAGCCCCGGAAGAAAAATTAGCCTTTGTTCGACTCCTAAAATAGTATAAAAGTGTCTTTGCCTGTAATTACGATGACCTTAAAACTTACGACACTTCAATCATTCAGCATACTATCCCGATGATAGCTGATGAAAAACCAGTCCAGCAAAAGTTGAGGAAAATCCATCCTAATCTAGAAAGTCAGATTAAATCTGAGCTCAATAAATTATTAAAAGCCAAAATTATTTTTCCCGTTCGACATTCTAGATGGGTTTCCAATATGGTTCCAGTCAGAAAGAAAAACGGAGACATTCGAATTTGTATTGACTTTCGAAATCTTAACAAAGCCTGCCAAAAGGATAATTTTCCTCTACCTCCTATGGAACAAATATTACAAGCAGTTGCGGGATCAGAATTGATGTCCTTTTTAGATGGTTTTTCCGGTTACAACCAAGTCTTAGTCCATCCGGATGATCAACTAAAAACCACATTCAGAACCAAATGGGGTACATATGCATATCAAAAGATGCCTTTTGGGCTGATTAACGCTGGCGCCACATTTCAAAGGGCCATGGATATTGCATTTAAGGGATTAGTAAACAAATCAGTGGTGATTTACTTGGATGATATAACAGTATATTCTAAAAAACGTAGTAATCACCTCAAAGACTTACAACAGATCTTCCAACGTTGTCAAAGGTATGGGGTTTCACTTAATCCAAAAAAGTCCTTTTTTGCATTAAGTGAAGGAAAACTTCTTGGATTTATAGTGTCTAAATTTGGAATCCATATTGATCCAGATAGGATTAAGGAAATTTCCGAAATATCCTTACCGCATAATAAGAAAGCAATGCAATCTTTCCTTGGCCAAATTCATTTTGTTAAAAGATTTGTCCTGGACTTGTTAAGAATTGTGTCACCATTACAAGCAATGATCAAGAAAAATTCACTCTTTAAATGGGGCCAGGAAAAATATGAAGCGTTCAATCTGATTAAGCAAGCGATTGATAATACCCCATCCCTAGCGACTCTGAATTTTTCCGATCCTTTCATTTTGTATACATTTGCCTCTGAGAAGTCATATGCTGCAATACTCACGCAAGTCAATCAAGACAAGGCGGAAGCCCCAATTGCCTTCTTTAGTTCAAATTTGCAAGGGGCTCAATTAAATTATTCAGACGTTGAGAAACAAGCTTATGCTATTTTCAAAGCGATCAAATACATTGGACCCTTTCTTCTTAAGACCCATACAAAGATAATAGTGCCATTTCCAGCGGTAAGAAATCTCTTGGTGCATAAAGACGTGGGTGAAAAGAGAGGAAATTGGATCACTGCCCTACAAGAATACGACACTGAGATCAAGCCAATAAATATTGTAAAAGGTCAAGGCTTTTGTAGAATGTTGGCTGGAGCATCGCTTATATCAGAAATACCATTTCCTAATCAAGAGGTACAAATGTATGAGGTAAGCCTAAACGATATTGAATCAAGATATGTTGATATCATGTTTTATTTAAAAAATGGATATGCTCCTTCAAATCTGAATCATACAAAGAAAAGAGCCCTAAGATTGAAAGCTAAGCAATATCAACTTGTTAACGATGTACTCTTTAGAATGAATTATGATTATGTTCTTCTTCGATGTCTTGAGAAATCTGAAGCTGAAAAAGTGTTGCAGGAACTCCATGATGGACCAGCAGGTGGACATTATGCAGGAGATGCAACAGCACACAAAATCTTGCGCGCAGGATACTATTGGCCTACACTATTTAAAGATGCACATAGCTATGTAAGGAAATGTCAAGTTTGTCAAACTGCTGCTGGAAGACAGAAGAAACCATCATTGCCATTGCAACCAGTCAATATCGACCAACCATTTGAGCAGTGGGGATTGGATATAATAGGTGAGATCATTCCTCACTCTTCTAAATAGCATAGGTACATCCTTACAGCCACAGATTATTTTACTAAATGGGTAGAAGCAGTTCCTCTCAAGACAGCTAATGCCGAACACATAATCGATTTCATAGATCAGTTCATAATTACCAGGTTTGGCTTACCTTCTGCTTTAATGTTTGATAATGCATCATATTTTTCCGACAATGCTATGACAGAATTTGCACTTAAAATAGGTTTTAAACTTAAATATTCCGCCAATTATTACAGGGAACAAGTTGGTCGAATCAACAAATAAAAACCTAATCAGAATCATTAAGCGAACCATTGATCAGAATCATAAAAATTGGCACAAATCTTTGATGTATGCTCTGTGGGTAGACCGAATAACTCAAAAGGCTTCCATTGGTACTTCTCCCTTTAATTTAGTTTATGGGAAAGAAGTAGTTCTCCCAACTCATCTAGCAATTCCTTCTTTAGCCTTAGCTCAATTTATTGAAGAAACACCATCTTCATCTTTACAACTAAGATAACTACAGATACTTAAGCTAGAAGAACAATGAGAACAGGCTAAAATTACCCATGCTCATCATCAAGCATTAGTAAATACTTCTTTCGATTCAAACATGGTATCTAGAAAGAATTTTCAAATTGGAGATTTAGTGTTGAAATGGGATAAGGCTCGCGAAGAAAAAGGAAAACATTCTAAATTCCAACAGATGTGGCTTGGACCATTCCAAATTGTTGAAATCATAGGTCCATCAACTTTCATGTTGGAAGATTTAGCAGGGAAAAGAGAATCTTTACCTGTTAATGGGCAGATCCTTAAGAAATAATTTCCATAGAAGATGACCTCTTCTATTTTTGTAAATTATTGTTTATAGCTTTATTTTGATAATAAAACAGGTTGTAAATGGTTCCCTTTGGATTTCACGAAAAATATTAGTGTTTCTTTTAAATTTTGTTTTTCACTTGTATAAATAGGACTAATTTGGAAAACTAATCATTATTATTGAGAGATATAGTCAAGTACTACAAGCCTGAAAATTTTACTAGTTTCAGCCTTACGAATTTTGATAAAAACAACCTTTAGTGGGAATTTTTTTTATCGGTCATGAAAAGCATCAATAACAAAACGAAGGTTCTCTGTAGAAAAGTTGTCTTCAAAAAACTCTATAATTGCATCCAGAGCTATTCTTAAGGAACCAATGACTTCCTCCCCACTTATGGAATTACAAGTTTCAAAGAGTAATCCAACTTTTCACTATAAACTTAAAGAATAAGAGGTCTCATCAAGAGTCGGCTTATCATGATCATAAAGATTATAACTAGCTGAAATTGCCAACTGCATACCAAAACAGGGCAATAACTCAAGATTATTGCAATCAAAAGACAAGAGGTCTCATCACGAACCAGCTTGTTCAGTAAAATTATAAATCAAGTGAATGGCACTGTCAAAATTTGGCCACCAAACCAAGACATTGTTCTTTAAGAATTAAAAGAAAATGAAAGCAATAAGTGTGAATATGGATTTATCTTTGAAAATTGTATACTTCTCGAAGTAGGATACAGGATCATTGTTGGGTAACAGGTAACCCTGTCGAGGCTATGAACGCTTGCTGGCAGCAGAGGCTCTACCTACGACAAATGAGCATACTTAAAACTGATCTACAGAGATGTCTTTCTTTTTATCTTTATAAACCAAGTAATGATTGATGTAAATGCAATGACTAACTTTGGGAAGAAAATAATCAGAATTAGCACGGAAGAAACAAACTATCGTTAATAGCTAAGAGCATGATGCACTTTATATTTCTATAATAAAGTTTGATTTTCCATAAAACTTTTCTATTTTGGAAGTTTTAAAAAATTCAAAAGATAATTTGAGATAACTGGTTCTTCCTAATGAATCGCCAATTGTTGTGGTCAGCAACAACCCCCCCTTTTTATTTAGTATTAGTAATAACACTAAATAAATGGGGACCCTTCTAAAAAGAAAAACTAGCACTTAGAATTCCCTTTTAATAAAACACACTATCATAAACTTAGGAAAAAACATCCACAAATAAAATTGTTCTCTTAATAAGTGTTATGATAAGTCTCAAATAAAATTGTTCTCTTAATAATGAACATCGCATCGCAAAAGGGTTACGGAGGATATCGTATAAAGAAACTTTCAGAATTGCGAAAACGCGATGACACAAAATCGCGCGCCATACAAACTTATTGCATATTGCAGACTTCATATGTCGCAGCGCCACCTAAGATAAAACGTCATGGTCCTGCAATATTGCGAAGCAAAACGCAAAATCGCTTTATCGCAGATCAACAGGGCACATCGTTCAATAAGATATTTATCGTAAATTGATACCGAGTTATGGGCATTAATGTCAACTTAGTGCTTTATTTATGGCTATTTATGAGAAAAGATTTAGATCTGAGCGAAAGGTTATTTCACGTAGGATGATATATTTGATATGATTTTGAAATTAAGAGCTTTCCCATCACCTTATTACTTACCATCATTCATTATCTTTCTCATTATATCTTAGTTCTCTATTTTGTGAACTTACAAGAGCGGTATGCAGAACAATATACAGAGCAGTGTGCGGAATGTAATGGGAAAGAAGGGAAAATCTCCAGTTAGTGAGAAAATAGAAATGACGCCCTTATTCACAGACACCACCTGTACTAGAGAAGTAGGCATATCTACTTGGGAGGGCATGTAAAGTCTTCTGGAGGAAGAAAACTCGAGAGTTATGGAGGTTACAGTCACCGCAGATGCACGCGGGTCATCCGAAGCATCACTTACAGAGCTTGCATGCTCATTCCTACACCGCATAGCAGCAAGGCCTAAAATACTTCCCTATACAGATATGGTCAAATGGGTAATAGATGACGCTGATATAACAGACAGGGAATTCAAGTCTCGGAACCAGGATCTTATTGGGTCATTTACCCCACAGGATTTAAGACGAATGTATCATTTACCAGAGCCGCAGGCTAGCTACAACAAGCAGTTTGTGGAGAAATTCACCAAGGAGAACGAAGATTTGGCGGAATGCACCAGAAGCTGGTCAGCAAAGGAAGAGCCATTAAAAAGGGACAAATATGGTATGTACAGTACTGGTTCCCTCTCCTCTCCGTATTGTTTCGCTGCTGCAATGTTATGTAGGCTATTTGGAAGACCTGATATCAACAAGTTTTCATCCGAGTGGCTACCCCTATTAGATGCGGCCACCAACGCCACTATTATGGATTGGGCCTAGATATTTTCTAATAACTTACCCTCTGCTATTTGGAATTATCGGTCTAGAAGAACTCCCTCTCAAAGGATTTATCCTCCTTTCTTTTTAGCTGCCTATGTCATGGATGCTATATGTTCTGTTTCTAGATTTCCTCTCATGGGTTGGAAATGGACGGTATAGAATCCCTTGCCCATTCAAGTCTACCATAAGGAACTGTGGGATTCTAAGTTTACCCCATATTTTTATAGAATCTTCCATGGAGTTATGCTACCCATTCACAAAATGTTGTATAATAAAGATGCCCCAAGATTTTCTCCCGAAGCTAAAATTGGTATTCTCCCTGTTGAAAGATGGTTCGGAGAAGAATTCTTCACTTATATCAGAGTATTCGAAAGCATTACTTCCCCTCATGTAATTCTCTTGTATGTTCTTGACAAGTTAATGGCCCGTGAAATAGCCTACCAAACCTGCGGGATTGGAGGAATGAGAAAAGAACTAAAAGACAAGAAAAAGGAAATCTGGCCGCAATTCTCTGTGGCATGTGGAGCTTTTGCATTGTTTCATTTAGGTCATGCTTTCAGAGAAGTAGACAACATGTTGAGTCTACGATTGTTTAAATTCCCAGGGAGACAGTTTGACCCCTTTGATGTAATAAAGAATTTTACTACGGCTGTTAAAATAAAGGTGTTCACTAAAGAAGATGATCTCTTTGACGACATCTTCCAACAGAAGAGCACACTTAGAGACATGTTTCACATGGCCCAAATCCAGTTTGGCCCAGCAGAATTCCAAGAGTTCAAACTCTACAAAGAACGGAGATTGGCAAACCTCCCCTTGGGCAACTTGCACTTAGAACCAATAAGGGAAATCACCCCCAGCATCAGTATAAGTGGAAGCTCAGGGCCAGACAAGTCTAAATCTAAGTCTGGGAGAGAATCACCATAACGGTCTAGACAGTCAGAGAGCGACCACAATAAAAGTGAAGGATCAGTCAGGGATACTACCCAATCTAAAGAGAATCTAAAACAGCAAGTGTTATCGCCAACACAGGTGAAAGTTCCCGCTCCCCTCATCCAGCCAACAAAGCCATTAAGAACAGAGCTGGAGAAAGAGTGGGAAACATTTAATGAATTGATCAACACCGAGGAGAAAAATATGGAGACACCAAAGAATCAAACACAGACAATGACAGAAATGGTCATTGAAACAGTTGTCAATGCTCTAGAAACTGAGCACATTCCCATAGCTCCATCATCTGAAATCATGCTGATGATAGAGGAAATTCCTCCTCTAGATGTGTTTTACAGTCCGCAGCACAAAGCAGTGGTCAGGAGATAGAGAAAGAAACAAAAATTAGACAGCGTGCTCTAACTTGAGGTGGAGCAGCTGGATGTCCTTTGGCGAGACCCTGCCACTGACCCGACAGAGAACCTGACTAAGCTATCCCAGATCGCAGGAGCTTATGCTTCTGATACTATTGATAAAGCATCTGAAGTAAAGCTATTGCTTAAGGGTAAAGAGGACAAAATCCTATTTTTGTAGCAACAATTATAGCAGGCCAGTGCTATCCGGGAAGTGGAAGAAAAATTGCAAAAGTTACAACAGAACTTTCAACAGATGTAGCGGGGTTATCAAAGCAATCTGGCCGAAAAAGAGCAGCAATTACAGGCCACATTAGAAAAGCACAAAGATGACCCCAAAGTCACGAAATTTGTCTCAGAAGCCCTTGTTGTGAATGACCAACTCTTGCAACACCAAGAGACACTCTACCAAAGAATATCGCAATGGAGCTCTCACTGCAAGATGAGTGACAAAATCACAAGTCAAGTCGTGGATTTGTGACTTGATTATGATTTAATTGACTAGAAAGTTTCTAACTATTTGAATTGGCAGGAATTAGAGGAAGGCAAGAAAGCAGGGTTGCTCAAGATCAATGAATCCCACAAAGAAATGTTATTTAATAAGTGGGATTCACAGATCAAAAAGGCAGAACAGGCAGCGGAAGAAGCAGCGACAGCAGCAAGCAATGTCATTGACTGTGTCAAAGAAAATCTGCATAGAGAAAACCTGATATTAGAAACCACTCCAGGATTTCTCCTAAAAGCACGGCAACTGCAGACAAGTTGGAGACGGAAAGCTGAAGATAAGGCAGAGTCAATCAAGAAGTTAACTAAGTTGAATTGGGACACTTATTGGCAATACTTGGTTAAACTGCACAGTCAATGTATGACTCTGAAATGCCTTACAAATTCCGCTGAAAAAATAACGCTAGCGCTTGCTGATTATGTTTTCGCAGGACAACTAAAATCGGAGGTCGGCCAACCGACGCTCCTGAAGCCGATGCTGAATGCTTGCGATCTAAGAGAACAGATGCATAGTTAATTTTCACATACAGTTTCAGTTTTATTTTGATTTATTTTTTCCTTAGATGAGGATGGTCATTTAAACCTCCTCCTATATTTTTGTAATAAACTATTTTTAGTCTTTAGTTAGTAGTATTTAAACCCCTCTCATGCATTTAGAGAGGGGTCCAGAAATTTGTCAAAAACAGTTCTTCAGAACATGCACTTCTGCACCCTCTGAGGAGGTTTTGATGAATGGATGGAACGAGATTTATTGATATCTGTGTTGAATGTCTGCTACTGAAATGCACTTTTGTACTCTTAGTAGATGTTGAATTATGAGAAGATAAATCTATATTGTTGAAGCTCATGAGTAGGACTCATTATCAATGGTACTTTTATCTCTTAATGATTTCTTCTTGTGCGTCAAGTAATATGCTATGTCTAGTTGTTTATATATGAAAGCTTGAATGTTTAAGTTATCATTTGACACTTTTGTACGATGGTAACTATTCTGTTTACGCTGAGTGTATGAAGAACTTATTACGCGATATGCTTATCACAATTGTTTCAGCTAATTTCTTATACGAAACAATTTATTTTTAATGGATTCTTTTCTCGTAGCAATTGAATGATCTTTATTACCAATTGTTGTTAGAAATTGTTTTAGATCGCATAAGTGAAGAGTTAATCCCGGGATAGTTTTTAAGAATTAGATGTTTCCGTTTATTAGAATAAAATTGCATGTTTTAGATTAGACTTAGATTAAAAGCATCCTATTTATAAATCTTTAGAAAGGAAAACATCAACCCTTAGCATCATCACAAAAAAATTGGGAAACTGGTCCCATTATCCCTAGTCGGACCCACCATCCCAAACAGAAAAGGAATTGCTTTCAAGGTCCGAACTGGGTGGGTATCCCCCTTGTTGTAGACCCGATTTTCAGGGCTTCAACACTTCCCTACTGTCTGTCTCAAAGGTTTCCATGGTTATCTCCATTGTGCCTATCATCATAGCGAATTGATGATCTTTTACTATGTTTTCAGCTAACATAGTGTCTTCCTGAATTTTGCCTTCATTCTCTTGCTGTTTACCTTCTCCAAGATCTATCCTTGTCTCACCATCTGCATTAATATGCTTCTGCATTTGTTCTGCATCCACAGACAAACTATTAGTCTTAAAAACATAAGACCCTATGGTCCCACTTGATGTTTCAGCCATCACATCTCCTTATTCTTCCAAATCATTCATATGATTCAGAAATTCTTTGATGGTCTTTTCCTCAATCTCTTTAAGCCCTTCACTTGGTTGCTTGATATCTTCCTCCAGGTGTATATGAGATCTATCTATCTCATCTCCTTCCACAATAAAATTTTGATTATGTTGGTATTCTTCCTCCTTTATGACAATATCAGCAAATTTCCCTTCTTTACATGTTTCACCTGCATAAACACACAAATTGTCAGTTTTAAAATCATGTGGCCCTTTGACCTCACTTGAAGTTTCAGTCTTCAAGTCTTCATCTTCACTTTCTCCCATAATTTCTCCTTGTTCTAGTTTACAAATGTACTCTTCCATTTCCATTTCCAACTCAGCTTCCTTGAGTTTTCCCATCAGCCACTTCACTTGCTTTTGTTGTAGCCTTCTCTGCATCTCATGCCATTCCACTGGCTTCTTCCTCAAGACCCAACCTAGTCTCTGGCTTTCCTCAAGCATTCTCCTTAATGCATTGAGTTGTTCTTTTAATTCAACAACCTCTTTGTCAATTTCTTCTTGACTCATCCTCTTGCCATTTGCTTTGGCATCCTCTTTCTTATATCCTTTGTTGTGGCTTCTCTCTAAACCTCTGCTATGACTATTAGTAGTCATCTTCTTCTCTTCTTTCTTCATGAGCTCCTTTGCAACAAGCCTCTGCAACAGCTAGTCCTCTTGGCTACAATCTTACCTTACTAAGCTCTCCTCACTCAATCTTTTGGTTTTGCACAGGTCCTTTGTCTAGAACCTCCTCTTGAGCAACACCTTTGCTCCTTCTAGGCTTCTGCAATCTCTCATTCTCTCTTGAGAACACGTCAGCTGTCCTCTTTGTCCAATCTCTTATTGGATTTTTTCAGGTTCACAACCACTTCTTTTTAAGAGTATTTTCCTTACTCTGCCTTCAAGAACACATCTAGTTCTCCTCTTACAGCTTCTCTTGCTTTCCTTTGTTGAGATACTTCATCTAAAACCAACAATATTCAATTTAACTTTGAGATAAAATACATTGTCTTACCTCCAAGATCTATGCATGATCTTGCTCTCCCATTCTTCTGCACTTTGAATGGCTTGTCCTCTGGTTGGTTTCCAAGTCCTCTTTCCTTCAGAACTTTCATTAAGCAATCTTGCTTTCTCTTTCCTTCAAGGAATCCTCTGTTCCTATTTACTCCAAGCCTCTACTGGAACTGCTACAGTCTTCCAAGAACTCAAATTTTCCTCTTACAGATAACAAATCTGCTCTGATACCACTAATGATGCAGGGGTCCCCCCGCATATAACCATACTTAGCAAAATGATGCCAGGGTTACGCAGCATATACCCATAGTATTCATTTAACAATGCATCCACACTTTTTTCCCAGGTATTTAACTCTACAATGGAGTCAAATCTTCAACCATCACTGGTTACAGCCCATTTATCAGTTCCTATGCATAGGAACTTAATCACCCCGCCTGAAGCTTCCTATCGGGATTATATGAACCCTCTAACCTTTGATTATTACTTGGATTAAATTCTTTCCTCAAATCCTTCTTATCGGGAATTTAAATCCTTCACAACCTGCAATCGGTGCTTTTAATTTCCTCTGTAATCCTTAGACAAAGGATTTTCACACAATACACCTTTTCTCCCTTATATGGGTTCTGCATAGAACCCGAGGTTAAAACCTCATCGCAATCGCTATCGGCTATCTTCCCCGACCTTACCACATATGTGGTTCATCACCCCTTCGACTCTGATATTCAACTATCGAAACATATTATATATGTTTTAGTCTTGGCAGACTCAGCCCACACTTTACGCCAATACATAGGAAAACCGCTCTAAAACACATATAGCGGATCTCAAAGGTTATAGATGCGCCACTATAACCTCCGTCGGGTTCGTGTCTTTATCGCTCCACAGCGCTGCTCTGACCTCTGCCTTCCCGAAAGCCGATACCTTTTACCTCTGATCGCCAACACCTCTGACTCCGCTTATCAGCTATCGCTCTTCTCCTCACTCGAATGCAATCATATCTTCGGACCTGATAGGGATTTAAATCGGCCGTTATGGGGCTTCGGGTCCGATTATATCGCTCTATCGGAGTTCAGCAGTTCCATAGGCCGGTTCCTCTTCCACTTGAACTTTTGTGATGCAATATTTTGGTGTCGATTCGATCTCAGTCGTTGATCTTCCCAGATCTAATGGTTCCTGAGCATCGATCTTCGTTCCTCTGTTCGTTCCTTTACTTAGTTTTACACCATTTCAATGGTTCCTGCGGTTCTTTTGGGTCCTTCAAAAGTTCTTCCTCCTTTGTTGTTTCATTGCGCCACTCTGATCTGAGCTTAACTCCTCACTCTCCTTTGATCTTTGTCCTTGCAGAGCTCTTCAACTCTGCCTTCCGCTTCCAATTGGGTTCTGTTTTGCCCAATTTCCCTTCGCTGTTCTATTGAACAGTACTCAATTTATCCTCTGCGTGTCCTCTGAACTCTACCTGCAATCTCCTATAACAGAACCTACAAGTTCAAACCATAATTAATCACAAACACGTGATTCACACTCTCTTGAGACAATCAGGAATAACTCTGAATGTTATTAATGTAAAACACACGATTACATTCGAGACTCATCGGTCTCTCACACACACAGGCTTGATTTCTACTATTCGCGGCCTCCTCCTTTATTGAACACGCAAGTTCACTATTTATAAGAATACACTGGATTGGATCATTAAGGATCTGATCAATCCTCTAACAAAAGCCCTAAAGCTCGCTACATGCATACAGATGTGGTAGATAAATAAGTCTCCTCAAGACTTTATCCCTTCCATTCTTTTTCTCTGTTTTAAAACAGAAAATTCCCTTGTTTTGCTCAATGGTCCATATCTATTCTCCATTTAATGCCTAAAAATTCTCTCTTGCTCCTAGAGAGTTGGATTTGACTTCTACCACTCATGTTCTCATTTATTTATTTTGAGAGCATTTACATATTCTCCCATTATCTAATTAAATCACTTAAAAACCTAAATATTACATTGACTTAAGACTTAGGAAACTAATTTCCCTAAAACACATGACCCCCTATGTCTACTAATTACAAAGATTTTCTCTTGGGTTGAATTCTCCTGCATCAAACTTGTGAAAAACCTTTATCAAAAAGACGAGCTTTATGTTTATCAACTTTTCCATCTGGTCCGTACTTGGTTCTGTAAACCCATTTACATCTAACAAGTTTTCGTCCCTTTGGAAGAGGAACAAGATCCCATCTATCATTTGCCAATAATGAACGATATTCTTCATTCATAGTTGCGTCCCAATTTGGATGGCCTGAAGCTTCTTCAAAGGTGTCAAGATCATAATTCGTTGAAGCTTTAGCCAGTAAAGAAGAGGCTCTATCGAATTGAGAATGTGTACGTAGCTAATCTGTAGGATCACCTGCAAGAGCACCTGCTGCATCCCGCGTAGCACAGACCCATTTTGGAAGCTGAGAAGCTGAAGGAGAATCCTAAGAAGGGGGGGGGGGGGGTTGTCATCCTCGTTGTAATCATCTGAAGAAGAAATATTTTCAGAAGTAGAAGGGATAGAGAGAGGTGGCACATCCGCCGAACTAGGCTTGTAAGCTGATATATTTTTGGTAAACTTTACATCCCTTCTAATGATAACATTTTTGGACTTATGTGGAATAATTCAATATCCTTTGACATCTTCAGAATGTCCAACAAAAATACATTTTTCACTCTTAGGTTCTAAAGCTTTATGTTTCTCATTTGGAATATGGGAACATGCTTCACTCCCAAAAACACGAAAGTGACTTACATATGGTTTAATTGAGCTCCATGCTTCTTTTGGAGTGATATTCTTTAAAACCTTAGTAGGAGTGCGATTTACTATGTAATTTTCACATTTAATTTCTTCTACCCAAAAATTAAGACTAAGTCCTTTAGATTGAAGCATACAATTAGCCATTTCCTTTAAGGTGCAATTCTTCCTTTCACCTACACCATTTTGTTGTGAAGTCTATGGAACAGTATGTTGCATTTGAATTCCATTCCCAATGCAAAAGTTGATGAATTTGTTGTTAACGTATTCTCCGCCATTATCAAATCTTAGCTTAAGAATTTGATGTCCAGATTGTTTTTCAACAAAGGCCTTAAAGGCAAAGAACATGTTAAATACTTTACTCTTGAGTTTTAAGAAGTATACTCAAGTGTGTCTGGAGAAATCATCAATGAAAGTTAAGAAATACTTGTAGCCAGAGAATGAAACAACTGGAATTGGACCACATAAATCACTATGCACCACTGTAAAGGGACTGAGGCGTGCCAAGAGGCATGTTTTTCAAAACTATCCCAATGATGTTTTCCGAGTACACATCCGGAACAAACACCATCTCTGCAAGATACCATTGGAAGACCTGTCACCATATTTTATTTACATAGATTTTGAAGGGAGTGATAGTTTAAGTGACCAAATCGCTCATGCCAAAGTTTGCTCACTTCATCATTATGAGCAAAAAATACCGAGGGAATATTTGATGACCCAAAGTTGTTAAACCTATACAACCTTGTAGAATCATCAGCAATGCTAGTAGCTAAAATCTGTCTAAGATCTATTAGGTCCTTAATTACAACATCGTGAGGTGAAAATTCAACAATTTTACCTTCACCTGAATGAGTTATCTGATATATAGATAGAAAGCTTCAGGATAAGGTTGGAACACATAATACATCATTAAATTGACCATTGTCTAGATGAACAGTTCCAGTCCATACAACACTAAGAGATCTATCATCACCAACATATATATTTTTGGTGTTACAATCATTTAAAGAAGAAAACATGGCTTTATTTTTCGCCATGTGATAAGAAGCTCCAGAATCAATGAGCCAGCTCAGAATGAGAGAGAAGAAGATACATTTAGTGCATAACCAGACCGAGATGCTTGACAACCACATGCAGAAAGTGTTATTCCTGAAGATGAAGTTGAAGTTGAAGAGTGTTCCAAATGGATGTTATGCTTCTTCATTGCTACTTCCAAGGCTTTCATATTCTTAAAGCATTTGGATTCTAAGTGGCCATCTCGATTACAAAAGTGGCAATATCTATCAGTCTTCTTCCCTTTGTTTTTATTTGCCTTATCATTTTATTGAAATGATTTTTAATTTTGAGACTGAAATTGCTTAGGACCCTTGTTTGGTTTAGGACCATTCTTTTTAGGATATTGCTTCTTAGGATTCTTTGAATTTGGTTGTTTCTGGGCGGCTAAGGCTCTCTTAAAACAGTTTCCAAGATTAAGAAGACCAAGATGTAAGATTTTTTCTTGTTCTCTTATTAAAGAATCACAAAATGCATCAAAAGAGGGGGACTTGTAGTCTTGTCCTTGAGAAATAAATGCTTCTCTAGTAGAATGGAAGGTGGAAACAAACAGAGAGTAGGCTGGTCCCAACTTAGTAAGAATGGAATAGATAAGGGTACCATCTTCTTTATTAGCCTTAACACCTTCCAAGAAAAGTCTAAGGGTCTTGAATTTGGACAAAAAATCTTCAATGGAAGAAAAATTATTGGGGTCCAATGTAAGCAACTCATTTTCAAGTTGATGAGCTCTAATTTCATTTTTAATTCCAAAAACTTTGTTGTTTCATTGCTTCATTAGGGGTATCAAGTTCTGCGATATGGAATCTAAGGTCTGGAGAAATAGACATCCCTATCAACCCATGTGCTTGATCTTGCCTATTTTCGCATTCGGCTACCTTATCTTTATCTTTAGGTTTAGTTTCTTGGCCTGAGGCTATTCTGTAAAGACCTTTACTTATAAGTAAATCAACAATGTAGGAGCACCATTGAAAGTAGTTTCCGGATGAAGAAGTTATGGATTTTTTAAGAAAAGTTGTTGAAGATGCCGACAAAGTGCGTGAATGTGCGAAAGTGAATGATAATGTTATATTTGAAAAAAAAATCCCGCCCCCTCCCGTTTCAAACTTAATCTAATTAGCTCACTTAAAAAAAAAAAAAATGTGACCCACTTTTATAAATAAGGGAAAGTCACTTTTACAATGGTATTTTATGAGCTACTCACTAAATGTAACTTAAATAAAATATAAAGAGACTTTCGAATTATAAGTAACTCATTTTGTATAGTGGGTGAGAACACTTTTACATAAAGTAACTTTAAAACATAAGTTACATGTGCTTTTTGAAAAAGTAACTCAACAAAAAGAAAGACTTGAACCCAAGATCTCTATTCTCATAAACCAACTTTGGACCAAGTGAGCTAATTTAGAAGGTTCGCAATTTTTGGAAAAGAGGAAGGGGTTTTTTTTGTTTTGTTTTTTGTTTTAGTCACTGAAGCTTTGGGGTGCGTGCTTCCTTGAAAAATCTCCTTTTGCTTACAAAACAAAAATTCACACAACCCAACACGGACATGAAAAAAACCATACCTTATGGCTTGAAGTTACCTTTTGCCGAAAACTATATATTTTTCTCAATGTTTCTGCTTTTTCGAGATCACACTAAGGTGCGGCAGAAAAGAGCACACGCATGAGAAAAATTCTTCCTTTCTATTTCTAATTTGCCCAAATCGCACAGAGTCGTGGGGCAAAGAGCATACACAGAAATGAAAGGTATAGATCCAGTAATAAAAAACAGAGAGCTAAATAGACCGAAATAAACAGAGAGATGAATAACTAAAACTGCAAATAAACATTGTATACCTCTGGATCTTAAAAATGACGTAGCTAGGGCTACCAGAAACCTTTTTGCGTGAAACGAAAGGGGTTCCTCACTAGAACAAATGCTCCTAACACAATAGAGCATCCCTCTCGGCCTGAAAGCAGTCATAAATAATAGATCTAGGAAACAAAAGTCGAATGCAATTGTACTGGCTTCAGATTTGGATCACCAACAGATGCGGCCCTCAAATTGCTCTGATACCATGTAGGAATTTACAGGGTAAGTTCCTCAGATAGAACACTAGAGGACACTGCTCACAAACAGATCACAGATCAATACACCAGTATTCTTGACGTGGTTAAAACCCTTAAAGAGGGAAACAATCCACGGCCTGAGCCAAGGCGGCCATTTCAAGCAATTTATTAATAAAAGAATGAAAATTTACATAAGCTTCTCTCATGAATGGTTACCCTACAAATGACCCTCCATGTTCTTTAAATAGAGATCATGGACCAATCAGGTGTTAAGCCACGGATCAAGTGTCGGTAATACCGAGGAGAAATGAACCATCAGATCACTTCATGTCTAGAACATATCGTGACCATTGGATTGTAAGTTATAAATATACATAGTAAAGAAACACACTTTACCTAACTCTACACTAGACCAAGTTATACTTAACTATTTCTTATGTGTCGGAATATCCTAACAAATAAAATTTAGACAAAATAAAATAAAGAGTAATCTCAATATTTAAAAAATAAAAGAGAGTTAATTTTCCAAAGTGTGATGATGATTTCAAAATAGTAGTAATGACTTGTGAATTCTAACTCAAAACTATTATGTTAGTATAACAATTTCCTAGTTATCTTTGTATATATTTATATAAAATATTAGTGGGTCAGTGACACTATTATTTACATTATTAAAATCAATGAATATTTATTTGGAGATAATGTTTACATGATAAGTTTAGAATTAGTTTGAGTTTTTGTTGAGAGAATATCTCAATCTCCATATTTATGTTTGGAATTAGTTAGATCTAAGAATAATTATATGATTGTGATGTAATTGAATCAACTATACAATAAATAATATAATTGTGTGTATATGTCTAAATTCTATGTCTTCAATTTCAATTTCTTTATTATTATCAAAGCTAATTGTGGCTTAACTCCCTATAAATTTCTGAATCTTTTGTACATAAATTTATTTATGTGTGTGCTTGTGTGTTTTTGTTATGAAACCAACTCACAAAAAGATAGAAAAGACAGTTGAACGCCTTAGAATTCAGCCTCTTCGAGGGGGAAACCTCCTTCACATTACACAAATGAACAATTCGTGGATGATACAAACGACAAAACCTCCTTTCTATATATAGGAGTCTAAGGGATCACAATATAACCAAGCCGGCCTAACAATAATAATATAAAGGCACAAAAATAACAATAAAGGGATTTTATGGGGCACAGTAATAACAATATGGGAACAATAGGGGCACAACAATATTAATAAGGGATACAACTACAATAGTAATGGGGGCCTCACTAGTATTATAGGGACCTAACATGCCCCTCTCCTTCAAAAGAATGTTGTCCTCAACGCTTGAGTAGTTCTGGATGCTTCTGTATAAAATTCTCATCCTCCCATGTGGAATCTTCAGTGGATAAGTTCTTCCACTTGATGAGATACTCTGAAATGGATCGATTTCATAGCTGTCGAGTTCTTGTTTCTATGACTGCTTCCAGTTCCAATATAATTTTTCCTTCCTCGTCAAGTTCTGGCAATATTGTTTGAACTGGGAGCTTGTCGCCTATA